>CM060945.1:147630188-150130188 GCA_030765085.1 Allium cepa
GCAAGTTCTAAAGTATTTCAAGTTTTCAAAAGATTTTTTCAAAATTTTAGTGAGTAAACATATAACATTTTGTGGAAAGATTCAACCCTTATTACGTTGCCTATTTGGTTCTAGAATATATTGTTTGGATAGCGAATTGTCATATGATTTGGATGTACATATGTTGCTTGTATATGGTTTAGCATAGAATTGTGAATCGAATGTTGAAGTAATGTTTTTTTAGTTATAAAATTTTGATCTTTGTCTTGTGACTAGAAGTGATATGGAGAGTTAGTAATTAAAGTTAGTAAATGGAAAAGTTAATGGCCAATAAACTACACATAACCCACTCAAATTGAACGAAAAGGCAAGTAGTTAGGGGAAAGAAAGAAGGAAGAAGGCAAGAAGAAATTAACAACATAGAATCTCACAGCGGAATGAATAATCTATAATATAAGAAATATTCACATAAAAACAAAGTAAATAGAGACATTAATCAGAGTATACTAGCCTATTTCAGTCCGAACAGTTATAACAACCTATCCTCACAATTACTGATAAATACAATAATGAATGCGGTGGAAAATGACCATATACATGAATACGTCTCTGGGCCTCTAGCCCGTCTCTTGAAGCTCCAAAACATCTAACTAAAACTGAAAATATATTCGATCTAACCCGAGCATTATAGGAAAACAATGCCTAGATCAGTCTGGTAAGACCAGCGTGAGAACTCAAATCATAAGAAATTTTATTTATTATGGCTTGTAAAATCCTTTAAAATCAAAGTTATCTTGTAAGACCACACCGCACATAAACACAGATTGGTTTTTACCTTATGATTACCAAAACCTTAATATTAGGAAATCCAGTAATATAATGGCTAAGGGTGAAAATAATAATAATCAAGTAGTTATGATGATCATGAGTGTACATCAGAACAATACTAGGTATATAATAAAAAACCGATATGGCACATTCGCTAAATGTGTAGGATTTCCATGGAAGTGCCCTTAGTACTTCGAGGAATGGGTCCTCCTACACAAGGATCAGAGATATCCTTCCGAAGCAACATGCATCCCTAGAGATGTACCATAGGAAAAACATAGCTGGTCTCGCTAAGACTGAGTGCATTGCCTCATGCATGCACAACAAATGTAAGTAATGTCTAGGTGAAGCCAACTACACCCTATGGGTTTGCCAACCCTACGGCCATGCCTCCTATCTCTGGTTTTGGTCATTACCACTGATGAGGCTACGTCCAGCATTCCAGCTCACACACTACCATCAAAACAGATCGAGGAATCCCATATGGATTTCAATACCCCAACGGGCCTCGAAATCACAATAGATTCCCGTATCTCAAATAGATCTTGGAATCACCCATGGATTCCCATAGCCTAATGGGTTCGGAATCACATTGGATTTCAACATCTCAATATTTCATGAAACTTCTCTATAGAACCGTATATTGTTTTAGGATTGGTTAGGGTTCAGAGTCATCTCTTATAAGTACACTCCCCTAGTTATCGGGTGCTCCAAAACAAATGGTCGATTTCCAGAATGCTCAATACCGGTTCTTTAGAAAATAGTCAGATAATACATAAGAACGGGGATCACCCCTAATCCTTTAAGTGGACGGATCTCCATATCATTTGTCCTAGAAGAACAAAACGAATTTATATGTACAATACAACACCACCAACGGTAACCGTATCATATAGTTCCTGCTTTTCTCTTAGATAATTTCAGAGTTAAAATTCTTTGGTGTTAAGTAAGTAATATTTCCATACCACCAAAATTAAGAAGGATTACATATTTATGCCAAGATTTTATAGTCGTTATTTAATTATCAAATAAACGAACATTCAAAAAAAAATTACATCTCCCATGGAAGTCACTAATCCTCTTAAATTAGTCTTTCATTAATTTAAAATCACATTTCAAATACTTGAAAATCACTCCCATATACTTAACTCAGTATGATAAGTATATTCACAAATTACTATATTTTCGACACTTATAAAATATAATCATATGCTTATTTCATTGGTATAGGTATATTCACATACCATTTCACTTTCAAAACTTAAAAACTTTCCATGTACTTCTGTAATACTAAGTATATCCACGAAACATTTGGAAATATTTTCCATTTCAAATCATATTAAAATAACCAAAACTCCATATGTCATAAAAACGGAGATAATAATATTCCAAACACTACTTCTTTCCATAAATCTCTTTATTTTTATAAATAAATATCTCCATTATAAATTTCCAAATCAATTTATAAAATATTTTATATGTCTTTAGCTATTTATATAATACTCTTTTCTAAATCTTAAACCCTATTTATAAGATTTTTCTCGTATTAGATCTCTAAACCCATTTATTAATATATATTTTGATATAATTTAAAAACCAAACACCTTTTCCAATTTATAAACCGTTTGATAAATCCCTTCTATTGGATGAAACCCTTTTCAAACCTTCCATTTGAATATGAACTTTAACCATTTTAAATTATATAATAATTAATTAACTTCAAACTGTAGAATATGCTATTATACGATTTTTGTTGATGATATAAATATATATATATATTCATTTAAATGTATTTTTTATTGCACTATTTTATTACATAATTAAATAAATATTTGTTGGGTAAAATAAATAACATAGAATTCAAATTCAACCAAATATTTTATTCAAACAAATATTTGTTACAAATTCAAATAGTACAAATTTGAGCTCTCACAACATTTACACAATTTCAATTGACACACATTTGATCTTCAACTCTATTCCAGTTTGTATCCAGCACCTGAATTATCTGCAAAATAAATAAAAACGCGGTAAATTTAAAAAAGAAATATTTTACAGTTCAGAATGAAGCGTATGTTTTGAAAATATTATTTGCCCCAGTTATTTGGGTTGTTCATCATCATTTTTGTTAATTCATCTTACACGAACAACTTGTAACATGCACAATATATTGATGTACATGCCACAAGGCCGTCCACATCAAATGACACCTGCTTGTTAAAATCGTAGGGACATGTGAGCACAAGGTCAAACCCAAGTACAACAGAGCATGGAAGTGAAGCCTTAATCAAGACTTGAAGTACAAAGCAAATGATTAGTCTAAACATATTAATGCAAGTCTAACAAGTAAATAGAGCCAAGGCACTATAACTCGACTACCGGACATGCACATGATACCATATGCAAGAATCAAGTGCACATGAAACACATGCCAGAAAATTAGTAAACATGACTCAAAGAAACAACATAATTACGAAGACTCCATCAACATATGTATAAAGTCTGGCTTCAAACATGCTCAAACCAGAATGGACACAACCACAACGCAGACATCATGGTGACACATAACAGTTGCAACATAAACACAAGGAACAAGAACACATGCATACAATGAACTCAATCAAGACAGTAGTTCTACTAATAAGTAACAAGACCTTAAATGGTACAACGCATAGATAATACAATGCAAGGCTAACAACGATTGGAAGCAACCAGACTAGAGAGATGAAGATCAATATGAAGTCCAGACCATACATGAACACAACAGGGCAATGGGTCAAGACAAAATGACCAGATAAGAGCAAGTGAAACAAAACACAAAGCCATGGAAATACAAGAGATCAACAGACCATCAAAACCAGAGAAATGAAATGGAGATTACTTCAACTAAACTAAACTAGACAAGCACAACGCAAACAACCACAAACCAGGTTACATGATAACAGACTCATGAAGCCACAATCTCATCAATGCAGACCAGTTCAATAATGCATGCAATCAAGCAACAAACAAGTCTACACAACCAAAATAAAGTGTAGACTCAACCAACATCTGGAACCAGACTATAAGGACAGAGCAGATGCATGGAGACCATCATTGAACTCGGACAAGCCTAAAATCAACATGAACAAATACATATGCCACCACACAATGTAACCAGATAAAGAAAGCAGATTACAAGAACTACTCCAAAGAAAACATGAAGTACATACACATGTATACATATATATATATGTATACACGTATATCAGTTCAATAAACCAGTCAACCAAGGCCAATTGAAGCGTTTTACAGTTCTACATAACCATGCAAGTAGCAGTTTGAACATGGAAGAGTTAAAAATTCAACCGAGGTGAAAGAACTAGTTGAAAAATGAAAGAAAGTGATGAACTAGCATCATAGATTCAAAATATCAAAAGACCAAACGTAAGCCATGGTGACCAAGGAAGTTGTAACAATATATCACGAATATATGAATAATTCAAGATGCAAAATTTCAATTTTATCTTAAATATTCAAATCCCGAAGTCATAGGATCTGACTCAAAGAAAATTCGAAATATACAGTAACATGAATGGGTCAAGAAGCACTAGAGCCATGCGATTGGAAATCAACGCAAGTGCTTAAATCACATGAAAAATATACGAAATGACATATAGGGATTTCAATCCCTATATAACCTAAAGATCATCACCGGCAAAAGATCATTCGAGTTCAAGATAAAATTAGAGAGCATACTTAGAATGAATCACAGAAAAAAATCTAAAACTCGAATCGCAGTCGAGTATAATCAAAATTGAAAAGGGAAAATATCGCGTACCATTTTTTATCATTCAGTCGAACTCGATATTTTGAGCAACTGAAGGTGAACAAAGCAGCAATCGATTAACAAAGCTGTCCAAAGCAAACGCATACTACAATCGAAGCAAAATATCAAGTGGCAGCACCAATAAAGCAAAGCGCTAAATTTTGAAGAGGAATGAACTAAGAATGGACGAAAATACTATAAAGGAAAAGGGAGCGTTCTTCTTTCTTATTGAGTTAGGCCGGTCTTCAATTCTTTATTGCGCTACAATTTACTAAATAGGGTTCTGTTTAATTTTTTTTATTTTGTAAATTCTAGTCGGTGCCTAAGGAAAAACTACATGTAGTTCGAAAATTCGCAACTCAATGGCTGAGCTATGGTAGAGTTTTGAGCATAGAGTAAGGTTAGTCATTAGCGGGTGTCGCAAGTTTACGTGTGTAAGCGCTTGACTACTTAATTTCTAGTAGAAACCGTGTGGGAAGCACGTAGGCAGGTTACTGCCAAGTTGGGTAAATCTGTGTTGCTCTATTACTACTTTTATTATTCTGCTATTATCTGTGCAGTAATTATTATAAGTACTATCAGAGCTAGGAACAAAAACTATTTTTCAATTAAAATTTTGATTTTTTTGCTTTCAATTAAAAATTTGATTTTTTAAATGGCTTCCTTTATAGTTTTTGTTGAGGGTCAGTCTATAGTTAGGCCACCGATGTTCAATGGTGAAAATACATATTGGAAAAATAGAATGAATTTTTTTTGAATTCCATAGATGCTTCGAATATTGCTGAAACGGGATATAGGACACCAACTATTATGGTAGATAATCAAGAAATATAAAAACTTATGGATCAATGGAAATTTTTGAAATTAAACTGCAAATTGCTAATACCAAGGCTATGAACTCTATTATTTGCTCATTAGACCAAATTGAATTTAATCGTGTTTCACATCGTTTAAATGCATAGGAAATCTGACACACACTTGAAGTAGTTCATGAAGGAACCTCCCAAATCAAGAATCTCATCTTGCCAAATTCAGTAAAAATACAATGAAAAGGAAAATCAGTGCTTTTCGAGAGAAACAAATGACAGTGAAAGTGAATAACCAAGCGAGGTATGTTTGAAGGCTAAAAAGCAACAAGAATGGTATCTAGATTCGGATTGCTCTAGGCACAAGATGGCCGACAAATAAAATTTTCTTAGCCTAGAAAAGCACAAAGGTGAGAGGTCATAATGGGAAACAACGATAAATGCAAAATTATCGGTAAAGGTAAAGTAGGTAATGTATGTTGAAAATCTACACCATAATCTGATCTCAATTAGCCAATTATGTGATAAGGGATTCTGACTTGTGCAAAATTTTTGACCAATCATCAAAAGAAACCTTATTTTCAGGTAAGGGGAAGTTAATATATACTCTCTATCTTTTGATGATCCCACTCTTTCAAAATGTTTAGTAGCTAACAATGTGGAAGTAAATTTGTGGCATAGACGATTAGGACATGCTAGCATGAATCTATTAAACAAATTAAAAAGAAAAGATTTGGTAAGAGGTTTGCCATCACATTATTTCAAAACAGAAACTCTATGTAAATCATGTACTATGGAAAAACTTAACAAATCATCGTTCCATGCCAAGAATAATGTAATCACTTCTAGAGTCCTTGAACTAGTTCATATGGATTTGTTTGAACCTAATGATATTGCAAGTTTAGGTGGTAAGAAATATTGTTTTGTATTGTCTGATGATTAATCTAGATACACGTGGGTATACTTAGCTAAAAAATCAGAAACTTTATCTTACTTCACTAAATTCACAAAATTAGTTCAAAATGAAAAAGTAGTTTCTATTATTTCGCTAAGAAGTGATCATGGTGGAGAATTTGAAAATCATGAATTTGAAAATTATTGTGATGAAAATGGATTTAAACATGAATTCTCTGCCCCACGTACTCTACAACAAAATGGAGTAATCGAGAGAGAGAATCGAACCTTATAAGAGTTGACTAGATCTATGATAAATAAGTATGAAAAACCCTTATTCTTTTGGACAGAGGAAGTAAATACAGCTTGTTATGTAATGAATAGATTCATGATTAGGCCGATCCTTAAGAAAACACTATATGAACTGTGGTTTGACAAAAAGAAAAACATAGCATATTTCAAGGTTTTTGGCTGTTTGTTTTTTATTCTTAATACAGGTGAACAACTGGGAAAATTTGAGCCAAAAGCTAACTAAGGCATGTTCATGGGATACTCATACAGAAGCAAAGCCTACAAATTACACAACAAAAGGACAAGAACAATCATGGAGTCAATCAATGTGAAATTTAATGAAGGTATTGATGACAATAAAAAGCAATGTCGAATAGGAGAACGAAAAAGATGAAACTGAAAAACTAATAGAAACTACAACCACGAAAGAGGTCCAAAGAGATTGAAATTCAAAGAAGATCATCCTGCAAAATTGGTAATAGACAATCCTATCGCAAGTATTCAAACTCGTTCCTCCTTTAGAAATTTGTGTGATTTGTGTCTATACCGTGGATTTATTTCAGAAGTTGAACCCAAAGATATATATACAACTCTTAATGATGAAAATTAGTTTATGGCTATGTAAGAAGAGCTAAATCAATTTGAGCGAAAGATGTTTGGAATCTAGCACCTAGACCTAATGATATCCAGTCAAAGGAACAAAATGTATTTTTAAAAATAAATTTGATGAATCAGGAAATGTGATTAGGAATAAAGCTAAGTTAGTTGCTAAAGGTTATAATCAAACTGAAGGAATTGATTTTGATGAAACTTTTGCATCAGTAACGAGACTAGAATCCATTAGGATATTGTTAGCTTTAGCTTGCTATAAAGGATTTAAACTAAGACAAATGGATATTAAAAGTGCTTTTCTTAATGGAATTTTTGGAAGAAGATGTATTTTTTGAACAACCAGATGGTTTTGAAAGTCATGAATACCTTAACCATGTATATAAACTTAAGAAAGCACTATATGGATTAAAGCAAGTGTTATCCCGCCTTTTTCAGCAAGGCCGTGATATCAAAAGATCGACCGAGAAAAGCAAGATAGCTCGTCTGAAAGATCGGTCAACTCAACATCTCAACAAAGCAAGTTCCGTTGAATGATTTTTCATCTAAGATCCCCTACGGAGGAGGGGTCCAGGGGGGTGCGGGGGCAACGCCACCGCTACGGTGTTCGACCTGACCGGTCAGGTCGCAGGGGTCCAGGGGGCAGCGCCCCCGGCGGGGTACGGGGCAGCGCCCCATCCAAAATGGTATGCGACTTAGAGCATGGAGTCTCCAACGAGCTAAAGCTTCCAGCGAGTTAACGGGCTAGAGCTTCCAGCGACCTAACTGCTTGATGGAGTTCGCGACCTAAGCCACCACGAACACCTCGCGACCTAAAGCATGACCGACTCAAGCAACTCCACGACTTAAGGTATAAAGTGGTCCAGCGACCTAAAACTAAACGACTTAACAACTCATAGGAAGTCGCGACCTAAGAGTGCAGCGACTTAAAAGATATCGCGACCTAAAAGTGGGACGACCAAAAAGTGGGGCGACTTAAAGAGTCTACGACTTAAGGCAGCTCATAACGACCTAGCGACTATTCAGTTAGGTCGCCACTCCTTTAGCTTGTGCCCCTCTTAATGATTAGGTCGCCAACGACCTACTGCCAACTCCATAAATCATTACCTTCCTTCCTTAACCCATAGGTCGCTCACGACCTAAACCGTAAGTCGCTCGTGGTACCTCAGCATGATAAGCCACTTGCCAACCCATCCTCTTAGGTCGTAACTCGGCAACACACGACCTACGACCTACCTTAGGTCGCTCACGACCTAAACCCAGCCGACCTAACTCCAAATCTCCTACACGACCTGCAACCTACCTTAGGTCGCTCACGACCTAAACCCAGCCGACCTAACTCCAAATCTCCTACACGACCTATGACCTACCTTAGGTCGCTCACGACCTAAACCCAGCCGACCTAACTCCGAGCTCTCCTATAAATACTCAGCTTACTCCAACTAGGAGGGGACTTTTTCTGGATTTGAAGGCACCGACGCTCTGCTGATTTCTGGACTCTCCGAGCACCTCAACCATCGAAGATTCTTCATCAAAAGATCTTCTTCATCTAAGAGAGATTTGAAGAGCAATTGACCACCAATGTTCTAACTTCTTTCTCCGTTCATGTTGTAATTGTAAGATCGTGTTGTAATCGAGAGATCATGCTGTAAAAGTGTTGTAATCTTGTAAAAGTATGTACAAAGAAGATAATGAAGAATGTAAAGTGGATGTAGGCTTACTAGAAGCCGAACCACTATAAAAATCTCTGTCTCTTTTACTTTTCTGCGACTTTTCTTTTTACTTTGTTTCCCGTATAAACGGGTGGTGCTTTCACTTCATCACGAGATACACCGGGTGTTAGCGTTAAGACCATTCTTATCGTTAACAGCAAGCCCCTAGAGCTTGATATGAATGTCTTAGCACTTGTCTCCTTGAAAATGGGTTCAAAAAGGGTTGTGTAGACAACACATCATTTCTATTGCATGAAAATGATGGTCTTTTGATTGTACAAATATATGTTGATGACATTATTTATGGTGCCACCAACAATTTGTTTTATGAAAAATTTGAAAAGTCATGCAAGAGAAGTTTGAAATGAGCTTGATTGGAGAGTTAAAATTCTTTTTAGGATTTCAAATCAAACAAAGTTATAAAGGTACATTCATTTCTCAAATGAATGTATTAGAGAACTTGTCAACAAATTTGGATTAAAAGATGCTAAACCTGCAAAAAACCCCATGAGCACAACTATTAAACTTGACAAGGATGAAAAAGGTGGGGCGGTTGATCAAAAGAAATATCGAGGTATGATTAGATTACTTCTTTGTCTTACTGCTTCTAGACCTAAAATTATGTTCACTGTTTTTTTATGTGCACGGTTTCAATCAAATCCAAAAGAATCCCATTTAAAAGCTGTAAAAAGAATTTTTAGATATTTGTTGCACACCCCATGGTTTGCTCTATGGTATCCAACTAACGAAAACTTTGAGTTAAAAGGATATTCAGATGCAGATTATGCTGATAACCTAGTTGATAGAAAAAGTACTAATGGAACGTGTTTTATGTTGAGACATTCGTTAGTTGCATCGCTTTCACATATCTACATAAATTTCATTTCAACTGATTTTCAATTTCTAGACATTTTTACGAAACCTGTTCCAGAATTTTTTTTTTGTCGATTGCATCTCAATTTAGGCATTTTGTAAATTTGATTTTATATTTTCGGATTTGACCTAAAATGTCTAAATTAACTAATCTGACTCCCTAATGATTATCAAAAAGATAAGTATTGACTGAAAAAATGATGAGTGTTGATATTAATCACATATTATGACTTGAGATAGTATATTTAATAAATTTCTTTAAAAATTTAAACAAGATTTATAGTAACTTTTGTTGATAAAATTCCACGACCATCTCTATTGCTATCATATTTCTAACGACCATCACTCATCAAAACCCAATACAGTATGTCAAAATGCCGTATTTTAAAAGGAAAATTATTCATTTTTTAAATTTAATTAGTAATGAAAATATCCAAAGTATTCACTCTCATTTAAAAGTCCTTATGGTTATGTATAGGTGAATTACTTGGAATCTTTTATTATGTGCTTTCATGATAAAAGTACTTACAGTTATGCATGTATGGAACGCGTACCAAAATTGGAATAAATAGATGAGTTGGTTTTAATCCCATTTAAAAGTCCTTACGGTCTTGCGTGGTTAGAAGATACTTGGAATTCATTTTTTCAAAATTAAAAAGGTGAATATTACTAATATCATTTAAAAGTCCTAATGGTTATGCATGGTTAGTAAATTTTCAAATTCTTGTCATAAATATACCATAAATAGATACAACTATATGGTTTTATATACCGACATCACCCCTATTATTCTAAAGTGGAATATGCACCCAACAGAGTATTTATGATTTATGTTTGATTTTTTATTGAAATTTAATATATATACTTGATTAGATATTAATGTTGTATTAATATCTATCACTTTATCTCTATTTTTCTAACACTATTACTCTTTTGCTGATAACAAAAGGGGGAGAGAAAAGTTAAGATTTTGGCAAATAAAGTTCAAATATTTTATTGCATATCACATCTATGCTCATTTGCATGGTTTATTGTTTTTTATTTTACAAAATTCTTTTTATTTATATTCATGCATATATGAATGGGGAGCCTTGTTGTAGAGGGAGCATTCAATTAGAGGGAGCTAATGGAATTCATCAAAATCAAATACATTTAATATAGTCAAAATTTTAATATATGTTTGTTATCATCAAAAGGGGGAGATTGTAGAATATTCTACTATACGATTTTTATTTGATGATAATAAACATATATGTATTCATTTAAATGTATTTATTATTGACAGTTTTATTTTTCACATAATTAAATAAATATTTGTTGGATAAAATAAATAACATAGAATTCAAGTTCAAACAAATATTATATTCAAAAAAATATTTATTAAAAATTAAAAAAAGTACAAATTTGAGCTCTCACTACATTTGCACAATTTCATTTACATATATTTGATCTTCAACTCTATTCCAGTTTGTATCCGGCACCTGAATTATCTGTAAAATAAATAATAATGCAGTAAATTTGAAAAATAAATATTTTGCCGTTCAAAATGAAGTGTGTGTTTTGAAAATATTTTTTGCCTCAATTATTTGGGTCGTTCGTCGTTATTTTTGTTACTTCATCTTACATGAATAATTTATGACATGCACGGTGTATCATTGTACATGCCACAAGGCCATGCACACCGATATACACCTTCTTATTAAAATTGTAGGAACTGGTAAGCACAAGGTCAAGCCTAAGCCGAGGGTGGATTTAATTTAGGTGCACGCAAAACAACATAAAACACTTCAAATATACACATGGTCAAACCGGATTTCAAGAGGTGATAACAGAGCATGGAAGTGATGCCTTAATCAAGACTTCAAGTACAAAACAAATGACCAGTCTAGACGTATCAACGCAAGTCTAACAAGTAACTAGAGCCAAGGATTTCAAGAGGTAACATGTAAATAGAGCCAAGGCATATCATTGCATGTCTAACAAGAATGGGCTCATCCATAACACATACATCATGGTGACACATAACAATTACAACATAAACATAAGGAACAAGAACACATGCATACAAATGAACTCAACCAAGACAACAGTTCTACTAACAAGTAACAAGACCTTAAATGGTACGATGCACAGAGATAACCATGCAAGGCTAACAAGAATTGGAAGCAACCAGACTATAGAGATGAAGATCAATATGAAGTTCAAAGCATACATGAACACAATAGGGCAATGGGTCAAGGCAAAATGACCAGATAAGAGCTAGTGAAACAGAACACAGCCACAACAATACAAAAGATCAACAGACCAACACAACCAGAGAAATGAAATGGAGATTACTTCAAATAAACTAAACTAGACTAGACTAGCACAATGCAAACAACCACAAACTAGGTTACATGATAACAGACTCATGAAGCCACAATCTCATCAATGCTGACTAGTTCAATAATGCAGACCAGTTCACTAATGCATGCAGTCAAGCAACACACAAGTCTATACAACCAAAATAAAGTGCAGACTCTACCAACATGTGGAACCAGACTATAAGGGCAGAGCAGATGCATGAAGACCATCATTAAACTTGAACAAGACTCAAATCAACATGGACAAATACATATGCCACCACACAACGTAACCAGATAAAGAAACCAGAATATAAGAACTACTCCAGAGACAACATGAAGTACATACACATGTATACATATATGCATATATATATACATATATGTACACATATAATAGTTCATTGAACCAGTCAACAAAGGGAAAATAAAGAAGTTTACAGTTCTAAAAAACAATGCAAGTAGCAGTTCGAAAATGAAAGAGTTAAAAATTCAACCGAAGTAAAAAAAAACTAGTTGAAAAATGAAAGAACATGATGAAAATGCATCATAGATTCAAAATATCAGAAGACCAAGCGCAACCTGTGGTGACCAAGGAAGTTGTAACAATATATCATGAATATATGAACAAGCCAAGATGCAAAATTTTAAGTTTATCTCAAATATTCAAATACCGAAGTCATGGTAACCGACTCAAAGAAAATTCAAAATATGCAGTAACATGAACGAGTCCAGAAGCACAAGAGCCATGCGGTTATAAATCAACACAAGTGCTTAAATCACATGAAAAATATACGAAATGACATTTAGGGATTTCAATCCCTATACAACCAAAGGTCATCATCGACAAATGAACATTCATGTTCAAGACAAAATCAGAGAACATACTTAGAACGAATCACAGAAAACAATATAGAACTCGAATCGAAGTTGAGTACAATCAAAATCGAAAAGGGAAAATATCACATACCATTTTTTTCATTCATTCAAATTCGACAATTGGAGCAGCTGAAGGCAAACGAAGCAGCAATTGATTGACGAAGCAATCCAAAGCAAATGCATAGTTCAATCGAAGCGAAAGATCAAGCGGTGGCTTCAACACAGCAAAGCCTTAAATTTCGAAGAAGAACGGACAAAGAACGGCCGAAAATATTACAAAAGAAAAGGAAGTGTCCTTCCTTATTATTGACTTGGGCCCGTCTTCAATTTTTTATTGGGCTACAATTTGTTAAATGGGGTTTTATTTTTTTATTTTTTTATTTTGTAGTTTTTGATTTTAAATTGTGTAAATTCTAGTCATGTGACTAGGGATGAACTATGGTGGTGTAGTCCGAGTATTCACGACTCAATGGCTAAGTGTGGCAGGGTTTTTGTAACAACCCACATATTTATCGATTGTATATTTAAATATTTTATTTAAATATTTCATCGTTAGTCGGATTATGGTCCAAAAAGCTACTTTTGCAAACAGTCGAATTGGGACCCGAGACCCCTTCCATTGAGTTCAAAATGCCGTTTGCAACCTTTTTGAGTATAAGCTTCGATGTGTTTGGAGTAAGTTGATTTTTGCTACTTTTTCTATAGGGCTTTAGGTTTGGGTTCAGCCCATTTGCCCAATTCTGGGTATATCAATCCAACCCATCTCAACTTCTCTTCATTCATTCCTCATTTCCTAACTCTCTCAAACTCAAGAGAATAATGGAGGAAAAGATTGAAAATTAGAATTCCTAAGCCCTAGTTCCTTTACAAACTCAAATTCTAGCTCCAAATTCAAAGAGAAGCATTGGTAAGTATCATCTCCTCCTTCTCCAACTCATTCTCTCTTTGATTTCAGAAAATTCCTAAACCTAATTTGGGAAATGTTTTTCTTTTAATCTTAGATTCAAGCTTCTTGTGTTGAGGTTGAAGTGTGGTTGATCTTCCCTTATCTTCAAGCTTCTCATTCATTGTTTTTGGGTTTAAAGGTGAGATTTTTATCTCACATCTATGCTTATTATCTATCTTCGAATGTTGGGTATGAATTCCTAACACTTATTCATGTGCATTTGCTTTTGGTTTGGATTGAATCAGTGAATATCCCAATTTTTAGCGTTTTGGGTTCAAATCTTTAAAGATCCTAACTTTGATGTTTGAACATGTTTTTGGTGATGCATGAGGAGACAATAGGACCGGGTAGCTGATAGGTGTAATCCCCTAACGTCCATGCTCGACCGGCTGCAAATTGAGTGAGAGTTGCGCTTCTATTAAATAGGGTAGGAATTGCAGAAATTTGCAGTTCGGCCGACCGAACCCCCTGGGTCGGTAGACCGAAGCTGTAACCGAAATATTCTAGGCTATTTCGGTCGGCCGACTCAGGAAGTACGGTCAACCGACCTGCTCCTATTTCCCTGTTTGCCTATTTGTGCTCGTTTGCTTTGCTTTTCCAATATTTAATCGATTCTTCTTCTCCGATTAGTTGTTATCACCTTTGTCGACTTTGATAACTTCTATTTTTGGAATTTTTGGGTATTTTCACTTTGATGGATTTGGTATCGATTTCTTTGGATTTAATTCACGTCTTTCAACGTGAGATTTTAGTGATTGATTGTTTCTACAATCATTTTTGTGATTTGTCACTTTTAAAAATATAAACGTTTCAATACTAGTAGTAAATACCAAAATACTGTCATCAAAACGATTTCAACACTATTTTATTACAAAGCTCGTTTCTTAAACCGTTTTCCAATCTACTAGAATATACAAACCTTTACCTCATTCGTATGAGAAATCTAATTAAACGGCTTTGTAAAACAAGTGGTATGAAACGCTTGCGTTTACTTCGTCGGTTAACTCTTGGACTTGTTCGATTGAACCTCTTGTGACAATTTTCTAGTGGAGATCTACAATTTGTTCGTAAATATTTAAGTTAAGCTAGTGGTTGTGGGACATGAAGCTAAGCTCATATGTTTACTAGCTTGCAGTAATTGACACTTTTTGATGATCGATGATGATCATTTTATGGTTTAGACCAGCAATGCGCAATGTTTCTTTGTCCACGTGGCGGACTGTACCTCATTTTATTGAGCTTCGTCTCATTTTTTTGTGGGCTAGCAACCCATGTACTTTTAATGTGTTTCAATTCATCTGATGTACCGGTTGTACTACATCGATGTCTCGGCTTTTCGATTCATCTGTTGTACCGTTTGTACTGCGTCAATGTTTCGAATTGTTTTATGTTTCGATTCATTGGATGTACCGTTTGTACTACATCGATGTCTCGGCTTTTTGATTCATCTGTCGTACCATTTGTACCGTGTCAATGTTCCGAATTGTTTTGTGTTTCGATTCATTGGATGTACCGTTTGTAGTACATTTATGTCTTGGCTTTTCGATTCATCTGTCGTACCATTTGTACCGCGTCGATGCTCCGAATTGTTTTTGATACACGTGTTGATGAGTTTTCATGCTCTCGCTCTAGTGACGGGACTCTTTCCCCTTTTTGTGATTTATGGATTTCTATTGATTGATTTCTAGAATTTGTGTTTCACCAATTTTCGTGATTTACATTGATTGGCTTTATCATTATTTGTGCATTGGTGAATTTGTGTGTCATTAACTTTTTGTGAATAAAAATATAGAGTATGACATTCCTTTTTATCTTGGAGAAGATTCTTGTGATATTGATTAATTTCTTGTTGATTTTCAATTACATACTTATCATAGTATGGCAGTTTGGTTATTATACGATTTTGTCATATCTCTTATTCTATATCATTTCATCTGATATTTATAGCTAGACTGATCCATTTATTATTTTCTTATTAAATAATACTCGGGTCAGACCGAGATGTTACAGGTGCTTCCTCTTGACTTCTTATCAGGGACTATTCTGACTTTTGCCTAACTACTTAGATTAGTAGTTCATTTTGTTGTATACATTTGAGATATAGACTTTATGATGTACACTTATTCTCTTGTGTAGCACTTGTAACTATTCTTTTGTGATATTCTAGATCATGTTTGACCACTACTATGATGTACACTTTCAGGTGTAATATTCATATCTGTTTTTGCCTTTGAGATACGAACTATCTGTGACTGATTTATGTTATGCTTATTTCTATAAATTTTTTCCAGAGATTATATATATAGCCACTGTGTAGTAGCATTAAGTTTGTATCGGCGTGCCGGATTTCCTCTTGACATGCAATGTATCTTAAACTATCTGACATATCGGTGCTCGCACAAAGCAATTACACGGATGGTCGCTCCTTAACAGCCTTATTCTCCGTGCTAGTTGATGGCATTACCCCGTAGTGTCCTTGGCTAGCGTGGGTATAGAGGTGGGGTGTCACAGCTTGGTATCAGAGCCAAACTTCGGAACAATGTAGAATAATTTAACAAGGATCATCGTCCTAAGTCCATCTTAGGAGTCGTGCTTTAGGATTTAATTCGAGTCTTCGTACCGATTCATCCTATTTTCTTTATGATTTCTTGTTTTGTCTATGAAGATTGCTTGATATCCATTTGGTGAATAACCTTTTTCTTCTTCTTTCTTTCTTTCTTAATGAAGAGAAATGGTTAGACCTCGTCGTCCCAGCGCCGGTCAATCTAGTGCTACTCCCCAAGATGGAGTATTTATGTCTGCCCAACAGCTTCTTGATCTAGTAAAAAATGCTCAAGCAGCCGGTTTTAATCCGGAGCCTACTCATCCTAGATCCGGTTTTGCACGCTTGTGCAGAGAATATACCGATTTGGGTGGAAGGCCATTCAAGGGATCCGAGGGTGTTATAGAAATTCAATCTTGGCTCAAATCATGAGATCGAATCTTTTCTCGCATGAATCTTATTGATCTTCACCGAGTTCAAGTGGCCTCTAGTATACTCCAAGAATGAGCATTAGATTGGTACGAGCTTCTTATTTATGAAATTATTGAAGTGGATCTTACTTGGGAGAAATTCCGAGAACGATTCGAATTAAAGTTTGTGCCAGAAGCTGAGAAAGTAACATTAGCTCATCGCTTCATTGGCCTTGTTCAAGGTGAATCTTATGTGGCAGATTATGTCGCATCCTTCGAGTCACTTTCTAAATACGGGATCGAATACATAAACACCCCATTGAAGAAAAATCAAAGGTTTGTTTATGGGTTGAACAAGAACCTGAAAAAGCCTTTACTTCTAAAACTAGAAGTTTCTTTTGATCAGCTTATTGATATTGCTCTTCGACTTGAAGAGGCCGATAAAGAAAGCAATATTGAAGTTGTCGGTGCCAAACAGAACTTCAATAATAACATGAAGAGGCCTATCAAATTCAAAGGCCCCACTCCCAAGAAAGGGAAGCAACAAACTCCGGTAGCAAAGACTCATACCTCTAGTCGAGGACAGTGCCACATTTGTGGTTCCACGGACCATTATGCTAATAGGTGTCTGAAACCTCTCTTGTGTCATTATTGAAAAGGTTCGTGTCATCTTTTATCTACATGTCCCAAACTTCCAAGCAAGAGGGAGGGAAGGCTTAATGTTGTGCAAATGCCTAGTGACACTTCTCTTGGTCAAGGTATTTTTTATTCAATCCTTGATGACATTGTTTTATTCCGTGATCTTCTTATTTGAGTTCTTTTTGATATGGGTTCATCTCATTATTTTTATATCAAACGAACTTGTTGATCCTTTTTCTTTAAACATTTTTGGGCTTGATGACTTCTTTGAGAATTGGGAATCCGGTTGGTGGATCCGCAACACTCAATTTTTTTTGTTTTGATGTCGAGATTATTTTATGTGATTTTCCTTCTGAACCGATTTGCATGTTATGCGTTACTTAGGTTTCAAAAATCGATTTTTGTGAAAGGATTGGCTTAATCTTTGTGAAACCCATATCCTATTTTCCGAGTGGACTATTCATCCTCGACATTCTCAATCTGTTAAACAGATTTATATTTTTCTTTGTGATTCCGATTCCAACTTGATGGCATCATTATAATTCTTCAAACCCACAGGATGAGGAAAACGTTATTTTTCTCATTCGGGTAGTTTGTGGAATTTTCCGGTATTTTTGAGCTTGTCTTAGGATTATCTCCTAAGCAATCTTTTGAGTGGTGTTAAGATCTTTTCAGCTCGACCTTGCCACCGGTTTTTATTTGCTATGAGTTGCGGGAGTTAGCATTCCACTTACCGCATTCCGCACTCGTTATGATTCTTATGAATGACTTATTATGTCATTCAGTTTGTCCAGCTTATTTCATCCATTTTATGAATCGAGTATTCTACGATCTCGACGACTCCATTCTTGTACACATTAATTTTGGATGAAAATGACAATTTAAAATTTTGCAAATCTTTTTCATGAGATTTATTTATAAGTACAATTTGATTTTGCTCTTAGACGAGCAAAGAATATTCTTAAAGGTTTTTAAGAAACATGTTTATCATATAGAAGATGATTTTGTGATTGTATTGCCCGTTAAGTGCTTTAAGAATTCTGGTCGATGCGCTTGATCAACGTTATCGATAGGAACTTCCTAAACGCTTTGATGAGACAATCAGACACGATATATTGACTTGTAAAAATGTAAATTTTTCTAGGAAGATTATTACATAAAGATAAATGTAATTTTGAAAATTTAGCTTTTCGGGAAAGTAGATTATTTAAAATAAATTCTTTCTTTTCGATACTCTTATTCTTGTGATTCCTGATGGGAACCAAGACTTTATCTTTTGTACCAATGCTGATCGTATTGGTTTGGATGTCGTTCTCTTGCAAAAGAGAACGTGCTATCTCTTGTGCTTCTAAATCATTAATGCCTATTTTGGACTAGATATGCCGCTCATGATCTAGTGCTCGTGGCTATTGATTTCGCTTTTAAAAATTTGGCATCATTAATTTTTGGATGAGGAATTTTGTTCTCCTCACCGATCATAATTTTTGAAAATTTTTATTTTCTTATAAGGAACTTAACATTGGATCGAGTTCCTTGCATTTTATGATCTTGATATTCTTTGTATATTCCCGGAAAGGGGAATCGTGTAGCCAATGCACTTTGTTATAAACAACAAGTGGTTGTTTCTTTGATGATGTCCAAATGGAATGATCAATTTACCAACATTGGACGTTTCGATATACTTCGTTTTATTGAGCTTCATCTCATTTCTTTTATGGGCTAGCATCCGATGTTCTTTTATGGTGTTCGGTTCATTTGACGTACCGTTTGTACCGCGTCGGTGTTCCGAATTATTTGAGCTTCGGTTCATTTGACGTACCATTTGTACTGCGTCGGTGTTTCGAATTATTTAAGCTTCGGTTCATTTGATGTATCGTTTGTACTGCGTCGGTGTTCCGAATTATTTGAGCTTCGGTTCATTTGACGTACATTTGTACTGCGTCGATGTTCCGAATTATTTGAGCTTCGGTTCATTTGACGTACCATTTGTACTGCGTTGATGTTTCGAAATTATTTGAGCTTTGGTTCATTTGGCGTACCGTCATTGTACTACGCTGTTGTTCCAAATTATTCGAGTTTCTAGTTTCTCGGGCGTACCGTTTTTATACTACGTCATTGCACCAGCTCAATTTTCTGTTATTCATGACGTTTTCCACGTCTTTCGACTATGGAAATGCTTTTAGGTTTCCGATTTTTATTCTTGAGCCTAGTGTTATAGTAGGGATTGAAGTTTCACCAGATTTGACTTTTGAGCAACATTCTTTTCTCATAATTGCTTCGGAAGTTGAGCGCCTTCGAAATAAAGATGTACTTTTGAAAGTTCAATGGATCTCAAATCTCGAGGATAGCTCTAGGGAATCCAGTGAATTCAATGAGCGAACACGTTCGGACTGACTCTTTCGTGCTCCTTGTGGTGAACTACTTATTTAAAAATTTCTTTTGTGTTGATATGCTTTTATGGTTGTTACTCTTTATTTTCTTCTTAAGTATTACGAGGACACAATTTCTTTAAGGAGGGTAGTCTGTAACAACCCGCATATTAATCGATTGTATATTTAAATATTTCATCGTTAGTCGGATTATGGTCCGAAAAGCTACTTTTAAAAATAGTCGAATTGGGACCCGAGACCCCTTCCATTGAGTTCAAAATGTCGTTTGCAACCTTTTTGAGTATAAGCTTCGATATGTTTGGAGTAAGTTGATTTTTGCTACTTTTTCTATAGGGCTTTGGGTGTGGGTTCAGCCCATTTGCCCAATTCTGGTTATATCAACCCAACCCCTCTCCACTTATCTTCATTCATTCCTCATTTCCTAATTCTCTGAAGCTCAAGGGAACAATGGGGGAAAAGATTGGAAATTAGAATTCCTAAGCCCTAGTTCCTTTGCAAACTCAAATTCTAGCTCCAAATTCAAAGAGAAGCATTGATAAGTATCATCTCCTCCTTCTCCAACTCATTCTCTCTTTGATTTCAGAAAATTCCTAAACCTAATTTGGGAAATTTTTCTCTTTTAAGCTTAGATTCAAGCTTCTTGTGTTGAGATTGAAGTGTGGTTGATCTTCCCTTGTCTTCAAGCTTCTCATTCATTGTTTTTGGGTTTAAAGGTGAGATTTTTATCTCACATCTATGCTTATATCTATCTTCGAATGTTGGGTATGAATTCCTAACACTTATTCATGTGCATTTGCTTTTGGTTTGGATTGAATTGGTGAATATCCCAATTTTTAGTGTTTTGGGTTCAAATCTTTGAAGATCCTAACTTTGATGTTTGAACATGTTTTTGGTGAAGCATCGAGGAGACAATAGGACCGGGTAGCCGATTGGCGTAATCCCCTAGCGTCCGTGCTCGACCTGTTGCAAATTGAGTGAGAGTTTGCGCTTCTATTAAATAGGGTAGGAATTGCAGAAATTTACAGTTCGGCCGACCGAACCCCTTGGGTCGGTCGAACGAAGCTGTAGCCGAAACATTCTGGGCTATTTCGGTCGGCCGACTCAGGAAGTCCGGTCAACCGACCTGCTCCTATTTCCCTATTTGCCTATTTGTGCTCGTTTGCTTTGCTTTTCCAATCTTTAATCGATTCTTCTTCTCCGATTAGTTGTTATCACCTTTGTCGACTTTGATAACTTCTATTTTTGGAATTTTTGGGTATTTTCACTTTGATGGATTTGGTATCGATTTCTTTGGATTTAATTCACGTCTTTCAACGTGAGATTTTAGTGATTGATTGTTTCTACAATCATTTTTGTGATTTGTCACTTTTAAAAATATAAAGGTTTCAATACTAGTAGTAAATATCAAAATACTTTCATCAAAACGATTTCAACACTATTTTATTACAACGCTCGTTTCTTAAACCGTTTTCCAATCTACTAGCATATACAAACCTTTACCTCATTCGTGTGAGAAATCTAATTAAACGGCTTTGTAAAACAAGTGGTATGAAACGCTTGCGTTTACTTCGTCGGTTAATTCTTGGACTTGTTCGATTGAATCTCTTATGACAATTTTCTAGTGGAGATCTACAATTTGTTCGTAAATATTTAAGTTAAGCTAGTGGTTATGGGACATGAAGCTAAGCTCATATGTTTACTAGCTTACTGTAATTGACACTCTTGATGATCGATGATGATCATTTTATTGTTTAGACTAGCAATGTGCAATGTCTCTTTGTCCACGTGGAGGACTGTTCCTCATTTTATTGAGCTTCGTCTCATTTCTTTGTGGGCTAGCAACCCGTGTACTTTTAATGTGTTTCGATTCATCTGATGTACCGGTTGTACTACATCGATGTATCGGCTTTTCGATTCATCTGTTGTACCGTTTATACTGCGTCAATGTTCCGAATTGTTTTGTGTTTCGATTCAGTGGATGTACCGTTTGTACTACATCGATGTCTCGGCTTTCCGATTCATCTGTCGTACCGTTTGTACTTCGTCAATGTTCCGAATTGTTTTGTGTTACGATTCATTGGATATACCGTTTGTACTACATCGATGTCTCGGCTTTTTGATTCATCTGTCGTACCGTTTGTACTGCGTCGATGCTCTGAATTGTTTGTGATACACGTGTTGGTGAGTTTTCATGCTCCCGTTCTAGTGACAGGCCTCTTTCCCCTTTTTGTGATTTCTGGATTTCTATTGATTGATTTATAGAATTTGTGTTTCACCAATTTTCGTGATTTACATTGATAAGCTTTATCATTATTTGTGCATTGGTGAATTTGTGTGTCATTAACTTTTTGTGAATAAAAATATAGAGTATGACATTCCTTTTTATCTTTGAGAAGATTATTGTGATATTGATTAATCTCTTGTTGATTTTCAATTACATACTTATCATAGTATGGCAGTTTGGTTATTATACGATTTTGTCATATCTCTTATTCTATATCATTTCATCTAATATTTATAGCTAGACTGATCCGTTTATTATTTTCTTATTAAATAATACTCGGGTCAGACCAAGATGTTACAGGTGATTCCTCTTGACTTCTTATCAGGGACTATTCTGACTTTTTTCTAACTACTTAGCTTAGTAGTTCATTTTGTTGTATACATTTGAGATATAGAGTCTAGGATGTATACTTATTCTCTTGTGTAGCACTTGTAACTATTCTTTTGTGATATTGTGGATCTTGTTTGACCACTACTCTGATGTACACTTTCATGTGTAATATTCATATCTGTTTCCGCCTTTGAGATACGAATTATCTGTGACTGATTTATGTTATGCTTATTTCTATATTTGTTTCCGGAGATTATATATAGCCACTGTGTAGTATCTTTGAGTTTGTATTGGCATGTCGGATTTCCTCTTGAAATGAAATGCATCTTAAACTATCTGACATATCGGTGCTCGCACAAAGCAATTACACGGATGGTCTCTCCTCAATAGCCTTATTCTCCGCGCTAGTTGACGGCATTACCTCGTAGTGTCCTCGGATAGCGTGGGTATAGAGGTGGGGCGTCACAGTTTTGAGCATAAAGTTAGGTTAGTCATTAGTGGGTGTTGCAAGTTTACGTGTGTAAGCGTTTGACTACTTAATTTCTAGTAGAAACCTTGGGGGCAGCACGTAGGTTGGTTATTGCTGAAGTTGGGTAAATCTATGTTATTCTATTTCTGCTTTCATTATTCTGCTATTATTTGTGCTGCACTTATTATATATTTCCACATTAATTTTTATTATTATTAGTATCACCCTATTCACCGCCCCTCTAGGGTGAAATCGATCCTACACAAATAGTATTAATATAATAATAAATTACCTTAAAGTAATATTAATATATATATATAAATAAATTAACTTTTAAAATAATATTAATATAATAATAAGTCAATTTTGAAATAATATTATAATTAACTTCTCGATAATATTTAGCTCAAATTCATTTTTTTATAAAATAACTTTAATTAAATAATTAATCAACTTTTAAACAAATAACTACAATCAACACTTTTAAAACAGTAATTAAATAACTTGGAAAAATATTCTTAAATAAGTCTATGAAATACTTTAAAGACTCAAAAAATAGTTAACTTTTAATTATTATTTAAACAAAAATCAATTATATTTTAAAGTCTTGTTAATAATTTATAATAATTATCTTTAAAATAACTTTGTAAATTAATTAACTTTTCAATCCAAAAGGAGGCTTAGCATACTAATGGTACTTAATCAAGTCACCATTAATTCCATTACTATCCAAGTTATAATCCAAGTATTTACATAACATCACATATGTAAATTCAATTAATAATTAACAATCGATTATGAGTATAACACTTATCCACTACAAATCAATTGGAATGTAACTGAGAAACCACACTAATGAATTATCAAAATAGGTTTATTTTCCTACAAAATAATGTCCAAATTTAACATATATCTAGTTAATAATAGAAGAATGGGGATTTATTATGCTAAATAGGTGTCCATAAAATTTAATTAGCAAAACGGTGTTTTATTTCACTAAACAGATGTCCAATTACCATATTCAATCAAATTTAACTCAACGGTAATTATTTGGCCGGACAAACATCAATAATAAAGGTAAATAAATTTAAATGACGTTATTTATTAAAATAACATAATTTAAATCCTGTCTGTTTTCATATGTCATAAATTTAAACCTCATCCCGACACCACCACCATCATCCCTTCGGCCCTCCCCATCCGAAACTGACCGAACAGAACCAATCCCAGGAAAAAAATGGACGACATGTTTTAGCATCAATCACCACCAAAATATTACCATTCTAGCGCCTTTCTTCCTTGAATATAGCGCCAAACTGAAAATTGATCATCGCTGCTCGAATCGGAAGCTAACACGAACCTTAATTTTCGATGATCGCCAATCGTCATCACCAAACATCGCTAAATCTCACCAAAAATCCCATGACTCCACATAAACCCATTGACGCTTATGGCATAGAGTAATTCTATGTGGATTGATGGAATTTGTTTTTTAAAGTTTGTGAACATATTTTTCCCCTTCCGGTAAATCAACAATATCTCGATCATCACTCAACGAAATCGAGTGCGATCAATTTCTAAAAATATTATGGACAAACAAATTTTGTGTTGGATGGTTTTGCTAATTGTGATTGGAACGAGAGATGTCGATTTTTGAATGAGGGGAAGTGCATTTCTTTTCATAGGCAAAATAAAAGAATAGAGGAAGAAGAGAGCAATGTCAGAAAGCAAAGGAAGGAAGTCTGATCACATACATACATATAAACTAATATCCTTAAGAGTTAAGCACCGAAAGTTATCGAAAACATATGCTAAGTGAAAGTGCTAGTACAGGAGACAAAGGAACACAACTATGACATGGAAGCAGAGAAGTGAAAGAAGTGAGAAGTGGAGTGTTTAAGCGTACTTTAGTTGTTAAAAGAAAAGTTTTATGGTATCTGACCACTACATATCGCATCCGTGCACGAGCCGCATGCGACATAAATAATAACAATAGCGCATAACAAGGTAATATGATCACAAAACAATTATAAAGTAACAGGTCATCAAGTTCTGTGAAGTTTTCAAAATTTCCAACGTTTTTTGGTAGAATACGACAAGCTGAAATTTACTTATTTTTCAAATTAAAAATTATGGAAAAATTCTAAAAAATAAATTACAAATATGCCCTTAAAAATAAAGTAGTTATGTAGGACATGGATTTTATTACATTTTAAACAGAACCCCAAATAGAATAATTAAAACTAATTACATATTCTAAAAATCAAGTGATAAAACTCCGGGTCATTACAGTTAGCATTTGAAAGATATTTGTGTTTGACACCGTGATTCTATGAGTTTTTAAATTTGATTACTTATTTTGTTTCAAACAAAAAGTTTTCTAAAGTTTCTAAATTTTTTTTTTGCATCCAAACTTTATATTAAGTTCATAAAATAAGTTAAAGTTAAAAAGCAAGTGTAATAAAAGACTATTTGAGATGTCAGTCAAGTTTGGAAGTTATGGTATCCATAGTGATAGTCACTATGTATGCAGTTTGATAAAAAGTCCAATTATTGTAAAGTTAAGTTTTTATATTTTAAAATGTTTTGAAATGTTTTTAAAAAACCTTAATAATAATGAATAAGGAAAGTTAATTAATAATTTAATAATTAGTTATTAACTAATTAGTTTTGATAATTAATAATTAATTAAGTGTTAAACAAGGTTTATTAACTATAACTAAGTGAAGATTAATTATAAATTATTTATCTTTTAAAGTAAATATAAATTTTAACTAATTATGAATTAAGAAATATTAACATTTAATTAATTATCGATTAAATATAGGATTTATTTTTGATTAATTATTAATTAATTGTTGGATGAATTATTTATTAATAAAGTGTTTGACTTATTTATAATTATAAATTAAATGAGTGTTTGAATTTATATCTTTATTTAAGGTTTATTATTTCTTGAAACTTAATTAAATTAAGTCAAGATTTAATTAAGTTTAATTATAGTTTAATAAAGAGTTTAACTTGTAATTAATCATTTTAAAATGGAGTTCTTAAGTTTTAATCCTTGTTTTCAAGAATCAAATTGTTTTAAAGATACTTCTTTTCCAAAGATGGTTTTGAACATAAGGGATTCAAATGTCGATACCATTAAGTAGACAATCAATTTTGAACGAGTTATGTAAATTGTTTGATTGTTTGGACATCAGATAGTAGAATAAAACCTCATTTTTCTATAAGTTGATTGTTTGATTGTTTGGACATCTAATAGTAGAATAAACCCCTATTTTGCTATAATGTAATTATTTATTGTATGGACAAATGTTTAGTACAATAAGTTCCTATTTTGCTCCAAGTAGCGATTGTTTGGACATCTATTAGCATGAAAATTCACCATCCTGCTATTATGTTATTTGGACATGTATATGCTAGTTGATTTGTATTGATATGTCATTCCCTGATTTGGATATGCATTGCATTTACATATATGTTGACTTATGCAAATAAATATTTAAGTGACTTGAATGTGAAATTGATGTTAAATAGTAATTTAAATTACTACCATTGGGATTGCAAAGCCCTTTTTGAAATTATAAAGTATAGTTTTGAATTAATTTTATTCTTTAATCAATTTGGGGTTAAGGTTTATAAATGATTTTTCAAGTTATATTATTATTTTATAAAGGTATTTACAAATAATAGCTTGTTTATAAAAATTGGTTTTACTAAGTAAAAAGCCTATTTAAAGGATGAGTTGCAAAAAATATTTTGTAATGGTTCTTAAAGAAGATTTATCAAAGGAGTTTTAAATGGGGAAATGTTTTAAAAATATTTTTATAAGTTTGTAAACAGGTTTTGTAAATTGACTCGTAGACTTATAGAAGTGTTTTATAAATTGATTTTGGAAATTTATAAAGGTGTTTAAATGTGAAGTGTGCTTTTAAAAGGGAGCTTTTTATAAAGAATAAGTGGATTGTTTTATAGTAAGTAATGTTTTCAAAAAGGATTTGAAAAGAGGAATTTTTCCAATGTTTTGGTCATATACTTATACCCCTAAGATAAGTAAAATTATTTTCCCATGTATAAAGGGGAAGTAAATGTTTTGGAAGTAGTGTTGTGTAAAGATTTTTGATCAATTTTTATAAATTGATTTTATTAACTAAATATTAATTAATAAAGGCTTATCCCATATGGAATTAAACCAATGTTTGAATTATTGTTTATTTGATTGTTAATAAATGACTATCAAATTGACCAAATTAAATATGGAAATATCTAGGAGAAACACAGAAATTATAAGGTATAGTACCCTCGATGGTGCTATACTACATGTATAAATTCGTTTCGTTCTTCTAGGATAAATGATAAGGAAACCCGTCCATTAATGGTTAGTAGGTGATCTTCGCACTTATCCTTTATTCACTTATTTCTTAAAGAATTGGGGTTGAGTTTACCTGAAAGTATCGAAGAGACCGTGATCGGATTTGTTATCTGAAATCACTTTGATACAACTCATGCATTTAGAAATGAAGACATCTTGAAGTAAATGAAATCTAAGATGGAGTTTTGAAGTTCAAGGGCTATTTTCTATTAACCCTGAGGGTGATTCCAAAATGGGTATAGTTGAGGTAGTGCCTTCGATTTGATTCTATCGTAGAACGAATTTGTATGGATGAATGCTAGCATTGCATTGATGCCTAGAGGGCAGTGTTGCATTTCAAGTGGAAATGCTAAATAAGGGTAAAACGTAACCTCAAGCCTCATTAACCCGGAAATGACAAAAATCAGGCATGCAACAAGGCCATATGGGTCGCTCTCATCAGGGTATGGTCATCACATATCTTGATCGATTACTATTTACTCATGTATGCTTCGTGCCCCAAAGTGGGGTGATCATATTTGGCACTACAAGTCAAGTGGTAAGCCAGTCCTTGTGGAAGGGGTAGAAGATGTTCTTTTCAAACCCGATGAATTTTATCTAGAGAAGTACCATCAGAATGTAGTTCTTTACCTTGTCATAGTATGGAATCCACTCTCCACCATGTGCCTTTACGGTTTTAGATGTACCCAACTATGTTGAAATATGTGATGCAAGCATTTGAGCTATATTATATTTTATTTGAACCATTAGACATTATTATAATATCACTGGGTTTTCTATAAAAGTATTTTAGTTACTGTAAGATAAAAACCCATTCGTATTTATGTGCGGCATGATCTTACGTGACACCTTGATTTTAAAGTTATTTTAAATGAAATAATTCAGATGTTTGAGTTTACTCATGCTAGAACCATGTCTGACCCGGAGTTATATTTTATTTCCCTAAACCTCTTGGGTACTCAAATTTGTATGAGTGGCTAAGTGTCCAGGTTTCTCACGGCTACATTTTGGAGGAGCTAGAGCAGGTGGCTTCATTGTTAGCAAGTTATTATCTATGTATTAGTTAAGTAGGGACAAGTGGTAATAACTGTCTTAGGGTAGAATTTGTATTAGCATGACTCTGATGTATCATTTTGGAAATGACTTTGTAAAGAATCATGTTGATTAATAAATGTTATTCTGTTGCGATTGGATATTCTTTGATTGTTTTATTTCTTCTTATCTTCTATCTTCTTTATTTACCATAACGATCGACCTTCCAAGCACCTGAAAGCTTGGCACGCAACATAGTGGTAGTATTAGTGTTGATTCTTGAGGATCGAAAGGCCCATCCGTTACAATTTCTATATAATCCAAGTCGTATTAAATTTATAAATTTGAATCTTTTATACTTGCCTCATGTTAGTGCCAAAATTGGCCACTAACACCCAAACATAGATGAAAGCACCAAGTAACAGTCGCAGATAACAGATAGAGTGTATGTAGAGAGTATAACTATGAAGAACAATCAAACTAAGAAAGAAGAAGTAATAACAAAGGATTTATGGTGGTTCGGTGACTTCGGTCTACATCCACTATGCAAATTTCCTTTTTATTAATATTAGAATCAATTACAGTAACAATTTAGAGTTTTTAAAATAATAGTGGCAGAGTAACCTTAGTGGAGAAGATGAAGGGAAACAGAATGAAGATACCTTTTCTAAAGCCCCGCCTATTGTATTTATAGGAAAAATCCGAGTTACTGGGCATCTTGAGTGATCCGGGCCCATCAAGACCATAGCCGAACCAAAATCCATCATTACAATTGTCCTTGAGTTCAAAATATGCCAACCTGGTATTTGCTGGGGATGACTCAAAGTAGTTGCTCACATGACCCGAAGCATGCCTGCATATAACCCGAAGTAAATTGTGTTAAGACTCAGAGTAACTGAACACTGACCCCTTACCTTCAATACACCGATCCCAATTTGAAACCCAAGCACC
The DNA here is from genome assembly GCA_030765085.1 of Allium cepa. Classification (NCBI taxonomy): domain Eukaryota; kingdom Viridiplantae; phylum Streptophyta; class Magnoliopsida; order Asparagales; family Amaryllidaceae; genus Allium; species Allium cepa. The sequence continues at coordinate 147,659,581 of CM060945.1, forward strand.
GACCCGAAGTCTCTAGCATGCCTACCCGAAGCAAAATGAAGATGCCGACCCGAGTCCTTATTTTATGCCGATCCCATAACTTACCGACTTGAAAAATGGATTGCCGATCCCATCCATTTCCACCAACGCCGACCTCATCTCCAACACACTTGCCGATCCAATATGATGTCGACCCCATTGCTTTGTCAACCCCAGAATAAAATGTCGATCCAATCTCTCATATGTTGACCGAAAGACGTAATATCGTCGACCCGAAGCTATAGTATCGCCGACTTGGATTAAGAGCCTTGCCAATCCTAGAGAACTACCGACCCCAAGCGCTTGGTGTTGACCCAAGGAATCACTATAGTCGGGAATACACCTACCCCTCTGAAATGCACCAAACCCTTGCGACCATGCAACTGACCTGAAGCAACCTAGCAAACGACTCGAAGCAGGCAACTTGAAAACCCGAAGTAACACCAAGTATGACTTAAAGTAAACTACAGGAAATTCATGACAACTCGACTTTTGTCGAAACTCGTATTTCAAGTATCTCACGTCTTTTGTCCATCGACTATGTCCAATCCTGACTTCATAATCGTGTTTATCATCCATGATTGATCGTCTTTCCATCAAGTCGAGTCAAACCTGTTGTATTCTAGCATCGATATGCGAATAATCGATTTAGTTGCACCTGTTTGTCTATGGCATTTCCAAAAGATGGTTTAACATTTTACCTCCAAAACATGTCTTGCGATAGGAAGGTGTGTTTTGAACAGCTCCAAATCCAATAGCCAAATCCACGACTGCTCTGATTCGTTTTCTGGTTCTAAATCCATTCTAAATCATTTAACAGAATTCATTACTTCTCCAAATCGTTTTATCCAAGTCTGTGGCCTCTTTGGGCCTTGTAATCCAAATCTGGGACCTTGTCGGGTTCAAATTCAAAGCCGGGACCTCTCCGGGTCCTATAATCCAAAACTGGGACCTCGCCGTGTCCTTGGCCAAATTCGTAGATATTTGAAGCCATTATCCGAATCCATAGCACACCTTGGAAGTCGGTAATCAAATCCGACAATATCTCTATATCGCCGACGGCCTCTCCGAACCCTTGTTATGCTTGATCCAAACTTAAAGATTGAATAGGCTAATCCTACCACGCTCCGACGAAGCAACCTATCCCTTGCACTTCGGTTCAGTGTCCTTGAACATTAAGCGATGTCCTGATCTTCCTAGACCGATATCAGTCTCTCCGAGCTCTTACTAGATCCCATCCTGTCACTTCTCGGTAAAGGGGAAACAACGTTGAGTGAGCTGATCTTGTCGCTCTCCGACGAAGCGGCGTCGCTCCCTGTACTTCAGTTCAATATCCCTGAGCATTAAGCAATGCCATGATCTAAGTCCTAAACTGATTATAGCCTCTTTTGGCTCTTGCCGGATCCCATCCTGTCACTCTCCGATGAAGGGAAAACAACGATGAGCGAGCCGATCTTGTCGCTCTCCGGCGAAGCGGCGTCGCTCCCTACACTCCGGTTCTGTGTCCTTGAACATAAAGTGGTTAATTTCCATCTGACTTCCAATATCCGTCCTGTGAATCTCTGGTTAGGAATTTATTTCATAAAGTCCAAATTAATTTATTAAATCCAAGTTCCAAATGTCTAATAAGAAAAATTAAAAAACTAAGTGCGGCCTCACTGAGCAGAGCAGCCTATACCATCTCAGAGCATGCCTATGGATTGCTCTGGTTCCCCATCATGTGTAAGTGGTACAGCTGCTTTATTTTTTAAAACAAAATCCAAGAAGATTATTCAATAACCGGAGTCCAAATCCTAAACTCGACCCTTTCCTTCACGATCAACGGATAACGAGTCGTGACCCAATCATGGGTCGTTCCTATTTGATCCACACGGTATCTACTCGTACTCTACTGCTCTTGTCCGGTCCTTCACATAATGTGGTAGTCTACCACTTCTAACATGCTCCTTCACTATTAAGTATCTAAGCTAGTGTGATAGAAAGAACCACGTCCTTTAAGTGGCGGCATTCATCCATGGCGTGCCTTTCCAGCTCATGGATTAGGCAGTACTTCCAACTCCTGAATTCCCGTTCAGTAGGATCCCTCTTGGGTGGTTTTCGATTGCGGAGCTGCCCCGGTGTGTCCAAATAAATCCATTCCAGATTATCTATCAAGCCCGTGTACATCGCGAATTTGTGTTCTCAACTTCTCCTCCGTTTGTCAGAACCACCATATTCATCGTCCAGCTTGCGTTTTCCTTTATCCATCCCATGTCCTTCCCCATACATTCCTTCACCTTGCATGGCTTTTATCTCTTACCTTTCAATGCGTGAATCCTCTGATCGAATGAATCTCTCCAACTCATTATAGAACACTCCAAGATTCTGTGGTGGATTCCATACCAATGAATCTTTAAACTCAATGCCTTCTGCGATTCCTGCTACTATCGCCATAAAAATCATTGATGGATCTGGGAGATCTACCAAAGCTACGGTTGCATTGAAAAAAATTAGAAAACCCTCATGGACTCTCTGGTCCTCTGCTTCATTGGTGCCAGTATCATTACATTCTGGGATCGTGTCATGTGGACCCTAAACTGTCTCATGAAGCGTTCCACTAGCGCACCCATGTCATGATCGATCCATTCTCTAGCTACCAAAACTAGAGCGCAACCAAATCCATCAGATATAAAGGGAAACATCTTGCCATTACCTCCTAAGATGACCTCTGCACTTCCATATGTCTGATGTATCTGGTCATATGCATGGTCGGGTCCGACTTTCCATCATAGGCCTCCAGTGTTGGCAACTTGAATTCTAGAGGATTCCTTGTGTTTCTGATATTTGGTGTGAACAGACTCTGACTTACTTCCTCCAAGCCTCTTCTTGGTAGACCTCCTCTCATATTCCTTCTTATCAATCCATCCGCTCATCTCCATCCGGGGGTAGTCCCCTGTTTGCATCTCCACTCTGCCAAGCATGTCCTGGAGGATATTTTGGGCAGTTCTCTTCATATTGCCCATTTGCAGTTACGTTAGTCCCAGCTCACTGAGCTTCATTCACGGTCCTTCCAGTATCCAATCTCGGAGGTCTGCCCTCAAGCCTTTGCCGATTTCCTTTAATCTCTCAATTCTGGCTCTGGTTCTGACCTCCAGACACTTCTACAGCTCCGGCTTCTTGTTCTGCATTGCCAGCAACTGTGGTTGGTCCACCCCTGACTTTGCACTCCAACTTGTCCAACATGCCGAAGTAGGTTCTGTATCATGTCCTCCTATCTTCATAGTATCGTCTCCATCTTGTCTCTAGTGATATAGATTGAGGCCTGATTAGCTCCATAGGAAGCCTTCTGACTTCATTCTTACGGACTCCTTTCCGCCCTCTGTCTCCTTGTTGATTGCATTGCCATAATCTCCAAAATTTGAGTTTGTCTTTAAATCCAAAATCCGAGCTCTAGAATTCTTGAGTGCTAGCTTTCTTAGTGAAAGGACAAAAATGTTTACACCAAAATTGTTCACTAACACCCAAACGCAAATGAAAGCACTAACTAGCAGGCACAGATAAAGGACAGAGTGTATGTAAAGAGTATAAATATAAAGAACAATCAAAATTAAAAAGAAAGCAGCAATAACTAAGGATTTATAGTGGTAAGGATGACTCTGGCCTAAGTTCACTTCGTAAATTTTCTTTTTATTGATATTAGGATCAATTACAGTTACGATCCAGAGTTTTTAAAACAGTAATGGAAGAGTAGCCTCAGTAGAGAAAATGAAGGGAAACAGAATGAAGATCCCTTTTCTGAAGCCCCGCCTATTGTATTTATAGGCAAAATCCGAGTTACTGGGCTTCCTGAGTGATCTAGGCCTATCAAGACTATAATCGAACCCAAATCCATCATTATGATCGACCCTGAGTTTAGAATATGCAGACCAGATAATTCCGAGGGATGGCTCGAAGTAGGTGTTCACATAACCTGAAGCACTCTTGCATAGACCCAATGTAAATTATGTTAAGACTCAGAGTAACTCGACGTCGACCCCTTGCCTTCAATTCACCGATCCTAATTTGAAACCCAAGCATCGACCCTAAGTCTCCAGTATGCCAACTTGAAGCAAAATGAAGATGCCGACCGGAGTTCTTCTTTTATGCCGATCCCATAACTTGCCGACTTGAAAATGAAATGTCGACCCTATCCATTTCCTCCAATGCTGACCTCATCTCCAAAACACTTGTCGATCCAATATGATGCTGATCCCATAGCTTTGTCGACCCCAAAATAGAATGTCGATCCAATCTCTCACATGTCGACCCAAAGATGTAATATCACCAACCCGAACCAACGGTACCGCCAACTCGGACTAACGGCCTTGTCGATCCCTGAGAATCACGGACCCCAAGAGCTCGGTGCCGACTCAAGGAATCACTATAGCCGACCCGAAAAAATACACCGACCCCTTTGAAATGCACCGATCCCTTTTGACCATGCAAGTGACCTAAAGCAACATGGCAAACGACTCATAGCTGGCAGCTTGAAAACCCGTAGCAACACCAAGTATGACTCGAAGTAAACTATAGGCAATTCATGACAACTCGACTTTTGTTGAAACTCGTATTTCAAGTATCCCACGTCTTTTTTCATCAATTATGCTGAATCTCAGCTTCACAATCATGCTTATCTTCCATGATTGATTGTCTTTCCATCAAGTCGAGTCAAACCTGTTGTATTCTATCCTCGATATCTGAATAATCGATTTAGTTAAACCCACCCGTCTATGGCCTTGCCAAAAGGCGGGTTAACACCTCATTTCTAACATTTTGACCTATCTATTCCTCGCCCGGGAAAGAGGTCAGGTGAGCCAAGGCACTGGTTTCTCCTAAACAAATACTTAGTTTATACACCCCACATCCCGATCTCACAAATAGAAAAGTCTAGTCTACTCATTGGCTTTTAGAGCCAAGATTAAATCATTTATTTATAACAGCTTTTCTATTAACAATTTATTTAAACTCCTTTAAAATTAATTTTAAATCTTTCAAATCATCTTCAAAATACTTAATTATTTATTTGAAAATGTTTAGAAAATATTTGATAAATAATACTTAAGTTTAGAGCCATATTTCAAAAGTAATTAAAAACTGCTACGAATAGTACTTTAAAAGCTTGTTTGATCAAAATGACTTTTCCATCATTTAGAAATTCATTTTTATAACTCAAATATCTTTTAATTTTTTTAATATATTTAGAGAATTTATTCCATATTTTTAAAGAACTAAAAATATCCTTTTGAAAGAATTTATCGTTTTGGTATCCGAAGCACGATTATTTTGAAAGCTTGATTTGCTCATATTTCAAAATTCACTAAAAGAAATATCAATTTTTTTTGAAAACTATGATTATAATGGTCAAAAAATTCTTACTCCAAAGAATTATGACTCAGATTCCATCATATAAATGGATTTAAACTATTACAGTGCGCAATCGCGAACTGTCATTATATGACACGCCTATTTTAACTCAATTTCACATCCTTTCCAAACTTTTTTCAAAACACTTTTAAATGTTTATAAACATTTCTAAACTATTTTAAAGAGCTTGAACAATCTCATATACACTATTTCATTTATTAAAGGAAAGTGATTTCCTGTGTGATATTCTACTTGTATCAAACGTGAATTGTTTCCCATAACCAAACAAACATATTACCATATTCAAACATGATAAGCAACCATCATAAGAAAGCATAGCCAAATATATATATATATATCATTAAATATAGCATATACAAATAGAGTTTCTTACCTTCTATTTAATCGAACTAACATTAAAAGAACTATAGCTTTGCTATTAGGAAAATTTAGCTTGCTAGGCTTGCACTAAAGTTCCTATACGGGTTCGGCCTTGGCCTTTGGTACTTGGGTGCTCACGGTCTTGCTTGGAAGAGAGGAAAGGCTCGACCTTAGTGATAGGAGGTGGTGAGCGTGGGTTTCAAAGGGAGTAAAGAGTGGTTTTGGATTTGGTTTTGAGGTGTTTGATAATATATATTTACTACATAAATTTAATTACTTTATGGCATAATTTCTTCATTAATTAAGGTATAAAGCCATTAAAGTGGAGGGGAGAAGTGAAAAATCTTTGGAATTTATGAGCAAATAAAGTGAAGATGAATGGTGGTATTTATAGGCAGAAATGTGAACTAAAATATCAAGATATTTATTTGCCAAAACATCACCATTGCCTCATCCATTTGCCTTCTCCTCCATCACCTTGCAATGCCCGAACATCCCCCTTGTGGCTACTCAATGTGCATGTAATTGTGTGTAAGAGGTTAACTTTAGGATGCTTAAGGAAGAAGTTATAGGAAAATATCTTAGATATTTTGTAATACACACATACACACCCCCCGAGATATATGTGTGTGTGCGCGCGCGCTATATGTAACACCTTTAATTTTTGTTAACATTATTCAAGAGATTTAATTAGATAAATTAAATAGAATAATGTAAATGTTAAGTGATAAGGGGATTGAGACTTGAATTAAATAACTAAGGGTCGAGCCTTGTATAATAATTAATGGGCTAAAGAATGGTTTTAAGTTAAAAAAATTATATAAGGTTTTATTAGGAATTTGCCGCCCAATGACCCTTACCCTTATATATATTTCATTCATATCTCATTCTTCTCATTCACATTTTTTTTTAAAACGAAAATCAAAAGCATAGAAACGGCCGACCATTAAGAGAAAGAAGAAATTCAAATCTAAAGCTAGAGAATCAAGCTTAGGGAAAATCAATCTCAATCCAAACTCCTCATTAAATTAAAAGCTAGAGAATCACTCTTAGGGAAAGAAAACACTTCTCTTCCCTTGGAGACTCGAAAATGAATGTCGATGATGCTGCAGTCATCACCGAAATTATTTTCCAGCGACAAAAAAGGAGAGTAATGACTTACTTTATTTTAAAACCCTTTGAAAACAATTTCCATTCGAAAATACTTTCAAATAATATATTCTCTTCAGAATTCTGAAATCAATTTTTGAAAATCACCGAAAATTAAATTTCTTAAATCCTTAATTTAAATTTATTTCATTTTCAAATCAAATAAACCATGTTTAAAAAACTTCAACATATTATAACATATAACAATAGAAAATGATTTATTAGCGGTGACAAAAATAATAAATGAAAATCTAGTATTATCAGTCCTAACAACCAATTTTATTTTGCCATATAATTTAAAAAAATATACCTATATATGTATAACATATAATCATGCATAAATTTATTCCATTTAAAAATTTCGAAAACAATATTGGGTCAGTTTACTTTGTTCAAGTGTTTTTAGAATTTCTATCGATAACGTGGGCCAGACGAATAGATCGAAACTGTGACAGCCCGCAAATCCGTACCCCTTGAATCAACACTATTCTACCTCTATTAACTCAAGTGGCACAGAATTACGAACCATTAGGGTTAAAGAAGAAGAGATAGAAGAAGAAGAAACTAAACAATATCAGAATCTCACAGTCGCAGCGGAATAAAATATAATAGTAAATATAGAACTTTACACAAAAAGGAATCTATTCCTGTTTTATACATCATATCATCAGAGTATCTCATACATCAACAATCACAAAACAGACCTACCATACAAACACAGCAGCGGAGAAATATATAGGTACATATAATAGGTCTCGGACTCCAGCTCCTTTCCTGCTCCATAGCAACCTAACCTGAACAAATAATACTCGGTCTGACCCGAGCATTATAATAAAATAACACCCGAGTCAGTCTGGAATACCAGCTGATACTAAATATGCATCCAAATTGATTATTAAAGTTTCAAAAATCCTTTGAAAACAAAAGCATCTCGTAAGACCACGCCACAAATAAAAATGTCGGGTTTTTACCTTACGATAGCTAAAACACTTTTTATAGAAATCCTCTGATATTATAATAGGGTCTATTTACAAATACTTATAAAATAGCCGAAATTGTTACATTCATTAAATTCCAGCTACTAGCCACCGAAGTGGGTAATACAAACAAAACTCGTACAAGGCTCGTAGGGAAAATGGATTTCCAACAATGACTAGGCACTGGGGTACCACCTGTCACAGTACGGGGCCTAGATCACCGTACCGAGGACTACTCCCTTCATCCCCTGCAACACAAGGCCGGAACCATTCCTTACTGAACAGTCCCGAACAAGATAAACCCCGTGGTTGGCGCGACCAACCACCCACTAAGCCGAAATATAATAAGGGACATCTAGACAGGGGAATTATCTTGTCCTGCTTGGGCATGACCCACCTAACCTTGCTGCATATCCCCTGATTTTCAGTCATTCCCATTTGATGAGGCTTGAGGCTAAGCGTTACCTTTTTAGAACGTTTCACTTAGAATGCCCATCGTCCACCCGATGATGTTTCGCAAGCATTCGTCCATACAAGTCCGTCCCGGGTTCGAACGGAACCGAAGGCACTATTCCTACTACATCCTTTTTGGAAATATCCTCAGGATTAGTAGCGACTAGCCCTTGCACTTCACTGCTCCATCTTCGACTCCGAACACGTTTTTCGCACGAAACGTACAAATCGGATCGAAGTGGTTTTCGAGAAATAAATCTCGATCCCGGTCTCTTCGAAACGATCACGCATTGTCCAATATTGATAGTCGGTGATTTAACTATCAATTTATATTCATAAACATCCATAAGCATCCATCACACAATAAATAATTCCCACATTATTTATTTGCCTCAAATATCTTTACCAGATATATATTTCAAATTTCCAAATCTCGTTTGAAAACAATTCCCAAAACTCTTTCCTTACAAGGAAAATCCTTTACCATTTATTCCCAATGGAAATAACCAAGTTCAACCAATTTAGATTTAAAACAGTTAAAATACTTTATACTGAAATATACTTTAAAATATGCAAATTTACTTCTAGTTATTTACTCAAAATAAAATTTTAAAATATTTAAACACAACTATTTATAAGACATAACTTAATCAAAAATAAGGTTTTGGTTATACTATATTTAAAAATAGAGTTTAAAAGAAATTAATAATTTCAAACAACTTATTCCCAAAAACTAGCCTTTAAGTAAGTCCATTTGTAAAAATAATTATTAAGGCATTTGTAAAATTTACTCTTGCTAATTTATTTATAATTACTTTAAAATGGTAATTTTCAAACACTCTTTTTACAAGCTGGAATTTTAAAAACTTCCTTTTTTAAAACAGTTTAAACTCGAACTTGGGTTTTTCCCAGGAAATCTCATTTCCACTTAAATATCATAGAAATCCTTCTCACGATTTCTGTCAATTTATTTCAATTTAGTTTTATGGTTTAATAATATAAATTTATTTTCCATTTATCAACTAATACCTTTTCTCTTTGTTAATCAATTCAGATTTACCCAATTTTCAATCTTCATTCTAAATAGATTTCAAATTTTAATTCTTTAAAATTCATTAATTAACAATATCCTTTATTTCTCTAAAATTCAATTTATCCATTTACAATTAATTATGGATTTATAATTTACTCAGCAATATTCCAATTAAATTTTATTTCAGTTTTCATTCAATAAATCCTAATTTTATATTTCTTTAAATTCCTTATTTATAAATTTCTTAATTTCTTTTTGGAACCCAATTTAATTTCTTTATAAATAAAACTCCAATTTTCTTTAAAATTATCATTCTGGGTTACAGTTTATCCAACAACATCATAATACAATTTAAATCCAAATTTGTCAATCACAATATAAACAAGCATTATTATCAATTCTAAAGATAATTACTACATGTGAGGAATCCAGTTGGATCCCTCCAACCTGTTTTCCCTGCATCCACAAATATTAGCACAACCAAATATATATCAATTCAATCTGATAATAATTAACATATTTAGCTAAACATCCAAACAAACAATCAATACTAGCTGTCTACTTTACTAGTATCCAGATGTGAGTGAGAATAACTCACCTTGAGTTTCGGCGAGCGTTCGAAATTTAAATTAAACCGAACGACGTCCGATTTAACTCAAATTTCTACTTGCCCGGAATGGATCCGGATCTGCACCATCGCGTAGTACGCGTCTCTGCGATTCCAACGTTTCCAGTTTCGTTAAATTCTGACAATGTATGACAGAGTTATGCTAAATTAAAGATTTGAGTTGAATTTAAATTTAAAACTAATCTTTTTTTTTTATATACCATAGCCGTTCGTTCCCCTAAGAAAATCACAGCCGCATCCTAGCATCTTCCTCACGCGCGTCTCCCAGCTACAAACGAAACCCATCGTTGTCGTGATTAGGGTTTACTACCGCCTCCTCTTCGTCAAGATTTAGCTCGATCGGCAACTACCACCTCGAAGAGCACGGCGCCACGCACCCCCACAACGCTTCACGTCGAGCTCGGTTCCACCACGGTCGCGAAATCTGGCCGGCAACATCCACGAACGCGGCACAATAACTCCTTCGACGTCACGCTAAAATCAATCTCCACCGTTCAACTAGAAGAGCTCGGCGAGCTCGTCAACTTTGTAGTTGGGGAAATTCGCTATAACTCGAAGGATTGATCGCGATTTGGAGGAAAAGATCAATGATTTTCGGCCATGGAAATATTGTAGACGGCGGCCTGTAAGGGATAGATCTAGGGTTTAAGCAAATGCAATTTATATAATATTAGTTAATATTATTTTAATATTAAAAATCGATTCTAATGAACATTTACAAACGAGCTCCTATTCCCACGTTCCGATAGGCGATTCTAAGGTTTTTCGGCATTCCGGACACAATGGAACAGGTTTCGTAAGCTAATTCGGTCGTATGTGCGAGTTACGGAATTAAACGATCAACTTCAAATTAAATCGATTAAAACGATTTCGATGCGTTTCGAGCTGCCGGGGTCAAACGACAACCCCGATTGCTACGAAAATTGAAATCCGGTAATAACTAACTATTACGGATCCAATGGAATGGGTTTCGTCGAATTCCGAGACTGTGCCCCAGAAGGCTATTTTAACTCGTCTATTAAATCCAGCGATTTTCGAAATTATCGAAATCACTCAAAATTTTCACTTTTAAAATTTTATTAACTTAACAATAATTCATATAACATTTATAAGCGCATTAAAAATCATTCTGGCTCATTCCGGACTAAAATCTAATTATTTGCATTTTAATAATATTAAATTCATTTTTAAATTATTATAAAATTCAAATTTTAATTTATTGACCTCAAAATTCATCTAAAAATCCTACCACACTATCTAATGACCAAATAGTCTTAAAATAAATTTTAAACTCATTTCTATACCTATTTACGCTCCGAATTACCAATTAACCCAATCCCAGTATTAAATTATATTATTATTCAATTTCAGTTTAATTGCCATATTTGAAATTTAACAAAGTATATTAATTTAACCAAATTCTTTTATTTAAAATTTCAAATTATAATTCATATTCAACATTTAAAATGAATTAAATGTTCAAATCTGGCGAACCAAAATTCCGGGTCGTTACATTCCTCCCCCCTTATAAAAATTTCGTCCCCGAAATTTGTTAAGGTAGAAGAATGTTCCTATACTCATTACCTTAACCCAACTTCTCTAGTTACAACTGATATACACATCCCAAACTCTTTAGCTCAATTTCAAACCCATTTTCTTTATTAACACTAAAGCTTAAATTTTTAACTTATACTTCCAAAGTTAATTAACTCTTCCCAAAACCCAAAAATTTTCTAACTCCCAAAATTTACGAAAAATTTTGGCAGAGTCTCCCCTGTACGGAGGAGCTTCTGCGACATCGCAGGATACACAAATATATATACATCGGCCCACACGGCCGGAAACCAAAATATATCACAATATATATATCATTTTTCAATTATATTTGCGTAGGCGTACCTTTTTAGCAAATTTTTAATAGCAAGCAGCTAATATAATGCATATACGCACTCCAACTCTCTCAAACGCCTCCCGCACCTGTGCTTACTCAAACAAATTCATCAGTTATCAAAATATGAGCAATTTAACATCATTTCCAATATAAAAGTAAGCCAAACATAACTATTTACATTCCAAACCACACTTCGCATAGTTTCCTAAGTAAATCCATATTTTATAACATGCACAAGGTTCATTTTCCCATGCTAACTCCAAGTTATCTCATACAAAGGATTTACATACACGTTTTGCTATGTTCCATTCATATTTATTTCAACCAATTCACATTATTTCAATATAATTAACATATGCTTCACTAACAGAAATCTATTCTAATTCAATTCTAAATAGATTTACAAACTAACTTCATTTCCAATTTTGAAGCATTTACATTTCTCTAATAATTCATTTATATGCAACATTATTTGATTTGATTTACAATCAAATCCTTATTTCCAATTTGAAGCACTCACATTTCTTTTATGATTCATTTCCATTCATATGCAAACATTGCTTATTAAAATGTTAATTCATGCCAATTTGATTCAAAATCAATTCCATTTGCTACTTAAAACCAATTCACTTGCATTCATTTACAAACTCTTTGAAATAGATTTCAATCCATATCAATTTATTCAAAAATCAACTCAGTTGCTATTTAAACAACTCAATTCTGAATACAAGAAATTTTTATATCAATTTTTTTTTATTCCCATTTGATTCTCAATCAATCAATTCCAATCTATTTATAAATTTGAATGCTCTTTGTTTACTAATTCAATTTATTTACAAATTTATTTTATTAACAAAGAGTCCATTTAAATTATTTCTTTCCGTTGAATTTACTTATAATTCAAAACCATCATTATGATAGCTAATTCTATTATATATCCATACTTCCAATATTTATTACCATAATTAAATCCCATGCTACAACTGGATTTTTATTTACTTTCCAAATTTTGATCAATTATCAAAATTCTATTCATTTCAATACAATTTCCATTTAATTGTAATTCAAGTTAGCCACTGACCTAATCCATATTAGGTTTCAATCCACTTTCTTAACTCACTCTGAATTCTTTATAATATCACCAATTTCCAATCATTTCATTTAGCAAATTTAGATTTCTACCTTTCCTTTTTACTCCTTTTCAATAGAATCTAAATTTCTTTCAATATTATTTATTACTCAACTGAAATTCAATTACAATTTCATTATCATAGCAAATTTCATTTTCCCATACATAAGTTCAAGACTTATTTGCCAACTTAAGAACATCCACATTTATATTCTCATTTTGCTTCAATAGACTTTTCATTTCATTTTGGTCAAAATTTTAAATTTGCCACACCCTTCAACCCTTTCATTTAATAAATTTTCAGTTTCTCTTTTATTCAAGAGTTTAGATTTCTTATTTAAGTTCACTTCCATTTTATATTCACAAATTTAAATTATAACACTTAATAACTTAAGTATGTGAATTTCTTTATGCAATTATAAACAATTTATATTTCACCTTTATATCCATTTACTTTAATTCCAATTCATCTAGATTTAATTAAATTTCAAATTCTAAATTTTAAATTTTCCATTTCATTTAGATTCACTTCCATCTCAATTTCACAATTTTAATTCTTTAAATACAAGTTCAAAACTTGTTTACCTAGTGAAATTCATTCACTTCATTATATCTCACTTTACCTTATCTCAATCCACATTTTATTTGAGATTAAGTTTTGAATCCACCATTCCATTCCACTATTTCTCATTTGTGATTATAATTTCATTTTATTTATATAAGTTCACCAACTTATTTACTTTAAAAGCCTATATAGCTCATTTCAATCCATCTACATCTTACAATCACAATTTCAGATTTTACATATATATATATATATATGTATCACTAAATTCTTAAGGATATAAGTTTTCTCTCACCTGAATCCTTTACTAATTCCAAATCCATAGTTTAGAATTATAAATATAACACCTGATAGCTCAGGAGTTCAATTCATTTCACAATGACCCTCAATACCAAGGTCATCTTACATTTTAATTTAACCCAAATCCATTAATTCTAAGTTCAATTTATTGAACTTGTCCAAGTTAAATTCAAATTTTCTATTTACTTCAATATATTTTATTCACTTCCAATTACTCAAGTTAAATTTTTAATTCCAAGATTAAAATTCTCATTTCCTTCCCTATTAACATCAGCTTCACCAAAATAAGTTCGTTAGCTGATGCATTTTAACTTTACTCTTCATTTAAATAGAATTTTCCAGAATTCATTTTACCCGGATTTATTTCAAAACCATTTGGAAATAATAATCAATATATATTCCTATTTGGTATATCAATCAAATTACCAGATTTCCAAAACAATTTGTTTATACCAAAACAAATTTCCTTCTTTGAGATTTCCCAAACAACTAGCATACCCAAAATCCAAACAATACCATAACCAAGTACTAGGGAAGCAATCCATCACTTTAGAAACTCGAAAATGAATTCTAATGATGTGGCCAGCATCATCAGGATTATTTTCCAGCGACTGAAGTGAGTTCAATGCTTCTTACTTTCCCAAACTCATTTCAAAACAGTTTCCCATTCAAACATATTACTCAAAATAATATTTCATCATTACCTTCAATACATTGGAAAACATTTCAAACCTTCCCAGGATTTTAAATTTCCAAACCTTTATTTTTATTTAAAATCCTTTCCAAAACTTCCGGGATTTAAATCCTGGTTCAACTCAAATTTAGTTATTCTTCCTTTATATAATTTATATTTGTAGAATTTTATTGTCACTATAACTATTTCACATTTCCAAATTAAATTTTATACTCTTATTTGATTTAGACATTAACAACCAATCATCCAAATATATATAATAATTTTAGAAAATTATTTCTTTTATATCAAAATATAATTTTGGGTAAAATTATTTCATTTACCCACCTTTAAAAACAATTCTATGTCGGTTTATCTTGTTCAAGAGTTTAGAAACCCCTATCGATACGGTTGTACTTCCCGCACCGACCAGAGTTCATAAACACTCAACCGATAAGTCAACACAGTAGAAAAACAATTTTTTTTATATGCACTAACAAGTACGCTCTCATATTTATTATTACTCTCAACTCATTATAGAGTACTATTGACTCTGTTTAATGAGTAATTACCCCACCAAAGCCTAGGTTGTCGCCAACCCAAGCTCTGATACCAAGTGTGACAGCCCGCAAATCCGTACCCCTTGAATCAACACTATTTTACCTCTATTAACTCAAGTGGCACAGAATTACGAACCATTAGGGTTAAAGAAGAAGAGATAGAAGAAGAAGAAACTAAACAATATCAGAATCTCACAGTCGCAGCGGAATAAAATATAATAGTAAATATAGAACTTTACACAAAAAGGAATCTATTCCTGTTTTATACATCATATCATCAGAGTATCTCATACATCAACAATCACAAAACAGACCTACCATACAAACACAGCAGCGGAGAAATATATAGGTACAAATAATACGTCTCGGACTCCAGCTCCTTTCCTGCTCCATAGCAACCTAACCTGAACAAATAATATTCGGTCTGACCCGAGCATTATAATAAAATAACACCCGAGTCAGTCTGGAATACCAGCTGATACTAAATATGCATCCAAATTGATTATTAAAATTTCAAAAATCCTTTGAAAACAAAAGCATCTCGTAAGACCACGCCACAAATAAACATGTCGGGTTTTTACCTTACGATAGCTAAAACACTTTTTATAGAAATCCTCTGATATTATAATAGGGTCTATTTACAAATACTTATAAAATAGCCGAAATTGTTACATTCATTAAATTCCAGCTACTAGCCACCGAAGTGGGTAATTCAAACAAAACTCGTACAAGGCTCGTAGGGAAAATGGATTTCCAACAATGACTAGGCACTGGGGTACCACCTGTCACAGTACGGGGCCTAGATCACCGTATCGAGGACTACTCCCTTCATCGCCTGCAACACAAGGCCGGAACCATTCCTTACTGAACAGTCCCGAACAAGATAAACCCCGTGGTTGGCGGACCAACCACCCACTAAGCCGAAATATAATAAGGGACATCTAGACAGGGGAATTATCTTGTCCTGCTTGGGCATGACCCACCTAACCTTGCTGCATATCCCCTGATTTTCAGTCATTCCCATTTGATGAGGCTTGAGGCTAAGCGTTACCTTTTTAGAACGTTTCACTTAGAATGCCCATCGTCCACCCGACGATGTTTCGCAAGCATTCGTCCATACAAGTCCGTCCCGGGTTCGAACGGAACCGAAGGCACTATTCCTACTACATCCTTTTTGGAAATATCCTCAGGATTAGTAGCGACTAGCCCTTGCACTTCACTGCTCCATCTTCGACTCCGAACACGTTTTTCGCACGAAACGTACAAATCGGATCGAAGTGGTTTTCGAGAAATAAATCTCGATCCCGGTCTCTTCGAAACGATCACGCATTGTCCAATATTGATAGTCGGTGATTTAACTATCAATTTATATTCATAAACATCCATAAGCATCCATCACACAATAAATAATTCCCACATTATTTATTTGCCTCAAATATCTTTACCAGATATATATTTCAAATTTCCAAATCTCGTTTGAAAACAATTCCCAAAACTCTTTCCTTACAAGGAAAATCCTTTACCATTTATTCCCAATGGAAATAACCAAGTTCAACCAATTTAGATTTAAAACAGTTAAAATACTTTATACTGAAATATACTTTAAAATATGCAAATTTACTTCTAGTTATTTACTCAAAATAAAATTTTAAAATATTTAAACACAACTATTTATAAGACATAACTTAATCAAAAATAAGGTTTTGGTTATACTATATTTAAAAATAGAGTTTAAAAGAAATTAATAATTTCAAACAACTTATTCCCAAAAAATAGCCTTTAAGTAAGTCCATTTGTAAAAATAATTATTAAGGCATTTGTAAAATTTACTCTTGCTAATTTATTTATAATTACTTTAAAATGGTAATTTTCAAACACTCTTTTTACAAGCTGGAATTTTAAAAACTTCCTTTTTTTAAAACAGTTTAAACTCGAACTTGGGTTTTTCCCAGGAAATCTCATTTCCACTTAAATATCATAGAAATCCTTCTCACGATTTCTGTCAATTTATTTCAATTTAGTTTTATGGTTTAATAATATAAATTTATTTTCCCATTTATCAACTAATACCTTTTCTCTTTGTTAATCAATTCAGATTTACCCAATTTTCAATCTTCATTCTAAATAGATTTCAAATTTTAATTCTTTAAAATTCATTAATTAACAATATCCTTTATTTCTCTAAAATTCAATTTATCCATTTACAATTAATTATGGATTTATAATTTACTCAGCAATATTCCAATTAAATTTTATTTCAGTTTTCATTCAATAAATCCTAATTTTATATTTCTTTAAATTCCTTATTTATAAATTTCTTAATTTCTTTTTGGAACCCAATTTAATTTCTTTATAAATAAAACTCCAATTTTCTTTAAAATTATCATTCTGGGTTACAGTTTATCCAACAACATCACAATACAATTTAAATCCAAATTTGTCAATCACAATATAAACAGGCATTATTATCAATTCTAAAGATAATTACTACATGTGAGGAATCCAGTTGGATCCCTCCAACCTGTTTTCCCTGCATCCACAAATATTAGCACAACCAAATATATATCAATTCAATCTGATAATAATTAACATATTCAGCTAAACATCCAAACAAACAATCAATACTAGCTGTCTACTTTACTAGTATCCAGATGTGAGTGAGAATAACTCACCTTGAGTTTCGGCGAGCGTTCGAAATTTAAATTAAACCGAACGACGTCCGATTTAACTCAAATTTCTACTTTCCCGGAATGGATCCGGATCTGCACCATCGCGTAGTACGCGTCTCTGCGATTCCAACGTTTCCAGTTTCGTTAAATTCTGACAATGTATGACAGAGTTATGCTAAATTAAAGATTTGAGTTGAATTTAAATTTAAAACTAATCTTTTTTTTTTATATACCATAGCCGTTCGTTCCCCTAAGAAAATCACAGCCGCATCCTAGCATCTTCCTCACGCGCGTCTCCCAGCTACAAACGAAACCCATCGTTGTCGTGATTAGGGTTTACTACCGCCTCCTCTTCGTCAAGATTTAGCTCGATCGGCAACTACCACCTCGAAGAGCACGGCGCCACGCACCCCCACAACGTTTCACGTCGAGCTCGGTTCCACCACGGTCGCGAAATCTGGCCGGCAACATCCACGAACGCGGCACAATAACTCCTTCGACGTCACGCTAAAATCAATCTCCACCGTTCAACTAGAAGAGCTCGGCGAGCTCGTCAACTTTGTAGTTGGGGAAATTCGCTATAACTCGAAGGATTGATCGCGATTTGGAGGAAAAGATCAATGATTTTCGGCCATGGAAATATTGTAGACGGCGGCCTGTAAGGGATAGATCTAGGGTTTAAGCAAATGCAATTTATATAATATTAGTTAATATTATTTTAATATTAAAAATCGATTCTAATGAACATTTACAAACGAGCTCCAATTCTCACGTTCCGATAGGCGATTCTAAGGTTTTTCGGCATTCCGGACACAATGGAACAGGTTTCGTAAGCTAATTCGGTCGTATGTGCGAGTTACGGAATTAAACGATCAACTTCAAATTAAATCGATTAAAACGATTTCGATGCGTTTCGAGCTGCCGGGGTCAAACGACAACCCCGATTGCTACGAAAATTGAAATCCGGTAATAACTAACTATTACGGATCCAATGGAACTGGTTTCGTCGAATTCCGAGACTGTGCCCCGGAAGGCTATTTTAACTCGTCTATTAAATCCAGCGATTTTCGAAATTATCGAAATCACTCAAAATTTTCACTTTTAAAATTTTATTAACTTAACAATAATTCATATAACATTTATAAGCGCATTAAAAATCATTCTGGCTCATTCCGGACTAAAATCTAATTATTTGCATTTCAATAATATTAAATTCATTTTTAAACACAGTGGTTTTTGCATCTTTAGTCTACTGGGCTAGATGCATATTTCTTCCTTCCAACCTGCTGCACATGGTTCGATCTGCTTTGCTCAGATACTTCTGGACCGGTAGCATTCATAACCGGAAGTTGATACCATGCTCTTTCACTAAATTTGAAACTCCAATCAAACAGGGTGGGCTGGGAGTTATTAATGTTAGAAAGTGGAATAGTGCAGCCATTAGTTACCTTTTTGAGGACCTCATAAATAAAAGAAACACTGTTTGGGCTAAATGGGTGTGGCAATTTTACATTAAGTCTAAGTACTTTTGGTGCATGGAGATCCCACAATGCTGCAGTTGGATTTTCAGGAGCATTCTGAAACTTAGAAATGTCTACCTGCCTTTGATTCAATATCATGTCAATGTTAAATCTGATGTTAGTTTCTGGCATGATCCCTGGCCAGGCAGTGGTATTATCCTTTCCAAAGTTACTGCTTTCTTACATGTTCAACAGTCTGGAATACAAATTGATGCTAAAGTCAACAGTTATGTACACGATGGGTTGTTGCAATTGCCTAACAATAGTAACCAAACAATCTGGCAGTTATGGGATGAGGTTCAAAACAACTACAGAAACAATAATCAAATGCAAACTGTGACTTGGGACATGAGGCCACATACCATTAGAGATGTATATAAAATGATATCTGTGCATGACACTCTGCCTTCGTCAAAATGGTGCTCTGTGATATGGTCTGATGATTCTCCTCCTACAGATAACTTGATGCTGTGGAAGGTTTTAAATCATTCTCTTCTGACTAGAAGTAAGTTAAAGAATTTTGGAATGGCATGCACATCTTTATGTCTTTTCTGTGATATGCATGAAGAAACAACTGATCATATTTTTTTTGAATGCCCTGCGCTTCAATCTGTGTTGGTTAGTCTCAGTTCCTCAACTGGTTGTCTTTTAAATGCTGGGGGATCTGCTGTAATATGGAATATCATATACAAAGCAACAAGGTGGAGAAAGCTTGAGACTAGAATTATGGTTGTGTGTTTGAAAAAATATCTCACTGCGGTTTGGAAGGAAAGGAACTCAGCTGTGTTTGATAATATCAGAAGGAGGAATGAAGTTATATGGCAAGAAGTTAGGAGAAACACTCACTGCCAATTGAAGAATTGCAACACTAAATTTCCTGACTCGTTGATCCATGTTTGGGGTTGAAGTTTGTTGTTGTTTCTTCAATTGTTTTCTTTTCCTTTTTTTATTTTTTCCTTTTCTGCTCTCTTGTAGTTTCGCTTTTATTGTGTTTCAATAAAACTGGTAGGGGTCCAGTCAACCCCGCTGGCTATGCCAAAAAAAAAATAAAAAAATAAAAATAAAATAAAAAATAAAATAAAAATAAAATTCAAATTTTAATTTATTGACCTCAAAATTCATCTAAAAATCCTACCACACTATCTAATGACCAAATAGTCTTAAAATAAATTTTAAACTCATTTCCATACCTATTTACGCTCCGAATTACCAATTAACCCAATCCCAGTATTAAATTATATTATTATTCAATTTCAGTTTAATTGCCATATTTGAAATTTAACAAACTATATTAATTTAACCAAATTCTTTTATTTAAAATTTCAAATTATAATTCATATTCAACATTTAAAATGAATTAAATGTTCAAATCTGCCGAACCAAAATTCCAGGTCGTTACAGAAACCCCAAATCAACCTCGACAACTAAAACAACACAATATAAAATATTCTTATATAAATTACAATTACACTCCCTCACAGGATGATTCAAGAATGGATTATGAAACAGGGATAGACATTAAAGTTTAGCTGAACCCTAGTCAATATAATTCTGAATTAAAAGAAAAGCTAGCTTGGAAGATAAGAAAATCTAATTTCAAAAGAGACAGATGGATAGGGTTATATTGATCGCGGGTGACCTTAACCGAGTCAACCGAGATTCCAGGAATAAGATCTATGCTGAAATTAAATTTCACGCTTGAAGGGAAGCGAAGTTACTTCACCCAATATCAGGATAATCTCTGGTTATTGAAGTGGAGCCAATATTACAAGGGAATTACCGTGATCGTCTACTCGAGGCGGTTTAAGCTTCAAGAAATATCCGCATCACAACCAAGGATGTAGAAATCTCCGATTAATTGACGCTTGTTATAAAAGAGTTTCACCCTTTTTCAAACCAAACCAAGGTTGGATGGAACAAAAATGGAGTTATGGGATGCTCCAGTATCAAGAAGAAAATGAATAGGGAGAGACAAGAATGGATTTCAGAACAAAGGGAAAAGTTCCAAAATGCAAAAGAAGCCCTAGTCAGAGAGGAAGAAACTCAAGCTCGATTTAAGGTGATTTTGTAATTAAATTTTTACTCCATATGCTAAGCTTTGCCTAAACCGGAGCTCTGATACCAACTGTAACGACCCGGTATTTCAAATAATTCGCTTTCGCACATGTCGAACTTGAATTGCTCAAAACCACATATTGTTAATTTATATTTTGGCAAAACTCAACATATACAGTAAATAAATCAATCACAGAATCACGGACATAGAGTATACAACAATAAGCAGCGGAATAGATAAATAGTAGTTCATGAAGCTACTATAAAACTTCAGAGTCTGAAACAAAATGCAACAGTATCTCAAATACATAAGCAACTAACGAGTCGAAACATAAACGACTGGAATAAACTGAAACAACTGCAAGTTGGATAGATCGATCTTCAAAATAAGTTCCAATCTCCAAAGGTGAGTCTCAAATGCTGTGGCACTCAGTCTGACCCGAGCATAAAGCAAAACACACAACACTCGAGCCAGGATTAACATTCTTATATTAATGAATTCAACTCAAGTGAAATGTCAACTGAAATACAAGTAACTTAAAGGATGTTTGGGATTTCCATCCTCTAAGGATCTGTGGAACTATCTATTATGTAGCAATATATGCTATTATAATATGTCTATAGTAAAGTAAACTATTAAAATAGTGTTACGGAGTTACCCATATCCCCCTTAACACATTATATAATGTCGTAGTCTATACAGATACTGTAAACTCCACTCGCAAGTGGGCTATTAGGGAGCACTCTATAGGTACGACACAAAGTGCACTCGTAGAAGGCACAATAGGGAATGCGCCAAGGCACTCGAGGCAATGCCAGGGTAGATATATCATTTGCATATTCGGACTGGTGGTAACACATAGCAGCTACTACCCCCACCTCGTGACACACTCTTAAATCAAAGGTGCACCTAATCGAATCACAAAAGCAATAGAATTGTATCGAAGAAATGTGTCTGATAGGAGGAATGACCTCACTTGGCCTAGCGTAGCTCCTGTTTTAGCCGCATCAATCTAACTCACAGAAGTCAGGGCTACCTAAATACCATATAGAATCGTCGCCAACCTTCCTACTTCATTCTGGAATCTCTACCACTTACATAGTTGTTAAAGTTGTTTTCCGTATTGGAAGTGAGTATGACAATATCTGATCCCGGTCTCTTTAACAATCAAACGCTTATTTCACATCGTGGTCATTTTATTTCAAATAGTTCATGCTTCGTATCAGGAATATCATATATTTTTTCAAACTATATAAGTTTGATATCATTACTCACTTTAAATAATATTCATTTCCGAAATCATAACACTTTCAAAATTATAACACTTTCAAAATCATAGCACTTTTGAGATCATAACACTTTTGAAATCATAACAGTATTGAAATTGTAACACTTTTGAAAACATAACCCTTTCTATTTAACAGTTTAAATATTGAGATAGCTATATATTAAAATAGTTATAAATTAAAATAGTTTATATATTAAATTAATTTATATCTTAAAATAGTTTGCATATATTGAAAATACGTTATATAATAAAATTGTTTTCTCCAATTTCACAAATTGATTCAAATCATCTTAAATTTCAAAACTTTAATTCAAATCAATTCCATTTTACCATTTCAACTTAAAGGTCAAATATTCAATTCAAATTCTCAATAAGCCATTTCAATTTATATCGATCTCAAATCCAAGTTTGAACTATCACTTCAATTCCAATAAGATTCAAGTTTAAATATTCAACATTTGTAATATAAATTTCATTTATATTTCAACATTTAACTTTTAAATTTATTTAAAATCGAAAGTATTCACTTAATCATTTCAATAACAATTTATAAAATCCTAATTTATAAATTTAAATTTACATTAAATATTCAATCTCAATTTTATTTAATATTGAGAATATTCATTTTATCACTTTTTATCAAATCAAGTTATAAAACATATTTTCAAAATCTCAAAATCAATGAGTTCAAACAAATTCTTATTTAAATTCAATCATTAACTAATTAAATTTCAAATCAATTTTACTTTATTTTCCCAACTTTACTTAATAAAGTTAAAAATCTATTTTTAAAATATTAATATAATTTAAATAAATAATTAAACATATTATAAACTAATTAAATTGAATTAAATTAAAACTTATTTTATATATTTTTAAGAAAATAAAATCATAAGAAAAATCTTAAAATTTATAATTGCAAAACTAAGTTATAAATTTAAAATTTCCAAAACATATAGTTTTTAAAAATCTACAATGTAGACATATATAAAAATAGCATTTACACACACACACATATATATATATTATATTTTCAAAATTAATATTTATTAAAGACCACACATTTCCTTTCAAAACTTTGGAAATCATTTTCAGAATATAAACCAACGGTGTCCGTATATAATTTTTTGTCCTATGTTCAAGTGATACGGATATTTATGATTTCAATCCGCAATTTAAATATCTACGAGTATATATCATTACAACCCATAATCCCAAAATTTAAATCAATGAAAATCGCTTGAGTTTATCATTTCAACCACAATGATTTTCCCCTAACCTATAAAATCGTTGAGGTACATATCATTTTAACCCTTAAGGAATTCTAAATCAACAGTTATAGCATATCAATAATAGGCATATATCATCAGTGATAAATTAAATAAAATATATACAAAAGGATACGATGTCATATATCACAGGTGAACAATTGCAGATAATGGCATATCATAATTAACAATTAAGTAACCAGCAATTCAAATTTAACAGCATATTTCAATTGTCGTTTCAAGTGAAATTAGATTTATTATATATAAGAATGTTAATGGTGAGTGACTGCTCACCTTCGAGGCTAGAAAAGATAGACAACACAACAAGCTATGATTTGAATTGTAAAATCGACTAATCCAAACGATGATTTCCAAAGCAAAGTACGATGAACACAAATTTGACGATCAAAGCAAAGTTGGAAGTTTGTAATAGACGGAGAACAAATCAAAAATGGCTTGATATAAGCTGAACCGAATGTATGTTATACACACACACAGATATATATATATATGTATATCTTATAATATATTTATTTATTATACATACGTGTGTGTATATATATATATATATATATATATATATATATTTCTACATCCATTTCCTTCAAAGTCTCTTATAGATTAAAATAAAATTAAACACATATTCAATTTAAAACCTTTATCACAATATATCTATACATGTATATCTTTAAACATGTATGTAAGCTTTCGAAAAATGAAAACAACTGCACAGATGAAACAAACTCATATAAACTTATATATAACTTAACAAATCCAATATATAAACTAATATAACTTATTCATTTTAAACAACTTTATGTATTTATTTATATATATATATATATATATATATATATATAATTTAAGAATCAATACTTATAAAACTCATATATAAGTATATATATATAAACTAATAGATAAAGTAATATATAAACTAAACCTACATATCAAATCATTTCAGTATTAAACCCATATGTTACCAGAATGTATACACTTTATATTATACAAACAAGTACACTTTATTATATACTTTAGAAATGTAAGTCAGTAAATTATATCTACACAAACATATTACATTATACTGTACATAGCATATTTATAGATGTAAACTATTATACTTATACAATAAAATCCAACAGATTATACATATATATATATATAAACAAATATACATTTGTTTTAAAGATATTAGAAAGAACAATTATAAATATATGGAACATATAAAATTTCATCGACAATATACATATGTATTACGTATATTACATATATAGGCTTAGATCACAAATATGCTTGCCAAAAGCAAACTGAAATGAAAGAAACAAATCAGACGAAAGGATATGATACATATGTAGATCTCAAAAGCTTATATAATATTCCTTTTAAAATATGATATTGTAACATCCCGATATTTTCAACCATTTGCGTCCACACATGTCGGACTTGAATTGCTTAAAATATCATAGTTAATTTATATTTGGAAAACTCAACATATGTAGTAAATAAAATAATCACAGAATCACAGACATAGAATATTACAATAATAAGCAGCGGAAATAAACGAATAGTAGTTCATGAAGCTACTATAAATATATATATATTAAAGTTAAACAAGATACAAGAGAAGTCTCGAATACATAAGTCTCAATACAATAGTCAAATACAAGATAAGAATATATCACAGGAGTCAACTGAATAACTACAAGCTGAATAGATAAATGGATCTCCAAGCGAAGCTCCAACTCCACAGGTGAGTCTCAAATGCTGTGACATTCAGTCTGACCCGAGCGTAAATCAAAACACTCGATTCATGATTAACATTCTTATATAAATAAATCTAACTTAAGTGAAATATCAAATGAAATACAAGTAACTCAAAGGATGTTTTGAATAACCATCCTCTGAGGATCCGTGGAACTATCTACTATGTAGTAATATGTGCTATTATAATAATGTATATAGTAAAGTAAACTATTAAAATAGGGTTAAGGTGTTACCCATATCCCCCTTTACATATTTTATAATGCCATAGTCTATACAATACCATGATACTCCGTAAATTGGGGATATCAGAGAGCACTCCATAGGCACGACACAAAACAAACTCGTAATGGTCTCGATAGGGTAGGTGACACGGCACAACTTGGCAATGCCAGGGTAGATATACCAATTACACTTCCGGACTGGTGGTAACATAGAGCCGTAGAAATTTCCCACCTCGAGCCACACTCCCAAATCAAATGTGCGCACCAAATCAATCACAAAGTAATAGAATGGCATATGATGGAGTGTGTCCGATTGGAGGAGCTACCTCACTTGGCCTGTCAATTGCTCCTGTTTTAGCCACCTTATGCTAACTCACGGGAGTTAGGTCCATGTATATACCTCATATAGGATCGTCGCCACCATCCTACTTCATTCTAGAATCTCCACCGCATACATGGATTTTAGCATTGGCAGAAAGTATAAAAATAACCGATCTCGGTCACTTTAACAACTAATCGTTATTATAACCCCATGGTCATTTCAAAATATCATACTTGAAAACCAAAATATCATTTTCGTTTCAAAACCATATCAATACTATATCATTTTTCACTTCAAATATATATCTTCACCAAAATCATTGTACTTCCAAAGTTATAACACTTTCGAAATTATAAAGCTTAAAAATTATATGCTTTGGAAATCATAACACTTGATAACATAATACTTTGAAATTCATAACTTTGAAATCATAACTTCCCACTTGAATAGTTTAGATATTAATAATAGTATATAAAATAAAATAGTTATAAAATAAAATAGTCTATATAATAAAATAGTCTATAAAACAAAATAGTTATAAATTAAATAGTTTGTATTTTAAAATAATTAGTATATTAAAATAGATTATATTAAAAATAATTTGAATTAAAATAATTATGTATGTTAAAATAGTTTATATTAAAATAATTTATAAAGTAAAATATTTATATATATAATAAAATAATTTATATAATAAATTAGATTACTCAAATTTCACGAATCTACTCAAATTAACAGGAGTTCCAAAATTCGAATTTAATTCAATCTCAATTCAATTCAGTTTCTCAATAAACCATATTAAATTTTATCGATACAGATTTGAACCATAAAACAAACCATTTCAATTTCAATATATTTCAAAGATTTAAATGTTTAACATTTTCAAAACTACATTTGATAATTTCATTTATATCTCAAATTCACTTACTATTATTTAGTTTTGAAGTATTTATTTAACCATTTCAATAACATTTAAATACACTAAATATCCCATTTTAATTTACATAAATTTGAAATATTCATTTAAATCATTTTTAATCAAAATCCAGTTATAAAATCATATCTTTAAAATCTCAAATTTAATAATTTCAAATCAAACTTATTTAAGTATAATTCTTAAATAAATATAATTTCAAATCAATTTCAAATTTATCTTTCCAACCTTAATTTATTAAAAATTATTATAAATCTATCCTTGAAATATATTTTAAAATAATTACCTAAACATATTACTAAATTTATTTATATGAAATCTATTTATATATTTTAAAAATGGTAAAATTACAAGTAAATTCTTAAAGTTTAAATTTCAAAAATTAACCTATAACTATAAAATTTTCAAAATATAAAATTGTAAAAATCTAAAATTTAAATTTTTATAAAATATATTTGTATATAATATCTTAAAATCAGTGTTTATTAAAACCAAATATTTCTTTCCAAAACCATAGAAATCATTTTCAAAATATTTATATATAGACCAATGTGTCTGTATATAATTTTCTATCCTATGGTCATGTGATACCATATTTATCATTTCAATCTGCAATTTAAATATATACTGGTATATACCATTTCAACCCACAATCCCAAATTCAATGTCAATGAAAATCGCTTGGGTTTATCATTTCAACCCAAAACGATTTTCTCCTATTCTA
The DNA here is from genome assembly GCA_030765085.1 of Allium cepa. Classification (NCBI taxonomy): domain Eukaryota; kingdom Viridiplantae; phylum Streptophyta; class Magnoliopsida; order Asparagales; family Amaryllidaceae; genus Allium; species Allium cepa. The sequence continues at coordinate 147,687,483 of CM060945.1, forward strand.
CAAGATCGTTCGGGTATATATCATTTCAACGCATATGGAATTCTATACTAATAGGGAACTTGCAGAGTGAGAATAGATACGATAATAATAAAACATGTACATATTAAAATCTATGTATATACAATACTTTACACAGTATATCTAAAATATATAAACTAGACTGTATAAACTATACAACAAATAAAATACTTAATATAATTGTAAACTTATACAAACCTATATATATATATATATATATATATCTCAGTAAAATACACTAACTATATATAAATCTTATATATTCAAACAGATAAAACATCATATAGAAATAGCAGCTTGCATACATATATCATTATAAACTTAAATACATACGCAAAAAACAATGTTTACAAAAAAACACATATTTAACATCACAATATAATTAAAAATCAATATTCTATTTAAACACATATTTTCTATTATAATAAAATCTAATGCAAATATATGTACATAAAGCTTCAATATAACTTACATAAAACAAAATATACATCATAAACTTCTTTATAGTATACAGACCAAACATATATGTTACAAACCTATGTATATTTAAAACTAACTTATATATAACTTAATTATATGCAAATTATATAAGCTATATTATAAAACTAATATATGATTTATGTTACTTTACATGTAACTAACACATATATAAGTAATATACATATAAATATATATTATCAAAACTTAACTCGTGTATATAAACAGCAGACCCTAATTATTATACTATATATAATAAAAACCAGATCATAACATATATATTTAATTTCTTTTATAAACAAGAATAAAACCATTATACATTTATATAACAAATGACTCACCTTATAACACATAACAAATATATAATACGAACACATTATGAAACCTATACACTGACAAATGCAAACAACCATTTACATAAAGCTTATATTATATTGTAAACAAATAGATTACGAAAAGAACAAATAATTCACTTATTTATGCGTTTAGAATGACAACAAGCATTATGTATATATAAACTTATATACAGTTTTGATTGTATGTACTGTAACTATATATATACAACATAAAACTCACGGCATATTAAAATAACTACAAAATAAATATACTTATATAACTTACACTTACTTATGCAAAAGTATAAAATATAGAACAATTACAACAGAGAAAGGTGATAGCTGCTGGTTCGAGTAGGGCAGAGCGAGCTTTAGGTTGTGAAGGGAAGGCACAGACTTAAAAAAAAGAGTTCGTTTAAGCTTGGGTGGTGGCACAGGTGGAAAGGAAGGGATGCTCGGCATGAGGTAGGGGAAGGCCAAGGTGGGTCGATGTGGAGTAAGAGTTCGGCAAAGGTAGTTGCATGCATGGGTCAGAGCAGGCGATTGCTGGAGATGGTTCGGAAGCTCGTAAGGTTGCTGGCATGGCATATATGGGAAGAAACGAGGTGAGGTGTAATAACCTGCACATTTTACAATTGTATATTTAAATGTTTTACTTAAATATAGCATCGTTAGTCGGATTAGAGTCCGAAATGCTACATTTTGCAAACAGTCGAATTAGGATTCGAGACCCCTTCCATTGAGTCCAAAATGGCGTTTGATAACATTTTGAGTATAAACGTCGAAATGTTTGGAGTTGAGTAGAATTTTTCTATTTTTCTATTAGGCTTTGGGTTTGGGTTTCAGCCCACAAACTAATCTAATACCCTAACTTTCCCTCCATTCCTCTTCATTCATTCATTCATAACATTTTCTAACACTCTCAAGCTAAAAGAAAAATGGGGAAAGAGATAGGAAATTAAAAGTCTTAAGCCCTATTTTACTAGGAAATTCAAGTTCTTGTTCTAAAATCAAAGAGAAGCTTAGGTAAGCATCCTCTTCATCTTCTCCATCTCAATCTCTCTTCAATTTTCAGAAATTCCTAAATCCTAACTTAGGAAATTCATTTCATTTGATAATAGATTGAAGATTCTTAAGGTCTTGTTAAAGAGGAATTGGTCTTGCTTTGTTTTATAGATTCTCATTCATTGTTTTTTGGTTTAAAAGTGAGTTCTTGAATTCACATCTACATCTATAGCTTTCATTGTTGTTATGTATGAATTCCTAACATCTATTTTATGTTCAATTGCTTTTGATTTGAATTGATTTGGTGAATTTTTCAATTTCGGTGTTTTGAAGTCAAAATCCTTAAAGATCCTATCTTGGATGTTTGGCCATGCTTTTGGTGGTGTATTGAAGAGCCTATAGTGCTGGGTTGTCGATTGGCATAAATCCCTAGCATCCATCGCTCGTTCGATCGCGTTTCGATTTGGATTTTCCCTTTTTGGGCTAGGCTGTTTTTTTTACCTAGCAGAAAAATCTAGACATTTGGAACAAAATTCAGACGCGTGGAACAAAATTCAGACGTCCGTTACAAAATCCAAACGTCTTGTTGAAAAATACAGACTTTTAGAAAGGGTCCCTGGAAAAGAAAAAAAGGCAGAGCTAAAATCCAGACGTTTAAAACAAAAATCCAAACGTTTGGAACAAAATCTAGACGTTTGGTTGAAAAATACAAAGGTCTGTAATGGTTCAGAAATTAAAAAGAGAAAGGAGAAAAAGCATATATTTTTCCAGACCCTAGGGCCAGAGTCTGCAAATACCTAACAGACGTCAGGAACTGTCAATTTTTCCTATTTCGGCTGTTTTTGAGTGGATTTCCAATTTTTATCGATTTTTGTTGATCCAATGGTTGTTGTCATTTATTATCGACTTTGATAACTTCTTTTCTGGATTTTTGGGAATATCCATTTGATTAGATTTGATATCGACTTTTAGGTTTTTAATTCACATCGTCGAATTAAAAACTTTTGGTGGTCAGTTGTTTTTTACAATCGTTTTTTGTGATTTGTCACTTTAAATTACAAAGGTTTCTATACTAGTAGTAGATATTCAAACTCTTTTGCAAAAAATGATTTCAAAGTTACTTTTAATACAGAGCTCGTTTTTAAAACCGTTTTTCAATCTACTAGTATATACAAACCTTTACCTCATTCGTATGAGAAATCTAATTAAATGACTTAGCAAAACAAGTGGTATGGAACACTTGCATTTACTTCGTCGCTTAATTCTTAGACTTGTTCGATTGAAAACTTGTGACGATTTTCGAATGAAAATCTACATCTGTTCGTAAATATTTAAGTTAAGACAATGGTTATGGGACATGAAGCTAAACTCTTTTATTTACTAGCTTAGTGTAATTTACACTTATCGATTAATGATGTTCTATGGTGATTTGTACTAGCGATGCGCGATGTCTATTTGTCCGAAAAAGGGGGACTGTACCCTGTTTGGAGGACCTTTGGATCATAGTCCGCAATGGGGGACTGTACTATGTTAGGAGGAGCTTCGGCTCATAGTCCGCAATGGAGGACTGTACCCTGTTAGGAGAAGCATCGGATCATAGTCCGTAATGAGGGACTGTACCCTGTTTGGAGGAGCTTCGGCTCATAGTCCGTAGTGAGGGACTGTACCATGTTAGGAGGAGCTTCGGCTCATAGTCCACAATGAGGGACTGTGCCCTGTTTGAAGGAGCTTCGGCTCATACTCCGCAATGGGGGACTGTACCCTGTTTGTGGGAGTTTCGGCTCATTTTATGGAATAATGTTCTATTTGTGATACACGTGTTAGTGAGTTTTCATGCTCCCGTTTATGACAGGCCTCCCCCTTTATGTTTTCTGAATTTCTAATTATTGATTTCTGGAATTTTTGTGTTTCACCTATTTTTGTGATTTGTATTGATAAGCTTTATCAATATTTGAGGTTGGTGAATAATGTAAAGAATATGATATTCTTTTTTTTGTTTGAGAAAATTTGAGATATTGTATGATTTATGTTATTATCTAATGTGTACTTGTCATCGTATGGCATTGTTGTTATCATACGTTTTGTCATATATCTTATCATATCTCATTTTACATGATATTTATAGCTAGACTGATCTATTTATTATTTTCTCCATAAATAATACTCGGGTCAGACCGAGGTGTTTCAGGTGCTTCCATTTGACTTCTTATCAGGGATCGTCTTTTGACTTTTGGCTAACTACTTTAGCTTAGTATTTTTTGCTTTCATACATTCGAGTAGAGACTTGTTGATGTATACATATTCTTTTGTCTAGCACTTATACCTATTCTTTTGTGGTATAGTGGATCTTCTGTGTCCACTACTTTGATGTACACTTCTATGTGATATATTCATATCTATTTCCGCCTTAGTGATATGAATATCTATGACTGATGTATGTTATGCTTATTTCTATATTTTTTCCGAAGGCCACATAGCCACTGTGTAGTAGCTTTGAGTTTGCACTTGATAAGTCCGATTTCCTCTTCAAATGAAATGCATGACCTTCTATCCGGCATATCGATACTCGCATAAAGCAATTACACGGACGGTCGCTCCTCAACAGCCTTATTCTTCGTGCTAGTCGACGATATTACTCTATAGTGTCCTTGGCTAGTGTGAGTATAGGGGTGAGGCATCATAGATTTATATCAAATCCAAACTTTGGAACAATATAGAATACTATAGCAAGGATCGCTGTCTTAAGTCTCTCTAAGGAATCGTGCCTTAGGATTTAATTCAAGTCATTGGGCCCGTTCTATTTTATTTTCTTTTGTGATGCCTTGTTTTATCAATCAATTTTGTTTGATATTCATTCTAAGAATAACTTTTTTCTCTTATTTCTTTCTTTCTTAAACAAGAGAAATGTTAGACCTGACCGTTCCAGCGCCGGTCAATCCAGTGCTACACTTCAGGATGGAGTATTCATGTATGTCCAGTAGATTTTAGATCTTGTAAAGAATACTCAAGTCGTCAGACCTATTCTAGAGCCTACTCATCCTAAATCTGGGTTTGCACGTTTGTGTAGAGATTATACCGATTTGGGTGGAAGGCCATTCAAGGGATCCGAAAGCGTTAGAGAAATCCAAGCTTGGCATAGAACATGTAATCACATCTTTTCTCGCCCGAATCTTACGAATTTACATCGAGTCCAACTAGCATACTCCAAGAAAGAGAATTAGATTGGTATAAGCTTTTGTCTTCGGAAATTATTGAAGCGGATCTTACTTGGGAGCAATTCCGGGAATGGTTCGAACTAAAGTTTGTGACGGAAGATGAAAATGTAACTTCACCCCTTTACAAATCATACAATGGAGCTATGGGATACTCCATAATCAAAAGAACAGGAATAGGACGAGAACAAAATGGATTTCAGAACAAGGAATGTTCCAAAATTCAATGGACACACGAATCAAAGAGGAAGAGATTCAAGCTCGAACGAAGGCAGTTCTCTAATTAAATCTACTCTATATGCTAACTTTTGCCTAAAACCAGAGCTCTGATATAACCTGTAACAGAACCGCGTCTGTAGGGTAATGCCCGTCGTAGCATACAACTGTACCTGTGTTCTATTTTTACGGCTAGCCTCTTGACTGCACCAACCCTATAGGGACATGTAGGAGCAAGAGTCAACCGTTCGCTACCAAACCAAGAAGCGAGAACTCCCTATCATGCTGCACCCACCAAGTGCATAAACAGACACACATGTCGGAATTGAATTGCTCAAAATATTAGATTGTTAATTTGTATTTGGCAAAACTCAGCATATGCAATAAATAAAATAATCACAGAATCACAAACACAGAGTATTACAATAATAAGTAGCGGAAACAAATGAATAGTAGTTCATGAAGCAACTATATATAAAAGAGTTAAATAAGATAAAGCAGAAGTCTCGAATACATAGAAGTCTCAATATAATAGTCAAATACAAGATAATAATATATCATAGGAGTCAATTGAATAACTACAAGCTGAATAGATAGATGGATCTCTAAGCAATGCTCCAACTCCAAAGGTGAGTCTCAAATGCTATGACACTCAGTCTGAACCGAGCGTGAAGAAAAACAAAAAACAATTGAGTTGGGATTAACATTCTTATATCTATAAATCCTACTCAAGTGAAATATCAACTGAAATACAAGTAATCTAAAGGATGTTTGTGTCATGAACGTTTTTTTCGTACCCTTTGAATCGACAATAAACCACACATATCCAACTCAAATTGCATGAAAATATGGTACATGAAGGGTAATAAAGAAAATAAGAGAGAACATGACTTCACATGAATGGAATAACAGATAATATTGAACAAATATCTTTACAGCGGAAAACTTTTAAAATACATATATCCAAGTCTAACCTAAATTCAGCCTAGACAGTTATAAACATATGTTCTTACAATTGCTGATAGACATCAAACTAAAACAACTAAGTATAGTGGATAATAGAATATGTCCATACATGGATGAATATCTCCAGCTGTCCTCTGGAAACTCCAACCGTCTAAAAAAACCTGAAACTGCTCGGATCTGACTCGAGTATTGAAAATAACCGGATGAGGCTTGATAAACCAGCATGATAAAAAAAATCAATAATAAATGACAGTGTCACATATCAGCCTTTGAATAAAAATCCTATGAAAATAAAGAGTATCTCATAAGACCACGCTCACACATAAACATGGATGGATTTTTACATTATGATAACTAAAACACTTTTATATCAAAACATTTGATATTATTTCTAATGACATATCTTTGACGACATTTGCAAATAAACTATTAATCTTATCCAAAATGGTTACCCATATAGCATTTCGAGGCTATTCATTACGCCAATACAAACGAAATCGCAGGCTCTTATTGGAGAATGGATTTCCATACAAATGATCAGGCGAAAGATCTACCTTTCGAATGGGTACACCTCTAGATGGATTTCCAGAGGCATAGAACATCTGCCCTCTACCAATACAAGACAGACTTTCCTTTGTAATTAGATATTATCGAATATGTCATCCCTCGGTCATTACCGACCTTTAACCGAGCGATCGTTTCCAACACCACATTAATTTGCATCCCAAACGTCATAGCGGGAAGAAATACATCTAGAAGGGGATGATCATACCTAATTGGGAATGACCCACTTTGCCTTGCTACATCTAATCCTGTTTTGGTCATTTCCGGTTTGATGAGGCTTGATGCTACAATTACCTTTTCACAAGGCATATATCACATCTTTGAATGCCACATTACCATTTCCGTTAACTACTAATTGCCATCCATAGAAATACAACCCTTGAGCTCATACGTCTCAAGGAGGGTGTTAAGCTAAGAGAAGTTGCCTTCTCTGCCACCGCTGATGTATGTTTGTAAAAACCAATGTATATAATCTTTAGAAATGCAATGTCAGACGAACGTCCATACAAGTTGTCTAGGAACATGTAACGACCCGCCATTCATCTCCACAGAATAATGCATCATTAATAAGAAACAAAGGGATAGAAAAGAGAAAGAAAGAGAAGAAAGAAGAAACAACACATCAGAATATAAACAGCGGAACGAATAAATTATATTAATAACATAAGTATTACATAGCACAACAACAATTATGAGAGTACACAGATAATACAACACATACTAGACAGTTATAAACACATGTCTAGTTATTACAACTCAATACAACTCAACAAAGAAATACCAATACAGAAAACACACAGCGGAAACTATACATCTAACGTCGAAGCCTCCTGCTCCATTGCTCCTCCACAATTCGTCAAAACTAACCTAAATCTCTTGGCTACTCGTAAAAATTTGAGTACCCAAGAGTTTAAGAAAATAGAAGATAAACTCCGGGTCAGGCATGGGTCTGGTGTGAGCAACAGGTTAAAGTTGCTTAATTTTAAAAACCTTTTGAAAAGAAAGGTATCACGTAAGACTTCCCACACATAAACATGGAAAAGTTTTTACCTTACGCTAACCAAAACATTTGACACAGTGATATTATAATAGGTCTAGGGTTTTCAAGTAAATATGAAATAGCCGAAACTGTTACATTCATTAAATTACAGCTACTGGCCACAAAAGTGGGTAATACAATCAAAACCGTTGGCACTTATTAGATTTTGGATTCCATACAATGGCAGGGCTACCGGGGTACCGCCTGTCATAGTACGTGGCCTAGATCACCGTACCGAGGATCACTCCCAATCCCCTGCAACACAAAGCCGGAACCATTCCTTACTGAACAGTTCCGAATAAGACAACTCCGCAGTTGGAGCGCATTTCCAACTGGCCAATAAGCCGAATAAAAAGGGACCTCTAGACAGGGGAAAATCTCGTCCTACTTGGGCATGACCCACTTAGCCTTGTTGCACCTCCCCTATTTTAGCCATTCCCGATTGATGAGGCTTGAGGCTATGATTACCTTTATAGGACACATCACTTAGAATGCTCATCGTCCACCTGATGATGTTCTGAAAGCATTCAATCCATACAAGTTCGTTCCGGGTTCGAACGAAACCGAAGGGATTATCTCGTTACACTCGTTTTGGAATCACCCTTAGAGTTAATGATGATAACCCTTGCACTTTGAATCTTCATCTCGAATCTGAAAGTGCTATCTCCGTCAAACTCATCTCGGAATCACCCTCAGAGTTATACCGACGAATAGTCCTTACACCTCGAGTCTTCACTCATCAAATAAGATTCACGACCTATCGTTAATTTGGATCGATGTGGTTTTCGGATATCCAAATATGGAAAGCCGATCCTGGTCTCATCGAAATCCAAAGCGTGTCTTTTAGGTCCAAGTTGTTTTAGAGTTTAAAACAATTCAATACAATTATCTATATACACACAGATAGATAATTCACAGATTCACAATAGATAATCATCACCACAGATAATCCATATTATCATTATCAAAGATAATCCTTATCATTATCACAATGCAACCAATGCATCCATATCACTCAACATTACTAATCTCACAGTTGAGATTCCAAATCGTTCAAGGAAACCAATACCATCCATTCATAAGCAATGATCTTTGATCATAACATCTAATAATTAATTTAAAATAAATTAAATTAATTACATCATCTCTAATTAATTTAAAGTGAATTAAATTAATTACTTACATCAATATAAATCTTGCTTACATCACCATTAATTAATTACAAATTAATTAATTAATTATCCTCTAATTAATCACCTTAATTAATCACCCTTGATTAATTATTATTTAATTACATTCAAGTAATTATCCTTTAATTAATTTCACAAATTAATTACTCTTAACCAAAACAGTAATTAACCTTTAATTACTTAATTAATTAATTAACTATAATTAATTACATTAAACCTTAATTAATTACTTACCCTTAATCACTTATTATTGATTAATTAATCTTAATTAATCAATATTAATTACATCATTAATTTATTAATTAATGATCCTTAATTATATTTAATTAATATTTTATTTAAATTAATTACATTAATCAACCAATCTTAATTAAACCATAATTATTAATCACCTTTGATTAATCACATTCAGTAATTAACTATCCTTAATTACTTATCAAATTAATTACTCCTTACTTAATTATTTTTAATTAATCCCTTGATTAATTATACCAAGTAATTTAATCCAAATTATTTTCACCATTCCATCTTTATCCACTAATTACATCCAGTAATTATCTTTTAATTACTTCACTTAGTAATTGTACTTCATTAATTACATCAAGTAATTATTATCAAACTAACAAGGGATTAAAATTAATTAAACTTAATTAATTAATTTAAACTAATCACAATAAACTCCATTAATTACATCAAGTAATTAATGTCTTAATTACTTTCATTTAGTAATTAAACTTAAATAATTTTCACAATTGATTATCATTAAATTAATTAATCTAATTAATTATTTTAAATTAATCACATTAATTAATTGTTAAATAATCTTTAAGTTAATGAACATTCTTAACCATTAACCATACTTTATTACTTCTCATAAGTAATTAACTTTCATTAATCATTATTAATTCAAATTAATTAATCTTTAACATTAAATTAATTTACCTTTAATTATTTTGCTAATTAAGTGTTAACTGTAACTTAATTAATTCATAATTACTTGATTAATTAATTACTAACCATTAATTAAATCTAATTAATCATTCTTAATTATGGGTTAATTATCCTTAATTAATTGATATAACTTAAACTTTAAATTAATAATTTAAAATCCTTAATTACCTTAATTAATTATCCATTCCATTAATTGATTAAATAAATTATTCATTTAATTACCTTAATAATTAAATGAAATTTTTAAATCATTAATTAATTCTAAATTTACTTTAAGATAAAACCTTTCTTATCTATAGTTAAATTATCATTCATAAATACTTTTTAAAATATTTATTCCAAATTTCATTTCAAATTTCATTTTAAATTCAAATCTTTAAAATGAAAACCAATTTATCTTTAACCAAATTAAAGCTTTGAAATTCACATGTTAGAGAATACTATATAAAAGAAATTTAAAGATTTTAAACTAATTTCTTTTTTTTATTCTCTAATCAATTAAAGTATACTTTAACTTTTAAACTTATTTACATTATTTAAATTTATAAACTTTACTTTATTTCCAAACTTAAGTTTCAAATTGAATTTGAATTCAAATTTAAAATTCTGATTTCATTTTGTTTAAATCCTTCCTTTCCTTTCAAACCCCATTTAAATTCAAAATCTTTTTAAATACACTTTAACTTCTTAAATACTTTAATAATATTAGGTCAATTTGAGTTTAAAAACTCATTTATTTCCAAACTAGATTCAAATTAAAATTGAATTTATTTTAGTCATAGATTTAACTTAAACTAAGTTTGAAAACTAGATTTAAATCTTATTTTAAAACTTTACTTTCATTTAAAATCAGGTTTTGAATTTTATTTTATATTTTAAACAAAACCTACAGGTTTCAGAACCAAAACCTGTACCATACTTTAACCTGAGCAAGAACCAAATCTACTTCGAGTCAGCAAGCTCACTCCTTCGAGCAAAAACAGCACCTACTCGAGTTATTCTCTAGTTTCCCCACTGCTTATACCCAGGAAAACATCAGAATGTCAAAAGTGCACGGTGCACATGCACCGTGCCTCCGACCAACTTCAGCCACCTCCGGTGGTCTCCCCACATCGACGACCAACCCCACATTCAACCACAACTGTAACAACCCACATATTTATCGATTTTATATTTAAATATTTTATTTAAATATTTTATCATTCGTCGGATTTTGGTCCGAAAAGCTACTTTTTGCAAACAGTCGAATTCGGACTCGAGACCACCCCCATTGAGTTCAAAATGACGTTTGCGACCTTTTTGAGTATAAGCTTCGATATGTTTGGAGAAAGTTGATTTTTGCCACTTTTTCACTTAGGGCTTTGGTTTGGGCTGAACCCATTAGCCACTTACTAACTCAGTCCCAACCCACTCCAACTCTTCATTACTTCATTTCATATTCCTAACACTCAAGCTCAAGCAAAAATGGTGGAAGAGAATGGGAATTAGAAACTCCAAGCCCTAGTTCCTCTTGCTAGCTCAAGTTCTTGCTCCAAAATCAAAGAGAACCCATTAGTAAGCATCTCCTTCTTATTCTCCAACTCATTCTCTCTTTGATTTCAGAAATTTCCTAAACCTAACTTAGGGAATGTTCTTCTTTTAAGCTTACATTCAAGCTTCTAGTGTTGAGATTGAAGTGTGGTTGATCTCCCCTTGTCTTCAAGCTTCTCATTCATTGTTTTTGGGTTCAAAGGTGAGATTTTTATCTCACATCTATGCTTATATTTATCTTCGATTGTTAGGTATGAATTCCTACCACTTATTCGTGTGCAATTGCTTTTGGTTTGGATTGATTTGGTAAATATTCCAATTTTTAGTGTTTTGGGTTCAAATCTTTAAAAATCCTAACTTTGATGTTTGAATGTGTTTTTGATTGTGCATCGAAGAGCTTTTAGGGCCGGGTAGTCGATAGGCATAAACCCTTAGCGTCGTTGCTCGAGCAAATGCAATTTGATCGAGTTTGCACCTCTTTTGAAATAAGGCAGGGGAGTGCTGGCAACAGGTTCGGCCGACCGAGCCCCTGGGCCGGTCGACCGACCTGCTACCCAGGCACTTCCTGCCTCTGTTTGGAAGTGCCGATTACAGACCTCGGCCGACCGAGCCCCTGGCCCGGTCGACCGACCTGGTGCCCCGGGCACTTCCAACCCCTGGTTCGATCAACCGACTCAGGGAGTCCGGTCGACCGACCTGCTGCTATTTGCCAACTATGCATATTTTGCCTAGTTATTTGAAATTCCAACTTTAATCGACTTGTGTTATTTCCCTATCTGTTGTTATCATTTTTTAATGACTTTGATGACTTATTTTCTTCGGGAATTCTTGGAATATCCATTTCGATGGATTCGGAATCGATTTCTTTGGATTTTATTCACATTTTCGAATGTGAATCTTAGTGATTGGTTGTTCCTACAATCTTCTTTGTGATTTGTCACTTTAAAAATATAAAGGTTTTCTATACTAGTAGTAAATATCAAAACTCTTTCTTCAAATGATTTCAACACTATTTTAGTACAAAGCTCGTTTCTTAAACTGTTTTCCAATCTATTAGTATATACAAGCCTTTACCTCACTCGTATGAGAAATCTAATTAAACGACTTAGTAAAACAAGTGGTATGAAACGCTTGCGTTTACTTCGTCGGTTAATTCTTGGACTTCTTCGATTGAATCTCCTGTGACAATTTTCTAGTGGAGACCTACAATTTGTTCGTAAATATTTAAGTTAAGCTAGTGGTTATGGGACACGAAGCTAAGCTCATATATTTACTAGCTTACTGTAATGGACACTTCTCTCTGATCATGACGATCATTTTATGTTTTAGACTAGCATTGTGCAATGTCTTTGTGTTTTGGTTCATCGGATGTCTCGCTGTACGACGTCGTTGTTCCCTTTGATTGTGTTTTGGTTCATCGGATGTCTCGCTGTACGACGTCGTTGTTTCCTTTGATTGTGTTTTGGTTCATCGGATGTCTCGCTGTACGACGTCGTTGTTCCCTTTGATTGTGTTTTGGTTCATCGGATGTCTCGCTGTACGGCGTCGTTGTTCCCTTTGATTGTGTTTTGTTTCATCGGATGTCTCGCTGTACGACGTCGTTGTTCCCTTTGATTGTGTTTTGGTTCATCGGATGTCTCGGTGTACGACGTCGTTGTTCCCTTTGATTGTGTTTTGGTTCATCGGATGTCTCGGTGTACGACGTCGTTGTTCCCTTTGATTGTGTTTTGGTTCATCGGATGTCTCGCTGTACGACGTCGTTGTTCCCTTTGATTGTGTTTTGGTTCATCGGATGTCTCGCTGTACGACGTCGTTGTCCCCTTTGTTTGGTTCATCGGATGTCTCGCTGTACGACGTCGTTGTTCCCTTTGATTGTGTTTTGGTTCATCGGATGTCTCGCTGTACGACGTCGTTGTCCCCTTTGTTTGGTTCATCGGATGTCTCGCTGTACGACGTCGTTGTTCCCTTTGATTGTGTTTTGGTTCATCGGATGTCTCGCTGTACGACGTCGTTGTTCCCTTTGATTGTGTTTTGGTTCATCGGATGTCACGCTGTACGACGTCGTTGTTTCCTTTGATTGTGATTTCTGGATTTCGTGTGTTGAATTCTGGAATTTAGGTTTCACCAACTTTTACGATTGGCATTGATATATATGTCATTTATTGTGGCTTGGTGAATGAAATTAGGAGTATGACATTCCTTTTGATCCTTGAGTAGATTATTGTGAAATTGATTAATCTCTTGTTGATTTTCAATTACTTATATATCACAGCTTGGCATTGTGATTATTATATGTTTAGTCATATCTCTTATTCTATATCATTTCATTTGATATTTATAGCTAGACTGATCCGTTTATTATTTTCTTAATAAATAATACTTGGGTCAGACTGAGATATTACAGGTACTTCCTCATGGCTTCTTATCTGGAACCATCTTCTGACTTTTGGCTAACTACTTTAGTTTAGTAGTTTATTTGTTGTATACATTTGAGATACAGACTCTATGATGTATACTTATTCTTTTGTCTAGCACTTGTATCTATCCCTTTGTGATGTTGTGGATCTTATTTGACCACTACTCTGATATACACTTTCATGTGTAATATTCATATCTATTTCCCCTTTGTGATATGAATTGTCTGTGACTGATTTATGTTATGTTTATTTCTATATTTGTTTCTGAAGATATTTTAGCCACTGTGTAGTAGTTTTGAGTTTGTGTCGGTATGTCGGATTTCCTCTTGATAAAGTAATGCATGTTATACTATCTAACATATCGATGCTCGCACAAAGCAATTATATAGATGGTCGCTCCTCAATAGCCTTATTCTCCGTGCTAGTCGATAGCATTACTCCGTAGTGTTCTTGTCTAGCGTGGGTATAGATGTGGGGCATCACAGCTTGGTATCAGAGCCAAACTTCGAAACAATATGGAATATTATAACAAGGATCATCGTCCTAAGTCCATCTTAGGAGTCATGCTTTAGGATTTAATTCGAGTCTTCGTGCCGATTCATCCTATTTTCCTTATGATTCCTTGTTTTATCAATCAAGTTTGATTGAAATTTATTTTGAGAATAACTTTTTCCTCTTCTTTCTTTCTTTCTTAAAGAAGAGAAATGGTTAGAACTGGCCGTTCCAGTGCCAGTCAATCTAGTGCTACTCCCCAAGATGGAGTATTCATGTCTGCTCAGCAGCTTTTAGATCTCGTAAAGAATGCTCAAGCTGCCGGTCCCAATCCAGAGCCTACTCATCCTAGATCCGGTTTTGCACGCTTGTGCAGAGACTATACCGATTTGGGTGGAAGGCCATTCAGGGGATCCGAGAGTGTTATAGAAATTCAAGCTTGGCTCAAATCATGCGATCGCATCTTTTCTCGCATGAACCTTATTGACCTTCATCGAGTCCAAGTGGCTTCTAGCATGCTCCAAGAAAGAGCGTTAGATTGGTATGAGCTCCTAATTCCTGAAATCGTTGAAGCGGATCTCACTTGGGAGCAATTCCGGGAAAGATTCGAATCGAAATTTGTGCCGTAGTCTGAAAAAGTAACTTTGGCCCGACGTTTTATTGACCTTGTTCAAGGTGAATCTTCTGTGACAGACTATGTCGCATCTTTCGAATCTCTTTCTAAATACGGGATTGAGTATATTAATACCCCGATGAAGAAAAATCAGAGATTTGTCTATGGCTTGAATAAGAATCTTAAGAAGCCATTACTTCTGAAACTTGAGGTTTCATTTGATCAGCTTATTGATATCGCTCTTCGTCTTGAAGAGGCCGATAGAGAAAGCGATATTGAAGTTGTGCATGCCAAACAGACCTTCAACAACAACATGAAGAGGCCTATTAAATTCGAAGGCCCCAATCCCATCAAGAAAGGGAAGCAACAAACTCCGGTAGCAAAGTCTCCTATCTCTAGTCGTGGACGATGCTACAATTATGGTTCCACGGACCATTATGTAATTAAGTGCCCGAAATCCCTCTGTTGCCGCTACTGCAAAGGCTCGAGTAATTACTTATCTACATGTCCCAAACTCCCTAGCAAGAGGGAGGGAAAGTTGAGAGTCGTGCAAGCCCCTTGTGACACTTCTCTTGGTCAAGGTATTTCTCATTCAATCCTTGATGGCATTGTTTTATTTCGCGATCTTCTTGTTCGAGTTCTTTTTGATATGGGTTCCATCTCATTATTTTTATATCAAAAGAACTTGTCGATTCTTTTTCTTTGAATGTTTTGGGCTTGATGTCTTCGTTGAGAATTGCGAATCCAGATGGAAGATCCACAACACTCAATTTGCTTTTATTTGATGTCGAAAATTATTTTATGTGATTTTTTTTCCCGAGCCGATATTTTTACTTAAGCTCCGGAATTGATTTGTGCGATAGGATTGGCTTAATCATTAATGAAGCCTATATCCTATTTTCTCGAGTGGACTATTCATCTTTGATATTTTCAATCTGTTAAGCAGATTTCTATTTTTTTTTCCTTTATGATTTTGAATTAAAAATTGATGGCATCATTTTATTCTTTAAGCTCACATGTTGAGTAGAGCGTTATTTCTCTCATTTGGGTAGTTGTGAATTTTCCGGAATCTTTGAGTTTGTCTTAGGATTATCACCTAAGAAATCTTTTGTGAGGTGCTAAAGTCTTTTCAGTTTGACCTTACCACCGGTTTTCATTTGGCTACGAGTTGCGGGAGTTCACATTCCATTTACCGCATTCCGCACTTGTTATGATTCCTATGAATGAATTATTATGTCATTCAGTTTGTCCATCTTGTTTCATCCATATTATAAATCGAGTATTCTACGAATATCTCGATGACTCCATTTTTGTATTTATTGATTTTGGATGAAAATTGAAATTTAAAATTTTGCAAATCTTTTTCATAAGATTTATTTATAAGTACAATTTGATTTTCTCTTAAACAAGCAAAGAATATTCTTAATGGTTTTTAAGAAACATGTTTACTATATAGAAGATGATTTTGTGATTGTATTGCCCATTTAGTGTGTTAAGAATTCTGGTCGATGCGCTTGATCAACGTTATCGATAAGAATCTCCTAAACGCTTTGATGAGACAATCAGACACGATATATTGACTTGTAAAAATGTAAAATTTTTGTAGAAAGATTATTACATAAAAATAAAAATGTAATTTTGAAATTTTTAACTTTTCGGGAAAGAGGATTATTTAAAAGAACTCTTCCTTTCGACACTCTTATTCTTGTGATTCCTGAAGGGGAACCAAGACTTTGCTATTTGTACCAATACTAGTCGTATTGGTTTGGATGCCATTCTCTTGCAAAGGAGAACGTGCTATCACTTGTGCTTCTAAATCATTATAGCTTATCGGGACTAGACATGCCACTCATGATCTAGTGCTCGCGGCTATTGTTTTTACTTTTGGAATTTGGCATCATCACATTTGGATGAGAAATTTGTTCTCCATCTCAATCATAAATCTTTGGAATATTTATTTTCTCATAAGGAACTTCATGTCGACTCGAGTTCCTAGCATCTTGTGATCTTGATATTCTTTTTATTCCCGGAAGGGAAATCGTGTTGCCAATGCGTTTAGTCATAAGAAACAATTGGTTGATTCTTTGGTGATGTCTGAATGGGATTATCTTTTTATTAAGTTCATCAGACGTTTTGATGTACTTCGTTTTATTGAGTTTCATCTCATTTCTTTTATGGACTAGCGTCTGATGTTCTTTTATGGTGTTCGGTTCATCGGATGTACTGTTATTATACTACATCGATGTTCCGTCTTATTGGATTCATTGGATGTACCGTTTAT
Source organism: Allium cepa (assembly GCA_030765085.1). NCBI lineage: Eukaryota > Viridiplantae > Streptophyta > Magnoliopsida > Asparagales > Amaryllidaceae > Allium > Allium cepa. The sequence goes on from CM060945.1 coordinate 147,704,789, forward strand.
ACTACATCAATGTCTTTGCTATTTGATTCATTGGATGTACCATTTGTACTACATCAATGTCTTTGCTATTGGATTCATTGGATGTACCGTTTGTACTACATCAATGTCTTTGCTATTCGATTCATTGGATGCACCGTTGTACTACATCAATGTCTTTGCTTTGGTTCATTGGGCGTACCGTTTTTGTACTACGCTGATGTCCCAAATTATTTGAGTTTCTAGTTCCTCGGGCGTACCGTTTTTGTACTACGCCGTTGCACCGGCTCAATTTTCTGCTATTCTTGATGTTCCCCACGTCTTTTATCTACGGAAATGCCTTAGGGATTCCGGTTTTCATTTTTGAGCCCAGTGATATTGTGGAAATTGAAGTTTCACCAGATTTGATTTTTGAGCAACATCCTATTCGAATTATTGCTTCGGAGCTCAAACGAGTTCGAAATAAAGATGTTCTTTTTGTGATAGTTCAATGATTCTCAAATCCTAAGGATTGCTCATGGGAATCCAGAGAATTCATTGAGCGATCCCGTTCAGGCTTACTCTTTCATGCTCCTTATGGTGAACTTCCTATTTCAAATTTTCTTTTGTGTTGATATGCTTCTATGGTTGTTACTTCTTATTTTCTTCTTAAGTATTGCGAGGACGCAATTTCTTTAAGGAGGGAAAAAAATAGATAAGAATTTAAATGTCAAAAAAAATTTATAAAAATTAGATTTTTATATCTACATAAACGAATTTTTGTTTTCAAGTGGATGAGTTTTAAATATATATATATATATATATATATATATATATATATATGTCTGTAACAACCCGCATATTTATCGATTTTATATTTAAATATTTTATTTAAATATTTTATCGTTCGTCGGATTTTGGTCCGAAAAGCTACTTTTTGCAAACAGTCGAATTTGGACTCGAGACCACCCTCATTGAGTTCAAAATGACGTTTGCGACCTTTTTGAGTATAAGCTTCGATATGTTTGGAGAAAGTTGATTTTTCCCACTTTTTCACTTAGGGCTTTGGTTTAGGCTGAACCCATTAGCCACTTACTAACTCAGTCCCAACCCAATCCAACTCTTCATTACTTCATTTCATATTCCTAACACTCAAGCTCAAGCAAAAATGGTGGAAGAGAATGGGAATTAGAAACTCCAAGCCCTAGTTCCTCTTGCGAGCTCAAGTTCTTGCTCCAAAATAAAAGAGAACCCATTAGTAAGCATCTCCTTCTTCTTCTCCAACTCATTCTCTCTTTGATTTCAGAAATTTCCTAAGCCTAACTTAGGGAATGTTCTTCTTTTAAGCTTACATTCAAGCTTCTAGTGTTGAGATTGAAGTGTGGTTGATCTCCCCTTGTCTTCAAGCTTCTCATTCATTGTTTTTGGGTTCAAAGGTGAGATTTTTATCTCACATCTATGCTTATATTTATCTTCGATTGTTAGGTATGAATTCCTACCACTTATTCGTGTGCAATTGCTTTTGGGTTGGATTGATTTGGTGAATATTCCAATTTTTAGTGTTTTGGGTTCAAATCTTTAAAAATCCTAACTTTGATGTTTGAATGTGTTTTTGATTGTGCATCGAAGAGCTTTTAGGGCCGGGTAGTCGATAGGCATAAACCCTTAGCGCCGTTGCTCGAGCGAATGCAATTTGATCGAGTTTGCACCTCTTTTGAAATAGGGCAGGGGAGTGCTGGCAACAGGTTCGGCCGACCGAGCCCCTGGGCCGGTCGACCGACCTACTAACCAGGCACTTCCTGCCTCTGTTTGGAAGTGCCGATTACAGGCCTCGGCCGACCTAGCCCCTGGGCCGGTCGACCGACCTGGTGCCCCGGGCACTTCCAACCCCTGGTTCGGTCAACCGACTCAGGGAGTCCGGTCGACCGACCCGCTGCTATTTGCCAACTATGCCTATTTTGCCTAGTTGTTTGAAATTCCAACTTTAATCGACTTGTGTTATTTCCCTATCTGTCGTTATCATTTATTATTGACTTTGATGACTTATTTTCTTCGGGAATTCTTGGAATATCCATTTCGATGGATTCGGTATCGATTTTTTTGGAATTTATTCACATTTTCGAATGTGAATCTTAGTGATTGGTTGTTCCTACAATCTTCTTTGTGATTTGTCACTTTAAAAATATAAAGGTTTTCTATACTAGTAGTGAATATCAAAACTCTTTCTTCAAATGATTTCAACACTATTTTAGTACAAAGCTCGTTTCTTAAACCGTTTTCCAATCTATTAGTATATACAAGCCTTTACCTCACTCGTATGAGAAATCTAATTAAACGACTTAGTAAAACAAGTGGTATGAAACGCTTGCGTTTACTTCGTCGGATAATTCTTGGACTTTTTCGATTGAATCTCCTGTGACAATTTTCTAGTGGAGACCTACAATTTGTTCGTAAATATTTAAGTTAAGCTAGTGGTTATGGGACATGAAGCTAAGCTCATATATTTACTAGCTTACTGTAATCGACACTTCTCTCTGATCATGACGATCATTTTACGTTTTAGACTAGCATTGTGCAATGTCTTTGTGTTTTGGTTCATCGGATGTCTCGCTGTATGACGTCGTTGTTCCCTTTGATTGTGTTTTGGTTCATCGGATGTCTCGCTGTACGACGTCGTTGTTCCCTTTGATTGTGTTTTGGTTCATCGGATGTCTCGCTGTACGGCGTCGTTGTTCCCTTTGATTGTGTTTTGGTTCATCGGATGTCTCGCTGTACGACGTCGTTGTTCCCTTTGATTGTGTTTTGGTTCATCGGATGTCTCGGTGTAAGACATCGTTGTTCCCTTTGATTGTGTTTTGGTTCATCGGATGTCTCGCTGTACGACGTCGTTGTTCCCTTTGATTGTGTTTTGGTTCATCGGATGTCTCGCTGTACGACGTCGTTGTTCCCTTTGATTGTGTTTTGTTTCATCGGATGTCTCGCTGTACGACATCGTTGTCCCCTTTGATTGTGTTTTGGTTCATCGGATGTCTCGCTTTACGACGTCGTTGTCCCCTTTGATTGTGTTTTGGTTCATCGGATGTCTCGCTGTACGACGTCGTTGTGCCCTTTGATTGTGTTTTGGTTCATCGGATGTCTCGTTGTACGACGTCGTTGTGCCCTTTGATTGTGTTTTGGTTCATCGGATGTCTCGCTGTACGACGTCGTTGTCCCCTTTGATTGTGTTTTGGTTCATCGGATGTCTCGATGTACGACGTCGTTGTTCCCTTTGATTGTGTTTTGGTTCATCGGATGTCACGCTGTACGACGTCGTTGTTCCCTTTGATTGTGATTTTTGGATTTCGTGTGTTGAATTCTGGAATTTAGGTTTCACCAACTTTTACGATTGGCATTGATATATATGTCATTTATTGTGGCTTGGTGAACGAAATTAGGAGTATGACATTCCTTTTGATCCTTGAGTAGATTACTGTGAAACTGATTAATCTCTTGTTGATTTTCAATTACTTATATATCACAGCTTGGCATTGTGATTATTATATGTTTAGTCATATCTCTTATTCTATATCATTTCATCTGATATTTATAGCTAGACTGATCCGTTTATTATTTTCTTATTAAATAATACTCGGGTCAGACTGAGATATTACAGGTCTTCCTCATGGCTTCCTATCTGGAACCATCTTCTGACTTTTGGCTAACTACTTTAGTTTAGTAGTTTTTTTGTTGTATACATTTGAGATACAGACTCTATGATGTATACTTATTCTTTTGTCTAGCACTTGTATCTATTCCTTTGTGATGTTGTGGATCTTATTTGACCACTACTCTGATATACACTTTCATGTGTAATATTCATATCTATTTCCGCCTTTGTGATATGAATTGTCTGTGACTGATTTATGTTATGTTTATTTCTCTATTTGTTTCCGAAGATATTTTAGCCATTGTGTAGTAGTTTTGAGTTTGTGTCGGTATGTCGGATTTCCTCGTGATAAAGAAATGCATGTTATACTATCTGACATATCGATGCTCGCACAAAGCAATTATACAGATGGTCGCTCCTCAACAGCCTTATTCTCCGTGCTAGTCGACAGCATTACTCCGTAGTGTTCTTGTCTAGCGTGGGTATAGAGGTGGGGCGTCACAAAAACCATCAGATCACCCTTCCACAGTTCAAAATCGAATTGGAGTCCAATCTTAAAACCTGGAACAGCAGAAGAAATCAAACCCAAACCTGTCAACACTTCAACCACCATCCTCCGACCACCGTAAATCTTGCAACTCCGGCTACGACTTCAACTACATTCAAGCTATCGTCCCTCAAAACCTCACTGCACTCGATCGATTGGAGAAGACGTAGTCGATCGAACAACTTATCCTAGTTAAACTAGGGTTCCAGAAGAAATTCAACTGTCACTGCATCCTCGAGAAAGTGCAACATCATCAGGCATTTTCCCCATGAACTACGACCCCTCCTCCATCATTAACCAAAGTCTCGACCTTCCAGGTTGCAGAGATCACCCAAAAATCCCAAAAATTCGTTTTCAATTCAAACAAGAACTGAACCCTACCTCTATTTCTAAAAATCTTGATTTTAGTTTTAAAATTCATGTTTTTAAATTTTGTTTCAGATTCTAACCCTGAAACAATAAATTTTGATATTTAGATTTTCACTTATTTTAAAACTTGATCGGTAAATTTGGTTTCCAGAGATAATACAAGTTATTTTAACTTAACTAAAATTCTAAACTAAAGTTTATGATTAAACAAAGAAGTTTGATTTAAATCTAAAGTTTAAACAGAGGCACAATCTAATGATTTTGAATTTAAATCAAAACTTGAACCTATGAACTATAAAGCAAAGAGTACTCTGGAAAACACAAGCATACCATACATCCATTATATTCACAGCAGATTTCATTCATACAATACATACAATACATTTTTATCACAGTGATTTAACATGCAACCTTATTCATAAGCTTAATCTTTTGGAAATAGTGATGTTACTCACCTGAAACTTGATGGACAGAGCAATGATTCTGAAAGACCTTGTACTTTTAAAACTGAGAATTTTCTTTGCTCCAAACTTGAATTGCTTAATGAAAACTGAGTTGCTTGCTTATTTAATTTTGAATCTACATGCATGCTACTACAGGATTTCCAGATTTTAAGAAATGCGGGTTTGTTTTTGAAGATGTACATGTTTCAGACTTTTGAGATGGTTACAAGCTTGATTTTGATTTGCAGGTTAGGAAATGCTTTTACAGGCTTGATATGGGAAGTGGATTACAAATTTTGAAGATAAGTTACAGAATTTTTTTTGTTGAAGATGATTTCAAAACAGACTTTCTTTAATATTTAAAAATGTGCACGCTGCCTTGATTTAATATGCAGGTTTAAAATAGTTTTGCTTGCATGCTTACAGATTTGCATGATTTGATTCCATGCATTTGATTTTAGTGGAAGTGTTTTCTTTCGTATTTAAATTTTGAGGTGATTTGTTTTAATTGACTTTTTGGCTTTAGATTTAGAGAAATAGAAAAGAGATGGGTTAAAGAAATAAAGAGTTTTATATAAATGAACATGTGGTTTTAAAAATAAAGAAAAAGTAGTTTATTTTTAATGACACTTGTCATAAGTTTAACATTTTTCATAAACCTTACTTTATTATTTAACATGTGTTATTATAAAGCCTAAGAAGATTACACTTGTCTTTAAATCTAATTGGTTATTATTAAATGTTAAGTAGTTATTTAGTTAATATGTTAATATAAGAGAAAAGTGAATCTTTGTTTAATTAATTAGTTAATATGTATTTATTTATATGTAGTTAATTCTAAAACGAATAAATCCAATTTTATTTATAAAATAAAGTTTATGCAAATATTTTAAAATTAAAACAAATTAACAATATTTATACTTTAAATTTAAAAACTTTGAATTCAAATTCAAATCAAGTTATATATATATATATAACTTCACAATTAAATTTTGAAAAACAATTATTTTATTAAAAATCTATTTGTTAAAAACAATGTGTTATTATATTTTAAAAATAACAAAATTGATAACTATAAATAATTTATAAAAGAAATTGTCTTCTTTATTAATAAATTATTTATTTTATCCAACTATATTTAAAAGAAAATCAAAATAACCCTTATTGTTATTTTTATTTATATTCAAACTTAAGTTAAACATATTTTAAACCATTTAAATAATTTACCTTATGTATTTAAAATCATATAGTTATTTATTATATACTTTTGAAAAGCTTATTATCAAATAAATCAATTTAAACAAATTTAATTTTTATCTTATCAAATTGAAACCATATTTTATTTATTAAATAACCTTTTAAAAGTTTAACTTTAAATAAAATCATAATTCCCAATTTTAGTAAAGATATATATTTTTATAGAAAACATGATTTATTTATTTATTAATTTTAAACAAGATCTATTTACAATATATACAAATTCTACATATATTATAAATAGAACAATTTATTAGCATTTAAAAGATAAAATCTATCAATTAAATATTTATTTTATTGGATTATTAAATTAATTCAAGTCTTATCACAAAGATTATTAAATCAATTAAATTTTTTATTCAGATTATTAAATTGATATTGCTTAAAATTCCGGGTCATCGCAGAACATGACAAACCGAAGGCACTCTCCTACTACCACTAGTAGCGAATAATCCTTGCAATCTGAAAAATCTCCATTAGGAGTCCACTGCTATATATAACTCTATAATAGGTGCGACCTAGCGCAAGTCAACAAGCAATCCTCACGCTATGAAGATCCACGGTCTTCAAAATCATCATCTTCAACATGTCTTCACGTTCGAACGTATACATTGGTTCGAAGTGGTTTTCGGATATGAATTACCAAAATCCGACATCGGTTCCTTCGAAATCCAATTATCAATAAAAAGTGAATATGAGTATATAGGATTTATTAAGTCTCTTTCCACTTTAATCCTTTTTGGATGGTTCCAAAATCTCTTTCTTTTAATGTGGAATAATTCTAAGTAATTCATTCTTTTGCTTTGTAAAATATCCCAAAATTTCTCGCTTAACTCTCGATCCAAATCCCTTAACTTTTAGGCGGGTCAAAAACAATGTAATTTAAGTACCATTTACGATAAACCCTAAAATAAATCTTAGAAACCATTTTTTCTTTTGTGTAAATAGGATCATAGAAATCATTTGTTTTTGAGATTACTTAAATTTTAGATAATACCAATCTTCTTTTATTTTGGAAACTTAATACAATCTTTTTATCTAAGAGCATCCGGGATTTCCTTTCGATCTGCTCCACACCTCGCCTAAGAAAGAAAAGATAGCCCAGGTAAGTCCAGGGTAGGTTGCTCCATCCTTAACCTTAGTTAAACACCTTGTTTTATCTTCCCAGATCTCACAGGCGGGACAAATGTACTAGTCTTTTCCGCATACTCCGTTACCAACTTTATTTTGGAATTGCTTATAAAAACTCCAAATTATCTTTCAAACACTTAACTTCCCTTTTAAAAACATTCACAATGAACTCTTTAAAAATCATTATATTTAAACACATACTCCAAAAGTTATAGAATTCACAGTATAAAAGTGTCGCGGAAAGTGCTAGATAAGCTTATTTGATTTAAACAACTTTTAAACATTCGATAATTCATACTTTCCAATCCAAATCTCCTTTAAATCATTTAAATAGATTTATCAAATTTATTCCATATTTTTCCATGGTTAAAAACGTTCATTTAAATAAATTTCCTGTTATGGTCACTTAACTGCACTAGCGTGATTTTTCTAGAAAATTGTTTTGGACTTAATTCAAAATCTACAAGATGAAATCTTGATTTTCTTTCTTCATTTCAAAAATATGGATATAATAGTCCAGAATTTTCTTATCTCGAAGAATTCCAAGCTATATTTCACTCAATAGACTCATTTGAACTTTTCGGCATGAAATCGCAAACTACTATTGCGCGACTCATCTAGTTTTAACTGATTTTTCAGCACTTGAAATAATCTATTCAAATTAGATTTTATCACTTATGAAATCAATACAAATCATTTTACATCAATATTTTCACTTTTAAGAGTATTTAATATATATTTTCACTATTACCATATTATAATATTATTTTACCTATTATATTAATATTAAATTTTATTTCCAATTTCAACTCAATTTAAATTCTAACTTCAAATTAAACACATTTAAAACCTAGATTTCAAGTCTAATTTCTATTTAAACTTCAATTCATTCTTAATCTCAACTTCAATTTTCAAAATCGATTTCAATTTCAATTTAACTATCTTTTTCAAATCTATTCCACTTCACATTTCAAATTCTCTTTTTTTAACTTTAAATTCACTTCTAATTGAAAAGAGACTTATTTTTCCAAAATATCTCATATCACCAAAATATGGTCTTATTAACAAACGGATTATTAAATCAAAATGAATATAATCGAGTTAACATTTGTCACTAACATAATTATGGTCCATACATAAGCTAACATGATAAATAATCACAACCATAAATATTTGCTACTTATTCAAACATAACACAAATATAACCAAACATCTATAACAACATTTTAAAGGGGTGTATACTTGCATATGTCATAAGATAATTATTATAGCAAAATCAAAATATGATCTTTTAGAAGCGTGAGAATTTTCTCACCTTTAACCAAAACGTTTAACTTTCTACCAATATTCATTTAATTCAACGCTTCAATAAACAACCACCTAAACATTCTTCCACCTTTACCAAGTGCTCAGCCACCACTTCGCATCCCTTCTTTCTCTGGGCCATAGTCTGCCCCTTCCACATTGCTCACATCCTCCCCTTATCAACTCCAAAACTCACGACCTAAGGCCATTTTTCGGAAGAGAAGAAGAAGAAGTGAATTAAGAAGAGGTTAGAGAGTAAAAAGTGGATTAGTGCTTAAGCACTCCACTATTTTTAACCCTCCTACCTCTCTTAAAGAGAGAAGCCATTAAAATAGCTTAAAGGAAGAAGAAGAAGAAGAAGAAGAAGAAGAAAATGATTTGTACGAAAAAATGAGAAAAATGGATGGGTATTTATAGGAAAAGTAAGGAGTGATAAATTACAAAAATAACCCTTCATAAAATTACTAAAATATCCTTACTTTATCTTACTTTTTTGAGATACACCATCACCTTATCACATCATTACTTCATGTCTTAATTACTTAATATTTAAGTAAAGAAAAGTAAAGATTTGGTTGGATTTAATGTGATATGTTTTGTCCTTTTGTGTTTACTTTTGCTATTTTTTTCTAAACTTGTTTAGTAAAAGTAAATTTGATTAGTGAATAAAATAATACTTATAATATTTGAATATATGCTCATATATAAGAAAATAAAGGTGCAGCAATGTTGCAATAACTTTTAATCGACAAAACGTTGATTTTCGACAAAATATTTTACGGTCACATTTTGACATTTTAGCTAAACTATTCATTTATGTAAACCAAATTTAAAATTAATTTTTTACTTCTTTAAATAAATTAAAGAATATCTATTTATATTTTAAAATCATATTTAATTAATATCAAAATCTCTAATTATACAGTGTATGTAAAACTGACAAAATAAGACAAATTTTGGTTCCTTTTGTAAAACGATTATTAACGTACTTTTAAATCTTTTAATATACTTTTATTATCTTTATTAGATGTTTTAATTAACATTTAACTTATCAAATAAATATTTAAACTTATTTATTTAAGCCTTTATTTATTACTAACAAAACTTAAATTTTGTCGATTTGTTATAAAATCCGAATTTATACTTTTTAACTTATTAACTATAAGAATAGAAAATTATTTATTACATATAACATATTTTTTTAAATATTAAATTCCTTTTAAATTTAAAAATAAACGAAATCTCTCATTTTCAAAGTAGCGAAATTACGGATCGTTGCATTCTCCCCTAGTTAAAAGTAATTCATCCTCCAATTGAAAGTTAAATAAAGGATCTTTATCATACTCATATCCTCAAATAATTTGACTTTTTATACTGATGATAGAAAAGAAGAAGGTCGATATCAACACTAAAAAAAATGATGTAAAACATATATAGATTCCCTACACTAACCTGAGTACTTATCATTTACTTAAGATTATATATACGTACATCAAGTCAGACTTCTATCGTACCCATCCTAGTGTGTACTGCATACTTAAGATAATATATCCAATTACCAAACAAGACTATACATCCAAAGACAGCCAAACTAATATTGTCAATATAATTGAATACATCCATATAACTTATTCCTTGACCAAAGCCTGTACTACACCTAAGGTCCATATATACACACATATCAAAACATAAGTCTAACCCTTATCTCTTAGTGTCTACTATTTAAGATAACTATCCAGCTACCATGTCGACAGACCAAAAAATATACCATATGTGATATTTGATTCGATCTATTATTTGAATCCACAACTTTACTTCCGAACTAGTATCAATCCCTTGATTTTCTAGTGCAGACTTTGATCAGACTTCCTAATCACAACCCTTGCTTTCCTTGCATAGCTTTCAACGATGACAGAAAACTCATGTACATAATCATAAACTCTCATCAATGTTCGGTGTCAAGAATCGAGTGATAAATTCTTTTTTTTTTATTGGTGCAAAAGCCTCAAAGTTCTGTACTCAAATCTTAAATCAAAATTTATGTGCCGAAATAATCTACGTTTAACTTATGTACTTATTCACATTCATTTTTACCTAATACATTTTTTCAAAATTTCTATTAATCCAAGTTTATTTCACAACCATTCACTTTTTTCTAAATATATTATTACTTAAGCATACAAATATGACTTAAACTTGTATAATATACCTTTACTTCCTAAGAGTATATAAATAAATATATCCCCAAATTTCAAATTGTTATTACTTCGATAAGGATGTTCAACCAATGTAGAATTGTACAATTATCTCAAATTAATAAGTTATAAAACTATCCACGTCTAATCTTACTTCATTTTGAATTACAAATGTTGCCCTAAATGTATAACTAATTCTAATTTTTATGTTAGGATGATATTTCTTATATCTCTTATTCCTAAATGTCGCCTTTATTTTTTAACCTAATCAAAGTGCCTAAATTTCAAATTATCTTAACTGCATTATAAGTTATAGAACTTACCCTTTCATATTATATTTACCCAAAAATCTCAATTTCGGCTTATCGTTTCCTATCTTTTTGATAAGAATTTTTCTAAGTGTGCATTTTCTTTTAACTTTCTCTAATTACAACTTCAAGATTCAATAGTATCATCAAATATCTTATAGTTAAGTCGTGAATTTTACTTGACAAGATATTTGAACATAGCTTTTAGATCCATCCATTTTGATGTTCATTAAATCATTATTTCTTAATAACTAAATGTCTACAGGTAAACGATTAAAGTTCTAAATTCTAGCTTTCAACTAATTGATTCTATATGGAATATCTTATAGTAAAGTTGTGCAATTCTAATCACAAGATATTCATATTTTATTTTTACCAAGCAAAATTACAATCAATCATTAATTTCTAACGAAAAATAATAATATCCCCTTTGATATTTAAAAAATAAACCCAAGGTAAAATTATTTCATTTACCAATTTCTTTAAAACAAAACCATTTTTTTAAAATTAACAGATACGCGCTCATATATATAACACTCTCATAACTCATTCTAGGGTGTTACTAACCCTATCTCAAATGAGTTACTCAACCTAGGATATAACTAATCCTATCTATGATGAGACTTTACCTAAAACAAAGCCAAGGTTCTCACTTAATCTTCAGCTTTGATACCAAATGTCATGAACCATTTTTACGTACCCTTTTGAATCGATAATAAACCACACATGTCCAACTAAAATTGCATGAAAATATGGAATGAAGGGTACTAAAGAAAACAAGACAGAACAAAATCTCACACGAATGGAATAACATATAATATTGAACAAATATCTTTACAGCGGAAAACTTTTAAAAATACATATATCAGAGTCTAACCTAAATTCAGCCTAGACGGTTATAAACATCTATTCTTACAATTGCTGACAAATATCAAACTAAAACAACTAAGTACAGCGGATAATAGAACATGTCCATATGTAGATGAATATCTCTAGCTCTCCTATGGAAACTCCAACCATCTACGACAAAACTGAAACTACTCGGATCTGACCCGAGTATTGAAAATACCCGGATTAGGCTTGATAAACCAGCATGAGAAAAACTCAATAATAAATGACAGTGTCATATATTAGCCTTTGAATAAAAATCCTTTGAAAATAAAGAGTATCTCATAAAACCATGCCCACATATAAAAACGGACGAATTTTTATTAACTAAAACACTTTTATATCAAAACATTTGATACTATTTATTATGACATATCTTTGAAAACATTTGCAAATAAACTTATTAATCTTATTCAAAATGGTTACCCATATAGCATTTCAAGGCTATTCATTATGCCAATACAAACAAAATTGCAGGCTCTTATAGAAGAATGGATTTCCATACAAATGACCAGGTGAAGGATCTATCTTCCGAATGGGTACACCTCTAGATGGATGTCCCGAGGCACAGAACATCTGCCCTCTACCAACACAATACTGGCCTACCTCTATAACTAGATAGTATAGAATATTACATCCCCCGCTCGTTACCGACCTTTAACCGAGTGCTCGTTTCCATACACCACATTAATTTACATCCCAAACGTCATAACGGGAAGAAATATATCTAGAAGGGGATGATCATACCCTAATTGGTAATGAACCACTTAGCCTTGCTGCATCTAATCCAGTTTCGGTCATTTTCGGCTTGGTGAGGCTTGAGGCTACGATTACCTTTATACAAAGCACATATCACATCTTTGAATGCCACATTGCCATTTTCGTTAACTACTAATTTCCTTCCATAAAAATACGACCTTTGAGCTCGTACGTCTCAAGGAGAGTGTTAACCTAAGAGAAGTTGCCTTCTCCGCCACCACTGATGTACGTTTCTAAAAACCAATGTATGTAATCTTTAGAAATGCTATATCAGACAAACATCCATGCAAGTTGTCTAGGATAAGGACAAACCGAAGGCACTCTTCTACTACCACTAGTAGCAAGTAGTCCTTGCAATCCGAAAAATCTCCACAACAAGGAGACCAATCCTATATATAACTCTATAATGGATGCAACCTAGAGCAAGTCAACAAGAAGTACTCATGCTATGAAGATCCCGGTCTTCAAAAATCATCAAATTCAACATGTCTTCACATTCGAAGTATACGTTGGTTCGAAGTGGTTTTTGGATAGGAATTAACCAAATCCGACCCTGGTTCCTTCGAAATCCAATTATCGATAAAAAGTGAATATGAGTATACAGGATTTATTAAGTCTCTTTCCACTGTAATTCTTTCGGATGATTTTGAAATCTCTTTCTTTCAATGTAGAATAATTCTAAGCAATCATTCTTTTGCCTTGGAAAATATCTCAAAATTTCTCACTTAACTCTCGAACCAAATCCCTTAACTTTTAGGCGGGTCAAAAACAATGTTATTTAAGATATCATTTATGATAAACCCTAAAATAAGTCTTAGTAAACATTTTTCCTTTTGTGTAAATAGGATTATAGAAATCATTTATTTTGGAGATATCTTAAATTTTAGATAATACCAATCTTCTGTTATTTTGGAAACATAATATAATCACTTTATCTTAGAGCATCCAGGCTTTCCTTTCGATCTGCTCCTCCCCTCGCCCAAGAAAAGATAACATAGGCTAGGTAAGTTCAGGTCATTGGTTGCTCCATCCCTAACCTTAGTTAAACACCTTGTTTTATCTTCCCAGATCTCATAGGTAGGACAAATTTACTAGTTGTTTCCATAGTTAAAAACGTTCATTTAAATAAATTTTCTATTATGGTCACTTAACTACACTTGCGTGATTATTCTTGAAAATTGTTTTAGACTTAATTCAAAATCTATAAAATGAAATCTTGACTTCCTTTCTCATTTCAAAGATATGGATATAATAGTCTGGAATTTTCTTATCTCGAAGAAATCCAAGCTATATTTCGCTCTATACACTCATTAGAACTTTTCGGCGTGAAATCGCGAACTACTGTTACGCGACGCGTTGAGTCATAAATTATTTTTCAATACTTGAAATAATCTATTCAAATTGGATTTTATCACTTATAAAATCATTACAAATCATTTTAAATCAATATTTTCACTTTTTAAAGCATTTAAAATATATTTTCATTATTACCATATTATAATATTATTTTATCCCTATTATTTTAATATTAAATTTTAATTTCCAATTTCAACTCAATTTCAATTCTAACTTCAAATTAAACACATTTAAAATTTAGATTTCAAATCTAATTTCAATTTAAACTTTAATTCATCCTTAGTCTCAACTTCAATTTTCAAAATCGATTTCAATTTCAATTAACTATCCTTTTCAAATCTATTTCACTTCATATTTCAAATTCTCTTTTATTTTAACTTTAATTTCACATCTAATTGAAAAGAGACTTATTTTTCAAAATTATTTCATATCATTAAAATATGGTCTTATTAACAAAGGGATTATTAAATCAAAATGAATCTAATAGAGTTAATATTTATCATTAACATAATTATGGTCTATACATAAGCTAACATGATAAATAATCGCAACCATAAACATTTTCTGCTTATTCAAAATAAAACAAACATAACCAAACATCCATAACAACATTCTAAAGAGGTGTATACTTGTATATGTCATAAGGTAATTATTATAGCAAAATCAAAGTACGATCTTTTAAAAATAATGAGAATTTTCTCACCTTTAACCAAAACGTTTAACTTCCTATCAACATTAATTTAATTCAACACCTCACTAAACAACCACCTAAACATTCTTCCACCTTTTTCAAGTGCTCGGCCACCACCCCATATCCCTTCTTGCTCTTGGCCATAGCTTCCCCTTCCATATTGCTCACGTCCTCTCCCTATCAACCTCCAAACTCATGGCCTAAGGTCGTTTTCAAGAAGAGAAGAAGAAGTGAATTAAGAAGATGTTAGAGAGTAACAAGTGGATTAGTGCTTAAGCATCCACTATTTTTAACCCTCCTACCTCTCTTAAAGAGAGAAGCCATTAAAATAGCTTAAAGGAAGAAGAAGAAGAAGAGAAAGATTTTTGTGAAAAAATGAGAAGAATGGATGGGTATTTATAGGAAAAGTAAGAAGTGGTAAATTACAAAACTAACCCTTTACAAAATTACTAAAATATCCTTACTTTATCTCACTTTTTTAACACTTACAATCACTTTATCACGTCATTACTTTATGTCTTAATCACTTAAAATTCAAGTAAAGAAAAGGAAAGATTTAGTTGGATTTGAATGTGACTTGTTTTGTCCTTTTGTGTTTACTTTTGCTAATTGTTTTCTAAACTGGTTTAGTAAAAGTAAACTTGATTAGTGAATTAAGTAATACTTATACTATTTGAGTATATGTTCATATATAACAAAATAAAGGTGCAACAACGTTGTGACAACTTTTAATCGACAAAATGTTGATTTTCGACAAAATGTTTTACGGTCGCATTTTGACGTTTTAGCTAAACTAATCGTTTATGTAAACCAAAATTAAAATGAACTTTTTTACTTATTTAAATAAATTATAATATATCTCTTTATGTTTTAAAATCATATTTAATTTATATCAAAATCTCTAATTTTACAGTGTATGTATAACTGATAAAATGCCACAAACTTTGGTTATTTTTGTAAAATGATTATTAACAAACTTTTAAATCTTTTAATATACTTTTATTATCTTTATTATATTTTTTAAATAAGATTTAACTTATTAAATAAATATTTAAACTTATTTATTTAAGCCTTTATTTATTATTAATAAAACTTAACTTTTGTCGATTTGTTCTAAAATCCAAGTTTATACTTTTAATTTAATAACTATAAGAACAAACAATTATTTATTATATATAACATATTTGTTTAAGTTTTAAATTTCTTTTAAATTTAAAAATAAACGAAATCTCTCATTTTCGAAGTAGCGAAATTGCAGGTCGTTACAGTTTGGTATGACCATCCTCTGAGGATCCGTGGAACTATCTTCTACGTAGTAATATATGCTATTATATTAATGTCTATAGTAAAGTAAACTATTAAAATAGCGTTAAGGCGATACCCTTATTCCTAGTAACACATTTTATAATGCCATAGTCTATACAATACCATGATACTCCGTAAGCTGGAGCTATCAGTGGGCACTCCATATGTACGACACAAAATAAACTCGTAATGGTCTCGATAGGGTAAGTGACATGGCACAACTAGGTAATGCCAGAATAGATATGTCAATTACATTTCCGGGATGGTGGTAACACAGAGCCGCAACAATCACCCACCTCGAGCCACACTCTCAAATCAAAGGTGCGCACCAAATCAATCACAAAGTAATACAATGGCATACGATGGAGTGTGTCCAATTGGAGAAGCTACCTCACTTGGCCCGTCAATTGTTCCTGTTTTAGCCAACTTATGCTAAATCACGGGAGTTAGGTCCACCTATATACCTCATATAGGATCATCGCCACCATCCTACTTCATTCTGGAATCTCCACCGCGTACACGGTGTTTAAAGTGGTTTTCGCATTGGTAGTGAGTATGACAATAACCGATCCGGTCTCTTTAACAATCAATCGTTATTATAACCCCGTGCTTATTTCAAAATATCATGCTTCAAAATCAAAATATCATTTTCATTTCAAAACCATATCAATACTATATCATTTTTGACTTTAAATATATATATTCATTTTTAAAATCATAGCCCTTCCAAAGTTATAACACTTTCGAAATTATAAAGCTTAAAAATTATACACTTTGGAAATCATAACACTTGACAACATAATACTTGGAAATTTATAACTTTGAAATCAAAAATTTCCACCTGAACAGTTTAAATATTAATAATAGTACATAAAATAAAATAGTTATAAAATAAAATATTTTATATAATAAAATAGTTTGTAAAACAAAAGAGTGATAAATTAAATAGTTTATATTTTAAAATAATTAGTATATCAAAATAGTTTATATTAAAAACAGTTTGAATTAAAATAGTTAGATATATTAAAATAGTTTATATTAAAATTATTTATACTAAATAATTTATAAAGTAAAATATTTATATATATAATAAAATACATTATATAATATAATACTTTCCTCGAATTTCACGAATCTATTCAAATTAACACAAGTTCCAAATTTCGAATTTAATTCAATCTCAATTCATCAATTTCAATTCAATTCATTTTCTCAATATACCATTTCAAATTTTATCGATTTCAAATACTGATTTGAACCACAAAACAAATGATTAAAAATTTAATATATTTCAAAGCTTTAAATATTTAACATTTTCAAAACTAAATTTGGTAATTTCATTTATATCTCAAATTCACTTACTATTATTTAGTTTTGAAATATTTACTTAATCATTTCAATAACATTTAAATAAACTTCAAATTACAAATTTAAATAAACTATATATCCCATTCAATTTATGTAAATTTGAAATACTAATTTAAATCACTTTTAATTAAAATCAAGTTACAAAATCAAATCTTTATAATCTCAAATTTAATAATTTCAAATCAAACTTATTTAAGTATAATTCCTAAACAAATATAATTTCAAATCAATTTCAAATTTATCTTTCCAACCTTAATTTATTAAAAAATATTAAAATATATCCTCGAAATATAATTTTAAATAATTACCTAAACATATAATTACATTTATTTATATGAAATCTATTTATATATTTCAAAAATAGTAAAATTACAAGTAAAATCTTAAAATTTAAATTTCAAAAATTAAACTATAATTACAAAATTTTCAAAACAAAATATTTTAAAAATCTAAAATTTAAACCTCTATAAAATACATTTGTATATAATATCTTATAATTGTTATTTGTTAAAACCAAATATTTCTTTCCAAAACCATAGAAATCATTTTCGAAACTTATATATGGACCAATAGTGTTTGTATATAATTTTCTATCCTATGGTCAAGTGATATGAATATTTATCATTTCAATCCGCAATTTGAATATATACAGGTATATATCATTTCAACCCACAGTCTCAAATTCAATGTCAATGAAAATCGCTTGGGTTTATCATTCCAACCCATAACGATTTTTTTCTATTCTACAAGAGCGTTCGGATATGTATCATTTTAACCCCTAGGGAATTCTATACTAACGGGAAACTTGCAGAGTGAGAACAGATATGATAATAATATAACAGGCATATATCATCAATATAAATAACAGATAATGGTGTCAGATGTCATAGGTGAACAAATACAGATAGTGGCATATATTTAACAATGTAAATAACTAACAGCAGCATGTTTCAATTGTTGTTTCAATTGAAATCAAATTTAATAAATATAAGAACGTTAATTGTGAGTGAGTGCTCACCTTTTGAGGCTAGAGATGAAAGGAAATGAGATGAATTACGTAATGCAAGCACGAATTTCAAGCAAAGCAAGCTAGACTCGAGTTCGACGGAAAAAAATGATAAACCAGAATCAATTGGAACAAATCAAATTAGTTGATGTAAATGTAAATATGTACTATTATTACTATTATCATCACAAAATCAATATTTTAAAACTTATATAAAGTAATATAGTATACTTTAAGGTCCACATTTAATATAAAAATCAATAACAAATTTAAAACATGTACATATCAAAATCTATGTACATACAATACTGTACATAGTATATATAAAACATATAAACTAGACTGTATAAACTATACAATAGATAAAATATTTAAAACAACTATAAACTTATACACACCTATACATGCATCTTAGTAAAATACACTAACTATATATAAATCTTATATATTCAAACAGATAAAACTTCATATACAAACAGTAGCATGTACACATATACCATTATAAACTTAAATACAAACACAAAAAACAATGTTTACAAAAAAAACACATATTTAACATCACAATATAATTAAAAATCAATACTCCATTTAAATACGTATTTTCTACTATAATAAAATCTAATGCAAATATACGTACAGAAAGCAACAATATAACTTGCATAAGGCAAAATATACTTGATACAACTTTTTTATAATATAAAACCAAACATATATATTACCAGCCTATGTATATTTAAAACTAGCTTATATATGATTTAGATTATATGCAACTTATATAAGCTATATATAAAAAACTAATATATGATTTATGTTACTTTACATATAACTAACACATATATAAGTAATACATGTGTGTATATACTGTCAAAACATAACTCATGTATATAAACTAATAGACCCTAATTATTATACGATATATAATAAAAACCAGATCATAACATATATATTTAATTTCTTTTATATACAAGAAGAAAACCATTATACATTTATATAACAAACGACTCAGCTTATAACACATAGCAAATATATAATACGAACATATTATGAACCTGTACACTGACAAATGCAAACAACCGTTTACATAAAGCTTATATTATATTGTAAAAAACAGATTACGAAAAGAACAAATAGTTCACTTATTTATGTATTTAGCATGGCAGCAAGCTTTTTTTTATATATATATATGTATATAAACTTGTATACACTTTTAGTTGTATGTACCATAATATATATATATACACACACACAATATAAAACTCAAGGCATATTAAAATAACTACAAAATATATATACTCATATAACTTATACTTACTTATACAGACAATACAAAATATAGCACACTTACAACAAGAAAAGGTGATAGATGCTGGCTCGAGTAGGGCTGAGAGAGCTTTGGGTTGTGAACGGAAGGCACATGCTTCGGAAAAAAGAGAGTCTAGCTAAGCTTGGATGGCGGCATAGGTGGAAAGGCAGGGATGCTCGACGTGAGGAGGGGGAAGGCCGAGGTGGGCTGTGTGGAGTGAGCGTTCGACAAAGGCGGCTGCATGCATGGGTCAGCACACGCGGTTGCTGGAGATGGTTTGAAAGCTTGGAAAGGTTGTTGGCATGGTAGATGTGGGAAGTAACGAGGTGAGGATTGAAGAGTGGGTGGAAGGAGGAGGAACATGACAGATCTCAAGAAACAAATAGAAGAAGAAAATGTGATTTGTAGAATATGAGAAGACAACTAGATATATATATTGATTTTTACTCAAATGAAGTAAAGAGCCCACTGATAAATTGAATACTAGGAATAACAAAGGTCATAGGCATAAAATATTGTGAAAAATAAAAGATATTGGCTATTGGCCGTTGGTTTCTAGAGTGGATAACGAATCAACAAAGAATTCAAAAGGTACGAAAACGGTTACCGATACGGTAATCGTTTTACTAATTTCGACGTGTCCTGAATTCCGAAACATGCGAATGAAAATACTTCAAAGATCAGCACGATGAGACGATCAAAACGGTATATAGATATCAGTGGTATGATCATCCTATCAAAAATCGATAATCGGTACCGAAAATGCTGCTGAAACGTCGAAAATAAGATAAACGGAGCAATAGTAGTTCAAATTTGGAGAAATGTAACACGGCGTCTCACTCAGAGGATGATTTATAAATTTTTTGTATAAAAATATTCTGGTTTTGAAAACATATTATTATCATCTAAACTTGCATATTATCAGATGAAAATTTACCATTTGTTATGTTTTAATGGACATAATCCAAATATCAAAAAAATCCAAATTCAGTTATTAAAGTTTCACAAAAATTCAATTAATTACGTTACTAAAACCTTTAAAATTTACGGATCATTACAGATATCCACTATAACCATAAAATATACATACATATGTATATATATGCACCTTCATATAGATACAAAAGGTGAGAAGGCTAGAAGTAGGACAGAGGCCGATCGGGGTGGTGCTGGCATGTTGGAGAGCATAGGTGGTTTAGGGTCAGGCTGCTAGGCTTTGGAAGATGTTTGACTAGAAGCAGTAAGGAGATCGGCATGATGATACGAACATAATCAACGATACGATCATCTTATCAAAAGCCGATTTTCGGTACCAAAAATGATGAAAGTAAGATAAACGGGGCAAGAGATGTCCAAATTTGATGAAACAAAATATGATGACTCACTCAGATAATAGTTCAAATTTTTATTATATAAAAACAATCTGATTTCGAAAACATTGAATTTCCATCAGTTTTAACTGATTTAAACTAAAGTTGAAATTACACAACAAGACTAAGTTCCATATTATCTGATAAAAATATGACATTTTCTACGTTTCGATAGACGCATACCTAATATCAAATTTTTATTTCCAAATTCAATTATTTAAAATTTCACAAAAATTCAATTAATTACGTTATAAAAACCATTAAAACTACCGGGTTGTTACACTCTCCCCCACTCGAAACTTTTCGCCCTCGAAAAGGAACAAGGTAGGAGAATATGAACAACCAAAAAGAAAAGATAGATTGAAATACATATTATCATATACGCAACAAATTCAAAACTATATAAATTTCATCAGTTTTAAATTAACTTATATTCAATAAATTTGGTTTCAATCCATTTATTAAATCAATAATATTCATTTATATTCATACTTTTGTTGATTTTTTATTCAAGCTACTTTCATTGAATTTGATTTGTTGCAATTTATTAATATTTGTTCAAGATTTCTTTCGAAATAAAATTTATTTCATTTCACTCATTTATTAAATCCATATTTCTTTACTTAAGATAATTCCACCTCAACATTCAACTTCAACCATTCTTAAGTTCATATTTATTTATTTAGATAGTATTTCCCTTTTATTATTAAATTTCTTTTATTCACACTCCTTGTAATATCAATTAAATGTATGAAATTCATTATAACAATCAAATTTTTATTTATAATTTCCCTTAACAAAATTTTCTTACTTGAACATCTTTTTACTTGGATTAATATGTATACTATTCAATTGCTATTCTCATTGACATTTAACTATTTCTAGGTAAGTTATATTAAGGTTTCGAGATTAATTAAATACTATAAAATTTTAATTTTATTTACAACATTTATATCCAGCAAACATAACACTTTTGAGATCATAACACTTTTAAAATCATAATAGTTTTGAAATCATAACATTTTTGAAAACATAACACTTTTTACTTAACATTTTAAATATTGAAATAGAATACATATATTAAAATAGTCATAAATTAAAATAGTTATATATTAAATTAATTTATATATTAAAATAGTTTATTTATATTGAAAATACTTTATATAATAAAATAGTTTCCTCTAATTTCATAAATCGATTCAAACCATCGTAAATTTCAAAATTTTAATTTAAATCAATTCTAGTTTAACCATTACAATTTAAAGGTCAAAGATTCAATTCAAATTCTCAATACACTATTTCAATTTATATCGATCTCAAATCCAAGTTTGAACTATCACTTCAATTCCAATAAGATTCAAGTTTAAATATTCGACATTTACAATATAAATTTCATTTATATTTCAACATTTAACTTTCAAATTTATTCAAATTGAAAAGTATTCACTTAATCACTTCGATAACAATTTATAAATTCCCAATTTATAAATTTAAATTAAATTTAAATTAATATTAAATATTCAATCTCAATTTTATTTAATATTGAGAGTTTTATCACATTTTATCAAATCAAGTTATAAATCATATTTTCAAAATCTCAAAATCAGTGAGTTCAAATAAATTCTTATTTAAAATTCAATTATTAACCAATTAAATTTCAAGTCAACTTTACTTAATTTTCCCAACCTTTACTTATTAAATTTAAAATTCTATTTTTAAAATATTAATATAATTTAAATAAATATTTAATGTATTATAAACCAATTAAATTTTTATTAAATTAAAACTTATTTTATATATTTTTTAAGAAAATACAATTACAAGAAAAATCTTAAGATTTATAATTTTAAAACTAACTTATAATTTTAAAATTTTCAAAGCGTATAATTTTTAAAAATCTACAATTTAGACATATATAGTAACATTTATATAAATTATGTTTTAAAAATCAATATTTATTAAAAACCATACATTTCCTTTAAAAACTTTGGAAATCATTTTCAAAATATAGACCAACGATGTCTATATATAATTTTCTATCCCATGGTCAAGTGATATGGATATTTATCATTTCAATCCGCAATTTAAATATCTATGGGTATAAATCATTTCAACTCCCAATCCTAAAATTTAAAATCAATGAAAATCACTTGGGTTTATCATTTTAACCCATAATGATTTTCCCCTAATCTATAAAATCGCTTGGGTACGTATCATTTCAACCCATAGGGAATTATAAATTAATAGAGAACATGCAAGTGAGAACAAATATGATAAAATATAACATATAAATAACAGGCATATATAATCAGTGATAAATTAAATAAAACATTTACAACAGGATATGATGTCATATGTCACAGGTGAATAATTGCGGATAATGGCATATCATAATTAACAGTTAAATGATTAGCAATTCAAATTTAACAGGATATTTCAATTGTCGTTTCAAGTGAAATCGGATTTACTAAACATAAGAATGTTAATCGTGAGTGATTGCTCACCTTTCGAGGCTAGAAAAGATAGACAACACAACAAGCTACGATTTGAATCGCGAAATTGACCAATCCAAACGATTTCCAAAGCAAAGTATGATGAATACGAATTTAACGATCAAAGCAAAGCTGGAAGTTTGGACTAGACGGAAAACAAGTCAAAACTGGCTTGATATAAGCTGAACCGAATATATGTTATATATATATATATATGTTATATATATGTGTATCTTACATTGTATTTATTTATTTATTTTATCTTTATATATATATATATATATATATATATATATATTTCTACATCCATTTCCTTCAAAGTCTCTTATAGCTTAAAATAAATTTAAACACATATTCAATTCAAAACCTTTATCAAAATACATCTATATATGTATATCTTCAAACATGTATGTAAGCTTCTGAAAAATGAAAACAACCACACAGATGAAACAAACTCATATAAACTTATATAGAACCTAACAGATCTGATATATAAACTAATATTACTTATTCATTATAAACAACTTTATGTACTTATATATATAATTTAAGAATCAATACTTATACCACTCATATATATATATAAGATAAACTAATATATAAACTAAACTTACATACTAAATCATTTCGGTATTAAACATATATGTTACCAGAATGAATACACTTTATATTATACAAATAAATACACTTTATTATATACTTTAAAAATTTAAGTCATTAAAATATATCTATGCAAACATATTACATTATACTATACATAGAAGATTTATAAATGTAAACAATTATACTTATACAATATAAAACCCAACAGATCATACATATATATATAAACGAACATTCATTTGTTTTAAATATATTAGAAAGAACATTTATAAATATATGGAACATATAAAATTTCATCTACAATATACATATGTATTATGAATATTATGTATATAGGCTTAGATCACAAATATGCTTGCCAAAAGCAAACTGAAATGAATGAAACAAATCAAAAGAAAGACTATAATATACATGTATATCTCAAAAGCTTATATAATATTCCTTTTATAATATGATATCTATTGTAAACATATATATGCGCGTGCAACCACACACACATATGTACCTTCATATAGATACAAAAGGTGGGAAGGCCTGGAAGCAGGAAAGAGGCCGATTGAGGTGGTGCTGGCATGTTGGAAAGCGCAAGTGGGTTAGGGTCAGGATGCTACGCTTTGGCAGGTGTTCGACAAGGAAGAAGGCGGTTAGGTTCGGTTAGAGGGTGTTGGTCACGAGATGGTCATGGGCTTGGTTGACATGGTTAGATGGGTCTGAGGTAGTGCTTGGGGCAGAAGAGCTTGGGTTGATAGGATATAGGCGGAGGGTTTTGAGCTGCTATGGTGGATAAAAATGGAAAGCACGCACCAAGTATTCAAAATGAAATATAAATGGATAGCACATTTTTTTACTTTCTTCTTTTATAGGGGAAACGATATCGTTTGAGAAGACTGCGGCATCTGTGGCACTGGGAAGTTGGAATGGTGGAGGTCAGAAGGGGCGACTCTGATTGGTTGTTGGTTGCTAGGTGGTGGCTCAGGTTGTGATTGTTGGAGAGGAAGTTTGAAGGTAAGGGGAAGCTCGGGAAGAAGGTGAATGTAAGGTGTAAGTATTTTATATAAAAAAATTGATAGAGAAACTTGTTTATAAGTTTTACGTTTCTAGTATAAAAGCATATTCAAAATGAAATGTACCGACAATTAAAAGCAACCAGTGGGAAAAAAATCAACCGACAATTATAAATGTTATTGGCCGTTTATTTCAGCCGTTTGAAATTTGAACGGACACAGAATATCCAAAGTTCAAAAATGGGTGTTGATACAGTTAACCGTTTTCGTGTATTTCACCACATACCGGACTCCGAAATACATAAAGGAATATGTTGC
The DNA here is from genome assembly GCA_030765085.1 of Allium cepa. Taxonomy (NCBI): domain Eukaryota; kingdom Viridiplantae; phylum Streptophyta; class Magnoliopsida; order Asparagales; family Amaryllidaceae; genus Allium; species Allium cepa. The sequence continues at coordinate 147,730,408 of CM060945.1, forward strand.
GGAGATCAGCACGACGATACGAACAGAATGGTACACATATATCAACAATACGATCGTCTTATCAAAAGTCGATTTTCGGTACCAAAAATGCTGCTAAAATGTCAGAAAAAAGATAAACAGGGCTAAAGAAGTCCAAATTTGATGAAATGTAATATGACCACTCACTCAAAAATTAGTTTACATTTTTATTATATAAAAACATTCAGATTTTGGAAACATTAAATTTCCATTAATTTTAACTGATTTAAATTGAAACTGAAATTACATAACAAAACTAAGTTCCATATTATCTGATAAAAATATGACATTTGCTATGTTTCAATAGACGCATGCCAAATATCAAATTTTTATTTTCAAATTCAATTATTTAAAATTTCACAAAATCAGTTAATTACGTTATAAATACTGTTAAAATTACTAGGTCATTACATACAGGATGCTAAAATATAAAAGAAAGATATTGGCAGGGGCCAATAGGTTCTCAATAAGCCAATGAAAACTATGTATTGGAAAAGATATTAGCATGGGCCAATTGGTTCATAGTTAGCCCATGAAAAATATGTATAAATGAAGATATCAGAAAGAAAAGTTCATAGTTAGCCCATGAAAACTATGTATAAAGGAAGATGTTAAATATACAGTTTATAGTAAGACCATGAAAACTATGATTAGATACTGGTAGGGGCTAGTAGGTTTGTAGTTACCCCATGAAAACTATATTCGAATGAAATATTGACATCTTTCAATAGGTTCTTAGTCAACCCATGAAAACTAAGGTAAGAAGAAAGGATATTAAGGTTACCAATAGGTTCCTAATAAACCCATTAAAACTAGGATAAGAGTAAGATATTAGAGTTACCAATAGATTCATAGTGATCCCATGAAAACTATGTAATTGGACAGGAAGACCTTGAATGTTTAACCAGTTATTAGTTAGCCAATGAAAAATATTAGGTTAATAGTAATATTTGAAACTATAATTGAGGCAGATAGTCTAAAACGAATGGGGATGGGTAATCCAGAATTAATTCATTTGTTTTGCATATCATCATATTATACCATTTTTGAATTGTTTTAACCATTATGGATGCAGGAGCACCGTACAAAGTTTTATAAAAGGTTTGAGATACTAGTGAGGGGAAACCCGTTATGCTAAGCGGCGTAGTCTCACTTGATATGTAAATGATTTGAGATAGTAGATTATTATTCATATCGGGATTTATGTCTGACTCGCAGTTTATGTTTTCCCCTTAAACTCTCGGGTATTCAATTCATTTTGAGTAGTTTGAGAGTTGATGTTTTCAAGTACCTATTAAGACGAATAAGCTTCTGAAGATGTGCAGGAGGCATGATAGCTATTTAGTGTTCTCTTTTTTTGATTCCGCTTTGTTGATTGTAATGGAAAAGTTGTTATATTGCCTGTATATACTTTGATCATCCAAGGTGGCATCTTCATATGTCGCTCTTGGCTTATGATATAACAAATATATTTTCTCAACCTGAATTGAAAATTTGGGATTATGTAATGATTTGGAAATATTTTGGAATGAAAGATGATTTTGTTCGAAGTTTAAATTTTTTCCATATTCATGTGTTTCTGTGTATCAATGAATCTAACACTGCAGTTTTTTGTCGCCGAGGATTAATAACAGTGGATGACTGCACCATCCATAACCTTTAGTTTTGGACCTCCAAGTAGGAGGATTACAAGTTGGTATTAGAGCATGGGTTTATGAAACTTTAAAAGAGAGTAAACCTAAAAGATTTTCAAACATAATCCAATGAATTTGAAATATGACCGGTGTTTAGGTTAACGCTATAGTAACGTTCTTGTATTTGATATATATATATATATATATATATATATATATATGTCTATGCATGTATGTATATATGTATGTATGTATGTATGTACGTACGTATTCCCTTCTCACTTAAACCATTCTTCTATATCTTACTAAGGCTCGTATGAAGATTTACGAGAAAGAAAATATGGTAGCAGGAAATGGAAGAGGAAATCTAGATGGAGGAAGCACCACAGCCAATGTTAATGCTCGACATGACACCAGGAGGAATCAAGGTAGACAAGCTAATTCTAATCCAAATGTTTAAGCCAACATTGGTGCTGGAAATCTGCCAGTAGATGAGGGGATGCTTTATCAGTTGTTAACCTATCTTTTACAAGATGGAGTTGCTGGTAATGTTGGAGGAGCTAATCCTGTCGCTCAACTTAGGAATAACTATACTAAGCAAAGCAAAGAATACATCAATTTGGGTAGAAAGCCGTTTGTTGGTATGGAGGATGTAGTTAAGGTTGAGAATTGGATATTGAGCTAAGAAAGATTCTATAGTGATCTAGGTTTGGATGATAGGCAAAATATAAGGCTAGCCTCTAGGCAGTAGCAAGGGGAAGCGCTTCATTGGTTGAATAGTGTGACCATCGGAGTTCCGAATAAAGAGCTGACATAGGCTAATTTCATAAGGAGTTTGAGCAAAGGTTCTTGTCTGAGATTGCTAAGTCATCATTGATGAGGAAGTTCATAGATCTAGTTCAAGGAGAGATGTCAGTGGTTGAGTACACTGGTAAGTTTGATGATCTGTCTTGATATGGATATGCTTTGATTGACATTTATGTCAGAAGGAATGAAAGGTTCATTAGAGGATTGAGACCTTAGCTTGCTAGAATGACCATGACTTATATCTAAGAACCTAGTAATGTGGTGGTGGAGTTGACTATTTGTCATGAAGAGATGCTTGCTATTTATGCTAGCGAGAAGCCAATTGAATCCCAGGGTCCTCAAGGGAAGAAGAGGAAATTCTTTAAGAAGAAGGGAGGCCAAAAACGGGATGCTGCCAAGAAGGAAAAGGCTGATTTGGTGTGCTACAAATGTGACAAGAAGGGTCATTATGCGAAAGAGTGTCGATCATGCAAGGCGAAGAAGGCTGCAGATAAGGAGAATATGAAATTCTTTAACTATGATCAAGGTGGGCATTACAAGAACCAGTGTCTAAAGCCAGCCAGGGCAGACAAGGGGAAAGTTTTTATTGTTGGATCATTAGCTAAGCCTACTACAGCTGATAAAGGGAAAACTATGATGGAAGGTAAGTTTTTGATTCATAGTATACCAGTTAGGATTTTTTTAATACCGGTGCGTCACATTCATTTATATTCTAGTGTTTGGTTGATAGGTTATGCTTAGAACCCACATACCTTGTTACTTCCTTAAGGGTTGCAAATCCAATAGGAGGGTATGCAACTCTGGGGATGAGATGAGACTAGTTAGAATTTTATTTTTTAGGTCATAAGTTTGCATGCAATTTCTATGTTTATGATTTTGTAGATTTAGAATCATTTTGGATATAGATTGGTTAAGGAGGTATGAGGTTAGGATATTCTGCTAGGATGGGGAGATATCTTTGAGATACCCTAATAGTCGTAACCAAATTATATTCTCAGTAGAGAATTCTGACTAGAGAAGTTGTGCTTTGTTAAGTGCAATGGGATTGGAAGAAGTGCTAAGTCGGGTTCAATTGTAAGAGAATTTACAGATGTCGTTGAGCCAGTTACTAAACTACCACCAAAACGAGCTGTTGAGTTTCGGATAGATCTTATGCCTGAAGTTGAATCTGTGAGTAGACCACCTAGTAGAATGACACCGATGGAGATGAAGGAAATGAAGGTGCATCTAGTAGATCTAGAAGGAAGGAATTTTATTATACCAAGCAGTTTGCCTTGGAGAGTGGCCGCGATATTCATGAAGAAACCTGATGGGTCATTGAGAATGTGTATCGACTATAGCAAGCTAATGAAAGATGGATAAAGAATATATCCTTTGCCGAGAATTTATGATCTGTTTGACCAGTTGAGTGGAGCATAGGAGTTCTCCCATTTGGGTTTGGCGAGGAGGTTCCATTACTTGAGAGTGGTAGAGATGGTATTCCTTTGACTAAATTTCGGACTAGATATAGTTCGTATGAGTGGTTAATGATGCCATTTGGATTGATGAATGCAGCTGCTTTCTTTTTGTGGATTTGATGAATTGAGTCTTCCGGGTATTTAGATAGATTCATGTTGGTGTTTATAGGTGACAATTTGGTATACTCTAAGGATTAAAGAGAGCATGAAGATCATCTTAGAGTTGTGCTATAGATGCTAAGGCAGAATCAGTTAAAGGTGAAGTTTTCCAAGTGTCATTTTTGGAAGAAAGAGGATTAGTTTCTTGGTCATGTGGATTCAGAGAAAGGATTACCAGTCGATTCAGATACGATCAAAGTTGTGAACAAGTGGAAGAGCTAGAGATGGTAACCATGGTCAGAAGTTTTCTTGGACTAACTGGCTATTACCAGAGATTCATCAAGGATTTCTCATGGATAGCAGCTCCTTTGACTAAGCTTACGAGGAAGAAAGTGAAGTTTTTTAACCCAACAAATGTGAGGAAGCATTCCTTTAGTTAAAGCATTTATTGACCAATGCTCCAGTGTTAGTAGTTCAAGATGAACAAAGGGTTGATGGTATAAACAGAAGCGTGTGGGACTGGATTGGAAATTAATGAAGAAGGGGAAAGTCATTGCTTACGCATCTAGGCAGCTTAGACTGCACGAAGTACGGTATCCTACTCATGATTTGGAGTTGGCAATAGTGATTTTTGCCTAAGATTTGGAGGCATTATCTCTAGGGGAGAGATTTGAGTTGTATATAGATCATAAGTCTTTAAGATATATATTCTTTCAAAAGGAGTTGAATATGAGACAACAGAGGTGGGTGGAATTTTTGGCTTCTTATTTTTCTTGGTATAAAGTATACTCCTCGGAAAGAAACATGGTAGCAGATGCTCTTAGCGGAAGACATCAGAATGTGGTGTTGACTACGTTGGCAGAGTGGAAAGATCTAGAAGCTTTGGCCAGTTGTGGTGTGCAGCTAAGATCGACTGCTAGTTCTAATCGAAGTACTTCTATGGTGTCATGTTTGGAAGTTCGACCAGTGTTGATTGAAAGAATTTCTTCTAAATAGAAGGAAGATCCATTATTAGTTGAGAGGATCAGAAGGCTTAAGGTTGGAACTGAGGTCGATGATTTGAAAGATTTTTGTCTTCGCCAGAAAGGATGGTTGAGAAAGAAGGGACGGTTATGTATTCCGGATGTGCAAAACTTGAGAAGAGAAGTTTTTGAGGAATGTAATCGATCCAAGTTTATGATTTTACTGGAGGAACTAAGATGTATCAAGATGAAGAGGAGATTCTATTGGGAAGGCGTGAAGAGCGATGTTGGCTTGTGGGTTGGCAGTGTGTAAATTGTCAACAAGTGAAGGCCGAATGTCAGAAGCCGAGTGTGTTACTTCAGCCTCTATATATTCCAGTTTGGAAATGAGATTCGATATCTATGGATTTTATAGATGGGTTGCCAAGTTTACGTAGAGGAAATGAGAGTATATAAGCTATTATGGACAGGTTAACTAAGAGTGACCATTTCATTCCAGTTATGTCGACCAGGATGACACCTGTTTTGGCGAAGTTGTTAATGAAGAATATAGTTAGACTTTATGGAGCTCCTAGTAGCATAGTCAGTGATAGAGATGCTTTATTCACTAGCGATTATTGGAAGAGTCTATAGGATGTGTTAGGCACTAAGCTCAAGATGAGTGCCACATATCACCAACATATGGATGGGCAGACAGAGAGAGTCAATAAGGTAACCAAGGATTGGTTGAGCACTTTTGTGTTGGATTTTGGTGGATCTTGGGAGGATGACCTGCGTTTGGTTTATTTTTCCTATAATAATAATATTTATCAGACTGGTATAGGAATGGCATCTTTTGAAGCTTTGTATGGAAGGCTATGCAAATCCCCGGCATGTTGGTTGGAGGCTAGAGACAGATTGGTCTTAGGTCAAGATTTGGTTAGGGAGGCATCAGAAAAGATTAAGCTAATCCAAGAACGGATGAAGGAAGCTCAATCCAGATAAAAGAGTCACGCAGCTAAAAGGCATAAAGACCTAGAATTCTCCGTGGGAGATAGGATTTTCATTAAGGTATCGTCGATAAATCGTGTGGTACGATTTGGGAAATCGTAAAGGTTGACCTCGAGATATGTTAGTCCATTACAGATAATAGAAACGATTGGAAAGCTCGCATACAAAGTCGACTTGCCGAGCAGTATGGAAGGTGACCATACTGTACTTTATATATCTCACCTTCAAGTATGTGCATAATCCAGAGGCTACTATTCCTCAGACAGAGTTGAAGGATTTGGTAGTAGAGCCTGATTTGATTTTTGTGAGACAACTAGTTCGGGTTGTTGCGAGAGATGAGAAAAGATTGAGGAACAAGACAGTCAAGTTGGTGAAAGTTTAGTGGAGCGACAACGGGAAGGACTATTCTTAGGAGATAGAAGACCGGATTCGAGATACTAATCCTAATTTGCTTTGAGGGTATGTCTATATTAGAATTATATAAATATTGCGTAGTCAATTAGAGTAAGAGTCGTTATAGATGATTGCCATGTTTAGTATTTAGTCCTAATTGAATTTTGGGGACGAAATTCTTTAGGAGGGGAGCCTGTAACACCTCTAATTTTTTATAACATTATTCGAGAGATTCAACTAGATAAATTAAATAGAATAATGAAAATGTTAAGTGATAAGAGGATTGAGACTTGAATTAAATAATTAAGGGCCAAGCCTAGTATAATAAACAATGGGCTAAAGAATGGTTTTAGGTTAAACAAATTACATAAGGGTATATTAGGAATTTCCTGCCCAATGACCCTTACCCATATATTTATTTCGTTCCTACCTTACTCTTTTCATTCATGTCATTTCTGAAAACGAAAATCAAAAGCATAGGAATGACCGACCTTTAAGAGGAAGAAGAAAATCAAATTAAAAGCTAGAGAATCAAGCTTAGGAGAAATCAGTCTCAATCCAATCACCTTATCCACATCAAGGTGAATAATAATTCCATCTCTATTTTGTTTTAAATCATATATTTTTGGATTTAGGGGTAAATTCGTTTTATGATATACTGGATGATGATATGCTTGATTTATGATTTATTTGATTTAAACAAGATTGTTTAAAGGAATTTTTATATGGTTTTAGGTCAAACCGAGATTAAATGATGATTAAATGCCATGGGAAAATTTTATGTTATGAGAAACATGATTTTGGAGTTAGGTTTCAATTTTGATAATTTTCCAAGCTAAGGAAAGCTTATTATGAATTATCAAAGGAAAATATGGTTATTTGGGTTTATAATTTATTTTTGAAAATATATCGAGAATTTGGGTCTGAAATTTTGATGTGTTAGATAATATGATGAAAGTAAATTTCAGGAATTTTTGGAGATTTTTCTAAAGTGATTTTCTATGGAAAATAAATTGTTTTAAAAGAGGGGCTTCTTTGCAAAAGTTGAAAGGGCTTAATTGATTAACTTAACCATGGTTTAGATCTGGATTAGCGGCAGTTATTTTTGAAAAAGAGAAGATAACTAATTTGGTGTTGACACATGGCAGGTGAGTCAGAGAAAAGTTTGCTTAAAGTATTAAAAATCAGGTTTACATGAGAAAGTTGGATCCGCCTACTTAGGAAAGCACCATTCGACAAAGAAGCATCCGCCTTCATCCTTGTCGAAACCAACCATGCCGAAACCAAGACACAAGGTATCACTATGATAGTATGCAGTGGATTGGAGATAGGCAAAAGGTTAAGTGTTGAAAGCCTAGCTTTCGAAGGAGTCAAAACCTTGGTTTGTTTTTAAAATAAAAAAGCGCCTGTCTTTGTTTGTTATAAGATTTCGACATAGTCGAAGTTTTTGTTTTCGAAGAGGATTTTAAAATGTTTCAAAAGGGTTGCTATTAACTTCTAATTGCTTTCAACTGGGTTCCATTACTTATGGAAGAATGTTTTGGAAGAAGGGGTTCCGACCTAGTCGAAATCCTGTTGCTGTTTTATAGCCTTTCAATAATGTTGAAGATATCAATGCTATCGGAAGGTAATTTGTTTTATAAGTTCAAGCAACTTCCTATAGCTTTCTAAAGGGGTTAGGAATTTCAAAGGTGATTGTCAAAAGGGTTTCAAAGCCAACCTTCCAATGTTTTACCCAGATGTTTTATGCTTACGAAAGAGATGGTGCCGATGCCATCAAGTTTTCCCTAATATTTTATATGATAAAGGATGGTTTAGAAACAAATGCTTTCTCCTATATTCACTTTGACCCAAATTTTGTTTTACGTATAAACACAATGCTTTCGAAAGGGGGGACTTTCAGTGATTTTGGAAAGGTTAAACTTCCATTGGCGTCGAAAGGGGTACCTTCAACTGGTTTCAAAGCTAAGCTTCTAAGGATAAATATTAATTTTTAATGTATTCGAAAGGGTTCGAAAGGTAGATTTTAAAGTATTAAAAGGAAGGAGCCTAATATTTTGAAGAAAGTTTTTTAAGCCTTTCGAAGGAGGCTATCCAATGAAATCAAAAGCTATGTTTCGAAGGTATCAGAAGGTTTTATGGCCCAAACTCTATTTTTAAAGGAAAAAATCCATGCTAAATTAAAGGAGTATTTATAATGGTTTTAATAAGAAGCTATATTTGACAACTAACGGGTTTAAGAGATTAACCATGTTTTATATTAAACCCAGAGGAGTGGTTGTTATGAGTAGTTTTCGACTTTCGAAAGTCGACATAATACAACCACCGTATCAAATGCCTCCCAAGCGAATGCCGGAAAACCAAACCGTTAAGGCTTAAGAAGAAGAAGGTAGAAGAAGAAGCAGAAAATATAAACAGAATCTCGCAATTCGAAGTGGAACAACATATAATAGATAAATGAATAAAACAAAATCACTATATCAGTTTATACATCACATTATCAGAGTTTACAACAACACAATACAACACTGGCAGCTATTTTAACTTTCTTACATAGAGATTTGACTTGCACCAACCCATACGCAGCGGACACTGCATAGTATAAGTAATACGCCTCACCGCCCAGCTTCAACTCCCGATCTCTATAGTAACTTCTTAACTTCGCTTCCGAATAACTGATAACCTGACTCTAGGATGCCCGTGTGGAAAATTGTGGGCACCAGAGTATAGAAAGGGAAAAATAAACTCCAGATCAGTCATGGGACTGCTGTGAGATCTTAAAAACAGTTATTTTCACAAAGAAAAGGAAAAGAAATCCCGCTATGCTTCTGGAAAATGAAACTACCATAAGGCCTCCCGCCACACACACAATGCAAACGCAGAATTGAAGGAGATTTCTCCTTATGATAGTCAAATATGCTTGATACGCAAAATCTTTTTAATATTATCATTAGCGTATAGTGTGGAAAACATTTCGAAAGTATAATATTAATCTTAGCCATCATACAACCATTATTATATGCCTATTATAGCTACCATGTTCAATAGTAGGTTACCGCCACATTCCATGGTAGGTTATTCAACTAAAACCATACAGGGCGCGTATTGTTTCTTTGGATTTTCAACAAATGGTCAGGCTAAGGAACTTCCTACTACCACATGGGTACGCCTCTAGAGGGACATCATGAGAATTTAACCAGCTCTCTGCCAACACAAGGCCAGGTTACCTCTCGTTTGCGACCTTTATCCGAGGATCCTCAACCACAAAGTATAATAAATTTGCACCAACAACATAGGTTAAATATCTGGGCTCCAACCATGATACCACCATTTTCCAAAAGGAAATGATATACCCTAAAGGGTACGACCCTCATTACCTTGTCGCATTCTTCCCGTTTTGACCATTTTTGGGGTGTGAGGTCCGACGAAGTCTCGTCCACAAAGCTACACTTTTCACAAAGTCATGCTTCGGTCAAAAAATGATCAGGAGCACTTTGTATGCCACATTACCAAATTGGAAATGTATCACTAGTAACCATCAACTATATAACCTCTGAGCTCGTATGTCTTAGAGAAGGGTATTAAGCTAAGAGAATAAATTCTCCGCCACCAATAGAAATGTATTTGATAAAAACCAGGTTTACATCTCAAAGTGTAACGTCAGACACACATCCATACAAGTCCATTCCGGGATCGAACGGAACCAAAGGTACTTCTAAATAAGCCCTTGCAAATCCAGATATTCACTAATCACGTCCGGAATCCCATTACAAAGTGTGATAAAACCTCTTTACCGGAGCAACCCGGTGCAGAGACATTCAATAGGTAATCCTTTCATTTTCGAAAATACCCGGTCTTCAACACCATCTTCAAATGCAATCGCGCTTCGTCGTATCATTATTCGAAATGGGCTTTTATGGCACAAAGTCCTCTCCCGGCTAATCCGAATAGCGAGCGCTTATTTTTAAAATAAGTGTTCAATCAAATTTCAAACAAATCATAACAAATTTCCACATTGATATTTTAATAAAATAGTCATCACAATCACAAAGGTTCGATGTGGTTTTCGAATATCCATTTGGAATCCGACCCCCGGTCGCATCGAAATTCAAATTCCATTTAAAGGCTAAATTCATAGTCGGTTATTTAACTATCAATCAACATTCACAACAGTCACTATCAAATAGTATTCACAACAATCACCCAGATTTAAATAATTTTCCCAAATTATTTATTTTCAAAATATCTTCGCAAGATATAAATTTTTTTAACACTTCATCACTTTGAAAACAAATTTCAAATCACTTTTCACTTTTCAAACCTTTGAAAACAAATTTCAATTCACTTTTCCTCACGTGGAATAAATTTCTAAATATTTATTTAATTTCACTGAAAATCTGCCGAGTTCAAGTATTTTAAAATACTTATTTAAATATTAGCTATGAAAACTTTATACCAATATCTCATATAAAACTTTAATTTCAAATTAATTTTTAAATAAAACTAGTAGATAGAGTGCAACTACTTAAATATCCACTTTCTAAATCAAATATCAATTTTAATCTTTAAAATGATCCCATCTATAATTAATTAAATAAATAAATCTTTACTTTAAAGATTTACAAAAATTTCCAAAACTAATTTCTCCAACAATATTATTTCAAATCAATTTCTAGAAACTTTTAATTTATACTTAAAAAGCTACTTTAAAAATATACTCGACTTCCCAGGGAAGAATTCTCTTTCCCTTACAAAGTGGTTTATCTACGCCAATTAATAAACCTTTTTCGATTTATTTTAAATTTACATTCCAAATCCGCAAATTTCTCCATTCGTTTAAAAATAAACTGATATTTATTTTTTAAAACAAATTTCCCTTTCCATTATAAATTTTCATTGTGAATTTAAATTTTCAAATATCTGCTGATATACGATTTTCAAATCGTTTCCCAAATATTCACTTTCAACACTAAATCAATTTTGAAATTGACTTCCAAATTTATTTCAAATACCAGATCAAATCCCAATTTGATTTTCCAAACATTTATTTCAAACACCAAATCGGTTTCAGAATTTATTTCCCAAATTTTTTTTAATACCAAATCAATTTCAAATCGGTTTCCCAAAGATTTAAATTTCAAACACCGAATCAAATTCCAAATTGATTTTCTAAAATATATTTCCATTTAAAATAAATTCCTTTATTTCTTCCAAACTATTTAAAAATCCATTTTTTTAATAAATTCTTCAAACATTGAATAATATCACCCGAAATCCATTCTTTAAGCCTTTTTCCCATATTTTGGAATTTTTTTCAATAGGATTCAAAAATAAAACTTTATTCTTTTAAAATTCCCAATTCTTTTAAATTTTATCCAATTATCAAAAATAAATTTTACTACAAATTTTCAACTTCAAATTTAAAAAATCCAATTTTATTTATTTCCGGTATCCTACGATACCAAAAAGATATTCGGCTAAACTATAGCCTTCAACGATTTCAATCACAAATATGATCACACAGATTTTAAATTATCAACACATAACATTGAAACAAATCAATTGTTTTGAGGAATCCAGTTGGCATGTTTCCCTGCATTCACAGACGTTAGCACAACAATTAAATACCAATTCCACTTCGAGGTGGAATATCGTGGTATATGGGATTTTATATAATATCTTCTGCTATATAATGCGAGAAATCAATCACTCCAAATACATATATAATACCAATTCCATTTTGAGGTGGAATATCGCAGTATATGGGTTTAATATAATATCTTCCGCTTTTATGCGGCGCATTGGGTCTAATCAATACAACTAATAGTAATCTATTATCCAAGCACACATCAACAATTTTAAATTTAACTATCACAATTCAACAATCAATCAAAAACTGAAATTTTCAATTATTATAAGTTTGAGTGAGAAGATCTCACCTTTGCTTTTATTTTGCAATCCATTCTCCATTCCGGCTTGTTTCTCAATTTTTAAACCTTATATAAACATTTATACAATTTATTAATATTCGAAATAATCCAATAATCAATTTCATTTGATAATTATAAATTCACCAGTGATTTTATTTTAAACTACTATTTTAATTTTAAACAAATTCCTTTTAATAAATTTATTTAACTAAAAATTTAAATTTCAAACTAAATTTCTTTTAATAAATTATTTTAATGACCATAATTAAATGTCCCATTTAAACAAATTAATTCCTTAAAATATTAATAAATTGGTAAATTAAAAATATACATTTATTTTCTTTTGAAAGTTCACATAGACACACACACACACTTATGCTCATAAAAATATCCTATATGGATTTCAATAAATATACTTTATACATATATATTTTCCCTTTAATAAATTATAACATTGTTAAATAAGTTTACTTACATAAATTAAAAAACTTACTGTAGTAAAAAAATTCTGTATAAGGATATGTATGTGATGTTTTGAATATATATATTTAAAAATAGAATTAATTTATGCCTTCAGAAATTAATTTTTCTTCTTCTTTTTACTGTGCTATAATATATTTTTCAGATATGTAAACATTTATATAATCAATTTAAATTAATAAAAGAAAAACAGTCACCTCACTTCCATTGTCTGCACGTCGCAACACCAATCTCCTCAACTGTGATTCCAGATCACGCGCGACACAGCTTCCAGTGCTTGCGAAGCCCTAAACCATTTTCTCGAAGATCGTCGCCATCGCAAATCACCACGTCGTCGCCTACTTCCGATGCTCGAGCCCTCTCTCTCCCCCTACGTGCGCGCATCGATCAACGCCAAACATCGCGATCCCCGGTTGCATCAACGACGATAGCTTCGCTATCGCGACCCTCCCTTGATGCTATCAGCCGACGCGACCTCGCTAACTAGCTAGCAAACTTAGTTGCCGATCGCGATTTGATCGTGAATCCACCCTCTGTTTGTTTTTCTATCGATCTCGAGATTTATAGGAAAATGGAGCAATTGATTTTTTTATTGAAGTTTCGATTTCGATTTTGAAGATAAAAGGGAATTTTGTTTCGGCTGTTTAATCTTTGAATTTCGTTTCTTTTTTTGGAACGAAAAATCCTTCTTGCAAATGAATTTAACGAAGACGCGTGTTATATGGGTGAATACGTGTTTTTAGAGTATTGACAAGTGTTGATAAGATCAATAGTAAATTAAAAGGAAAAATATATTTGATATCTTTTTAAATTTAAATTTAAATTCAAACTGTCTCGATTCCGCAACCAGAATCTCGATCTCCAATCAAGGCATGTCGTCAGGCGTTTGTAAGGTTATACCTTTATTCCGAACGCAATGGAAAAGGTTCCGAGACCAAATTTGATCGTATGGAGAAGATATCTTTTTGAACCCAGTTATTAAATTAAATTTCGATAAAAATTTCAGAGCATTTGCTCATCGTACGGCCCAATGATCACTCCAAACTTTAAAAATTGATATCCGATAATAATACAATATTACGGCTCCAATGAAATTGGTTTAGTCAAATTCCGAGACTGTGCCTCGGAAGGCTATATTTAAATATCGATTTAAACTATATAATTTCCAAAACTGAACAAATCACTTTCAAATCCTATTCTGAAGCTTCCATTATCTTCAGTATAATCCATATAGATTTTCTAAGCCTTCAATTTATTTATAATCAGCTGAAAATTGAAGATTCAAAATTTACCCAAATTTCTATTATTAAGTTCAATAATTTATTTTCCAAATTCAGAGTTATATTTGAAATCCAAGTTAAAATATCATCCAAATATTTAAAATCAATTAAATATTTCAATTTCAAATGGTCAAAATTTTCGGATCGTCACATCTTCCCCCTTAAAAGAATTTCGTCCCGAAATTACTAGTTATGTAGAATGATCCTTAACCCATTTACCATTTTCGCAAAATAAACAGTTTTATCAGTTTTTCAAAGCAAATCTTTTTTATTAAAGACCCATTATCGTTTCAACTAACTTTCCAACCTTAACCATTACTTCCAAACAATATTGTTTTCTTAACAATTCGAATTCAAATTTAAAATTCAAAATTTAAAATTTCTAAATATTCTCAAATTTCTTCTAGCGCCCTAAATTTTCGAAAAATTTCACCAGCGTCTCCTTAGCGCGGCTAGCTCGGTACGACTATGAAATGGCACAACGGGTCCCCAGATTTCAAAAGAAAACAAAACGCCAAGTGGTTGGACAAGAAAATCACCAAATTTCATACTGGAATTCAAATACATACCTTTTTGTCGAGTAGTTCAAATGTTTATCTTCGAAATCAAAATCCCAATCCGTTTTCCTTTTAACACACCTGTATATCCTGCCTATCATTTTGCATATTCCTATACAAAATTTTCAATATATACTTCTTATACCATTTTTCACTTCCTCATTGAAGTTATATATCTATTTTCATTCAATCTTGCATTATCAATTTCATTCGAATTCAATTTATACTTTCAATTTTATTTCGATTCAATTTACCTTCTGAATATTGAATTTGTATCAATGATCTTTCATTCACAATTGATTCATATCATTATTTTAAATTAGTTTCATTCATTAATTCCTTACAAGTTACAATTCATTTTATCTCAACCCATTTTTTTATATTTTTTTTTCATTTCCACATTTATTATCTTTTGTTCATTTCGAGCTAATTTTACAACTTCATTTTATTTTACACAATTCAAATTGGTTATCAATATTCAGTTTCAACTCCATTTTTATTATGTTTATTTAAAATTTTATTTTAAATTCACCATTATGGTTTATAACTACTTATATTTAAACTGGATTTCAAATTCCATATGAATTAAATATTGAATTCAATTGATTTCAAGTCATATTTATTTTATCATTCAAATTCGTTTCACTTACAAATTTTAATTCCATTACTTCAATTCATTTATCGCAAATCAATTTCAATTCCAATTCTATTTATTTACAAATTCGAAATGAATTTCAACATCCATTTCACTTTCATTTACTTGCAATTGTAAATTTATTTATTCATTCACAATTTTATTTTCCACCTTAATAGATTTTATTCCAATCATTTAGTCTATAAGACTTCTCAAATTCACCTTTATTCATATTAACTCAAATTAATTTCAGTTTAAATCTGAATTTTCTACGTTTTCAAACTTATTTATTATTCCATAACTACTTTTAATAAGATTCCAGAGTCTTTTCAACCTTTCATAATCATCTTTGAAATCAATTCAAATTATCCGTTGAATTCCCAAAACCAAACCCAGTCTGCAAACAACTTCCATTTTAAAATAATTTGGCTGCAATTCCTCTCCTGGAAACTCAAAAATGAACATGATGATGCTGCAGCCATCACCGAGGTTATTTTCCAGTGGATGAAAAGAGTTTAGAGCTTTTATCCCTTCAAAAACATTTTCCAAAACCTTTGAAAACTCATTTTCAAACTCAAGGGAATTTAAACTTTTCCAAATCTCCAAAACTTCAAATTCTTTCAAAAACATTTTCAATATTTCTCTGGAATTCTATTTCAAATTATAAACCACATTTAACATTTATATTTACCAATCCGGTTTGTATATGGATTTATCTTCTCAGCTTTTGATTATGATATTAATTTCTAATCCAATAATTAATGATAATACTTTAATATTATCACCTCCTAACAATCAAGCAACCATGTACTATAATAATTTATGGAAAATCATTCCTTTTATATACGAAAATAGTTTTGGGTAAATCATCTTATTTACCCGATTTTAAAACAATACTTTGTCGGTCATCTTGTTTAATAGTTTAGAAACCCCTATCGATATAGTTGGCCAAACTGTACCGACCAGAATCTATAAACAATCAACCGATAAGTCAACACAATGTAAAACAATTTTATATTCACTAACAAATAGGCGCTCGTATCTATTATTACACTCAAACTCATTCTAAAGTACTACTGACTCTATCTCTAATGAGTGACACCCACCAGAGCTAAGGTTGTCCTTTAACCAAATGCTCCGATACCAAAATTGTAACGACCCAGTTTTTCAACTTTCGAAAGTCGACATTAATATGACCACCGTATTAAATGCTGCCCAATTGAATGCCGGAAAACCGAACCGTTAGGGTTTAAGAAGAAGAAGCTAGAAGAAGAAACAGAAACAATAAACAGAATCTCACAATTCGCAGTGGAACAACATATAACAAATAAATGAATATCTTTAAAACAAAAGCACTATATCAGTTTATACATCACATTATCGGAGTTTACAATGACACAATACAACACTGGCAGCTATTTTAACTTGCTTACATAGAGATTTTACTTTCACCAACCCATACGCAACGGACACAACATAGTATGAGTAATACGCCTCGCCATCCAACTTCTAGTCCCGATCTCTACAACAACTTCTTTACTTCGCTTCCGAATAACTGATAACCTGACTCTAGGCTGCCCGTGTGGAAAATTGTGGGTACCCAGAGTTTAGAAATGGAACCATAAACTCCATATCAGTCATGGGACTGGTGTGAGATCTTAAAAACAGTTATTTTCACAAAGAAAAGGAAAAGAAATCCGCTATGCTTTTGGAAAATGAAACTACCATAAGGCCTCCTGCCACTCGCATAATTCAAACGCAGAATTGGAGGAGATTTCTCCTTATGATAGTCAAACATGCTTGATACGCAAAATCTTTTTAATATTATCATTAGCGTAGTATGAAAATATTTCGAAGTATAATATTAATCTTAGATAACATACAGCCATTATTGTATGCCTATTATAGATACCATGTTCAATAGCAGGTTACCGCCACATTCCATGGCAGGTTATACAACTAAAACCGTACAGGGTGCGTATTGTTTCTTTGGATTTCCAACAAATGGTCAGGCTAAGGAACTTCCTATTGCCATATGGGTACGCCTCTAGAGGGACGTCTCAAGAACTTAACCAGCTCTTTGCCAACACAAGGTCGGGTTACCTCTGTAACTAAGTAACTACTACAAGAGTATGTCATCCCCCGGTCGTTTGCGACATTTATCCGAGGATCCTCAAGCACAAAGCAACAACCACAAAGTATAATAAATTTGCAGCAACAACATAGGTCAATTATCTCGGCTCCAAACCATGATACCACCCTTTTCCAAAAGAAAACGACATACCCTAAAGGGCGCAACCGTCATAACCTTGCCGCATTCTTCCTGTTTTGACCATTTCCGGGGTGTGAGGTCCGATGAAGTCTCGTCCATAAAGCTACACTTTTCACAAAGTCATGCTTCGATCAACAAATGATCAGCAGCACTTCATATGCCACATTACCAAATTGGGAATGTATCACTAGTAACCATCAACTACATAACCTCTGAGCCTGTATGTCTCAAAGAAGGGTGTTAAGCTAAGAGAATAAATTCTCCACCACCAACGGAAATGTATTTGATAGAAACCAGCTTTACATCTCAAAGGGTAACGTTAGACACACATCCATACAAGTCCGTTCCGGGATCGAACGAAACCGAAGGCACTTCTAAAGAAGCCCTTCCAGATCCGAATATTCACAAATCACGTTCGGAATCACCATCACAAAGTGTGATAAATCTCCATATCGGAGCAACCCGGTGTAGAGACATTCGACAGGTAATCCTTTCTTTTTGGAAAATACCCAGTCTTCAACACCATCTTCAAATGCAATTCCATTTCGTCATATCATTATTCGAAATGGGTTTTTATGACACAAAGTTCTCTCCCGCCTAATCCGAATAACGAGCGCTTATTTTAAAATAAGTGTTCAATCAAATTTCGAACAAATCATAACAAATTTCCACTTTGATATTTTAATAAAAGATTCATCACAATCATAAAGGTTCGATGTGGTTTTCGAATATCCATTTTGAATCCGACTCTCGGTCGCATCAAAATTCAAATGTAATTTGAAGGCCAATATTGATAGTCCGTTATTTAACTATCAATCAACATTCACAACAGTCACTATCAAATAGTATTCACAACAATCACCCAGATTTAAATAATTTTCCCAAATTATTTATTTTCAAAATATCTTCACAAGATATAAATTTTTTTAATACTTCATCACTTTGAAAACAAATTTCAAATCACTTTTCACTATTCAAACCTTTGAAAACAAATTTCAAATCACTTTTCACTTTTAAAACCTTTGAAAACAAATTTCAAATCACTTTTCCTCACGTGGAATAAATTTTCAAATATTTATTTAATTCCACTAAACATCTGCCGAGTTGAAGTATTTTAAAATACTTGTTTAAATATTAGCCATGAAAACTTTATACCAATATCTCATATAAAACTTCAATTCAAATTAATTTTTAAATAAAATTAGTAGATAGGGTATAAATACTTAAATATCCACTTTCTAAATCAAATATCAATTTTAATCTATAAAATGATCCCTTCTATAATTAATTAAATAAATAAATCTTTACTTTAAAGATTTACAACAATTTGCAAAAATAATTTCTCCAACAATATTATTTCAAATCAATTCCTAGAAACTTTTAATTTATACTTCAAAAGCTACTTTAAAAATATACTTGGCTCCCCAGGGATGAATTCTCTTTCCATTACAAAATGGTTTATCTACGCCAATTAATAAAGCTTTCCCGATTTATTATAAATTTACATTCCAAATCCATAGATTTTTCCTCACGTTAAAAAATAAACCGATTTTTTTTTAATTTCCCTTTCCTTTATAAATTTTCATTGTGAATTTAAATTTTCAAATATCTACTGATATAGGATTTTCAAATCGTTTCCTAAATATTCACTTTCAACATTAAATCGATTTTCAAATTGATTTTCAAATTTTTTCAAATACCAAATCAGATCCCAATTTGATTTTCCAAACATTTATTTCAAACACCAAATCGATTTCTAAATTTATTTCCCAAAATTTATTTTTAAACACCAAATCAATTTCAAATCGGTTTCCCAAAGATTTAAATTTCAAACACCGTATCAAATTCCGCTTTTTAAATAAATTATTCAACCATAGAGTAATATCACCCGAAATCCATTCTTTAAGCCTTTTTCCCCATATTTTGTAATTTTATTCAATAGGATTCAAAAATAAAACTTTATTCTTTTAAAATTTCTTCTTTTAAATTTTATGCAATTGTCAAAAATAAATTTTACTATAAATTTTAAACTTTAAATTTTAAAAATCGAATTTTATTTATTTCTGGTATCCTACGTTACCAAAAATATATTCAGCTAAACTATAGCCTTCAACGATTTTAATCACAAATATGATCACACAGATTTTAAATAATCAACACATAACATTGAAACAAATTCAAATGTTTTGAGTAATCCAGTTGGATCCCTCCAACCTGTTTGCCTGCATCCACAGACGTTAGCACAACAATTAAATACCAATTCCACTTCAAGGTGGAATAACGCGGTATATCGGATTTTATATAATATCATCCGCTGTTATGCGGCGCATAGGGTTTCATCCGCTATATAATGCGCGAAATCAATCACTCCAAATACATACATAATACCAATTCCACTTTGAGGTGGAATATCATGGTATATGGGTTTAACATAATATCATTCGCTATTATGCTGCGCATATGGCCTAATCAATACAACTGATAGTAATCTATCATCCAAGCACACAATCAACAATTTTAAATTTAACTATCACAATTCGACAATTAATCAACAACTGAAATTTTCAATTATTATAAGTTTGAGTGAGAAGATCTCACCTTTGCTTTTATTTTCCAATCCATTCTCTATTCCGGCTTGTTTCTCGATTTTTAAACCTTGTATAAACATTATACAATTTATTAATATTCGAAATAATCGAATAATCAATTTTCATTTGATAACTATAAATTCACTAGTGATTTTATTTTAAACTACTATTTTAATTTTAAGCAAATTCCTTTTAATAAATTTATTTAACTAAAAATTTAAATTTCAAACTAAATTTCCTTCAATAAATTATTTTAATGACCTTAATTCAATGACCCATTTAAACTAATTAATTCCTTAATATATAATAAATTGGTAAATTAAAAATATACATTTATTTTCTTTCGAAACTTCATATACACACACACACACACTCATAAAAGTATCTTATATAGATTTCAATAAATATACTTTATACATATATATTTTCCCTTTAATAAATTATAACATTATTAAATAAGTTTAATGACATAAACTAAACATCTTACTGTAATAAAAAAAATTAGTATAAGGATATGTATGTGAAACTTTGTGTATTTATATATTTAAAAATAGAATTACTTTATACCTTCAAAAATTATTTTTTTTGTTTACTGTGTTTTAATATCTTTTTCAGATATGTAAACATTTATATAATCAATTTAAATTAACTAAAGAAAAACAGTCACCTCACCGTCATTGTCTGCATGCCGCAACACCAATCGCCTTAATTGTGATTCCAGATCAAGAGCGACACAGCTTCCAGTTCTCGCGAAGCCCTAAACCATTTTCTCGAAGATCGTCGCCACCGCAAATCTCACGTCACCGCCTACTCCCGACGCTCGAGCCCTCTCTCTCTCCCTACGTGCGCGCATCGACCAACGCCGATCCCCGGTTGCATCGACGACGATAGCTTCGCTATCGCGACCCTCCCTTGATGCTATCAACCGCCACGACCTCGCTAACTAGCTAGCGAACTTAGCTGCCGATCGCGATTTGATCGCGAACCCCCCCTCTGTTTGTTTTTTTATTGATTTCGAGATTTATAGGAAAATGCGGCCATTGATTTTTTATTGAAGTTTCGATTTTAATTTTGAAGACAAAAGAAAATTTTGTTTTGGCTGTTCAATCTTTGAATTTCGTTTCTTTTTTTTTTTGGACAAAAAATCTTTCTTGCAAATGAATTCAACGAAGACGCGTGTTAGATGGGTGAACATTTGTTTTCAGAGCATCGACAAGTATTGATAAGATCAATAGTAAATTAAAAGGAAAAATATATTTTATATCTTTTTAAATTTAAATTCAATTTAAATTGTCTCGATTCCGCAACCAAAATCTCGATCTCCAATCAAGGCATGCTGTCAGGCATTTGTAAGGTTATACCCTTATTCCGAACGCGATGGAAAAGGTTCCGAGTCGAAATTTGATCGTATGGAGAAGATAGCTTTTTGAACCCAATTATTAAATTAAATTTCGATAAAATTTTCAGCGTGTTTGCTCATCGTACGGCCAAACAATCACTTCAAACTTTACAAAAGTTGAAATCCTATAATAATACAATATTACGGATCCAATGGAACTTGTTTCATTGAATTTCAAGACTGTGCCTCGAAAAGCTATTTTTAAATATCGATTTAAACTATATAATTTCCAAAACTAAACAAATCACTTTCAAATCCTATTCTAAATCTTCCATTATCTTTAGTATTATCCATATAGATTTTCTTAGCCTTCAATTTATTTTTAATCAGCTTAGAATTGAAGATTCAAAATTTTACCCAAATTTCTATAATTAAATTCAATAATTTATTTTTCAAATTCAGAGTTATATTTGAAATCCAAGTTAAAATATCATCCAAATATTTAAAATCAATTAAATATTTCGATGTCAAATGTTTAAAATTTTCAGATCGTCATAGTGGTATTGATATGTTCTTATATTGCTTCTTCTAATATGAATGTATTCGGTTTATAATGGACCCATAACTGCATTTTGGGGTAAAAGGGTAGAAGAATCAGTTAGGGTAAGCGAATATAAATTGAATAAACTCATTAATGAGTAGAATTGCATCCAGAAGGTAAGGAAGACCAGAATATAAGATGCTAAATATAAAAGAAAGATACTATGGGGCCAATAGGTTCTTAGTAAGCCCATGAAAACTGTGTATAGGAAAAGATATTGGCAGAGGCCAATAGGTTCATAATTACCCCATGAAAACTATGTATATATGAAGATATCAGAAAGATAAGTTCATAGTTAGCTCATGAAAACTATGTATAAAGGAAGATGTTAGATAGACAGGTTAATAGTACGCCCATGAAAACTATGATTGGATACTGGCAGGGGCCAGTAGGTTTGTAGTTAGCACATGAAAATTATATCTAGATGGAATATTGACAGATGTCAGTTTCCTAATCAACCTATGAAAACCAGGGTAGGAAGAAAGAATATTGGGGTTACCAATATGTTCCCAGTCAACCCATGAAAACTAAGATAAGAGTAAGATATTGGAGTTAGCAATAGGTTCCAAAGAATAAATCCCATATACTATATAAAACATCTTATTTCGAAAATCACTTACTATAACAACAGTGTTATAGTCTACCTTCTTCGCTTTCTCAAAAACATTTATTACAACAAGAATGTTGAAACCCATGTCTTCCTATTACTTAACACATTTTAAATCACTTTTAAAACCATTAAACTCCATTTGCAAATATCATTTTCAAAACATACTTTTAAGAGATTATTTTACTTTTAAAACAAAATGTATTTCCTTTTATAAAAACCATCCTCTACATATCAAGATAAAACCTTTTATATTTATAAGACCATGTTTTATAATCTCCTTCCTATTTTATAAAACTTCTTTTATAAAATCTCTTTATTTATAAAACTTCATTTATGAATCTATTGCTTTCTGAATCTCCTTTATTTATAAAATCCTATTTATAAAAGTACCAATCACAAATCCATCTTTAATATTTATAAAACACCATTTATAAATCTATTACTTTATTTATGAAATATTACTTTTATTAATCTTTTGTATAAACAAATTTGGAAATGTTTGTTTCCAACTATTTGTATCTTCTTTAAAACTGTATTTTCTTTGTAATAAAAGTTGGACTTACGTGTTAAAACACTCCTTTTTCAAAATAACCTTTATTTTGAATCAACTTTCATAATAATTCAAATACCGATTTTATTATTTCATTATATCACTTTCAAATCATTTGCCTTAAAAGATATTTCAACTTTATAAAAACTCTTTTATAAATATAAACCTTCCATTTTATAAACTTTACTCCTAATATAAAAGCTTCCACCAAATCATTATAAATTTCCAAAGCATTCCCAAAATACCGGGATTAAATTCTCGAAAATCTCTTTATAGAACACATTTTATAAGTCCAGTTTATAAAATCACTAATTAAACACAGTCATAAAATTTATTTATCATAAATACATTCCTTTCATCTTAAACCAACATTATTTTTTTCGAACACCACGTAGTCAAATTGTGAAACTAAATTCATGAGTTGTTTGTATTTAAACTTTTAAATCAAACAACCAATTAATTAATGAAAATAAAGGAATATAATCATTCCCTTAACAAACAAACACTCTTAAATTACTATATCTTTTGAAAGATGTTCCTTTGTATTCAAAACAAAATTCTAGATAAAACTATTTCATTTACTAATTTTTCGAAACAAACATCATTTTTATATAGCATTAACAATACGTGCTCATATACAATACGCTTAAAATCATTCTAGGGTGTTACTAACTATATCTCTAGTGAGTTACTCATCCTAGGGTATTACTAACCCTATCTTTGATGAGACTTTACCACTATCAGGCACAGGTGCCCACACAACCTATGCTCTGATGCCAAACTTGACGACCCGCCCTTTTAACCTAAGAAATCGACACTAATACAGCCTCGGTATTCACATGCGGCAAACCAAGTTCCCGAAGGACGGATAGTAAAAGGAAAAAAGAAAATAAAGACAAAATAGAATCTTGCGTGAATGGAATAGGATCTATTATTTTACTATATATGATATTTACAATAGAATTTTTAAATATATTTATCAGAGTCTATCTTATAAATCACTCTGGATAGTTATAAATCTCTGTCCTTATAAATGTTGAATTCAATCAGTAAACTATACAGTGGGAATGGAAAACTATCTACAAGAATACCTTTATCTCTAGACTTCAATCTTCATCACAATGCTCCAAGTTAAATCCGACTATCTGGCTGTACGGAAAAATAGGAACCCAAAATATAAGGGAAAAGAAAATAAACTTCAGGTCGGTAATGGGACGTGTGAAAAATTCAAAAATACGAGTGTTAAAAAACAAAGGGTATCTCATAAGACCATGCCGCACATAATATTGAACGTGTTTTTACCTTATGATAACCAAAATCTTTACTGCGCAACACTTGATAATATTATTTCTAATGACATTCTTTTGAAAACGCCTTTTAGGTAAAAATACATAATCTTAGCCGAAATTATTACATTATTAAATTCCAGCATACTACAATCAAGTCAGATGGCACTTTTTGGAGAATGGATTCCGTACAATGACAAGGTAAGGGATTACCTTCCATATACTACATCTCTAGAGGAATGTACCCAGGATCCACATCGTCGAAATCTATTCACCTTGTAAGACTGGCCCACCCACAAACCCATTCGATGGCAGGTAGAGTCGAATATGACATCACCGTGGTCATTTTCGACCTCTTCGAGAGCTCTCATAGCATACACATTGTACCCAATGTATAAAGGGCAATCAAGAAAGGAGATGACCAAATCCTAATGGTTGCAAACCACATAGCATTACGGCATGCCCTAGTTAAGCCATTATCGGATAATGAGGCCCGAGGTAACGATTACCTTTCACATAGCACATTCCACTTTGAATGCCACATTGCCATTTCAATCACACACTATTGATTTCCACAAATGTACAACCTCTAAGCTCATACGTCATAGAAAACAGTGTTAAGTGTAAGAGAGTCACTTCCTGCACCACCAAACAGATGTACATTTGTAAACATTAATGTACGCGTGTGTTTAAAATGCAATGTTAAACATTCCTCCATACAAGTTGTTCGGGGACATAACAAACCGAAGGAACTTTTCTACTACATCCTATCGGGAATCACCCCAAGGATTTGTGCCAAGAAACCCTTGCATCGAAGATCAAACAAAGATATTACTACCACATATATATATATACATACATACATATATATATATATATATATATATATATGGGAAATTTCCCTTAAGGGCTTTGCAGTTAAAGCGCTCGGCATATTCAATGCGGCGGAGGTGCAAAAAGTCATAGCGGAGGTACAACGAGGATATACCAAGATATACTGGATGACTCTAAAATAGCATATAAAACTCGTACTTAATATTTTTACAAATATATAAATGGTGACAAAATGAAAATTTAACATTCAATTGAATTATAATTAATTCATAAATAATTTTAAAAAAAAATGTGCGAATATTCTGTAAATAAACGTAAAACTTTTATATAACATAGTTGAATTTAGTACAATATTAGAGTATTTTCATTTCTGAGAACATATTAAAAATTCTATTAAATTAATTAATTTCATAATTTTTATACTGCTTAAATGTCATTTTTTTAGTTTATTTTTTTAAAGAAGATATAGCAAAATTAGCGGAATATAGCGGGAATAACGGAATATAGCGGAATAACGGAGCTTGAAGCGGAAAGGCTATATTTGGGGCTATATGTAAATATTGTAGCGGCAGAAATCCGCTACGAGATATAGCACGGTTATAGCGGGGTAATAGCGGGGTATTAACTGCACAGCTCAAAGGTCAGTGATAAGCAGCCCTACATTCCATCTTCCAATTTATTATCAATCTATGTCTTCAGTTTGAACACCTATATTGGTTCGAAGTGGTTCTTGAATAGGAATTACCCAAATCTAATACTGGTTCCTTCGAACCAATCATCGATAAAAGATGTTAAGTTTGAGCGAGATTATCATTTCATTTAGCATTACCTTTTATTAAATAAAATATCTTTTTTTAGATATTTACGTCTTTAAATCGAATTCTTTTCCGGTATATATAGAACCATTAAACCTCTCTTTAACTTTGGAAATACCAAATAAAAATCATATGTCATAAATCACATTATAAAACCTTATTTAGTAAAGAGGGTCGATAGAAATTATACCATTCTACTCAATATCAACTTCCGTATTCAATCTATACTATCTATCGAAAACGGTAGAATCACCTTTTAAACTCACATGGATAGTATGGGTTCCCTTCTCAGAATTTAATACCAAATATAAGGAGATTATTTCCGCATAATCCAAGTTGTATTAAATTTATATATTTGAATCGTATATTCTTGCCTCGTTTTCGACATTTTGGTCTTTTTTATTATCATCTAGGAAAGAGGCAAGGTGAGCTAGGGCGTTGGTTGCTCTTGAACATCTCTTTAGTTTAAGCACTCTACATCAGGATCTCATGAATAGAAAAATCCAGTCTACTCATCGGCTTTTAGAGCCAAGGTTAAATCATTTATTTATAAAAGCTTTTCATTTAACCATTTATTTAAACTCCTTTAAAAGTAATTTTAAAAATTACAAATCCTATTTAAAATACTTAAATATTTATTTGAAAATATTTATAAAAGATCTAGAAAGGAATACTTAGGTTTAAAGTCATATTTCAAAAGTTATTAAAAACTGCCACAAAAAGTGTTAAGAATAGTGCTTTAAAAGCTTATTTGATCAAAACGACTTTTTGATCATTTATAAACTAATTTTTATAACTTAAATCTATTTTAAATCATTTTAAAATATTTATAGAATTTATTTCATATTTTTAAAGTATTGAAATGTCCATTTTAAAGAATTTATCGCTTTGGTTTCCGTACTGCCAAAGCGCGATTATCATATTCAAACATGATAAACAACCATCATAACCAAGCATAGCCAAATAAATAGAGCATATACAAATAGATTTTATCACCTTCGATTCAATCAAACTAACATTAAAATGACTATAGCTCCGCTATTCGGACAATCTAGATTACTAAGCTTGCACTAAAGCTTCTATATGTGCTCGGCCTTGGCCTTTAGTGCTTGAGTGCTCAAGGCCTTGCTTGGAAGAGAGGAAAGGCTTAGCCTTGGGTGGTAGGAAGTGGTGGTTGTGCGTTTCTGTAACAAACAAGGATTTTCGACCATCGATAATCGACGTCAATACATTCACTGTATAGCATGTCGAATATTCAACTGTTGGAAAAAAGCTAAAGGTGAAGAAGAATAGGAACGGAAGAAAACAGAAACAATAACATAGAATGCCACAATCACAGTGGAACAATATATAATAGAAAATGACATATCTTATACAAAAACACTATAACTGTTATTATGCATACCATCATCAGAGTACAACAATCAACAAATCAATCTAGACAGTTACAATAACTAGTCCTCACAAGTGCTGAATATACAGCCTACACAGACAGCAAAATATAATCTGATATGTGGAATACGCCTGAGAATCCTCCAGTCTCTGTGCTCCGTAGAAGCCTAGCCTGTTTATGTAATACTCGGTCTGACCCGAGCATTATAATAAAATAATACTCGAGTCAGTCTAGAAAACCAGCGTGAGAAAACACACTCAATTTGACTTATTTGAATTATTACAGTTATCAAAATCCTTTGAAAAACAAAGGTATCACATAATACCACGCTACACGTAAATATAACGAGTTTTTACCTTACGATAACCAAAACATTTGATATCAAAATCATCTAATATTATAATAGTGTCTGTAGAAAACAACCTATAAATCAGCTGAAATACTTGCATCTCACATTTCAGCATAGTTGGGCACATCTAAAACCGTAAATGTAACGACCCTGACTCGACCTTCGAAAATCGGCACCGAATACGACTCACGTATTCAAATGCCGCAGATTCAAATGTCGAACCTGGTTCGCCGGAGCTTATAACACATTAAGTACAACACAGCGGAAGAAATGAATAGCATATATCAATATACAACATTTGATACAATATCTGATACAATATGATACGACAGATGATACAATAAATATACATCAGAGATACAAGAAATAGCAGAGAAAGAAAAGATAACACCACAGCGGAACAAAATCTCCAATATAGTCTTCAAGGAAGAACTCCAGTATCGGTAATCTCCATCACCAAAACACCAATCCAGCAATAGCTCGAACTCCAAATCACGATGCACAAAGATAAGCAAGTGCAGTTCAGATCCAAAGACTGAACTAGCTCCAGATAATCTACTAAACCTGACTATCTGAAAAACCCAACTCTACACTGCCCGTGTGGGAAAATAGTGGGCACTCAGAGTTTAGGAAAGGAACAATAAACTCCAGGTCAGTCGTGGGACTGGTATGAGCAAACAAAAAAATTTGGTCTTTTACAACAACAACAAGAGAATTTAAATTTGAAATCCGCAATGCTCTTTGGAAAATGAAGCTACCATAAGGCCTCCCGCCACACACACAATGCAAACGCAGAATTGGAGGAGATTTCTCCTTATGATAGTCAAAAATGCTTACTACGCAAAAAAACCAAATCATTTTTGATATTATTATTAGTGCATAGTGTACAAAACAATTTCGAAAGTAGAATATAAATCCTAGCCAGCATAGACATTCCGAACTATGCCTACTATAGCTACCATCCAAACAGTGGTGACCACAATAAGTGAATGGCAGGTAATACAACTAAAACCGTACAAGGCACGTACTGGATGAATGGATTTCCAACAAATGGTCAGGCTAAGGAACTTCCTACTGTCACATGGGATCGCCTCTGGCGGGACGTCCCGAGAACTAACGTTACGGTTAGATCTCTGCCAACACAAGGCCGGGTTACCTCTGTAACTAGGTAACTACTATACGAATATGCCATCCCCCGGTCCTTTGGGACCTTTATCCGAGCGCGCGCAACCACAACCACAAAGTATCACAAAGTAATAGATCTGCAGTATCCACATGAGTAAGTATCTGGGCTCCATACCATAATACCACCCTTTACCAGAAGGGAATGACATACCCTAAAGGGCGCGACCCTCATAACCTTGCCGTATCTTTCCTGTTTCGACCATTTCCGGGATGTGAGGTCCTGATGCAGTCTCGTCCACAAAGCTACGCTTTATACAAAAGCCATGCTTCGAATACAAATGATCAACAAATGATCATCATCATACAGCAGCATTCAGCATGCCACATTACCAAATTGGGAATATATCACTGATAAATATCAACTATATGACCTCTGACCTCGTGCGTCTCAGAGAAGGGTGTTAAGCTAAGAGAATAAATTCTCCGCCACCAAGCAGAAATGTATTTGATAGAAATCAGTTAACATCTCAAAGTGTAATATCGGACATACAATCATACAAGTCTGTTCCGGGTTCGAACAGAACCGAAGGCACTTCCGAAGAAGCCCTTGCAAATCCGGGTATCCACAATCCCGATCGGACTTCCCATCACTAAGGAGGACTCTATACCGGAGCAACTCAGTGCAGAGTCAATCGATAGGTTATCCTATCGTTCTCACAAATACCCGGTCTTCACCACCGGTCTTCAATGCTATCCATAACGTCGTATCACTATTCGGAATGGGCTATATGACACAAGGTCCTCTCCCAGCTAAACCGAATAATGAGCGCAATATTTAAAAACATATGGATATGGGATTTCAGTTAAGTCACAACTTATAAAATCCAAAACTTTCTTCCAAACGGTTAAACAAATTACCAATTTAAATCTTTAAATAAAAGATTAATTTCACCAAGTTTCACCAAATTTCACAAAGATCTATCCATAGATTTCAAAACAATTCCCATTCGATTTGGATTAACCAAATTAAATCTTTAAAATTAAAGATTTATAGCTTTCAAACCCATTTCCAAAGATTTATCTATAACTTGGAAAACTATTTTCATTTTTAGACTTGAAATCCTTTTAACACAACTTGGAAGTCCATTTCTTATGGAAAAGCAAATCTAATTTATACAAGTTGAAATCTTGAGTTGAATTTAAATTCCAAAACGTCACCTTTAAAATGGTTTAAAAGCCATATAACCCATTTGTAAGTTGAATAACTTTTTAAACCCTAGTTCTCAAATTATAGGATTCAATTTCAAATATTGAATTCAAATTTATATCAATTCATTTAAATTCCAAGAT
Organism: Allium cepa; assembly: GCA_030765085.1. Classification (NCBI taxonomy): domain Eukaryota; kingdom Viridiplantae; phylum Streptophyta; class Magnoliopsida; order Asparagales; family Amaryllidaceae; genus Allium; species Allium cepa. The sequence continues at coordinate 147,760,761 of CM060945.1, forward strand.
TCAATCAGGTTATTTAAAATAACTTTTATTTTTGAAAAATCATTTTCAAAAGCTTCAATTCCAATTCCAAAACTAATTTGGATTCAAAAATCAAATTTTAAAACAATTTCAAATCTGTGACTTAACCCATTTCCATGTGCAATCCATATTCGTGTGTGTATAAGTGTGGTCCAGGGGTTTTACACAATAAGAGTGCCACATCATCAATCAGCACAGATTCAATCATTACAATTCGATGTGGGTTTCGGATAACCAAATGGAATCCGACTCCCTGTCGCATCGAAATTCAAATGTCGTTCTACGGGTCAAGGGTTTGCATAATATATATATATATATATATATATATATATATATATATATATCACAGATATGACAGCTTAGCACCAACATCACATAGCATCACACCACGTATCAAATATATCAATCCATCACAGAACATCCAATAACAATCAAACATCTTTAATTAAGATGAATAAACCGTGTGGTTATAAATTTATTATTCATATAATTACTTCTATTAGTAATCTTTTAAATCATTGATTAATTATCATTAACTAAAATTAATTAAGTTTTAACTACCTACATTTATTAATCATTTATTTAATTAATTTTCGTAATTAATTAACCTTTAATTGTAATTAATTAAATCTTAGTTATAATTAATTGTCCTTGATTGATTAATCAATAGATTTACTATTATTCCTTAATAAATTACAATAGATATTTATTCCTTAATTAATAATAATTTCTTAATCACTTTAAGTTAATTAACCTTAATGTATTTTTCTTGATTCAATTATCTTAATTAATTAACCACATTAATTAATTTTACTTTAAAGTAATTAATCTCAAATATTTGATTAATCAATCCCTGACCTTTAATTATCTTCTCTTAATTACTTTACTAAGTAATTACTATTGTCATTTAATTATTTATTAATTACTTGATTAATTAACTTAATAATTTAATGAATCCAAAACATTAAATTCTATTTATTTAAGATAAAACATCTCTTACTTAAATAAAGCATTTAAAAATAGTTTGCTTTCAAATTTAACTTAAATTTCATTTTAAATTTAAGATTTAAAATGGACACAAATTTAACTTAAACAAAATTTTAAAATATATTTCAAAACCCTTTCTATTCTACAAGTTAAAGAATATTTATTTTATAAAGGAGTTTTGAAAGAATTCTAAACCAAATTCATTTTTAAATTTAATTCAATTAAAAATACACTATGACATTCAAAGTTGTTTAAATTATTTTTAAATTTAAAACTTCTGTTTATTCTAAAACCGGAATACAAATTTAAAATTTTATTTCAGGCTGCATAGATTCAAATTTCAAATTTAAATTACTTTCATTTATCTTTATTTTAAATTTCACATCATTTAACCATTTATAAAGTAGTTATAACAATTTAAATTTAAAAACTTAATTTTATTAAAAAAAACTGAGGTTCAAACTCACATTCCAGATTTTATAACTTATACTCAAACTTATTTAACCCTTACTTACGATTCAAACTCTCGGTTTAAAATTCAGGCCAGATTCACTTTAAATAATTAAAGGTGTTAAAACAAATCTAAATTTCAAAAATTTAAATCATTCCAAAACCTAGGTTCAAACTTACTTAAAGTCGGATTCAAACTTAGGTTTAAACCCTAGTTTAAATCCTTGATTTCATTTTTTTTTTTTAACTTCAGTTTAAATTTTAAAAAAAAACACTACAGGTTTCTGAACAAAAACTGTAACATTATTTTAACCCGAGGCGATCTTAATTTACTTCGAGCCAAAGTTAGACTTCCTCGAGAAAAACACTACAACACTCCGAGTCAAAAATCAATTCACGAGCACAAACCAAATTCATTTTCACTCAAACAACCGTGCACCGTGCACATGCACGGTGCCGTTGATTACCTCAGATCATCAACGATGATCTTTCCCTACCACTCATCGTCCAACCCCTCTAATACGATCATCAGATCGTACCTCAAATCTCGAAGTCGAATTCGAGATGACGAGCTCAACCTGGAACAGCTGAAACCCTCCTCAACCAAACCTGTAAGCGCCTCCCCCCTGATGCTCCGACCACCGTCACCACGAAAAATTTCGACGAGACCTTCGGCAACCCACCACCTTCCAATACCCAAAACCCCAAGCAACTCGACCAACTATAAATGTCGTACTGATCGATTCTTCAAAGCCCAGTAAAACTAGGGTTCCAAAGCTTCAAATCAAAATCATCATCACCAAATTGCAATTTACCTAAAGATGATAATTTTCCCATCCTTACAGATCACTTCTCCACCTACATGAGCAAACTCAGCCTCCAAGATCAAGCAGATCACCAAAAAATTTAAATTTTCCCTTTCCAGTTCAAATATGAATTGCACTTAACTCCCAATTCTAAAAATTTTAACTTTGGTTTTAAAATTCATGATTTAGTTCGAGTATTCCACTAATATTCCTGAATTTATGAATTTTGAAGGTTGAATTTTCCACCCATACTTATTTTACTCTGTTATTCATGGTTTCCAGTGCGTTTTTCAAATTTTATTTTAACTTAAATAAATTTTAAAACTTACTTTATCAATAAAAAAACAAATTTTGTTTACATTCTAAATCCTAACTGTGATTTAATTCAAGAGGTAATGAATATTGAAATAAACTTGAGCCTTAAAACTAAGACAGAGATATTCAGATGAAAAACAAGCATGCACAAGCAAATTCATGCAAACATACTGACATAGTCATCACTAAACACATATATTTCAAACATCAACTCAAATATCAAAGCATATGAATGTGTTCAAGTGTGTTTGCCTCACAGTCATGAAAATAGAGAAGCAATTAACAACATTCTTTTATGTATGTATCAGATAAAAGAAGATGATGGATTGCCCACCTGACAAATGATAGAGCAGAGAGGCACAAAGAACAGGTTTTGTTCTTGTTTAATCTTAAATAAAATTTTAAATCTAAATCTTAATGTCAAACAAGCAAGTTTTCTTTAAACTCTAGACAATAACATTGAGTAGATCAAAGATATTGGGTTCTTTTGTCTAGAATCTAAGTTCGAACAAGAACAGGCAAAAACAAATTCAAGAGCAAACATCATCTAGTCATTCATATATCTACACGGAGATTTTTAAATATATGGACACCAATTATACTTCATCTCAGACAAACTAGCATGCAACCCACTTATTCAAATATCACAGACAATTCGAGGTAAGGGAGGTAAAGTTGCTCACCTGGATATTTGTACCAGAGAAGAACAGAGAGGAAACAAGCCTGCATTTTTTTTCTTTCTTTCTTTGATTGCTTTGCATTTCCCTTTTGATTTGTTCAAGTGCTTTGAAAACTTTGAATTTGTTTGATTTGTTTCCTGAACTGGTTTACAAAGTTGTTCAAATCTTTGTTGTACTTAATTTATTATATACAAACAATTTTATTTACTTACAGGTTTGAAATATTGTTATACACAAGAAGCTTCCTTTTTTTTCTCTGCCACTTGAAATCCAGGAATGAATTTAATCTTTGAACCTAATTTCTTCCTGCAACTGTTAAATAAGGTTGTTTTAAATGTTTGTTTTATTTACTGATTATCAACATAAAATTCAAATTTTTTCTTTAAAAAAAAAGAAATTTCACTTGCCTTTATTTATTTTCCAGAGAGCTTGCACTGCTCTGGCCAAAAACTGTAGCATCCATTTTCTTTATTGCTTTAACTTCAAGTTGATTTCCCAGAATTTGGTTTTCCAGATCTCAGTTGGGTTTTTGATCTTTCTGTTCGATTGTTGAATGGGTTTTAAAGCTTCCAGTTTGCTTTTGCATTGCTCTTCATTTTTTTTTCTTGGTTTTCATTCTGTTTTCCAGGTTGAAGTCTTGAAACTTTGATTTAAACTTTGCTTTGATTGCTTGAGTTTGAATGTTGAGATAAATTTTTTTTTGTTTTTGTTCTGTAAACAAGCTTGATCTTCAGCTGATATCTATGCTTTTTATTTTATTATTATTTTTTTCTTGTCCAAATCTTTGATTTGCAGATTTGGTTGGTGGCTAATAAGGGTGTTTGGTGGCTAATGATATTCTCTAATGTACAAAAGATATGCCATTGATTATCTTTGTCTTCTTTTATTTGTTTCATAGCTGAAAAAAAAATGTTATTTCTTTCTTTTTGAAATTTTAAATTTGATTATTTTATAAATGCAATGATGCCATTTGTATATACATATACACAAAGTTTAAAAGAATTGTTTCTAACCAATCTTTACATTATACAAGTTACACTTCAATGATTTTTTAAATGCCAATTATTTTAAAACATATCATTTAAAATTTAAATTCAATTCCAATATGTATTCAATCCTTATGACCAATATTATTTAAACTTAGTTCATACATTTATTTAAAAATTTATATTTACACAATTTACATTCATACATTTTTTTATATTAATTTGTACACTTTATAATAAGGAAAGAATGGATTTAAAATTTTAAATTTCATATTAACAAATAGTCACACTTATTTGTGTATGAAAATTTAACTTAAAAATAATATTATGAAAATTTATACATCTTCCAAATAAAATAAAATTAAAAAAAACAACTATTACTATCATTTTATTAATCTCAAGCTTTTAAATTCTATTTTTTTTTATACATTTTATTTTGAAACTCAATATTTATTTTATAAATCACTTATCCTTAAATTTCTAATATAAATTTCTATTTATAATCAAATTATTTATTTATTTATCCTAGAAAATTTTCTAATTAATTCACAATTTATTTTCAAAAATTAATTTAATTGCCAAATTAAACTTAATGAATTTTCAGGAATGTTACAGATTTCCCCCCTTAAAAGAATTTCGTCCTCGAAATTGCAAGGAAGACGAGAAAGAAAAGATAATAGATAAAGAAATAATTGATTATATCAGAATCAAGATATTTATTCTGCATTCGGTTTACCAAATCAGAATATCAACAATATGAGAACAAACTCATACAATATTTCACAAGATACTCGTGTTATCCGATCTACGAATATGCAAGGGCATTGATTAGTTCGAAGGGATAACTAATCATTCGTAGAATGTATCAGATCCCAGAGAATAGATAGATGGATATAGTCTTCTACAATTTCTCAAACACTAGGTATGAATTCAAAATTCGGGTCTGAATACCCCAAAGTATATACCAATTTGTCCCCCTTGGGACTTTGATATACACAAGAAATTACGATAGAATTTGGTTTTAATCGATATCGTTTTATTGATTCAATTCAAATTTATCTTCATATTCTATTAACCAATTTAACTCAATTTAAAGTTTCCAATTTATTTAGAATTTTCAATTTCAAATTCAAATTCATCAAGGGTTTAAGACAAAAAGCTGATAAGAAATCGGTGAAGATACGAAGTAAGGATTTTCTACGACGATTCGTAGGGCCACCATCACACCAAAGCTTCTTTCTGGAGTTGTCACGAAGCAATCAAAAGAATTTAGAATCGAATCAAAGGAGATTGATAGAGAAAAGATATTTCCACTGTTGCAGGGTATTGACCATTCATAGTGGTACTCCCCCGTCCCTTATCTCGTCCTCTTCTCGCACTCATACTTACTATCAGTGGATAGTAAGAGAATTTACTGAGGCATTCGAACGGATATCTTAAGGATATACTCATTCTAGGGTTTACTTCACCCTATCTCTAATGAGTTACTTAATGTGTTATACTCATGAGCTAAGGTTTTAACCATCAGCTCTGATACCACTGTAACGACCCTGACTCGACCTTCGAAAATCGGCACCGAATACGACTCACGTATTCAAATGCCGCAGATTCAAACGTCGAACCTGGTTCGCCGGAGCTTATAACACATTAAGTACAACACAGCGGAAGAAATGAATAGCATATATCAATATACAACATTTGATACAATATCTGATACAATATGATACAACAGATGATACAATAAATATACATCAGAGATACAAGAAATAGCAGCGGAAAGAAAAGATAACACCACAGCGGAACAAAATCTCCAATATAGTCTTCAAGGAAGAACTCCAGTATCGGTAATCTCCATCACCAAAACACCAATCCAGCAATAGCTCGAACTCCAAATCACGATGCACAAAGATAAGCAAGTGCAGTTCAGATCCAAAGACTGAACTAGCTCCAGATAATCTACTACTGACTATCTGAAAAACCCAACTCTAGACTGTCCGTGTGGGAAAATAGCGGGCACCCAGAGTTTAGGAAAGGAACAATAAACTCCAGGTCAGTCGTGGGACTGGTATGAGCAAACAAAAACATTTGGTCTTTTACAACAACAACAAGAGAATTTAAATTTGAAATCCGCAATGCTTATTGGAAAATGAAACTACCATAAGGCCTCCCGCCACACACACAATGCAAACGCAGAATTGGAGGAGATTTCTCCTTATTATAGTCAAAAATGCTTATTATGCAAAAAAACCAAATCATTTTTGATATTATTATTAGTGCATAGTGTAGAAAACAATTTCGAAAGTAGAATATAAATCCTAGCCAGCATAGACATTCCGAACTATGCCTACTATAGCTACCATCTAAACAGTGGTGACCACCATAAGTGAATGACAGGTAATACAACTAAAACCGTACAAGGCACGTATTGGATGAATGGATTTCCAACAAATGGTCAGGCTAAGGAACTTCCTACTGCCACATGGGATCGCCTCTGGCGGGACGTCCCGAGAACTAACGTTACGGTTATATCTCTGCCAACACAAGGTCGGGTTACCTCTGTAACTAGATAACTACTACACGAATATGCCATCCCCCGGTCCTTTGGGACCTTTATCCGAGCGCGCGCAACCACAACCACAAAGTATCACAAAGTAATAGATCTGCAGTATCCACATGAGTAAGTATCTGGGCTCCATACCATGATACCACCCTTTACCAGAAGGGAATGACACACCCTAAAGGGCGCGACCCTCATAACCTTGCCGTATCTTTCCTGTTTCGACCATTTCCGGGATGTGAGGTCCTGATGCAGTCTCGTCCACAAAGCTACGCTTTATACAAAAGCCATGCTTCGATCACAAATGATCAACAAATGATCATCATCACACAGCAGCACTCAGCATGCCACATTACCAAATTGGGAATATATCACTGATAAATATCAACTACATGACCTCTGAGCTCGTGCATCTCAGAGAAGGGTGTTAAGCTAAGAGAATAAATTCTCCGCCACCAAGCAGAAATGTATTTGATAGAAATCAGTTAACATCTCAAAGTGTAATGTCGGACATACAACCATACAAGTCTGTTCCGGGTTCGAACAGAACCGAAGGCACTTCCGAAGAAGCCCTTGCAAATCCAGGTATCCACAATCCCGATCGGACTTCCCATCACTAAGGAGAACTCTATACCGGAGCAACTCAGTGCAGAGTCAATCGATAGGTTATCCTATCGTTCTCACAAATACCCGGTCTTCACCACCGGTCTTCAATGCTATCTATAACGTCGTATCACTATTCGGAATGGGCTATATGACACAAGGTCCTCTCCCGGCTAAACCGAATAATGAGCGCAATATTTAAAAACATATGGATATGGGATTTCAGTTAAGTCACAACTTATAAAATCCAAAACTTTCTTCCAAACTGTTAAACAAATTACCAATTTAAATCTTTAAATAAAAGATTAATTTCACCAAGTTTCACCAAAGTTCACAAAGATCTATCCATAGATTTCAAAACAATTCCCATTCAATTTGGATTAACCAAATTAAATCTTTAAAATTAAAGATTTATAGCTTTCAAACCCATTTCCAAAGATTTATCTATAACTTGGAAAACTATTTTCATTTTTAGACTTGAAATCCTTTTAACACAACTTGGAAGTCCATTTCTTATGGAAAAGCAAATCTAATTTATACAAGTTGAAATCTTGAGTTGAATTTAAATTCCAAAAGGTCACCTTTAAAATGGTTTAAAACCCATATAACCAATTTGTAAGTTGAATAACTTTTTAAACCCTAGTTCTCAAATTATAGGATTCAATTTCAAATATTGAATTCAAATTTATATCAATTCATTTAAATTCCAAGATTCAATCAGGTTATTTAAAATAACTTTTATTTTTGAAAACTCATTTTCAAAAGCTTCAATTCCAATTCCAAAACTAATTTGGATTCAAAAATCAAATTTTAAAACAATTTCAAATCTGTGACTTAACCCATTTCCATGTGCAATCCATATTCGTGTGTGTATAAGTGTGGTCCAGGGGTTTTACACAATAAGAGTGCCACATCATCAATCAGCACAGATTCAATCATTACAATTCGATGTGGGTTTCGGATAACCAAATGGAATCCGACTCCCTGTCGCATCGAAATTCAAATGTTGTTCTACGGGTCAAGGGTTTGCATAATATATATATATATCACAGATATGACAGCTTAGCACCAACATCACATAGCATCACACCACGTATCAAATATATCAATCCATCACAGAACATCCAATAACAATCAAACATCTTTAATTAAGATGAATAAACCGTGTGGTTATAAATTTATTATTCATATAATTACTTCTATTAATAATCTTTTAAATCAATGATTAATTATCATTAACTAAAATTAATTAAGTTTTAACTACCTACATTTATTAATCATTTATTTAATTAATTTTCGTAATTAATTAACCTTTAATTGTAATTAATTAAATCTTAGTTATAATTAATTGTCCTTGATTGATTAATCAATAGATTTACTATTATTCCTTAATAAATTACAATAGATATTTATTCCTTAATTAATAATAATTTCTTAATCACTTTAAGTTAATTAACCTTAATGTATTTTTCTTGATTCAATTATCTTAATTAATTAACCACATTAATTACTTTTACTTTAAAGTAATTAATCTCAAATATTTGATTAATCAATCCCTGACCTTTAATTATCTTCTCTTAATTACTTTACTAAGTAATTACTATTTTCATTTAATTATTTATTAATTAATTGATTAATTAACTTAATAATTTAATGAATCCAAAACACTAAATTCTATTTATTTAAGATAAAACATCTCTTACTTAAATAAAGCATTTAAAAATAATTTGCTTTCAAATTTAACTTAAATTTAATTTTAAATTTAAGATTTAAAATGGATACAAATTTAACTTAAACAAAATTTTAAAATATATTTCAAAACCCTTTCTATTCTACAAGTTAAAGAATATTTATTTTATAAAGGAGTTTTGAAGGAATTCTAAACCAAATTCATTTTTAAATTTAATTCAATTAAAAATACACTATGACATTCAAAGTTGTTTAAATTATTTTTAAATTTAAAACTTCTGTTTGTTCTAAAACTGGAATATAAATTTAAAATTTTATTTCAGGCTGCATAGATTCAAATTTCAAATTTAAATTACTTTCATTTATCTTTATTTTAAATTTCACATCATTTAACCATTTATAAAGTAGTTATAACAATTTAAATTTAAAAACTTAATTTTATTAAAAAAAACTGAGGTTCAAACTCACATTCCAGATTTTATAACTTATACTCAAACTTATTTAACCCTTACTTACAATTCAAACTCTCGGATTAAAATTTAGGCCAGATTCACTTTAAATAATTAAAGGTGTTAAAACAAATCTAAATTTCAAAAATTTAAATCATTCCAAAACCTAGGTTCAAACTTACTTAAAGTCAGATTCAAACTTAGGTTTAAACCCTAGTTTAAAACCTTGATTTCATTTTTTTTTTAAACTTCAGTTTAAATTTTAAAAAAAACACTACAGGTTTCTGAACAAAAACTGTAACATTATTTTAACCCGAGGAGATCTTAATTTACTACGAGCCAAAGTTAGACTTCCCCGAGAAAATCACTACAACACTCCGAGTCAAAAATCAATTCACACGAGCACAAACCAAATTCATTTTCACTCGAACAACTGTGCACCGTGCACATGCACGGTGCCGTTGATTACCTCAGATCATCAACGATGATCTTCCCCTACCACTCATCGTCCAACCCCTCTAATACGATCATCAGATCGTACCTCAAATCTCGAAGTCGAATTCGAGATGACGAGCTCAACCTGGAACAGCTGAAATCCTCCTCAACCAAACCTGTCAGCGCCTCCCCCTGATGCTCCGACCACCGTCACCACTAAAACTTCGGCGAGACCTTCGGCAACCCACCACCTTCCAATACCCAAAACCCCAAGCAACTCGACCAACTATAAATGTCGTACTGATCGATTCTTCAAAGCCCAGTAAAATTAGGGTTCCAAAGCTTCAAATCAAAATCATCATCACCAAATTGCAATTTATATAAAGATGATAATTTTCCCATCCTTACAGATCACTTCTCCACCTACAGGAGCAAACTCAGCCTCCAAGATCAAGCAGATCACCAAAATATTTAAATTTTCCCTTTCCAGTTCAAATATGAATTGCACTTAACTCCCAATTCTAAAAAATTTAACTTTGGTTTTAAAATTCATGATTTAGTTCGAGTATTCCCCTAATATTCCTGAATTTATGAATTTTGAAGGTTGAATTTTCCACCCATACTTATTTTACTCTGCTATTCATGGTTTCCAGTGAGTTTTTCAAAATTTTATTTTAACTTAAATAAATTTTAAAACTTACTTTATCAATAAAAAAACAATTTTTGTTTACATTCTAAATCCTAACTGTGATTTAATTCAAGAGGTAATGAATATTGAAATAAACTTGAGCCTTAAAACTAAGACAGAGATATTCAGATGAAAAACAAGCATGCACAAGCAAATTCATGCAAACATACTGACATAGTCATCACTAAACACATATATTTCAAACATCAACTCAAATATCAAGGCATATGAATGTGTTCAAGTGTGTTTGCCTCACAGTCATGAAAACAGAGAAGCAATTAGCAATAGTCTTTTATGTATGTATCAGATAAAAGAAGATGATGGATTGCCCACCTGACAAATGATAGAGCAGAGAGGCACAAAGAACAGGTTTTGATCTTGTTTAATCTTAAATAAAATTTTAAATCTAAATCTTAAAGTCAAACAAGCAAGTTTTCTTTAAATTCTAGACAATAACAGTGAGTAGGTCAAAGATATTGGGTTCTTTTGTCTAGAATCTAAGTTCGAACAAGAACAGGCAGAAACAAATTCAAGAGCAAACATCTTCTAGTCATTCATATATCTACACGGAGATTTTTAAATATATGGACACCAATTATACTTCATCTCAGACGAACTAGCATGCAACCCACTTATTCAAATATCATAGACAATTCGAGGTAAGGGAGGTAAAGTTGCTCACCTGGATATTTGTACCAGAGAAGAACAGAGAGGAAACAAGCCTGCATTTTTTTTCTTTCTTTCTTTGATTGCTTTGCATTTCCCTTTTGATTTGTTCAAGTGCTTTGAAAACTTTGAATTTGTTTGATTTGTTTCCTGAACTGGTTTACAAAGTTGTTCAAATCTTTGTTGTACTTAATTTATTATATACAAACAATTTTATTTACTTACAGGTTTGAAATATTGTTATACACAAGAAGCTTCCTTTTATTTTCTCTGCCACTTGAAATCCAGGAATGAATTTAATCTTTGAACCTAATTTCTTCGTGCAACTGTTAAATAAGGTTGTTTTAAATGTTTGTTTTATTTACTGATTATCAACATAAAATTCAAATTTTTTCTTAAAAAAAAAAGAAATTTCACTTGCCTTTATTTATTTTCCAGAGAGCTTGCACTGCTCTGGCCAAAAACTGTAGCATCCATTTTCTTTATTGCTTTAACTTCAGGTTGATTTCCCAGAATTTGGTTTTCCAGATCTCAGTTGGGTTTTTGATCTTTCTGTTTGATTGTTGAATGGGTTTTAAAGCTTCCAGTTTTCTTTTGCATTGCTCTTCATTTTTTTTCTTGGTTTTCATTCTGTTTTCCAGGTTGAAGTCTTGAAACTTTGATTTAAACTTTGCTTTGATTGCTTGAGTTTGAATGTTGAGATAAATTTTTTTTTTTGTTTTTGTTCTGTAAACAAGCTTGATCTTCAGCTGATATCTATGCTTTTTATTTATTATTATTTTTTTCTTGTCCAAATCTTTGATTTGCAGATTTGATTGGTGGCTGATAGGGGGTGTTTGGTGGCTAATGATATTCTCTAATGTGCAAAAGATATGCCATTGATTATCTTTGTCTTCTTTTATTTGTTTCATAGCTGAAAAAAAAATGTTATTTCTTTCTTTTTGAAATTTTAAATTTGATTATTTTATAAATGCAATGATGCCATTTGTATATACATATACACAAAGTTTAAAAGAATTGTTTCTAACCAATCTTTACATTATACAAGTTACATTTCAATGATTTTTTAAATGCCAATTATTTTAAAACATATCATTGAAAATTTAAATTCAATTCCAATATGTATTCAATCCTTATGACCAATATTATTTAAACTTAGTTCATACATTTATTTAAAAATTTATATTTACACAATTTACATTCATACATTTTTTTATTAATTTGTACACTTTATAAAAAGGAAAGAATGGATTTAAAATTTTAAATTTCATATTAACAAATAGTCATACCTATTTGTGTATGAAAATTGAACTTAAAAATAATATTATGAAAATTTATACATCTTCCAAATAAAATTAAATTAAAAAAAACAACTATTACTATCATTTTATTAATCTCAAGCTTTTAAATTCTATTTTTATTTTTTTTATACATTTTATTTTGAAACTCAATATTTATTTTATAAATCACTTATCCTTAAATTTCTAATATAAATTTCTATTTATAATCAAATTATTTATTTATTTATCCTAGAAAATTTTCTAATTAATTCACAATTTATTTTCAAAAATTAATTTAATTGCCAAATTAAACTTAATCAATTTTCAGGAATGTTACAGTAAAGCACTTATTGGAGAATGAATTCCATACAATTACTGGGAATTGGGGTACCGCCCATCACAGTATACCTCTAGAAAAATGTACCGAGATCGTACCTAACGATCCCTGCCAATACAGGACCGGCTTGCCCCTTGATGGATAATACCGAATATGTTGTCACCCGGGGTGTTCACTCCCTAACGAGCGCTCTCTTTTCCATGCACAACCATATCCATAATTATATTATAACCTATTCGAGGGTATCCAGAAAGTGATAACATACCCTATTTGTGTGCGACCCACTTAGCCCTGCTGCATCTCCCCTGATTTTCAGTCATTCCCGATTGATGAGGCTTGAGGCTATAATTACCTTTTAAGAATTTTATGCCTAGAATGCTCATTACCTTATAATGACAATACGCTGATAGCATTCATCCATACAAGTTGTTCTAGGTCTGAACAAACCGAATCTCCAAAATCGTTGTCTTCATTATCTTCACGATATCACAATTCGTAACGCTCAAATCAGATAGAAGTGGTTTTTAGATAATTAAATCTGATCTCGGTCTCTTCGAAATGATCAATGAGATTGGCCAGATTTGATAGTTGGTTATTTAACTATCAAATTACAAACGTAAGCAGTCACTTGGACATATTATAAATCTTTCAAAAAATTTATTTCAAAACATCTTTATAAAGATATGTATTCAATCTCTTCCAATATTTCAATATTTGAAAACACTTTCGAATAATTATATCCATAACAGGATATTCTCAAATTATATCCACACCTAGAAATATTTCTAAATCCAACTTATAATTCATTACTTAGAAAAATGTTTCTATAATAATCATTTCATCACTAAAATATCTCCAAAACCTTTAATTCCAATAATTAGGAAAATATTATAAGTCTATTTCCCAAAATTATTTCTAATATCCATACTTAGGAAATATTCCGTGCTTAATTCATAAATCTCAAAAAAATTTATTAATTCCCTTTACAATTTCCAAAAATTATCGGTTATACATAATTATAATCCAACTAACAATTTAACTCCTTTAATGAATTTCGATTCATTTTCGAAGTTCCCGTATCTAAACAATTTGGAAAAAATTTCGAAAATTCCTTTGTAAGATTTCCCTTTCAAATCTCACCCGTAAAGTATACCTGGTTTAAAAATCTCGAGAGGTTTTATAAATAAATTCCAAACACTTACCTTTAAATCCCATATATATATATATAATGAGTATTTTTTCAAGAATAATAATTTATTTTCAAAACACGTTTAAGTAATCATTTAAATGTCAAATACACCTTTTAAATAAACATCGATACTCATTCTCAATACATTTTAAATAAAACTAATCAATTTATAAAAACTTATTACAAAAAATTAAAGTTTTTTGAACTAATATTAAATATTTAAATAACCATTTTTATGAAATATTTCAGTATTAAAAATAGGTTTTAAATTACATAGTTTAATAAATAAAAATTCCCTTTTTAAACAAAACTTAACTTCTTGATAAAAATATGTTCTTAAAATTCCAATATAACTAATTCTATTTTTACAAATCTCTCTTGATTCATCATGAACAATTTACGTTCCACTTCCATTGCCCTTTTCCAAATTTCAATATAGAATCCACTAATTCTTTCTAAACAGATTACCATATCTCATTATAAACTCTTACTGTGAATTTATATTTCCAATTTATCAAATGATAATCCTTTCACTTTATTTATAAACATTGTTTATAAGTTTCATAAACTCATTCCCAGTTTTATAACAGGTTTGTATTACTAAGTCCATTTATAACTCGATTTCTAATAAAAATCCCATCTATGAATCTATTCCTTAAATAATCCAAACTATATTCCAAAACAATTCAAATCTCAATTTCTACTCCCATTCCATATTATAACAATCTCATTTAAAAATCCATCTTTTAAAAAAATCCTCAATTTAAATTTCCTATTGAAATCATTTTCGAAATAGCTAAATAAATATCGAAAATCACATCGTTTATTTTATCCAAATCAATTTCCATTTTAATAATCCAAAAATTCAATATAATTATTTTCATGTTCAAAATCGCCTTTGAATTTCTTTTTTAAATTCAAAAATATTATTTATGGTATTCGTAATATCAAAATTAAGGCCAGTGCCACTATAACATCCAATAAATTCAAATCACATCCTAATCTATAATAGATTACTCAAAGCACACATATAACACTATATATGTGTAACAATCCTGGTATTGGAGATTACTGATAATATTAAATTATAATGATAATTATAATTTAATATGGTAAATAGAATGTAATAGAGAAATAAATATTGGGTTTAAAATTCATTGTTTTGTATTTTGGTTAAATAAAATCGAAAATATTGGAATTTAGGTAAATTTGAGTTAATAAATTAACCAGGTGATGTATTTCAACATTTAATTGTTGAAATAAATGCAAATTGATGGAAATAAAGTTTTAAAAACTTTATTTTGAGGTATTGGAGTGAAATTAGTCAATTACTGTATTTTATTTAAGTCAATGAGATAATATTGGCAATTATTGCCAATATTAGCCTTTTATTGAATATAAAAGGAAAAATATGAAGAAAACATGTCTTTTAATAAAATAAAAGATGAAATATTGTGCAAAAATATTATTTAGTGGTTTTAAAAGTGTTAGAATGATTTATTACAATTTATTTGACTAAGAGAATAAATTAATTTTGATCAAGTTATACTTTAAAAATAGTGTTTTTACACTAAAATTGTGCAAATTGTAAAATATTATTAAAAATGGTGTTTTATTGTTAAAATAACTTTTTATTGTTAAAATAAATTTCATTTTGTCACAATAACTATTTTATTTCAAAACAAATTGGTGTATGCATTTTGTTTGGCTTGAAAATGAGTTGTTATATGCATATAATGTTAAATTAAGTGGAAATATGTACATAACTTTGTTTTTTCTTAAGGTCTTATTTAGATCCTTCTGGTGAGAAAAGAATCGTACGTAAATTATTTCTTCTTCTTCCTAAAGCATACATGCAGTAAAACCTAAAAGAGAAAACAATGGTTGTCTTCTAAATCTAGTTTCCACCCTACTTTCTATGAATTAAAAGGGAAATCACCTAAACTAAGAAGAGAAAGGTAATCTCCTTCCAATACCAGATAATTTTCATCAAAATTTGAGAGCTTGAGATGTGATTTATCTTTTATTTTCTTATGTTGTTTTGCAGTTCTTATTTTGCAATCTACAGGCTCTTGAAGGCCGTTTCCTTACTAAATCCATCATATTGTTGCTGAAACCATTGCATTAAGTGGTAAGCAAGGTAAGGGTTTCTTACAGCAAGCTAAAGAAAAAAAATCGAATTTTGCTATTAATTGTTGATGGAATTGCTCAAATTATCGACTTTGTTTTCTGTTTTGCTGGCTGAAAAAACCATATATTGAAAAAATCATATCTTCTTCAATTTTAAGCGAATTAATCTCAGATTTTGATATGTTTTTGTAATCGGGTAGCGGTACTTTTATGAAAATTTTCATTGAATTTCGAGTTATTTTGCTATAGGAAATTATTGGTTGAAGTCGGCCAAAAATTGATCTTTGTGTTTTGGCCGAAAATAGGTCGTATTAGAAAAATCGTATCTTTTTCAATTTCTAGCATATTGATCTCAGTGTTTTATATGTTGTTGTAGAAAGAGAACTCTGCATTTCTGGAAATTTTCATTTAATTCTGAGATATTTCGCTATAGGAAACTATTGGTTGAAATAGGCCAAGAATCTACCTCTGTTTGTTGATCGAAAATGCACCATATTCAGAAAATAATATCTTTTCAGCTTTTAGGTAATTGATCTCAGTTTTTGATATGTTGTTGTAGTCGGGCAACACTATATTTCTGGAAATTTTTGTGGAATTTTGAGTTGTTTTGATATAGTACATCAATGCTTGAAATTGGTTAAAAACCGACCTCTGTGTATTGGCCGAAAATACACCACATTAGAAAAATTATACCTTCTTCAGTTTTTAGCTAATTTCCCAAGTTTTTGATATGTTGTAAAAGTTTAGTTGCACAATGTTTCAAAAAAATTCATGAAATTATGTGATGTTTTGATATAGAAAATCCTTATTTCAAAACAGCCAAAAATCTTGTTTTTTTGTGCTTGCTGAAAAGAGCAATATTTGAAAAATCATAACTCTTTCATTTTGTAGCGAATTGCTCCAAATTTTGGATATGTAATTGTCATCATGAGGTCGTATAATGCAACAATATATCGCTGAAATCTGGGTTGTTTTGATAACCCAAACGACTATCCAAAGTCAGCCAAAAACTCAGTTTCTTGGTGATTTTCTTTTGCTTCTAACAGTACTTTCGTTAACTGTTTCACTACAAATTTCGATGATTTTAAATATTTTTTGAATAAGTTTGATAATGAATGTTTGGTATTATTATCCGACAATGGATTGGCTTGATTTTGGAAATTTTTAGAATTTATATTTTATTTAAATTCTATTTTAATCTAAATATCGATAAATATCGGTATTTGAAGAATTTGATGGTTTTAATTGATTTTGGTTTTGAATAAGTTTCTGAATTTTTTTTATAAACTATGGTTAATTAAATAAATGTTTTAAGACATTTTAAAGGGTTTTTAAGCAATTACTCATTTTTTAAAGGTATTTTATAAATAGATAATATATCTGATAAATAGATTTTCCTTAAAAAACTTATTTAAAAATCTCTAAAAAATTCTCTAAAAAATTTTGATTTCGCTATAAAATGTTCTAAATATATTATATCCTAGTTAGATGATTTTCGGCGTATAAGAATGAGAATTAAACGATTTGGCAAAAATATGTGGTATGGGACATGTATTTTCGCCTCATCGCTTAATATCGGACTTGTACTGTCGAATCGGCTTTGAAGTACTGTTTTATGATATTTTTACCTGTCGAGGACATGAGGCGGGGTTGTTATGATGAATTGATGATGGTTGTGATGTTTAAGATGGACTTTTACTTGTCGATGAAATGAGACAAGTTTTGATGTCACTTTAAACTCATCGAAGTATGAGACACGATGAGTTGGATGTTTTACACTCGCCAATGAGACGAGGCGGTGTATGTTTGATTTGGATTTTTATAACTGTTTTCTAATGTGGCATCGACTGACGATTAGAAAACCAATAGGTGCGAATGTATGGTATGGGACGTACATTAACACCCATTGGGTTCCTATTCGAGATGTTGTGACACATTCAAGATGTTATTAGTACTACAAACCGAGTATAGGATTGGAATCATTATGATGTTCTTGATGTCATTACTAGATTCCAATCATCATGATGTTTTGCTTAGATTTTATGATTTGGGTGTCATCGCGATATTCGACTATAGTCAATCAAGATGATCACGATGCTAAGATGTTAATGACCCCAAGTCATCACGACATATGGTACCAAATAATAGTAGTACTAGTCAAGATGAAAAGCACGTGCAATTTTCTATGAAGTTTTCTATGTTCGATTTCACCTTTTTGTGATGTGTTATTTGAGTATGGCCTTGAGTATGATATAGGCTACATTCATATTATTCTATATGGTGATTTCGATTATGATTTTCTTTAACTCTTAATGAGTTCTTATGATAGATTATGATGATTTCATGTTTCTTTATGAAGTTATTATATGGTTCTCATCCCTTATCCACTTTGCTTAGAGATGTCCTTAAGAGAAACCATATGCATGTTACTTATTGAATTCCTTTGAAATAGATAGATGAATCCCCGATGTCCCCTTTCTTTTAAATGATATGATGAATAACATATCGTTCTGTTGGCAACAACGGAGTGAGTCTCACTAGCTTATTATTGAGATCCTTACTACTGATAAGTTTAGCTTGCCTGATCCGTGTGTTTTTCACTCGGGTTAGACCGAGTTGCAGGTTAGTTTGGATTGCTTCACTTCTTGGATCTGCTTGATTGCTTTTTTTGGACTTATCATTTTTGCTTGGATGTCGTTTTGAGTCGTCTACTTTTATGTGTCTTATTGTATATTATTTTGTGGGATGGGTGTATATGTGATTCAGTTGTCCATGCTACTTATATATGATGTATTATTATAGAGATGTATGGTGATGTATGTATTTATATATATATATATACTCTGATCTGGGTTTGCTGTTCTGTGACTGATGTTTTTTTTATCTGCATGTATATTATGTTATTTCTGAAATGGTCCAAATCCACCATAGTGTGCATTAGTTAGGGACTAAGTGTGTCTACCACTTATGAGGTAATGAAAAAAATCAAGGCATAATTGACATGCTTAGCTCTTAACTAATGTATTACTATGATGGTCGCCCTTAACCAGCCCTATTCTCTACATTAGTAGACATGATTACTTAGTAATCTCTTTACTAATGTAGGTCTCGGGGTGGGGAGTCACAACTTGGTATCAGAGCATTGTTTCAAAATATAATATAATATATATAGAACGGCATACGAGATACCATACATCAGATATAATACATCCATATACAGCATCCCTTAATCATGATCGGTTTCACTTTGACCTTGCCTTGTCCCTATCCTTGTCTTGATTCGTGTCCCTTTTTAATTCCTTTGGGGTAGATAGAAAGGAATATGTCTAGGAATGTTAAGTATATTCCATAGTATTCCTTAACTTCTGCACTTGAATTGCTAATATATCTATTTACCCTGTGAATAATCATATCTTATCTTATCTTTCAGCTATGTCGAGTAGAGGTAGAGGACGCTCTTCGACGGTGGGACCGTCCAGTGGTTCTCGTCCTGGAGGCGTATATATGTCTACCGATCAGATCTTTGAGCTTATTCGGAGCACTCAGCCTCCCGCTCCAGCTCACTCTTCTCCTCCGCGCAAATCCGTTTTTGCGCGCATGTGTAGCGACTTCACACATCTTGGTGGTAAGATCTTTAAAGGCACCGAGACTGTTTTAGAGGTTGAGGCATGGCTCAGTTCTTGTGAGCGTATCTTTAGTAGTATGGAGATCTCTAGTCATCACCGAGTCCTTGTAGCATCTAGTATGTTGCAAGAATGAGCTTTACATTGGTATGATCTTCTTATTGCTGAGATTGATGAGTCCACTCTAGAGTGGGATCAGTTCCGTGAGAGATTCGAACTCAAGTTTGTTCTAGAATCCGAGAAGGCTATTCTTGCTCGACGTTTCCTTGATTTCAAACAAGGAAAGTCAACCGTTTCTGAATATGTTGCACCCTTTGAAGCCTTGTCTAAATATGGTCTCGAGCCCATCTCTACTCCTTATAAGAAGAATCTTAAGTTCGTCTCCGGGCTTAAGAAATATCTAAAGAAGTCCCTCATGCTTCGCCTTGAGCTTACCTTTGAAAAGCTTGTGGATGCGGCCCTTCAGCTTGAAGTGGTCGAGGAGGAGAAAGATAGTGATGATGAGGGTAATGTTCGAGGGAACCCGAATAAGAAGAAGTTTTTCCGCAAGCCGAAGCCGTTCCATTCCAGTAACAAGAAGAAACAGAGGGGATCATCTTCTTAGTCTACTCCTTCAGCTAAGCCTTTTGCATGATACACTTGTGGTGCACCTGACCATCCAGTGAGGGAGTGTCCCAAGCCTAAGCGTTGTCTTTATTGTAAGAAGGAGGCACATTTAGTGTCAGCTTGTCCTAAAAAGGAGAAGGGTTCTCGTCAGGGTCATCTTGGTGTGGCTACTACCTCTGGAGGTGCTGCTCAGTCTAGAGGTACTTCCTCTTCCGTTTTAGAGGGCTGTATTTTATTCCATGATCGTTTTATTCGAGTGCTTTTAGATACGGGTGCATCTCACTCATTCGTATCGAAAGAACTCGTTGATGCTTTGCAGTTAGATGCTTCTTGCATGCTTATTTCTTTACGGATTGCGAATCCTATCGAGGATATGCAACTCTTAGTTTGCTTTGTGATGATGTTGAGATTTTGATTTGTGGCTTTTCTTTCCATGCGAATTGCACGTTATTCCTTTTCTTGGATTTGATATGATATTGGGAATGAACTGGCTAGCTCGATACGAGGTCAGGATTTTACGTTTGGAGCGAGTCTTATATATTCGACATCTTGATTCTTCTGATCAGTTATCTCTTTCGCTCGTGATTCCGATTGTGATTCCATGGCTTCTTTATTTGCTCTTGATTCTCGAGATGATGATGGCGATGTATCCCGTATTCCTATCGTTTGCGACTTTTCAGATTTATTCGAGCTTGTTTCTGGTTTACCTCCTAAGAGAGCAATTGAGTTCCGTATCGATCTTATTCCCGGCGCGCAACCAGTTAGTCGTCCTCCCACGAGGATGTCTACACGAGAGAATGAGGAACTCAAAAAGCAACTTCTCGAGCTTGAAGCCAAGCATTTCATTCGTTCTAGTTCTTCTCCGTGGGGAGCCGCGGTAGTATTTGTGAAGAAGTCCGATGGGACTCTTAGGCTTTGTGTCGACTATCGCAAGCTTAATGAGTTAACCATCAAGAATCGTTACCCTTTACCGAGGATCGACGACATGTTCGATCAATTAAGTGGTGCTAAGGTCTTTTCACAGTTAGACCTTGCCACTGGTTTTCATCAGCTCTGAGTCGCGGAAGATAGTATTCCTCTCACCGCATTCCGCACTCGCTATGGTTCTTATGAGTAGCTCGTCATGCCGTTCGGATTGACGAACGCACCTGCCTACTTTGTCAATCTTATGAATTGAGTATTTCGAGAATATCTCGATAAGTTCGTGCTTGTTTTCATTGATGACATTCTAGTATATTCGATGTCCGAAGAGGACCATGCTCGACATCTTAGAATTGTTTTGAGTACTCTCCGAAAGCATCAACTCAAAGCAAAACTTTCTAAGTGCCACTTCTGGGAAAAGAAAGTGAAGTTCTTAGGCCATGTAGTATCTTCCGAAGGTATTTTCGTTGATCCTTCGAAGATCGAGGCTATTCAGAGTTGGAAGAGGCTTGAGAATGTTCACGAGATTCGTAGTTTTCTTGGTTTGGCTGGTTATTACCGTTGTTTCATCAAAGACTTTTCCCGTATCGTGCTTCCACTGACTAGCCTTACGATGAAAGGTGTTCGATTCATTTGGTCCGATAAGTGTGAGGCTTCTTTTCAGAAATTGAAGGAGCTTCTCACTAATGCTCTTGTCCTTGTGGTTCCTGAAGGGAACCAAGATCTTATCGTTTATACCGATGCCAGTCATAGTGGCCTTGGTGCAGTTTTGATGCAGAGAGATCGTGTTGTGGCCTATGCTTCTAGGCAGCTGCGTCCGAATGAGGTTCGGTACGCTACTTATGATTTAGAGCTTGCAGCCATTGTCTTCGCTTTGAAGATTTGGCATCGTTACCTTTTGGGAGAGCACTTCGTCCTTTTTACCGACCATAAGTGTTTAAAATATTTGTTCTCTCAGAAGGAGCTTAATATGAGGTAGCAGCGTTGGCTTGAGTTTCTCGCCTCATATGATTTTGATATTCAGTATACCCCGGGGAAGGGGAATCCTGTGGCTGATGCGCTTAGTCGCAAGCATTCGGTTGTTGTTTCTATGATGTTAGCCAAATGGGATGTCCTTGAAACTTTATCTTATTGTGATACTCGTGATCGAGCTTCTTCTTTCGATTCACCTGTCTTATTATTCAATATGGAAGCTTGACCTTCTCTTTTAGACCGTATTTTCGAGGCTCAGCGGCGTGATTCCGAGACGTTGCGCCTTATTCGTCTTTGTGAATCTGAGTCCCATGATGATGGGATGAGGATTTCAGTATTGATTCTCATGGTTGTCTTCGTTTGAAGGACCGTATTGTTGTACCTTCTGATTCATCACTTAGGCGTGACATTCTTGATGATTGTCATCGCTCTAAGTATACTATTCATCCTGGCAGCAGTAAAATGTATGCCGATATGCATCGCCTTTATTATTGGGAAGGCATGAAGCGTGATGTCGCAAGTTATGTGGGTAATTGCATAACTTGTTAGCTTATTAAGGCCGAGCATCAGCAGCCATCCGGTCTTCTTCAGCCTATAGAGGTTCCGTTGTGGAAATGGGATCAAATATCGATGGATTTCATTGATGGCTTACCTCGTTCGAGGTCAGGCCATAGCAGTATTTGGGTTGTTGTGGACCGTCTCACCAAGTTCGCACATTTTATTCCTATTAAGTTGGATAGGATGACATCTCTTTTATCGAAGCTATATATTAAGGAGATCGTACGATTGCACGGTATCCCTTCATCTATTGTGTGTGATCGTGATCCTCTTTTCACGAGTCACTTCTGGCAGAGTCTCCAGCAAGCTTTAGGCACGAAGCTTAATCTTAGCACAGCTTATCACCCACAGTCTGATGGACAGACTGAACGAGTGAACCATATTTTGGAAGACTTACTTCGTGCTTGTATCTTGGATTTTGGTGGTAGCTGGGAGGATCATCTTCCTCTAGTTGAGTTTGCTTATAATAATAGCTACCAATCTTCTATCGGCATGGCTCCTTTTGAAGCCTTATATGGAAGGCCATATCGTTCTCCATCTTGTTGGCTTTAGTCGGGAGAAAAGCTAATTTTAGGGCCCGAATCTATTCGAGAATCATATGAGAAGATCCATCTTATTCATGAGAGAATGAAAGAGGCACTGAGTCGCCAGAAATCCTATGCGGACAACCGTAGAAAGCCTCTTGAATTCTCATTGGGTGACTTTGTTTTTATTAGAGCCTCTCCTCTAAAAGGAGTGGTACGCTTTTGCCAGACCGGGAAATTGGCTCCTCGCTATATTGGGCCATTTTCTATTATAGAGCGTATCGCTCCGGTTGCTTATCGTGTAGCACTTCCCGATCAGTTTTCTGGAGTTCATGGCGTATTCCATGTTTCTCAATTAAGGAAGTGTCTTCGAGATCCAGAATCCGTGCTTGATACTCGTGCTTTAGAAAAGTTGAACGCCTCTCCTGATCTATCTTATGTGCAGCATCCTCTGAGAGTTCTTGCTTCGGAGACTAGATGTCTTCAGAACAAGAGTGTCCCGCTCGTGAAGATTCAATGGTCCGATAATCCCAATGACTGCACTTGGGAAACCAAAGAATTCATCCCGCGATCGTATCCTGCTTTCTTATCTTCTCACTTTGATGGTAAGAATTTTTCATTCAATCTATCTAGATTCCTTTGTTTGATGAAATAAATTGTGTTGAATACATATTTCCTCTAGAAATTGCGAGGACGCAATTTTTATAAGAGGGGGGAGTCTGTAACAACCCTGGTATTGGAGATTACTGATAATATTAAATTATAATGATAATTATAATTTAATATGGTAAATAGAATGTAATAGAGAAATAAATATTGGGTTTAAAATTCATCGTTTTTTATTTTGGTTACATAAAATCGAAATACTGGAATTTAGGTAAATTTGAGTTAATAAATTTACCAGGTGATGTATTTCAACATTTAATTGTTGAAATAAATGCAAATTGATGGAAATAAAGTTTTAAAAACTTTATTTTGAGGTATTGGAGTGAAAGTAGTCAATTACTGTATTTTAATTAAGTCAATGAGATAATATTGACAATTATTGCCAATATTAGCCTTTTATTGAATATAAAAGGAAAAATATGAAGAAAACATGTCTTTTAATAAAATAAAAGATGAAATATTGTGCAAAAATATTATTTTGTGGTTTTAAAAGTGTTAGAATGATTTATTACAATTTATTTGACTAAGAGAATAAATTAATTTTGATCAAGTTATACTTTAAAAATAGTGTTTTTACACTAAAATTGTGCAAATTGTAAAATATTATTAAAAATGGTGTTTTATTGTTAAAATAACTTTTTATTGTTAAAATAAATTTCATTTTGTCACAATAACTATTTTATTTCTAAACAAATTGGTGTATGCATTTTATTTGGCTTGAAAATGAGTTGTTATATGCATATAGTGTTAAATTAAGTGGAAATATATACATAACTTTGTTTTTTCTTAAGGTTTTATTTGGGCTTAGAGGGTTTGGACAGGATCCAAAGCCCATTATTTAGATCCTTCCGGTGAGAAAAGAATTGTACGTAAATTATTTCTTCTTCTTCCTAAAGCATACATACAGTAATACCTAAAAGAGAAAACAATGGCTGTCTTCTAAACCTAATTTCCACCCTACTTTTCTACGAATTAAAAGGGAAATAACCTAAACTAAGAAGATAAAGGTAATCTCCTTCCAATACCAGATAATTTTCATCAAAATTTGAGAGCTTGAGATGTGATTTATCTTTTATTTGTTTATGTTGTTTTGCATGTTCTTATTTTGCAATCTACAGGCTCTTGAAGGCCATTTCCTTACTAAATCCATCATATTGTTGCTGAAACCATTGCTAAATCAAGTGGTAAGTAAGGTAAGGGTTTCTTACAGCAAGCTAAAGAGAAAAAAAATCGAATTTCGCTGTCAATTGTTGATGGAATTGCTCAAATTATCGACTTTGTTTTCTGTTTTGCTGGCTGAAAAAACCCTATATTGAAAAAATCATATCTTCTTCAATTTTAAGCGAATTGATCTCAGATTTTGATATGTTTTTGTGATCCGGTTGCAGTATTTTTCTGAAAATTTTCATTGAATTTCGAGTTATTTTGCTATAGGAAATTATTGGTTGAAGTCGGCCAAAAATTGATCTTTGTGTTTTGGCCGAAAATAGGTCATATTAGAAAAATCGTATCGTTCTCAATCTCTGGTATATTGAACTCAGTTTTTGATATGTTGTTGTAGACAGGGACACTGCATTTTTGAAAATTTTCATTTAATTCTGAATTATTTTTCTATATGAAATTATTGGTTGAAATAGGCCAAGAATTTACCTTTGTTTGTTGATCGAAAATGCACCATATTCAGAAAATAATATCTTTTTCAGATTTTAGCTAATTGATCATAGTTTTTGATATGTTGTTGAGGTCGGGTAACACTATATTTCTGGAAATTTTTGTTGAAATTTAAGTTTATTTGATATGGTACATCAATGCTTGAAATTGGTTAAAAACTGACCTCTATGTATTGGCCGAAAATACACCACTTTAGAAAAATGATACCTTCTTCATTTTTAGCTAATTGCCCCAAATTTTTGATACGTTGTATAAGTTTAGTTGCACAATGTTTCAGAAAATTTTCGTGAAATTATGAGCTGTTTTGATATAGAAAATCCTTATTTCAAAACAGCCAAAAATCTTGTTTTTTTTGTGCTTGCTGAAAAGAGCTATGTTTGAAAAATCATAACTCTTTCATTTTGTAGCGAATTGCTCCAAATTTTGGATATGAAATTGTAATCATGACATCGTATAATGTAGCAAAATATAGCTAAAATCTGGGTTGTTTTGATAACCCAAACGACTGTCCAAAGTCAGCTAAAAACTCAGTTTCTTGGTTGATTTTCTTTTGCTTCTAACAGTACTTTCGTTAACTGTTTCACTACAAATTTCGATGATTTTAAATATTGTTTGAATAAGTTTGATGATGAATGTTTAGTATTATTATCCGACAATGGATTGGCTTGATTTTGGAAATTTTTAGAATTTAAATTTTATTTAAATTCTATTTTAATCTAAATATCGATAAATATCGGTATTTGAAGAATTTGATGGTTTTAATTGATTTTGGTTTTGAATAAGTTTCTGAATTTTTTTTTATAAACTATGGTAAAATAAATAAATGTTTTAAGACATTTTACAGGTTTTTTAAGCAATTATTCATTTTTACAAAGGTATTTTATAAATAGATAATCTATTTGATAAATAGATTTTCCTTAAAAAAACTTACTTAAAAATCTCTAAAAAATTGTTTAAAAAATTCTGATTTTTCTATAAAATGTTCTAAATATATTATATCCTGGTTAGATGATTTTCGGCGTATAAGAATGAGAATTAAACGATTTGGCAAAAATACGTGGTATGGGACATGTATTTTCGCCTCATCGCTTAATATTAGACTTGTACTGTCGAATCGGCTTTGAAGTACTATTTTATGATATTTTTACCTGCCAAGGACATGAGGCGGGGTTGTTATGATGAATTGATGATGGTTGTGATGTTTAAGATGGACTTTTACTTGTCGAAGAAATGAGACAAGTTTTGATGTCACTTTAAACTCATCGAAGTAAGAGACACGATGAGTTGGATGTTTTACACTCGCCAATGAGACAAGGCGGTGTATGTTTGATTTGGATTTTTATAACTGTTTTCTAATGTGGCATCGACTGACGATTAGTAAATCAATAGGTGCGAATGTATGGTATGGGACGTACATTAACACCCATTGGGTTCCTATTCGAGATATTGTGACACATTCAAGACGTTATTAGTACTACAAACCGAGTATAAGTTTGGAATCATTACGATGTTCTTGGTGTCATTACTAGATTCCAATCATCATGATGTTTTGCTCGGATTTTATGATTTGGGTGTCATTGCGATATTCGACTGTAGTCAATCAAGATGATCATGATGCTAAGATGTTAATGACCCCAAGTCATCACGACGTGTGGTACCAAATAATAGTAGTACTAGTCAAGATGAAAAGCACGTGCAATTTTCTATGAAGTTTTCTATGTTCGATTTCACCTTTTTGTGATGTGTTATTTGAGTATGGCCTTGAGTATGATATAGGCTACATTCATATTATCCTATATGGTGATTTCGATTATGATTCCCTTTAACTCTTAATGAGTTCTTATGATAGATTATGATGATTTGATGTTTCTTTATGAAGTTATTATATGGTTCTCATCCCTTATCCACTTTGCTTAGAGATGTCCTTAAGAGAAACCATATGCATGTTACTTATTGAATTCCTTTGAAATAGATAGATGAATCCCCGATGTCCCCTTTCTTTTAAATGATATGTGAATAACATGTCGTTCCGTTGGCAACAACGGAGTGAGTCTCACTATTCCGCTTATTATTGAGATCCTTACTACTGATAAGTTGAGCTTGCCTGACCCGTGTGTTTTTCACTCGGGTCAGACCGAGTTGCACGTTAGTTTGGATTGCTTCACTTCTTGGATCTGCTTGATTGCTTTTTTTGGACTTACCATTTTTGCTTGGATGTCGTTTTGAGTCGTCTACTTTTATGTGTCTTATTGTATATTATTTTGTATGATGGGTGTATATATGATTCAGTAGTCCATGCTACTTATATATGATGTATTATTATAGATATGTATGGTGATGTATGTATTTATATATATATATATATACTCTGATCTGGGTTTGCTGTTCTGTGACTGATGTTTTTTTTATATGCATGTATATTATGTTATTTCTGAAATGGTCCAAATCCACCATAGTGTGCATTAGTTAGGGACTAAGCGTGTCTACCACTTATGAGGTAATGAAAAAAATCAAGGCATAATTGACATGCTTAGCTCTTAACTAATGTATTACTATGATGGTCGCCCTTAACCAGCCCTATTCTCTACATTAGTGGACAGGATTACTTAGTAATTCTCTTTACTAATGTAGGTCTCGGGGTGGGGCGTCACAATATGAAACAATTAATATATTTTTGAGGAATCTAATTGGATCTCTCCAACCATTTTCCTGCATCCATAGATGTTATATAACATAAAATACCAATCACGTTTCAAGGTGGAACATCACGGTAATATAGGGTCATTCGCTATTATGCAGGGCGCATAGTGTCCCATCCGCTCCCATCGGCGGGAATATACCCAACCACTAGTGTATATATACTAATATATATAATATAACATCCAACTGATAATAATACTTTATTAATCCATCCAATCAACCAATAAATAATTTTAACCATTAAAGTAAAACCAATTATCCAAGATGAGTGATATTTACTAATATTTATCCTTTGCTGTAGCCAAAGCGTTCCGTTTTGGAACTAAAAACCGGACGATGTAGCCCAAGTTTCAATAGTATCCCATTCCGTCCAAACCAGTTTTATTTTGAAGCATTCGCCGTCACGAGTGCAATGCAAAAAAATTCGTTCCAATCGGGCCTCGTATGAATGAGTTATGAATTTTATAATTTGTCGAACATTTTAAAATTAAATAATATAAACAAATCACAAGGTCAAGATATTTACGTTTATGCCACTTCTTCTTCCCTGAAATAAATTGCCTGTGCATGACATTACAGTGCATGATCATGCACTGTGCACCTCCCTCCCCTCGACAATCCCCCGAAACGATCCCACCATCGAATTCCACTCGTCAATCTCCACCTATCCGACACTTGGTTTTCCCCTCCGAGCCACCATACAAAATCGCGACAGTATCCCCCTCCACTCGACGCTGTAGCGATGCGATACCCTATATGGCGCTAAGCTTCACCCAAAATTGGACGGAGATGCTATTCGGTATGCTAAACCTAAAACTAACCACTACATCAAAACACGATGACCATCATTCGAGATAATCCAAACCCTAGCTCCACTGCTTTCCATTATCGAACGCCGACAACATCGCACCCAACCCAAGACATCTCAGGTCGAAGCTCTTGTTAAACCAAGAATTTTAAAAATAGTTTCAGATTTTATTGTTTTATATTCAAGTGATTTTGATTTTTTTATATAATAAATTTTTTGGTTATTGATTTAATTTTTTTACCAAACTTCTATTATGCTATCCAAATCTTTGGAATTGTGATACTTTTAATAGTTGATTTACTAATAAAAACAAAGTTTACGTATTGAAAAGAGGTTAATTTTTCCTATTAATAAGAAAATACTAACTATATTTGATCATAAATTTTGTTTACTTTGAGTAAATCTATCATTTGAAAAATGGCATACCTTTTCAGCTCGATTAAATCGACCACTGGTCGAATTGACCAAAATTATTTGGGTTCGATTCGATTCGATTTTGGTTTTTTCCGTTTCCAATTCGTTTGACTTTTTATTTCAAAACCAACCGATTCAACTAAATGCTCACGTCTACCTATACTAACACGTCCGTAAAATTCATAATGAGATCAGATGTGCAATTATTCTCTACACTAATCAAAAATACATAATCATACAATTTTTCAAAAGATGTCGACTAGTCCAGACTTTTTCCAAACATCTTCAAAAGTTGGGCCTACTTTATTTTGTTTTCTTAATGTCAATTGTAACATATTTCTTAAATTCTACATCAGAAACAAAGAGCTACAAACCAACCTTAACTTAAAACTAAAGATCACTTTTTTATCGGCAACATATGAACAATCATAGTGGTGATGCATAGGTATGTTATTATATAGTTTCAGTGAAGTCGCTTATTGGTAATTACATTACCTTAATTTTGAATAACATTATTTAAGACATTTAATTAGATAAATAAAATAATGTGGATGGTTAATGGATTGAGATTTATTAACTAATAAGGGGATTTTGCCTTCATAAATATAAGAAAAAGAGAATTAAAATCAAGTACGTAGAGGGTGTATGATAAGGGAAAAATAGGAATAGACTGTGTTTCTTATACCCGAAACCCTTTTTACCTTCATTCCTTATTCATTTTCAATATTTGCAAACAAAAATAAAATACTTACAAGCTTGGTCGGTCACCATTAAGAGAAATCAAAGGAATAAAAGCTAGAAATCAAGTTGAAAGCTTGAAGGAATGAAGCAAATAGCAAACTCAACCTTCTTAACATTAAGCTAAGGTGAATAATGATCTTGCATCTCATTTTTATTGATTTTGGTTTCTATTTAGATCCCAATTAATTTTGTAAATAATATACCCTAATATGATTGTTTAAATGGATATATATGTCTATTGATGATTTATGTTGCTTCGTATAGATTTTATGATAAGTTTAGATTTGAAAACCTATTAATTGACGTCCAATTGACTTACTTATTTAATATGTGGTCAAAAACATTGTTAATGAAGTGGGTTTCAAGTTTCATAATTTTCTAAGCCATTGTGGATATTATGAATTTTCTATGAAAGAAAATTGTTAAAATTGGATTTAAATTAGTTATGGAAAATATATGTTGATTTTGGGTCTGAAATTTAAATATGTTAGAAAACATATTAGAAGTGAATTATGGTAATTTTTGGAGAATTTTCCTAAGTACTTTACTATGATAATAAAATTATTTAAGCTAAGGACTTAAACGTTTTATATGTTTTACCAAGGAGAAGGGCTTATTTGTTAAATGATTTTAATTGATAATTTCTGAATTCAGTAGCACTTATTGAAAAAGATTTTGACAAAAAGAATTGGCAACCTATTATAAGTTGATAAACAAGGAAAGTAAGTGAAAGAATTTCCTTTAAAGGCTAAAATTTAGATTTACTGCTACACTACTTCCTTCTGGTGCTTTTGACCCCATATCTCCACCAAACTCGTTCAAAACCAATGTGCATGGTATCAAACAATTGATATGTAGTGAATTTGAGAAAGGTGGAAGGTACGTTGTCGAAACCTTCCTTTCGAAGAGGTAGAAGCTACTCTTATTATCTCTGAACTATTTTTATTTTTAAATGATGCTTTCGAAGGGGTTGGAGTTAGCTTTCGACTTAATCTACTTTCCTTTATTTTTATAAAAGAGCTTTCGAATGAGTTACCTCCTTTACATTAAAAAATAAGCTTTCGAAAGGATAAAACCCATGCTGCCACATTCTTACCTTTCAAACTAGTTAAGGCCACTTTTTCTTTATATCCTTAAAACAATGGTTTCGCAAGGGTGCTTTGCCTTCTTACATTGAGGTTGCCTTCTCAGTGTTTTCAAAAGTGGTGGTTTCGAAACCATCCACTTTCCTTACTTTGAACCAATGCTTTCAAAAGTTATGCTTTCGCCTTTTTCTTTTATGACCCTTAGTTATATTAAATGCTACACCCAAATGGTTTCAGAACAATGTTACCACAATCCTTTACTTGAGCCCAATGTTCACTAAACACCAATACTTTCGAAAGGGTTATAATAATTGTTTTGAAGGGGAGATCCCAAATGTTTTCAAAGGGGTACTTTAAATGTTTAAATGGAAGGTTTCCAATGATTTCGAAAGACAAGTTCAAATAGCTTAAAAAAGAGGATGTCTAAGTTTTTAATAAAGCTTTCGAAAGGATTGTTCTCAACGATATTCCAAAACATTGTTTAAAGCTTTTAAACAAAGGTTTCAAAGGTTTTACCTTGGCTCCATGGCCTAAATTCTCCTAAGTTAAAAATGTTTTAATTTACTTTGAAGGGATAGATAATCCCATTGATAATGTTTCATCAATAGCGTTTTGTATAAAGCATATATCATGACATATGTATTTTAAGTACAGCAAAATATATGATTTCCTTGTTTTATAAAGGTATGATTTCAGAGGTAAATCATTTGTAAAGACTATGTAAAAGGAAATGAAACTTTACCATGGTAGTTAACCCTAAGACATGAAATGAAACATGAATAAGGTAGTTAACCCTAAGGTTATGACTTAGATATTAAAAGACTGGATGGGACTGGTGTAGGGTCGCGCCCTTTACTTTAGCTATTAGCCTCTAGCTAAAGTAAGTCCAAAATTCCAGTGTGCAGGGCTTGTCACAAGCGGGATTAAATTGAGGTTACATACAGAAGGGAATATACAGAGTAAAGATAGGTTATTGGTGAGCCTGTAAGACAATTAGGTTCAGTTGACCCTAGAAAAGAAAATTAAGTTCAATCAGCCTAGTATTGTGTCTAACAGAAGTTACATTGTTGATTATGTCTGGTAGGCCCAAGTCAGCCAATGGTTAATAATTAGCCTAATAAAACTATAGTGTAGATAGTGGTCCATTGATTTTCTGATTAATTTGCATATATGTACTTGCTACTATTGTTATAATCTGTTTGATACAGGATTTTGATTTGCAAAAGATATGCTTTAAAAAGGATATTAGTGAGGGGAAACTCGTACTGGAAATGTAAATTGTGAATCTTTAGGTTGAATTAACACTAAAGGGGGGTGAATAGTGTTTAATGGATTTTATGGAATTTTTGAAATCTTTTCAAATTAAACACAAATGGATGCAATTTACAAACACAGAGACAACCACAGAACCAGACACAGATGCAAATAGTAAATAAAAGTAGTAAAGGAAAGAATACACCAAAATTTTATACTAGTTCGGAGTTATCCTACATCTAGTCCCATACACTTTCTTATGCAGATTTCTTTTCAAATATTACATCGATATTACAACCTCGATATGAAGGCTATGAGATACACCCTCCTATCTCCGAGTCCGGGGCAAAATCTCTTGATTTAACCAGGCTACAAGATTACCTAATTGATTTACGGGCTACAATCATACCCAATTGATTTATGGGCCACAATCACACCATTTCCAACCACACTTTGATAGAGAGACTCGATACACTTCGATCTTTCGATCTTTGATTACAAATGATCTTATAACTCTGAATAGCACTAAGATCTTTGAGAGAGAGTGGTAGAGAATAAAACTAGAGACGATCAAGTTTGATTCATTTAGGATTTCAATAGAATTTGGTTAAAGAATTTGAAATATAAGAGAATATTTGAGTGGAGAAGAAGGAGAGAAGAAATGATGAAAAATTAACTTAAAATTCGTTGAAAACAATTGGTATATGTAGGAGAACAACAGTCATGTCCATTCGCGAAAGGTTATGACGAATATACACTTCTTTTGAAAATTTGAAATTTGAAATCTACGGCTACCATGTCAACATGGGGGGTATAGGGATGTCAACATGCCTATGTTATTTTTGAAAATTGATTTTGCTTTAAAGTGATTTCTATTCTAAAACTTGTCAAAATAATTTCTGAACTTTGTAAACCATTTGGAATATAGTTTAAACTTATAAAAGAGTTTTAGAAAGTAATCTTAAAATATATAATCTATAATACAAAAGTAATATTAAAAACTATGTATAGACTTCTTTAAAATATGTTTTTGAGATTTAAAGCTAAAATATTAAAATCAGGAGATAGTTTAAAAAACAAGGGATGATTTTAAGATCAAAATATTAAATGATGATAAGAATATTTTTTGAATTAGGGCTAAAATATTTAAATTGGTAGAGATGACTTTTAAAAAGATAGTTTTTTGGAAAAATATTTAAAATAAATTATTTTGAATATTTCGTGGATTCCATTCCACTGGAGAAGGTCGTGGGTTCCATTCCACTAAAGAGGTCGTGGGTTCCATCCCACTATTAAGGTGAGAAGGCAGATACCATTTTACAATTAAAATCTGAATAAAGATTGTGCCATTATGAAGTTTTAACATAAATCTAGACTCTATTACTTATCTTGAACTCCTGAACTCTTGATACTTATGAGTTTTCAGTCTTGATTTCTTCAATCTTGAATTCGTCAGTCTTGAATCTCTATACTGTACAATCTTCATTCTCAGTACCTGCATATATATACCCTGCATATACATATATATATAGACAACAATATTCGTATTTATATTTTATAACAAGTGCTAAGGTTGTTATCATCAAAACCATCATCTCAGGAACTAACAACCTGTTCCATTAAGCGATGTGGTCTCACTCAATATCCGTAAATCGAGATGTAATAATATTATTCACACCAGGCTTTTTGTCTGACTCAAAGTTTATGTTTTCCCCTTAAACTCTCGAGTGCTCGATTGATTTTGAGTAGTTTGAGAGTTAAGATTTCCAAGTTCTCCTTGAAACAACTAAGCTTTTTAAGACATATAAGAGGCAAGCTAGCTATTAGGTTCTTTTTTTTTGATTCCACCATGTTTTGGATGTAATGGAAAAGTTGTTTAATTGCCTATTTTTAGACTCTAATCAACCAAGGGGGTATCTTCATATATTGCTCTTGGAATATTTTGTTATAATTATATTTCTATAAACGTGGTTTACGAATTGGGACTATATAATAACTTTGAATCATGACTTGAAGCTGAATGAGAAATATTTTATATGATTTAAAAAAATTCATATTCATGTGATTCTATTATATCAATGTATCTAACATTACTACATTTGGTCACCGAGAGTTAGTAACTATGGGTGACTACAACATCCGTAGTAGTTAGTTTTAGGCCTCCAAGTGGGGGATGTTACAAGTTGGTATCAGAGCATAGGTTTATGAAAACTTAAAAGAAATTTCAAACCTAAATTGATTTTGAAAACATAATCCTTAGGGATTATAGAAAAGACTGGGGTATAGGATAACACTATAATAACGTGCTTGTATCTGTTATATATAAGTATACGCTTTATCTCTATTCTTCCATCTCTCTTAGGCTATTCTTCTATATCTTACAAAGACTCAAATACAGATTTTAAGAACATATGATATGAATTAGGAGTGGAAGAGTTAACATTGGTGGAGGAAGCACTACAACTAATGGGAATGCAAGACTAAACAATAGAAGGAATCCAGGTCGGGCACAAGCTGTTAATGTGAGTGTAGAAGTGCTATAAGCTTATATAGGAGCTACGTACCGATTCTTCATCAATATGATGCAGGTTGGAGTTGCAGTAGGTTTACCCAGAGGAAATGTTGAAGGAGGAAATCAAGGAGCTCTGGTGGTCAATAACTATGCAGTACTAAGTAGAGATTATGCCAGGTTTGGAGGAAAGCCATTTATCAGGAAGGATGCATTTGAAGTGGAGAATTAGTTACTAGATCATGAAAGGATTTTTGCTGATTTAGGGCTTAATGATGAGCAGAAGACGAGGCTTGCTTCTAGACACTTCACTGTACTGGTGGTATAGTGTTATTGTGGGAGTTAATGAAGAAACCATGACTTGGGCTGAATTTAGAAGGAGGTTTGAGGAAATTCATGTCAGAGATTGCTAAGTCAACTTTGCTCATAAAGTTTATGGAGTTGGAGTAGGTAGACATGATAGTACTTGAGTATGCGACCAGATTTGAGGAGCTATCGAGATACGAATGTACTACGGTTGACATAGTTATCAAAAGGAATGAGATGTTCATCCATGGACTGAACCTAAACTAGCTAAAGTGACTCTTCCACATATCAAGAATCCATGTGATGTTGTTGCTGAAATGGCTTAGAGGCAGGAGAAGATGCTTGCTTTTCATGATAGTAACAAAGCAAGGGAAGCTCAAAGTAGGCGGACTAGAAGAGGAAGATTTTCCATAAGAAAGGCGCTTAGAAAGCAGGAGGAGCCAAGAAAAAGAAGGCCGATGTAGTTTGCTATAAGTGTGACAAGAAGGGACACTATGCTCACGAGTGTCGAACAAGCAAAGGGAAGAAAGCTGCTAACAAGAAAGAAGTGAGGTGCTTTAACTGTGATCAGATTGGACGTTATAAGAACCAGTGTAAGGAACCAGCCAATGATGGAAAAGGCAAGATGTTTGCATTGGAACCAGCTACTTCAAGTCCAATAGCTAAGGAGAAAGGACTGTATTTGGAGGTACGCTTTTGATTCATGGTGTATCAGTTAGGGTCCTATTTGATACTGGTGCATCGCTTTCTTTTGTATCTCATTGTTTAGTAAATGAGCTTAACCTAGAAACCTCATACCTAGTTAATTCCTTAAGGGTTGTGAATCTGATGGGAGGGTATGCGACTCTTGGGAAGAGATGTGACCACTTAGAGTTTGAATTATTAGGTCATATATTTACTTCCAGTTTGCGTGTATTTGATTTCATAGGGTTTGGAATTATTTTGGGTATGGATTGGTTTAAGTAAATATGATGGTAGGATATTTTTCCATGATAGGAAAATAACACTAGACACCTAGTTGTAGTGATCGGGTTATATGCTCCATAGAACAACCTAGTTTTAGGGTAAATGCTTTGTTGGGTGTTATGGAGGAAGAAGACGAGTTGAACCGAGTTTTCAATGTTAGAGTATTCGTAGACATCTTTGAGTCCGTAGAAGGACTACCGTGGAAAGGAGCTATCGAGTTCTAGATAGATTTAGTACCAAGAGCTGAACCAGTGAGTAGACCGCCACGTAGAATGACACCTCCGAGATGAAGAAGTTGATGGTGCAATTGGTGGATTTGGAAAGTAAGAACTTTATCGGACAAAGTAATTAGCCTAGAGGAGCAGCCGTAGTGTTCGCAAAGAAAGCGGACAGATTGTTAAGGTTGTGTATTGATTATCGTAAGTTGAATGACAAGACAATAAAGAATCAATATCCGTTACCTAGAATTGACAATTTGTTCGACCAGTTGAGTGGAGCCAGAGTATTTTCCTTGTTGGATTTGGCAACGGGGGTCCATCATCTTAGAGTAGCTGAGGATAGTATTTCTTTGACGGCTTTTAGAATAAGATATGGATCATATGAATGGCTAGTGATGTCGTTCGGACAAACTAACAAAATCTTCTAGGAGCATCTGGATAGATTCGTTTTAGTGTTCATAGACGACATTTTGATATACTCTAAAGATGAAAGAAAGCATGAAGTTCGTATTAGAGTGGTGCTTGAGACATTGAGGCAGCATCAAGTGAAAATGAAATTTTCGAAGTGTTAATTCTAGAAGAAGGAATTAAAATTTCTTGGTCATGTAATCTTAGAGAAAGGGTTGTCCGTAGATTTGGCTAAGATTGAGGGGGTAAATAATTAAAAGAGACCTGAGATAGTGACTGAGATAAAGAATTTACTTCGATTAGTTGTGATAGACAACGAATTTTCTATCGATTAGAAAGTCGCCAAAAAATGTAATCGTTATGAAATCGCAAGCGCACGACGTATAATTGTAGTACGTATGTGAGTACGGGTCGATCTGCAAGGAATGAATTAAATTCTGCTAATACTGAACCAATTTAGCCCAAAGTTTTGAAGTGATTTTAAACAAAGAAAAATTGTTGAAAATAAACTAGGGCAAAGATCAAAAAAACTATGTGATTAAAGAACAATTTAGAGGCAAATCCACTTCCAATCATTCATATAAATCAACACAAAATTCATTTATAGCATCTCTTTAAAATATTAAGTAGAAATGATTGATATGCTTATTATAACTATGGTTTATTTGAGCTATTAATTAGCATAAATTAAAACATGAAAATTTAACATATCATTCAAACCCACTTATCAACTCTCGTGATCATGGCATGAAATTAAAAATAAAATCTGTTTTAAGCATGCTCTATTTACTATTAATTAGTAACATAGAGCACCAAATTTTAATTCTAGCTTAACTTTCACATCAAAGTCATCTAGGCAAATGAACAGATGGTTTATGTTTACAATGGAATAAGCATAGCCTATTTGAGATGTCAACATAGGCTATCAAAATTCAATAAAATGAAACATAAATCACTATCATTCATAACTTCCATTAAGCACATAAGAGAGATCACAAATGAAATCAATATGTTAATTTAATATGTTTTATAAGAGCTTCATTACTACTAAATTGAAGCAGTTTAGCTACTCATATTTTCAAAACATGTTAACATTAAATGATTTAAACATTAAAAACAAGGAAAATGAGAGCTTATTAAAATAAAAGAGAGCTAACTACTCGCATGAAATAAAGATATACTAATTATAAGAATCAAATATATGCTAATAACATGAAATAAAAGGAGCACAAAGTAAATAAGAGAGCATAAAATAAAAAAGAAATAAAAGTAAGCATGAAATAAAAAATTGCATGAAAGTAAAAACAGGGCTAAGAAACCATTGAAGAAATTTTTATTTAACTTTGATTTGTGGCTACAATGTTGCATAATAAAAGAAGATGATTACATTAAACATAAAGGGTATTTATACATGCTTAAACCTTAATTCATATTTTAGGGGACTACCTAAAATGCCGTAAGAAAGTGTAACCTCTAAGTAATCATTAGGAAAATAATTAATCCCCACTAACATACCTTTAAGCCTTCATTAACATGAGCATGTGCTTTAATATGGACCATATAGTAGTGGGTATGTGGGCTCCTCCATGTTCATGAATTCATTAATTTCCATCTTCCATTTTCATTCAACATATGTGCATGCATGTATCCATGAAATCTCTTCATATTTGCACTACATTTCCTACAAATAAAAATAAAAATATGCAAATAAATTTTCTCAAATTAAATCATACACAAAATTACCATTACCCTCCAAATGAAGACGAATAAATGACAATTTAAAAAAAATTAAATTTGGTTTAAACATGTGAAATACCCTAATATGCTCATTTATTTAATTAAAAGAAGAATAAATATGGAAGTAAAAATATGCACTTTTATATGTACATCAAATACCCTCATACTTATCTTTTTATTCGTCCTTGAATGAACTAAAACTAGGATAATTCCATTTTCGTCGGAAATACGATTGCATTGATTGATGCAACAAGATGTTAAACCTCTAGGTATCCCTAGTAGGACGAGTGTTGTCTTGTGATGGTTTTCAGCAGATACTACCTACAAAATCCAAATGCGATATGCAAACTCTAATATGACTACATGATGAAAATTTTCAAAAAAAATACAAATGAAGAATTTACTTTTTCATTGACAGGAGTAAGTTAAATATAATTTTTGGTCATTATTAAGAAATTTTAGTCCTTCTACTCATTAAAATCTCCAACAAAATTAATTTATCATCACAATTAGACTCTAGTTTGAATAGTTGTTTCGGTTGATAACATTATGCAACTAAGAAATGGATCCTTTAGTTGAGTATCCAAGTTTTGCAAAGTGGTATTTTTATTTCTTTGAATAACAAGTTGAATCAAATAAGTGAAAATAGTGCTTGGATTTCAATTGCTTGCTCTCTATTTTGAAATATTAACATTATTATTATTTACACACCTAACTAAGATAAACTAAGGCTAGATATACTGATCACGCACTGCCTTTCGGGCTTATATGAGAAGAGTACAGAGCATGGCGAGTGTACACACTTGCGTATGAGCACATGACTTTAAGTGGTTATTTTTATTTATTTTATTTTATTTACATACACCTAACTTAGATAAACCAAGGCCAGATATATCGATCATGCACTGCCTTTCGGGCTTATGTGAGAAAGGTACAGAGCATGATGAGTATACACATTTACGTGTGAACACCTAACTCTAGGTGTTTCTTATTTATATAAAACCTTTTCTTTTTATGAAGGGAGAGTTTTACAAAATCATCTTAGCACCACTTAACTTAGAAGATCAAAAATGTCATCGCCTTTACTTTAAATCAACCAATCTTTTAAACAAAGATTACAGTTAGGACATACTTCATAATTATCACCTACGAACATTCCTATATATTAGTTAAACTAAAGTTACTTGTAACTAATTTTTTTATATTTTTGTCGTGACAAATAAATTTTCAGAAATTTCAATTTAATAACCAAAAACATGTACTTATCCTATATGCTTCTTCAAAAGTAAATCAATATGCTAAAAAGAAATTTATTTTTGGAATTTTTTTGGTTTTGGAAAGGAAATATGGAAAATAACCATGAAAAAACAGAAATGAACATGAGATACCCCCTTACACACACTTAATTTTGACTATGTCCCCATAGTCAATGCATGATATAACGAGTATAACGGGGAAAAAATATGTACATATTTACAAAAGAGGGTTAACATTTCTTACTTGATGTAGTATGGCTCATGAAGAGTCATGAGGTCCTCCTCTCGATCACTCGCCCACTCCAAATTAGGCTTTAAATGATGACCATTGACTATAAAAATGGATCCATCCTTAGGGTTTTCTATTTCTATGGCATCATGTAACAACCCGCATATTTATCGATTTTTAAATTTAAATATTTTATTTAAATATTTTATCGTTAATCGGATTTTGGTCCGAAGCTACTTTTTGCAAACGGTCAAATTAGGACTCGAGACCACTTCCATTGAGTTCGAAACGTCGTTTGCAATCTTCTAAGTATAAACATTGATATGTTTGGGGTTAGTGGAATTTCACCACTTTTTCACTCGAGCCTTTGGTTTAGACTTTTAGCCCATTAGGCCCAAGTTCCACCCCCCTTCTTCTTCATTGCTTCATTTCATTTCCTAACACTAAAGCTTCAACAAAAATGGTGAATGGAATGAGAAATTAAAATTCCAAAGTCTTTGTTTTATTGCAACTCCAACATTCAACTCCAAATTCAAGAAGAAGACATCGGATTCAAGCTTGTGGTTGCTTCTCCATTTGCCTTCAAGCTTTGTTCTTCATTTTCATTGGGTTTTGGAGCAAAGGTGAGATTTTTATCTCACAATTCTAGTCTATAACTATATTGGACTGTTGGGAATGATTCCCCATCACTTTAGCATGTATATTTGCATTTGGTTTGGATTGGATTGGCGAAAAACTCCAATTTTTAGTTGTTTGGTGAACTTCCTGAGCTTAGGTCGCTCTGCCCTGGTATAGGTCGCTCGGAATCATTAGCTCGCGCGTGTGGAAAAGTCAAGGCCTGCATATTTCATTCGCCTCGGATTTAGGTCGCCTCGGATTTAGGTCGCCTCGGATTTAGGTCGTAGGTCGTTGGACTTTAGGTCGTTCGCGTATAGGTCGTTCGGCCTTGCCTTCCTCATTAGGTCGTGGGACCTTAGGTCGTAGGTCGTAGGTCGTTAGGCTTAGGTCGTTAAGTCGTTCCCTCTGTTGGAAACGTCTCCTCGGTCTTAGGTCGTTAGACCTTAGGTCGCCCCCCCTAGGTCGTTAGACCCTGAGTTGTTCCGCCTTCATTTAGCTCGCGCACTTCTTTAGGTCGCATACTCCTTTAAGTCGCATGACTCCCATCCCATTAGGTCGTTGGACCTTGTTTCCCTTAGGTCGTTGGACCCTGTTTCCTTTAGGTCGTATGACCTACTAGGTCGCTTGGCCCCTTAGGTCGCGACATCTTTAGGTCGTGTTACCTATATACCCCTAGGTCGAAAGACCTTAGGTCGAACACCTTTAGGTCGCGAACACCTTTAGGTCGCGAACCACTTTAGGTCGCATGACCTCGACTCCGTTAGGTCGTGAACCTTGTTAGGTCGCGAACACCTTTAGGTCGCGAACCACTTTAGGTCGCATGACCTCGACTCTGTTAGATCGTGAACCTTGTTAGGTCGCGAACACCTTTAGGTCGCGAACCATTTTAGGTCGCTTGACCTTGTTTTCCTCTAGGTCGCATGGCCTTTAGACCGTTAGGTCGCGAGCGTTAGGTCGTTAGACCTTACCTTCCTTAGGTCGTTTGACCGGTTAAACCTTTAGGTCGCTCAACCCTACTACCATTACTAGGTCGTTTGGCCATAGCTCGTTAGGTCGCATGACCTTATAAACCGATAGGTCACATGACATTATAACCCTATAGGTCGTTGGACCTTATCCCGGTAGGTCGCTTGACCCCTTGGACCCCTAGGTCTCAACCCTTAGGTCGCTCGACCCTATTCCCCTTAGGTAGTTAGACCTCATTTTGTCTTCACTAGGTCGTACCGTTTTGATCGGGGCGCTGCCCCGCACCCCGCCGGGGGCGCTTCCCCCTGGACCCCCGCGACCTGACCGGGCAGGTCGAACCCCGTAAGCGGTGGCGTTGCCCCCGCACCCCCACCTTGGGGGGTTGCCACCCCCCCTGGACCCCCCCTCCGTAGGGGATCTTATCTGAAAAACATTGAGCTGATTTTCTTGGATTTTATTCGCATCTCCGTATGCGATCTTTGTGATTGATTGTTTCTACACTTGCTTATGTGTTTTGTCACTTTATAATATAAAGGTTTCAATACTAGTAGTAAATATCAAAACTCTTTTAACAAACAATTTCAACTCTATTTTTAATAACAAAGCTCTTTTCTTAAACCGTTTTCCAATCTATTAGTATATACAAGCCTTTACCTCACTCGGATGAGAAATCTAATTAAACGACTTAGTAAAACAAGTGGTATGAAACGCTTGCGTTCACTTCGTCGGTTAATTCTTGTACTTGTTCGATTGAACCTCTTGTGACAATTTTATTAGTGAAGATTTACAGTTTGTTCGTAAATATTTAAGTTAAGCAAGTGGTTATGGGACATGAAGCTAAACTTCTATATTTACTAGCTTAGTGTAATTGACACTTCTCGTTGATCTTGATGATCGCTTTATGAATTAGACTATCAATTGCACGATGTCTCTTTCATTGCAAGGTTAGACTATACACCACTTGTGTGATTCCATTCACACATACCTTTCTGCTTTTTGGTTAGTCTTGACCTCAATCTGTGTGATTCCATTCACACATGTGGGGTAGCTCCCCATGGTCTTCGGACCGTCATGTGA
Source organism: Allium cepa (assembly GCA_030765085.1). Lineage (NCBI taxonomy): Eukaryota > Viridiplantae > Streptophyta > Magnoliopsida > Asparagales > Amaryllidaceae > Allium > Allium cepa. Next base: position 147,803,859 of record CM060945.1, read on the forward strand.
TAGGCCTCTTTCCCTTTTTATGATTTCTGGATTTCTTGTGTTGATTTCTGGAATTTATCTCTTTGACTTGTCATGAGTACAAGTTTAGGGTATGATGCCCTCTTTGGATCTTTGAGAAGATTCTTGTGATATTGATATATCTCTTATCGGTTGATCTCCTGTTGATCATTATTTGCATACTTATAGTAGTATGTCAGTATGGATATTTTATGCTTATGCCATATCTTTTATTTTATATCATGTCATCTGATATTTATAGCTAGACTGATCCGTTTATTATTTTCTTATAAATAATACTCGGGTCAGACCGAGATGCTACAGGTGCTACTGCTTGACTCCTCCCCCAGTGATTCACTACTCAGACTTTTGGCTACTTGTTTAGATTAGCAGCTTTTGTTGTTTACACTTTAGATATAGACTCATAGTTGTATTCTTTTGTATAGCACGCGTTGCTATTCTTTTGTATTATCGTGGAACTTTTTAGACCACTACTCTGATGTACACTTTTATGTGATATATATTCATATCTCTTTCTGTTTTTGTGATATGGATATATGTGATTGATTCGCATGTTATGCTTACTTCTATATTTGTTTCCGAAGATTATTTTAAAGCCACCGTGTGATAAGAAATTACATGGATGGTCGCTCCTCAACAGCCTTATTCTCCGCGCTAGTTGACAGCACTACACCGTAGTGTTCTTGGCTAGCGTGGGTATAGAGGTGGGGCGTCACACATCATGTGGAAAAACAGTACGTACAATGTATGGTCCTGTCCACTTCGATTTTAATTTCCTAGGAAATAAGTAAAGTTGAGAGTCATAAAAAAGATACTTTTGGTTTGGCCAAAATATTTTCCTTAGGATCAATTTGTCATGGAAATTTTTTGTTCTTTCTTTGTAAATTTTCTCGTTTGCATACGCATCATTCCTAATCTCTTCTAATTCATTGAGTTGCAATTTTTTGTTTCAACCTGCTTTTTCAAGATCAAAGTTTATGTTCTTAATTGCCCAAAATGCTTTATGTTCAAGATTGATGGGTAAATGGCATGCTTTACTATATACAAGCCTAAAAGGAGACATCCCAAGATTGGTCTTATATGCAATTCTGTAAGCCTAAAGCGCACCTGCCAATTTTTATGACAGATCTTTTCGATTTTTATTCACAGTTTTCTCTAAAATTTGTTTGATTTGAGGATTTGAAACTTAAACTTGACTACAAATTTGAGGGTATAAGGAGTGGATAGTATTTCTTCATTAGAGCTTCAAATGAACAATTACAGAAATGAGTTCCATTATCGCTTATTATTATGCAAGGTAATTCAAACCTCAAAAAGATGTTTTCTTTTATGAATTTCACAACAACTTTATCGTCATTTGTATTACAAGGAATGGCTTCAACCCATTTTGAGACGTAACCACCAGTAGGAAGAATGAACAGATTTCCGAAAGAATTGGAAAATGGTCCCATAAAGTCAATACCCTAAACATCAAAGATTTCCATCATAAGAATGGGGTTTAAAGGCATCATGTTTCGTCAAGAGATTCTTCCTAACATTTAGCAACGATCACAAGTTTTACAAAACTCAAATGCATCTTTGAAAAGCTTAGGCTAGTAAAAACCATATTGAAGCATCTTTCCCATGGTTTCCTTTAGACCAAAGTGACCACCATAAGCTTGGTCATGACAAAATGAAAGAACACTTTTGATTTCGCAATCCGGAATGCAACATCGAAGGATTTGGTTGGAACAGTACTTAAATAAGTATGGATCATCCCAAAAGAAGTACTTGACTTGGGAAAGAATTTTATATTTATCTTATTTCGACCAAAATGAAGGAGTTTCCTTTAGTCGCTATGTCGGATGCCATGTAACGATAGAAACGGAAAGGAGTTTTCATCGAGAAAGTTCTAATTGATTGGTAAAGAAGATAGTGCATTTGGAAGATGTGATAGATGATCAGCAACGACGTAGTCGGATCCTTTTTTGACTTTGATAGTAAGGTCAAATTCTTAGAGTAACAGGATCCAATGGATCAAATGAGACTAGGCATCCATTTTAGCGAAAAGGTATCAAAGAGCATAGTGGTCAATGTAAATATATTGTGAGCCAATCAAATAAGGTCAGAATTTTTCGAGCGCAAAGGCTACCGCAAGAAGCTCTTTTTTAATGGTTGTGTAATTGAGTTGAGCATCGTTTAAAGTCATACTAGGATAGTAGATGACATAAAGAATTTTGCTGATGCGTTGTCCTAAGACGGCACCAACTGTGAAGTTAAAAGCGTCACACATTATTTCAAAAGAAAGATCCCAATTGGGTGCGCAAATGATGGAAGCGGAAATGAATTCATTTTTGAGACATTTGAAAATAGAAACATAGAATTAAAGTTGACTGGAATGTCTTCTCTAAGAAGAGTCGTCAGAGGTCGAGTGATTTTACTAGTCTTTCACAAAGCGTATATAAAATCCAACATGTTTGACAAATGAACGAATGTCTTTGACAAACTTTGGAATGGGTAGATTTGCAATTACATCAACTTTAGCTTTATCTACGTCAATGCCTTTGATTGAAATGACATGCCCAAGAACAATTCCATGTTTGACCATAAAATGACATTTTCCCTAATTTAACGTTAAGTTTTTTTCCTTGCATCGATTTAGAACTAACTCGAGATGGTGAAAGCACTTGGAAAACAAATTTCCAAAGATGGAAAAATCATCCATAAACATTTCTAAAAAACGTTCGATCATGTCGAAAAAGATGTTGACCATGCATCTTTGAAAAGTAGTAGGAGCATTGCAAAGGATAAATGACATACGTCGATAAGCAAAGGTGCCAAAGGGACACGTGAAAGTCATTTTCTCTTGATCTTCAAGGGCGATTGGAATTTGGTTATAACTAGAATAACCATCAAGAAAGCAATAGAATTCATGGCCGGCTAATCATTCAAGCATATGGTCAATGAATGGAAGAGGGAAGTGATCTTTACGTGTTGCATCATTTAATTTTTGCTAATCAATGCAAACAGGCCAGCCCATTTGAATGTGAGTTGGAATGAGTTCGTTAGTGTCGTTCTTGATAATGGTAATTCCAGACTTTTTAGGCACGACATGAATTGGGGTAATCCAGGAACTATCAGAAATGGGATATATGTTTCCATTTTCGAGAAGTTTAAGAATTTAGTCTCGAACTGCATCCTTCATTTTTGGGTTAAGCCTTCGTTGCGCATCACGAACTGCTTGGCCTCGTCAACTAGATGGATATGATGTTGAACAAGAGTAGGACTAATTTCAAATTTATCAGTGATCGATCATCTAATTGCTTCTTTGTTTTTTGAAAGAATTGAAAGAAGGGACACTTCTTGATCAAGAGAGAGATTTGAAGAGATTATAATGGGAAATGTTTCGTTGTCACCTAGGTATGCGTACTTAAGGTGATCGGGAAGGGGTTTGAGTTCCAACTTAAGGGGTTGCTCAATAAAATAATTAGGTTGAATTTTTGATTCAACGGCAAGGGGTTCAAACGGAAGCGTGTTTTCAATTTCGTTAGGATCATTTTGAAACAATTGTTCGTATTTAGTCTCACATTCATTGTTAAGGTCAACTTTTCGTTATCAAAATTTTCTTAAATGGAGCTAACTTCCAACGTTTGGTCATGTGGTTTGTTCGATGGATTTTCAAGAATGAAGATGTTAAGATACAAAATCATGTTTCCAAAAGAAATTTCCATCAAACCATTTGGAAAATTGATTAGAGGATTTGAAGTAGACAAGAAAGGTCATCATAAAATCATTGGAAATTGAATCATTGGATTGTTCGTGGATTGTGTTTCTAGAATGATGAAATCAGTATGGAATATGAATTAAACAATTTTAATGAGTATGTCCTCTATTTCTCCCATGAGTTTCTTTATCGAAAAATTGAAAAATTGAAGAGTTACTTTCATCGGTTTTAGTTCACCCAAGCCAAGTTGTTGGTAAAATGAATAAGCAATCAAATTGACACTCGCACCCAAGTCTAGTAGCACTTATTAATTGTCTTATCTCCTATTATGCACGAGATCGTTGGGCATCCTCGATCTTTGTATATGATGGGAATTGATTGGGACAAGACTTCGCTAAGTCCGGCAGCTAAGAAAACTTTCTTGGATACATGAGTGTCTTTTTTGAGTACACAAGTCCTTGAGAAACTTAACATAAGTTAGGACTTATTTGACGATATTAAGAAGTGGAATGTTAACTTTGACTTGTTTAAAAATTTCCAACATCTTTTTTCATTTGATCGAAGTGTTTCTTAGGTTGAACACGATGTGGAAATGGAACGCTATACTCAGTAGGTCGGTCTACTTGTGTAGAAAAAGAATTTGGATTGGAATTTGATTAGATGTTTGGCTCAATGTTTTGTTCCAAATCGCTTGCGTTTTAGAGCTGTAAACAGGAGTTTCAGGTCATTTGGATTGACAACTTGATTATCAATTTGTCTACCGAAACACAAAGTCGTGATACCAATCATTTAATTTACGTTGCTATCTTGAACTACATGGGCTTGATTCAAATTCATGTTTTAATTTCTAGGATTCAAAACTGGCTGACTTGGGAATGTGCCTCGCTCACATTCACTTACATGACCCATTAGCATTTCAAGTTTTGCAATCGAATGACTCATATTTTTCATGTACGAGGTTAATAAATTTTGCAAACTAATGTTTGATTGAACTCTTTGAGTGGTTTCTTAATGTTATCCTACCTTCTGTCAAGGCCGTGACACAAAGGAGTTGACTAGAGACTAAAGAAAATCCATCCCGAAGATTGGTTATACACAGGTCCACTATGGATACTGGCAAATTTGGTCCGATTCTGGATCGAGCTACAATTAACATGGTACAACAAACAAAGCTATGAAAGGCCACATTCCAAATTTTAGGTCAATCGTTGCTTGTATGCTCAAGTTATGGATCGATCAAGTTTCACGGAAAGCATGTTTGTTTCATATCCACTAGCTTCGCATCCATCTGGTTCACATCCATCACTTTGCTTCGTATTCGTCAGGTTCATATCCACCGACCAACAACATCGATCATAATCCATATGTTCAATTCATATCGATCAACCACTTCCATCTATTTCGTATCGATCAGCCAACAGATCGATATGAAACCAACACCAAGCATTGATACGAAGCAGCATGCAAGCATCGATATGAAACGAGTCGCACTAGATTGATACGAAGAAGGCATGGTCAACCAAGGGAAGCGATTTACAAGCATGAAACTCGGATCTCCACCTGATTGCCGCTCCACGTCGTCGATGCATGATCGATCGATACGAAGAAGCATCGATATGCATGGATCGATACGCATGGCTCAGCCAACCTACAAATCCTATCTTGGATCGATCATAACTCAAAATCTACAAGTCCAAATGCTATGAAATTTTAACAAGAGCTTACTTACCACCTCAAGAATTCCTACGATTGATCTAGCCCAAATGGACACAATATTGATCGATACGAAAGCAATGGGGATCGATCCAAATCGATCCCATGTGACCCCAGATCAATCTGGTGGGCCCACCCATGAGTGAGAAGTGGTATTCCGAACTCGTGGGTAAATATTCTAGACCTACACCTATAAATAGCTCCTATGCCTACGGAAAAAAGGATTTTTGACTCTTCTACGCCCTTACTCTGCCGCAACTCTATTGTAACTTGAGTCTTATAGTGTTGTACTATTATAAACAGTTGTCAATCATGAATAACCAGCAAAATATTCAAAGTGGACGTATGCTACAATTTCTAACCACTATACATGCTTTTATTGGTGTGATTGTTAGATTAGCCTCCATTTTCATTTAATTTTTGCACTTTAATATCTTCAATCACATCCGAAGAGTGTTGTGCCCAATTTTGATACAAAAAATTTGCTTCTTTCGCTGAGAAAATTTTGTTTTTCTCTGATTCATTGGATCTAATGTCGTTGTTGGATTGCTAAAATCTAAGGAGGAGATATGTCTTCTTATGGTTTCTTCCATTCTACTCAGATTACTCAAGGTATAGGAAAGAGCTACATCAACCATGGTGTGTACTACCATACCTGTTTCGAATGCTGCAGAACCAAAAGGTAGGGATAGGCAAAATCCCACGCGGCTGACTATCACAGGCCAGACATCAGTTGGAGCTTCAGATCCATAAGGTCTTATTACTAGAGAGGAGTTCCAGATCCTCATGCAAGAGCTCATTCGGAGCCATCAAGTGCTCACCCAGCAATTCCATGCCAACATGGAGCTCACCAACCAGTTAAATGAGGAAAGGTGAAGGAGATCTAGGAGGGATCATGTCTCACATTCCTCGACTGAAAGCTTGGCTTCATTTGACTTCAACCATAGATCTACACGTCGTTGGCTGGATGGAAATTATGCAGAAGCCTTCGAGCATCAGTGTGATGTGAATCTCGGACAAGCCGGGGCTGGTCCTTCTATAGGGCACCAAGCTGGACCCTCCTCCCAAGGAGAGGCACTTCCTTATCACACCATTCTTGACCATGCAGCTGCTACTGCTATATATCTGGAAGTCGAGATCCAGAACCAGACAGATCCAGCCCTTCGTCAGCACATCCTGCTATGAACCCTACGTTCCCGAAGACCGGGAGCTAAGGAGGCGAGGAACAGACCGTCGACGGTGCTCGAACCGTTTCTGCAACATGGAATCTGACCATTCCTTGGCCTCGAATGTCTAGATGCCTGACATTCTAACCATGATTTACCAAATGATCTAAGAAAGTCAAGGTCTTACTAATGACGATTAAGGAATCCCTCAAAGGCATACTCCGTTCGCCAACGACGTCCTCTGTTATGAGCCACTTCGTCGATTCAAGATGGCTACCTTGCCCACGTACGAAGGAAGTTCGGATCCTAACCAACATATATTAAAGTAAGGATGGCTCACATACGCGCTAGGGCGGACGATGCGGTCAAGTGTAGGAGTTTCCCTATCTCTTTGGGAGGGACTACAACTCTGTGGTTCACTCATCTACCACCCAGATCCATTTCAATTTCCGATGAGTTGGCTACAAAGTTTGTCTAACAGTTCGGTATGCATGTTACAAGGCCAAAGAATGTCAACACCATGTCCAGTTTTACCCAAGATTTGGGAGAGACTTTTGGGTGTTATCTGGAAAGGTTTCATGCTGCTTGTGCTGAGGTCAACAACCCCAATGAAAATTCTATTTCTATGGCATTAACTAAAGGGATCGATTTAGATTTCGACTTTGGCAATTGGTTGGCTGGGAAGCCCCTGCTTCGTTGGATCGCTTCTATGCTAAGGCAGCCCAATTTCTGAGGAGAGAAGATGCTAGAAGATCTAGGGAGCAAGACGATGTGGGCCTATTGTTGAAGGCATTCAGAGTAATGTTGTAGTGAAACATACTGGTGTGAATTTCAGCAAAGTACAATTGAACATACAGAACAAGCAAGGTGAATAGAAGGGCAACGGAGGTCAAGGGAAGAAAAGAGATCCAAATCGCGAACCGAGACCTAGAACTCCCATGTTCGACCGCTATACCCCTTTAAACACATTGGTGGAAAATGTTTATTTGTAGATTTGTAATACCGAATAGTATAAGAAGCCAGCTCTGAAACATCATCTGAGAAACAAATTCAAACTAAGAAAGTCTATAAATTCCACGATTGTTATAGCCATATTACTAATGAATGCCAACATTTGCAAGACATCATCGAGAAATTGATTAGAGAAAGGAACAGTTTGTTTGGGCGTCGTAGGATGGAGGTATGGTCCCATCTAATTCGAATCAAGGTCAAGGCCAAGCTAGGCCTGAAGAACTTGTGCATACTGTCAAAGTGTTGGTCCTCATCCAGTTGATCGGAGATGGAAGGAAATAGAGTCATATACCAGTTCGATTAGGCATGTGGTCTTTTAGTGTTGTAGTAATTCTGATGACTGGGCCATAGTAAAACAAAAAAGAATGATGGCAGACGAGATCGTTTTATGAGACCGAGATACTGATTGATTCGAGGCCCCTGCTATCGATTCGTTAGGTATTTCAGCCCAAATAGGTTCTGGTTGGATGAAGAGGATCTTGGTCGACAGCAGGAGCTTTGTGAACATTCCTTTTAAGCGAGCTTATGACCAAATGAGGATGGAAGTGAAAGATTTAAACCGTGTCAATCACGCATACATGGTTTTAACGGAAGTGCAACTATACCTACTGGGATGGTGGAGTTGCCAGTTGAGTTAGGTATTGGAATCGCCGAAGAGTCTGGATGCTGCAGTTTCTTGTGTAAGATGTCCATTCCCTCTACAATGCTTTCTTGGGCCAACCCGTCCTTACTGAATTCAAAGCAGCGATTGTCCCATGGTGTTTGACTCTGAAGTTTCCCATTGATAACGGGGTTGGAGTAGTACATGGTAATCATGCGACTGGATGCACCTGCGGGATGCGCAGTGTTAAGTAAAAGGCAAGGGCGTAGAGTAATCTTCTTGCGTCCATTTTTTTAGAGAATTGATAGCCAACGTCTGGGCCTAGGCCTGGGCGCCACAGCCAGTTCCTTAAAGATCTTGATCCCTGAGATAATAATGATGAGGAGGAAGTCAATGGCTCCCAGGCTTCCTCATCAGAGTTGACGATCGATGTTTGATCTACAGTGATGATGATTTTAGAACAGCAAAGGTCGGTTCTCAACTTAGCCGCCAGATGAGACAGGAATTGGTTGATTTTCTCCGGCCAAATGTTGATGTGTTTGCTTGGACTCACTCAGACATGTATGGGATCTAGCCGAACATCATGAGCATGCATTAAATATTGACCCACGGCATGCCACGGTCAAACAAATAATGCGTTGTATGGATCCAAAGAGATCTGCCACCCTAAGGGAAGAAGTAAATAAACTCAAGTCGAATGGGTTTGTTCGCGATGCATTATACCCGAAGTGGTTATCCAATCCAATGCTTGTCAAAAAATCAAACAAGAAATGGTGAACATGTGTGGGATACTCAGATTTAAACAAAGCATACCCCAAAGACTATTTTCCACTTTCCAGAATTGATCAATTGCTAGATTCAACAGTCGGACACGAGCTCTTATCTTTCATGGACGCATATTTTGGCTATGATCAAATCCTTATGTACCTTCCCGACCAGATGCATACTAGCTTCGTCACTGATTTGGGACTCTATTGTTACAAAGTAATGCTGTTCAAAATTAAGAACGCTTGGGCAACTTATCAAAGGATCGTGGATGGAATGTTCGCAAACCATATCGGAAGGACCATGGAAGTATACGTGGATGACATGCTCGTAAAATCATGACTGTCCATCAACCATGTCAGTGATTTGGAAATTATGTTTAGTATACTCCAACAATGTAGAATGAAGCTTAATACGTTGAAGTGCCATTTTGGAGTTGCATTGGGAAAGTTTCTTGGATTCATTGTCAATGCTCGAGGAATTGATGCCAATCCTGAGAATATCTAGGCAATTAGGAATCTCAAAACTCGCAGAACTATAAAGCAAGTACCAAGCCTCAACGAAAAGGTGGCAGCCTTGAGTAGGTTCATCTCTGGGTCTACAGACAAGTTCATCCCTTTGTTTGATCTGATTAGAAAAGAAAAACAAAATTTCGAATGGACAGAGGAGTGTGATGACGCATTCCAAGAACTAGTTCAACAGCTAGCCAAACCTCCCATTTTGTCAAAGCCGATTGATCATGAGAGATTATACATATATCTTGCAGTTTCAGCAAATGTGATCAGTGTCGCGTTGATTCGAGAAGAGGATCAGATCCAATGACCGGTCTATTATATCAGCAAAAAGCAAATTGGGGCATAAAGAAACTACCCGAATTTGGAAAAGCTGGCTTATTACCTCATCATAGCCGTGAGAATGCTCCGTCCAAATTTCCAGGCTCACCCAATCATAGTCTACACCGACCAGCCTTACGATAGAATCTAACACGACCTGAGACGCCTGGTAGATTGTTCAAGTGGAACATTGAGTTGAGTCAATTCGATATCACTTATACACCAAGGTAAGCCATCTGAGGACAAGTTATGGCAGACTTTATAGCCGAATTCACCATACCAAGAGACTTTCCCAAAGTCAATGAATCTCCTAAGCATGTGTGGAAGCTATACACCGATGTGCATTAAACGATCGTTGCTCAAGCGTTGGAGTGGTACTCGAAACCCCATAAGGCCGATCCATATGTTATGCGTTGAAGTTTGAATTCCGTGCAATTAACAACGAATCCGAGTACGAAGCTTTACTTGCTAGACTTAGGATTACCAGAGACTTGGGAATTATTGATGTGAAAATTTACTATGATTCGCAATTGGTCATATGGCAGGTTTGAGGAAAATATCAAGCCAAAGACCAAAGATTGGCTACCTACCTTACTCGGGTTCAAAAAGTGTTTAATCAGTTCGACTATTATACAATTCATTGTATATCCCAAGAGCACAATCAAAAAGCCAATTCTCTAGCAAAACGGGCTGGCACTGGCAAATCACAATAAATGGGACTCGTCCCCATCGAGACACTTACCGCTTTGAGTATCGATCAATTAGAAACAGACTAGGTGCATGAGGCAACACCTGAGAAGGAGTTATGGATGACTCCATTCAAAAACTATCTTGCACATGGAGCTTTACCTGAGCACAGAAGCGAGAAAAGACATATGCTTTGAAAAGCTTCAGGGTTTATTATTTAGAATGGAGTCCTATACAAGAGAGGATATTCTATTCCATTACACTGGTATATTGCCCACGATGAAATCAAATGAGTGTTACACGACGTGCATAAGGGAGAGTGCGGCGACCACAATGGAGGGCAAGCCCTTGCAAAAAAGATACTCAGATATGGATATTACTGGCCCACCATGAATCGAGACGCATTGTCTTATGCCAAGAGATGCGATAGATGCTAGAACCATGCTAGGATTCCAAGAGCCCCGCCTACCGAAATCACGCAGATGCTCAGTCCATGGTCGTTTTCCACATAGGGCATTGATATAATAGGGTCTTTACCTTTAGCCAAGGGTGGTGCGAAATAGGCCATCGTTGTAGTCGATTACTTTACCAAATAGGAGGAAGTTGAGCCCCTTACTACTATCATGATGAAGAAAGTAATCAACTTTGTTGTGCGTAACATCATCTGTCTTTTAGCCTCCCACACACAGTTGTAACTAAAAACGGGACCCAATTCGATAATGTCGAGTTCAGAGATTTCTATCAACGCTACCGCATCCAGAAGAAGTTCAAAGCAGTAGCTCACCCTCAAGCGAATGGACAAGTTGAAGCTATCAACAAAGTTATCAAGTCCATTCTAAAGAAACAATAACTACCTCATTCACACGTGTTGTCGTCCATCCGATCGACCGAACTGGGCTAGGTCGAGTTTGGTTTGGATACAAATAATATTTATGCAACAGACCGCACCTCACTTAACATAGATATTGTCCCCAACTTAGTCACCTTCGCCTGATGGGCCAAGCTAAGGTGTGGGGTTTTGTTCCTCAAAAGGTCTCGACATTATTATGAGGTGAAGGCTTTGGTATATAAGCACTCACTTCATAGTGTTTTTCAGCGATGTGGGACTATTATCCCCATTTTAAAGGGGTGTTACAATTTCCCTCCCTTTAGGGCCCAACTCCCACGTTGGCTCATGAACACAACACCACCCAGGCGTCGTAGCTATAACACGTACAGACCACAATTCCAGTTGGATATGGCTCTAATACCAATGTAACAGCCCGTACCTCACTTAACATAGATATTGTCCCCAACTTAATCACCTTCTCCTCATGGGCCAAGCCAAGGTGTGGGGTTTTGTTCCTCAAAAGGCCTCGACGTTATTATGAGGTGAAGACTTTGGTATATAAGCACCCGCTTCATGGTATTTTTTTTCACAATGTGGGACTATTATTCCCATTATGAAGGGGTGTTACAAGGGGAAAGTGGGTCGATGAGCTTTCCATGGCCCTATGGGCATATCGTACTACCCACAAGTCCACGATCGGCTACACTCTGTTTGCATTTTCCAACGGCTCCAAAGCCATTATTCCAGTTGAACTAGAAGTACCTTCTCACCGTATGACCTATTATGATCCAAAGACAAACGCCATCTTACTTGTAGAATCTTTGGATTTATTGGATGAGAACCATGAAGAGGCTGATTTGAGGGCAGCCGCACACCACAGTCAAGTCGCACGGTTATACAACGCGAAGTTCCAACCCAGAAATTTCGAAGTTGGCTATCTCATATTCAAGAGAATTTATTCGGTCCCTTCACACATAAAACCGACATGGGAAGGACCATATTTCATTAAGCGGAGACTTGGAGATGGCACATTCAAACTACCAACCGTTGACGGTCTTACTTTACCAAGAGCATGGAATAACAAGAGCCTCTGTTGCTATTACACATAACTGGCTTTTATTCCTTTAATATGCTTTTCCTTTGAAATTTATTTATGCATTTTTGTATTTGAACTTGTAATAAGGCAACTAACTTTGTCGTACTTTCTTATTTCAGCAATGTAATGCAGACTCATCAAACAAGATAAAAAATTTATGAAATGCATTGTGCAACCATCATGATGTACAAAGAGCTAAGTTCCATCTCAAGGTGGGACTTATTCACATAGGGAGTGACTGAGATCTGACCGGTCACTCGCTAAGTGAAACCCCAAGCTCGAGGGCAAGCGGCAATAAAGTAAAATGGATTGAAACACGACAATCCTCTAACAAACTCCAGCTCTCGGTGTGCGAGCTGGAGTACAAACTCCGAAACACGGGCTCGAAGTGGGTGGATCCATCCTCCCATGACTTCTCCCTTTTTCGGTCCAAGCTCAAAGAGGATGGACCCATCCATCTATGATTTCGCTTGCCAACTCAAGGTAGATGTGATCCGAATGTCCACAACCATGATCAACTCCTCGTTCCCAGAGTGCGAACGAGATGCTAATACTGAAACAACTATGATTGACCGTCTATCGACCGACTACAGATTTCCAGAGTGAACCGAAGTATAAACATTAACGGGCGTGATCGACCACCCACCAACTAACTCTGGTCCTGATAGCATGGGCTAGAGTATAAGCACTAAATGGGTGTGACTGACTAAATCGACTAACTCTAGTCTCGAGAGCACGGATTGGAGTATAATCGCCGAAAGGGTGTGACGGACTGACCGTAAAATTAACTTAAGTTCCCGGAGTGTGGATATAATTCTAAGTATTGGACAGGTGTGACTGACCACCCGTAAAATAACTTAAGTCCCCAGTGCGTGGATATGACTTCAAACATTAAGCAGGCTTGATCGACCGCCGGCATACAACTTTAATCCCCAAAGCATGGATGTAAATACCAAAAAATGAGCGAGCATGATCTGACCACTCAAACTCATTTTACTTTAACTTTGTTCCGACAAAGTTAAATTAAAGTTAGTGAGGGCGCAAAATGACTACCAACTGAACACTTCAATTCTCCCCAGAACTGGGGGCATAACACAAGCACTAGTTGCTAGCCGAAATGATGTAACGGTTGGGCTCGACTTGACATTTGATTATGACCCAAAGCCATGACTTCAGGACTTAGCAACCGGGCTCAAGTTCGACTCAAAAACTAAAGCCTTACAAGTACATTGAATGGAAACGTGAGTGCTAAAATACTTAAGCAAATAAACTCAGAATTTGCAGAAAGACAAAAAAATTATTTCTAATATTCTTTGAAAAAAAGATAAGTACAAAAATCTGTTAGATGAAATTTTATAAGTAGGGGCCAAACCTGCATCTATACATGGCCTACCAAAACGAAAGGAAATCTTATTCTAAGCTATCCGCAAAAAGGAGAAAAAGTGCCGCTCGGCTGCCTCTTCGAGCCTTTACCTCCCCAGCCTGCTTTAGCTAGTTTGTCTTTGGCCAAGGGAATTACAACTATATCCTCCTCAAAATTTAAAGGGACTGGAATACCCTCCGTGTGTTGAAATGGAAAAACGATGGCACCGTCAATGCTAGAGGAATGAGGCATGCTGGTACCGATGATGGTGCCACCCGGAGAAACAATAAGCATACGGACTGGGCCGGGATCCTCCATGCCGCCAACACTACAAACTTACTTGGCTTGCTCTATCTCGACTTTAATTTCCGCCATTATCTCCTCAGCCCGATATGCACGAATCCCCATTGGCATGCTACTAGTTAGGCCCGAGAAGCTCGTAATAACCACCTCTTCATTAATGAAGAAAGGCATTTCAGTGATTGGGTCTCTTTGGTGGTCGAGGAGTGCTTCAATCATTTGTTCATCAAAAACGCAACTGCTTTCATGAATCTCCCCAGCCGATGCTGCGACTATTGTAGTTGTAGCTTTCGTCATTAGTGCTTCCTGTTCGTGATGCATTATTAAGTTGCAGGAGGATCTAGTGATGCAGAATTTAAGGTTGAATGAAGATAGGAGAAAATATTAGTAATTTCTTTTGACGGCGTTCCTACGTTCGAGTGAATAGGAGAAGTGTTCAGAATACCTTCCTTAGTTTAGCTCCCTAGTTGAGCCGACATGCCTTACGAACCGCACTCAGTTACCAAAGATAGGTGCGGCTGGTCAAGGTTGTATCCTAAAATAGCTGGAAGATCAATAGGAGAAGTAGGATCAGATTGAGAGACTTGGAGCGCTTTTGAGCCTGTTCATGATGTTCAACTCCAGATCCTTCTCCAATGTACTAGTACTAAGTAGCTAGCTTTTCCTTTTTCGTGAGCGACGATAGGGTCGTGGAGGACTTTCACCTCATTTCTAACAAGTATTTGATTTTCCAGTTCGAATTCGTTGATGGTTGTAATGTTATGAGTCACCTACTCGTCCTATACCAAACGGCTCCAGGCTCTGTACAACTGGAAGGCATTATCTTCGTTGACTTAGTTTAGATTGCAGTTTCCTAAGACGTTTGCATTGTATGTGACCAAGAGATCTTCGAATTCATTCTCCATCCTGGCCTCCACTGCTTTAATTTCATTCTTAATTATGGCCTTGGCATTCTGAGCCTTTAAATTTCCTACATCCCTTTCAGCCTTAAGTGCCACCGTCTGTTCGCACGCCACCTTGGGGATTTGTTGGCCTCTTACTTTTCCTTAATGGCCTCGACAAGTTTTTCCTTTAGATCGTTGAGCTCTTTCACTACAGCGTCTCTCTCCAACGTGACAAGGGTATTCCGGTGGCCCATCTCCTGAATCAAGTCCATATGAAACCGTCGCATTTTTTCCATGGATTGTTTTGCCTCTTCAACTCTCTTATTAGCCTCCATCTCTGGTTTCCGTGAAGACTCGGCTTCATTATTGTGCACTTATATTATCCGATTTTTCTAGGCGAGATCTGTCTCCATTTTCTCAATTATCTTGGCCCGCTTAAAAGCTACCGATGAAGCCTTTTCCATAATTTTCACCCACTCCTGGTACTGACGCTAAACATCATGGACGTAGTCCTATACCAGTTTTTCTACATAATTGGGAATTCTTTTGAAGTTCAGAGGGAAATTGAAGCCATCAAAGCAGATATTTAGGAAGTCTTGCTTTTACTTAGCAATCTGAATGGCTTCCTCTCCAATGGGTTCTATAGCGGCCGGTTCTGTAACAATGGGAGCTTCCACCCTAGTCCTACGGCATTAGTCGCCATACTGTAAAGTGTGAGGAGGCATTATTTGGTGGGCAATCTTAGAAGGTTGCCTACCGAAGTCGGAGGATTTTGATGAACTTTTAGGTGGAGGCGATCGCGACTGGGATTGATGCCTATATTGATGTGGCCTCTCCCTCTCCCTTTCATAATGCTCATGCTTCTGGCTAGAGTGATGGCCAGGGTCGTAATCTCTTTCAGATTTGTGTCTGTAATAATTATAGTGAGAGCTTGATGCATGGCGTTTAGAACGAAGACTGTTAAGCATCAACCTCTGACTCACCATTGTGTCTGTAAAATGAAAAGAGAAGCAGACTTAATTATCTCTTGAAACTAGAAAACATGTGATTAGAAGTTGTGTGATTCCACGAAATGTGTGTTGTGCAAACCCCCAACCAACCAATTGCGGTGGCCTTGCTTGCAGGAGTTGGCTTCCCTACATCTAAAGCACTTAAGCCTACATCGATTCGCGATAGGGAGTGAAGTCCCTATAATTCAAAATCTTGAAATGAAGCCAACTCATCTGGAATAGGGATATCCGACAATCCTTTTAACGAACTTTCTATTTACAGAGAAGAAGTTTCTTGAATTATAGCGGTTGCAGTTGGTAGAGATACCACGACAGTTTTACACCTCTGAGATTTATGGGCGAGAGCCTTGCTCTTTTTTTCAATATCAAAGACTGTGTGAAGGTTCAACTGCGGGCTCATCCGCAGCTAGCAAACTCTTGTCGTCATTGTGTTCGATGATTACGACTCCAGGAGCTCTTCTTCCTCCTTGCCTCACCGGAGACACCCTGGGAACTCCTACTAGCCCGATGCTTTGATTGCCTCTATCAGCCCCACGATAATTAAGCTTTCATCGGTAAGGACTTCATCGATTTCTCTGAGCTCGGTCGGCACCGATCAGAGAATCCTTACTATCTTCTTAAATTGCGCTACTTTGGGCCACCGAATCAAAGCTGCAAAAGAAGTGAAATATTAGCATCAACCTATATTATCCAGTTAATTGATGAAGAAGCTGGGGCACTTGCGTCTAGCTTGCCACCGTTTGGTGAATCTTGGTTGACACCGAACGAAGAACCACTCAGTTTTAAAGTAGCTTAATTTTCTCCAAGCACTAGCCACTACTTTTCAATTTTTGACTGCTTCTAAGAAGGTGAATTAAGGGTTGTCCCCGCGATTTTTGACGTTAAATAGATATTTGATTCCTCGACAATCGGGGGCCACAAAAGATGCTCCATGAAGATAATATACAAGCTGTTGAGTAGAGCATATTCGTTTGGATGCAATTGAGAAGGAGTAATCTTCAAAAAGAACAGCACATCCCATATAAATTGGTTGAACGGGGGCAATGTCATGGCTGCGCACATGAACCTGTTACAGGCAGTATACCTTTCTGGGGGATTGTGGGCTCAATTTTCTGGCCCAGACAATTAAACATCATTTAGAGATAATCTAGTCTAAGGCAGATCCTATCTAACATGTCTTCGGAAATTTTGGAGCAAACTGAATCCTCCCGATTTAGAACCAACACTGCACCCAGTATTTCGTCCGAAGCAAGACTTGCTACATCAGCCGCAATTTCTAATATTTCTATAATGGGAAGTGGAGAACTCTGAACTTCTTCCTACCCCGAGCTTCCAAGATCCATAGCCATTGAACTCGGTAAAAATTCATCATTAAATGGCAATAAACCCTTGTTCCTCCTAGCGTAAAATGAGTGACCGTGTTGTATACTGCACTGCTACAGAATACTATAAATTTCTACAAGTTCGAAAGGTGGTAAAACAATAAGACTCTGAGACTCAACCGGAGTGGCCATCATCGTTGACCGTCCCAACCATGCCATCCTGACTTCGAAGAAGGTTCGTGTTAAGGTTCAATAAGTTTGTCAAATTACAGTTCCGTCGATGGGCTACAAAGGGTAGTCAGATATGCAGTTTAATGGTCAAGTCCAGATCTACAAGGATAAAGCTTGTCGGAGTCAAGTGTTCGAATATGAAAAAGTTTGTATCCATTGAAATTCAAACTTGAATCGTTCTAAAAAAGCCCGACTTCATATTAATCATGAAATTAGATTTCGTATCGATCACAAAGCCACGGCTTCGTATCGATCGTTCCACGCATCCAAGCACATCGAATGGATCACATGGCCAAGGCTTCATATCGATTGCTCCGGATCGATACGAAGCTGCTCCCTCCATCCATCATTTCCAGATCGGTATGAATGTCCACATTCTAGATCAACACAAAGATGCTTCCTCTATCCACCATTTATACGACTAACTACATCGTTCCAATCAACTGTTCTTCTTCTTCCCCAAGTTGCCAAAACTCGATTACTACTTCCTCAACCTCACTTAAATCAAATTGTGGCATCAACGACGCCGGATTCGGCCACGATAATGGATGAAACGGCATGGAGCCCTAAGTCTCGTCATTTTAAAGTCAATTTAACTCTTCAATTACCTAGTTTAAAGAGTCGGTTTGAAGGATTAATAAGTTAGTTGTTTGGAGATGAAGACTTTGTAAAAAAAAATCTATTCAGGTCGACATAAAGTAGATATGAAAACAAGGGCAAGTGAAAAAATTTGTCTGAGTAAAAAAGGTGTTTATATGCCTTCGTAACCAAGATAAATATGATTTGTATCCCAGTAGTAAAAACTGATGGAAGTGGTCAAAAGTGGTATCGATACGAAAGACACTTAGCAAGCATACCTAGAACGATCATTTCCATCGATACGAAGGAATAGCTTCGTATCCATCAACTCAAAGCGATCCAGAGATTAGCACTTCGTATCCATTAATGATTGTTAATCTATTTCGTCTCCATCGATATGAAGACCATCTACACAAAACCTACACTCTAACATCTCAAATCCATCTAGGAGAGGATCGATATGAAGGAGTGAATGAAAATAACCATCAATCGTTGTTGCAACTTGAATTTCATATCGGCCTAGGAGAGGATCGATATGAAACTCGATCAAGAGAACTTGGCAACTACCTATAAATATGCGAACGTGAACGAGAGTCAAGTTAACATATATGCATATATGACGAGCTGACATTCGATTTTCAAAGTTAACAGGAATTGGATGCTTCCCCGATGACAATGAAAACAGCGAACAACAAATTGGTAGCACTCGACCTTCAGTTACAACAAAACACTGCATGATCATTGGCAGTCAACAATTCAACATTTATAATGTTGGAATTCAGTCAAAGGTTGCGTCTCTTGAAAAAAAGACAACAACTATTCAACGAATCAGATAGTAATTTTTCATAATGAAGATTGTAGCTTTTCAAAGCATGTCATGTTCAGACATGACACGCTTTAGGTGGAAAATGTTATCCCACCTTTTGACAAGGCTGTAACACCAAGGACTTGACTAGAAACTAAAGACAATCAATCTTAGAGATCGGTTATACACAGGTCCACTATGGATACTGGCAAATTTTTTCTGAGTGCAGATCAAGCTATAGTTAACATGTTACGACAAAAAAAGCTATGAAAGGCAACATTTCAAAATTCAAGTCAATTGGAGTTCGTATGGTCAAGTTATGGATCGATTAAGTACATTGGGAAGCACGTTTGTTTCGTATCCATCGGCTTCGTATCCATCTGGTTCACATCCATCACTTTGCTCACAACTATTAGGTTCATATCCATCAACCAACAACATCGATCATAATCGATGTGTTCAATTCGTATCGATCAAACACTCCCATCCATTTCGTTTCGATCAGCGAACAGATCGATACAAAACCAACATCAAGCATCGATACAAAGCGACATGCAAGCATCAGAAATGAGTCACACTAGATCGATAAGAAGAAGGCATGGGCAACCAAGGGAAGCGGTCAACTAGCATGAAACTCGGATCTCTACATGATTTCGGCTCCACATTATCGATACAAGATCGATCGATATGAAGAAGCACCGATACGCGTGGATCGATACACAAGCCTCAACCAACCTACAAATCCGATCTTGGATCGATCATAACTCAAAATCTACATGTCAAAAAGCTATGAAATTTCATAGGAGCTTACTTACCACCTTAAGAATGCCTACGATCATTCACAGCCCAAACGGACACAATAGTTATCGATACGAAAGAGATGGGGATCGATCCAATTCGATCCCAAATGACCCCAGATCAATCTAGTGGGTCCACCTACAAGTGGGAAAAGGTATTCCGAGTTTCGAGGTAGATATTTTAGACCTACACTTATAAATAGTGCCCCCACGCCTATAAAAAAAGGAATTTTGACTCTGCTACGCCATTACTCTATTGCAACTACTCTGTAACTCGAGTCAAAGTGTTGTACTGTTGTAATCAGTTGTCAATCATCAATAAACAGCAAAAAATTTAAAGTGGACGTAGGCTACAAGATCGAACCAGCATAATTTCTTGTCTTTTTTTCATTTCTGCATGTTTTTATTAGTGTGATTGTTAGATTAGTCTCTTTTTCCATTTATTGTCTTCACTTTAATCTCTTTAATAACATCCGAAGAGTGTTGTGCCCAATTTTGGTACAAGAACTTTAGCCAAAGATTCAAGACTTTTCTCTAGTGAAGTCAAACGTTTATTTTCTTGGAGAGCAAAAGATTATTGCAGATGATTTTGAGATGGGCCCGTAAAATTTTGTTGAAAGGGAGGATTCGAAGCATTACTCTAAAATGCTTAAAAATCAGGGCGAACCAAATTCATGTTGGAATTATTTTGGTTCCATGCAAAGTTAGGATGATTCTCCAACGAGGATTGTATGTTCAATAAAAGGGTCATTATTAACCTTGTTAAAAGCACTAAGTTCTTCCATTGAGTTAGGAAACCGATCGATTATGTGATTCGGATTGTTGCATTTATAACATACTGATTGGGAAGCTTGGTGTTTGTGACCAAATTGGCCACAAACACCTAAGAATAGGTTTGTGTAAAGTGAAGAAACTAAATTAAAATAAAGGAATATAGAAAATAATAAGCAAATCAAAGTAGAAATCAAGAACAACAGGATTTATAGTGGTTCAGCGTCGATTGCCTACATTGAATATTCTCTTTATTGATTCACAACAATCTTGATTATAGTAGCAAACAGTAAAATAAGGGAGTAATCAAAAAGTTGGTTACAATAAAAGAGCTATGTAACTAGCAACGTAAAGGTCCTCAAAATGACCCTCTATGCCAGTATTTCTAGGCGAAAGTGACCACCATCTCTCTGAAACTTCGATTACAGGACCTCCTTATCCATATGGGCCTACCATAGGGGTCGCTAGGCCCTAATACCAATGAATAGGGATCAGTACCGATTCCTTATTGGTTAATTCTAGTGCACTATCCCTATGGCATCTTATTCATGCTTAGATATGATGGCTCTCCAAATATCATGTTGATTAGATGTATGGAGCTCGTGGTTTTGGTTAATCTTTTGTTCGAACCCATTCTAAAGTTGTTTCTGTCAATCCCTTATATGTGGATCATGCTGATCCATGCTCTTCCAAGATTCATTATCGATCCCTTTGGTTCTACAAGGTTATGCCTATGCCTTCCATCTCAGCCGTTCCATCTTGCTTCACAAGGTTATGTTGATCCCTCTTGCCATACATAACTACGTCGATCCCTTTTGCTTTCTAAGACTGTGCTGATCCATCCAATTCCACAACACCCATGCTGATCCATAGACCACCACCTATGTCGATCCCTCTATTACTTCATTTATTTCCACTCTTCATCTAACTAACTATGCTTATCCCTAGTGTACTGCCTTAATATGTCGATCCATTGCGTATCCAAGCTATTCTCCATATTTTTAGCATCCTGCATCATCTATCTACCAACTCTATCTAATCCTGGTTTCATATAACCATCTAAACTCTTCTTTTGGGTCCTAGAGCCATTGTTCTGTGGTCATCCTTCATGACAACATTTGAATCTGTCTTGTGCAGTCAGTCCAGTATAGCCGGGTCAGGATACCGGTTAACACTTGCCCCCCAAAGCATGTCTTGTGAGTAACATGACATGCTTTGAAAGGGAACAAGTCTGAATTATCGGAATGAAGCCCATCCAACTTCCTGATTGATTGCTATTCCATTGTCCAATCATTTTCCAAGATATTGAAACTTCCATTGATTGCTATGGCGCTTGGTCGACTTCTAGTAATATGTGTCTGATGTCATATGCTATCAACATATATAAATTCGATCATGCGAGACTCATAAGCCTTTTATTATCTGATCTAGCCTCAAACTTGAAAGCTTCCGGTTTGATTACAACTTCTGCTGATTTCAAAAAGATTAAACTTTTAAATCATTCTTGTGTATATTCATATACACGTTTCTGTCGTTGGTTCTCGGATGTGCTCAAACGTTCATCGGTCATTGACAATTTTTATATTAATCTATATATTCGTGTTTGCAGTCAAACCTTTATGATCAAGATCATCATTCATTTATCCAAGAATTATTCCCTTTTCATTTTTCATTTCATTCATTTTTCTTCTTTTTTTTATCTTTTTTATACATATGTTGGGATCGACATTCATCATGCTAACCCATTGCTGAGGCTGCGCAAATAGGGATCGGCAAGTCACAGTGCTGATCCCTCCTTACCTTGGACTAGTTCAACCTTATCGCTAATTCTTCTTCCAACACACACACACACACACACACACACACACACACATATATATATAGACACATGAGCCCTCTTTCTTTCCTTACTTTATCATTTCACTTGCTTTTGGACAAAAACTCCCTTCCGAACCCAAGCTCCTTAAGTTTTCAACCTCAAATCTAAACACAACTTTAACCAATCTTCCAAAGTCACACTTCCCCTGTCTTCAATCCAACGAACCTCTAATGCTTGCCCCTGATTTAACTTGATACTCCACGTTTTAACATAGGTACGAATTTAAGATTTACCTTCATATAGGTATGACTGAAATTGTCAATGAGTGTTGTGGCGAGTTAGAGCGTCCTTTAGATAGACGACCTGATGGTTTGCATTAGGATATGAGGGAGAGAAGAAGAAGAAGTGTTCGTTTGAATATCTTTAGTAGGGAAGGAGTTAGGAAGGAAGAAAGGCAGGGTTTGGCATACAAAGGACTTATTTGTTTAGTTATAATAGAGGAAAGTTGTGGAAAGGGGATCGGATGGGAAGAGTTTTGAGAGGGGTTGGTATAGGATAGGGATCGGTATTAGGTTATGATGTTCTTGGATAGGGTTCGGTATAGGATAAGGATCGGTAAGAGGTGTCATAAGATAAGGTTCAGTATGCAGTGGCTTTGATGAGGTGTCGGTGTTCCTTAGTTATGAAGAGGGATCGGTTTTGGGTGGGTTTAGGAAAGGGATCGGTATTAGGTAGCGACCTTATGTTCAGTGTGGAGGCTTTAGGTTGAGGGATCGGTAGGAAGTGTTCTTGACGAGGGATCGGTATGAGGTCAAGTGGCTTGGGAAAGAGATGGGCAACAAAGTCAAAGGGTCGGTATTCGCACCAACGACCAATCCAATCTAACTCATTCGGAAAATCAATGCTTGTTTGCCTTGATGACTATGAACATAAGATGACAATGAACGATATAACATGCATACTCAAACTATACGTTGGACTTGAGACTAAACGACCAATCTTTCGGAATTCTCAATATGGACCATGTAACAAACTTGCTAATAAACTTAGATAACATACTTCATAATTCAGTATACCGATAGTCGATCCAAAGCTTTCACTTCCAATCAGCTTCGTTGCCAATTGAAATGGTCAGTGATGTCGGTCTCTCTGGATAAAACTCCAAGTCTCATCATTTTATTATTGCCTTTTTGATATCAAACTGTTTATGTCTGTTACACACTACGCTGCATGGCACTGTTCACACTTAACATAGGGGAACAATTTCTAATCTCAATTATCTTTTGAGTATAGCTAATATAGATTCCACACGCATGAAGTGTTCAATTAACTTGTCTTTCGATTCGACGACGCAATACATCGGTTCTGACGGAGTTGAGTTCTGCAACTATATCCGAAAGGCCTTCTCCAAGCCACCATGTAGAACAAATAGTAGCTTCTAACCTACAAATCGATCCCCTCTTCGACATTCCATTTTTCCAACGAATATCATAAACCCTGCTCCTGATGCTGTCGATGGAGCCATTCTCCTTAATAATCAAGTGGATTCACAAACTTCTTGAATCGACGAAGCCGCTCTTCGTCGGTTATGCCCAATCCATGGAATTATAAGTTCCTACAAGACAAGATAGACCTCGCTTGCCCTAACCGGATATACAATGTGCAAAAAATTTATGTGTTAGGTTGGATGCTTTCTACCTTTTAATTCCTTTGTCGGGTTGATGTTGGGATATCTCCGGATTGCTCCTACACAAATGCATCCCAACAATTATGCTTCATTTATGGGACTTTCCTATTATTCATGAATGGTCTATTCTATCCGTTCACTCCTGCAGACATCAGATTTATATACAATTTCAAAAGACAATCGAGAAGCCCTTCTTCCATCTACCTCGAAAATTCACCAAATTGCCATGTCTTGATGGGCACCTGGAACAAACTTTCATTATTTAAACACGAATTGTTTCATATTCGATTCCCTCCTAGATTCACAAGAAGATGGTTAGAAGGACGTAAGTATTAGTTCCACTTTTACCTCAAGCTCACTGACTCAAGTCGTGACTTTTCCCTTGAATTTACTAACATCCGAAGATTTTTTAGGTGTTCGTCCACGTCCCAAAGGCGTTGATTTCTCCAGAGTCGTTATTGCCATCCACACTACTCCCGTTGCGGATCGAGATAGCAAACTCCTCTTAACCAATAAACTGCTATCTTAATTTGGGCTGCTGGAAGACGGTCGTAGGATTTGACTTCTTGAAAGTGTGATATTACCGAGGAATATTCTAGAACAAAGATGGGGGACAGTTAACCCCATTGTGCTCCCAGCTGAAGGGGCTCGGGAAGATACTAAAGAGGGGAAATCAAAGATTCTCAAATTGATAAATCAAGAGATGGTGATGCAGGACTTGAAAAAGCACCGATGGTTGAACTGTCGCAAGTCGGGCAATCACGAACACCTCAAAGAGAAAAAATAGGGTAGCATATTAGCTATGTAGAAGAAAGACTGCATCAGACCGAAGTTTATTACTTCTTTAAAAGAGGAATCATCTTCTCAGCATTTGGAAAGCTCGTTAAAAGGATTCTCCAATCTTTAAATTTCGGATGACATTATATCCTACGACTTTCCAAATATAACATCGAAGAACTAAACTCGCCCACAAGAAGCGGTGAAGGTATCCAACATCCTAATAAAGGGGAGAACACATCGATGTGCAAAGCTATCATCACCGGTCTATTGGTAGGAATAATAGGACACTCGCATTCACTTACATCCCACTGTACACTTGTTATTGATGTCTTGTACGACAATTTCTAATACGCTCTTGTTTGTTCTTTTATAGGTGCACCATCTCAATCAAAAGCCTTCGACTGTCTTTAAAGCTCCTCAACATATCATCATCCAAGCCAAGATACCGAATCCGCTCATCGTAGAGAAAAGGATGAGGGACGGGACAAACATTATTATTAC
This sequence comes from Allium cepa, assembly GCA_030765085.1. Classification (NCBI taxonomy): domain Eukaryota; kingdom Viridiplantae; phylum Streptophyta; class Magnoliopsida; order Asparagales; family Amaryllidaceae; genus Allium; species Allium cepa. Next base: position 147,829,130 of record CM060945.1, read on the forward strand.
TCGAGGGAGACTTCTTCTCTTCCAAATGCAAATCCCAATCTCACACATCTCGATAAGGCAAGTAGTCCGATTTTCCTACCCACACTAGAGGGTAGCCTTCCAATCATGGTCCTCATATCACCTCATCTCATGAGCCACATTTCGACTCCTCAAGCTCTAGAAAATCTCATGAGCGTCGTTTTGAAAAAAAAATCCTCTCGCTACCTCTGAACTACCTTTGTCGGCTACCGCTCCTATAGCGACCCGACTTTCTACCACCAGAAAGATGCATCACTATTTAAGAAAGAAAGGGATAGAAGAAGAAAAGAAAGAGAAGAAAGAACAACACATCAGAATCTCACAGCGGAACGAATGAAATATAATATATAACACATATATAGTATCAAATACATCAGAGTACACAAATATACATCTCAATTTAGACAGTTATAACATTTCTGTCTAATGCACAATACAAGAACAACCATATAGAATAACATCACAGCGGAAACTCTATCAATATATCTACACACTGAAGCCTCCTGCTCCAAAGCTCCTTCAGAATTCGTCAAGAATAACCTGAATCACTTGACAACTCATACATAATATGAGTACCTAAGAGTTTAATAAAACAGAAAATAAACACTCGGGTCAGACAGGGGTCTGGTGTGAGTAAACGATTTAAAATTGCTTAACTTTAGAAAATCCTTTGAAAAGAAAGGTATCACGTAAGACTTCCCACACATAAACATGGAAAAGTTTTTACCTTACGTTTACCAAAACATTTGATAGGAGATCCAGTGATATTATAATAGTGTCTAGGGTTTTCAAGTAAATAAGAAATAGCCGAAATTTTTACATCTATTAAATTCTAGCTGCTAGCCACAAAAGTGGGTAATACAAACAAAACCGTAGGGTCTCATAGGAAGAATGGGTTTCCAACAATGGCAGGGCTACTAGGGTACCGCCCGTCATAGTACGTGGCCTAGATCACCGTACCGAGGAGCCACCCTAACTCCCCTACAACACAAGACCGGAACCATTCCTTACTGAATAGTCCCGAACAAGACAACCCCGCAGTTGGCTGCAGATCCAACTGCCCACACAGCCGAAATAAAAAGGGACATCTAGACAGGGGTAAATCTCGTCCTACTTGGACATGACCCACTTAACCTTGCTGCACCTTCCATGTTTTAGCCATTCCCGGTTGATGAGGCTTGAGGCTGCGATTACCTTTATAGGACATATCTATCTTAGAATGCTCATCGTCCACCTGACGATGTTCTGAAAGCATTCAATCCATACAAGTCCGTTCCAGGTTCGAACGGAACCGAAGGCACTATCTCGTTACACTCATTTTGGAATCACTCTCAGAGTTAATGAATATAGCCCTTGCACTTTGAATCTTCATCTCGAATCTGAAAGTACTATCTTCGTTAAACTCATTCTGGAATCACCCTCGGAGTTATAACGATACATAGTTCTTACACTTCGAGTCTTCACTTCACTTCACTTGGATTTACGACCTAACGTTAATTTGGATCGATGTGGTTTTCGGATATAAAACCTGATCCCGGTCTCATCGAATCCAAAACACCGTTTTAATGTCCAAGTTACACTTAAGGGTTTCATAGTGGATATTCAAAATTTCACTTACAATAAAAGGATGATTCATAACCCACAGACAGATAATCCATTATTATCAAATTCATTATCACAAAGCAGCATATATATCACATCTCAGATATATCACATTCAAATCATTACATATAACTAATGACATCCAATATCATCCAATATCATTACTCATCCAATGATATTTATCATCCAATCATTAATCATCCATAACAAGCTTTGAATCAATCTTAATTAATTTAACTAATTCTTAATTAAATTAATTTCTTACTTAATCACTTGGATTATCATTAATCCAACTTACTTATTCATTAATTAATTACAAATTAATTAACTAAACATCACTAAATTATCCACTTTAATTAATCTTCCTTGATTAATTATTTCTTAATTACTCTGAGTAATTATTCCATAATTACAATTTTAATTAACCATCTTGATTAATTATAATTATACCAAGTAATTATCTCTTAATTATCTTTTAAATTAATCATCCTTGATTAATTATTATTTAATTACTCTGATAATTATTTCTTAACTATCTTTTACAATTAATCATACTTGATTAATCACTTTTTAATTAATCACACTTGAGTAGTTACTTTTAATTAATCACATTTGATTAATTACTTTTTAATTACATTTAGTAATTAAAACTAAATTATAGATTAATTATCCTTTAATTATTAATTAACAATTAATTATTTATTTCCATTAATTAATGATTACTTCCATTAATTAAATTTCTCCTTAATTAATTACTTAACAAGTAATAAATCACTTTGTTAATTACTCTTAATCCATTCATTAATTAATTAGTCTTTAATTAATAAATAAATTTAAACCTTTAAATTAATTAAATTAATTAATTCTTTAATTAATAACACAAGAGATTAAACCTTAATCACTTCTACCCAATTACTTTCATAAAGTAATTAACCTCTAATTACTTTGTTAAATAATTATTCTTACTTAATTACCTCCAGTAATTAATCACTTAATTACTTCACCAAGTAATTACACTTAATTAACTCCAAAGTGATTATCTTTAATTAATCACTAATTAATTACTCGGTTGATTATTTAACTAATTGTTTTAATTTAATTAGATGATTCTTTAACTTCTTATATTATAAAGATCCTTAATTAAGTAAATCATTAACTTAATTAAATTATTATATTAACCAATAACACTTTAATTATTAAAAATAATTGAGTTATCTTAATTATTTTCATACATTTGTTTATCTTTAGTTAATCAAAATTCTAAATTACTCAAGATAAATCTTTACTATAATTGATTACTAAATCGTAATCATTAAACCTTATTTAAAATAAAATATATTAGAAATCAATTATAATTAAAACAATTTAAACATTCAAATTAAACTTTTAAATCTTTAAACTTCCAAAGTTATTTAACAAAATTTAATACAAACCTTATTATTAAAAATCTACTTATTTTATTTTTAAAAACTTTATATTTCAATATATATAAACTTGTTTAAAACTTAATCTTGAAACAAATTAGTTTTGTAGGTAAAAACTTGTTTTACTTTGTTTTAAAATTTTATAAACATTTCAAAATCAAATTTCTTTGTTTAGATTTTTTTTAAAACACTTGTTAAATCTTAAAACCTGAACACCACAAACTGCTCAACAAAAAAACCGGAGCAAACCCCTCTTGAATCCCGATGCGAACTCGAGACCATCCCCCACTACTCCTACTTCAAGAAATCACATCAGAAACACAAAGAAAACTTCGAGCTTCCCCCAATCTACCCAAAACCCATTTCCTGATGCACGAAACCGTGCACGTCAACGTGCACCACCTCCCTGGCCAATGACGAACCATACTCCAGCCTTCGTTACATCGCACTCAACCACGACATCAACAATCGAAACCCAGAAATCAAGCTTCGATCGAAAATCAAAATTCGACCATAAACCCAAACTGCTAAAACCAATATCCACCAGAAAAATTAACGCCGCCGACGACCCATCACTCGAGACGCCACGCCATCCTCACCAAAGCTTCATCCCGATCTTCAGAACCTACGGCAATACATGCGATCACCTCCGGTTGCTTCTCATCGCCGCGAAAACAAAATGAACAACGATGACAAAACACAGGGTGTTAAACCCAAATCCATTGATTATCGGCCACCTCAATCATTAATAAATTCCCAAATTATTTTTCCCATGATCCTTATCTTCTCCTTGACCTTCGAGCTCAACCGCGTTGCCCAGTTTGTCGTTGATCAATGGAATTCGACCAAAACAGCTGATCCGTTCAACTCAAGAACCCCAATAAATTATCCAACTAAAAATTGAAATAATCACACTAAAGTCATGGTTTTCTATTACTATTTCAATCATGCAATCAAAACTAAAAGTTGAATTCATAAATTTTTTTACCCAAATTAAGATTTTAGTGTAAATTTTAAAATTTGAGCTAAATATCCATTTTAAAAACCTATAATTATTTTTAGAAGAAAGATTACATGATTTCAAACAACCTTTGTTTACAAATCATAAGCAAATTTGGATTCAACATGGAGTTATTGATTTTATTATGAAAATGATATCTGTTGTTATCACACAGAGACCATTTGAACAACATAGACATTCAAATATTCATCATTCATGCATGCATCTAATTTAATTCAAGTATTTCAGAAATCATCATGATATTCATTCACAAGAACAAGTTGAATCCAAGATTTAAAACTGTTTTTAAAATTTCATTTACTCGCCTTATTAAAATAGATTTCAGAGAACACAAGTTTGCAGGCTCTTGAATTTCACTTTGCATGTTGAGTTTAATCGTGTTGCTGTTGATTCCAAGTTTTGCTTGTTGATGTTTTACATCATGTTGCTTCTTGCCTCTGATTTAAATTTTCCAGTCCCTTATTGTTCAGATGTTAGATTCCAGATTTTCTTTCTTTTATTTTCAGATTTTTACAGTTTTCTTCTTCCTTTTTGATCTTTGTTTTGTATTACATTTTTGTTGAAATGAAGAAAAGGTTTAGCTGAAAGTTTAAAAGTAAATTTCTTCTTCTTATTATTATTTTAAAATTTAATTTGAAATTAAATTATCAAGAGAATTTGACACTTGCCCCTTTCATGTTTTAATTAACTTACACGTGTCGCTAACATATATTAATATACTTACAAGTGTTATTTTAATGTTTTATTAATGATTTATAGATGTCACTTTTTTTTTAATAATTTATTTAAGCTATGTATGTAATATGTATATGTTTGTAATTATGTAATATTTACATGGTTATAAAATGTTTTTATCTTATATAAATAAGTTTTAGATTTAATAAATATTCAAAAGTGAATTTATGTAAACATTTATTAATAACTTATATTTTTGATCCAATAAATTTAACATATGTTTAAATGCTTGAGAATTTTAATTTAACTCTATATTTATTTTCACAAACAAATTTTGCCTTATGTTTGAATTTTAAAATGAAAGAATATTGAAAACAAAAGAAAATGAACTTCTAATTTAATTCTTATTTAAAACTCAAGTTAAAATATATGTTTATAATAAATAAGAAACTATTCTTGTTATTAAAATTTTAAATCTCAAATATCCTATTTAAAAGTATTAAGTCAAATTAAAGTTTTCAAATTACAAATTATATACAGTAAAGTTTGAAAACACTTTACTAAATTCACAACAATAATTTTTCCCATTTCTAATATATATACAAATATATACATTTCAAATGGAAAAAATTTTAACACTAGTTTTGATAATCACTATATTAATTTTAAAACACAAATCCAAACCACAATATATATATATATATATATTCATATATTCATATATATTACAATTTGAATATATTAGCTTTTATTACATTAAGGACTTCCCGTATATAATATATATCAATATATATATTATAAATAGAAAACATTTTGATTAGCTTTTGAAAAATAAATCTTACCAATTTTAAATTGCTAAAATAAATATTTCCAAATTAAAATATTATTAGTTTTCAAAAGAATTAAACTTGCATATTTTATGTTGTTAAGAAAAATGTTAATAGATATTATCAAATTAAATATTATTAACCTTTAAAAGAATTTTAACTTGTTAATTTATAATATAAAATTATCAAACCAAATTTAATTATTAACAAAGATTATTAAATTGATATTGCTCAAAATTCTGAGTCGTCACATTCCTCCCCCCTTAAAAGAATTTCATCCCCGAAATTTAAAAGCAAAGATAATTTGATAACCCAGCAAAAGTTTTAATTTCAAACAGCTATTACACACATAAATCATACACTATCAATCATAGCAACCAATTCAAACAAATAATTTTAATTATCCAGAAAAAATTCTGGATAGAACTTCCTAAAATTATCAAGAGTTTCCAGGTACCTATACTGGAATACTCGCTCTACAGAATCTTAAGTAACTACACTACTAAAACCCAGAACTCCTCTCATCTGGACCTACAAATCTGAAAAAGATATCAGATTAAACTCAAGACCAGCACAACTACCATATCCTTCTGAACTGCTGATTCGATCACTCGTGATGAATCATACATGTATTCCTCAAAGATACGTGAAATAAAATGAATTCCAACTATCCGAACTGGCAATTCAATCCTATAGATCAAAATCTAATCTCCAGAGAACACAGGAAAAATCTCAAAATACATCCGGAGCTAGCTCTCTAGTTTTACTCAGTCTTATATCTCCTTTGATTGGATAAAACTAAAACAATATCCAAATTCCAACTTCTCATTCCAAATCTCCTCAATTCTTAACTACATAACTCTTCTGATGCTCCTGAGTCACCTCCATCTTTCCTGATCAGCTTAACCCTTGTTGATTGCTTCATGAAACAAACTGGACCAAAATCAGACCATTTTCAGATCCTACTCAACAAAATGACTCTCCCGAAAATTTGCCAAAATCCAAAACACAACTCTATTCCACAAGCATTAGTGGACTTCAAACCTACTTCTCTTATCTGGAATAGCCAAACAGTTGCACATGACAACCTTGCCTTCAAAATCCTGAAAATTCCTTCATACTTGAATTTCCTGTAGAAATCCTCTAATCCAAGAAAACTGCCACTCCCGGTTGCTCCTACTCTAGAATAACTGCCATCTCGCTTTCGCTGCACAACTCTGATCTGGAGTAGATGAGAATGCTATCGAAGAATTCAAGCACAAACTTCCTCCATACACTGTTCATTAGGTCCTTAAAAATCTTAGTCATCATTCCACTTGATCAAAACATCCTAGCGGAATCTAAACTAGAAATCTAGATGATCAATCCCTCCTCAAGAATCCTGAGCTGCTTCACCAAACTCTTCTCGCTCTAAGAGTCGTCCCTCTACATGGTTGAACCATCAGTATTTCTCCTAGAATCCAAGTCGATAAGAAAACTCAATCTCCTATTCGGGTAGATTTCTGATTTCCTCAAAAACATCCGGAAAATCTCTAACTACCTTAATAGCCTTTACCTCCACATGAGATTCCCCAATTCCCAATCCAAAGAATACTCCATGAATTCCCAAACTAATCGCAAGTCACTTTTGCGATCTTACTCAGTTCAGATTCTAAAGAATTATCTTCACCAACTAGAATAGCTTTCCTAATCAGGTTCAATCTTTCTAGAATGGCTTATTTATCAGAAAAACTGATAGATCACTTCCAGCAAATATCCTGCTCTGCTGAGCCTCCCGAAGAAATGGATAAGCCTTCACTATCTGCGTAGTCTGCCGATAGTATAATCCCAAAGATTTCTGAATCATCGAGGAAGCGGGTCCACGCTGCTTCCAAACTTCACTTAAATGATACTTCTAAGCCAAAAGATCTTCCTTAACCACAAGCTCCTTGAAATTCAAAACTATCACCCAATTCCACTAAAAGATCCTTGAGACGGGTGGACATCTTCTCAAGAAACTCGGCTCAAACCAAACACCAACCACTTGTTCTTCTTAAGGGAAAATAATGAGACCATGTCCGAAATGAGGTAACTCGTCGTCCTTAGTTTCATACTTCAATATAGATAAGATTCCCTTACTTGAGATCCAGAAGATCCCTAAATAACCAAATCTTTCCTACAGTAGGCATCAACTGTTCCTCCAATACCATCTAAATCTTGCTTCAAAAGAAACACCTTCAGAACCATCTGTGGATACTGCATCCTATCACAGCTATTCCTTCCTGATGTCACCAAGTTACCATCTCCTGCTTCTGCTCAGCTGACAGATTCAACTCTTAGAAATCCCGCTCACTCGAGAGCAAATCAACCTCACACTTCAAGAATATACTCCAATCATGGCAAGGACTTCCTTTGGAATCAATGAAATCCTTTCACCAATCTACAAAGCTTATTCGAGACAGTATTAGATCTACAATCTCGACAGATATATCTCCAACCACAACATATGAGCCTCTTCCATAAGTGGTAGTCGTGTTACACACACCCCTACCCGATCTACCCTTATAACTTATGTTGGAAAGTCCGAACAGATAACCCAATAGATTAGGTAGATATATACAAATATATATATATATATAATTATAAGTACACTCTCTCAAGAAAGAAGTCACTCCAAAGCCAAGGTATTCACTCAACCTAGTGCTCTGATACCAGCTGTAGCGACCCGACTTTCTACCACCAGAAAGACACATCACTATTTAAGAAAGAAAGGGATAGAAGAAGAAAAGAAAGAGAAGAAAGAACAACACATCAGAATCTCACAACGGAACGAATGAAATATAATATATAACATATATATAGTATCAAATACATCAAAGTACACAACTATACATCTCAATTTAGATAGTTATAACATTTCTGTCTAATGTACAATACAAGAACAGCCATACAGAATAACATCACAGCGGAAACTTTATCTATATATCTACACAGTGAAGCCTCCTGCTCCAAAGCTCCTTCAGAATTCGTCAAGAATAACCTGAATCACTAGACTACTCATACATAATATGAGTAGCCAAGAGTTTAATAAAACAGAAAATAAACACTCGGGTCAGACAGGGGTCTAGTGTGAGTAAACGGTTTAAAATTGCTTAACTTTAGAAAATCCTTTGAAAAGAAAGGTATCACGTAAGACTTCCCGCACATAAACATGAAAAAGTTTTTACATTACGCTAACCAAATCATTTGATAGGAAATCCAGTGATATTATAATAGTGTTTAGGGTTTTCAAGTAAATAAGAAATAGCCGAAATTGTTACATCTATTAAATTCCAGCTACTAGCATCAAAAGTGGGTAATACAAACAAAACCGTAGGCTCCGTAGGAAGAATGGGTTTCCAACAATGGCAAGGCTACTAGGGTACCGCCCGTCACAGTACGTGGCCAAGATGACCATACCGAGGAGCTACCCTAACTTCCCTGCAACACAAGGCCGGAACCATTCCTTACTGAATAGTCCCGAGCAAGACAACCCCGCAGTTGGCTGCAGATCCAACTGCCCAGATAGCCGAAATAAAAAGGGACATCTAGACAGGGGTAAATCTCGTCCTACTTGGGCATGACCCACTTAACCTTGCTGCACCTCCCCTGTTTTGGCCATTCCTGGTTGATGAGGCTTGAGGCTGCGATTACCTTTGTAGGACATATCTATCTTAGAATGCTCATCGTCCACCTGACGATGTTCTGAAAGAATTCAATCCATACAAGTCCGTTCCGGGTTCGAACGGGACCGAAGGCACTATCTCGTTACACTCATTTTGGAATCACCCTCAGAGTTAACGACAATAGCCCTTGCACTCTGAATCTTCATCTCGAATCTGAAAGTACTATCTTCGTTAAACTCATTCTGGAATCACCCTCGGAGTTATAACGATACATAGTTCTAACACTTCGAGTCTTCACTTCACTTCACTTGGATTTACGACTTAACGTTAATTTGGATCGGTGTGGTTTTCGGATATAAAACCTGATCCCGGTCTCATCGAATCCAAATTGCCATTTTAATGTCCAAGTTATACTTAAGGGTTTAACAGTAGATATTCAGAATATCACTTACAACAAAAGGATGATTCATAACACACAGATAGATAATCCACTATTATCAAATTCATCCACACATATCACAAAGCAGCATATATATCACATCTCAGATATGTCACACTCAAATCATTACATATCAACTAATGACATCCAATATCATCCAATATCATTACTCATCCAATGATATTTATCATCCAATCATTAGTCATCCATAACAAGTTTTGAATCATTCTTAATTAATTTAATTAATTCTTAATTAAATTAATTTCTTACTTAATCACTTGGATTATCATTAATCCAACTTACTTATTCATTAATTAATTACAAATTAATTAACTAAACATCACGTAATTATCCACTTTAATTAATCCCCCTTGATTAATTATTTCTTAATTACTCTGAGTAGTTATTCCTTAATTACAATTTTAATTAATCATCTTGATTAATTACTTGTTTAATTATACCAAGTAACTATCTCTTAATTATCTTTTAGATTAATCATCCTTGATTAATTATTATTTAATTACCTTGATAATTACTTCTTAATTATCTTTTATAAATAATCATACTTGATTAATCACTTTTTAATTAATCACACTTGATTAATTACTTTTAATTAATCACATTTGATTAATTACTTTTTAATTACATTTAGTAATTAAAACTAAATTATAGATTAATTATCCTTTAATTATTAATTAACAATTAATTATTTATTTCCATTAATTAATGATTACTTCCATTAATTAAATTTCTTCTTAATTAATTACTTAACAAGTAATTAATCACTTTATTAATTACTCTTAATCCTTTTATTATTTAATTAGTCTTCAATTAATTAATAAATTTAAACCTTTAAATTAATTTAATTAATTAATTCTTTAATTAATAACACAAGTGTTTAACCCTTAATCACTTCTACCCAATTACTTTCATAAAGTAATTAAACTCTAATCACTTTGTTAAATAATAATTCTTACTTAATTACCTCCAGTAATTAATCACTTAATTACTTCACCAAGTAATTACACTTAATTAACTCCAAAGTGATTATCTTTAATTAATCACTAATTAATTACTCAGTTGATTATTTAACTAATCGTTTTAATTTAATTAGATGATTCTTTAACTTCTTATATTATAAAGATCCTTAATTAAGTAAATCATTAACTTAATTAAATTATTATATTAACCAATAACACTTTAATTATTAAAAATAATTGAGTTATCTTAATTATTTTCATACATTTGTTTATCTTTAGTTAATCAAAATTCTAAATTACTCAAGATAAATCTTTATTATAATTGATTACTAAATCGTAATCATTAAACCTTATTTAAAATAAAATATATTAGAAATCAATTATAATTAAAAAAATTTAAACATTCAAATTAAACTTTTAAATCTTTAAACTTCCAAAGTTATTTAACAAAATTTAATACAAACCTTATTATTGAAAATCTACTTATTTTATTTTTGAAAACTTTATATTTCAATATATATAAACTTGTTTAAAACTTAATCTTAAAACAAATTAGTTTTGTAGGTAAAAACTTGTTTTATTTTGTTTTAAAATTTTATAAACATTTCAAAATCAAATTTTTTTGTTTAAATTTTTTTAAAACACTTGTTGTTAAATCTTAAAACCTGAACACCACAAACTGCTCAACAAAAAAAACCCGAGCAAACCCCTCTTGAATCCCGATGCGAACTCGAGACCATCCCCCACTACTCCTGCTTCGAGAAATCACATCAGAAACACGAAGAAAACTTCGAGCTTCCCCCAATCTTCTCGAAACCTATATCTTGGTGCACGAAACCGTACACATCAACGTGGACCACCTCCCTGGCCGACGACGAACGATACTCCGGCCTTCGTTATGTCGCACTCGACCACGACATCAACAATCGAAACCCAGAAATCAAGCTTCGATCGAAAATCAAAATTCGACCACAACCCAAACTGCTAAAACCAATAACCAGTAGAAAAATAAGCGCTGTCGACGACCCATCACTCGAGACGCCGCGCCATCCTCCCCAAAGCTTCGTCACGACCTCCAAAACCTATGGCAATACATGCGATCGCCTCTGGTTGCTTCTCGTCGCCGCAAAAACAAGATGAACAACGACGACAAAACACAGGGTGTTAAACCCTAATCCATTGATTATCGGCCACCTCAATCATTAATAAATTCCCAAATTATTTACCCCATGATCCTTATCTTCTCCTTGACCTTCGAGCTCAACCGCGTTGACCAGTTTGTCGTTGATCAATGGAATTCAATTAAAACAGTTGATCTGTTCAACTAAAGAATCCCAATAAATTATCCAACTAAAAATTGAAATAATCACACTAAAATTCATGGTTTTCTATTACTATTTCAATCATGCAATCAAAACTAAAAATTGAATTCATAATTTTTTTTACCCAAATTAAGATTTTACGGTAAATTTTAAAATTTGAGCTAAATATCCATTTTAAAAACCTATAATTATTTTTAGAAGAAAGATTACATGATTTCAAACAACCTTTGTTTACAAATCATAAGCATATTCAAATTCAACATGGAGTTATTGATTTTATTATGAAAATGATATCTGTTGTTATCACACAGAGACCATTTGAACAACATAGATATTCAAATCTTCATCATTCAAGCATGCATCTAATTTAATTCAAGTATTTCAAAAATCATCCTGATATTCATTCACAAGAACAAGTTGAATCCAAGATTTAAAACTGTTTTTAAAATTTCATTTACTCACCTTATTAAACAAAATTCAGAGAACACAAGTTTGCAGGCTCTTGAATTTCACTTTGCATGTTGAGTTTAATCTTGTTGCTGTTGATTCCCAGTTTTGCTTGTTGATGTTTTACATCACGTTGCTTCTTGCCTCTGATTTAAATTTTCCAGGTTTCCTTCTTGTTTCAGATGTTAGATTCTAGATTTTCTTTCTTTTATATTCGGATTTTTACAGTTTTCTTCTTCCTTTTTGATCTTTGTTTTGTATTACATTTTTGTTGAAATGAAGAAAAGGTTTAGCTGAAAGTTTAAAAGTAAATTTCGTCTTCTTATTATTTTTTTACAATTTAATTTTAAATTAAATTATCAAGAGAATTTGACACTTGCCTTTTCATGTTTTAATTGACTTACACATGCCTCTAACATATATTAATATACTTACAAATGTTATTTTAATGTTTTGTTAATGATTTATAAATGTTACTTTTCTTTTTTAATAATTTATTTAAGCTATGTATGTAATATGTATATGTATGTAATTATGTAATATTTACATGGTTATAAAATGTTTTTATCTTATATAAATAAGCTTTAGATTTAATAAATATTCAAAAGTGAATTCATGTAAACATTTATTAATAACTTATATTTTTGATCCAATAAATATAACATATGTTTAAATGCTTGAAATTTTAATTTAACTCTATATTTATTTTCACAAACCAATTTTGCCTAATGTTTGAATTTTAAAATGAAAGAATATTGAAAACAAAAGAAAATGAACTTCTAATTTAATTCTTATTTAAAACTCAAGTTAAAATATATGTTCATAATAAATAAGAAATTATTCTTGTTATTAAAATTTTAAATCTCAAATATCCTTTTTAAAAGATTAAGTCAACTTAAAGTTTTCAAATTACAAATTATATACAATAAAGTTTGAAAACACTTTATTAAATTCAAAACAATAATTTTTCCCATTTCTAATATATATACAAATATGTACATTTCAAATGGAAAACATTTTTAACATTATTTTTGATAATCACTATATTAATTTTAAAACACAAATCCAAACCACAATATATATATATATATTCATATATATTACAATTTGAATATATTAGCTTTTATTACATTAAAGACTTCATATATATAATATATATCAATATATATATGTATAATAAATAGAAAACATTTTGATTAGCTTTTGAAAAATAAATCTCACCAATTTTAAATTGCTAAAAGAAATATTTCCAAATTAAAATATTATTAGTTTTCAAAAGAATTAAACTTGCCTATTTTATGTTGTTAAGAAAAATGTTAAGGGATATTATCAAATTAAATATTATTAACCTTTAAAAGAATTTTAACTTGTCAATTTATAATATAAAATTATCAAATCAAATTTAATTATTAGCAAAGATTATTAAATTGATATTGCTTAAAATTCCGAGTCGTCACAGCTCCTGGCGCTTCCACAGCAGAGAAATTGGCCGAGATCAAGGCCACTTATTCAAAGATTTGCTTTGATGGTCTCAAATTCCTCCCTTCTATCCATATTATCCTAGGGAATGCCAAGGAAAGCTCTCTAGCATTGTGAACGACATATTCGTTCAACACAAACCATTCATTCATCTGGTTAAAAAAAATTTGAAGTTTCTATTGAGCGTCAACATGAAATAAATCGTCTCAAGTTGGAAGCGATCCATGACAAAGATATAATCAAGCATTAGGACACGTAGTTGCTAGAATTCAAACCCAACTTGCCGAGGCTGAGAAGAGCGCAAAGGAGATGGCAGAGGTGGTAAGCCATCTGGAAACTTATCACAAAAAGAACTCGACGCAGTGCTTCGCCGTAGTGGGGCACTCGCCTTAGAAAAAGATTCCATGCAAAAGGAGAAAGACTCTTTAGCTCACCGTATTGAGGAACTAGAAGAATTATTAAAGAAATATTACTTTCCATCCAACGTACTTGTAATTCTTTGATTGCAAATTCTGTTAAAGATTCACTATCTTCATCTCAAGACCTCCTTGCGGTCGTAGCCTCAAGTTATTGTACACACTGGATACGATTAGCAGGATTGAGCAATCACAAACATTCTTTAGATGATCACACGTATGCCCTCGGTCTCAAGTTGATAAATATATTGCACAAGCGGTCGAGTCTCCTCTCAGTTGTGTTTATACTCCACTTTAGCTCCAAATACTTAGAATTGATCAATGAATGATTGGTTCACATTCATCTTATTTCTCTTATTCGTACTCCAGTGATCGAAGTTTTTCAAAGGATGTCCAAGTCACATCCGTTTGTGTTTGGTGTAGATCGATATTTATCATCGACCCAATAGCACGATGGTTTGATGTGGATCGATATTGACCGTCGACCTAGCAACACGATATTTTGGTGTGGATCGATATTGACCGTCGACCCAATGGCACGATATTTTGGTATGGATCGATATTGACCGTCGACCAAACGACATGATATTTTGGTGTGGATCGATATTAACCATCGACCCAGCGGCACGATATTTTAATCTGGATTGATATTGACCATAGACCAAACAGAATGATATTTTTAGTCGCCAGTAACTTCAGATGTAACATTCCCGTTTTTAAATCAAATTGAAATTGGAAATAAATTTAATTTTTGGAATTAAATTATGGATTAATCTGGTATTTTCTAAAATTTAATAGATATTTGTTTGTTTATTAATATAAATGAATGTGAACATGATTTTTAAATAGAATTTCTAATTGGAAATTCTGAAATAAATATTTTGAATAATATTTTAATTACAAATTTAATTATGGATTAATTTGAAAATTTGAATAAATATATCAAAAGATTGTAAATAAAATTAATTGATTTGAAACCCAATGGATTATAAATAGAATTTGATTTGGAGTTTAAGAATAAAATTATTTATTCATGAGAAGTTAAATTGTAAAACCATCTTTTTCTTTAAAAGATTATATAAATAAATTTAAAAAAAGGACTAAACATAAATTTAAAATTTCTATATATTTGAAACTAATAAAATCTTGTTTCTTAATTTTTGTAAATGTACATTTTGATGTGAAAAGATATATAAGTATAAGTAATTAAAATTATCTTTTGAAAATAAACAAGAAAACATGATTTGTACATAAAAATAAGTTAAGGGTTTAAACACAATATTTAATCACATTGACATTTGTAAAATAAGAAGATAAGTACTATAACAAGTGTAAAATAAATAAACATCAAAGAAACAAGTGGCATTTGAATTTATTTTCTTTTAAATTAAAATGTAAATAACATACAAAAGAGAAAAACAGGCCTATTTTTCTTTCATGTGAAAAACTGAATCAAAATGCTTCAGATCTAATGAAAATCTGAAAACAAACATTCAAAAGATCAAAAAAAATATCAAAAAAAAAGCAATGGTTTCAATGTTTGATCAACTCAAATGTAATGCAAGATCTCAACTAAAATCTGAGATCAAAGCAAGAGGCAGATCATCTTCAAAACCAGATTTCAGTATTCAAATATTCAAGTTTCAAACTTCAACCTGAAGCCTGTGGATTACCTCAAAATCAAAGTTTGATTCAAGCAGGAAACTAGAAGATCAAAACAAGTACAACATCATGATCATCTTCAGATTTAAGGCAGAAGGAAAAAAAAGAGCAAATCAAAAGTAAAAACCTGGACAAAAGAAAAAGAAAATACTGCTCTGTTCAAACTCCAATGACAGGTGAGCAAACTTGATCCATTTAGGCTTGAATCTTTGATATGCTTTGATGTTTATTTGCTGTTGAAGAAATGAATGTGATGAACATGTATCTGCATGTGTTTATAAGTATGAATTGTGGTATGCATGACTGTGTATATGCCTATATGCTTCTCTGTTGTCCAACAGACAGAAGTTCTTCATAGTAAAATTCATATCTCAAGTTATAAACATGTTTAAGTGATAAAATTTAAACAAAAATTTATCCTAGTGATGTAATACAGATAATAAAAATGATTTCAAATGAATTCATCAGATATTTGCTTATAAAATGATAAATGGCAGTAAAAAATCAAAATAAATCAAGAATTTGATGATCATAAATATGTGTTTGGATTATACTATCTGATTCACGTTGCAAAAACATGAATTAAGAAATTCATTTCATAATTTTTAAGAGTGTGATCGTCGAGCATGAGTGAGTTGATCAGAAAATGCAAAATCATCAATTTTCGATGAACGACAAAGTGTGGGGAGTCGTGATCCTTGGTGAAGCTAGCCAGAGCAGCAGTGATCATAAGAAAAATGGTCAAAGAATTTATAAATTATCGTGGTGGCGTCGCGGATGTGGTTTGAGGTTTTAACCCTAATTTTGGTCGAGGGCAAAGATAAGATCGCTGCAACGTCATCGTGGCATCGAGTGGGATCGGACCTAGAGGGAAAGAGGCTTAGGGGTGTGACGTTGCTTTGTATGGAATTACAGAGGTTCTGGTGGCGTGGTTCGTCAGCGGCGAGGCAGTTTGGCAATTTGGGTTTTGTTCCAGGTTTACTTCAACTTGCTCGATTTCGTTTCCTCACGAATTCGTGGGAACTAAGGTTTTGGGGTGTTCGTTTAGATGGTCATTGACTTATTGATGAATAACATCTTGATTGGAGATCGCCAGTTTGGGCGTACATGTGCACAGTTCGTGTTTGTGCATTTGGGTTCGGAACAGCGTTGGGGAAGATGAAGACGAAGAGGAAGAAAGGTGCGACTCGGCGATGAGCTCGGGTTGGACGTAGGGTAGCTCGAGTCTTAACTCGAAGCAAGATTTTGATGCAAGATGAAAATACTTAGAAAAATTTTGAAATTGAAAATTTGGGGGCACTCGGGTAAATTCTGGAAAAACTCGAAGGAGGGCTCGAGGACTTCAGTGTTTAGCTCGGGTTTGGCTAGGATTTTCATGTTCCATTTTTAAAACTTTAATAACTTAGTTAAATAAATTTCTAAAGTTATTTCTTCTATAAATAATGATTTATTTATTAAGTAGAAAGTATAAATTTAAAGTTTTGAAATAAAGGGTTTTTGAAACAATTAAGTTTTAAATTTATATTTGTAACAAGTTTTTTTAAATGAAACTTCATAAGTGATTTAGAAGTAAAAATCAAACGTTTTAAATTTTTAACTTAAAAGTAAGTTGATTTATATCGTTAATAATAATCAAGTAAGTAATAATTTATAATTAAGATCAATTCATTAATAATTAAGAAAATCAGTTAAAGGATAATAAGTTATAATTAAGATTAAATTAATTAATAATTGAGTAGTAATTAAAGTAATTAATTAATAATTTAAGTTAATTAATAAAGTAATTAATGAATGATTAAATAAAAATAGTAATTACTTAGTGAAAGTAATTAAGGGTAGGTAATTAATGATTGAAGATCGATTAATCAAATATTACGGGTTAATTACTTTAAAGAATAATCAATAAATGTGATTAATTAAGTAAGGTAATTAAATTAAGAATAATTAATTAAAGATTAATTAATGATTAAAGAGTAATTAATCAAAATGGTTTGTAGTTAATTAATAATTAATTAACCAGGATTAGGAATTTATTCAAAAGTAATTAATTTGATTTAAATAAATCAGATAATTAATTGATCTTACTCATGGACGTTAGGATTCTATGGAGTGCTTTGAATTGATTGATGTCCCTGATTTGTGATAATGTGTGATATGAATTATTTTGTTTTGTGAACTGTGATGTAATTTATTCTGTAATGAAATTAACCATCTGTAATATAATTTATTATTAGTGATATATATCTATGATCTGTGAATGAAAATAAGCGTTATAGTTCATACCGCTTATCAAATATATTGTTGTATTTGAATCTGTAATGCTTGATGTTGTTGCACTATTGTGTGTAGAACCTCTGGACCATACTATACACACAAAAATATGGATTTCCCGAGGAAATCAGTTAAGTCAGAGATATTTGAATTTAATATTTTGAAATCGTTTTAAAATTTGAATTTTGAATCCAGACGGTTTTGGAAATGAAATTGGGTTGAATTTGAAAAATATTTGAAAAAGCATTTTGAAGATAAAAGTTATTTTAAATAACTTGATTTAGTTTGAAATCTGAAATATTTTGATTTGAGTTTTAATTCAATATTTGAAATTGAATTCAATGATTTGGAAATTTTGGCTTAAAAAGATTATACAAGTTATAAAGGTGTTTATATGGGTTTTTAACCATTGAAAAAGTACTGGTTTGGGAATTTAAATTTAAACCCAAATTTATACTTGAATGGCTTTAGCTTAGGTAAATGTAATCAGTTTTTCCCAAAACAAAATTATTTGCTTCAATTAATAATAGCTTTCATATAAGGAAAGAGTTTTCAATTTGTGTTGAAAAATTTGAAATGAAACTGTTTTGAAAGCTATGAACGAACCTTTGTGAAAGATTGTTAAGCTTTGTTTTGAAATTGAGGAGGATTCTAAATGGTGTATCTTTTATATATAAAAGATTTGAAATGGGAATTTTTTTGAAAGTTATGAATGAATCTTTGGAAATGATTTTGAAAGCTATAAAATGAGTCTTTAATTTAAATACCAGATGAGTTAATCTAATTTGAAATGGAATTGTTTTGAAAGGCTATGAATAAATCTTTGTTAAAGATTGGTGATCCTCGTTTTAAATTGAAAGGGGATTTTTAAGATAAATCTTTTGTTTAAAAGATTTAAGTGTGGAAATTTTTTGAACCATTGAAAGGTTTCTGGAAGAAAATCTTTTTGTTTAAAAGATTGGAAATGGTAATTTGTTTAAACCATTTGAAAGAAAAGTTTTGGGTTTTAAAGTTGTGACTTAACTGAGATCCCATATCCATATGTTTTTAAAAATTACACTCATTATTCGGTTTAGTCGGGAGAGGACCTCGTGGCATATAACCCATTCCAAATAATGATACAATTATATGGATATCATTTGAAGACCGGATACTTTCGAAAGCGAAAGGATGACCTGTCGAATGTCTCTGCACCAAATGGCCCCAGTATAGAGATTTGAGCACCCTTTGTGATGGGAAGTCCGGATGTGATTAGAAATTATCCGGATTGCAAGGGCTTCTTTGGAAGTGCCTTCGGTTCTGTTCGAACCCAGAACAGACTTGTATGGATGTGTGTCTGACGTTACACCTTGAGATGTAAAGCTGGTTTCTATCAAATACATTTCTGTTTGGTGGGGGAGATTTATTTTCTTAGCTTAACACCCTTCTCTAAGACGTACAAGCTCAGAGGTTATGTAGTTGATGGTTACTAGTGATACATTCCTGATTTGGTAATGTGGCATACGAAATGCTGCTGATCATTTGTTGATCGAATCATGGCTTTTGTGAAAAGCATAGCTTTGTAGACGAGACTTCGTCGAACCTCACACCCTGGAATGGTCGAAACAGGAAGAATGCAGCAAGGTTATAGGGAATAGCGCCCCTTAGGATATGTGCATTTCCTTCTGGATAGAAGTGGTATCATAGTATGGAGCCCAGATACTTAACTTATATGGATATCACAAATATATATTACTTTGTGATTGTTGTTGTTGAGGATCCTCGGATAAAGGTTGTTTGCAACCGGGGGATGGCATACTCATGTAGTAGTTACCTATTTTTGCAGAGGTAACCCGGCCTTGTGTTGGCAAAGATCCAGTTAGGTTCTTGGGGCGTCCCTCCAGAGGCGTACCCATGTGGCAATGGGAAGTTCCTTGGCCTGACCATTTGTTGGAAAATCCAAAGAAACAATGCGCGTCCAGTACGGTTTTAGTTGTATAACCTGCCATGGAATGTGGCGGTAACCTGCTATTGAACATGGCAGCTATAGTAGGCATAGTTCGGAATGTCTATGTTGGCTAAGATTAATATTATGCTTTCGAAATATTCTCCACTATGCACTAATAATAATATAAAAATGGTTTTCGCGTATCAATCATTTTTGACTATCATAAGGAGAAATCTCCTCCAATTCTGCATTTGCATGGTGTGTGTGGCGAGAGGCCTTATGGTAGTTTCATTTTCCAAAAAGCATTGTGGATTTCAAATTTAAATTCTTTTGTTTGTTTTAAAAAATAATAAAATGTTTTTGTTTTCTCATACCAGTCCCATGACTGACCCGGAGTTTATTGTTCCTTTCCTAAACTCTGGGTGCCCACAATTTTCCACACGGGCAGTATAGAGTTGGGTTTTTCATATAGTCAGATAGTAGATATCGATTTGGTAGCTTTTAGCTTTCTCTTTGGTATTTTTTGGAGATCTTGGATATTGGAGTCTTTGGATTCAGAGACGAGATTTGCTTATCTTTGTGCAACGTGATGGTGGTCCGAGCTAGTGGTTTGGAGTTTTGGCTTTGGAGCATTGGTTTGGAGTTGCAGTTTGATCATTGGAGTTATCTCTTTTGCTATTCGTTTTCCGCTGTTGTTTATTGTATCTCTGATATTCTTGTATCATATTGATATCATTGTTGTATATCATTGGATATTGTATTCATTGGAGTTGTTTATGATATTCATTTCTTTTTCTTCCACTGTGTTGTTATACTTGGTGTGTTATAAGCTCCGAGGAACCAGACTCGATGTTTGGATCTGCGGCATTTGAATAAATGTGTCGTTCGGTGTTGATTTTCGAAGGCCGAGTTTGGGTCATTTCATCAGACGTCATTTTGATTAGTTTTGTAAGGCCTCCTTGTGGACGTTGCCTTAGCTCGTAAAGAATAGTAAGTCGGGGCTATAGTGAGCTGTCGTATTCCTCTTTTTGTAGTTTGTGCTCCTGCCCTCAGTCTTGGGTTAATGGAGTTTACTCGTGGATGGTCGAATTCTATTCATAGTACGTTTGTAATACTCCTATCGGTTTTGGGTCGGAGTTTATAGAGTAGAGAATGGTCGAACTCCACTCATCTATTCATTCATGTTGGTCTCCACACTCTAGGAATATGATTTAGTTAGTGGGTGTTCGGATCACACCTAATTTGAGCTTATATTATATTATGCTCTCTATGGACTTAGAGTTATTTTGGGAGCAATTAAATCGTACTCCTTTTGGTCACCCTGATTTCATTTCAATCCCACAGTCTGGACAGGAATTTTTCAACCTTTAGATTGTCGGCCGTATTTGTTCCTTATTGTGTGTCTCATTCTTTGGATCATTTGCGGGAATTGTTAATCGAGCAAATTAATAGGGCTCATGTTTGATCCCATTGGGGATTAGTATGACTAATCGATTTCAAACTCTGGGGGCATGTTCACACATATCGATATCAATTAGTTTCGTTATATACTTAGCATATAATGCGATAACAATCATATTAACAAAGGAAGCTTGAAACTTTATTCATTAAATGAAAAGGAAAAAACTAATCTATCTTATTAAATATTCCAAAAATTAAATGATAAAGCAAAAATTTGAAATTAAATAGAACTGAAATGTAAAAGAAATAATCTAAACGAAATCGTGTCGTAAATGCTCGCTATTCCATGCTCTCAGAAGGGTAATGTCATCGACAGTCACTAGCTAGAAAGTTCCATCTCTAAGCCTCTATTCAATGTATATGGTCCTTCCTAAATCGGATTCATGTGTAACGGGGTAGGAAAAACCCGTTTTAGGATGAGATTACGAACTTCGAAGGTTCTTAATCGGACATTAATGTTGTAATATCGAGCGACCCGATGTTGGTGTGCAGCTACTCTCAAATCGACTTTCTTGTGCTTCGCATCCATAAAGTCCAAAGATACCAAGAGAAGATCTTTTTTCATTCTAGGATCGTAATAAGTCACTCGATGAGAAGGGACTTTGAGTTCTGTGGGAATAATGGGCTCGGAACCATAAGCAAGGGAGAATGGAGTATGGCCAATCGTGGACTTGTGAGTGGTTCTAAAGGGCCAAAGTGTCATAGGAAGTTCATCCATCCACTTGCCTCTAGCCTTCTCCAAATGCTTTTTCAGAATATACTTGATAATTTTATTTACGGCTTCAACCTGTCCATTTGCCTGAGGATGAGCGACTACTGCAAACCTCTTTTCAATACGATATCTTCGACAAAAGTCTTTAAATTGAGCACATTCGAATTGAGTCCCGTTATCTGTTACAATAGTTCATGGAAGACCGAAGCGACATATGATGTTTTGAACAACAAAGTTGATTACTTTCTTCGTTGTGATCGTAGCTAATAGTTCTGCGTTAGCTCATCTGGTGAAGTAATTAACCAGAAAATTAGCGTACTTCGCACCACCTTTAGAAATTGGTAAAGAGTCGATGATGTCAATACCCCTACATAACGAAAGGCCATGGACTAACCATTTGCGTGATTTTCATTAGCGGAGCTCTCGGGAATTTTGCATATATTTGGCATTTGTCACATCATCTCACATAGTCAGCCATCCTTTGGTGTACAATTGGCCAATAATATCAATAACGGAGTATTTTCTTTGCCATAGTTTTCCTCTAGTGTGATCGTCGCATTCTCCCTCATGAACTTCTTTCAGAACATGCTTTATCTCATCATGAGTGATGCAACGGAGTAAGGGACCGACAAACCCATCTTATACATAGTCCCTTCCTTCATAATATAGCCAGAAGCTTTGCAAAGAATTTACCGCTTTTCAGTTCTTCTTCCAGGCAAGATTCCACGCAGCAAAAAAATCTTTAAATGGAGTCATCCACAATTCCCTTTTGGATCCTGCTTCCAGTACTTGACCGATTTCCATCATTTATACTTAGGGTATTTAATATGTCGCTCGAAACCAAGCCTATCTGTTGTGCATCGTCGTTACTACCAAACATGGCCAATGAATCAGCCTCTCCATTTTGGTCGCGTGGGATATGTGAAATGTCATAATATTCAAATTCTGCCAACGATTCTTGAACTCGGGTAAGATATGGGGCAAGCCGTTATCCTTTAGCCTAATAGTCTTCTCTATCTTGATACACCACTAATTGCAAATTGCAAAAAGATTTCAAGAGACTTAACTCCAAATGCTCTAGCAAATTTAAGCCCAGCAATCAACGCTTCAAATTTGGCTTTATTGTTTGTCGCTGGGAAATCAAGTTTCAAATCATAACAAATTGATCAATTCTTAGGGTTACAAGCACAATTCCAGCCCCCGGGCAGTGATCATTGGATGATCCATCAGTATATAACTTCCATCGTATGGTGAGGATTTCATTTCCTTCTGTAAGATCATTTGCACGGTATATTCTGCTATGAAGTCTGCCAAAGCCTGTCCCTAGATAGCCCTCCGAGGAAGATAAGTAATGTAAAACTAGCTGAGCTTATTGTTCCATTTAAACAACCTTCTAGAAGTCTTAGGTCGCTGTAGGACCTGTCGTAATGGCTGGTCGATGTAAATGTTGATTGGATATGCCTGGAAGTACGAATGAAGCTTCCGTGATGCAATTATCAAGCAGTATGCCAATTTCCCTATCTTTCGATAGTTCCTTTCTGCTCCTGTTAATTATTTACTGACATAATACACCGGCCTCTGAATCCGATTCTCCTTACGAATCAAGGAGGAACTTATAGCATGTGCTGATACAGCCAAATAAACATATAGCTCCTCTTGATCTACCGGCTTTGACAAAAAATAGGGTCTCTCTAAATGATTCACCAGAGCTCGAAATGCATTTTTGCAATCCTGCATCAACTCGAAATTTATGTTTCCCTTCCTAGTGGAATCAAAGAAAGCAATGCATTTATCAGTTGATCTAGAGATAAATCGACTTAAGGCAACAACCTTCTCATTCAGTCTTTGCTGCTTAATAATCCTTGGCACTTGGATACCTCGATTAGCCTGGATCTTCTCAAGATTAGCATCTATTCCTTGAGCATTGACAATAAAGACCAAGAATTTTTGCTGACGCAACACCGAACAAACATTTCAAAGGATTGATTTTTATGTTGTAATATCAAGGATGTCGAACATCTCTGCCAAGTCTCGAATGTGGTCGTTTGGTTGTCCTTACTTCACGAGTATATCATCCATATAAACTTCAATTGTCTTCCCAATCTGATCTTTAAACATCATCTTAACTAAGCGTTGTTAGATTGCCCCGGTTTTCTTCAATCTAAATGGCATCACCATGTAACAATATAGTCCAACATCTATAACGAAACTGGTGTGTTCCTGATCGGGGACATGCATCGGGATTTGGTAATACCCTGAGTATGCATAAATAAAAGATAACAATTCATGTCCTAAAGCCGAATCAACTAACTGATCAATCCTCGAAAGGGGAAAAATGTCATTAAGACATGCTTTGTTTAAATCCTAATAGTTGATACATGTTCTCTATTTCTCATTTGCCTTCTTCACAAGTACGGGATTGGATATCTATTCAGGATAAAGGGCGTCGCGGATAAACTCATTGACTTTCAGTTTATCCACTACTCTTTAACAATGACGGATATCTCTGGATCCATGCCTTGTCTCTTTTGCTTCACAGGAACATATTTCGGGTCAATGTTCAATGCATGGCTCATAATGGTAGGCGGCGAGATCCCACACATGTCAAAATAAGTCCAAGCAAATATGTCTAGATTTTTTCGGAGAAAACCAGCAAGTTTTTTCATCATTAAGGGGCCGAGCTACGACTTGATCTTCAAGACTCATGATGGGTCATCGTGGCTGACTGTAACATCGATTGTCAACTCAACCTGCGCAGCCTTGGTCTCTTTGGGCTCCTCTTCATCATCCCTCGAATGTATATCATAGATTATGGCGTCCAAGCCAAGGCTTAGGTGATGTGCACGTAAATGTGCATATTTTTACTTCTATATTTAATCTAATTGAATTAAATAAATGAGCATATAGGGTATTTTAACATTTTTACACCAAAATTTAAATTATTTTCAAATAATCATTTATTCATCTTCATATAGGGGCCAAATGGTCATTTTTTGCATATATTAATTTTGGGAATATTTATTTGTGCATTTTATTTTTATTTATAGGAATTTGAATGGAAATTACAAGAGGCTTCATGTACTCATGCATGCACAAGAGAAAGAAACAAATAAAGATGGAAATAATTTATTTCATGCATTATGGAGGACCTCACCTACCCACTTACCTAAATCTACAATTAGGAACTAATGTAAAAGTCAGTGGAGGTCAAAGTTACATGCATACTTGATGATGGACTAATCATAAACTAATGATAACTTGGTGGTCACACTTCCTCAAGGGAAATTTGGGTAGTCCCCAAAAATATGATTGTGGTTTCAAAACATCTATAAGTACCTCATATGTTCATGTAATTAAGCCCTTAGTCTTCTCGTTAGTTAGTTTAGTTTTAGGCTTCTTCTGTTTCATGGCTACTTAGCCATTTTCTTCTTTTATGTAATTTATTTTTATGCAATGTTAATTCATGCTCTTTTCTATTTATATGTTCTCTTTCCTCTTATGTTAGTAGCTTAGTTTCATTTCTTATGCAAGTAAATTAGCTTTTATTTCATTTTAATTACCTCTCTTTTTAATTAGCTTAAATTTTCTTCTTGCTTTTGTTTTATGTTGCAATATATATTTTTTGAAATGATAAAAAATATGAGAGGCTAAATGCCTTCAATATAGCGGTAATGAAGCTCTTTAATCATGTAGATTCAACATTTTGCTAATTTTTGATCTCTTTTTGTGCTTTATGACAACGTTTGAATATATAAAATTTTGTTGTTTTAGCTTTGAATTTGATAGCCTATATTGTTGATACCAAATAGGCTATGCTTAAACAAATAAAAACACAAATTATCTCTTCATCTACATATGATTATGGTAATAAAGTGAAAATAAAAATAAAAATTTGATGGTCTATATTTATAATCAATTGTTAATAGATCATGCTTAGAATAGATTTTATTTTCAAGTTCATTGTCATTTTCATGAGAGTTAAAAAGTGGTTTAGTGGTTGTGTTATAGTTTTATGGCTCATGTTGGGCTAATTAATAGCACAAATAGGTCACGCTTATGATAAACGTACCAACTAAATTCACTAATGACCAAAAGGGGGATCGTAATTTCATATATGTTGATTTATGTGATCTTGAGAAGGACATTGCCTCTAAATTGCATTACTCTCATATTTTTATCCGCTTTCTTTTGTTAGTTTTATACACTTTTTAGCTTAAAACAATTTCAAATTCTTGGTAAATTTGATTGAATAGAATTTTAAAATCAATACAATTCCCTGTAGATCAACCCATACTCGCATACGCACTACAATTATACGTCATGCCCTTGCAGTTATTTTTTGTTTAAATTTTTTGGCTATTTTATAATCTGTTAGAGATTTAGCCATCAAACATCAGGAATCAATTATCAATCTTCAGCAACTTGGATGTGAATAGATTTGTCCACACCCTTTCCTTTCTCCTTATGCTGAGCTTCCCTCAACTCAGCTACATATCAGGCACATCTAGTTGCTTGGATACCATGAACCACACCTACACCATTATCAATTGGAAACTTTGAAGTTAAACACCACGAGGCAAGAGCTGCCTGAAATTCAGCCACGGCCGATCGGCCTAGAAGAACATTATACGGTGAGTTAACATCTAAAAAAATAAACGATAGGATCCATACTCTCCTATGTTCAACTTCTCCCAACTAAACAAGAAACTCCACATAACCGACAGCCTCAGTCGCCACGCCATTAAAACCATGTACGCCAGATTCAGATCTTGATTCCTCTTCCAATCTTGATTCCTATCCCCATTTCTCTTTTATTAATTCAGCTTGTTCTGAACGTTAACCTGGACTTTCCTGGAACTATCATTAGACTGCTTTATTACAATGTTGCTTTGTACTTCTTCTCCTCTCAATCCCACGACATCATTTTTCCTAGAGGACCTGGCTTCCTCCTTCCTCAGAAATTGAGCTGTGAATAGAAGTGCTCTAATGTGGCCAGCTGTTTTCCCGCTATCCAATCACCAAACTCAGATTTCGGATCAATCCCGGCCAAAGGAATAGCATGATTATTTAGGTTAATGACTTCCATTGCGGTTGTATGAAACCTTTCCAAATAGTCCTTTAACAATTCCTCTAAAGCCTGGATTACGCTGGAAAGTGAAATTACATCTTTAGGAAGAGTAGCATGCATTTGGAATTGCTCCACATACTTGGTTGCTAGCTCATCAAACCTTGAAATTGACCATGCGGGTAGTCTCGTGAACCATATCTTTGCAATTCCATAAAGGGCTATAAGAAAGCATCTACATTTGGTCGCATCATTGGCTCTCATAGAATCCATCAGCCATTCGTATCTCTGTGCTACCTGGGGTCGTTTATTCCCTCATAGGTAGGCATTGAAGGCGTGTTGAATCTTCTCAGATATTCCACATGAAACGTTGTCAGTAAACAGGGTATGGCTTCTTGAAATTCCCTAGTCATCATTGGTCAAACCTTGGTTCTCTCTCACTAACTGTCTGACCATTGTCGTTAAGTCTGGTGTCTAGATGGATAGTGTCAAGCGGTGGTCGTGCTCCACCTCGCGAGAATGGCCCGATCGACGTTTATGGGTCATTTCATGCCTTCTTGGTCCATCATCCTCTTGATGTGCAGCTTTGACATTCATCTCGTCGTCGTTCTAGTGAGGTAGCTGGGCAGCATTTAATCGAACTCCAGCATCCAGGCTTCCAGGCAAAGCTCATACTTGATTCCTCAAATATTGTGGGGGAATCCCTCATTTGGAGGAGGAATCAGTACTGATCCCTATAGAGGGATCGGCACGGATCCATCTTGGAAGACTATATTAGTCTGCCAAGTGGAGTTTTGATGTTCCTGCATGACCTCCTTCAACCTGCAACGCCTATGCCTATGGTGGTCATTCGATGAACTGGAACTCTCCGACGCCGAGTAAAGTGTGGGACCCATTCTGGCCAGTCCACGCTGTTTTTGAGCAATCTGGTTCATTAGGCTAGCATTAGTCTGAATTTCTCCATTCAACTACCAACGGCTTTCCATTAAGTCCCTCGTTAAGTTATTAAATTCAGCTCTAGTTATAGAATCAACGGTGTTTTGGACTTCAGCAGGATCAACATTCAAATTTGCAGGTTGGTTGCTCAAAGATCCTTGTTGAATGCTAGCAGTTTCATTCCCATCCACATTTTGAGAAGTTGATCTGGTATGCCTCACCGTTATCGATTGCCTTGCTTAGAATTTGGTAAATTTGAATGGTATATGCAAGTTTATGAAGATGACTATGGATTCCTTCTGGGGATTTGTTCAATCCAGTAGAAACAAAGAGGATCCTAACACGGTGAGAATCGGGATCTCAGTTAAAGCACCAAAATATTTGCAATCAAATTGGCCATAAACACCCAAGAATAGGTTTGCATAGAGTAGTAAGTGAAAAAACTAAATTAAAATAGAGGAATGTAGCAAAATAATAAGCAAATCAAAAAAGAAATCAAGAAGAATAGGATTTATAGTGGCTCGACATTGATTGCTTATGTCCACTTTGAATATTCTCTTTATTGATTTATAATAATCTTGATTACAGTAGCAAAAAGTAAGAGGTAAAGGATTAATGAAAAAGTTGATTACAATAAAAGAGCTATGTAACCGGCAGCATAAAGATCCTCAAAATGACCCCCTAGGCCAGTATTTATAGGCAAAAGCGACCACTAATCTCTCTGAAACTTCGGCTATAGGACCTCCTTAACCATATGGGCCCACTATATGGGTCGCTGGGCCCAAAACCCAATGAATAAGGATCATACCTGATCCCTTCATTGGTTGATTCTGGGGCAGCAATCCCTGTGGTAGCTTCTTCATGCTTAGACATGATGGCTCTCTAAATATCATGTTGATTGGATGCATGGAGCTCGTGTTTTTGGTTAATCTTTGGTTCGAACCCATTTTAAAGTTATTTCTACCGATCCCTTATAAGTGGTAATGGCGATCCATGCTCATCCACGATTCATTACCAATCGCTTTGGTTCAACAAGACTATTTCTATGCATTCCATCTCAGCCGATCCATCTTGCATCATAAGGTTATGCCGATCCCTCTTGCCTTACACAACTATGCCGATCCATAATATTCCACAACACCCATGCTGATCCATAGACCACAACCTATGTCAATCCATCTATTACTTCATCCATGTCCACTCTTCATCCAACTGACTATGTCGATCCCTAATGTACTATCCTGTTATGCCGATCCCTTGCCTATCCAATCTTTTCTCCAATTTTTAGCATCTTGCTTTGTCTATCTACCAACTCGTCCAATCCTGGTTTCATATAACCATCTAAACTCTGCTTTCGGGCCCTAGAGCCATTGTTTTATGGTCATTCTTCTCCACGACAATCGAATATGTATTACACAGTCAGTCCAGTATAGCTGGGTCAGGATACATGGTAACACTTGGTTCATTTGGCTGGATGAGAAAACATTGTCGAATTTATTAATCATTGCATCGATTTTAGCTTCCAAAGCTAATGATGATCCAATCTAGTGTGCGCTCGATCGTGAGTAAATGGATTTTTTGTTATAACATTCCTATTGGGATGATTTTTTGGACAAGTTTTCAAGGAATTGCCAAGCATCATCGTGATGTTGGACGAGAATATTTCCTTGGCACAACGAATAAAGCATGGTTCATGAGCTATTTTCAATTCCATCGTATGAGATTTGGAAAGAGTCCATTTTTCAAAATATGGTGTGGACATCTTATAAAAAGATCTTTAATTCTTTCAAAATATTTTCCAAAAGGTTCATCCCTGAATTGATGAAAATTAATAATTTCATTTCAGATTTTAGTTGTTTTTTCCAAGTGATAGAACTTTTAAAAAAAAAACTATAACAAATTCTTTCCAAGTTTTGATCAATTTCGATGGTAAGCTATACAACCACTTTTTAGCATAATCGATAAGGATGAATAGAATTACCAAAAGTTTGATTCCATCATCACATAATTGTTGGAGTTTAATGGTTGCACATACTTGTTCGAATTTTGTTAGGAAAATGGATTGGTCATCGTGTTCAAAATTGTTAAATTTTGGAAGCGCGGCAATATAATTGGAATGAATTTCAAGAAGGAATAGAAAATCTATCGGGAAAGATTCTACGAGTGTTTAGGGAAGGTTTTCGTTTGATATCGTTTGAGGGTTGTTCTTTCGAGTTAGATGATTTTTTGTTATATCCCGAGTACGAGTACTTATACGCAAGTGCAAAGGTTAAGAAGAAAAAGAAATGAAAATCAAGTTTAAGAGAATGAAACAAGGTTTAAAATGTGAAATGAAGTGAAAAATTGTTTTTTTTTAAAGAAAAAATATTTACCAAAAGGAATTTATTTTTCAAAAAGGATATTTGATTTTTGTTTTTTTGGATTTGGATTTTCATTTTTTTTTTCTTTTTTTATGTTTTTGCTTATCATTTTTTTAAGTTTTTGTTTTTGTTTTTGAAAAGATTTTATTGGATTTTTTTTCTAAAAAATTAGCTTAAGAAAAACTCTTGTTTTTGGATTTTGGATTTTGTTTGATTTTATTTATCTTTTTTTTCAAAGGTAAAGATTTAGAAAGAGAATCATTTTCTTTTATGTTGGATTTTTAAAAAATTGTGTTAAGTAAAACGTAAGAGAAAATTTACTTTTGGATTTTGTTTTTTAAAATATACATGAATTTATATGGACCTGTCATTTTTGAAGGGTTTAAATCGACAATAAACCACATATGTCAGACTCAAGCCATTCAAAAGTGTAGATAATTACGGGGTAAATAAGAAAAATAGAGAAGAAAGAAAACAAGTATAGAATCTCGTAGTGGAATGACAAAATATAATACTAAAATAAATAGTTCATGAAGATGTTTACAAATACAATGATTATACTTTTATAATATAGATCAGAGTTACATACAATAAGAATAAAATATAAATAAATGCAGCGAAACAACATGATGCAATGGAATAAAAATAATAAAAGGTAATAGTACAAAATCTTCGTCTTCATCCTTTGGAAAGCTGTTTTCGATAAACTGAAAAGCTCAGACTGACCCGAGCGAATTGAAAAGACAAAAAACTCGACTCGGAACTAAAAGATCATATGTAAACTAAGTCAACAGTAAATAAATAGTAGTGTAATGGCGTAAGAGATGTTTACAGAGTTTGACATCTCCTATCCAGTGTCTAACGTGAGTGCAATAACTTAAGAGATGTTCGGGATTACCATCTCCTAAGGATCCGTTAAACTATCCACTATGTAATAAAATACGCTATTATAATAGTGTCTACAGTAAAATAAAGTACTAAAATAGCATTAAGGAATTACACATATCCCCCTTAACACATTTTATATATTCCCATAGTCTATACAGTACTGTAATTCTTCCATAAACTGGAGGGCTATCAGAGGGCACTCCATAGGTATTGTACAAACCAAATTCATAGAAGGTGCAATAGGGCATGTGAACATGGCACTCAAGGCAATGCCAGGATAGATATACCAATTGTAGATCTGGACTGGTGGTAACGCATACAGCTACTACCGTCCAACTCGAAACATACTCCCAAATCAAATCAAAGGGTGACCACCAAATCAATAACAAAGTAATAGAATTGTATCGAAGAAATGTGCCCGATAGGAGGAATAACCTTGCTTGATAATTAAGTTAACTTAATTCAAAATTTAAAGAATTAAAAATCATTTAATTTAACCAATCAGGTGTTCGTATATAATTTTCTACCCTATGGTCAAGTGATATGGATATTTATCATTTTAAACTGCATTTTAAAATTTTACGGTTATATATCATTTCAAACCGCAATCCCTAGTTAAATAAAAATCCATAAAATCACTTGAGTCAATCATTTCTACCCATAACGATTTTTCTCTAATCTATAGACCGTTCGTGTATGTATTGTTTCAACCCATAGGGAACTTGCAATGTCATAGCAATATAAAATGCAACATCTTGTCATCCAATATCAACAATCAAACGTCCATCACAATCATCATCCAAATCAACCAATAAACATCAATAGATAATTGATTATCATTAACAGGTGTTAAATTGACAATTAAATTTAATATTAAGTTAACGATGATAAAATGCAATAAAAGTCAAATTTAACTAAATGACAATTTTAAACATACCAAACATCAATCATTTAATTTCTAATCACATCAAAAATTTAATTTAACTAACATAAGATAGTTTAGTAAGAAGGTCAAAACACTCACTTTTGATTTTAAATCGAATTGAAATCCAAAGTAAAGCTCAAAATTCAACAGTCTTAGATTTCATCCAAAGAAGTTTTAAAATGTTTTCAATTTCGATACGATCGCAATGGAATAAACCACGTGTGAAACAGACCTCGTATGTGAAAGTTATGGTCGTTAGAAGGTTTGAATTTATATATAAATAAATAGATAAATAAAACAATGACATGTCATCATTACCCGATACTCATCTAACCCTAATTCGCACCCTTCGTCCATGTTCATCAAGATGTAGCCACCACGAACAAGCACCATCGCACGTGTCTCCAAGCGGTTCTATCACGATCAGGCAACGCCGTCCTCTTCCTCATGCTCTGCCGCCTCTCTAGGCTGTGCGCGACCCACCCCAGCAACCCCATGGCTAGACCACCGCTGCTCCAAACAAAAGCCAATCATGGAAAATTTGAGCGACTTACGACGAGAAAAGACCACCCTAAGACCTATACCTCACCAGCTTCCCAACGCCACTCCCCGATCGTCGATCGGACGACGATCCGCTGTTGGATCGTCAAAACTTCCTATGGACGGCCGAAATTAATTCGTAAATTCTGGACAAACGATGAATCCGATTGAAAAACGAATCACGCTAGTGAATTACGCTTGTCGAGAGCCTCGAATTGTTATATAATATGATAGGGTTCTGAGGAGTTTGATTTTTAAATTGAAATTTGAAATTGGATTTAGTGTTTTTCATTTGGAGTTTGTTTCTGCCATTGGAAAGGAGAAGACACAGAGAATTATACGTACAGAAATAAGAAAATAGAAAGACTTCTAGGGTTAGAACTAAACACTATATACTAACGAAGCCCGATAAGAAATGAATAATAACCGAATTGACTTGAAACGACCAATACGACCCGAAAAGCCCGTTCTGCTTCCGGAACGAAAGTGAGTCATTCCATACATCAAAATAGATGTTTTCGATGTTTTTAAACTCAATGGAACAGGTTTCAGGTCCTAATTCCATCGTATGAAGAATTTAGCTTAAAATCGGCTTATTTCAAATTGATTTCAATTAAATATAATTAAATTGATTTCTAAGCATTTCGAGTCTGTACGATCAAACGACAAGTCTGGTCGCTATGAAACTTGAAAATTAACAATAATTCACCGTTATGGATCCGACGAAACTGGTTTCATCGAAATCCGAGACAGTGGCCAAAATGGTTGTTTTCACATTAATTGAAAAAATTATTTTTAAATTGATTAAACCACTTTTTAATTCAATATTTATAAACAAACAAATTTTCATCTTTTTGATTACTCAGACATCTATAATTGTAACAACCCTGTATTTTATCATTATTTTAATTATTTATTTTGGTTTTTTTCAATTTAAATGCCTGGTTTAAAAACTTTATTTTATTTATCAAAATGAATAAGTTTTGTTATTTTAAACATAAACTTTGATTTTGATGTGAATTATAATTTCAAACATGTATAAATTGAATATTTTCCAAAAAAGTGAATTTTGGTCAAAACAGTCAAACTTTGACTTTTAAATTTTAAATATTTTAAAATTTGAATTTTCTCTTTTATTACGAAAATAAATTAAATTTCAAGAATATTGCTTTTCATTTCGTTGAGATCTGATTTATATTGTGAAAGTTATGTTTTTTACAATATTGTGTATAAATTGATTTATTTAACAAAATTGTTTATTTTAAATTATATAAATAATATTTTACTTGGTCATGTAATGTTCTAACTTATGTTTGTATGGGTAAATAACATGTATTGTATATATTTTGGTTTTAAAACATTTTGAAAGTGTAATTGACATTTTCCAGTGTCAGTGGTATTTTTGTTTTAAAATTTCTAATTTCCAGTTTCAAGTAATTAAAGTAATTCTTTATTTATCTTTATATATTTATTAGGAACTTATTTTATTTTCATTCCCACTTTATGTTGTTTCTCCTTTGTTTTATTTATTTGATATTTTATTTGTTTTAAAGTGAAATAGAATTTTTCTAGAGCCAATGGTATTTTTCTTTGTAATTTTCATGCCCTGTTTTCAATCTTTAAACAATTGCTTTAGTTCTTTTTCAATTTTTCTCCAATTTAATTATTTATTTCATTTTAGAAATGATAAATAAATTATTTTATTTCAAATTTTTCTTTATAATATTTTCAAAATAAAGTGGATACTTTTCCAAGGCTAGTGATGATTTATTTGTAATTTTTGAACACTGTTTTGGATTTTTAAGCAATTTCTTTTATTCTTTTTCTATTTTCTTTAAATTTAATTATTTATTTTCATATTATTTCACTTTATTTAGGTTTTTTAATGTATTCATTGAAATTATTTTGTTATATTTGATTTAAAACAAATAGAAATACAAAGAGACTTAGACCATTCATTTTCTAGTGACTTTTCATTTGCTAGACCTTTCACATGCTTTGGCCGTTCCTTTCTTGATTGTTAGCCATGCATTTCACTTTGTATTTCATGTGAAAACATCTCACTTTCTTCATTTCTCACGGCACATTTCAAATCTGAAAGAAAATGAAAGCAGTGGCCTCTTTTCTTCCTCTCTTTTCTTCTTCTTTTTCACCTTGTTT
Source organism: Allium cepa (assembly GCA_030765085.1). Taxonomy (NCBI): domain Eukaryota; kingdom Viridiplantae; phylum Streptophyta; class Magnoliopsida; order Asparagales; family Amaryllidaceae; genus Allium; species Allium cepa. Next base: position 147,864,331 of record CM060945.1, read on the forward strand.
TGCTTAAATTTGCCTTGACTTCGCATTTGATTTTCGGCCTATCACCTCCACCATCTCCTCCACCGACCACCACCACTTCTTTCTCTGACATAGGCGGCCTAACCTTCATCTCCTTTGACCTTAAGTTGCCTTGACCATCCAATAATGCAATATCCATAAAAAATAATGAAAACTCCTCCAAAACTATGCAAGCCGAGCTCCTATGTGCCATCCACCTTCATTCCTTGCCACGACCACCTCCTTGCTCTTCACCACCACCATGACATGACCTCTGACCATCAACCTAACCACTGACCAGACCCAAACTTACTTCAGGCCGAACCAATAAAGCCTTAAGGCCGAGCCTATGTGAGGTTGTAGGCAAGCAAAATTTGTTTGAAAACTAGGTGATGTTATTTGTCTAGTCTAGTTTCCATTTGTTTCAATTCAAACTTTGGTATCGTAATTATATTTATATTTTTCTTTGTTGTTGTGAATACAAGATCGTAATCAAGGCTCTACATTCGTCCATATCAAATCGTGCTTGTCGTAGCTTTGAAAAGATGAGTCTTTCTCACTCTGAAATTTACTTATGAAATAGTAAATTGATGGTAAGTGTATAGTAATATAAAATGTTTATGCAAGTTAATGATGATCATATTATATGTTGTTCCATGTTATTACCATTTTAAAACTGTTAATTATCACCTGACATCTGATATTTGACATTATATTGTGATATTGACATTGTTTATGTTGTATATGTATATGTATATGTTCACACTGCAAGTTCCCTGTTATAATAGAATCACTATGGGTTGAAATGATACACACCCGAACGGACATTAGAATAGGGACAAATTGTTATGGACCGAAATGATAGGCCTGAGCGATTTTTATTTATTTCTATTTTACTTGGGATTGCGGATTTGAAATGATAGAACCCGGGTTTTCTTTTTAAATTGCGGATTGAAATGATATATATCCGTATCACTTGACCTAGGTTAAAAAATTATATACAGACCCCGTGGTATATTTTTAAATGATTTTATTAAAATATGTATTTTTAAAAGTATGAATTTTGATTTAAAAATATATATTTTATGGTTTTAAGAAAGTTAAATATTAAGTTTTGAATTTGTGAATTTAAGTATGTAAATTTGAAGTAAATGTGATTTTTGATTTCAAATTCTATTTTAAAAATGTAAGTAATAATAGAAATTAAATTTAAAGTATTGAAATGATATTTGAAGAAAAATGTTAAGTTTTGTTGAAATTTATAAGTTAAGAAACAGTGAAATTTTGACTTAATGAATGAAAGTGAGTTTTAATTGGATATTTAATTATAAAATTTTGTTGTGATAAATCATATGTTAAGTTGACTTAAATGTGAAATTTTGAAGTCTAGAAATATGCATTAAAAATTTAAAATAGAAATTTTTGAAGTTTAATGTTTCTGAAGTTATAATAAAATCTGGAATTTTATTAATAGCATTTCTAAAATACTGTAGTTTTATGACAGCACTTTAAAATGCTATTGTTTTGAATTTAACTGTGTTTGAAGTAACTAAAAATCTATTACGGCATTTTATAAATTCTATTGTTCGTAAATTAAACTATTTTGGAAATTTTAAGCTACGATAGCACTTTATAAATGCTATCATTGCTATATTTTGACAATGTTTGAAATATTATAGATTTTAACACTATTTGAGTCATATTTTAAAGTGTTAAATGATTTAACTTTTGGAAATTGATTATTTGTGAATATAAGAAGTTTAAATGTACAATTTAATATTTGAATTTTAAGGAATTTACATTGAATTTGAATTTAAATAAGGTTTACTTGGTCATGTATTAAATTGAATGAAATCAAATGAGATAAATGAATTTTGAATGGAATTTTGAAATGTATTTTTGTAATGATATTTGAAATAATAAATGAATGACATATTTGATTTTTGAACGATATTTAAATTTGAAATTTTGAAATTGAATTCAAATAACGATTTGATAATGAGGTTTTGAAGGATATGATAATTTAATGATTTCGAAATGGTTTTTAATGATATAATCTTTATTTTGATAAAGAATGTGAATTTGGAATGATATTTGATTTTGATAAATGAATATTTTAAGTTAATATTTGTATGAAAAGATATTTGGTTTACTTGTAGTTTGAGTTTATTTAAATGATATTGGATTTATGAAATGAATATTTCAAAACTAAGTAATAATGAAGTTAAATTTGAGATATATGAAATTATAAAATTATTTTTGAAATGTGGGATATTAAAGCTTTGAAGTATATTAAAATTTTAATAGTTTATTTTGTGTATCAAATCTATATTTTAAATTGATAATATTTGAAATATTTTGTATGGAAATTGAATTGAATTGAAATTGATGGTTTGATTTGAATCAAATTTGAAATTTGAAATTTTGGTTTAATTGAATAAATTTGTAAAATGTAAAGAATTAAAGGAATGTTCCATGATTTCGAAGTGTTATGATTTTCAAAGTGTAATGATTTCAAGTATGTTGGTTTCGAAAAATTTATAACTTTGAAAGTATTATGATTTTTAGAAGGTGAATATATTTTTGAAATGGAAATGATAAACTATTTTGATTTGAATATAGTTTTGAAATAAAAATTATTTTGGTTTCGAAATGATAAACTATTTTGATTTGAATATAGTTTTGAAGTAAAAATGGTTTTGGTTTCGAAGTATAAACTATTTTGAAGGGAATATAGTTTGAAATGAAATGATTTGATCTTTTTGAAGTATAAACTATTTTGAAATGACTACGGCGTTATAATAACGTTTGGTTGTTAAAGAGACCGGGATCGAAAGTTGTCATACTATCTGCCAACTCCGAAAACCACTTTAACAACCGTATACGCAGTGGAGATTCCAGAATGAAGTAAGATGGTGGCGACGTTCTTGAGGTATATTACGTGGACCCAACTCCCGTGAGTTGGCATGAGGTGGCTAAAACAGGAGCGATCTCGGGCCAAAAGCAGTAGCTCCTCTGGTCGGACACATTCCTTCGATACTATACTCTTCTTGTCATTGATTTGATGGCTATCCTCCGATTTTGATATGGAATGTGTTTCGAGGTGGTCGTATGTGGCTGCTGCGTTACCACTAGCCCATGTGCGTAATTGGTATATCTACCTTGGCATTGCCTTATGTGTCGTTTCACCTACCATACTGAGCCTTTACTATGAGTTTGTTTTTCTCCCGTAGCCCGCATGGTATCCTCTTATAGTCTTCCGATCTGGAGATATCATGTTATTGGATGGACTACTGGGACTATTATGTGTGAAGGGCGATATGGGTAAGCCTGAAATGCTATTTTAAGGTAAGTTTATTTTATTGTAGACATTATTATAATAGCGCAATATTACTATATGGTAAATAGTTTAACGGATCCTTAAAGGATGGGCGATCCCAAGCATCCTTTAAGTTACCGGTGCTTTTTGTTACTGTTCACTTTAGTTGATTTACAGTTCATAAGTATTTATGTCCTGACTCGAGTGTTTTGTGTTTTGCTTCACGCTCGAGTCAGAGTGAGTGATTCAGCATTCAAGACTCACCATCAGAGTTGGAGCTTTGCTTGAAGATCCAGCCATCTATTTTTCTTTCAGTATCCGGTGATTCCAGTGTTGTATTGTGATTTGTACTTGATGTATCTTGTTATTCTTTTGTTGTATATGTATCTTATTTTTATATAGTAGCTTCATGAACTACTATTTCTTTTAATTCTGCTGCATTATTAGTTACTATGTGTCTGTGATCTGTGATTATTTATTTACTATATATTCTGAGATTCGCCAAATTTTATTTACAATGCGGTATTTTGAGCAATTCAATTCCGACATGTGTGGATGCGAATGGTTGAAAATGTCGGGTTTTTACATTTGGTATCAGAGCTTTGGTAGCTCTAGGAAAAATTTAACATATATGGTAAATGTATTTACAGAATCACTTTCATTCAAGTTTGAATCTCTTCCTTTTTGACTCGATTCTTTTGAATTTTGGAACGTTCCCTACGGTTCCAAAATCCATTCGTGTCCCTTGCTATTTATCTTCTTTTGATTCTGGAGTATCCCATAACTCCACTTCAAAAGATCTTTATAATGAGTAGGCGGTCTCGCCAGTCTCAAATTTATTTATAAAGGGGGAAACTCCTTTACAACAGCATCTCACCAGAGATTTTATATCCTCGGTTTAAATGATATTATCTCTTATTACCCCAAACTCTATCTCTTGAGACCGAATGTTGATTTTCTCCAGAAATCCACATCGATCTTATTCTTTAAGTCACGGTTGACCCGGTTAAGGTTGTCCGCGATTTATATAAGCTTATCCATCTTCCTATTCTGTTATTTAATCATCTCATATTTGTTCCCAATTTATCTTCAAATCATTCTTGAAGTGTATTTGTAAACTAATATTTAAAATGTTTTATATATTGTGTTGTTTTTGAGTTGTTGATGTTGATTTGGGTTTCTAACCGGTTCGTCTGATCAACGCTATCGATAAGATTTCCAAAACACTTGAACAAAGCAAACTGACACAATAAGTGTTGAGTCACAAGCTTTATGAAAGTTTTGATTTCTGACAAATAAGGCGATTGATTTCTGACAAACAAGGCGATCGACAAAAACAAGGTCAATAGAGCTATATATGGTACTCTAGATTATAGGTTGATTATTTGTTGTTGTAATAGTAATAAATTTGTTAAAATCTATCCTCAAATAATCATGCATATCAAGGGAATCAATATATATACGAATAATTTATAAGTTGCATGCAGTTGCACAATTCAATGTGTAATTTAACAGGCACCGGTCGACCGGTCAATATAGGTGCGGTCGACCGTTCCTGTGTAAATTGCACAATGAACGTGCACACATGCACATAACGTATATATATATTTGAATTCCTGTCTACCGGTCCATTTTTGACCTGTCGACCGTTTTTAAACAGAAAGCAACTTTTCCAAAAGACACTTCTCTTCTCCAAAGGTTGCATCTCCTATCTTTCATCAATGATCATAACTCTTAATGGCAACTGTTCACAAAGAGTTACAACTATTTTTCTCTATATATACTCATCTAAATCATTGATTCATATATAAGTTTTTACAACGATTTCATATATTCTCTTAATCTAATCTCTGATCTCAATACTGTATTATAAAAGCTCTAAATTATTTATTGAATCTTTGAAACTATTTCATATCCTTTGATTCAATAATATACTTTCCTTAATCTTTTCAAAACATCATATCGCATACTTTGAGGATAAGATTATAGGAAGGGTGTACTGCTAGTGACAAATCCGTGTTTTCAAGAACACAAGTTGTCAACAACAATTGTATTTGTTCTTTTGTTAAAGTCCTCTGTGTTGTAAGAGGCAAGTGTTGAAGTCCTCAGTGTATTAGAGGCGTGAAATCCCGTTCGGTTGTTCGGGTATTGTAAACCTGTTCCTCCGGGTGAAGCGAGGTAGTTAATAGTGAAAATCCAGATAGAAGTCTGGGACTGGACGTAGGACGGTGCTCCGAACCAGTATAAAAATCTCTGGTGTGATTTTTCTATTTTCTATTTACAATGCTATTATCATCTATTTCCGCATTTGTATTGTAATCCATATTACACGATCCGTGTATACTATATTAGCACATATAATTGTATACACACCGCACTTTCAATTGGTATCAGAGCACGGTCATCATATAACCGTAACACAGTTATTTGATATATTCTTGTAATATGGCAAATAACGCAAGTACTAGCACTCAAAACACCACTTACACAGAAGGGCAATCGACACAAAGACCTCCATTTTTCAATGGTCTTAACTATAGTTATTGGGCAACACGTATGTCATTCTTTATGCAATCAAGTAGCTATGATGCTTGGAATGCTACTCAAAGAGAAATAGTGAATCCAACAACTGATTATTCAGAATGGACTGTGACTGAGAAAACGGCAGCAGCCGTAAATGCAAGAGCAATAAATATGTTGTTCTGTGCATTAGACCAAAATGAATATAACCGTGTTAGTATCTGCACTACTGCATATCAAATTTGGCAAACGCTAAAAATCACTCATGAAGGTACTAACAAGGTTAAACAAGCCAAAATAGCCATGCTGAAAAGTCAATTTCAAAATTTCAAAATGAAACCAAATGAAACAATCAATGACATGTATTCACGGTTTCAAACTATTCACCATGCACTTATTGGGTTAGGACAAAAGTATTCTGATTTTGATGTTGTTTCAACAGTCCTACATTCTCTGACTAATGAATGGGAAGGAAAAGTATTAGTAATTGAAGAAGCTAATGACCTTTCCATCATGAAGCCAGATGAATTGATAGGAAATTTAATGTCCTATGAAGCAAATTTGCAGGCTAGAAAAGAACAGAAAGAAGAAAAGAAAAATGTAGCATTTCATGTTGAAAAAGATGAAAATGAAACAGATTCTGAAGATGAAGATTTGGCGTTCATTGCTAAAGGTTTCAAAAAATTCCTAAAATATCGAAAAGCCAGTCGCTACAATAAAAGGAAACCTGGATCAAATAAACCATCTTCATCTGCCATAGAATGTTTCAACTGCCATAAAAAGGGACACATGCAGAAGGATTGTCCAGAACAAAAGAAAAAGTCAGAAAATGACAAATTCAAATATAAGAAGGACAAATCAAAGAAACGAGCCTTCTCAGTAACATGGGATGATTCAGAGTCATCTTCATCAGAAAGTGAAAGTGATTCGGAAAATGAACAAGCTAATGTTTGCTTTATGGCAACAGAAGATGAGGTACAAATTCCTACATTTGATGAATTACTTGATATTAATGCTGAATTGATAGTCAAATATAAAGACTTAAAACGTCAATTAAAAGTAGTCAAAGCAGATTTAAGTAGAGCAGAGTTTGAACGAGATATGCTAAAAGATGAGAAGAAAATATTAGAAGAAGAACTTGAAAATATTCAAGAATCATCATCTAATGTTGACTCTCAAATATCTCTTTTGAGTCAAGAAATAGAAGCTCAAAAAGAGAAAAATAATGCTCTCATTACTGAAAATCATGAACTTAAAGAAAAAGTCAAAATTCTAGACCTAGAAAAAGCTAGTTTACAAACAAAGTTTGATGACATTACTCAAAATGTTTCTAACTTTAACAAAGGTCGAGAAAATTTGACTAAAATCATTAAAAGTTCACAATCCATTTCAGATAAACAAGGTTTGGGATATAACAAACATGAAACTAAGAAACATCTTAGAAATAAAAGGAAGAAGAAAGTACAAAAAACTGAAGCTAAGAAAAATCTTAGTTTATTATATTTCAAACCAAAACCAGTTGTGAAATTTCAAAAGAGAAATGTCAAGACTATCAAAATATGGGTTCCTAAAACAAATAATAATTTGATTAGGAACAAATACATTCAGCAATTCATGAATAATGTACATTTTAATAACAATTATATATATAAAGGGGATACCGGACCCAAATGGGTTTGGACTCCTAAGACCTAACTCTTAGGACCCTATAAAAAGTGGGTACCATGAACTTAATTCTATTTTTTGCAGGTCCCACTGAAGGAAAGAGGAAAGTGGATATTGGACAGTGGTTGCTCAAAGCATATGACGGGAGACAAGAGCTTATTAACAAATATTAAATACTCAGATGGTGGCTCAGTCACTTTTGGAGACAATTCAAAAGGTTATATCATCGGCAAAGGCGATGTGAGCAATTGCGGTACATCTAACTTACCTCTTATTACTAATGTCATGCTAGTTAGAAATTTAAAACACAATTTACTTAGTATTAGTCAGTTATGTGACAAGGGTTTTATAATTTCCTTTTCAAATAATAAGTGTAGTATTTTAGATAAAGACCATAATTTGGTTTTTGAAGGTTATAGAGACAGAAATATATATATTCTAAATATGAATATTAATCATAATTCAGATATGTGTCTTGTGGCTAATGACAATGATCCATGGCTATGGCACAAACGTTTCTGTCATATAAACTTCAGAACTATTGACAAGCTAGCCAAAAACAATCTAGTTAGAGGACTACCCAAAATGAGTTTTATAGTTAACAACATTTGTGATGCATGTCAATTAGGAAAATTGACCAAATCATCGTTTAAATCCAAGAAAGTCATATCAACATTACAACCACTTGAGTTACTGCACATGGATTTATTTGGACCTACTAGAGTTCAATCAATAAATCACAGTCAATATGTGCTTGTAATTGTTGATGATTTCTCTCGTTATACATGGACAATTTTCTTAAAAAATAAAAGTGATACTTTCGATCATTTCAAATCTTTCGTCAAAAGAATTCAAAAATCAAAAGGGATTAAAGTTAAAAATATAAGAAGTGATCATGGCGGAGAGTTTGAAAATAATGAATTTGAACATTTTTGTACAAAGAAAGGTATATATCATAATTTTTCGTTTCCCAGAACTCCACAACAGAACGGAGTAGTAGAACGAAAGAACCGAACTTTACAAGAATGTGCAAGAACATTATTAAATGGAACCACCTTACCAAAACATTTCTGGGCAGAAGCTGTCGCAACTGCCTGTTATGTTTTAAATCGTGTGTCCATAAGACCTCTTACCAAGAATACTCCTTATGAATTGTTTAACAAAAGAAAGCCCAAAATTTCATACTTCAAAGTTTTTGGTTCCAAGTGCTTTATTTTAAATACGAAAGACCAGCTTGGAAAATTCGATCCAAAAGCCGATGAAGGAATATTTGTCGGTTATTCGGAACGAAGTAAGGCCTATCGGATATTTAATAAACGAACCAAAACTATTGAAGAATCACTTCATGTCTCTTTTGATGAAATTTATCAGCATCCTCACACAATATCAGATGATGACGAATCAATAGTCATTGATAATCCAATCATCTCAAATACTGATTCTGACTCAGAAGTAATTATTGAGAATACTCCTCAAATATGTGAATTACAATCACCACCAAGAATATTAAGAGACCATCCGGCCCAAAATATAATAGGTGAAATAACATCACATGTCAGAACAAGGAGTCAACTCAATCAAATGGGTCATGTCGCTTTTCTCTCAAATATCGAACCCAAGAATCCAAAAGAAGCTGCTACAGATGATTACTGGATCATTGCCATGCAGGAAGAACTAAATCAGTTTGAGCGCAATGACGTTTGGGAACTTGTTCCGAGACCAACTGATCAGTCAGTAATTGGTACTAAATGGGTCTATAAAAATAAGGCTGACGAACAAGGAAATATCACCAAAAATAAAGCAAGATTAGTAGCACAAGGATACAATCAGGAAGAAGGTATCGATTATGAAGAAACTTTTGCACCAGTTGCTCGACTAGAAGCTATTAGAATTCTATTATCTTTTGCTTGTCATCATAATTTCAAACTTTATCAGATGGATGTCAAAAGTGCTTTTCTCAATGGATTTATCAAAGAGAATGTCTATGTCGAACAACCTCCTTTATTCGTACATGAAAAATATCCTGACCATGTGTTCAAACTTAAGAAAGCTCTGTATGGTTTAAAACAAGCACCTCGTGCTTGGTATGAACGATTACGTAGCTATCTTATTAATTCAGGATTTGAAATAGGCAAAGTCGATCAAACTTTGTTTATTAAACATTCTCGAAAAGATATTCTGGTTATCCAAATATATGTAGACGATATCATCTTTGGTTCAACAAACGATAAACTCTGCAAGGAATTTGCAAGTATTATGACCAAAGAATTCGAAATGTCTCATATGGGAGAACTATCTTATTTTCTTGGACTTCAAATCAAACAACTTTCAAACGGTATTTTTATCAATCAAGAAAAATACTGTGAAAATCTTATCAAACGCTTCGGATTACAAAATACATCTGGTAAACCAACTCCTATGAGTACAACTACACATCTTGAAAAAGATGAAAGTGGTAAGAATGTTGACCAGAAATTATATCGAAGCATGATTGGTTCTCTTCTTTATCTTACAGCTAGTCGTCCAGATATATTAATGAGTGTTTGTTTATGTGCTCGTTTTCAAGCCGATCCAAAGGAATCACATTTACGAGCAGTGAAACGTATAATTCGTTATCTTAATAATACCAAAGATTTTGGTTTTTTCTATCCAAAAGAATGTCCATTTGAATTAGTATCATATAGTGATGCTGATTTCGGTGGCTCACGAACAGATAGAAAAAGTACAAGTGGTACATGCCATTTTATTGGAAAATCACTTGTCTCTTGGTTTAGTAAGAAACAGAATTGTGTTTCACTATCAACATGTGAAGCTGAATATATATCAGCGGCTCTCGCTTGTACTCAAGTACTATATATGCAACAAACACTTCAAGATTTTGATATTCATTTATCAAATTCTATTATATACTGTGATAACACAAGTGCTATAAATCTTTCTAAAAATCCAGTGAATCACTCTCGAACTAAACACATTGATATCCGTCATCATTTTCTTCGAGATAATATTGAAAAAAGAAATATATGTCTTGAATATGTCCATACTGAAAATCAATTAGCAGACATTTTTACTAAGCCGCTGCTCGAATCTAATTTTATTAGATTACGAAGAGAGCTTGGTTTAATTTCAAGAAAAAATCTTGACTAAGCAATTACTAATGTACACCTTCTCTTTTGGTTATTCTCTTTAATTATAATTTTTTTGTTTAAACTAAACTAATGTCTTTTCTCCTAGTAACCGTATCTTTTACTTAACCTATTTTTTATATTAAATATTAGCCATTGCTTTATTTAATGGTTAAAATCTATTTACTCATTTTATAAATTCAGTTTTAAAAACAAAGCTATTTTTAGATTTACAATAAAATTTCTGCTTATATTTTCGTGGTTAAAAGTTATCATTAACTCACATCCATAAGAGTATATATATAAGAAACTTATATATATAAGCTTGCAAAATTTTTTTTTATTTTGTTCATCTTTACTTCTTATCTAACCATAATACTATATTCAACTTACACTATGGCTCATATTTGTGACAAATGTGCGCAAGAATCTCACATTTCTATTACAAGCTCTGAGTCGGACGAATATTATTCTCCTACTACTCCAAAACAAAAATCGAGCTGTCATCATCAATGCTCTTATATGTCTGATAAAACTCCAAATTCAAAACGAGTTAAAAGGACACTATTCTATTCTCCTCGAACCAAAGCTCAAATTGATGAGATACACCACTACCAAAAACATCAGATAGATCTTCAGAGACAACTCCATTACGGGCAAAGTCAACTTTATCACGAGCAACAACGGACATCGGCACGATTGTCTGTTTTAGAAAAGTTGGCAACATTTTTCTGCGGTTCCAACAAACATGATGTACATGAACCAATGCCGTCTAGGCCATCAACATCTAAAAGTCCTAACTCATGGGATCGGAACTATGAAAAGAATGAAGGAGCTCAGAAACAATGGAGTCCATGGTCGAATCGTATTGAAGGAAACAACGATAATTCTAATGACGAACTTTCTCATTAGATTTATATATAGTTGTTAAATATTTATCTATCTCTTGTGTAATGATGGTTATATTTTGTATTATGTATAAAATATAATATATATATATATATATAGGTTGATATATAATAAAAAACTTGAAAAAGAATCCTATATGCACAACAGACCAGGACCGGTCGACCGCCCATATTATTGTCGGTCGACCGTTTGCTCTCTGGTTGAAAACGGTCGACCGGCCAAAATTTGTAGGTCGAACGGTTACGCATTTTTCAGTTTTTTATATATAACCCTATACGTTACTTTACCCTCTACCCTCATTCACTCTCTACTCAAACTATTCTCTATCCCCAAATCACAAACCCTAGTTCCCATTCTTCAATTCCCAAATCACAAATCCTCCAACAATGGCTCCTCCTCAAAAGAAATCAAAGAAAGGAGCAATCTCTGAAACTTCATCTCATACCATCTCCGTCAAAAAATGGCTTCAAACTCCAATTGCTATAACACGATGGAATCAAATGACAAATTACAAGTTTCATCCGGGATCTTTCATCAAATTTGATGATTTCACGGCTTACGGAGTTCGAAGGTTAGCCGATAATGCCAACATTACTCCATTGATAGATTTTTCGGCAAATAGTGTGGAGATAAATCATTTAATGATTAAATTATTTTACGCCAACATGAATCTTGATGAATATCAACCTGATAATCCAAACGGCGTCATCTGGTCTATGGTCTGTGGAAAACAAATTTTTCTTACTCATGCTAGAATTGCCTCTATACTTGGCATACCAAATCGAGGCGAAGAATTTTCATCTACCTTCTGTGAAGTTTTCACTCGAAATAGTACAAGTCATCAGTTTATAGAAGACAATAGTAATGGCACTAAGTCTATTGGACTTCGACCGACAGCAAGGTTACTTCATCGGGTCTTGATGCATTCTCTTTTTCCTAGACTTGGAAATTATGATGCAGTGTACAAAGAAAACTTCAAGCCACTCTATGCTATCTATGGTGAAATCCAAATCAATTGGGTTCACATGCTTTTTGATGAAATTCTCAAGGTAAATAATTCAACCCGGCCTCATTTCTTCTATAATGAATATATCATGAGACTTTTGTTAGCTTGTGGGGTCAATCCTCCTGATTCTGCAACTTCAACACCAAAATGCATTGATTCCATAACCATCAAAAGAATGAAGCTTCCTCCACCTTATCTTGAGATTATGCCTTTTGAAGAATGGCAACAACGAGGACCGAGAAAACAAAGAGCAACTTCCTCTCGACCTCGTCCCGATGAGGTGAAACTTTTAAGATCAAAGTCATCAACAAAAGAATCTCTTGAAACCATTGCGCGTAATCAATTTCTGCTTGAATCTCGTCTCAAGCGTATGGACTCTAAAATTGATAAGCGCTTCAATAAGGTCAAGTCGTTCTTCGGTATGCTATGGGATGCTATATCATGTTCCTCATCCACCTCTGTTCAAGCACAAGATCCAGGAAAACGTCCTGCTGCTCCAGTTTTCACATGGACATCATCTGACGAAGGCGAATCGTCTAGAGGGAACAATGATGAGGAGGAAGAGGAAGAAGATGAAGATGATGATGATGATGACGACGATGACGATGATGAAGAGGAGATTCGATCTGCTTCATCCTAGATTCTATTATGTTTTAGCTCTTTAAAAACATTTTTCGACACTTGTACTAAATAGTGTCGTTATTTATGCTTTTCAATTAACATTATGTTCTGTAGTAAACTCTGTTATGTCTTTGATGTGTTAATGATTTATTTTTCTATGCTTATTATATTCATTCTACGCATATCATATTCTAGTGATCTGTTACTCCTTTTTGTCGATGACAAAGGGGGAGAAAGGGCTAACAATTGCTTGCAGGAAAGAAATCACATACTCAGGGGGAGATTCAGATTTGCAGATATATATATTGTCATCAATCAAAAAGGGGGAGAATGTTGAGTCACAAGCTTTATGAAAGTTTTGATTTCTGACAAATAAGGCGATTGATTTCTGACAAACAAGGCGATCGACAAAAACAAGGTCAATAGAGCTATATATGGTACTCTAGATTATAGGTTGATTATTTGTTGTTGTAATAGTAATAAATTTGTTAAAATCTATCCTCAAATAATCATGCATATCAAGGGAATCAATATATATACGAATAATTTATAAGTTGCATGCAGTTGCACAATTCAATGTGTAATTTAACAGGCACCGGTCGACCGGTCAATATAGGTGCGGTCGACCGTTCCTGTGTAAATTGCACAGTGAACGTGCACACATGCACATAACGTATATATATATTTGAATTCCTGTCTACCGGTCCATTTTTGACCTGTCGACCGTTTTTAAACAGAAATCAACTTTTCCAAAAGACACTTCTCTTCTCCAAAGGTTGCATCTCCTATCTTTCATCAATGATCATAACTCTTAATGGCAACTGTTCACAAAGAGTTACAACTATTTTTCTCTATATATACTCATCTAAATCATTGATTCATATATAAGTTTTTACAACGATTTCATATATTCTCTTAATCTAATCTCTGATCTCAATACTGTATTATAAAAGCTCTAAATTATTTATTGAATCTTTGAAACTATTTCATATCCTTTGATTCAATAATATACTTTCCTTAATCTTTTCAAAACATCATATCGCATACTTTGAGGATAAGATTATAGGAAGGGTGTACTGCTAGTGACAAATCCGTGTTTTCAAGAACACAAGTTGTCAACAACAATTGTATTTGTTCTTTTGTTAAAGTCCTCTGTGTTGTAAGAGGCAAGTGTTGAAGTCCTCAGTGTATTAGAGGCGTGAAATCCCGTTCGGTTGTTTGGGTATTGTAAACCTGTTCCTCCGGGTGAAGCGAGGTAGTTAATAGTGAAAATCCAGATAGAAGTCTGGGACTGGACGTAGGACGGTGCTCCGAACCAGTATAAAAATCTCTGGTGTGATTTTTCTATTTTCTAATTACAATGCTATTATCATCTATTTCCGCATTTGTATTGTAATCCATATTACACGATCCGTGTATACTATATTAGCACATATAATTGTATACACACCGCACTTTCAATAAGAATTTTTTTTTCAAATATAGTAATGAAATAAATTTTGTAAATATATTATAAATCTTTTTCTGGATTTTATTGAATTGGTTGTTAAGAAATAATATTTGATTTTATATATCATTATCTCTTGTTTCATATATAAATAATTGAACTATAAACATGATTTTAAATTATTTGGAAATTTAAAATGAGTTTAAAACAAGAATTTGAGAATTTAATTTCCGATGGTTTCAAAAACTTGTATTTAAAGTTTTAAAAGGATATATTATTTAAAATATTTTCTAATAGAAAGTTGTTTCTAAAGAATTTTAAAGTTTAAATTTAGTGCTCTTCTCGTTGTCGCTGGAAAACAATTTCGGTGATGATTGCAGCATCATCGATATTCATTTTTGAGTTTTGAAGCGAAGAGACCGTTCTGTAGTCTTGCTACAGTTTTGTTTTGGGGAATTTAATTGATTTGAATTTCGAAAATAGGGCTGATTTATATTGTTTTGGGAAATTTAATTGATTTGAATTTCTAAATAAGACTGATTCATAACATATGCTGATATATGATTTAAATTTGAATGGATATATATATATATATATTGTATATGTGCATTTATTTATCTCTAAATAGTTTGGATTTTATCGGAAATTTAATTCCTAAATTTTATCTTGAAGGATAATTTCAAGTATAATTTCAAGATTTGGATAAATATTCAAGCTTGAAATGATTAAATTAGAAAGTTTTATTTGTATGATACACAATTTCATTCCAATATAACTTACCTTAATTTTCAGAAGTTCAATATGTAATTGGATAATATACAATATATAAAAAAAAATATAAATAAAATTTGAGTGGTTATAATAAATATTATACACTTAAATTTTAGTTATAAAAAGATCAACCGAGGTAAATAAGATAAAAGGGTAATGGAATAATTTACAATATAAAATGATGTTAAAGGAACTAAGAATAAATCAAGGCAGTTATACTTAACATAGGTGATAAAATATATTGAGAGGAATAAATTTAATTTTAATTAGGAATAAAGAAGACTTAAATTTTATTGAGTATTATGAGTATATTAAATGATTTTTCTTTCAAATCCATGGTTTTTGAGATTGTTAATTTAAGATAGTTGGATGATAAAATAATGAAATTAGAGTTAGTTGAGATTTATTTAACTTATGTAAAATTTAGTTTTCAATTTAAGTTCAAATTTTCATGCTTTTAAATTTATTATCTTATTTTGTTTTTCAAACTGTCTTTTGGTTATCCTTATTTCCCTTACCTTGCTATAGAATGGGGAAGCTATTGCTTATACCAGTCTGTTTGGAAATCTTTGATACTGAGCACTACTTGCCATCCAAACCATCGGTCAAACAGAAAGAGTGAATCAGATTCTAGAATTTTTTTTTGTGCTTGTGTTCTTGATTCTGGAGGATCTTGGGAAGATTATCTCCATCTTGTTAAACTTACTTATAACAACAGTTATCAGGTATAATTTTAATCTTCTTGCCATATTGCCTTAATCGTATTTCATTCTATTTTTTTTCTATGCTTTCCCGTACCTCATACCTTTTCGGGGACGAAAAGTTTTGAGTGGGGGAGAGTGTAACAACCCTGTATTTTATAATTATTTTAATTGTTTATTTTAAATTTTTTTTAATTTGAATGCCTGTTTTAAAAACTTTATTTTATTTATTAAAATGAACAATTTTTGTTATTTTAAATATAAACTTTGATATTGATGTGAATTATGATTTCAAACAAGTATAAATTGAATATTTTCCAAAAAAGTGAATTTTGGTCGAAATAGTCAAACTTTGACTTTTAAATTTAAATTTTAAATATTTTAAAATTTTAATTTTATCTTTTATTATGAAAATAAATTAAATTTCAAGAATATTGCTTTTCGTTTCGTTGAAATCCGATTTATATTGTGAAAGTTATGCTTTTTACAATATTGTGTGTAAATTGATTTATTTAACAAAATTGTTTATTTTAAATTATATAAATAATACTTTACTTGGTCATGTAATGTTCTTATGTTTATATGGTAAATAACATGTATTTTATATATTTTGGTTTTAAAACATTTTGAATGTGTAATTGACATTTTCCAGTGTATGTTGTATTTTTGTTTTAAAATTTCTAATTTCCAGTTTCAATTAATTAAAGTAATTCTTTATTTATCTTTATATTTTTCTTAAGAACTTATTTTATTTTCATTCCCACTTTATTTTTTTCCTCATTTATTTTATTTATTTGATATTTTATTTGTTTTAAAGTGAAATAGAAATTTTCTAGAGCCAATGGTATTTTTGTTTGTAATTTTCATGCCCTGTTTTCAATTTTTAAACAATTGCTTCAGTTCTTTTTCTATTTTTCTCCAAGTTAATTATTTATTTCATTTTAGAAATGATAAATATGTTATTTTATTTCAAATTTGCTTTATAATATTTTTAAAATGAAGTGGATATTTTTCCAAGGCTAGTGATGATTTATTTGTAATTTTTGAACACTGTTTTGGATTTTTAAGCAATTTCTTTTATTCTTTTTCTATTTTATTTAAATTTAATTATTTGTTTTCATATTATTTCACTTTGTTTTGGTTTTCAAATTTGTTTACTGAAATTATTTTGTTATATTTATTTAAAAGAAATAGAAATGCAAAGAGACTTAGAGCATTCATTTTCTAGTGACTTTTCATTTGCTAGACCTTTCACATGCTTTGGCCATTCGTTTCTTGATTGTTAGCCACGAATTTCACTTTGTATTTCACGTGAAAACATCTCACTTTCTTCACTTCTCACGGAACATTTCAAATCTGAAAGAAAATGAAAGCAATGGCCTCTTTTCTTCCTCTCTTTTCTTCTTCTTTTTCACCTTGTTTTGCTTAAATTTGTCTTCACTTCGCATATGATTTTCGGCCTATCACCTCCACCATCTCCTCCATCGACCACCACCACTTCTTCCTATGACCATAGACGGCCTAACCTTCATCTCCTCTGACCTGAAGTTGCCTTGACCATCCAATAATGCAAAATCCATAAAAACAATGAAAACTCCTCCAAAACTATGCAAGCCGAACTCCTATGTGCCATCCACCTTCATTCCTTGCCACGGCCACCTCCTTGCCCTCCACCACTACCATGACATGACGTTTGACCATCAACCTAACCACTGACCAGACCCAAACTTGCTTCAGGCCGAACCAATAAAGCCTTAAGGCCGAGCCTATGTGAGGTTGTAGGCAAGCAAAATTTGTTTGAAAACTAGGTGATGTTATTTGTCTAGTCTAGTTTCCATTTGTTTCAATTCAAACTTTGGTATTGTAATTATATTTATATTTTTTTGTTGTTGTTGTGAATACAAGATCATTATCAAGACTCTCCATTCATCCATATCAAATCGTGCTTGTCGTGCCTTTGGAATCGGTCTTGTGTGTCGTAGTGGTCTCTAGCTTTGAAAAGGTGAGTCTTTCTCACTCTGACATTTACTTATGTAATAGTAAATTGATGGCAAGTGTATAGTAATATAAAATGTTTATGCAAGTTAGTGATGATCATATGAAATGCTATGCCATGTTATTACCATTTTAAAACTATTAATTATCATCTGATATCTGATATTTGACATTATATTGTGATATTAACATTGTTTATGTCGTATATGTATATGTTCACACCGCAAGTTCCCTGTTAGAATAGAATCACTATGGGTTGAAATGATATATACCCGAACGGACAATAGAATAGGGAAAAATCGTTATGGTCTGAAATGATAGGCTAGAGCGATTTTTATTTATTTTCATTTTACTTGGGATTGCGGGTTTGAAATGATAGAACCCGGTTTTTCTTTATTAAAATACGGATTGAAATGATATATATCTGTATCACTTGACCTACGTTAGAAAAGTATATACAGACCCCGTGGTATTAAATGATTTTTATTAAAATATGTATTTTTAAAAGTATGAATTTTGATTTAAAAATATATATTTTATGGTTTTAAGAAAGTTAAATATTAAGTTTTGAATTTGTGAATTTAAGTATGTAAATTTGATGTAAATGTGATTTTTGATTTTTAATTTTATTTTAAAAATGTAAGTAATAATAGAAATTAAATTTAAAGTTTTCAATTAATGATATTTAAAGAAAAATGTTAATTTTTGTTGAAATTTATAAGTTAAGAAACAGCGAAATTTTGACTTAACGAATGAAAGTGAGTTTTAATTGGATATTTAATTATAAAATTTTGTTGTGATAAATCATATGTTAAGTTGATTTGAATGTGAAATTTTGAAGTCTAGAAATATGCTTTAAAAATTTAAAATAGAAATTTTTTGAAGTTTAATGTTTCTGAAGTTATAATAAAATCTGGAATTTTATTAATAGCATTTCTAAAATGCTATAGTTTTATGACAGCACTTTAAAATGCTATTGTTTTGAATTTAACTGTGTTTGAAGTAACTAAAAATCTATTACGGCATTTTATAAATTCTATTTTTCGTAAATTAAACTATTTTGGAAATTTTAAGCTACGATAGCACTTTATAAATGATGTCATTGCTATATTTTGACAATGTTTGAAATATTATAGATTTTAACACTATTTGAGTCATATTTGAAAGTGTTAAATGATTTAACTTTTGGAAATTGATTATTTGTGAATATAAGAAGATTGAATATATAATTTAATATTTAAATTTGAATTTTAAGGAAATTACATTGAATTTGAATTTAAACAAGGTTTACTTGGTTATGTGTTAAATTGAATGAAATCAAATGAGATAAATGAATTTTTGAATGGAATTTTGAAATGTAGTTTTGTAATGATATTTGAACTAATAAATGAATGACATATTTGATTTTTAAATGATATTTAAATTTGAATATTTGAAATTGAATTCAAATAACGATTTGATAATGAGGTTTTGAAGGATATGATATTTTAATGATTTCGAAATGGTTTTTAATGATATAATATTTATTTTGATAAAGAATGTGAATTTGGAATGATATTTGATTTTGATAAATGAGTATTTGAAGTTTATATTTGTATGGAAAGATATTTGGTTTACTTGTAATTTGAGTTTATTTAAATGATATTGGATTTATGAAATGAATATTTCAAAACTAAGTAATAATGAAGTTAAATTTGAGATATATGAAATTATAAAATTTTGTTTTGAAATGTGGGGTATTAAAGCTTTGAAGTATATTAAAAATTTAATAGTTTATTTTGTGGATCAAATCTGTGTTTTAAATTGATAAGATTTGAAATGTTTTGTGAGGAAATTGAATTGAATTGAAACTAATAGTTTGATTTGAATTAAATTGGAAATTTTAAATTTTGGTTTAATTGAATAAATTTGTAAAATGTAAAGAATTAAAGGAATGTTTCATGATTTCAATTGTATGATTTTGAAATGTTATGATTTTCAAAGTGTAATGATTTCAAGTATGTTGGTTTCGAAAAAGTTATAACTTTGAAAGTATTATGATTTTTGAAAGGTGAATATATTTTTGTAATGGAAATGATAAACTATTTTGATTTAAATACAGTTTTGAAATAAAAATGATTTTGGTTTCAAAATGATAAACTATTTCGATTTGAATATAGTTTTGAAGTAAAAATGGTTTTAATTTCGAAGTATAAACTATTTTGAAGGGAATATAGTTTGAAATGAAATGATTTGATCTTTTTGAAGTATAAACTATTTTGAAATGACCACGGTGCTATAATAACGTATGGTTGTTAAAGAGACCGGGATCGGTAGTTGTCATACTCTCTACCAACTCCGAAAACCACTTTAACAACCGTGTACGTGGTGGACATTCTAGAATGAAGTAAGATGGTGGCGACGTTCTTGAGGTATATTACGTGGACCCAACTCCCGTGAGTTGGCATAAGGTGGCTAAAACAAGAGCGATCTTGGGCCAAAAGGGGTAGCTCCTCTGGTCGGACATATTCCTTCGATACTATACTCTTCTTGTGGTTGATTTGATGGTCATCTTCCGATTTTGATATGGGAGTGCGTTCCGAGGTGGGCGTATGTGGCTGCTGCGTTACCACCAGCCCTTGTGCGTAATTGGTATATCTACCCTGCCATTGTCTTGTATGCCGTGTCACCTACCATACCGAGCCTTTACTACGAGTTTGTTTTTCTTCCGTAGCCCGTGTGGTATTCTCTGATAGTCTCCCGATCTGGAGATATCATGTTATTGGATGGACTACTGGGACTATTATGTGTGAAGGATGATATGGGTAAGCACGGAACGCTATTTTAAAGTAGGTTTATTTTGTTGTAGACATTATTATAATAGCGCAATATTACTATATAGTAAATAGTTTAACGGATCCTTAAAGGATGGGCGATCCCAAGCATCCCTTAAGTTACTGGTGCATTTTGTTACTGTTCACTTGAGTTGATTTACAGTTCATAAGTATTTATGTCCTGACTTGAGTGTTTTGTGTTTTGCTTCACGCTCGAGTCAGACTGAGTGATTCAGCATTCAAGACTCACCTTCGGAGTTGGAGCTTTGCTTGAAGATCCAGCCATCTATTTGCTTTCAGTATCTGGTGATTCCAGTGTTGTATTCTGATTTGTACTTGATGTATCTTGTTATTCTTTTGTTGTATCTTGTTTAACTCTGATGTATCTTATTTTTATATAGTAGCTTAATGAAGTACTATCTCTTTTAATTACGCTGCATTATTATTTACTCTATGTCTGTGATCTGTGATTATTTATTTACTATATACTCTGAGATTTGCCAAATTTTATTTACAACGTGGTATTTTGAGCAATTCAATTCCGACCTGTGTGGATGCGAATGGTTGAAAATATCGGGTTGTTACAATAATAATCTAAAACAAGTCTATATATAATTTCAATGTTAATTATTACATCAGTTACAGTGTCCAATTTCAACTGAATTAAATTTAGTTAAATGTAATTTAATTCCAATAAATTGATTTAGTTTGATTTCAATCTTTTAATTCAATCAATTATTACTTTACAGACACAGTTAACATTTGTTGATATATTATTATACTAATATTACACTGATATTCTACAATTATCATCTTAGTTTTTATTAACGTGGTATTTAATTTCATTTAATTGTAATAAATCCAATTATTATAATTTAAGTTCCAATAATTTGATCAAACTTGATTTCAATTCTTTTTATTCAATAAAAAGTCATATGATGAATAAAATTTATATTGGATTACAACTTATTGAATCGATATTCTATAATTATCAATTTAATCTACATTAGCTGGACTAATTCAGTGAATTTATTGCAATTGATTTCCAAATTAAATTTAATAGACCCAAATAAATAAGTAACATATAGTAATTGTCGCCATTAACTTTTAATCACATCTTATTAGTTTATAATCTACAACAACTGTTATAATTACTACCACAACACTAATTTTATTCAGTTAAAATTTATTACACATTATTTAATTAATACAACATTTAAAGTTTCAATTTCTCTTTCAATCCAACATCAATTAATATGTACATTGCTATAATTTATTTACAGTCTATACCAATTTTTACTCTTTAATCATTTTAATTAATTGGAATTACATTTAAAGCGGTTATAAATTACCTTAAATTAACACTATTACATTACATTCCAATTATATTCTCATTATTAAATCGCAAATTTTTATTTCTTTCAACATCACCAAACCTTATTAAATTAACTAATTTTAATTATTAAAAATTATGGATCGTTTCAGAACTAATGCAACTAAATAATTGCAAGGACTTAATTGCAAATTTTCTATCTTTAGTAGCTCCTAACCCAAAATTACATAATCACACTTTGTCTTTATTCAACAAAATAATTCTTATCCAAGTAATGGACAGGGGTTATCGGTGTATCACGAATCATTGTAGCAATGCAGCCGAAGATTTAAGTATCTTCTGAAAAACAATCACTATAATATTTATCAATCATGACAAGCACCTTTGTCCAAATGGTTAATTGATTTGGCTTTGGTGCAGGATGTCACAAGTTCGAAACTTGCTTTCGAACATTTATTTGACATGGGATTTGTTGTCCCAATGATTTGTTGTATATAAAGTAGCAGTTCAAAAAAAAAAATTTATCAATCACCATAATATTTATATATGATTATTGCTCTACCGTAGCCTAGATACCAAGAAGTTAGATTGTCGAAAGAAGACAACTTGTCAAGATACAATTACGCCTTAGGCAAGCTCGTGACACTCTTTAGTCCAACGTCTAACCGTTATTATTAGTCAAATTGTACAATGATATGCAATTTGTGGACCAAGAAAGGGACGATGAAATCCCCCACCTGATGGGATTTGGGTGTTGCTTTTAGAAAAGAAAATAAGATGATATGAATGTAAAACAGAATTAAACGTATATTAACAGTGCAATTACGAATGATTTTTTTTTATTTTTTTTTTTGATTTTTAAAATGCAAGCAACCAATAATGCTGGATAATTAAAACAAAAAGATAAGAGCACGATGCCAGTGCATGCAGAATTATTAGCAATTTATTTTCAAGCAGCGTTTTTTAGCAAACAAGCAGAGCACCTTTTAGCAAGCAATTCATTTAATTTTAATTTCCTGCAACCTGCAACCCGAGAGAGCGTTGAACAGGAATTTTTACAAGGATAAAATGAAAATATTTTTTTAAAAGAAAATAAAAATTCAAAAATCAACTAGAAAAGAATTTTTAAGAAAGCAATTAAATTTACACCACCGAAAGTTAAAAAAAAACAAAGAGAAAGGGGGAAAAATTGAATTTACCCTAAAAAAAGAAAAATGAACTTAGCCCACAAACACACTAAGACCAACACATACACAATTTAACAGAGCGTCTACTATCCCTTAAAACAGCTTAACATTATACCAAACCCGATTGTCGATCACCGTTTCTAAACAAATCGAAACTCAAAGAAAAAAATTCGCAGATTTGAGGTGAGGTCGCGATTGGATTGGTCGAACGTTTAGGGTGAAAGTTCGGATTTTAGGCGTAGATTGGTGATTAGGAGGATGAGGAGAGTGCGGCTGCAGTATTAGTCATAGTGATGGTTGAAATTGAAGTCGCGGTCGTGAATTGGAATTAGGCAAATTCAGTTTCGGGAAATTGGTTGTGGTTGGGCACTGATGGAAGACGGTCGTAGAGGGTGAATGGTTGAAGCAGGACAGTAGCTGTTGTTTGCTGGTCGAGGAAGTGATGATGGGTGGAGGAAGTGATGATGGGTGTATTCGGGTGGTGGTTGCCAGGTTGCAGTGAGTTGCTGAAATAATTTGGTAGAGGGGGTGAAATATGGTTGATGGTGGACGAGGTGGCGGTGATTGGTTAAGGTACTGAAGTGTGTTGCAATGAAGTGTGTGGTTGGTGTGGGTGATTGAAGTAAGAATTTGGCAGTGAAGTGGATGCAGTGGGGTAGAGAGAAGGTTGGGTTGTTGTTTGGCTTGTATGGGCGTGAAGTACCTGGTTAAAAGTGAATGGCATGATGTTTGCAAGGGGGAGGTCTTGGTGGTTGCAGGTTGTAGCAGCGCTTTGGTTTGGAGATTTATGATGTAGAGGGATGGTTGAGGCAGAGGAAGTGATGATGCAGTAGGAAGTTGCAAGTGTTCAGGTGGTGGTTGCTAGGTTGTGATCAATTTTCTGGAAATAGGCTATGCTAGTGGTTTGATGAATGGTGAAGGAGTTGAAGGCTATGAGAGTTTAAATGCAGGTTGATAGTGAAGGAGATAACTAAATGTGAGCTTCTGGTGAAGGTTGTGTGTGGAGTTTAAAGTGGAAGGTTTGAAGGTTGAAGAAACTTGCTGTTTGAATGTTGCAGGAAGATGATGGAGGAAGTATTAATGAAGTGTTGATGGAGGCAAGCAGAGGAATTCCTGGTTGTTTGGTTGATGGATGGCTGGTGCACTGAGGGTGTGTGATGTATTGAAATGCAGTGGTTATGTAATTGATAAAGATGATGTTAGAAAATGAATAAGTGGCTAAGGAGGGAACAATTTCCCACGTCGGGAAATACTCATCCAAATTTCACTATATATACTAAAGCTTAATAAGCTATATCAAAAGAGAATGAGGAGATAGAAATAATGAGACAATGAAAGGGAAGAGGCAATGTAGGCATGAAAATCCTACATATTTAATATTATATGGTCAAAGATATGGTCAAGGATTAGTCCTTGGGGCTCTTGGGCACCTCTTCCCGAACAGGCAGCTCCTCAACCCTATTTAAAGGCATGCAGAACCGAAATCAGATTATTCTATTTTCTTCTTAGTCCTTCTCTCTGCATACTCTGTTTTGAAATAAGCAACTCTCCTGAGTTCGTCGTCGCCTGCATCGTCAGCGCAACCTTGCAGGCTCTCGTTCCGTTTCACATTGGGAAACAGTTGCTCGCCAACCCGCTGCGCCATAGTGGGAGCAAATCTGTTTTAAGGGAACAGCGACTGTGCTGGACTCGGATACAAAAATACAACTTGCAACCAGAGTACTAAACGGTACGAATTGCATTTCGACTCTTCTTTTTCCTGTTAACCCAATTACAAAATTAGGTTATGTTTTTTTGCCCAAATTGATTTCGCGCTAATTTATACATTAGGGTTTCTGTGTGCCTAACATTCTTAAAACAGATTTGTGCTTTGTTTGATTCTGTTCTGTGTACTAATTGAAGTCATATCGTTTCAGACGATGGCTCAAGACAATAACACTTCGACAACAAAGCAGCCATTGCCCTCCGCTCCGACAGGACCACTTGTCACACAGCCTGTACCGTTCTCACATGGAGAGAGGCTGGAAAAATTCAATGGCCAGAATTTTAAATGGGCCTTCGTGTGCTACCTGGGCTGCGCTAAAACGGCTAATTTTTTGATCCGAATTATACCATTTTTTTCTGGCAGAAACGGTTGCATACGTTGGTTAAAGGGTCGCAACCTTTCCAACGGTCACAGCCATTCAAACAGCCGCGCCTCTTCCCGAACAGGCAGCTCCTCAACCATATTTAAAGGCATGCAGAACCGAATCAGATTATTCTATTTTCTTCTTCTGTCCTTCTCTCTGAAAACTCTGTTTTGAAATAAGCAACTCTCTTGAGTTCGTCGTCGCCTGCATCGTCAGCGCAACCTTGCAGGCTGTCGTTCCGTTTCACATTGGGAAACAGTTTCTCGCCAACCCGCTGCACCGTAGGGGGAGCAAATCTGTTTTAAGGGAACAACGATTGTGCTGGACTCGGATACAAAAATACAACTTGCAACCAGAGTACTAAACGGTACGAATTGCATTTCGGCTCTTCTTTTTCCTGTTAACCCAATTACAAAATTAGGGTTATGTTTTTTTTACCCAAATTGATTTCGCCCTAATTTATACATTAGGGTTTCTGTGTGCCTAACATTCTTAAAACAGATTTGTGCTTTGTTTGATTCTGTTCTATATACTAATTGAAGTCATATCGTTTCAGACGATGGCTCAAGACAGTAACACTTCGACAAAAAAGCAGCCATTGCCCTCCGCTTCGACGGGACCACTTGTCACACAGCCTGTACCGTTCTCACATGGAGAGAGGCTAGAAAAATTCAATGGCCAGGATTTTAAATGGGCCTTCTTGTGCTACCTGGGCTGTGCTAAAACGGCTAATTTTTTGATCCGAATTATACCATTTTTTGCTGCCAGAAACGGTTGCATCCGTTGGTTAAAGGGTCGCAACCTTTCCAACGGTCACAACCATTCAAACAGCCGCGCCTCTTCCCGAACAAGCAGCTCCCCAACCCTATTTAAAGGCATGCAGAACCGAAATCAGATTATTCTATTTTCTTCTTCTGTCCTTCTCTCTGCATACTCTGTTCTGAAATAAGCAAATCTCTTGAGTTCGTCGTCGCCTGCATCGTCATCGCAACCTTGCAGGCTTTCGTTCCGTTTCAGCTTGGGAAACAGTTGCTCGCCAACCCGCTGCGCCGTAGGGGGAGCAAATCTGTTTTAAGGGAACAATGACTGTGCTGGACTTGGATACAAAAATACAACTTACAACCAGAGTACTAAACGGTACGAATTGCATTTTGGCTCTTCTTTTTCCCGTTAACCCAATTACAAAATTAGGGTTATGTTTTTTTGCCCAAATTGATTTCACCCTAATTTATACATTAGGGTTTCTGTGTGCCTAACATTCTTAAAACAGATTTGTGCTTTGTTTGATTCTGTTCTGTGTACTAATTTGTAACGACCCGTATTTTACGTGTCGATAAATCGTAGAATTTGCAGGTCGATAGTGTTGTTTGTATTGCCTCTAGCTTGAGTCGTTTAGGAGTTGACCTGAGTGCAAGTGATGAGTCGTGACCGACTCATAGATAAGTCGTAGACGACTTAAGGGAATGGACCGAGTTAAGGTAGGCAACGACTCATGGATTTGCCGAGTTAAGGGATGAGTAGTGACCGACTCAAGAAGGGGTAGCAGTTTAGAATGTTGGCCGAGATAAGGATAGACCGACTTATAGTATAGCCGAGCTAAGGCTTGAGTCGTAACCGACTCATAGGATAGGTTGTGTAGGAGTCACGACTCATAGAGAGACCTACTTAGGACTTAGGTCGTGGGTAGTTGAGTCGGTGAGGCCATGAGTCGTGAGTCGTTTGACCGAGTGAGGTATTGAGTTGTTAACGACTCATGATGAGTCGGTAGGGTGTTGAGTCGTGAGTCGGCTCTAGTATTAAGTCGTAGGTCGGCCTGGGTTGTTGAGTCGTTGGCTTGAGTCGGTAGGCAGTGCAGTTGAGTCGGCTAGAGTGATGAGTCGTTAGGTCTTTGAGTCGTTAGGTACGACTCATGGGATGAGTCGTGAGTCGTTAGAAGACTTGTGTCTTAGGCCGTGTATGTTTTGAGTCGTATGTAGTTAAGTCGGCACCCTGGTTGAGTCGTATGACCTGGTACCTTGGTATGGTATGGTGAGTCGATAGAGGCTTAGGTCGGCTGCTTGTTGAGTCGTTGAGCCGTTGTGTAGCTAGGTTGTTGTCTCGGTAGGATGTTGGGTCGGCTGTGCTAGGTTGAGTCGGCAAGGATGAGTCGGCAGGAGATGAGTCGTAGACGACTCATGATGAGTCGGGACCGACTCATAGGGGCGACGACTCATGGTGTGTCCAGCCTATAAATAGAGGTGTTCGGCTCACTTTTTGGCACCGGTTTTTGAAGCAACGAAGTGCTGCCATTTTGAAGACTCGACTACAACATTTCTTCATCTTCTTTTCTCCATTCCAATCAAGTGTTAGCATCCATCCAAGATCGAAGATCGGGATCGAAGATTCAAGTGTCCAAGTTGAAGATCTTCATCCGTTCGGGCTAGATTTCATCGATTGAAGCGAGATCTTGCCGGATCAAGCCTTGTTCTTCGCTGTCCAGATCTGAAGTGTGTGGTTTTTGAGGTGTTTGGGTGATTTGGTGAGTGGTAGTTATCTCTCACGCGGATCCAAAGGAGTATATGGGATTGGTGATATGTTTATGTGTTAAAGTTAGCGTTTTCTCGCATTTTCCTTAAGTCTGCATGTAGATCCATCATATTTGAAGATGTTTATCTATAGAAGCTATTTAATAAGTATTAGAGACAAAACCCATGTTTTAGATTTGATAGATCTATGCTAAAAACCATGATTTCACATATGTTGGACTTTTGCACACTTAATTACGAAATTGCCATTGTAGTTGATATTGCTTAATATATCTTGTTTGAATGCTTGAATGTTTGAATATATGATAGATTTGATTGAGCCAAGTTAGCTTGTAGTTGATTTGGAACAAGATGTTTGAAGGTGATTCAAAAGCTAAGTGGAAAGGCTCTTGAATGTTGAAAGCTGCCGATGGTATATGAAGCGGATGTGGAAGCTCATATGAACGGATTCGATTATGAGGGACTTTGCCATGATGCGAAGAGGCGAAGTATGAGATCGATATGGGACTTTGCCATGATGCGAGAAGGCAAGCCATGATGTTGAGATGAGACTTTGCTGTGATGCGATGAAGCAAAGTGTGATGTTGAGATGGAACGGGTCATGATGACGTTCCAAGCACGGGCTGCGACGACGTGCAAAGTTATGTTGATTACTCGGTGATGCGATCCGAGTTGGTGATAATGGTTAGCTTGAGAGGCGCTTGAGCTAGTATGGAAATAGTCGTCGAGGAGGATGACTAGGAGGCTGAGATCTTATCGTTGTTGAAGGTTCTAGCATGCTCAAAGCAAGGGTACGTTGGAACGGGCTGCGACGACGTTCCAGGCACGGGCTGCGACGACGTGCTAGTACTCTGGGTAGTTGCGAAAATTCCTAGGCACGGGCTGCGACGACGTGCGGAGTTATGGCTAGAACCGGGGTTACCATTAGCCCTTGACAGGTGGTCATTCAACTAACGGTGATATCAAGGCAATGATACAGTGATAGCCAGAGTCATGGATGTTTGGTTATACTATCATTCGGTCTCAAGTGCGGTGTTTTCTGGGTGCTTATCTGATCTTGGTTTAGGCCTTGGGGGTTTGTATTTGGAAAACATCGTCCTTGACTCGAGTGATTATTGCTTTATTTTTATTACCTGCTATGCTATGATTGCTTCTCCTTAGTGTGTGTCTGGGGGCTATCACTGTGAGAAGAGGTGGAGTGGGATGGTTTAGTTCCTATTCCTTTTATTCCTTATGCTCTTTTGGTATGTTTGATAGTTAATTTACTGCTCACTAAGACTTTGTCTGACTCAAGGTTTTATGTCTCCCCTTATTACCTTGGGCTGTTCATCCATGTTGGGATGGGCAGACTAGGTAGCAGGTGACAGGTGCTGTGCTAGGAGTTCTACGATGAAGATGACGAAGACGAGCAGGAGGCTTTGCATATTAGTTTTCTTACTATATGTACTGGGTATCCGCTGCTGTATTTGGTTGAGTGATTTGTAGTGAGGCTTTCATGTATGGATTTGTTGAGATGATTGTATAAAACTTCTGTGATGCTTATATGATGATTTTCTGTTATGAGACTTCACTATATATTTCTCTATTGTATTTTATCCATGCGCTGTGAGTTACGATAGAGATTCTGCGATTTTATTTTACCCTGACTATCGTCCATGGCTGCCTGGCACACCTTTCAGCGCTCTATTCTCTTGTTTTGGTGCGGGAGTCATGGGCGGTCGTCACATTTGGTATCGGAGCTTTGGTTAATCGATTTCAGCCAACGCTCGCTGACGTAACTACGTATGAGAGACGTAATTGTATTTTGATGGATGATTACTATATATAATGTAGTAGCCTAGAAGGATTTGAACTCCTTATGCAGTTGTTTCTTAAGGTGTTCTAATCATTCTTATTACAGATATTAAGGATGAGTCGAAGAGGGAGACCAGCTGCAAGGGAAAGCCGTGCTGATGAAGGAGCTGTTGATTATGGAACTATGTTCGAAGCAATGATGACTTCGATCATGAGGAGGGTACCAGCTTCTGGATCATCTGTAGATGTTGGAGTTCAAGTCCAGGCTCCAAGACCAGTGGATTTTGCCAAGCTTTGCAAGGATTATACTTCTCTTGGAGGAAAAGCTTTCTTAGGGACGGAGTCGACTATTGAAGTACAGAGATGGATTGATGCTTGTCGAAGGATCTTTGGTGACTTAGGGATTGAGGATGCAACCAAGAGAAAGCTTGCATCGAGACAGCTTCAGGGAAGAGCTGCTGATTGGTGGAATTCTATCACCATCGATACACCAGAAGAAGAGATTACTTGGGAGCAATTCCGAGTTAGATTTGAAGCTAAGTTCATCTCTACGGCTCAGAAGTCTGTTTTGTTCAAGAGGTTTGTAGAGCTCAAGCAAGGTGGGAGACCAGTTCTTGAGTATATTTCCGAGTTCGAAGCTTTGTCTAAGTATGCCAGATCGTATATTGATTCTCCCTACCAGAAGAACGAGAAGTTTGTGACTGGTCTGAATGCTTATCTTGGGAGGCAGTTAGTGGATCACTTGGACGATCCATTTGAGAAGCTGGTGGAGAAAGCCCTTAGGCATGAGAGTTTGTTCCCTAAGGAAAATTCTGTTGTTGCTGTAACCAGGGAAGGATCTAAACCACAGCAGAGTGGGAATAGGAAGAGGAAGCAGCAGCAGCAGAAGAGTAAGGATGGCCAGAAGAAGCCAAAGGGCGAAGTGACCTGCTATAATTGTCAGAAGAAGGGCCATCTCTCCAAGGATTGTAGGAATCCAAAGGCGCCGGCGAAGTGCCATAACTGTGATAAGCCAGGGCATTTCAGGAAGGACTGTCCAGAGCCGAGGAAGGATAGGCAGGTTGTGCAAGCCTATGCTTTGGAAGCTGTGCCGTCGTCTTCAAGAGTCCCTACTGCTGAAGAGAAGGGGAAGAGTGTGGTGGTCCAAGGTACTCTTTCCATTTGTGGTGTTCCAGTTAGAGTGTTGTTTGATACTGGAGCGTCGCATTCTTTTGTTTGTGATGATTTGGTAGGCCGGTTAGGTTTGAAACCGGATATTGTTGATAGGCCATTGGTGGTGACTAATCCAGTTGGGGGTTCGTCATGCTTGTGTATGATATGCCGTGGTCTAGTTGTTTCGAGTCATGATTGCTCGTTTGTTTGTGATTGCTTTGTTCTGAACTTTGCGGGGTTCGGAATTATTTTGGGTATGGACTGGCTTAGGAAGTATGCGGCTAGGATTGATTGTGAGAGGCTGGAGGTGACAGTCGGGAATGTGGATGGGCGAAAGGTTGTGATACGATGTAAGCATGAAGAAGGCGTCTTCATGAGCTTCATGTATTCGCTGGTTGTTCCACGGGATGGACTGTCATCGGTGCCTATTGTGAATGGATTTGAGGATGTCTTTGACGAAGTCAAAGGGTTGCCGCCGCATAGGGAGATCGAGTTTCGTATCGATCTAGTTGAGGGAGCCAGACCTGTTGTGATGCCTCTTAGGCGGATGGCACCGAGGGAGCAGCAAGAGCTGAAGGTGCAAGTTGATGACCTTTTACGGAAAGGAATCATTCGGAGAAGTGTGTCCGAATGGGGTGCGCCCGTTGTGTTCGCAACCAAAGCGGATGGATCTTTGAGGTTGTGTGTGGATTATCGTGAGCTGAATAAGGTGACTAGGAAGAACAAGTATCCATTGCCGAGAATAGATGACTTGTTTGATCAGCTTCACGAGGCTAAGGTGTTTTCTCAGATGGATTTGGCAACGGGATTTCACCAGTTGAGAGTGGCGAAGGATAGTGTGCCGAAGACTGCTTTCAGGACACCATCCGGGTTTTATGAGTGGCTGGTGATGCCGTTTGGATTGACTAACGCGCCAGCATATTTTGTGGATCTTATGAATAGAGTATTCAGAGATCAGTTGAATAAGTTCGTGCTTGTGTTCGTGGATGATATTTTGGTTTATTCCAGAACTGAGGAAGAGCACAAGACGCACTTGAAGATTGTTTTGGAAACTTTACGGAAACATCAGCTGAAGGCTAAGTTTTCGAAGTGTCACTTCTGGAAGAGTGAAGTGAGGTTCTTAGGCCATGTTATCTCTGGAAGTGGAATAGCGGTTGATCCCGCTAAGGTGGCAGCGATCCAGGATTGGGTTAGACCTAAGAATGCATCTGATGTAAGAAGTTTTCTTGGATTAGCAGGATATTATCGTCGGTTTATCAAGAACTTTTCCAAGATAGCTGCACCATTGATAGGATTGACGAAGAAGAACCAAGTGTTCAGATGGGATGACAAGTGTGAGCAAGCCTTCGTAATCCTGAAAGAGCGATTGACGAGTGCTCCTGTATTGACTATTCCAAGTGGGAATGATGAGATGGTGGTTTACACCGATGCATGTGGCACTGGACTAGGAGCGGTGCTAATGCAGAAGGATAAAGTTGTTGCGTATGCTAGTCGACAACTAAAGCCGCATGAAAGGAATTATCCGACTCATGATTTGGAGTTAGCGGCGATTGTGTTTGCTTTGAAGATGTGGAGACACTATCTATTGGGAGTTAGATTCGAGCTGTTTACAGATCATAAGTCGTTGAAGTATCTGTTTTCCCAAAAGGATTTGAATCTTCGACAGCAACGGTGGCTAGAGTTCTTAGCATCGTATGATTTTGGTATAGCCTATACTCCAGGGAAAGGTAACGCAGTGGCTGATGCGTTAAGTCGAAGACATGCAGGATTGGGAGCCATGTTTTCGGAATGGAAGAGTCTTGAGTATTTGGCTGGATTTGATTTCAGGCCTAGATGTGAATTAGAACCTGAGATGTTGGCAAACTTATCGATAAGGCCTACTCTTGTGGAAAGGATTGGCGAGAGCCAAAAGAGAGATGATAAGCTTGTCAAGATTATCCGTGATTTGGAATCTGAATTGGAATCAGAGAAGGATAAGGGATTCGAGGTCGATCGAGAGGGTTGGCTTCGAAAGCAAGGGCGACTAGTTGTTCCCGATGTAGATGGATTGAGAGATGAAGTTCTGAGGGAGAGTCATCACTCGAAGTTGACAATTCATCCAGGTGGAAATAAGATGTATCGGGACATGAAGAGAACCTACTACTGGAAAGGTATGAAGAAGGATGTTGGAAATTTTATTTCCAAGTGTATGAATTGCCAGTTGGTGAAAGCTGAGCAGAAGAAGCCCAGTGGATTACTTCAGCCATTAGAAGTTCCTACGTGGAAGTGGGAGCAAGTGTCGATGGATTTTATTGATGGTCTACCTAGGACGAGAGCAGGAAATGAAGGAATTTGGGTCATAGTAGATCGTTTGACTAAGAGTGCAAGATTCATTCCTGTTCGATCGACTAGGACTGCATCGAAGCTGGCTGAGCTTTATGTTAAGTGGATAGTTCGATTCCATGGTATTCCGAAGAGTATAGTGAGCGATCGAGATCCATTGTTCACCAGTAGATTTTGGAAGAGCTTCCAGGAAGTTTTGGGAACTGAGTTGTGTTTGAGTACAGCTTATCACCCTCAAACCGATGGTCAGACTGAGAGAGTCAACCGGGTTTTGGAAGATCTTCTTAGAGCTTGTGTTTTGGAATTCGGAGGATCATGGGAAGATCACCTTCATTTGGTGGAGTTTGCTTATAATAACAGTTATCAGTCGAGTATTGGTATGGCACCATATGAGGCATTATATGGAAGACCGTGTAACTCTCCGACATGTTGGTTGGAAACTGGAGAAAAGCTGATACTTGGGCCAGAGATGATTCGACAGACTTCAGATTGTATAGAGATCATTCGGCAAAGAATGAAGGCAGCCCAGGATCGTCAGAAAAGTTATGCAGATAATCGTCGAAAGGATTTGGAATTCGACGTGGGTGATATGGTTTTTGTGAAGATTTCTCCATTGAAGAATGTTATAAGATTCGGGAACAAAGGAAAGTTAACTCCGAGATTCGTTGGACCATTCCCGATTATCGAGCGAATTGGAAAGCTCGCTTATAGATTGGAGTTACCGGAAAAGATGGCGGGAGCGCATAATGTTTTTCATGTATCTTATCTACGGAAGTATGTGCACGACCCAAGTACGGTGGTTTCTGCTGGTAGCTGTGAAGACTTGGAGGTTGATCCAGTGGTTACGAGACCTCGTAAGCCGCTTCGTATTGTTGAAACTGATACGAAACAGCTTAGGAGGAAGACGATTACGTTGCTCAAGGTACAATGGAGTGATGATGTCAACGACTGTACGTGGGAGGAGGAAGAGAGGATGAAGGCAGCTCATCCCGGACTCTTCGAGGTATGGCCCTAAAGTGTCGTGACATCTCATGAATTTGTAGCTTGTTCTAAGTCTTAGAGTTCTGCATGCTAGGCTAGAATTGGTTGCATGGTTTGTTGATTGCTATGGATGGTAGGCATGCGGAATATCTTTGATTGCTGTTGTTTGCTTGGAATTTCGGGGGCGAAATTCCTAAGGGGGAGAGAATGTAACGACCCGTATTTTACGTGTCGATAAATCGTAGAATTTGCAGGTCGATAGTGTTGTTTGTATTGCCTCTAGCTTGAGTCGTTTAGGAGTTGACCTGAGTGCAAGTGATGAGTCGTGACCGACTCATAGATAAGTCGTAGACGACTTAAGGGAATGGACCGAGTTAAGGTAGGCAACGACTCATGGATTTGCCGAGTTAAGGGATGAGTAGTGACCGACTCAAGAAGGGGTAGCAGTTTAGAATGTTGGCCGAGATAAGGATAGACCGACTTATAGTATAGCCGAGCTAAGGCTTGAGTCGTAACCGACTCATAGGATAGGTTGTGTAGGAGTCACGACTCATAGAGAGACCTACTTAGGACTTAGGTCGTGGGTAGTTGAGTCGGTGAGGCCATGAGTCGTGAGTCGTTTGACCGAGTGAGGTATTGAGTTGTTAACGACTCATGATGAGTCGGTAGGGTGTTGAGTCGTGAGTCGGCTCTAGTATTAAGTCGTAGGTCGGCCTGGGTTGTTGAGTCGTTGGCTTGAGTCGGTAGGCAGTGCAGTTGAGTCGGCTAGAGTGATGAGTCGTTAGGTCTTTGAGTCGTTAGGTACGACTCATGGGATGAGTCGTGAGTCGTTAGAAGACTTGTGTCTTAGGCCGTGTATGTTTTGAGTCGTATGTAGTTAAGTCGGCACCCTGGTTGAGTCGTATGACCTGGTACCTTGGTATGGTATGGTGAGTCGATAGAGGCTTAGGTCGGCTGCTTGTTGAGTCGTTGAGCCGTTGTGTAGCTAGGTTGTTGTCTCGGTAGGATGTTGGGTCGGCTGTGCTAGGTTGAGTCGGCAAGGATGAGTCGGCAGGAGATGAGTCGTAGACGACTCATGATGAGTCGGGACCGACTCATAGGGGCGACGACTCATGGTGTGTCCAGCCTATAAATAGAGGTGTTCGGCTCACTTTTTGGCACCGGTTTTTGAAGCAACGAAGTGCTGCCATTTTGAAGACTCGACTACAACATTTCTTCATCTTCTTTTCTCCATTCCAATCAAGTGTTAGCATCCATCCAAGATCGAAGATCGGGATCGAAGATTCAAGTGTCCAAGTTGAAGATCTTCATCCGTTCGGGCTAGATTTCATCGATTGAAGCGAGATCTTGCCGGATCAAGCCTTGTTCTTCGCTGTCCAGATCTGAAGTGTGTGGTTTTTGAGGTGTTTGGGTGATTTGGTGAGTGGTAGTTATCTCTCACGCGGATCCAAAGGAGTATATGGGATTGGTGATATGTTTATGTGTTAAAGTTAGCGTTTTCTCGCATTTTCCTTAAGTCTGCATGTAGATCCATCATATTTGAAGATGTTTATCTATAGAAGCTATTTAATAAGTATTAGAGACAAAACCCATGTTTTAGATTTGATAGATCTATGCTAAAAACCATGATTTCACATATGTTGGACTTTTGCACACTTAATTACGAAATTGCCATTGTAGTTGATATTGCTTAATATATCTTGTTTGAATGCTTGAATGTTTGAATATATGATAGATTTGATTGAGCCAAGTTAGCTTGTAGTTGATTTGGAACAAGATGTTTGAAGGTGATTCAAAAGCTAAGTGGAAAGGCTCTTGAATGTTGAAAGCTGCCGATGGTATATGAAGCGGATGTGGAAGCTCATATGAACGGATTCGATTATGAGGGACTTTGCCATGATGCGAAGAGGCGAAGTATGAGATCGATATGGGACTTTGCCATGATGCGAGAAGGCAAGCCATGATGTTGAGATGAGACTTTGCTGTGATGCGATGAAGCAAAGTGTGATGTTGAGATGGAACGGGTCATGATGACGTTCCAAGCACGGGCTGCGACGACGTGCAAAGTTATGTTGATTACTCGGTGATGCGATCCGAGTTGGTGATAATGGTTAGCTTGAGAGGCGCTTGAGCTAGTATGGAAATAGTCGTCGAGGAGGATGACTAGGAGGCTGAGATCTTATCGTTGTTGAAGGTTCTAGCATGCTCAAAGCAAGGGTACGTTGGAACGGGCTGCGACGACGTTCCAGGCACGGGCTGCGACGACGTGCTAGTACTCTGGGTAGTTGCGAAAATTCCTAGGCACGGGCTGCGACGACGTGCGGAGTTATGGCTAGAACCGGGGTTACCATTAGCCCTTGACAGGTGGTCATTCAACTAACGGTGATATCAAGGCAATGATACAGTGATAGCCAGAGTCATGGATGTTTGGTTATACTATCATTCGGTCTCAAGTGCGGTGTTTTCTGGGTGCTTATCTGATCTTGGTTTAGGCCTTGGGGGTTTGTATTTGGAAAACATCGTCCTTGACTCGAGTGATTATTGCTTTATTTTTATTACCTGCTATGCTATGATTGCTTCTCCTTAGTGTGTGTCTGGGGGCTATCACTGTGAGAAGAGGTGGAGTGGGATGGTTTAGTTCCTATTCCTTTTATTCCTTATGCTCTTTTGGTATGTTTGATAGTTAATTTACTGCTCACTAAGACTTTGTCTGACTCAAGGTTTTATGTCTCCCCTTATTACCTTGGGCTGTTCATCCATGTTGGGATGGGCAGACTAGGTAGCAGGTGACAGGTGCTGTGCTAGGAGTTCTACGATGAAGATGACGAAGACGAGCAGGAGGCTTTGCATATTAGTTTTCTTACTATATGTACTGGGTATCCGCTGCTGTATTTGGTTGAGTGATTTGTAGTGAGGCTTTCATGTATGGATTTGTTGAGATGATTGTATAAAACTTCTGTGATGCTTATATGATGATTTTCTGTTATGAGACTTCACTATATATTTCTCTATTGTATTTTATCCATGCGCTGTGAGTTACGATAGAGATTCTGCGATTTTATTTTACCCTGACTATCGTCCATGGCTGCCTGGCACACCTTTCAGCGCTCTATTCTCTTGTTTTGGTGCGGGAGTCATGGGCGGTCGTCACATAATTGAAGTCATATCGTTTCAGACGATGGCTCAAGACAGTAACACTTCGACAACAAAGCAGCCATTGCCCTCCGCTCCGACAGGACCACTTGTCACACAGCCTGTACCGTTCTCACATGGAGAGAGGCCGGAAAAATTCAATGCCAGGATTTTAAATGGGCCTTCGTGTGCTACCTGGGCTGCGCTAAAACGTCTAATTTTTTGATCCGAACTATACCATTTTTTGCTGCCAGAAACGGTTGCATACGTTGGTTAAAGGGTCGCAACCTTTCCAACGGTCACAGCCATTCAAACAGCCGCGCCTCTTCCCGAACAGGCAGCTCCCCAACCCTATTTAAAGGCATGCAGAACCGAAATCATATTATTCTATTTTCTTCTTCTGTCCTTCTCTCTGCATACTCTGTTCTGAAATAAGAAACTCTCTTGAGTTCGTTGTCGCCTGCGTCGTCAGCGCAACCTTGCAGACTCTCGTTCCGTTTCACCTTGCAGGCTCTCGTTCCGTTTCACCTTGGGAAACAGTTGCTCGCCAACCCGCTGCGCCGTAGGGGGAGCAAATCTGTTTTATGGGAACAGCGACTGTGCTGGACTCGGATACAAAAATACAACTTGCAACCAGAGTACTAAACGGTACGAATTGCATTTCGACTCTTCTTTTTGCTGTTAACCCAATTACAAAATTAGGGTTATGTTTTTTTGCCCAAATTGATTTCGTCCTAATTTATACATTAGGGTTTCTGTGTGCCTAACATTCTTAAAACAGATTTATGCTTTGTTTGATTCTGTTCTATGTACTAATTGAAGTCATATCGTTTCAGACGATGGCTCAAGACAGTAACACTTCGACAACAAAGCAGCCATTGCCCTCCGCTTCGATAGGACCACTTGTCACACAGCCTGTACCGTTCTCACAAGGAGAGAGGCTAGAAAAATTCAATGGCCAGGATTTTAAATGGGCCTTCGTGTGCTACCTGGGCTGCGCTAAAACGGCTAATTTTTTGATCCGAATTATACCCTTTTTTGCTGCCAGAAACGGTTGCATCCGTTGGCTAAAGGGTCGCAACCTTTCCAACGGTCACAACCATTCAAACAGCCGCGCCTCTTCCCGAACAGGCAGCTCCCCAGCCCTATTTAAAGGCATGCAGAACCGAAATAAGATTATTCTATTTTCTTCTTCTATCCTTCTCTCTGCATACTCTGTTCTGAAATAAGCAAGTCTCTTAAGTTCGTCGTCGCCTGCATCGTCAGCACAACCTTGCAGGCTCTCGTTCCGTTTCACCTTGAGAAACAGTTGCTCGCCAACCCGCTGCGCCATAGGTGGAGCAAATCTGTTTTAAGGGAACAACGACTGTGCTGGACTCGGATACAAAAATACAACTTAGAACCAGAGTACTAAACGGTACGAATTGCATTTCGGCTCTTCTTTTTCCCGTTAACCCAATTACAAAATTAGGGTTATGTTTTTTTGCCCAAATTGATTTCACCCTAATTTATACATTAGGGTTTCTGTGTGCCTAACATTCTTAAAACAGATTTGTGCTTTGTTTGATTCTGTTCTGTGTACTAATTGAAGTCATATCGTTTCAGACGATGGCTCAAGACAGTAACACTTCGACAACAAAGCAGCCATTGCCCTCCGCTCCGACAGGACCACTTGTCACACAGCCTGTACCGTTCTCACATGGAGAGAGGCCGGAAAAATTCAATGACAGGATTTTAAATGGGCCTTCGTGTGCTACCTGGGCTGCGCTAAAACGTCTAATTTTTTGATCCGAACTATACCATTTTTTGCTGCCAGAAACGGTTGCATACGTTGGTTAAAGGGTCGCAACCTGTCCAAGGGTCGCAACCTTTCAAACGGTCACAGCAATTCAAACAGCCGCGCCTCTTCCCGAACAGGCAGCTCCCCAACCCTATTTAAAGGCGTGCAGAACCGAAATCAGATTATTCTATTTTCTTCTTCTGTCCTTCTCTCTGCATACTCTGTTCTGAAATAAGCAACTCTCTTGAGTTCGTTGTCGCCTGCATGTCAGCGCAACCTTGCAGGCTCTCGTTCCGTTTCACCTTGGGAAACAGTTGCTCGTCAACCCGCTGCGCCGTAGGTGGAGCAAATCTGTTTTAAGGGAACAACGACTATGCTGGACTCGGATACAAAAATACAACTTGCAACCAGAGTACTAAACGGTACGAATTGCATTTCGGCTCTTCTTTTTCCTGTTAACCCAATTAAAAAATTAGGGTCAGGGTTTTTTGCCCAAATTGATTTCGCCCTAATTTATACATTAGGGTTTCTGTGTGCCTAATATTCTTAAAACAGATTTGTGCTTTGTTTGATTCTGTTCCGTGTACTAATTGAAGTCATATCATTTCAGACGATGGCTCAAGACAGTAACACTTCGACAACAAAGCAGCCATTGCCCTCCGCTCCGACAGGACCACTTGTCACACAGCCTGTACCGTTCTCACATGGAGAGAGGCCGAAAAAATTCAATGGCCAGGATTTTAAGCGCCGGCAACAGAAGATGCTCTTCTACTTGACTACGTTAGGTCTGGCCAAATACCTAACAGAGGACCCTCCACAAGTAGATGAACTCGAGCCCGACGCCACCAAGGTCGAGGCCCTCACAGCCTGGAAGGGTTCTGACTTCATTTGCAAGAATTATATTCTCAACGGTTTGGAGAATAGTTTGTACAATGTGTACTGCACTGTCCAAACTGCAAAGACTCTTTGGTTGTCCCTCGAAAAAAAGTACAAAACGGAAGACGTCGGGATGAAGAAGTTCATAGTCGGCAAATTCCTAGACTTCAAAATGGTCGACATCAAAACGGTAGTCAGCCAGATTCAGGAACTTCAGGTTATCATCCATGAGATGCATGATGAGAAGATGGAGTTAAGCGAATCATTTCAAGTTGCTGCTGCTATCGAGAAGTTGCCTCCATCATGGAAGGACTTCAAGAACTATCTGAAGCACAAACGGAAAGAAATGACTATGGAAGATCTTGTTGTTCGACGCAGAATTGAAGAGGATAACAGAAAATATGAAAAGAAGTCAACCAACACCATGGTGGCAAAAGCAAATGTTGTTGAGACCGACAAGAACAACAAAAGAAAGAGAGAAAATAATCCAAATGCAAAGAAGGCTAAGAAGTTCAAAGGGAACTGCCATAATTGCGGGAAAAAAGGCCATAAGGCAAATGAGTGCCGAGGACCAAAGTAGCAGAAAGACCAAGCCATTGTTACGGAGCATGATAGGCTTTCGGATGGAGTTTCAGAAATGAACTTGTCAGCCGTGATCTCAAAATGCAACTTAGTTGGCGACACGAAGGAATGGTTTGTGGACACTGGTGCCACAAAACACATTTGCGCCAACAAGTGAATGTTTTCCAACTACAAGCCTGCGACACAAGAAGAGCAACTCTTCATGGGAAACTCCTCCACGTCGAAGGTTGAAGGAAAAGGAAAAGTTGTTCTCAAAATGACTTCTGGAAAAGAACTCGCTTTGAATGATGTTCTGCATGTACCAGACATTCGTAAGAACTTAGTTTCGAGATCATTGCTGAGCAAGAATGGTTTCAAGTTGGTCTTTGTTCCCGATAATTTTGTGTTGTCTAAAAATGGAGTGTATGTGGGTAAAGGGTATGTGAGTGATGGTCTATTCAAGATGAATGTAATGACAGTTGTACCAAAAGATATGAATAAAATGGATTCTTCTGTTTATATCGCTGAGTCATTTAATATATGGCATGCTAGACTAGGCCATGCGAATTTTGATACTTTGCGAAAAATGGTCAACTTAGATTTTATACCTAAGTTTACTATAGATCACAACTATAAATGTGAAACATATGCTGAAGCAAAGTTAACTAGAACTTCCTTTCATCATGTTGAAAGGAATACCGAGCCGTTAGATTTAATACATACTGATGTATGCGATCTAAAGATGTGTCAAACCGGAGGAGGTAAAAGGTATTTTATTACCTTTATTAATGATTGCACTAGGTACTGTTATGTGTACCTATTAAGAAGCAAGGATGAGGCCTTTAAAACGTTTAAACAATATAAGGCAGAAGTTGAAAATCAACTAAACAAAAATATAAAAGCCTTGCGAGGTGATAGAGGTGGAGAATAGGAATTTCCATTTGAGGAATTTTGCGCTCAAAATGGTATAATCCATCAAACAACAGCACCGTATTCTCCTCAATCCAATGGAATAGCAGAACGTAAGAATCGTACCCTGAAGGAAATGATGAATGCTCTGCTTATTAGTTCTGGATTACCAGACAATTTCTGAGGTGAAGCGATACTTTCAGCTAATCATATACTGAACAAAGTACCTCACAAAAAGACCTTTAAGTCACCACATGAACTGTGGAAAAACAGACCTCCATCTTACAAATACTTAAAAGTGTAGGGGTTCTTAGCAAAGGTAGAAGTACCTAAGCTTAAAAAGGTCAAAATTGGACCCAAAACTATAGATTGCATATTTATTGGATATGCTCATAATAGTAGTGCATATCGATTCTTGGTGCATAAATCTGAAATTGATGACATTCATGAAAACACCATAATCGAATCTCGAAATGCAAGATTCTTTGAAAACATATTTCCACTAAAAGAATCCAATGATACTAGTATCCAAAAGAGATCAAGAGAAGAAGAAACTCTTGAACATCGTGTTGATCATGAAAATGATCAAGAGTTAGAGGAACCAAGAAGGAGCAAACGACAAAGGACATCAAAAACCTTTGGGCCTGAGTTCTATGCATATATGGTAGAAAATGAACCTCTAACATATAAACAAGCAATGTCATCACCTGATGCTCCTTATTGGAAAGAAGCTTTCAATAGCGAAATTGAATCCATTTTACAAAACCACACATGAGAACTAGTAGATCTTCCTAAAGGATCGAAACCATTAGGGTATAAATGGATCTTTAAGAAAAAACTTAAAGCTGATGGCTCAATAGATAAACATAAAGCCCGACTGGTAGTCAAAGGATTTAGACAAAAGGAAGATCTAGATTACTTTGATACTTACTCACAGTAACTAGAATAACATCCATTAGGATGCTTATTGCTATTGCTTCTATACTAAATTTAGAAATACATCAAGTGGATGTAAAAACTGCATTTCTGAATGGTGAGTTAGAGGAAGAAATATACATGCAGCAACCTGAAGGGTTCCTAAGCCCAGGAAATGAGAATAAAGTATGTAAGTTAGTAAAATCACTTTATGGTCTCAAACAAGCGCCAAAACAATGGCATGAAAAATTTGATGAAACTATGATGACAAATGGATTCAAAATAAATGAATCAGATAAATGTGTCTTAAAAGCCATTAATAAACATACGATGATCTTAATTTT
Source organism: Allium cepa (assembly GCA_030765085.1). Lineage (NCBI taxonomy): Eukaryota > Viridiplantae > Streptophyta > Magnoliopsida > Asparagales > Amaryllidaceae > Allium > Allium cepa. The sequence continues at coordinate 147,907,160 of CM060945.1, forward strand.
CATTAACTGATCTACTAGAAATTTAGAACGTAAACCCTCGCACCTGAATCAATGATTAATTAGATGATACACCTGTACATACACAGCCACAAAAAAGCTACTACTGTATACAAAGACGATATAATATCTCACGTATGTTTGAATTTATTTGCGAACATTTATTTTCAAATATAGCATTTTTCGTTGAATATAGTATACAAAGAATAAATTTAAACTTTGTTATAAAACAGCCACAAAAATAAGCAAAAAAGGTTACCCAAATCCAAATATACCACAAGTTTAATCATACTCAACCGTAAAACATCAAGGTGTTGGCAGGTACATGTTTTTGCGCACATATAGTATTATCTAAAATCCATAAAATATGCTAACTTCAAGCTGGGAAGATACTACTTGACAAGAAACCAATGCAAAATGAGTGTATAAAAAATTTGAAAGGTTAGAAGGCTTGCCTGCCATAGTTCATTGCTATCATCTACTCAATCCAATTATTGTACACTTCACGCTCTTTATGCAAGAGGGGAAAAAAAACCTACAAAATAATTCAAATAGTACAATTTGATACTGCCATTTTTCATGATACCAAAATCTATATCATATGCATATTTTTCAGGGGACCTTTTTTGCATCCACATGGATAATTAATCTTATATTTCAAAACAAATTACAATAGTTAACTATCGAGTTATCATAGCACATGCCATAGTGTGCTATATGCAAAGTTGTCCATAGCTATGGTTGCCTATAATAGCACGCGTGTCATCTATAGTGCAAAATAAAATGTTATGTTATCAGCATGCAAAATAGCGATAGATTAAAAATGCATTATTTTGTCTTTTTTGTTTATGTTTGGTATGTACAGTGAAAAATTTCCAAAACTTGCCCATTTGGAGTAAAATAATTATGCAGCCAATGCATTTATTTTCTAATTTCTGTTGTAACTCACATTTTGAAGGCTGAAGTTTCCGATCTAGGTCAAATTTTTTCTTCTTCCACAAATCAGTTAATTTCAATAAAAGTGAACGAAATAGCATGCGCAATAGCGCATATTGAAAAATGACGCATAACGCAAGCCTTACACTATTTGGACTACCCTGTTTAACTATATAAAGCTTTCACTACATGAACAGCCTTTAGTATACAAGTGGTATTTTTTAAATTTTTATTGCAAGGCAGGTCAGTTTTTATAGTGGTTCATCACTTTTATAAAATATTAAAACGGGTGTGAAGTTAGGTGCCCCAACAATAAAAAAACTCATACTACAAGTTTAAAATATTTTATTTTTCGAAATGTATTCATACAAACATATACTCAGACTTTTTCTTAAAAGTTTCATATTTTTTTTAAGGTCGAGGATTCAATCCTCACAAACAGTATATCCTTATGAATTACACGAAGTATGTGTTGTGGGTTCGATGCATACTTTTTTAGAGTTTACAGGCAAAGCTTGGTTTTCTAGATCTCAAAAAAAAAAAAAAGATGTTTCATATTTTTGGCTTTAACTTAAATAGCAAATTAATTTACAAAGTATTGTACAACTGTAATCCATTCACTTTAAATTCCTAATTTAAAATAAAATATAAGATTTTGTGGAACATGGTTGTCTCTATTTACCATTCATTCAAGAAATGGTAACCTCAAACATTCTTCAGCTGCAAACGTTTTTTCAAAAACCCGAATATGCACTCAATTGCACATTTTATGAACAAAATTTTTTTTTTTTTTGCAAAACTGCAAATATTTGCAATTTCTTGTTGAAACTAAAAAATTATTTTTGTTATGACATGCTTTATAAACCACATTTAGAACAAATCTCAGAGTCCCTAAAGTAGATCGCCTTGCATGCGAAGCATTAACTGTTGGATTTGATATCGCTTATTGTCTCTTGATATACCTTACTTTTTTCGTAATTTGAAAAGCAATAATTTACACCAATAACTGCAAAATTCAATAATAAGCAAAATTTAGGATTCAAAAATTAAGACAGTGAGATCATAATTTATATTATGAGTAATGTAAATGAATATTTGTTTGACGAAACTATCTTTATCATCGTATGGTGGTGTTTCTTATACTTTTATAAACATCTGTATTGAAATAGTTTTGTACTAAACCATAATTTTCTATTTATGTCTGGCTTTTATTAATTGTCAACGGATATGACAACATTCAATATGCATTTGCAGATAAGGATATCCAATATCCGAAAATAGTTTAAATTATGCTTCCTCTTGAATACAACTAATATGAAGATGATCGAAAGATTACAGATACAAGTTGATAAATACCCTTAATACAATCCGAGTGATCCTAAAAGACCTTGGAAATTGGAGTACTCTTCCCTCATACAGCCTGCGCAAAGAGAATAATACAAAATTTACCAAATTAGCAACCAATATTATTTGAAGTTTGCAAATAAATATTTCAATCAGAATATATTTTAGATTATCACTGAATATACCGAACTGAATATAGATCACCAGATATACATTAGGGAAACCTCTATCAATACAAAAGCACAAGGCATGAAATGACAGAAATTATTTTAGATGATTTTACACAACACAATTCATCTGCTGTAAAGTACCTCGTAGGCTTCCATGGCCTTTTTAGAAAAGCTATTTTCCCTCCCCAGAGTCGAATAACTTGCAGACATCATTGTTTAGTTGATGAATAGAAGCAAAGACGGTTCTTCCATACCTAACAGAATATGTAGTGCTTGTGTCGCAAAAAATTCGGAAGCACTGTAATTTTGAGAAAAAAATAAACAAACAAACTATTTTATTCTTTCAGTAACCTTGGTGTGTGTAAATATCTATGAAACAAATTGTACCCATGCAGAGTTGCTAGAAGGTTCTATTGAAATATTAAACTTGATTTGTTAATTTCTAGAAGTTTCTTATTATTAAAGTTTCTAGAATCTTCTTGTATAGAATTTGGAGAGAGCTCTAGAATTTTATTAGTTGCTAAAAATAAAATAAAACTCCTCTTTCTTATACTCTCCCCCTCTTTCTTCAAAAAATATTCAACAAAGTGGTATCAGAGCGAGGATCTTTTAAAAGATAGATATGTCGAATAATGGCGTTCCCCTACAAGTTCCAATGCTTACCAAGAACAATTATGATAATTGGAGTTTAAGGATGATGGCTCTCCTTGGAGCACACGACGTGTGGTAGATGGTTGAAAATGGCTATACCGAACAGGAGAATGAAGATGGTTTATCTCAAATTCAAAGAGACGGTTTGAGAAAATCAAGGACAAGGGACAAGAAGGTTCTTTGTCTAATTTATCAAGCATTGGATGATGACATTTTGAAAAAAATTCTGGATCAAAGTCGGCTAAAGAAGCATGGGGGAAGCTTCAAACGTCTTACAAGGGAGTTGATCAAGTCCAAAAGGCACGTCTTTAAACTTTAGGAGGAGAGTTTGAAACTTTTCATATGAAAGAAGGTGAACTTGTTTCTGATTACTTCTCAAGAGTTCTAGTGGTTAGTAACTTAAAAGAAATGGTGAGAAGTTAGATGATGTAAGAATTATGGAGAAGATTCTTAGATCATTAGATCCAAAGTTCGAACATATTGTCGCCATCATTGAAGAAATAAAAAACTTAGAGACCATGTCAATAGAGGAACTTCTAGGCTCATTGCAGGCTTATGAAGAAAATAAAAGGAAGGAAGAGACTGTGGAGCAAATCCTTAAGACAAGGATTGATTCAAAAAAGGAAGAAAGTAATCGAAGCCAACAAAGATGGGATGGTGGCCAAGAAAGAGGAAGAGGTCGTGTATATGGACATGGACTAGGTCGGAGGCCCAACTATGAAAACAATAACAACAACAACAAAAGAGGAGAAAGCTCAACAAGAGGTCGTGGAAGAGGAAATTCAAGGCATGACAAGTCACGTGTTAAATGCTACAATTGTGAGAAATTTGGACATTATGCTTCTGAATGTAGAGCTTCAAAGCATAATACAATTGAAGAGAAGAACAATTACGTTGAAGAAAAAAGCCAAGAGGATGGTACATTATTACTAGCTTACAACGAAAATGAAAAAAGAGAGGAAAACCAATGGTACCTAGATAGTGGTGCAAGCAACCATATGTGTGGAAGAAAAAATATGTTTGTGGAGCTTGATGAATCAATGAAGGGCAATGTGGCATTTGGAGATGAATCAAAGATAGCAGTGAAAGGTAAAGGAAAGATTCTTATCCGATTGAAGAATGGAGAGCACCAATTCATTTCCAATGTTTACTATGTGCCAAACATGAAGAGCAACATTTTGAGCTTAGGACAACTCTTAGAGAAAGGTTATGATATTCGATTAAAAGATAATAATCTTTCTATAAGAGATGGTGCAAGTAACTTCACTGCAAAGGTACCAATGTCAAGAAATAGAATGTTTATGCTCAACATTCAAAATGATGTCGCACAATGCCTTAAGGTGTGCTATAAAGATATTGCTTGGCTTTGGCATCTTCGTTTTGGACATCTTAACTTCGGAGGACTAGAGTTGCTATCCAAGAAGGAAATGGTAAGAGGATTACCATGCATAAGCCATCCAAATCAAGTGTGCGAAGGATGCTTACTTGGAAAGCAATTTAAAATGGGCTTTCCAAAGGAGTCATACTCAAGGGCTAAAAAGCCGTTGGAACTCATACATACGGATGTGTGTGGTCCGATCAAGCCAAGTTCACTTGGTAAGAGTAACTATTTTCTTCTTTTCATCGATGATTTTTCAAGAAAAACATGGGTGTATTTTTTAAAAGAGAAATCAGAGGTTTTTGAGAACTTCAAAAAGTTCAAGGCCCATGTTGAGAAGGAAAGTGGCCTTATGATTAAAGCCATGAGATCAGACCGCGGAGGAGAGTTCACATCAAAAGAATTCCAAAAGTATTGTGAAAATAATGGAATCAGACGACAACTGACAGTGCCTAGATCTCCCCAGCAAAATGGAGTAGCGGAAAGGAAGAATAGGACAATTCTCGAAATGGCAAGGAGCATTCTCAAAAGTAAGAGGTTGCCAAAGGAATTTTGGACGGAAGCTGTGGCATGTGCAGTTTATCTATCAAACCGATCTCCAACAAGAAGTGTGTGGGGAAAGACACCACAAGAAGCATGGAGTGGAAGGAAGCCTGGTATTTCCCATCTAAGAGTCTTTGGAAGCATAGCTCATGTACATGTACCAGACGAGAAGCGAAGCAAATTGGATGACAAAAGTGAGAAGTATATTTTCATCGGTTATGACACCAACTCTAAAGGATATAAGCTCTGCAATCCTGATACGAGGAAGATAATAATTAGTCGAGATGTAGTGTTTGATGAAGAAGGAGAATGGGATTGGAGATCACATAATGAAAATTACAACTTCTTTCCATACTTTGAAGAAGATGAAATATCACAACCAAGGATCGAGCAATTAAGGGAGGAGCCTACTTCCCCACCAGTTCCTCCTACCACAAGTTGTCAAGAAGATGAGAGCTCAAGTGAAAGGGCACCATGTTTTAAAAGCCTTCAAGAAATTTATGAGGTAACAGAAAATCAAGACAATCTTACTCTCTTTTGTTTATTTGCGGATTGTGAGCATATGAACTTCCAAGAAGCCTTGCAAAACAAGAATTGGAAAATTGCTATGGACGAAGAAATCAAGGCCATCATGAAGAATTACACATGGGAGTTAGCTTCACTTCCAAAAGGACACAAGGCGATTGGTGTGAAGTGGGTATACAAAGCAAAGAAAAATGCCAAAGGAGAAGTTAAAAGATACAAAGTGAGATTGGTGGCAAAAGGCTATAGTCAAACAGCCGGCATTGACTATGATGAGGTATTCGCTCCAGTCGCTCGATTAGAAACTGTTAGACTAATAATCTCTTTAGAAGCTCAAAATAGTTGAAAGATACATAAAATGGATGTGAAATCTGCTTTCTTAAATGGAGTTCTTGAAGAAAAAGTTTATATTGAGCAACCACAAGGCTATGAAGTCAAAGGAGAAGAAGACAAGGTTTTGAAGCTAAAGAAGGCACTTTATGGGTTGAAACAAGCTCCAAGAGCTTGGAATGCTCGAATTGATAAGTACCTCCAGGAGAGAAACTTCATCAAATGTCCATATGAGCATGCACTCTATATTAAAATCCATAACGGTGATGGATTGATTATATGTCTGTATGTAGATGACTTGATCTTCACAGGTAGCAATCCAAGCATGTTTCAAGAGTTTAAGAAAGAGATGACGAAAGAGTTTGAGATGACTGATATTGGGATCATGTCTTATTACCTCGGCATTGAAGTAAAACAAGAAGATAAAGGCATTCTAGTCACTCAAGAAGGCTATGTTAAGGAAGTATTGAGAAAGTTCAAGATGGATGACTCTAATCCAGTTTGCACACCAATGGAATGTGGAACTAGGTTGTCAAGGCATGAGGAAGGAGAAAAAACAGATTCAACACTCTACAAAAGCTTGGTTGGAAGCTTGCGATATTTAACGTGTACAAGACTTGACATTCTATACGCAGTAGGAGTTGTGAGTCGATACATGGAAAACCCAACAATAACTCATTTGAAGGCAGCAAAGAGGATTCTTCGCTATATTAAAGGCACACCAAACTTTGGATTGTACTACTCTACTTCTGATAATTATGAGCTTGTTGGATATAGTGATAGTGATTGGAGTGGAGATATGGATGACCGAAAAAGCACAAGTGGCTTCGTGTTCTACATGGGAGATACGACCTTCACATGGATGTCGAAAAAACAGTCGATTATCACTCTTTCCACATGCGAAGCAGAGTATGTGGCTGCTACTTCATGTGTTTGCCATGCAATTTGGTTACGAAATCTACTAAAGGAGTTGAAACTACCACAAGAGAAGCCGACCAAGATTTTCGTGGACAACAAATCAGCAATTGCTATGGCTAAGAATCCAGTTTTCCATGATCGAAGCAGGCATATTGATACACCCTATCACTATATTAGAGAGTGTGTCTCCAAAAAGGATGTGCAACTAGAATACGTGAAGACACATGATCAAGTAGCTGATATCTTCACCAAGCCTCTCAAGCATGAAGATTTTGTCCGGTTGAGAAATCTGCTTGGAGTCAAAAATCAAGTTTAGAAGGGGGTGTTGAAATATTAAACTTGATTTGTTAATTTCTAGAAGTTTCTTATTATTAAAGTTTCTAGAATCTTCTTGTATAGAATTTGGAGAGAGCTCTAGAATTTTATTAGTTGCTAAAAATAAAATAAAACTCCTCTTTCTTATACTCTCTCCCTCTTTCTTCAAAAAATATTCAACAGGTTCATCCAAGAAAAGCAATCTTTGGCAAGTTAGAATGTTAATAGCGACACCAACTCTTCGCTTCTCTCCACGACTAATACCTCTCAATTGCAAATGGACATTGATACTTCACTCGAATTTCTTTCGCATATTTTATGCCAAACACTTTATCTTTGGCTACATAATTCTCAATCATGCATTTAAAGGCAATATTTTCTAATTAAATATTACATCCAGGAGAAAAGACGGATAGTTAACTATTTGAAGATGTTAAATATTGCATTGCTAAAATTCTGTTAAAGGACAGGTGATATTCAAAAGAGAAGATACCTTGATCACAAAATATAGTAAACTAAATTAGCTACCATTGATAGTAATCTACATGCTTTAGTATAAGCTGCTTCTTTCTCATTTCTATCACTAGTTATAAACAGACTTCAACTCCAAGATTCAAATAGTAAGGTTCACATCCTAATCTGAACAAAAATTCATATATGCAATAATTTCACCTGAAGTGGAAATGAAAATATATGAAGAAGCCACAGAGGATACCATGTCTGTCTGATTTTGCTTAGGTTCTTTTGTCTGCAATTGCAACCTCTATCTTGACTGTTTTTCATATTACCAAGGGTCCTTGTACATTATTCTGTATAAATTAACTTCAACATGACTCAAATCTACGATCCACAATTCATATTATATCATATACAAATTAATGTGAGGTGAAATATTCTGCAATTACATTTACCAAAAACTCAGTAAAATATTTCTTGGGGAAACCACTACAAAAAAGAGGGCTGTTTTCCAACCCAGAATTCCCTACGCCATCCCTACGCCGCGTAGGCGCGGCGTAGGAAATACGTGGAAACATAGGGAAGGGGTAGGGACGGCGTAGAGAATTCCCTACACATTTCTTACGCGCGCACCAGGTTCTCCAACAATTGACCATGGCGTAGGGAATGTGTAGGGAATTGTCTACCCATTCCATACACCTTATTGTTCTCCCTACGCATTCCCTACGCAAATTAAGATGAATTTTAAAACAAAGCCTTATTTAAAAACTAAATCCTAATTAAAAATATCCCTAATCCCTTTTCAAAACAAGCCGGCCTTTTCTATTTTATTTATTTCAGCCCGGTCTTCTATTTTCTTTGGAGAAAGTAACGATGGCGGCTTCGATTCTTTGATTATTCCTCTTTGTCAAATTAGGGCTTCGAGAAATTATAGACGAGCGAGGCTCTTAATGCTCGATTGTTGATCGTTTCTTGAGATGATGTCGGCCGCTCTCGTTCCTTTGCTTTGCTTGCAATTTGGGTTTGTGAAATTTAGGGCTTCTGGAACTTGAGAGCCGATTGCTATGGTTCGATCTCTGGATGTTGCTCTTTGCTTCTCTGACGATCGATTGCTTGCCTTGAGATTGCGAATTAACTTGGTACGTTGTTCGTACTTTTTGCTTTGTCAGGATTTGATTCGAATTTATCGATTGTTCTTGTTTGCTCCACACACCGTCGATGATGAACTTGGGTGATGTATTTATATGGATTCCGAGACCCTAGAATTTTCGTATTACTTTCCTTTCTTAGTTTGTGATATTTTTGACTTCCTTGATTCACATGGTCTTGATTTTAAAACGTTCGATTTTCCTTGAATGATACTGCAGAAAACTTTCCTCTTTTATCTTTGATTTTTTGACTTTTTCAAAATTGCATACACGCACTTGATTTTATTTTATGATAATAATTGTTTGGTCTGCATTTATATTTCTTCTGGCTTCAAATATTGTCTTCATTTTATATGGATAATTTCTGTAGCATATTGTGGCATTGCTTGCATCACTGTCTGGTTGCTTTATGTAGTTGCCACTATCTTCACTTGAATTTCATTTAGCTCGGTGGAGAGTCTGATACTTGTCTGGAATACATTTGCATTTGTATCACTTGTTATTTGTTTTGAACCAAGTTCGCTGTGTTTGTTTGCTGAGGTTGTTGTTTCACCACTGAGCCTTATTCATGTATATTGATCTGGTTCATCTTGTAATCTTCACTTTATCTTCGAACTGAACTTGGTTTTGCTTCATGATTCATTGTTATTTGGTTTTTCTTCATAATGTACTTTAGTCTGATGCCTTTGTCACCTGATTCTTTTGAAGTTGTAGCTTGTACATTTGTTGTTTGCATTGAGCATTTTGTATGCTTGCAATTTTAGTTTCACACTGCTTCATCATGCTGCATACTCTCCATTTTGCATACTGCTACATGATTCATTGATGTCACTGAACTTGGTCTGAAGTTCATTATCCCGTTGCATACATTGCTGTTGTAGATGTTGATGATGTACTTCACTATACATGTAAGTCTGATCATTGTTGGCATTTGGTTGTATTTGGTGTATACATGTGCACTTTCATTTTGTCTGGAGTAGCTCTGTCTTTACTATGTTGAAGTCACTGCTGCATTGTGTTGGTCTGGCTTGAACTTGATATTGTAGTCTGCCTTGTTGCCACTACCTGTTTCAGTTTGATTTGGTGCTTCATTGTTATCAGGTCCGACCTGCACTGCACTTGAGTATGTGTGTCTAGTCATGTTTTAATTTGCATCTTGCTTTGTATCATTCTTGAGCTCGAGTTGCTTCATTATGGCCTGATCTGGAGTAGCTCTGTATATCACTATGAATTGCATTTAGCTTGGTGGTTGTTACTTCATTCATGTTGTTGTGCATTGATTTGAGCTTCTGGCTTGTTTCAATTGCTTAGCGCATTAGTTTGTACTGAACTAGTTTGGTGTCTCACTTCCATTTTTAGTCTGCATCTGGTTAGTGAGTTGCATCACTTGAGTCACTGATTCATTTGTTCTTCTGTACAGCACTTTTTCTTTGTTTTTCATTAAGGTCTGCATTTCTGATCATACTGTTTTCTCACTACTACCATACTGTTGCACTTAGACTTGTCTATTGAGTCTGTTGGCACTGGTCATTTGAGGCAGTTTGCTTATTCGTTATGGTTTATTTTGATTCTGATCGAGGCTTTTCATTTGAGTTGAGTCATGGCAACACTGGCTTTACCTTTGTATTTTGTTTGTTGTTTGGTGCCTTCTTGAATTTTTGTAGATTGTGCATTAACCTTGAGTTGAACCCAGTTTTAAAAACTCGGGTTTGACCTTGTGCTGATGACGAGATTTTATTTATATTGCACCTGTGTTGAACCCGTCTTTTTATTATGGGTTTGACCTTGTTCTCACCTGTCCCTGTAGCATTATCAAGTGTATATCGATGTGCACGACCTTGTGGCATGTACAGTGATACACTGTGCATGTCACATTGTTCGTGTATGATGAATTCATATGTAAATGATGACGAACAACCCAAATAACTGAGGCAAATAATATTTTCAAAATCATATTTTATTCTATATTGCAAAAATATTTCTTTTTCAATTTTACTGCGTTAGTGAATATTTTTGTAGATTACTCGGATGCTGGATTCAGACTGGAATGAAGTTGAAGATAAATACGAGTGTGAGTGATATGTAGTGAGGTCAAATGTAAATGTGAAACGTGATGTAATCAAAAATGTATTGTATCTGTAATTGTATAGTTATAGTGAGAGCTTGAATTTGTACTATTCAAAATTGTAATAAATATTTGTTTGAATAAAATATTCGTTTAAATTTAAAATCTGTGTTATTTATGTTATTCAGCAAATATTCATTTAATCTATGAAAAATAAAATAGTACATTAGCAAATACATTTAAATGAATGAATATATATTTATTATCATCAAACAAAAATCATATAATCGCATATTCAACAAATAGGTGTAGGGAATGCGTATGGAAATAGGCGTAGGTAAGGCGTATGGAAATAGGCGTAGGGAAAGCGGCGTAGGGAATGCGTATGGATAAAGGCGTAGGTAAGGCGTGTGGAATGTAGCGTAGGGAAGTCGTACGGATTGCGACGTAGGGAAGGCGTATGGAAGGGGGCGTAGGGAACCCGTAGGGATTTTTTTGCGATGCACTATTTTCCAACCTATTCTTTGGCGTAGGGATGGCGTAGGTAAAATCTTTTCCCTACGCCGCACCTACGCCAAACTGGCATAGGGAATCCAAAATTCTTTTGTAGTGAACATCCTGAAGATTATATTTATTCATCTCTTGGAAGATAGAGTTTACCTTTAAAAACATCTTAATGAACATCAATGATGATTTTCAATTGATGAACGAAGGACCTTTTCTTATGGTAGTTTCCTTGCAAGCATTGTCTTAAACATACTCGCCTCGAGGAGCGCATCGCTCGCCTCGAGGAGCGCATCGAGGAGATGAGAGATAAAACGTCTGGAGGCTTTCTTCAAAGGTTTTTAATGAAGTTTACTCATCATCAACTTAAGTCATGCGAAGCATACAAAACGCACACCTTGCACGCCTCAAATTGCTAAGGCATGCGACAAAAGAATCTTTTTATCCTTAGTTGCAAACATTGACACTAACATAATTAATTAAACTTTGATTATTTGATGTAAAACGAAAAAACAAAATTTAAGAAAATGGATGTTAATGTTTTTTACTTTTCAATTTCAATATTAACAAGATCAAGTAAGATTGTTTCTAAAATAACGATCAAGAACTATGTAATGGATTTTCTCATTGCTATTTAAGGGAAATTTCTTAATAATAAAAAAATGAAATCGAAACTGGAATTCTACGGAATCTCCAAATAAACTTTGCGAAATCAAAACTGGAACCATATAGATTCCAATTACTTATTTTAAATCTTTTAAGAAAAGATTGTTGAAATTATTAAACAAAACAAAATATAATAGAAAAGAAAACGAGGGGGGAGAGAGGAAGAAAACAATAACCACTAAAATGCTACTTTTTTATTAATTGATCGAATCACTTGAATCAATACTACATACTCATATTTATAATTTGGTTAGTTGAGGCCTAAGTAATTATATTATAGGAAATTATAATGACTAGATAAAATACAAATATAATTGGTAAATGATAAATAGTGAGATCTTCTCAATATTATTTACGATCTTCCCCCAATCTCAAGATGTATAGCAACTAGAGTTTGCCAAAAAAGAAAATGATCACAAAAGAATCAGCAAGCAATAGTATCAACAGAGCCATCCAAAAAATGCAAATTGATGTGTTCAAGTGTTGTTAGAGAGATTCAAAAATCAGCTTAAACATGATTGGTAGACAACTGTCTAAAAAGACGACAACAAAACCAAAAATCCAATGTTGAAATTAAGGAAGAATAAACAAGAATAAGGAAACTCTTTGAGATTGGAAGTGGAATTCCAATCGAAAATTCAAAGTCAAAATATGGAAAAGGAGAAAATAAAAACAAGGATTAGAAGTGGACTAATTTATCATGTTACTACAACCTTGATGATGCTCACAAATTGTAATCTCCATAAACGGTAAGTAACAGTTTACAAGTTATACGAAAACCCAGTGTACGAGGCTCTCATACGATAGCAGGCTCTATGAAGGTCGATAATGTACGCAGTCTTTTCTCTCGCATTGCAAAGAGGCTGTTTTCGGACATGAACCTGAGCGTCCAGATCACCATGGAGATGACCTAACCGTTGCGCCTCTACCTCACTTTACTAATTATATCTCATTTATAATTCTTAAGATACTTCTATTATGCTAACAAATCATAAAGTACAACAAACACCCTAGATCCATCATTTTGCGATATCCTAAGGAGATATGTTACCTTTGAGGGCGCTAAACAATGTTCCATGATATTCTTACTTGTCTAGAGACAATAGAAACATCACTTTAAATATTTTATGGCTTGAAGGTGCTCAACAACCATAAATATATAAAGTTGTTATGAAAATAGTAGCACTTTGCGGAAGTTTTTATCAATGGATCTTTGTCACCTAAATCACAAAGAGATAACTTGAATTGAAAACAAGACGAAATTGAAATCAAACGTAATAATAGAACAAAATTTATTTACAATTATTGATCCACCAAAATTTTATTTACAATTAATAGAACAAAGCTAAAGTAAACAAAAATACCGTTGAATCAATAACCAAATTGAGAAAGAGAACAAATATCTATATGGCTAAAATTGTTGGAGAAAAAGGACAAAGATGAAGAAGAGAAAATTAGCAAATAGATTTTCCACCACACTTTTACCCTCTCTTCTAGTCTCTATTTATATAATCAATTACTTAATGCACAAGTTAACATTAGATGGAAAAAAATAATTTGATTAGCTAATTAGAGAGTGAAATAAACATACTCAAATATGCCTATTAATTAAAGGAAACAAAATCTTCTCTTTCTTTCTTTTGCATATTTATTTTCCTCTATTTGTGATTTTGTAACACCAAAATTTAACACTCCACTATTGAGAAAAATCCCTTTTCACCGTTGCATATATTCTCTATCTCCTCATATCAACCATTCATTCATCTGTGCTTAATCTGGCCCGTTCATTCATTCAAACGGTTACAAAGTGGGTTCATGGGCTCAAAAGCCCATCACGAAAGCTGCTGTTTATTTTACAGAGAATCTTGTACATATCTTTATATATAAGCACTATCATTTGCTATGTATGATATCAATTAATCATTAAATAAAAGAATCATTCTTCCTTTCATCATTTTCTACAATTTCACAGTTCTCTCAAATTCTTATATGGTATCAGAGCCATAAAGAAACTGCTTAACAACAAAAAAAAGGAAGATGGAGTAATAAAACTCATCATCTGAGTTTCATCCTTTATCAGAGATTCGAATCTCATCACTTAAGGAATTGATCCAGTATTTGAATCATGTGCCTTGCCAGATTTGTTGTTTCTGACTGTAGCAAGATTCAACACTGAATCTTGAATGAAAGCAATCAAAAATCTCAGAAAATCAAATCAAGAAATCAGAAAAACACAACAAGTAAGAAATTGCCATCCAGAAAGAAGACTCATCAGAAAGTTCACCATTTAAAGTTTTCTTTGGTTGCAACTTACCAATTCTGCATTAATTTCCAGATTCTTGAAACATGATTCTTGATCAAGACTACTTCATTCATTCCTTTTTTGACTGTTATTGTCTGTTAAGTATTAAACCAGATTCATCATGGTTGAAGAAGATAACTCAGGCACATCATCCAACCCAAATACTTCTCAACTTTCTGACACGACAAAAAATTTGATCAAGACCGTGATAAGCCCACGGAGTCAATTGGTAGCAGTACACTTGAATGAAGATAACTATCTTCTAGAGAAACTTCAAGTTGAAATAGCGATCCAAGGATATGGGCTTGAGAGCTATATTCTTGGAACCATACAAATTCCACCAATTTGCATCACTGACAAAGAAAACAAAGTTATCAACAATGAGGAGTATGTGAGATATCATAGACAAGATAGACTCATATGCTCATGGCTGTTATCATCTATAAATGTGAATCCTCTATCACATGTGATAGGGTGTAAAACTACTCATGAAATCTAGCCAACTATTAATAAGGTCTTCAATACTCAATCTGCTGCTAAAGTGATGTTCCATAAAAGAAAGTTACACAACATCAAGAAAAACAGCCTCAACACGAGAGAATACCTCTCAAAAATCAAGACAACCTGTGACTTGCTGGAAGCTATAGGTCACAATATCTCTAATTCTAAGAAGATAATGACAATATTAAATGGATTAAATGACGAATATGAAGCAGTGGTAGTAGTAGTTATATCATCTCAAAAAATTCTACCATCAATAGTTGATGTTCATTCTGTATTGCTTGCACATGAGGCAAGAATTGATAACAAACAAGTTCATGAATCAGATTTCTCTATGAATTATGTTGCTAATTACAAAGGCAAAGGGCAAACCAGCAATAAACCAGAACAAACGATACAAAGGGGTGGATATTCCAACAGATGCAAAGGAAGAGGCAAATGGAACGGTAATAACAGGCCTAAGTGTCATATTTGTGAAAAACTGGATCACACTGCAACAAAGTGCTACTTCGGGCTAAACTTGAATTATGCTTCAGGACAAAACAATAACAATCAAAGAAATCAAAATTTCAGTGCAAATATGGCACAAGTTCAACATGATTCAAGTAATCTATCCGAAACTAGAAACTAACAAACTTAGATTACAAAACCAAAACATATTCAAGATGAGGATTGCTATTCGGATTTGGTAGCCACAAATCACATCACCAACAATTTGAGCAATCTAAATCTTGGGAACAAGGAATGCAAAGGTATGAATTCTACACACATGAGTAATGGAAAATCAATTGCAATCACACACACTGGCAGTTCATACATTATGGGAAAAAGGCAACTATATTTAAATAATTTACTTAGGTTGCCACTAATTAGAAAAAATCTACTGAGTGGGTCATAGTTTGCAAAAGATAACAAAGTTTACTTTGAATTTTATCCACATCACTAATTAGTTAGGGATATCCTAACTGAAGGCATTCTCTTGCAGGGTAAAGAATATAAAGGTCCGTACAAGTTCAGTGTGACTAATCCAGAAAACCAGAATTTAAAAGAATTTGGTGTGATAGTTCTGAAATCAAAAGGGAAGAAAATTGTAAGATCTTTGATATGTGGCACTGTAAATTGGAACATCCAAATACTATAATTGTAAAGCATACTTTGAATAATAGAAACATTTCTTTTAATGATATTTCAATGCCATATATCTGCACATACTGCCAAATGGGAAATGGTCATAAATTACCATTCTTAAATTCCGAAACACTTTATAGCAAGCCACTTGAACTAATTGCCACTGATCTTGAGGGTCTGCACCACTACACAGTGATTATAGCTCCAGATACGATATATCCTTTATTGATGCTTATTCCAGATATGTTTGGATATATTTCTTAAAGTCAAAAGATGAAACTTACAATGTTGTATTGCAGTTTGTATCTCAGGCAGAAAGACAAACCAACTGTCAAGTAAAATAATACAATCTGATGGTGGAATAGAGTACAAGCCTCTAAAGCAGTACTTTCAAAAGAGAGGGATTGTTCATAGAACAACTTGCCCTTTACACTTCTGACTAAAATGGGCTTATTGAAAGAATACACGGACAAATTGTTGAAACTGGTCTCGCTTTGCTAGCACAGACATCCATGCTATTAAAACTTTGGCCAGATGCCTTTGCTACAACAGTTTTCTTAATTAATAGACTACCATCAAAGATTTAAAAATTTAAAAGTCCAATAGAAATTTTCAAACTAGACTATCAAAATTTGAGAATTTTTGGTTGTCTATGTAGAAATTCAATTTCACTTATTTCTTTACTTAATTACAAATTTCCAAAACTCAATTAATAGAGAAACTAAATCTCACATATTCGAGAAGTTCAATGTGACGCCCCACCTCTATACCCACGCTAGCCAAGAACACTACGGTGTAATGCTGTCAACTAGCACGGAGAATAAGGCTGTTGAGGAGCGACCATCCGTGTAATTGCTTTGCGCGAGCATCGATATGTCAGATAGTATAACATGCATTTTATTTCAAGAGGAAATCTGACATACCGATACAAACACAAAGCTACTACACAGTGGCTATAATAACCTTTGGAAAAAAATATAGAAATAAGCATAACACAAATCAGTCACAGATAATTCATATCACAAAGGCGGAAGAAGATATGAATATATAACTAACACATGAAAGTGTTTATCAGAGTAGTGGTCAAAATGATCCACAATAATACAAAAGAGTAGCAACGCGTGCTATACAAAAGAATACATCTATGAGTCCATAGCTAAAGAGTATACAACAAAATAAACTACTAATCTAAGTAGTTAGCCAAAAGTCAGAGTAATAAATCCCAGGGGAGAAGTCAAGCAGAAGCACCTGTAACATCTCGGTCTGACCCGAGTATTATTTAATAAGAAAATAATAAACGGATCAGTCTAGCTATAAATATCAGACGACATGATATAGAATAAGAGGCATAAACATATGATAACCATAATGGCATACTACTATAAGTATGCAATTAAACTCAACATGAGATTAATCAATATCACAAAAATCTTCACAAAGATCCAAAAAGGGTTTCATACCCAAAACTTGAATTCACAACAAGTCAATGACACACGAATTCACCAATGCACAATAATTGATAAATCAAATCAATAGAAATCACAAAAATAGGTGAAGCATAAATTCCAGAATTCAACACACGAAATCCAGAAATCACACGAAAGGGGGGAGGCCTATCACACGAACGGGAGCATTAAAGCTCTCCAACATATGTATCACACGAACGAGAAGCTATCTCATGGTAGCTAGCCATTAATTTTTAGCACACGAATGGCCGGAAGACCATGGGAAGCTACCCCAAATGTGAGAGTCGAAATCACACCGAAACAAAGAGACATCGCACAATTGCTAGTCTAAATCTTAAAATGATCGTCATGATCAAAGAGAAGTGTCAATTACAGTAAGCTACTAAATATACGAGCTTAGCTTCATGTCCCATAACCACTAGCTTAACTTAAATATTTACGAACAAATTGTAGATTTCCACTAGAAAATTGTCACAAGAGATTCAATCGAACAAGTCCAAGAATTAACCAACAAAGTAAACGCAAGCGTTTCATACCACTCGTTTTACTAAGTCGTTTAATTAGATTTCTCATACGAGTGAGGTAAAGGCTTGTATATACTAATAGATTGGAAAACGGTTTAAGAAAACGAGCTTTGTAATAAAATAGTGTTGAAATCATTTGAAGAAAGAGTTTTGATATTTACTACTAGTATAGAAAACCTTTGTATTTTTAAAGTGACAAATCACAAAGAAGATTGTAGGAACAATCAATCACTAAAATTCACATTTGAAGACGTGAATATAATCCAAAGAAATCGATACCGAATCCATCGAAATGAATATTCCAAGAATTCCCGAAGAAAATAAGTCATCAAAGTCAATAACAAATGATAACAACAAATAGGAAAATAACACAAATCGATTAAAGTTGGAAATTCAGACAACTAGGCAAAACACGCATAGTTGGCAAATAGCAGCAGGTCGGTCAACCGGGCTCCCTGAGTCGGTTGACCGAACCAAAGGTTGGAAGTGCTCGGGCACCAGGTCAGTCGACCGGCCCAGGGGCTCGGTCGGCCGAAGCCTGTAACCAGCACTTCCAAAACAGAGGCAGGAAGTGCCTGGGTAGCAGGTCGGTCGACCGGACCCTGAGCTCGGTCGGCCGAACCTGTATACTTGCACTTCCTACCCTATTTCAAAAGAGGTGCAAACTCCCTCAATTTGCAAACCGTCGAGCAACGGCACTAAGGGTTTACGCCGATCGACTACCCGGCCCTATGAGCTCTTCGTTGCATCACCAAAAACACATTTGAACATCAAAGCTATGATTTTTAATGAATTGAACCCAAACACTAAAAATTGGAATTTTCACCAAATCTGTCCAAACCAAAAGCAAATGCACACGAATAATTGTTAGGAATTCATACCTAACAATGAAAGATAGTTATAGACTAAGATGTAAGATAAAAATCTCACCTTTGAACCCAAACGATTGAAAAAGAAGCTTAGAAGCAAATGAGAATCAACCACCCTTCAAATCCGACTCAAGAAGCTTGATTCTAAGCTAAGAAGAGAAATATTTTCTAAATTAGGTTTAGGAATTTTCTGAAATCAAAGAGAGAAAGAGTTGGAGAAGAAGAAGAGAAGCTTACCAATGGGTTCTTCTATTAGTTTGGAGCTAGAGCTTGATTTGCAAAAGGAAACTAGGGTTTTGGAGTTTTAATTTCCCATCTCTCCCACCATTGATGCTTAAAAACTGAAAAGAGGAGAAAGTGGGAGTGAATGGGGAGGGGTGGTTCAGTTTTGAGTATAAGTTAAACTAGGGCTGAACCCAAACCTAAATCCAAAATGAAAATGGTCAAATTTTTGACTAGCTCCAAAAATTTCAAAGTTTATACTCAAAAAGGTCGCAAACGGCATTTTAAACTTAATGGGAGTGGTCCCGAGTCCTAATTCGACCGTATGCAAAAAGTAGCTTTTCGGACTAAATTCCGAGTATCGATAAAATATTTAAATATAAAATCGACAAATATGCGGGTTGTTACAGACTCCCCTCCTTAAATAAATTGCGTCCTCGCAATATTTAAGAAGAAGATATATAGTAACAACCATAAAAGCATATTCAACACAAAAGAAGTTTGAAATAAGAAGTTCACCTCAAAGAGAACAAGAAAGTAAGTCCGGATGTGTTCGCTCGATGAACTCTCTAGATTCCCAAGAACAATCCTTAGGATTTGAAGACCATTGAACTTTAACAAGCGGAACATCTTTATTTCGAAGTCGTTTGACTTCCGAAGCAATGATACGAATAGGATGCTGCTCATAAGTTAAATTAGGCGAAACTTCAATCTCTTCCACAACACCGGGCTCAAGAATAGAATTGGAATCTCGAAGACATTTCCATAATTGAGAAACGTGAAACACGTCATGAATAGCAGAAAACTGAGCCGGTAACAAAAGGCGATAAACCAGGGAACCAATACGTTCAGTGATAGAAAAGGGCCCAATATATCGAGGCGCTAACTTTCCCGATCGACTGAAACGTACAACACCTTTCATAGGTGACACACGAATGAACACAAGATCTCCCACAGAAAATTCTAACTTCCTTCTCTGGTTACCGGCATAGGATTTTTGTCTACTCTGGGCTTCTTTCATCCTATGTCGAATAAGTTCAATCTTTTCTGTGGAATCACGAATAAAATCTGGACCTAAAACCAGCTTCTAACCGGCCTCAAGCCAACAAGAAGGAGATCGGCATGGCCTTTCATAGAGTGCCTCGAAAGGTGCCATAC
This sequence comes from Allium cepa, assembly GCA_030765085.1. Taxonomy (NCBI): domain Eukaryota; kingdom Viridiplantae; phylum Streptophyta; class Magnoliopsida; order Asparagales; family Amaryllidaceae; genus Allium; species Allium cepa. Next base: position 147,927,273 of record CM060945.1, read on the forward strand.
CAATACTAGATTGGAAGCTATTATTATAGGAAAATTAAACAAGAGGAATATGATCTTCCCAACTTCCACCGAAATCAAGCATACAAGCACGAAGAAGATCTTTAAGAGTTTGATTCACACGCTCGGTTTGTCCATCGGACTGGGGATGGTAAGCGGTGCTAAAATTAAGCTTCGTTCCCAAAGCTTTTTGAAGACTCTTCCAAAATCCACTAGTAAACAATGGATCACGATCACTAACAATAGAAGTAGGAACTCCATGTAATTTATCAATCTCTTTTTTAAAAAAAGAGTTTGGCCAAAAGAGGAACTGACCCGAACGAGAACGGGGAAGGACATCAATAAAATCCATGGAAATTTGGTCCCACTTCCAAATTTGAATTTCTAAAGGTTGCAATAACCCATCGGGCCTTTGATGTTCGGCCCTAACGAGTTGGCAAGTCATGCAACGCTTAACGGAGTTAGCGATGTCAAGTTTCATTCCCTCCCAATAATAAAGTCGCTTCATATCCGCATACATTTTACTACTACCCGGATGAATGGTAAATTTAGATTGATGAGAATCTTCTAAAATATCTTTACGAAGATCACTAATATTTGGCACGATAAGTCTACCAAATTTCCTAATACCACCACGAGAATCGATATCAAAGTCTTTCAAATCTTCAATATCAATTTTATCCTTAATATTTTGGCCAAGAAGAGCCAATTCGGGATCTAGCCTTTGAGCTTCAAGAATGCAGTCTAAAAGAGAAGGATGAGCCTCAAGGCTACATAAAAAAAGTGATGAGCATAAATCGGATATGTGGTCTTGAATTTCACAAGTGGATAAAATCTCGAGATCGTTCCATTCGGATATCATCATAGAAACAACAGCTTGTTGTTTACGGCTAAGAGCATCGACGACACGATGACCCTTACCGGGAGTATAAAGGATATCAAGATCATATGGTGCAAGAAATTCGAGCCAACGCTGTTGACCCAAATTAAGTTCCTTTTGAGAGAATAAATATTTCAAAGACTTATGATCGAGGTGGAGAATAAATTTCTCCCCAAAAATGATGATGCCAAACTCTAAAAGTGGAAACAACAGTCGCGAGTACTAGATCATGAGTGGCACACCTAGTCTTGATCAGCTTTAATGATTTAGAAGCACAAGTGATAACACGTTCTCTTTTGCAAGAGAACGACATCCAAACCAATACGATTAGCACTGGTACAAAAGATAAAGTCTTGGTTCCCCACGGGAATCACAAGAATAAGAGTATCGAAAAGAAAGAACTTCTTTTAAATAATTTTCTTTCCCGAAAAGCTAAAACTTTCAAAATCACAATTATCTCAATGTAAAAATATTTCTAGAAAAATTTACATTTTACAAGTCAATATATCGTGTCTGATTGTCTCATCAAAGTGTTTAGGAGATTCTTATCGATGACGTTGATCAAGCGCATCGACCAGAATTCTTAAAGCACTCAACGGGCAATACAATCACAAAATCATCTTCTATGTGATAAACATGTTTCTTAAAAACCTTTAGGAATATTCTTTTCTCGTGTAAGAACAAAATACAACTATACTTATAAATGAATCTTATGAAAAAGATTTGCAAAGATTTTAAATTTCTATTTTCATCCAAAATCAATAAATACGAAAATGAAGTCATCGAGTTATTCATAGATTACTCGATTCATAAAGTGGATGAAACAAGATGGGCAAACTGAATGACATAATAAGTCATTCATAAGAATCATAACGAGTGCGGAGTGCGTAAGTGGAATGCTAACTCACGCAACTCGTAGCCAAATGAAAATCGGTGGCAAGGTCGAGCTGAAAGACCTTCACACCACACAAAATATTTCTTAGGTGATAATTCTAAGACAAACTCAAAATTACCGAAAAATTCTCAAACTACATGAATGAGAGAAACAACACTTTCTTCCTCATGCGGACTTAAAGAATAAAATAAGGCCTTCAGAAATTTGAAATCGGAATCACAAGAAAAATAGAAATCTGCTTAACAGATAGAAAATGTCGAAGATGAATAGTCCATAAGGGACAAAGGATATGGCTTCGTAATGAAAAAGCCAATCCTTTAACACAAATCAATTCCGAAGCCTAAGTAAAAATTTATCGGCTCGGAAAGAAAAATCACATAAAATAATTTCGACATCAATAGAAAGCAAATTGAGTGTTGGGGATCTACCATCCGGATTCGCAATTCTCAAGGAAGACATCAAGCCCAAAATTGTTTGAAGGGAAAGAATCAACAAGTTCTTTTGATATAAAATAGTGAGATGGAACCCATATCAAAAAGAACACGAACAAGAAAATCACAAAGAAAATGTCATCAAGGATTGAATGAGAAATACCTTGACCAAGAGAAGTATTGCTAGGGGCTTGCACAATATTTAGCTTTCTCATGTCCTTGTTCAAAAGTTTGGGACATGCAGATAAAAGATGACCCGAGTCTTTACAATAGCGACAATAAAGGGGTTTCGGGCACTTAATTACATAATGGTCCGTGGAACCACAATTGTAGCATTGTTTACGACTTGGGGTAGGAGTCTTGTCTACCGAAATTTCTTGTTCCACCCTCTTCTTGCTTGGAATTATGGGGCAGGCAGATATAAGATGACCCGAACTTTTGCAATAATGGCAAAAGAGAGGTTTCGGACACTCCCTAGCATAGTGGTCCTTAGAATTACAATTGTAGCATCCTCCACGATCAGGGATTGGAGTCTTTTCTACAGAAGTAGTTTGCTTCACTCTCTTATTGGGATTAGGGCTTTTAAACACAATATGCCTCTTCTTGGAAATTCCAATATCACTATCACTTCCTTTTCCAACCTCTTCATATCGAAGAGGGATAACCACAAGCTGATCGAAAGGAACTTCAAGTTTCAAAGGTAGAATCATCTCGGGGTTCTTGCTCAAAGCATAGATAAACTCTTGATTCTTTACAAGATCCAAAAGTTGTTGGGCAGACATGAATGTGCCATCCAGAGAAGGACTACTGGATTGACCAGCGCTAGGATTGCTAGAACCAACCATTTCTTTTCTTTAAGAAAAAAAGAAAATAAGAAGGAAAAGTTTTTCTTAGAATGAATATCAACAATCATGATGATAAAACAAGGAAACATTAAGAAAATAGGATGAATCGGTACGAAGACTCGAATAAAATCCTAAAGCACGACTCCTCAGAAAGACTTAGGACGATGATCCTTGTTAAATTATTCTACATTGCTCCGAAGTTTGGCTCTGATACCAAGCTGTGACGCCCCACCTCTGTAACCACGCTAGCCAAGAACACTACGGTGTAATGCTGTCAACTAGCACGGAGAATAAGACTGTTAAGGAGCGACCATCCGTGTAATTGCTTTGCGCGAGCGTCGATATGTCAGATAGTATAACATGCATTTTATTTCAAGAGGAAATCCGACATACCGATACAAACACAAAGCTACTACACAGTGGCTATAATAACCCTCAGAAACAAATATAGAAATAAGCATAACACAAATAAGTCACAGATAATTAATATCACAAAGGCGGAAGAAGATATGAATATATAACTAACACATGAAAGTGTATATCAGAGTAATGGTCAAAATGATCCACAATAATACAAAAGAGTAGCAACGCGTGCTATACAAAAGAATACATCTATGAGTCCATAGCTCAAGAGTATACAACAAAATAAACTACTAATCTAAGTAGTTAGCCAAAAGTCAGAGTAATAAATCCCAGGGGAGAAGTCAACCAGAAGCACCTGTAACATCTCGGTCTGACCCGAGTATTATTTAATAAGAAAATAATAAACGGATCAGTCTAGCTATAAATATCAGACGACATGATATAGAATAAGAGATATGGCATAAACATATGATAACCATAATGGCATACTACTATAAGTATGCAATTGAAACTCAACATGAGATTAATCAATATCACAAAAATCTTCACAAAGATCCAAAAAGGGTTTCATACCCAAAACTTGAATTCACAACAAGTCAATGACACACGAATTCACCAATGCACAATAATTGATAAATCAAATCAATAGAAATCACAAAAATAGGTGAAGCATAAATTCCAGAATTCAACACACGAAATCCAGAAATCACACGAAAGGGGGGAGGCCTATCACACGAACGGGAGCATTAAAGCTCTCCAACATATGTATCACACGAACGAGAAGCTAACTCATGGTAGCTAGCCATTAATTTTTAGCACACGAATGGCCGGAAGACCATGGGAAGCTACCCCAAATGTGAGAGTCGAAATCACACCGAAACAAAGAGACATCGCACAATTGCTAGTCTAAATCTTAAAATGATCGTCATGATTAAAGAGAAGTGTCAATTACAATAAGCTAGTAAATATATGAGCTTAGCTTCATGTCCTATAACCACTAGCTTAACTTAAATATTTACGAACAAATTGTAGATTTCCACTAGAAAATTGTCACAAGAGATTCAATCGAACAAGTCCAAGAATTAACCAACGAAGTAAACGCAAGCGTTTCATGCCACTCGTTTTACTAAGTCGTTTAATTAGATTTCTCATACGAGTGAGGTAAAGGCTTGTATATACTAATAGATTGGAAAACGGTTTAAGAAAACGAGCTTTGTAATAAAATAGTGTTGAAATCATTTGAAGAAAGAGTTTTGATATTTACTACTAGTATAGAAAACCTTTGTATTTTTAAAGTGACAAATCACAAAGAAGATTGTAGGAACAATCAATCACTAAAATTCATATTTGAAGACGTGAATAGAATCCAAAGAAATCGATACCGAATCCATCGAAATGGATATTCCAAGAATTCCCGAAGAAAATAAGTCATCAAAGTCAAAAACAAATGATAACAACAAATAGGGAAATAACACAAATCGATTAAAGTTGGAAATTCAGACAACTAGGCAAAACAGGCATAGTTGGCAAATAGCAGCAGGTCGGTCAACCGGGTTCCCTAAGTCGGTTGACCGAACCAAAGGTTGGAAGTGCTCGGGCACCAGGTCGGTCGACCGGCCCAGGGGCTCGGTCGGCCGAAGCCTGTAACCAGCACTTCCAAAACAGAGGCAGGAAGTTCCTGGCTAGCAGGTCGGTCGACCAGACCCTGAGCTCGGTCGGCCGACCCTGTATATTTGCACTTCCTACCCTATTTCAAAAGAGGTGCAAACTCCCTCAATTTGCAAACCGTCAAGCAACGACACTAAGGGTTTATGCCAATCGACTACCCGACCCTATGAGCTCTTCGTTGCATCACCAAAAACACATTTGAACATCAAAGCTATGATTTTTAGTGAATTGAACCCAAACACTAAAAATTGGAATTTTCACCAAATCAGTCCAAACCAAAAGCAAATGCACACGAATAATTGTTAGGAATTCATACCTAACAATCGAAGATAGTTATAGACTAAGATGTGAGATAAAAATCTCACATTTGAACCCAAACGATTGAAAAAGAAGCTTAGAAGCAAAGGAGAATCAACCAACCTTCAAATCCAACTCAAGAAGCTTGATTCTAAGCTAAGAAGAGAAACATTTTCCAAATTAGGTTTAGGAATTTTCTGAAATCAAAGAGAGAAAGAGTTGGAGGAGAAGAAGAGAAGCTTACCAATGGGTTCTTCTATTAGTTTGGAGCTAGAGCTTGATTTGCAAAAGGAAACTAGGGTTTTGGGGTTTTAATTTCCCATCTCTCCCACCATTGATGCTTAAAAACTAAAAAGAGGAGAAAGTGGGAGTGAATGGGGAGGGATGGTTCAGTTTTGAGTATAAGTTAAACATAGGGCTGAACCCAAACCCAAACCCAAAGTGAAAATTGTCAAATTTTTGACTAGCTCCGAACATATCAAAGTTTATACTCAAAAAGGTCGCAAACGGCATTTTAAACTCAATGGGATTGGTCCCGAGTCCTAATTCGGCCGTATGCAAAAAGTAGCTTTTCGAACTAAATTCCAAGTATCGATAAAATATTTAAATAAAATATTTAAATATAAAATCGACAAATATGCGGGTTGTTACATTCAATTTCACTTATTAACTTACTTAAATAATTTTCCAAACTTAATGAATAAAGAAACCCAATTTTATTTATTAACAAAGTTCAAATTTTATTTAATTATCAATCAATTCAGTCTTATTCAATTATTAAATAATACCAAAACTTAATTTTTAAAAATTTCAAAACTTAATAATTTCAAACTAAATTACTAAATAATTCCCAACTTAATTATTAAATAATTTCAAACTTATTTATAAAATAATTTCAAACTTATTTATCAAATGATTTCGAACTTATTTATTAATAATTCCAGATTTAATTATTAAATAATAACTTTTAAACACGTTCTTTCATCAATCACTACGTTAATATTTTGTTTCAAATTTCAAATATTCACATTTCTTTTCATTAAAATTTTAAACTCCAATTTTATTTCAAAACCTTATTATTCAAATAAAATCTTTATTTATTTTTAAATTATCAAATTATTGACCAATCGGGTTTAATTTAATTTTCTATCCTAAGTCAAATTTAGTTGGGTATTTATCATTTCAACCCGATTTCAATTCAATTCAAAATCAAAGCATAACAAAGGGAACTTGCAATGTGATAACTGGGATGGTGTCAAAGTCAATAAACAAGCAGTAACAACAATCAATAACAATCCAATAGTTAATTCAAATAATCCCGAAATAATCGTATTAATTCACATTGTTGTTTGCGCAAATTAATATAATTATTTCTAGAATCTACACTATCATTTCATGTAGATTAAAGATTATTACACTGATATTAATACGGTTCTTCACTGGATATCTATTATTCAATTTCACACGACATCAATTTTACAACATACATTTAAATGGTTCAAGGTGCAATTAACTATATTTCTACGTGTCAATAATTAAACATTTAAGGATCATATTATACAAATTTGTCTAATTAAATTCAACATATATATCAATTTCAAGTCTCTGACTATCCTACGTCAAATTCAATTTCATATTTTTATCACTTAAACCTTAACAATTAAACGTCCAATGTAAACAACAAATAGTCAATTATCAACCAAACTGGATTATCATCATATAAATAACAGATAATGGTGTCAGATGTTAAAGGTGAACTGATACAGGTAATAACATATGTCACGACCCGAAATTCAACGCTTGAAAATTGACATCAAATACCTCACTTGTACTCGACTGTCAATGATTCAAACATCGAACTCCAGTCGGATGGAGCTTATAACAACATTAGATGAATATATAACAGCGGTAAATAAAATGAACATCATGCATCATATCACAGATACAACACCACAATAATATCTGCTACAACATCAGAGTACATAATACATGAATTACATATCCAAATAGAATGACATAATTGAACAACTAGATATCATATGCCAAAGGTCTTCAAAAGATAAAGTAATAGTGAACATCCAAGCTAAGCACCTCGAGATCCAAAAGCTTCCAAAATGTCTCCAAGGTATGAGCCACCAAAAACCGTCTCCAAACCAAAATACTCCCAAAATGCAGCTAGAGCCAAAATATAGAAAACCTGCTACTAGGCTGCCCGTGTAGAAATGGTGGGCACCCAGAGTTTAGAAAGGAAACAATAAACTCCGGGTCAGTCATGGGACTGGTATGAGTAAACAAAGGTAATTGCTTTCAAATAAAACAGATTTAATACAAGAAAAATCGGTATGCTTTTGGAAAATGAAACTACCATAAGGCCTCCCGGCACACACACAATGCAATCGCACACTTGGGGGAGATTTCCCCTTATAATAGTCAAATATGTTTAATATGAGGAAAATTCTTTGATATTATTACTAGTGCATAGTGTAGAAAGTCATTTCGAAAGTAAACTATTTATCGTAGCCGACATAGGTACCATGATACTATGCCTACTATAGCTGCCATGTTAAATGGCAGGTTCTACAACTAAAACCGTATTGGGTTCGTATTGGGAATTGGATTTCCAACAAATGGTCAGGCTAAGGAACTTCCTATGCCACATGGGTACGCCTCTGGCGGGACGTCCCGAGAACTAACGTTACGGTTAGATCTCTGCCAACACAAGGCCGGGTTACCTCTGTAACTAGGTAACTACTACACGAATATGCCACTCCCCGGTCCTTTGGGACCTTTATCCGAGGGCCCTCCATCACAAAGCAACAACCACACAGAATAATGAGATTGAAGCAACCACATAGGTAAGCATCTGGACTCCATACCATGACACTACCTTTTTCCAGAAGGAAATGACATACCCTAAAGGGCGCGACCCTCATAACCTTGCCGCATCTTTCCTGTTTCGACCATTTCCGGGGTGTGAGGTCCGATGAGGTCTCGTTCACAAAGCTACGCTTTACATGAAAGCCATGCTTTGATCACAGATGATCAACAAATGATCATCACTATACCGCAACACTTAGTATGCCACACTACCAAATTGGGAGTATATAGCTGATAACCTTCAATTACATAACCTCTAAGCTCGTACGTCTCAGAGAAGAGTGTTAAGCTAAGAGAATAAATTCTCCGCCACCAACAGATATGTATTTGAAAGAAATCGGCTTTATATCTCAAAGCGTAGTGTCAGACACACGACCATACAAGTCTGTTCCGGGTTCGAACAGAACCGAAGGCACTTCGTCCAATAAAGGAAGAAGCCCTTGCAAATCCGGGCGTCCACAATCCCGATCGGACTTCCCATCACTTAGGGAATCCCTATACCGGAGCAACTCGGTGCAGAGACAATCGATAGGTTATCCTATCGTTTTTGAGGACACCCGGTCTTCACCGCCGGTCTTCAATTGCAATCCATTCGTCGAATTACTATTCGGAATGGGTTATACGACACAAACGTCCTTCCCCGGCTAATCCGAATAGTGAGCGCTTCAAATTTAAAACATGTGGGTGTATCAATCACAAAGGTTCACATTCAGGGTTCGATGTGGGTTTCGGATAACAAACTGAAATCCGACTCCCTGTCGCATCGAAGTTTAAATGCCATTTTACGGGAAAAAAGGGTTTCACATACATACAGGAGCAAATCACAAATCATAGCTCATCACAAAGCAATCACAATACCACAACAAAAGCGTCAATCCAGTATGGGGTATTAGATGATGATTAATCATCGTTGATACAAGTAATTGTGATTAAGGCGAATTAGCTACATGATTGTCTTTGTTAATCATTTCAAATTAATGTTGAATTTTACTTGATTTTGAATTATTTTTAATTGGCTAAGTTAATAAATTATTCTTTAGTTTATTATTTCACTTTTAAATTCTTAATCGTTAACTTATTAAGTTAAATTAATTTTATAAGTCTCCTATTCTTTAATTTATTAAATTATTTTCTTTTATATTTAAAAAGTCGTTACAAAACATCAATTTTGTTATTTACTATTATTATAAACTTGGTTTGAACTTTGTATTTGTACATTAGTTTATATTTATATTTAAACTTTTTATTAAGTTAAACATTTAAACAACTTTTATTAATTTAAATAATTTGAACTTCACAAAACTTTAAAAACTATTAGTTTCATATTACATTAACAACTATGGTTACTTCACTTAGAAAATACATTGCGTTTCAAAAGTTTTATCAAAACTGTGCTAGTGCTTCATCTGCATACCCGAGACATGCTTCGGGTCGTACCCGAGCCAAACTTCCCCCTACTTCGAGTTATCCCAAAATTGACCCGTGCCCCTTTTTTTTTCGAAATTTTGGTTAAGTAAAAACGACACGGTGAACACCAAGAATCCCCCCGGGTTGCACTTCGAGTCTCCACGCGATTTACCCGCGTACTGCTCCGAGTCACCATTCGTCTCCCCCAACGCCTCACGCTGATACACACCCCACCCACGTGCACGTGCACTGCTAGCGCCGCCGCCTATGGTCAGAGCCAAGGCCACGAGCGAGTCACCTATAGTCCCCTAAAACGACATGAACACCCTGACCTCGATTTTTGCTTCGAAGTCGCGAATCGAGCATCACACCCAACGTCATCATCAGGAACACCATCGAAAACTGCCACGCGCCGCCGCCCCAGGCCATAATCGGCCACCAAACTCAGTACCAAGCCTCGCCATCGTGTCACGCTTCGAACCCCCCCCCCCCCCCCGGTGGCACGCGGTCCGATCCTCTATGGTGGTGCGGCAAGCCCTTTCAACCGTGCGCAGTATTTTGGGTTCTTAAACCCTAAAACAAACTCAAATTCAAATTCTGGGTTTTTAAAAAATCGAACAGCATTTTTCTGATGATCACGAGCCCCCAAGCCATCTACGACAGCGAATTCGAGGGCCATAGCTTCTTAGATCATCAGATTTTGGGAAAACTTTAATTTCCGATCAACCCCCATTTTCCCGAGCAATATGCAATGAAAAAATTTGATTTTTGTTTCAAAAAATCATTATTCTTGATGGTAATGCAAGTGGTGTTACTGAAATTCAATTCTATGAGGTTCGAAAATTTCACTTGTTTGGGTTGTGACTGCATTTACATTTTCCAGTGAAGAAAAATTCAAATTTCTCTGCTTTAATTCACTACTGAGATAAATACAGTTTTTAACAATCCTTAACTCACTTACAATTATCTCCATAAGCAAAGAGAAGGTAGAAGAGGTTGTAGTTGTAGATAGTTTACTCTGTGAACCAGAGATTTGAGCATGATCATGTTTACAGTTTTTTTTTTCTTTTCTTTATTTTATTTTACAGTCTCTAGACAAAGAAAACTTCAAGCTTTCTTTTATTTAATTACTGAAACATGTTGTCAGTTTAAAATCCCAACTTGCTTTCAAATATTTTTTTCCATTTCAGAAGGAAATAGAAGGAGAGAAGGTGGGTTTTTTTGAAATGGTAACCCCTGATACTTAAAAATACTTCAGTTTCCAGTAAAGCAATTTAAAAAAAAAAGTTGTTTAGTTTTGTTACTGGAATGAAGTGTAAGTTCAAACTAAAGATCCCCAACTTGTTGCTGACACACAGTGTAAGTTCAACCATAGTTTAACATGCAGATTAAATAGGGGAAGAGGGGAAAAATGGTATGACAGGTTTTTGGTTTTCTGAAGCTAGAACAGTAATTAGCTCTTTGTAAAATCAGCATGCATAGCCAACATTCAATCATATATTCAAAAATTCTTACATGAGAAACCAAAGATTATCTTTACTCTATCATCCAGCATACGACAACAAAAGATTAATAGGAAAACAGGATTTTACTCACTTGTTTCCAGAGGATGTTGACAGTTTTCAAACAGAAAGATGAGCCTGCTACTCCTTTTCTTCTTTTCTACTCTAATTCTCTTGGGGTTTAGATCTGAAATTTGATGGGTAGCAATTCTCTGATTAATTGTGGTTATATTCATGCATTTAAATTACCAAAACAGGGATTTCTATTTTACTTACTTTTGAAATTTATATCAGAGAAGACACTCCTTATTTCTGAAACTTGAAACCAAAATAGATTAAAGCTTTTAACTCTTGATTTTTTTTCCTGCAATAAAATATTGATATTGTGGTATTAAATCCCATGTTGCTTTCATTTATTTTAAATTATTAATAACAAAAAAACTCTAGATCACTTACAGTTTTGGATTAACAGAGAAACTTCTTTTCTCTGCAACTTGAAAACAGGAACTTAGAAACCAAAAAGAAAAAGTAGCTTTTAATCCTTAACCTTCCTGCAAAAATTTGATTAAAGGTTGCTGGATTAACTCTTTCTTCATAAGGAGTTATAACCTCAAGTTCAAACTTTTAAAAAGAAAAGTCACTTGCCTTTAAAACTTATTTCCAGAAAAGAAAAACTATGCACTGCCTTTTGAAACCAGAAACCCCCTTTTTTGCTTCACAAACCTGCAGTTTTCATTTTTGAATTTGATTGTCAACACTTGATTTAAAAAAAATCAAAATCTCATAAACTATAAATTTTTAAAACAGAGCTTACCTGAAAGTATCACACTAAGGTTATGAAGCATGAGAAAGTATTTTCAGATATTTTTTTTTTTGCTTGAAGGGAAGAAGACAGTTTGGTTTTCTTTTGAACTTTTTTTTTTTTCTTGAATGTTTGAAATAACACTTGCAAATATCTTTTGATTACTGAGAATCAGATGTTGGGGTTTAAAATTCGAATTTTTAGAAGGTGAAAAGTTTTCTGAATTTTTTTATTTGATTATTTTATTGAGGAGATGATGGTTTGTGCCATTTGTAAGAAGATATCTTAACACATAGATTTTGTAAATCATTAAATTTTATTGTGAAGGTAAGTTTCAGTTTTTGATGTAACAAAGCAAAAGAAATGTATAGATTTCATTCCCTATATTATATGCATAAACTTTTATAAACCAATATACATACTTTTTATTCATTTGTTGTATATATGCATATGTACAATGTTTTAAAAGAAAAGTTGTCTTACACTTGTATACTTGTTCCTCAATGATTTTTAAATGCTTCTTATTTTAAAACATTCATTCCAAATTTAAATTCAAATCTTAAATTTCTAATTTGAAATATAAACATTTTAAATCCAAATGACTTTAAAAAAAAAACATTTATCATCTCAATATCTAATTTTTTTTTTTTAACATTGGATAAAAATTAGAATTCATTTCATATATTACTTTTACTTATTTTATTTGTTTTAGATTTTTTTCAAATTTATTCTCAAATCAAACCCCAAGAGTTCAAATATATTATTTATTTTGATTGATAATTTTGGGGATGTTACAAATACCCCCTCCTTAAGAAAATTTCGTCCTCGAAATTGAAAGAGAGAGAAAAATAGACAAAGAATATACGATTCAAAAAGAATAAGGAAATGGCTTACCGGCTAAGCCGAGATATCCACCCTGCATTTGGGATAAGACTTCTGCATATTATCTTTTGTTTCCCAAGTGCAGTCTCTTGGATCGCCACTCTACTGAACTTTTACTAGCTTTACAACTTTGTTCCTTAATTGCCTCTCTTCACGATCCACAATCTTTATCGGTTCTCTTTTGACTGTCAAGTTGGGGGTGATGTCGAGATCCTGTTGGGCAGCTTCTTCAATAATACTGTCCGGATCGTGCACGTACTTCCGAAGGTTAGAAATGTGGAATACATCATGCACACCCGATAACCAGCTAGGCAACTGCACACGGTAGGCTAGAAGACCAATCCTCTCCAGAATAGGAAAAGGACCAATATATCGTGGTGCTAGCTTACCAGTCTTCCCAAATCTCAATACACCTCTCATAGGAGATACCTTAAGAAAAACAGAGTCCCCAACCTGAAATTCCAAATCTCGTCTTCTACGATCGTAATAGCTCTTTTGACGACTCTGAGCTGTCTTCATTTTCTTCCGAATAAAATCAACTTTTTCGGTGGCTTCTTTAATCATGTCCGGACCAAGAATGAGTCTATCACCTGTTTCGATCCAGCATGCCGGTGATCGACACGGTCGACCATATAAAGCCTCAAAAGGAGCCATCTCAATACTGGCCTGATAGCTGTTGTTATAAGAGAATTCGACCAGATGCAAATGGTCCCCCCAAGAACCACCAAAATCAATTATACATGCCCGCAATAGATCCTCCAAGATTCGATTGATCCTTTCTGTCTGCCCATCAGACTGTGGGTGATAAGCAGTACTGAAATGTAGCTTGGTTCCTAATGCATCTTGAAACGCCTCCCAAAATCTACTAGTGAAGATCGGGTCACGATCACTCACTATGCTGCTAGGAATGCCATGGAGACGGACAATCTCTTTCACATATACATTAGCTAGACTTGCGGCTGTGCGGGTAGCTTTTACTGGCAAGAAATGGGCTGACTTAGTTAAACGGTCTACAATGACCCAAATCGCTTCATTTCCCTTTCGAGTGCGCGGCAAACCGTCGATGAAATCCATCGACACTTGGTCCCATTTCCACTTGGGCACCTCTAATGGCTGAAGTAGACCCGCTATCTTCTTTTGGTCGCTCTTGATTTGTTGGCAAGTAGCGCAGCGACTCACATAAATAGATATATCTCTCTTCATCGTTTTCCACCAGAAAGTTCTTTTGATATCTCTATACATCTTGTTGACTCCTGGATGGATGGTAAATTTTGATTTGTGACATTCATCTAACACTTCTCGTTTCAAATCTGGAATGTCGGGGACACAAATTCTGCCTTTCATCTTTATAACTCCATTACCATCAATTATAAAACTAGAATCCTCACCTCGACGGATTCTCCCATATATCTCCTGAAGAAACTTGTCCTCTTTTTGCTTGTTGGCGATTGTCTCAAGAAGAGTAGGAGCAATGACAAGATGAGCAAGAATAGCATGCTTTCTACTCAAGGCGTCCGCCACCACATTGGCTTTTCCGGGTGTATATAGAATATCCAGGTCATAGGATGCTAGAAATTCCAGCCAACGCTGTTGTCGCAAATTCAGATCTTTTTGGGTGAAGAGATATTTCAAAGATTTGTGATCGGTGAATAATTCGAATTTTTCACCTAGAAATAAAGAGAATTCGATAAGTATATTTGTTAAGTTGAGTTAAATTAAATTCACAGATTGATAAGAAAGCTGAAAAGATTCTTACCCAAAAGATAATGTCGCCATATTTTTAAAGCGAAGATAACAGCTAGAAGCTCCAAATCATGGGTCGGATAATTTCTTTCATGAGGACGTAATTGTCTACTCGCGTAGGCAATCACCTTTCCGTTTTGCATCAATACTGCACCCAAGCCTTCACCGCAAGCATCGGTATAAACAGATAATCCCTGGTTCCCATTGATAATGGCGAGAACAGGAGCGGTGGTCAATCTCTTCTTCAATTCCTCAAAAGCTTCTTCACATCTTGGAGTCCAAATAAACTTTGCATTCTTCATTGTTAGCTTGGTCAAAGGACTAGCTAGCTTCGAGAAGTCCTGAACAAACTTCCGATAATAACCTGCTAGGCCCAAAAAGCTTCGAATTTCCTTTGGGGTAGTAGGTCTCCTCCAATCAAGAATGGCGGAAATTTTGCTAGGATCCACAGAAATCCCTTCTTCATTAACAATATGGCCAAGAAATTTGACTTCTTTGACCCAAAAGTGGCATTTGGAAAATTTAGCATATAGAATGTTTCTCCTCAATATCTCCAAGACAATTCTAAGGTGTTCGGCATGCTCCTCCTCGGTCTTGGAATAGATCAAAATATCATCAATGAATACGAGCACAAATTTATTCAATACATCCCGAAACACACGAGACATAAGGTCCACAAAGTATGCTGGGGTATTGGTTAGCCCAAAAGGCATGACTAACCATTCATAGAACATATTGGGACCCCTAAAAGCTGTCAAATGAACACAGTCTTTGGCAATTCGTAATTGATGGAATCCTTGAGCTAGATCCATCTTTGAGAAGAAACAAGCGCCGTGCAACTGATCAAATAAATCATCAATTCTGGGCAGTGGGAATTTATTCTTGAGAGTTTGCTTATTGAGATCGCGGTAATCCACGCACAATCTCAAGGATCCGTCTGATTTAGCAACAAATACGACGGCTGAGCCCCATTCAGAAACACTGGGTCGAATCAACCCTTTTTCTAGTAAATCTCTAGTTTGCTCGACTAGTTCAACCCTTTCTCTAGGTGCCATCCTGCGACTTGGATGAACGACAGGACGGGCATTGGGCACAAGGTCGATTCTGAATTCTATTTCTCGGTGAGGAGGTAGAGATTTCACTTCCTCAAATACATCTGGAAAATCTCTAACAATAGGAATAGACTGCAAGCTGGGTTCAGGATAACCCAAATTATACATCAACCCTTCCCTTTTAGGACTAGGGTCCTCACAAGAAATTTCGATGAAATCCCCAAATTCAGTTTTGATTGAGATCAATCGATTTTTGCAATCCAGTTTGGCTTCATATTTTGCTAGCCAATCCATTCCAAGCAAGACTTCAAATTCGTTGAAGTCTAGAACAAAAGGACTAATAGGAAATTGATGGCAAGAATATGAGATAGGAACATCTCTACATCGAAGACAGAGGTTTGCGGGACCTCCAACTGGATTTCTTACACATATAGGCCCATCAACAAAATTAGGTTCAATATTCAATTCATTAATAGCTTGTTGAGAGATAAAACTGTGTGTAGCGCCAGTATCAAAAAGAACTCTAACAATGCTATTATAAATGGTAAGATTACCTTCCAGGACGCCTTTTCCCTTCTCCGCTTTAGAAGATGTGGGCTTGTCTTTGACTGAGTATACTTTAGCTGTTTGGGCTTGCTTCATAACTGGGCAGTCTTTTACTTCATGCCCTTCCTTCTGACAATAATAGCACTTTCTAGGCTTTCCTTGAGCAGATTGATTTCTCTTGGGCTTTTTGCAGCTGGTAGAATAGTGGCCTTTCTCCGAGCTATTATAGCAAGTGACATTCTCCATAGTGCTCCCTTGATTGCTTTTCTTCTTCTCCTTGCCGTGCCAAGGTTTCTTGCCTCCAAATTTTCTTTTCTTCCAATTCGGATTGCTTGAGTTTCCTTGCTCCCTTGGTGCTTCTTGCATGTCTAAAGTAGCATAACGGTATCCCATATCAACCAAATCTGAGAATGATTCTTTCACGTGGCCTGTCATCCTTTCGTGGAACTTTTTATTCATCCCACGAATGAATCGCTCATTCTTCTTCAACGGTGTGTTCACTAATTCTGGATCAAAGCGTGACAATTCATTGAACTTATTGAGATACTCCTCGAACGACAGACTTCCTTGCCTTAAATCCATGAATTCTTGGTACATACGAGAAATCCCGGATTATGGCAAGTAGCGCTTTTCAAATGCTTCTTTAAATCTGCCCCAAGTGAACTCGTCCTCAGGCTCATCAATAGTGACCGTCTCCCACCAAGCTAAGGCTTCACCTTGAAGTTGCCAAGTAGCTATGAGACGCATCTGATCATCCTGTAGCTTGAGCCCCTTAAAGATTTTCTCACAAGACCTAATCCATGCCTGGGCCTCCATAATCGTCTCTTTGCCGGTGAATGGCTTACCCCCGAGTCTTGAGAAGTTCTTATATAAGTCAGCCAGATTCGGCTGATTCTGAATAGGTAAAGCTGCCTCGGTAGTAGGGGGAACTTGGCTAGGTGCTGTGGCATTTCCTCGCCCCCTAACACTGCTTCTTCTTCCGCTCATCCTTACTATCTGTAATAGTAAGAAAAATTGGCTTAGTTATTTGGAAGAGATATCTTAAGAAATATTGGCAATTAAAGGAAATAGACTAAGAAAAATTGGATGTGTTAATCAATTATACTCATTCTAGGGTATACTCCACCCTATCTCTAATGAGCCATCTAATGTGTTATACTCCGTAGCTAAAGTTCTTACTCAACCTTTAGCTCTGATACCACATGTCACGACCCGAAATTCAACGCTTGAAAATTGACATCAAATACCTCACTTGTACTCGACTGTCAATGATTCAAACATCGAACTCCAGTCGGATGGAGCTTATAACAACATTAGATGAATATATAACAGCGGTAAATAAAATGAACATCATGCATCATATCACAGATACAACACCACAATAATATCTGCTACAACATCAGAGTACATAATACATGAATTACATATCCAAATAGAATGACATAATTGAACAACTAGATATCATATGCCAAAGGTCTTCAAAAGATAAAGTAATAGTGAACATCCAAGCTAAGCACCTCGAGATCCAAAAGCTTCCAAAATGTCTCCAAGGTATGAGCCACCAAAAACCGTCTCCAAACCAAAATACTCCCAAAATGCAGCTAGAGCCAAAATATAGAAAACCTGCTACTAGGCTGCCCGTGTAGAAATGGTGGGCACCCAGAGTTTAGAAAGGAAACAATAAACTCCGGGTCAGTCATGGGACTGGTATGAGTAAACAAAGGTAATTGCTTTCAAATAAAACAGATTTAATACAAGAAAAATCGGTATGCTTTTGGAAAATGAAACTACCATAAGGCCTCCCGGCACACACACAATGCAATCGCACACTTGGGGGAGATTTCCCCTTATGATAGTCAAATATGTTTAATACGAGGAAAATTCTTTGATATTATTACTAGTGCATAGTGTAGAAAGTCATTTCGAAAGTAAACTATTTATCGTAGCCGACATAGGTACCATGATACTATGCCTACTATAGCTGCCATGTTAAATGGCAGGTTCTACAACTAAAACCGTATTGGGTTCGTATTAGGAATTGGATTTCCAACAAATGGTCAGGCTAAGGAACTTCCTATGCCACATGGGTACGCCTCTGGCGGGACGTCCCGAGAACTAACGTTACGGTTAGATCTCTGCCAACACAAGGCCGGGTTACCTCTGTAACTAGGTAACTACTACACGAATATGCCACTCCCCGGTCCTTTGGGACCTTTATCCGAGGGCCCTCCATCACAAAGCAACAACCACACAGAATAATGAGATTGAAGCAACCACATAGGTAAGCATCTGGACTCCATACCATGACACTACCTTTTTCCAGAAGGAAATGACATACCCTAAAGGGCGCGACCCTCATAACCTTGCCGCATCTTTCCTGTTTCGACCATTTCCGGGGTGTGAGGTCCGATGAGGTCTCGTTCACAAAGCTACGCTTTACATGAAAGCCATGCTTTGATCACAGATGATCAACAAATGATCATCACTATACCGCAACACTTAGTATGCCACACTACCAAATTGGGAGTATATAGCTGATAACCTTCAATTACATAACCTCTAAGCTCGTACGTCTCAGAGAAGGGTGTTAAGCTAAGAGAATAAATTCTCCGCCACCAACAGATATGTATTTGAAAGAAATCGGCTTTATATCTCAAAGCGTAGTGTCAGACACACGACCATACAAGTCTGTTCCGGGTTCGAACAGAACCGAAGGCACTTCGTCCAATAAAGGAAGAAGCCCTTGCAAATCCGGGCGTCCACAATCCTGATCGGACTTCCCATCACTTAGGGAATCCCTATACCGGAGCAACTCGGTGCAGAGACAATCGATAGGTTATCCTATCGTTTTTGAAGACACCCGGTCTTCACCGCCGGTCTTCAATTGCAATCCATTCGTCGAATCACTATTCGGAATGGGTTATACGACACAAAGGTCCTTCCCCGGCTAATCCGAATAGTGAGCGCTTCAAATTTAAAACATGTGGGTGTATCAATCACAAAGGTTCACATTCAGGGTTCGATGTGGGTTTCGGATAACAAACTGAAATCCGACTCCCTGTCGCATCGAAGTTTAAATGCCATTTTACAGGCAAAAAGGGTTTCACATACATACAGGAGCAAATCACAAATCATAGCTCATCACAAAGCAATCACAATACCACAACAAAAGCGTCAATCCAGTATGGGGTATTAGATGATGATTAATCATCGTTGATACAAGTAATTGTGATTAAGGCGAATTAGCTACATGATTGTCTTTGTTAATCATTTCAAATTAATGTTGAATTTTACTTGATTTTGAATTATTTTTAATTGGCTAAGTTAATAAATTATTCTTTAGTTTATTATTTCACTTTTAAATTCTTAATCGTTAACTTATTAAGTTAAATTAATTTTATAAGTCTCCTATTCTTTAATTTATTAAATTATTTTCTTTTATATTTAAAAAGTCGTTACAAAACATCAATTTTGTTATTTACTATTATTATAAACTTGGTTTGAACTTTGTATTTGTACATTAGTTTATATTTATATTTAAACTTTTTATTAAGTTAAACATTTAAACAACTTTTATTAATTTAAATAATTTGAACTTCACAAAACTTTAAAAACTATTAGTTCCATATTACATTAACAACTATGGTTACTTCACTTAGAAAATACATTGCGTTTCAAAAGTTTTATCAAAACTGTGCTAGTGCTTCATCTGCATACCCGAGACATGCTTCGGGTCGTACCCGAGCCAAACTTCCCCCTACTTCGAGTTATCCCAAAATTGACCCGTGCCCCTTTTTTTTTCGAAATTTTGGTTAAGTAAAAACGACACGGTGAACACCAAGAATCCCCCCGGGTTGCACTTCGAGTCTCCACGCGATTTACCCGCGTACTGCTCCGAGTCACCATTCGTCTCCCCCAACGCCTCACGCTGATACACACCCCACCCACGTGCACGTGCACTGCTAGCGCCGCCGCCTATGGTCAGAGCCAAGGCCACGAGCGAGTCACCTATAGTCCCCTAAAACGACACGAACACCCTGACCTCGATTTTTGCTTCGAAGTCGCGAATCGAGCATCACACCCAACGTCATCATCAGGAACACCATCGAAAACTGCCACGCGCCGCCGCCCCAGGCCATAATCGGCCACCAAACTCAGTACCAAGCCTCGCCATCGTGTCACGCTTCGAACCCCCCCGGTGGCACGCGGTCCGATCCTCTGTGGTGGTGCGGCAAGCCCTTTCAACCGTGCGCAGTATTTTGGGTTCTTAAACCCTAAAACAAACTCAAATTCAAATTCTGGGTTTTTAAAAAATCGAACAGCATTTTTCTGATGATCACGAGCCCCCAAGCCATCTACGACAGCGAATTCGAGGGCCATAGCTTCTTAGATCATCAGATTTTGGGAAAACTTTAATTTCCGATCAACCCCCATTTTCCCGAGCAATATGCAATGAAAAAATTTGATTTTTGTTTCAAAAAATCATTATTCTTGATGGTAATGCAAGTGGTGTTACTGAAATTCAATTCTATGAGGTTCGAAAATTTCACTTGTTTGGGTTGTGACTGCATTTACATTTTCCAGTGAAGAAAAATTCAAATTTCTCTGCTTTAATTCACTACTGAGATAAATACAGTTTTTAACAATCCTTAACTCACTTACAATTATCTCCAGAAGCAAAGAGAAGGTAGAAGAGGTTGTAGTTGTAGATAGTTTACTCTGTGAACCAGAGATTTGAGCATGATCATGTTTACAGTTTTTTTTTTCTTTTCTTTATTTTATTTTACAGTCTCTAGACAAAGAAAACTTCAAGCTTTCTTTTATTTAATTACTGAAACATGTTGTCAGTTTAAAATCCCAACTTGCTTTCAAATATTTTTTTCATTTCAGAAGGAAATAGAAGGAGAGAAGGTGGGTTTTTTTGAAATGGTAACCCCTGATACTTAAAAATACTTCAGTTTCCAGTAAAGCGATTTAAAAAAAAAAGTTGTTTAGTTTTGTTACTGGAATGAAGTGTAAGTTCAAACTAAAGATCCCCAACTTGTTGCTGACACACAGTGTAAGTTCAACCATAGTTTAACATGCAGATTAAATAGGGGAAGAGGGGAAAAATGGTATGACAGGTTTTTGGTTTTCTGAAGCTAGAACAGTAATTAGCTCTTTGTAAAATCAGCATGCATAGCCAACATTCAATCATATATTCAAAAATTCTTACATGAGAAACCAAAGATTATCTTTACTCTATCATCCAGCATACGACAACAAAAGATTAATAGGAAAACAGGATTTTACTCACTTGTTTCCAGAGGATGTTGACAGTTTTCAAACAGAAAGATGAGCCTGCTACTCCTTTTCTTCTTTTCTACTCTAATTCTCTTGGGGTTTAGATCTGAAATTTGATGGGTAGCAATTCTCTGATTAATTGTGGTTATATTCATGCATTTAAATTACCAAAACAGGGATTTCTATTTTACTTACTTTTGAAATTTATATCAGAGAAGACACTCCTTATTTCTGAAACTTGAAACCAAAATAGATTAAAGCTTTTAACTCTTGATTTTTTTTCCTGCAATAAAATATTGATATTGTGGTATTAAATCCCATGTTGCTTTCATTTATTTTAAATTATTAATAACAAAAAAACTCTAGATCACTTACAGTTTTGGATTAACAGAGAAACTTCTTTTCTCTGCAACTTGAAAACAGGAACTTAGAAACCAAAAAGAAAAAGTAGCTTTTAATCCTTAACCTTCCTGCAAAAATTTGATTAAAGGTTGCTGGATTAACTCTTTCTTCATAAGGAGTTATAACCTCAAGTTCAAACTTTTAAAAAGAAAAGTCACTTGCCTTTAAAACTTATTTCCAGAAAAGAAAAACTATGCACTGCCTTTTGAAACCAGAAACCCCCTTTTTTGCTTCACAAACCTGCAGTTTTCATTTTTGAATTTGATTGTCAACACTTGATTTAAAAAAAATCAAAATCTCATAAACTATAAATTTTTAAAACAGAGCTTACCTGAAAGTATCACACTAAGGTTATGAAGCATGAGAAAGTATTTTCAGATATATTTTTTTTTGCTTGAAGGGAAGAAGACAGTTTGGTTTTCTTTTGAACTTTTTTTTTCTTGAATGTTTGAAATAACACTTGCAAATATCTTTTGATTACTGAGAATCAGATGTTGGGGTTTAAAATTCGAATTTTTAGAAGGTGAAAAGTTTTCTGAATTTTTTTATTTGATTATTTTATTGAGGAGATGATGGTTTGTGCCATTTGTAAGAAGATATCTTAACACATAGATTTTGTAAATCATTAAATTTTATTGTGAAGGTAAGTTTCAGTTTTTGATGTAACAAAGCAAAAGAAATGTATAGATTTCATTCCCTATATTATATGCATAAACTTTTATAAACCAATATACATACTTTTTATTCATTTGTTGTATATATGCATATGTACAATGTTTTAAAAGAAAAGTTGTCTTACACTTGTATACTTGTTCCTCAATGATTTTTAAATGCTTCTTATTTTAAAACATTCATTCCAAATTTAAATTCAAATCTTAAATTTCTAATTTGAAATATAAACATTTTAAATCCAAATGACTTTAAAAAAAAACATTTATCATCTCAATATATAATTTTTTTTTTAACATTGGATAAAAATTAGAATTCATTTCATATATTACTTTTACTTATTTTATTTGTTTTAGATTTTTTTCAAATTTATTCTCAAATCAAACCCCAAGAGTTCAAATATATTATTTATTTTGATTGATAATTTTGGGGATGTTACAAATACCCCCTCCTTAAGAAAATTTCGTCCTCGAAATTGAAAGAGAGAGAAAAATAGACAAAGAATATACGATTCAAAAAGAATAAGGAAATGGCTTACCGGCTAAGCCGAGATATCCACCCTGCATTTGGGATAAGACTTCTGCATATTATCTTTTGTTTCCCAAGTGCAGTCTCTTGGATCGCCACTCTACTGAACTTTTACTAGCTTTACAACTTTGTTCCTTAATTGCCTCTCTTCACGATCCACAATCTTTATCGGTTCTCTTTTGACTGTCAAGTTGGGGGTGATGTCGAGATCCTGTTGGGCAGCTTCTTCAATAATACTGTCCGGATCGTGCACGTACTTCCGAAGGTTAGAAATGTGGAATACATCGTGCACACCCGATAACCAGCTAGGCAACTGCACACGGTAGGCTAGAAGACCAATCCTCTCCAGAATAGGAAAAGGACCAATATATCGTGGTGCTAGCTTACCAGTCTTCCCAAATCTCAATACACCTCTCATAGGAGATACCTTAAGAAAAACAGAGTCCCCAACCTGAAATTCCAAATCTCGTCTTCTACGATCGTAATAGCTCTTTTGACGACTCTGAGCTGTCTTCATTTTCTTCCGAATAAAATCAACTTTTTCGGTGGCTTCTTTAATCATGTCCGGACCAAGAATGAGTCTATCACCTGTTTCGATCCAGCATGCCGGTGATCGACACGGTCGACCATATAAAGCCTCAAAAGGAGCCATCTCAATACTGGCCTGATAGCTGTTGTTATAAGAGAATTCGACCAGATGCAAATGGTCCCCCCAAGAACCACCAAAATCAATTATACATGCCCGCAATAGATCCTCCAAGATTCGATTGATCCTTTCTGTCTGCCCATCAGACTGTGGGTGATAAGCAGTACTGAAATGCAGCTTGGTTCCTAATGCATCTTGAAACGCCTCCCAAAATCTACTAGTGAAGATCGGGTCACGATCACTCACTATGCTGCTAGGAATGCCATGGAGACGGACAATCTCTTTCACATATACATTAATTACTCCTGTAATTACATTGAGTAATTATCTCTTAATTACTTTTCCATAAGTAGTTATCCTCCAATTTCTTCCCAATAAGTAATTTCCCTTTTGATTAATTACATCCCGTCATAATTCATTCATTGCTCCATAAAGAAATTTCACCTTATTGATTTAGTAATTATACTTAATCCAACATCAAATGCTTATATTTACCTCATTAATAGATTAAAATTTAACATATTAATTTAATTAATTATACTGAGTAATTAATTTCCTTAAATTACTTTATTGAGTAATTATTATAATATATCTTCCTTTAACATTAAGTAATTAACCTCTTAATTACTTATTTCCTAATTATTTCTAGATTATCTTTGTAGTCTATAAATTATTTTAAATAAATTATCACTTAATCAACTTCATTATTTATTAAACTTGGCTACCCATTCATTAATCACTAATTTCTTAATTGTTTCGTAATTAATCAATCATTATTTCATATTCAAGATTAGGCGTTGTTAACCTTTAATCATAAATTGGTGCTAAGTTGTTAAATTTTACAATTTCTTAAGTACAATCTTATTTAACATTCATGGTCACTTTATTATTAGGTAGAAATTTAAAAGCATTTATATTTCCTTAAGAAAGTCCTGTAAATAACTCAAGTTCACAGTAAAACAAAACCCGATGTTTTCCCTGCTTATTCTCCGAGCATCACTCCGGTGCTTTCCTTCTTCAATTTCCTTATATACATTTCTTTAAGCTTGGAAACAGGTTAAGTTAAACCCGTTAATCTGCCTTGCCAACTCGAGTGGAAC
Source organism: Allium cepa (assembly GCA_030765085.1). Classification (NCBI taxonomy): domain Eukaryota; kingdom Viridiplantae; phylum Streptophyta; class Magnoliopsida; order Asparagales; family Amaryllidaceae; genus Allium; species Allium cepa. The sequence continues at coordinate 147,952,088 of CM060945.1, forward strand.
CCACGCAGCTCTACCAGGCACGAGTTCTTCCCCGAGACCCCTACGCTAACAAATTTCCAGACACACAACAGTCAAGCCGTGCACATGCACACGGCGGCGCCGGTACTCTGGCGAACCACGCTACACTCAACAAGTCACGAATGATCATTACATTCGAAATCCCAGATCAATTCGATACGCAAATTTCCAGAACAAGATTTGACCCATCGTTCGAAAATCTGAACTAGACTCTCCTCAGATAAATCACTTCGCCCCATCCACGTAGTCCACGTGAGGCGCCACCAATTCGACTACACCTCGCCAACCCCTTACCCTACTCTTCCCTAGAGATTCATGCAATTCGGTTAGACAGAGGTGAGGAAATCACCTCGTTTCCAAACCCCAACAAACCCATGTCTTAAACCCTAAACCCTACTCGTTCTATCACCTCTAGCAGTAGAAAATTAATTAACAATTTTCCCGTTATAATCGATTACCAGACTTATTTCGTGCAAAGTTTCAACATTCGAAATTCGTTTAATTGCTGGGAATTGGCTAAAAGGCAATTTTTGTTCAAATAACAACTGCTCCCTAACCCAAACACTAAAAATCATCAATATAGTTTTAAAAATCCTATTTTCGTATAAGGATTCATGTGATATATTTGAAATAACAATTCACCATTTCTGAAATTTCCATTTTGGTAAATTTCCCTGTAACATTCTGAATTTTCATACTGTAAATTATTGTTTTTCTTCTTGAACTAAAATTCTTACTCAACACACTCTTTTGTATTTAAACCCAAGCTTGATAATGATGAAGACATGAGGGATTGAATTTTTCTTTCTATTCGTTTCATACTGAACTCAAGGAACAGAGGAGGGAATCAATTCACCGAGCTTCAAATGTTCAACTGCATGATTTAATTATCACAGCAACTCAATCTACATGGTCGTAGATAAATTGTGCTTGGGTATGAAGGATAACTTGTTTACTCACCTTAAATTTTGAATAGAGAACAATCCTGGAAGTTGCTACTACCTTGGGTCTTGACTTGTCTTGATCTTCTTGTTTGTTTGATTAGTTGCTGAGTTTAGTTTCCAGATTTGCTATTTTTTTTTTATTCTTATGTGTTACTGAACGAACTAAAGAGCAGATATATTCATATATATAAGATAATCAGGATGTACAAGGGGAGGTGGTAACTGGTCAGCTTCTTCTTATATGAACAGGTTTTCTAATACTTTGAAATGACAAAATTTGGGCTTGAGCAGATATCATTAAATGTTTTGTTTCCAATTATGTTTACACTATTATAATTATGTTTGCTGTGTATATATTTTTGCATAGAAATATACACCCTTGCAGGTGGACTTGGCTTGTATGTGAAGGTATTGTGTAAAGATATTTGTTTTGTTATTAGCTCCCAGTTTGAATAGTTTATACATAGATGTGTCAGGTTTTACTTTATACATTTGGCTTTGTTTATTAATACGTTTACATGCCATAATTATGTTGTATATAGAGATCTGTATGTGGCTTTAGACTTTGAAGATAGACCAAGCTTGTGATGAAGATAGTTTGTATAAAAATACTTGTCTTCTAGCTGGATTCATATACAAATGTTTGAATTATTTTATTTTATACTTTACTTACAATTTTAAAGTTATGTTATATGCATACCAAACCCAGTTAATTCTTGTTTTCCTTTAAATTCTATTTGTATGTTAACTATCAATATCTAAATCATATTCATAAGCTTGCTTACTTATAATTATATTTTATATTGATAGAATTAGATTTTAAATTTTAAACATTATCATCCATTTACATTTATTTATCAAATTTCATTTTCTTTTGAAATACCAATATATATGTATTATAAACAAATGGAAATATTTCCAAAATTATATTCATTTTAACATGATCAGTTCACATTTTATTTAATTAGATTAAAAATAATAGGGCCAAAATCCAGGGTCGTCACATTCCTCCCCCCTTAGAATCTTTTCGTCCTCGAAAAGGAACGAAACCAGATTTATTAAAATGCTTAAAACCAGATCAATTTTCTTTGATCATTTTTAAATAACTTTAAAAATCCATATAATATTTCTGAAATAGTTATTTTTTTTATAAAATACTTTTATAACTCGATGTTTTGACAAGTCCATTCTTGTTCTCACAGAAATTCGGTCATACGTTGATCAGGCGTATGACTGAAAATCTATAAGTACTTAGCAGACCCATTTTCAACATCCAGTGAAAATACTTGGAAAAATAATTTTATTGAAATAGTTTTTGAAACTAGAGTAAATATCTTTGGTGAGAATACTCTAGAAATCATCGCCCCCATCCATGGTCACAGTTACATACCAGGGTTACGTTGCAGTCACAACAAAAGTCCATGTAACTGCAGGCTCTCCGCGGCCTCTCGATTACGCCATGGATCCCACACAACAGATCACAGTTACATCTAGGGTTACGTTTCCGTCACAGCAAAGGTCCATGTAACTGCAGGCTCTCAGCGGCCTTTTATTTTCGCTGTCGAAATGAAACCTCTCCACTCCTACATAGGTTGCAGTATGCCGTTATAAAATCAAACACAGACTGTTGGCTCTCAGCGGCACACACGACTTTCGCTATGTGGTATACCATAGGTCGCAGTCTACCGATATAAAATCAAACGCAGACTGTTGGCTCTCAGCGGTACATCGGACTTTCGCTATGGTACACTACCCATAATCCTCAGGAACTAGTTTTGTCCGGACTCCTCACAGGATCAACTTTAGAACCCCCCCTTGGGGCTCAAGGCAGCACCACCCGGTGGCACTCCTGAGAAGTCCATTTCAAGGGAGCGCCTTTTTCCCCAGAGCCATCATCAAAACACTTTATACTATACACATATAATATCTTTCAAATCATTCACCTAGTATGAATTTTATAAAAGCTCCTTTACACAAAATTGATTATTCCCAAAATCGGTAATTCTCAAAATAGGCTTTCCAAAACCTTTTCCAAAATCCTCATAAGATCCTTTATATATATATATTCAGATACATATAATTTTTATAACTTTGGATCCTTTCAAACTTGTATAAAACTCCTTTTATACTTCAAACACTTCGAAAATCCTTTTTCTTCCAGCAATGGATTTAACAAGAGAAGATTTATCTCTTATAACAAAGATATATAACTTTGCTTATTCAAAATCAAATATTCAAATTTGATTACTCTTTCCAATATCAATTTCCTTACTATTCACATTCACGTAAATTTTCATTCACTTATTCACATTTGCCTTAATCCCCATTTGGATTATCATCTCAATTCTTATCCCAGTTGGGTATTTAATCAATAACAGTTTGAACTCCGTCTAGTTTATATTTAGAAAATAGCTTGAAAATTTTAAAAATAGATAAGTAGTTGAAAAATAATTATTATTTTGCAAAATATCTATAAAATAGTTACGTAATTGTAAAATAGTTGGAAAATAGTGAAACAGTTATAGAAATCTTAGATAACTGCAAAATAGTTGTAAAATAGTAATTAATTCGTAACTTAGTTGAAAATAGAAATGAATTTAGAAAATAGTTGAAAAATGGTTAAATAGCTCCAAAATAATTGTAAACAAGGATAAAATAATTTGGCTTTAAGGAAGAAAGGTTGTATATATTTAGCTTAGAAAAATAAGTTTATATTAAGACAATTTATATTGAAAATAGTCAAAGTCAAAACTGTTCAATTCAATTTAAATCTCCACTCCCATTTAAATTGACCCAATTCCAAATTGAATAATCTTCAATTTCCATTGAAATTGATTTAACCCCAATTCAAGTTGAATAAATCATGATTTCTTTCCCAATTCAAATCAAATTCCATTTGATCATTAAACTTGTTCAACTTTAATTATAATTTCAATTTTACAACTTCTATTTATAATCAATTACATTCACATTTTTCCTTTAACTCGGAATTATACATTTTATTTGGCCAATATATTTTTATTATTCCATAAACGTTTTAAACAAGATTCCAGAGTCAATTTTCCAAAATTTCAGTATCACCTTAGAATTCAACTATTTCCAAAATTCTTTGGCAAATTCATTTATCCCTTTGAATTTCAAAACCAAACCCAGTTCATAAACAATATCAATTTAAAACGATTTGGTAGCAATTTCTCTTCTAAAAACTCGAAAATAAACATTGACGATGCTGCAGTCATCACCGACGTTATTTTCCAGTGACCGAAAGAGTTCAATGCTTTTATCACTTTAAAAACATTTCCAAAATACCCAGATTTGAAATTCAACATAAACATATTTTTGAAATAATACGATTATTTCTCCAAAACCTTTGGAAACCACTTTCAACCCAAAGGAATTTTAAATTTTCCCGAAAATTCCAAATTCCCAATCCATCCAATTCATATTTAAACATTACTCTGGAATTTTCATCTTACCTCATTTTCAAATATTCTCTGGTATTCTATTTCAAATTATAATCTCATTTATTTATGAAGTTTATTTCATGTTATAAATTTCATTTACAATTTATATTTCAATTTCCATTTTTAAACCATCTCGAATTATATACATTCGAGTTATATTCTCAATGGTTGGTTTAACCCTTTAAATCAAATTAGTCTTTATTTAAAACTTTTAAACAATTTAATTTCTAGGTCCAATTCTCAGAATTCTATTTTAAATTATCTTTACTTATGTATTTCAAGGTTCAAATAAGAACTCAATACAAGTTTATTTTAAAATTTTAATTTATTACTAAATTTTATCTTCTAGTTGAAGCCAGCTCTTAAACAATTTTAATTTACAAATTTAATTATTTAAACCTATAGTTCAACGTAATTCCATATCCTTAATTTCAAATTAAGGTTAAATTTTCCTTTTTATCTCAATAATGGATATATTATCACACTTTATTCCTCGTTCATCTAAACAAATCCAATTTACAATTTTAAAGATTATTAATAACAATAGGATGATATCATCCAATCTATTTTAAAACATCCATTCATTTTCAACTTCTAAATCTCAAACCCGTTTGAGATCAGACAAATTCCCAATTCAAATTACCACTTAACTTTCCAAGTTAAATCTCAATTTCATCTTGAAATTTCCAATTCAAGTTATTCATTCACACTTAATTTAACTTCTCCCAAGTTAAATTTCAATTTACTTGATCCAGTCAACCCTTCTCCAATTTGAATTCCCAAGTCAAATTGTAAAATTCTTTCGCGCTTATAAGTTCAAAACTTATATCACTTTGGGTTTTTACATCACACTTCAGGGAAAATCAAAACTCAATACCTTAGAGTTTATTTCAAATTATCTTTGATATCATATATATCCATACATATATACATATTTATTTCTTGGCCCTTCCAGCAATGTTTTAAAATTTTAAACCACCTTTTGTTTTAAATTCAAATCAAAATTTCAAACAACCCATTGTTTGCAACAAGCTTCTTTTATTCGAATAATACTTATATATTATTTCCTTCAGCACTTTGAAACGAATTTCAAATTCTGGACCTAGATTCAATTTTTACCATTTAGATATTTTCAATTTCATTTTCTAAGTTATACTTACCCAAATGTTTTTACTTCCTTACAACATTTCATTTCAAACTTATCTATATTTAATTTTAATTTGGTTATATTTCTATTACCATTTAATTTAATTACGAATTAAGATTTCAGTTTTTGTTGTAGTTTATATTACCTCTTAACTCAATTCTATTAATTTAACAACCATCCATCTTAATATTCATTGCTTTATATATCAAACTATACTTTTATATAAAATCATTTAAAACTCTTATATAAGAAAATAACAAGTACGCTCTCTCATATATATATACTCAACTCATCCTAGGGTACCATTGACCCTATCCTTAATGAGTACACCCACCAGAGCCAAGGTTCTCGCTTAACCTTCAGCTCTGATACCACTGTAATGACCCGGAATTTTCGAAGCCGAAAATCCCAGATAGTTATGAAAAGAAGAAAGAGATAGAAGAAGAAGAACAGAAACACCCAACATCTCACATTCGCAATGGATAAAATATAATAATAAATAATAACATTTACCAAAGAATACTATATCTGCTGATTACATTTAATATACATCAGAGTTTCACATACATATACAGAGCTGAATATACACAATCAGCATGTCTTAGATATACAATGTTATAAATACAGCGGAAAATACTCTATACGCTCTTGACATCCAGCTCGCCTCCTGAACTCTAGAACGTACCTACCTGAAAATCTGTAATACTTGGTCTGACCTGAGCGTTACATCAAAATAACACCCGGGTCAGGCTGGAAACTAGCGTGAGTAAACCCATCTAATACGGAATACAAAAGTATACAACTCATATAGACCCAGGGTAACTTATATCAATTTTCACTTCACAAATTGTTATAGACATCACTTATTTCACAAGCAATTTCTAAGTGCCAGAACTTAGATTATATGGTCCAATTTACTTTAATCATTCCATTACACCCTATTGATTTCACACATCAATTTATAAGAATCGAAGTGGTTTCGGGTATTAACTATTACCCGACTCCGGTCTCTTCGAATTCAGTTCACAAATTATTCAAGTGAAATATTATTGAATTTTAAATAAAGGATATTCCCTTTACTTAGCAATCCCTCATTGTTAAATAACCACATTATCATTGCCCATCCAACACATCAGATCACGAACCATTTCATATCACAGGTATCAATTAATTCAGGGCTTTAAATTATCATTTAATCATACATTAGCAAGATAAATCAATGACACCATCTCGAATAAACCCAATTAGCCATAATTAAATTAAATCAATTACCTTTAGTCCTGCTTATTTATTAATCTTCAACCCAATTGTTTAATCATCCCATAGTTATTCATCTTAATTAATCCTCCTTGGTTAATTATTTTCTAATTACATTAAAGTAATAAACTCCTAATTAATTACACAAATTAATTATCCTTAGACAATTCATTCATTAATCAATCCTGATTTATCACATTAGTAATTAACTTCCCTTAATTACTTATATTCATTAAATCAACTCTTTGATTAATTACATTAATTACTCCTGTAATTACATTGAGTAATTATCTCTTAATTACTTTTCTATAAGTAGTTATCCTCCAATTTCTTCCCAATAAGTAATTTCTCTTTTTATTAATTACATCCCGTCATAATTCATTCATTGCTCCATAAAGAAATTTCACCTTATTGATTTAGTAATTATACTTAATCCAACATCAAATGCTCATCTTTACCTCATTAATAGATTAAAATTTAACATATTAACTTAATTAATTATACTGAGTAATTAATTTCCTTAAATTACTTTATTGAGTAATTATTATAATATATCTTCCTTTAACATTAAGTAATTAACCTCTTAATTACTTATTTCCTAATTATTTCTAGATTATCTTTGTAGTCTATAAATTATTTTAAATAAATTATCACTTAATCAACTTCATTATTTATTTAACTTGGCTACCCATTCATTAATCACTAATTTCATAATTGTTTCTTAATTAATCAATCATTATTTCATATTCAAGATTACGCGTTGTTAACCTTTAATCATAAATTGGTGTTAAGTTGTTAAATTTTACAATTTCTTAAGTACAATCTTATTTAACATTCATGGTCACTTTATTATTAGGTAGAAATTTAAAAGCATTTATATTTCCTTAAGAAAGTCCTGTAAATAACTCAAGTTCACAGTAAAACAAAACCCGATGTTTTCCCTGCTTATTCTCCGAGCATCACTCCGGTGCTTTCCTTCTTCAATTTCCTTATATACATTTCTTTAGGTTTGGAAACAGGTTAAGTTAAACCTGTTAATCTGCCTTGCCAACTCGAGTGGAACCCACGCAGCTCTACCAGGCACGAGTTCTTCCCTGAGACCCCTACGCTAACAAATTTCCAGACACACAACAGTCCAGCCGTGCACATGCACACGGCGGCGCCGGTACTCTGGCGAACCGCGCTACACTCAACAAGTCGCGAATGATCATTACATTCGAAATCCCAGATCAATTCGATACACAAATTTCCAGAACAAGATTTGACCCATCATTCGAAAATCTGAACTAGACTCTCTTCAGATAAATCACTTCGCCCCATCCACGTCGTCCACCTGAGGCGCCACCAATTCGACTACACCTCGCCAACACCTTACCCTACTCTTCCCCAGAGATTCGTGCAACTCGGTTTGACGGAGGTGAGGAAATCACCTCGTTTCCAGACCCCAACAACCCTAAACCCTACTCGTTCTATCACCTCTAGCAATGGAAAAATTAATTAACAATTTTCCCGTTATAATCGATTACCAGACTTATTTCGTGCAAAGTTTCAGCATTCGAAATTCGTTTAATTGCTAGGAATCGGCTAAAAGGCAATTTTTGTTCAAATAACAACTGCTCCCTAACCCAAACACTAAAAATCATCAATATAGTTTTAAAAATCCTATTTTCGTATAAGGATTCATGTGATATATTTGAAATAACAATTCACCATTTCTGAAATTTCCATTTTGGTAAATTTCCCTGTAACATTCTGAATTTTCATACTGTAAATTATTGTTTTTCTTCTTGAACTAAAATTCTTACTCAACACACTCTTTTGTATTTAAACCCAAGCTTGATAATGATGAAGACATGAGGGATTGAATTTTTCTTTCTATTCGTTTCATAATGAACTCAAGGAACAGAGGAGGGAATCAATTCACAGAGCTTCAAATGTTCAACTGCATGATTTAATTATCACAGCAACTCAATCTACATGGTCGTAGATAAATTATTCTTGGGTATGAAGGATAACTTGTTTACTCACCTTAAATTTTGAATAAAGAACAATCCTGGAAGTTGCTACTGCCTTGGGTCTTGACTTGTCTTGATCTTCTTGTTTGTTTGATTAATTGCTGAGTTTAGTTTCTAGATTTGCTATTTTTTTATTCTTATGTGTTACTGAACGAACTAAAGAGCAGATATATTCATATATATAAGATAATCAGGATGTACAAGGGGAGGTGGTAACTGGTCAGCTTCTTCTTATATGAACAGGTTTTATAGTACTTTGAAATGACAAAATTTGGGCTTGACCAGATATCATTAAATGTTTTGTTTCCAATTATGTTTACACTATTATAATTATGTTTGCTGTGTATATATTTTTACATAGAAATATACACCCTTGCAGGTGGACTTGGCTTGTATGTGAAGGTATTGTGTAAAGATATTTGTTTTGTTATTAGCTCCCAGTTTGAATAGTTTATACATAGATGTGTCAGGTTTTACTTTATACATTTGGCTTTGTTTATTAATACGTTTACATGCCATAATTATGTTGTATATAGAGATCTGTATGTGGCTGTAGACTTTGCAGATAGACAAAGCTTGTGATGATGATAGTTTGTATAAAAATACTTGTCTTCTTGCTGTATTCATATACAAATGTTTGACTTCTTTTATTTTATACTTTACTTACAATTTTAAAGTTATGCTATATGCATACCAAACCCAGTTAATTCTTGTTTTCCTTTAAATTCTATTTGTATGTTAACTATCAATATTTAAATCATATTCATAAGCTTGCTTACTTATAATTATATTTTATATTGATAGAATTAGATTTTAAATTTTAAACATTATCATCCATATACATTTATTTATCAAATTTCATTTTCTTTTGAAATACCAATATATATGTATTATAACCAAATGGAAATATTTCCAAAATTATATTCATTTTAACATGATCAGTTCACATTTTATTTAATTAGATTAAAAATAATAGGGCCAAAATCCAGGGTCGTCACACATACATATAGTCTGCTTACCCATCAAGGAGAAAGACAAATGTCAAATGGGCTCGGTCGATAATGCGTGCAGGCTGAAGGCGAGAGGAAGGAGGAGAGGAAGGGGCGGTGACTCGGGTTCACGACTAGAGAGAAGAGTGGGCTCTGGACTGTGCTTGAGGGGATACGAGCTCGGCAAAGAAAATGAGCAAGCTACAGGAGTTTCAAGTAACCTATATATAACGAATATATATATTTAAACAATATTACAAAGCTTTAGAAATAATATGGATGTGCTATACTCACAGAAAGGAAAGCTTGAAGAGGCTCGACATGGGCCGGGTGTGTGTAGTTGGGCCGGGAGTGATGGCAAGTAAAGAGGAAGGCGGAGGTGAGGACAGGCGATAAGGAGGTGGGTTCGGCGGAGTAGGAAGGCTGATACGGGCTCGTGTAGGAGGGTGGTAGGGCGAAGTGGTGGAGGAGTGACGTGGGATGGTGGCTGAGATGGCCGAAGTTTGGTCTAAACATGGTAGTGACGTGGCTCAGGGCGGAGGCAGGGGAAGGCGGTGGATGGAGTGGCGCAGCTAGTGGCTGTCGGCTGGAGGTTATGCACCTGTTGATGATAACTCTGGCCATGGAAAATTAAGAATGCAAAGTGACAGAGTAAATGGAGGAGGTGAGATATTAGCCTGGGAAATAAAAGAATGGAACAGTTTTTCATATTGTATTTTGTTCCAATTGAGTAAAAGAAAGGAGAGATCTGAACGAACAATGAACCGACAAAAATGAGCAAAAGTGGAAATAGAAAAGGTCTCGAAAGTTGTATTCAAGGAAATTAAAAGTTAATGTCCATTGGAATTTTTCACGGTTGTTACCCAATAGGCAAAAGAATTCAAAACGTTCAAAACAGTACTGATACAAATGACCGTTTCGCAGTTTTCGTGGCGTACCGAACTTTAAAACACAGAAGTGAATACATCGTTGAGATCAGCACGACGAGACGATCAAAACAGTATATGGATATTAGTGATAAGATTGAATTATAAAAATTCGAATTTTTATACTAGCGGAAAATGCATGAAAAACACAGAAAAATATGATCGACGGAGCTAAAGAAGTCTGAATTTGGAAAAACGACATACTGACATCTTGCTCAGAAGATGGTTTAGAATTTTTCTATATAAAAATATTTAGGTTTCGAAAACTTTTTATTTTCATCGCTTTTTAACTAATTGAATTGAAGTAAATTTACGCACGAAATAAACTTTCATATTTTCGGACGAAAATTTACCATTTGCTATGTTTAACTAGACGCATTCCAAATATCAAATTTATATTTCAAAATTGTATCGTTTAAATTCCCACAAAACTTCAGTTAATAAAGTTATTAAAACTGGTTAAATTTACGGGTCGTTACAATTCCTTACTGAATAGTTCCGAACAAGATAACCCCGCAGTTGTGGCCAACAACTGCCCACACAGCCGAAATAAAGGGAGATCTAGACAGGGGTATATATCGTTCTGCTTGGGTGCTACCCACCTAACCTTGCTGCATCTCCCATGTTTTAGCCATTCCCGGTTGATGAGGCTTGAGGCTGCGATTCCCTTTATAGAACATATCTCTTAGAATGCTCATCGTCCTCCTGACGATGTTATGAAAGCATTCAATCTATACAAGTTCGTTCCGGGTTCGAACGAAACCGAAGGCATTATCTCGTTACACTCATTTTGGAATCACCCTCAGAGTTAACGACGATAACCCTTGCATTCTGAAACACCATCTCGATCTTTGCTTGAGATGCCATGACCTATCGTTTAATTTGGATCGATGTGGTTTTCGGATAATCATAACTGACACCCGATCACGGTCTCATCGAAATCCAAATGCCACTTTAAAGGTCTAGTTGTTTGATAGTTTAAACAATTTAATTCACACTTTGAATTCACATAGCATTTATCACGGATAAATCATACTCAAACATCACAGATATATCCAAAGCATAACACAGAGTATCACAGAATATCACCCAATAAATAATACAAATTCAGATATTCTACTTATACAATATCCATAAGCAAGCATCTTTAATCCTTATTGTAATTAATTCAATTTATATTAACTACTTGAGAATTAATCACTTAATCCTGCTTAATAAATCATTAATTAATTATTCCATTTCAAACCATTTAATTAATTAATTACTTCTTAATCAGTTTATTTAAATCTTGATTACTAAATTCATTACCCCTTAATTATTAATTAATAACCTTAATTATTAATTTATAAAACTTAATTACCCATTTATTAATCACTAATTACTTAATTAATCAATTATTAATTCTTAATTAAATCACTTAATTTGTTAACTACTAATCAAACATTATTTAACTTTAACTAGTTACTTTACCATTCTCAATTGCAAACTAATTAAACACTGAATTATTAATTAACCAATCTTTAATTACAATTATAAATTAATCATTCTTAATTACTTTCTAAAACAATTTATTAATAATAATTATTTACCTTAATTAACATTTTAAAATCTTCCTTAATAATTTTGAATCAAATTATTACTAACTTAAAAGCTTTAATTTTTAATAAAATTTAAAACTTATCTTACATTAACTACTTAATTAAAATATTAATTAGATTTTAAAACATTGTTAAGTATTTACTTAATTCATTAAAACTTGAAATAAATTCTTAACTTAATTTGTAAAACATTAATTAAGTCATTAATATTCAAAATTGTTTAAGGTGATATAACTTCAATTTTTATTAAGCTGATGGTTTCAAAAACTACACCCGAGAACCCTACGTTTACTCGAGTAAACACCTTAGTTCTCTTCCATTTTTCACGAGACCTTTTCTCTTCCTTCTTCTCATACTTTTCTTCTCCTTTTGTTTTCCAGTTAAGTTTAAGTCAGACTTAAGTTTAAACTAAAATAACAAGAAGTATGGTCATGTACTCGAGTTCTAAACCGAAGCAATGCATTCATTTCTTGAGTATCAACTCGAGTCATTCACCACTCAAAAGTTGCTAACACCATATCGAGATCGTGCACATCCACGGTGCTTCGCCGGCGCTATGGTGAACCCCGCATACTTCGAAAAGTCACACAACAACGCGACACTCGATCGCCATGGACGACTCAACGCCAACAACCCCTAATCAAAAATCGAGTTTCCAGATCGAAACTCGAACTTACACCTTCATCCAAAACTGCCTTGTCCAATTCACGCCGACCATCATAAAATCCACAACTCCGGCCTTACCTCGTCAATCCCCTATTCTACCCTTCCCCTCAATTTCGTGCAGCTCGAAAAATCAGAGAAAACGTGTAACGACCCAGGATTTTTATTAATTTAAATTTGGATATTTAATTAATTTTAAATATTAATAAGTGAATTTATAAGTCGAATAAATTTTATTTCGAATAATTGGATTTAATTAAATAATTAAATCGATAATTTAATATGTGAAATTATGGAAATAATTGAAAATTGGGTTAAATATGATTGAAAATGATTTGTAAAATTTTATTTTATCATATTGGAGTTAGAACGATATTTTAGAACTTTTAAAATCGAATTAAGAGTTAATTTGTGAAAATTGAATATTTTAATATTAAAATCGACTAGTGAAAATAGTCAATTTTTGAACAGTCTCAGAATTGAACGAAACTAGTTCCATTGGATCCGTAATAGTTAGTTATTACCGGATTTCAATTTTCGTGTCAATCGGAGTTACCGTTTGATCATGGCAGCTCGAAACGCATCGAATTATTTTTAATTTTAATTTGGCGAGTTAAAATAGCCATTTTTCAAAAAGTCTCGGATTTCGACGAAACTAGTTTCATCGGATCCGTAATGTGATATTATTGTAAGGTTTCAAATTTCAAGTCAATTGGATTTACCGTTTGTCCGGTACAAATTAAAACGCCTAGAAAATCGTTTAAATCGGTTTAATTTAAATTGAACGTTTATTGCCATATCTCGCACAGATGACCGAATTAGCTCCCGAAACACGTTCCATTGTGTTCGGAACGCGGGGTAAACCTTAGAAACGCCAACCGGCACGCTTCGTTTGGAGTTCGAAAAATTTCGATGAATAGTAAATTGGGCGATTTTCTATATAAGCACCTCTCTTCTCCCATTTGCAAACAAAGGCCCAAACCCTAGGGTTTTGAACTGCAGCCGCCACTTATAATTCAATGGCCAGAAATTCACCATCTTCTCTCCTCAATCACTCTCAATCCATCAAGAATTACGCGAAGTGTTCAACATGAAACTTGTAGAGCTCGACGAGAGCTTTCAATCCATACGGTGATGATCATGTTTAGCGAAGCAGAAAGGGGGAAATATGGCCGTGTTCTCTACAGGTTCGGCACGCATTTTGAGGCTGTGGGGGGGCCGAGCTTCGTGCTGGGGATGGTGAAGGTAGCTCTTGCAATGGGCTTCAATAAGGAGGTGGTTTGATGAAGTTTCGATGCTCGAGGTGATGGTAATTTGTAACCCTAGTTTGATCTTCATGGGTTCATGTGCGTATTATTAACTGGAACGTGAATGAGGAGAGGATGGAAGAAGGGGAGTGACGGTCCTGATGGGGGGAGGTTGGATCCAAGGGCTATGATGGCTTGGGTATAAAATTATAAATAATATGTTGTAAATTATAAGTTAAAAATCGTGTAACTTATAAATTGCATATCTTTTTCATACGAGGTCGAAAACGCACGAAACCAGTTGCGTTGGAATCGTATGGACGAGCACTACCTGATGGAATTGGATTGGAGTCGTTTGGAGTTAGTGAGAATTTTGGGTAAAATTAAACGTCCGTTTAATTTTATTCGAAATAAATCGCTAAAACGGAATTTGAAATCAAGGTGAGAACTTCTCACTCAATCGAATCAGTTTCGATTTTATTTTAAATAGTTAGATTTAAAATATTTGAATGCATGTTTAAATGATGATTGTTATTAATGGATTGTTAAAATAGACATTATGCGCCGTTAGTAAGCGGATGTTATTTAATAAAAACATATACCGCGGATATTTCATAAACAGTGAAATTGGTATTATATATAATAGCAATATATATATATTGGCATATGTATATATTGGAGTTATTGATTTCCCGCATTCTTTTGTATAGCGGATGAGATCCTATTGCGCCGTCTATTAAGCGGATAATATTTTAAATCCCATATACCGCGATAATTTCGTACTGGAGCGAAATTGGTATTGTGCTAATGTTTGTGGATGCAGGAAAACAGGTTGGAGGGATCCAACTGGATTCCTCAACAGTATTTATTTGAATTCAGATATTTTGATATTTGATGGATTATCATATCGATATATGATATCGTTGTTGTCGTGATTGACTATTTGGTATGTAGCATCATTGGACCAAATTTGGAATTTTAAAATGATTTTTAAAGTGATTTTTGAAAATATACTATATTTTTGGAATCGATCCATTTTAAATAAATAAGCGTTATACTTTTAAAAAGTTATAAAATTATGGTTTTTGAGAAAACATAGTTAAAAGCTGATTTTGAGAAATATGGGTTAATGACTTTATAAAATAGTTTAAATCGGGATTTCTGAATTTATTTATAAAAAGTTTAAATATAGGATTTATAAAATTTAATTATTTTATAAATCAAGAGAAGGATGAAGTTTTTAAAGGAGTTTAAAGACGTTTTAAAAGAATAATATAAATTGATTATATTTAGAGATTTATAAATGAATATTTATAAATTGAAATATTGAGATTATAAAACGGGTTTTTATAAGTGTTAGAATGAATTGTGAATGAATTTCAGAAATGAATGAAATTTATAGAATCATAAACGGTGAAGTTATAAATGAAATTTTATAAGCAGTAGGTTTATAAAATTTATAAAGTTATTGAAAGAATAGATTTGGATAAATGATTGAATCTTATAAGTTATAAGATTCATAATTATGAAGCATAAAGGAACGATGTGCAAACAAATAAATTATAGGTGTTTAACTTATAATATGAATTTTGTTTTATAATTGGGTTATGAATTGAAAATAGGTTAATAAAGGAATTTATAAACGTTGTTTCATAAATTCGTAAACGACTTATTTTGATAAGTAAATTGTTGAAACCTATTAATGGAGTTATATTCACGTTTTGACTGTGAATAATCCTTTGAAATAAAATGTATAAAAGGATGAAATGCGTTAACGTAGTATATTCACGTTTTTGAATAGTGAATAATATGTTAAAGAAAATGTTTAGAATGTGATATTTTAAATCAAATTAAAACGATCTACCGATGTTTCAATTGGATTGAGATTCGAAACCATAGATTTCAACATTTATTGTTGAAATAGACGTTTTCGAGAAATAGAAGGAAATAGTGGACTATAACACTGTTGTTATAGTAAATGATTTCCGAAAGGAAATGTTTTGTATAGTATTGGGATTTATATATCTATTTTAATTTCGAATCCCTATACTAGTGATTTTGGGTTGTCGTAACGATGTTTTACGTAACATTCGTTTTGGCCCAAATAAATATGTTTAAGAGAATGATTCCCTTAAAGAATGAAATATATACTTAATCTCGATTTAAGTATATTGAATATTTTCTAAGTGTTGAAAATAAATAAAATTTGTGAATTACTTATCAAATAAGTATGGAAATGTTTTCCAATATAAAGTGAATACTTTGAGAATTTATCTTTTTGAAGATAAATTGAAATGAATAATTGAAATCGTATATTCATAGATATTTTGAAATATAAATTCACTATGGAATTTATAAAAGAAAGGGGAATTTGTTTAAAAATAAATATTGATTTATTTTTGAATTGTGAAAATTATATATCTTGTAAAGATATTTTGGAAAATAAATAATATGGAAAATTATTTGGAAACTGGTGATGTATGCATATCCATTGATAGTTCAATAACCGACTATCAATATTTCCCTTTGAATGGGTAATTGATGTGATTTGTTTGAATTTGAATGCCACACTTATTTTTGAATAAGCGCTCACTATTCGGGTTAACCGGGAAAGGACTATGGGGTCGTATAACCCATTCCGAATATGTGATACGTCGTTGTGAATTGCATTGAAGATCGGTGTTGAAGACCCGGTATTTGCGAGAGCGATAGGATGACCTGTCGATTGTCTCTGCACTGAGTTGCAACGGTATAGAGACTCCCTAAGTGATGGGAAATCCGATCAGGATTGTGAATATCCGGATTGCAAGGACTTCTTTGTAAGCGCCTTCGGTTCTGTTCGAGCCCGGAACAGACTTGTATGGATTGTATGTCTGACGTTACAAATTGAGATATAAAGCCGATTTCTTTCAAATATATTTCTGTTGGTGGCAAAGAATTTATTCTTTTAGCTTAACACCCTTCTCTGAGACGTATGAGCTCAGAGGTTATGTAGTTGAATGTTATCAGCGATATATTCCCAATTTGGTAATGTGACATGCCGAGTGTTGCTGTAAATGATCATTGTGTTGATTATTTGTGATAGGATCGTTTATTTGATCGTCTATCTTGGTGATCATTTCTATGATCATTTGTTGACCCAAAGCATGGCTTTTGTATAAAGTATGTTTTTGAGGACGTGACTTCGTCGAGCCTCACACCCCGTGAATGGTCAAAACAGGAAAGATGCGGCAAGGTTTTGAGGGGTAGCGCCCTTTAGGATATGTGCATTTCCTTCTGGAAAAGGGTGGTATCATGGTATGGAGCCCAGATACTTACTCATGTTGAAAACACTTTATGATTATGTGAATTGATTGCGAGCGCTCGGTGAAAAGGTCCCAAAGGACCGGGGGATGGCATATTCGGTCAGTTGTTACTCAGTTAGGGGTAACCCGGCATTGTGTTGGTAGAGATCCGGTTTGGTTCTCGGGGATGTCCATCTAGAGGCATTCTCATGTGGCAATGGGAAGTTCCTGGGCCTGATCATTCGTTGGAAATCCAAAGAAACAATACGAGACTTGTACGGTTTTAGTTGTATAACCTACTATGGAATGTGGCGGTAACCTGCTATTGAACATAGTTAGCTATAGTGGGCATACGATAATGGTCGTATGCTGGCTAAGATTTACATTCTACTTTCGAAATGAATTTTTTTCCTACACTATGCACTAGTAATAATATCAAATGTTCTTTTTAAATGCGTATCAAGCATCTTTGACTATCATAAGGAGAAATCTCCTCCGATTCTGCGTTTGCATTGTGTGTGTGTGCGGGAGGCCTTATGGTAGTCTCATTTTTAAAAGCATTGCGAATTCATGTGACGACCCGCCTTTCTCTAACCCAGAAAGACGTTTCATAATTTAGAAAGAAAGGGATAGAAATAGAAAAGAATAGAAAGAAAGAATAACAACATCAGAATCTCACAGCGGAATGGAACAAAATATAATAAATCACATAACTATTACATAGTTATACATACATCAGAGTCTTACAATATCAGATAACAGTACTATCATATACATACATGTCCATACATACATCCAAAATACAGCATACGCTAACTACACAGCGGAACTACATATATAGATACATACGTCTGGTCTTCTCTCCAAAATAGCTCCTCCAGAAAAGCAACACTTCTAGATACCTATCACTTGGCTACTCGTAAAAATTTGAGTACCCAAGAGTTTATGAAAACACAAAATATAAACTCCGGGTCAGACATGGGTCTGGTATGAGTAAACAGGTTAAAATTGCTTAACTTTGAAATCACTTGAAAATAAAGGTATCACGTAAGACTTCCCACAAATAAATACGGGTAATTTTTTACCTTACGCTAACCAAAACATTTTATATGAAATTCTGTGATATTATGATAGTGTCTAGGGTTTTCAAGTAAAATACAGAAATAGCTGAAATGCTTACATCTCGCATTTCAACGTAGTTGGGCACACTCAAATCGTACGGCGCTTATTGAAAATTGGATCCCATACAATGGCAGGGCTACTGGGGTACCGCCCGTCACAGTATGGGGCCTAGATCACCGTACCGAGGATTACTCCCTTCATCCCCTGCAACACAAGGCCGGAACCATTCCTTACTGAACAGTCCCGAACAAGATAACCCCGCAGTTGTGGCCAACAACTGCCCACTAAGCCGAAATAAAAAGGGACATCTAGACAGAGGAAAATCTTGTCCTGCTTGGGCATGACCCACCTAACCTTGCTGCATGTCCCCTGTTTTAGCCATTCCCGGTTGATGAGGCTTGAGGTTACGATTACCTTTATTGAACATTATCTTAGAATGCTCATCGTCCGCCTGACGATGTGTTGAAAGGATTCAATCCATACAAGTTCATTCCGGGTTCGAACAAAACCGAAGGTATTATCTCGTTACACTCATTTTGGAATCACCCTCAGAGTTAACAACAATAAACCTTGCATTCTGAAACTCCATCTCGATCTCCATTTGATAAGTTACGACCTATCGTTTAATTTGGATCGATGTGGTTTTCGGAGAATCAAAATTGATTTTTCCGATCCCGGTCTCATCGGATCCAAACGCCATTTTAAGGGCCAAGTTGTCTATTTAACTTAACAGTTTAATTAAATATCAGAAATTAACATAACAGATATATCAGATAAATCATATACAGTTAACACAGATATCCATAATACATCACAATATATCACAGAAATATCATCAACAGATATCAAAGTCAATCAATCATGATTATCAATGCATATCAAACAGTTTGGTTTTACTTAACTAAATTATTTGCTTAAGAATAAACTATTTTATTCTGTAAATTAATTACTGATTAATTAGCTGATTAACGATTAATTAATTAATTAGTTAATCATTAATTTGTAATTTATAAATTATCTAACCTTTACTAATTATTTATCTATTCATTAACTATTTCTCATTTAAACCAATATTTATTTAATTCTTAATTATCACTTAATAATTAATGACTTACTTATTAAAAGGAATTAATTATTTAATTATTATAAATTACTTTAATTATCAATTTAATTAAAATGTAATATCTTTAATTAATCTCGTATGTTAACTTTCATTCACTAATTAACTTTTTAATGACAAGCTTATGTTCTTAAGATTTTAATGGATTTAATTTAGGATTAAATTTTTATTTTAAATTCAACATAAAGTTATTAATTTAAAAATCCAAGTATACATTTTAATTAACATTCCAACTATTTACTGACAAATCTTCTACCTTTATATTTTTACTTAAATCCAATCTTTAATTAAAACATTAGCTTAATTAATTAACATTTGATTATTGAACTTAGTTATAAGCCTGTACAAGAAAATCATTACCAGACTTTGAAAACACCGAGACTCAATCGTACCATACTCGAGAAAACCCCGAGCTTTCCCCGCGTCTCACCCGTGCTCTCTCCCCTTCCATTTCTTCTTCTTTCCAGTTCTTTTCTTCTTCTTCTTTTTTTTTAGTTAAGTTGAAATCGTACCTGAAGCTACTCTCACACGCTACTCAAAGAAACACGGGAATTTACTCGAAGCATTCCTCACAAATGTCTCGAGCAACCCACGCGTTAACCCAGAACCCAAAGAAAAACAACGCGACACAGATCACCGAACCCCACTTCGCCACTGTGCACGTGCACGGTGGTCTCCCTTGCCTGCAGCGACTCGCGTCCATCACCACAAACCCCAAAACACCCATAGATCCAACATCTAAACTCAGTTTCGATTTCCAGATGAAACAAAAAAAAACAACCAGATGCTCGAAAAACAACAACAGCTATGCCACTGTCAAAACGGTCGCGCGATCGCCACACATCACCAGAGGTGATGAAAATTCGCCTGAACATCACTCTCACCTCCACCTAGCTCCTCCAAAGGTCACGGCCAACTCGATTTCATATTGGAGCCGCGATCAAATTTCTACAGAGCTTTTAAAAAAAAAAAGGGTTTAAACCCTATTCATGATCTAAACTCGAAATATATGAATTCGAAAAATAATTTACTATTTTTCTAGTGTTAATACCTCTTAAATCTTGCTTCATACCAAATTCCAGGAATTAACATTTCATTAATCTTGCAAATTTGACAAATATGCAGTGAAACTTAAAAGCAAAACTGCTCAACAAATCTTTGATTATAAATTACAATTTTTATGTGTAAAATCATAATTTTGTTTATGAAAACTAATTATACTATTGGATTTACAAATTTCGACATTGAATTTTAAAGCTAAATCTTCTTTTTAAACTTGTAGTTTGGAATACAGGGTTAATATCCTACTGTGAAACATCAAACATGCTTACAGGCTTTGTTTTCATATAAACAACTTGAACTTTCACAATACAAAATTTTAAATAGTTATATGAATAAGATTTGTAAATTTATTTGCTTTACTTTGTAACAACTTGAAGTATTGATCAAGAATAGCTATAGGAATTTCCAGATCACAAACATACACAGAGCAATATGTTAAACAATATCAACAAATCTCATTAATAAGCAAAAACATATAAACTAAAGTTGAAATTAATTCGTTTACTCACCTTAATCCAAATTAAACAGAGCTCTTCAGATCCCAGATAAACGCACTTGTTAATTTGGTTCACGGACTTCCAGATAGTTTACAGTTTTTCTTTCTTCTTTTAGTTTAAGTTTGTTTGCAAAGCCAAAGAGGTTTCTCAGGTTTACTTTATAAAACTAAAGTTTACATAAATAAACTAATGATATAAAGATGGATATATATAAGTTAAAGCTACTGAATAATAGGTTGTAACTGGACAGTTCCTTCTGCATTGTCACTCTTTCTTTTTAATGGCTAGTAAAAATCTGCAGAAAATAATGATATAAGAGATTTCGGCTGTGTACTTAATTAAACAATATGTTATGCTATTCAATGTTCATGTTATTAATTATGACAGCAAGTAATAAATGTATACTGATAATTACTATTTGTTGTACAAAGATATTAAATTTATTTCGGCTAGCCTATCTTGCAAGATACAGGTTTGGTTTTGTTTGTATTCTATTTGAAGTAAACTTTGTTTCTTGTTTGCTTATATACAAGCTACAGATTTTGTTTATTATTATTTTGAAGTGAGACTAGTTTTATATTGAAGTTCACTCTGATTTCCTAAGGCACAAAACTGCATACAACACCTACACAAGTTATAGTTAATATATATGTTTATTTATATGTTTATTACTGGTTTACTTTTATCTTTAGTTTATTATTATTCTTATTATTATTTTTTCTGGGTACATCATTTAATTGCTGTACAAACTTATATATGTATTAAGCAATGTATCAAGATTCTTATATTGACTTTGTTTTCTTATGCATAACTTTTATTATTCCATACTCTTGCTATTTGTTCATTTATACTGACATAAATGTTATAGTGTTCACAGGTTCATATACTTGTATTAATATAGTTCAAGTTATAGCTTATATTCGTAAATTTATATCTTGGTTACATTTTATATTTTATATTTTTATGTTACTTTAATTACATATATAATATATGATTGTGTTTTATACTAGTTTCTTTTGAATGTTTACACTTATATTGTTTTGCATTTCCATGTTTTATGTTAAATAATTTCATGTTTGTTTATTTTAAAACTTATCATTTTAAAAATTAAAAGTGTATTCATATGTATTTTATCAAATATCAAAAATATAAAGACTTTGATTTGATTCAATTGAATAAGTCAGATTTTGTCTTTAAATGGTTTTGAAGTATTAACTTCTTTTATAAACATACATAACTGTTTAATATTTAATAACTCATCAATTTAAATGTTGACAAGCTTATATTTGTTTTAATTAGATTCAATATCTATTAAAATATATCGTAAAAATTTCGGGTCATTACATTGCTTCCCCCTTAAAAGAATTTCGTCCCCGAAATTTAAACAACAGTTAATTCAAAAGCTTATATATTCACAATCCAAACATACATATCATTCATACAATAGCAAACAAACAAACAGTCTATACTAACAAACAACACTAGTTATCCTAACATAAACCCGGATAAGCACTCCTAAAACTATCGAGAGTTTCCCAGGTACAATCTCTGGGATCCTCACTCCATTGCACCTTGACGAGTTTCACCACTTTGTTCCTGAGTTGCTTCTCATCACGGTCCACAATCTGAACTGGATTTCTGACCACAGTTAAATTGGGTCCTACTTCCAAATCTTCTTGAATTACCGGTTCCACAACCAGTGAGGGATCATGAACAAATTTCCTCAAATGCGATACATGAAACACATTGTGAATCCCAGACATCCACTCTGGTAATTCAATGCTGTAGGCCACAGCTCCAATTCTTTCCAACACTCGGAACGGTCCAATGTATCTCGGAGCAAGTTTTCCCGTCTTTCCGAATCTTATAGCACCTTTAATTGGGGAAACTTTAACAAAAACCAAGTCTCCGATCTCAAATTCCAATGGCCTTCGTCTTCTATCCGCATATTTCTTCTGACGATCTTGAGCAGCTTTCATTCTTTTCTTAATAAGCTCAACCTTCGCAGAAGCTTCACGAATAAGATCGGGTCTGAGCACAATACGATCCTTCGATTCAATCCAACAAGATGGAGATCTACACGGTCTTCCGTATAAAGCTTCATAAGGAGCCATCTTAATACTTGCTTGATAACTGTTATTATAAGAAAATTCCACTAAATGAAGATGGTCCTCCCAAGATCCTCCAAAATCTAAAACACAAGCCCGTAGCATATCCTCAAGAATACGATTCAGCCTCTCCGTCTGTCCGTCCGTTTGAGGATGATAGGCTGTACTCAATCTCAAATCTGTTCCCATTGCTGATTGCAGAGCTTCCCAAAATTTGCTAGTGAAAATAGGATCACGATCACTTACTATGCTGATTGGAACTCCATGCAATCGAACTATCTCCTTCAAGAAAATTTCCGCCAAAGAAACTGCAGTACGGGTTGCCTTTACTGGTATAAAATGGGCACTCTTAGTTAAACGATCTACAATAACCCATATACCGTCATTTCCTTTCCTGGTTCTAGGCAAACCATCAATAAAATCCATCGAGATCATTTCCCATTTCCAATTCGGAATTTCCAGAGGTTGCAATAGCCCGGCAGATTTCTGTTGATCACCTTTAACTTGTTGGCAGATGGCACAACTGTTCACAAAAGCAGCTACATCCTTCTTCATATTCGGCCACCAGAAATCTCTCCTCATATCTTTATACATCTTCGAAATTCCCGGGTGAATATTCAATTTAGAACGATGACACTCAGCTAGGACTTATTGCCTCAGTTCATCAATATTAGGCACACACAAACGACCATTCATCCTTAGAGTACCTTGATCATCCACCTTGAAATCTGAATATCGCCCGTCCTTAGCTCCAAGAATTATTTCCTCAAAAGATTTATCTTCCGTTTGCTTACTAATGATCCTTTCTTGGAGAGATGGAACAACTTCCAAAAGAGATAAAACTGCATTCCTACTGAGAGCATCAGCTACGACATTCGCTTTCCCCGGAGTGTGCAGAATATCCAAATCATAGGATGCAAGAAATTCAACCCACCGCTGCTGTCTCAGATTAAGGTCTTTTTGAGAGAATAAATATTTCAACGGTTTGTGATCCGTGAACAATTCAAATTTCTCTCCTAAAAGATAATGTCTCCAAATCTTCAGAGCAAAAACAATGGCAAGCAATTCAAGATCATGCGTAGCATAGTTTTTCTCATGAGGCTTCAACTGCCGACTAGCATACGCAATCACCCTTCCGTTCTGCATCAGAACCGCTCCCAAACCCACAATACAAGCATCCGTATAAACCTCGAATTTGCTCTTCCCATCCGGAACAGCAAGTACTGGTGCACTAGTAAGTCTTATCTTCAATTCCTGAAAAGCTTCTTCACATTGAGGTGTCCATTTGAATTTTGCTCCTTTCCTGGTCAGCTTAGTCAAATGCGAAGAAATCTTGGAATAATCTCTAATAAATCTCCTGTAGTAGCCCGCCAATCCTAAGAAACTGCGAACTTCCGTCGGTGTCTCTGGCTGTTTGCATTCCAGAATAGTTTCCACTTTCGCTGGGTCTACAGAAATGCCTTCACCCGAAACAATGTGCCCTAGAAATTTAACTTTCGATTTCCAGAAGTGACATTTCGAAAACTTCGCCTTCAGCACATTTTTTCTCAGAGTCTCCAATACAATTCTCAAATGTTCCCTGTGCTCTTCTTCAGATTTGGAATAGACCAAGATATCATCAATGAATACCAGCACAAACTTATTCAACACATCTCTAAAGACTCGGTTCATGAGATCAACGAAATAAGCAGGAGCGTTAGTTAATCCAAACGGCATAACCAACCACTCATAGAAACAATTCGGTCCCCTAAATGCAGTTAAGGGAATACTGTCTTCAGCTACCCTCAACTGGTGGAAACCTGAAGCTAGATCCAATTGAGAAAAGATAGAAGCACCATGCAACTGGTCGAAAAGATCATCAATGCAAGGAAGAGGATATTTATTACGGATAGTCACTTTGTTCAATTCTCTATAATCCACACAGAACCTCAGTGATCCATCCGATTTGGTCACAAACACTGTCGCTGAACCCCAACAAGAAAAACTAGGTCTAATCAATCCCTTCTCTAAAAGATCATGCGTCTGCTTAATCAACTCTTCTCTTTCCCTGGGATCCATTCTCCTACTGGGTTGAATTACTAGTACAGCTCCTGGAATCAAATCAATACGGAACTCTATTCCTCGATGTGGTGGCAAACACTTAACTTCTTCAAAAACATCAGCAAAATCCCTAACCACATCAATAACTTCAACACTCTCTTCAGATGTCTCCATTCCATGCAGAAGACTGCTTAAGTGAATTCCAGAATCATCACATGACACTCTGGCAATTCTACCCAGATCAGTTTCCAACGAAACTGTTCTCTCATCACAATTCAAAACGGCTTTATACTTATCCAGCCAATCCATACCCAAAATAAGATCAAATCCCTTAAAATTCAACACATACGGGTCACAAGAGAAACTGTGGGATAGATAAGAGATCTTCAAGTCCTTACAAATAGAGTCCAATTTGGTCACCCCTCCTATAGGATTAGATACCAGGATAGAACTATCTACTGAACTAGGGGTAAGAGAAAACTTTTCAACAGAGTCCAAAGAAATAAAACTCAAGGAAGCACCCGAATCAAACAAAACTCTAATATATTTCCCATCTAAAAGTAAAGTACCTTCTAAAACTCCTTTGCCCTTCGAAGAAGAAGATGGTCCAGCTTCCAAAGCAAAAACTTTATTCTGAGGTGCTCTCTGCAGAAGTGGACAGTTCTTGATCATGTGCCCTGGCTGATGACAATTAAAGCACAATGATTTCTGAACCACAGCTGATCCTGGGCCACTCTGGTGCGGTTGCTGCTGTTGCTGCTGGAATCCCTTCCTAGAACACTTATTCGCCAAATGCCCTTCCTGATGACAAATGTAGCACTTTCGGGGTCCGTTGTTATTCCCAGGTTTCTTCTTATTTGGTTTCCTCCATTTAGGATCGAAATTTCGCTTATTCGGATTAGTGAAATTCCCACTTGAAGTTGCAACTGAATCCACCGGCTTCTTACTCATCAAACTTTCATACCTCAATGCCATATCAATCAAATCAACAAAAGATCCCTTCAGAAGCACCGTCAACTTTCCATGGAATTCAGGCCTCAACCCTTGCACAAATTTCTCATTCTTTTTCAGAGGAGTATCGATGAGTCCTTGACCATAACAAGAGAGCTCATTGAATCTAGTTTCGTACTCCGAAATAGACATACTACCCTGCTTCAAATTCAGAAAATCCTGATACAATTGGGTTTTCCCTGCCGTCGGCACATACTTCTCTTCGAACAACTCCTTGAATCTGCCCCAAGAAATATCATCCTCAGAAATATTCGCAATAGTTGAATCCCACCATGCTGCTGCACCACCTTGCAACTGCCACGATGCCATATGCCTCTTACGCTCATCAGACAATCTCATGCTCTTGAAAATGCGCTCGCAAGAGCGTAACCATTCCTGAACTTCAATTATTGACTCCGAACCTTTGAATGGTTGACCTCCAAGATGTTTGAAATCCTTACATAAGGCTGCAAAGCTAACTTGAGATGGTACTGGATTGACAGCCTCACTAACATTCTGACTCCGTCCATTATCTGTAGAAGTACTGGCCCTAACTCTGCCTCTTCTTCCTGAACTCATGTCGGTCACCTGAAAAGGTAACTCAACCAATTTAGATAGATAGATAGATAGATATATATAATATTATATGAAAATACAAATACTCACTCTCTAGAGAACTATAACACTAGAGCCTAGGTACTCGCTTTACCTAGCGCTCTGATACCAACCGTGACGACCCGCCTTTCTCTAACCCAGAAAGACGTTTCATCATTAAGAAAGAAAGGGATAGAAATAGAAAAGAATAGAAAGAAAGAATAACAACATCAGAATCTCACAGCGGAATGGAACAAAATATAATACATCACATAACTATTACATAGTTATACATACATCAGAGTCTTACAATATCAGATAACAGTACTGTCATATACATACATGTCCATACATACATCCAAAATACAGCATACACTAACTACACAGCGGAACTACATATGTAGATACATACGTCTGGTCTTCTCTCCAAAATAGCTCCTCCAGAAAAGCAACACTTCTAGATACCTATCACTTGGCTACTCGTAAAAATTTGAGTACCCAAGAGTTTATGAAAACACAAAATATAAACTCCGGGTCAGACATGGGTCTGGTATGAGTAAACAGGTTAAAATTGCTTAACTTTGAAATCACTTGAAAATAAAGGTATCACGTAAGACTTCCCACAAATAAATACGGGTAAGTTTTTACCTTACGCTAACCAAAACATTTTATATGAAATTCTGTGATATTATGATAGTGTCTAGGGTTTTCAAGTAAAATACAGAAATAGCTGAAATGCTTACATCTCACATTTCAACATAGTTGGGCACAATCAAATCGTACGGCGCTTATTGAAAATTGGATCCCATACAATGGCAGGGCTACTGGGGTACCGCCCGTCACAGTACGGGGCCTAGATCACCGTACCAAGGATTACTCCCTTCATCCCCTGCAACACAAGGCCGGAACCATTCCTTACTGAACAGTCCCGAACAAGATAACCCCGCAGTTGTGGCCAACAACTGCCCACTAAGCCGAAATAAAAAGGGACATCTAGACAGGGGAAAATCTTGTCCTGCTTGGGCATGACCCACCTAACCTTGCTGCTTCTCCCCTATTTCAGCCATTCCCGGTTGATGAGGCTTGAGGCTATGATTACCTTTATTGAACATTATCTTAGAATGCTCATCGTCCGCCTGACGATGTGTTGAAAGCATTCAATCCATACAAGTTCGTTCCGGGTTCGAACGAAACCGAAGGTATTATCTCGTTACACTCATTTTGGAATCACCCTCAGAGTTAACGACGATAAACCTTGCATTCTGAAACTCCATCTCGATCTCCATTTGATAAGTTACGACCTATCGTTTAATTTGGATCGATGTGGTTTTCGGAGAATCAAAATTGATTTTTCCGATCCCGGTCTCATCGGATCCAAACGCCATTTTAAGGGCCAAGTTGTCTATTTAACTTAACAGTTTAATTAAATATCAGAAATTAACATAACAGATATATCAGATAAATCATATACAGTTAACACAGATATCCATAATACATCATAACATATCACAGAAATATCATCAACAGATATCAAAGTCAATCAATCATGATTATCAATGCATATCAAACAATTTGGTTTTACTTAACTAAATTATTTGCTTAAGAATAAACTATTTTATTCTGTAAATTAATTACTGATTAATTAGCTGATTAACGATTAATTAATTAATTAGTTAATCATTAATTTGTAATTTATAAATTATCTAACCTTTACTTAATTATTATCTCTTCATTAACTATTTCTCATTTAAACCAATAATTATTTAATTCTCAATTATCACTTAATAATTAATGACTTACTTATTAAAAGGAATTAATTATTTAATTATTATAAATTACTTTAATTATCAATTTAATTAAAATGTAACATCTTTAATTAATCTCGTATGTTAACTTTCATTCACTAATTAACTTTTTAATGACAAGCTTATGTTCTTAAGATTTTAATGGATTTAATTTAGGATTAAATTTTTATTTTGAATTCAACATAAAGTTATTAATTTAAAAATCCAAGTATACATTTTAGTTAACATTCCAACTATTTACTGACAAATCTTCTACCTTTATATTTTTACTTAAATCCAATCTTTAATTAAAACATTAGCTTAATTAATTAACATTTGATTATTGAACTTAGTTATAAGCCTGTACAAGAAAATCATTACCAGACTTTGAAAACACCGAGACTCAATCGTACCATACTCGAGAAAACCCCGAGCTTTCCTCGCGTCTCACCCGTGCTCTCTCCCCTTCCATTTCTTCTTCTTTCCAGTTCATTTCTTCTTCTTCTTTTTTTTTAGTTAAGTTGAAATCGTACCTGAAGCTACTCTCACACGCTACTCAAAGAAACACGGGAATTTACTCGAAGCATTCCTCACAAATGTCTCGAGCAACCCACGCGTTAACCCAGAACCCAAAGAAAAACAACGCGACACAGATCACCGAACCCCACTTCGCCACCGTGCACGTGCACGGTGGTCTCCCTTGCCTGCGGCGACTCACGTCCATCCCCACAAACCCCAAAACACCCATAGACCCAACATCTAAAGTCAGTTTCGATTTCCAGATGAAACAAAAAAAAACAACCAGATGCTCGAAAAACAACAACAGCTATGCCGCTGTCAAAACGGACGCGCGATCGCCACACATCACCAGAGGTGATGAAAATTCGCCTGAACATCACTCTCACCTCCACCTAGCTCCTCCAAAGGTCACGGCCAACTCGATTTCATATTGGAGCCGCGATCAAATTTCTACAGAGCTTTTAAAAAAAATGGGTTTAAACCCTATTCATGATCTAGACTCGAAATATATGAATTCGAAAAATAATTTACTATTTTTCTAGTGTTAATACCTCTTAAATCTTGCTTCATACCAAATTCCAGGAATTAACATTTCATTAATCTTGCAAATTTGACAAATATGCAGTGAAACTTAAAAGCAAAACTGCTCAACAAATCTTTGATTATAAATTACAATTTTTATGTGTAAAATCATAATTTTGTTTATGAAAACTAATTATACTATTGGATTTACAAATTTCGACATTGAATTTTAAAGCTAAATCTTCTTTTTAAACCTGTAGTTTGGAATACAGGGTTAATATCCTACTGTGAAACATCAAACATGCTTACAGGCTTTGTTTTCATATAAACAACTTGAACTTTCACAATACAAAATTTTAAATAGTTATATGAATAAGATTTGTAAATTTATTTGCTTTACTTTGTAACAACTTGAAGTATTGATCAAGAATAGCTATAGGAATTTCCAGATCACAAACATACACAGAGCAATATGTTAAACAATATCAACAAATCTCATTAATAAGCAAAAACATATAAACTAAAGTTGAAATTAATTCGTTTACTCACCTTAATCCAAATTAAACAGAGCTCTTCAGATCCCAGATAAACACACTTGTTAATTTGCTTCACAGACTTCCAGATAGTTTACAGTTTTTCTTTCTTCTTTTAGTTTAAGTTTGTTTGCAAAGCCAAAGAGGTTTCTCAGGTTTACTTTATAAAACTAAAGTTTATATAAATAAACTAATGATATAAAGATGGATATATATAAGTTAAAGCTACTGAATAATAGGTTGTAACTGGACAGTTCCTTCTGCATTGTCACTCTTTCTTTTTAATGGCTAGTAAAAATCTGCAGAAAATAATGATATAAGAGATTTCGGCTGTGTACTTAATTAAACAATATGTTATGCTATTCAATGTTCATGTTATTAATTATGACAGCAAGTAATAAATGTATACTGATAATTACTATTTGTTGTAGAAATATATTAAATTTATTTCGGCTAGCCTATCTTGCAAGATACAGGTTTTGTTTGTATTCTATTTGAAGTAAACTTTGTTTCTTGTTTGCTTATATACAAGCTACAGATTTTGTTTATTATTATTTTGAAGTGAGACTAGTTTTATATTGAAGTTCACTCTGATTTCCTAAGGCACAAAACTGCATACAACACCTACACAAGTTATAGTTAATATATATGTTTATTTATATGTTTATTACTGGTTTACTTTTATCTTTAGTTTATTATTATTCTTATTATTATTTTTTTCTGGGTACATCATTTAATTGCTGTACAAACTTATATATGTATTAAGCAATGTATCAAGATTCTTATATTGACTTTGTTTTCTTATGCATAACTTTTATTATTCCATACTCTTGCTATTTGTTCATTTATACTGACATAAATGTTATAGTGTTCACAGGTTCATATACTTGTATTAATATAGTTCAAGTTATAGCTTATATTCGTAAATTTATATCTTGGTTACATTTTATATTTTATATTTTTATGTTACTTTAATTACATATATAATATATGATTGTGTTTTATACTAGTTTCTTTTGAATGTTTACACTTATATTGTTTTGCATTTCCATGTTTTATGTTAAATAATTTCATGTTTGTTTATTTTAAAACTTATCATTTTAAAAATTAAAAGTGTATTCATATGTATTTTATCAAATATCAAAAATATAAAGACTTTGATTTGATTCAATTGAATAAGTCAGATTTTGTCTTTAAATGGTTTTGAAGTATTAACTTCTTTTATAAACATACATAACTGTTTAATATTTAATAACTCATCAATTTAAATGTTGACAAGCTTATATTTGTTTTAATTAGATTCAATATCTATTAAAATATATCGTAAAAATTTCGGGTCATTACAATTGACTTTAAAAATATTCTTCTATTTGATTTTTAAAGATAAATAAACTGTTTTGAGTTCTCACACCAGTCACATGACTGACTCGGAGTTTATTGTTTTCCTTCCTAAACTCTGGGTGCCCACCAATTTCCACACGGGCAGTTAAGAGTTAGGTTTATCAGGATATTCTGGATATTCTGGAGTTGCTGGAGGCAAGCTGGATGGCATGGCGTATTACTGTTATATAGTATTTCTTTTTCCGCTGCACTGTTAGTTGTTGTTGTTGTTGTACACTCTGATGATGATGATATGATGATGTAATGTAATGTAATAACTGATATAGTTCTTTGTTTAAAGATTATTCATTTATTTATTATATGTTGTTCCGCTGCGAATTGTAAGATTCTGATGTTGTTCTGTTGTTTTCTGTTCTATCCTATTTTCTATTTTCTGTTTTCTTTCCGTTCTATGTTCTATTTTCTTTCTGTTCTATTTTCTTTCCTCTATTTCTTTTCCCTCTATATTTTTCCTCTCCATCTTCTATCGTTTTCTCTTCTCTTTTCTTAAATTCTTTTTAAAACCCATAACATTTCGGGTTTCCGGCCTTCGATTTCTCGGCAGTCGATAAAGTGAGTATCGATGTTGAATTTTCGAAAGTCGAAAATTTCCGGGGCGTTACATCTGGTATCAGAGCTTATGGTTAAGCGACAACCATGGTTCTGTTGGGTATTACTCATTAGAGATAGAGTCAGTAGTACTCTAGAATGAGTTTGAGTGTAATAATAGATATGAGAGCGTATTTGTTAGTGAATATAAAATTGTTTTATATTGTGATGATTGGTTTGTTGAGTGGCATATGAACTTTCGTCAGAACGGTCTGTACAACTATGCCGAAGGGGTTTATAAACATTTGTATAGAACAATTCGACACAGTATTGATTTTAAAATTGGGTAAATAAAATAATTTTTGCCTTGAGTATATTTTATATATAAAAGAAATAATTTTTCAGAATTATTAAAGTATATAAGTTGATTGTTCAGTTGTTTGAATAATCTAAATTAAAGAATAATTGTATAAGCAAATGAATTATAAGAATTGAATTATAATCAAAGTGATTTACAATTGTGAAATAAACTTATATATATAAGAAGTGAAACTATATGAATATATTTATAAATTTGAGTTGTAAATAAAAATGAATTTAAAGTTAAATGGAAATTTACTTTAGAATTAGAAGCTGAATTGATTTGTAAGTGGGAATTTAAGTTAAGTAAAACCAAGTGATGTTTGTAAAATGGAAGTATGACTTAGGAGTTGTTGAATGAAGTTGATATTGATATCGAAGTAAAATTAATAAAGTTAAGTGATAGATATGAACTTAAGTTATTTAAATGAAATTCAACTTTTGTAATTGAATTGAATAAATAGATTAAATGTAAATCAATTAAATGTAAATTTTGTTGATATGAAATAATGAATGTAAGTGTTAATTCATTAAAATCTAATGTTATTGGAAGTTGAATAATTGAATGAAAATCAATTTAATTAAACCAATTGAAAGCAAAGAAATTTGGTTGTAATTAATATACATTGATTGTTATATGGTTGTTAGTTGATTGATTGTATATAATTCATTAAGCATTAATGGAATTGGAAGCTAAAGTAATTGAAATTCAATTGGAAGTTAAGTGAATCTTAAATAAAATTGAAATTGATTGGAAGTGAACCAACTTGAATATGAATTAGTGAATATAAACTAATTGAGAATGAATGCTAGTAAGAACATTCACTGTTAAAGAATCAAATGTGATTAAATTGAAAACCATTTCATTGAATATTAATGAGAATATGAATGAATATTTATTGGTTATGAATGCTAGTTGGTTGATGGGTGAATATATATTGCTTTTGTTTCATTTGCTATGTTGGCATATATAGTTATTATGTTGCTATATGTTGTATATTGATACTATTGTCTACATGCATGTTCTCATGTTGTTTGTTGAGTGATTAGTAGGTGCGGATCGCGTTTGCTTCGCATTTGGAGCTCGCTTTCGCGCTATATTAGCCGTATATGCTCGCTAATAAAATAAAAGGTACATATCTCGGATTAAATATCGTACTTTTATACTTTTTCCCTTCGGGATGCCTCATTACTTGATGAGATGTATATTTGTGATATATATACTATCATTTTTTTTCGGATCGAGCCGCGCAAAGGAGACTATGGCGAATTTTTCCTGAAATTTAAGGCGTTGGAAAAAAAAAATTGGGAATTTTTGGGAAAATTTTAAAAACGTTAACTTTGATTTTGGAATTGAAAGTTAAACAATAGTAGTTGTTTTTGAAAAGATAACTAAGTATGATTTGAAAACTTAGTAAAGTATTGTAAGAAGTTTAACTATGAATTTTTGGGAAAGTTAATAAATTCTATAACTTTTCTTACTTGTTAATTTCGAGGACGAAATTCTTTTAAGGGGGGAAGATTGTAACGACCCAGGATTTTTATTAATTTAAATTTGGATATTTAATTAATTTTAAATATTAATAAGTGAATTTATAAGTCGAATAAATTTTATTTCGAATAATTGGATTTAATTAAATAATTAAATCGATAATTTAATATGTGAAATTATGGAAATAATTGAAAATTGGGTTAAATATGATTGAAAATGATTTGTAAAATTTTATTTTATCATATTGGAGTTAGAACGATATTTTAGAACTTTTAAAATCGAATTAAGAGTTAATTTGTGAAAATTGAATATTTTAATATTAAAATCGACTAGTGAAAATAGTCAATTTTTGAACAGTCTCAGAATTGAACAAAATCAGTTCCATTGGATCCGTAATAGTTAGTTATTACTGGATTTCAATTTTCGTGTCAATCGGAGTTACCGTTTGATCGTGGCAGCTCGAAACGCATCGAATTATTTTTAATTTTAATTTGGCGAGTTAAAATAGCCATTTTTCAAAAAGTCTCGGATTTCGACGAAACCAGTTTCATCGGATCCATAATGTGATATTATTGTAAGGTTTCAAATTTCAAGTCAATTGGATTTACCGTTTGTCCGGCACAAATTAAAAAGCCTAGAAAATCGTTTAAATCGGTTTAATTTAAATTGAACGTTTATTTCCATATCTCGCACAGATGCCCGAATTAGCTCCCGAAACACATTCCATTGTGTTCGAAACGCGGGGTAAACCTTAGAAACGCCAACCGGCACGCTTCGTTTGGAGTTCGAAAAATTTCGATGAATAGTAAATTGGGCGATTTTCTATATAAGCACCTCTCTTCTCTCATTTGCAAACAAAGGCCCAAACCCTAGGGTTTTGAACTGCAGCCGCCACTTATAATTCAATGGCCAGAAATTCACCATCTTCTCTCCTCAATCACTCTCAATCCATCAAGAATTACGCGAAGTGTTCAACATGAAACTTGTAGAGCTCGACGAGAGCTTTCAATCCATACGGTGATGATCATGTTTAGCGAAGCAGAAAGGGGGAAATATGGCCGCGTTCTCTACAGGTTCGGCACGCATTTTGAGGCTGTGGGGGGGCCGAGCTTCATGCTGGGGATGGTGAAGGTAGCTCTTGCAATGGGCTTCAATATGGAGGTGGTTTGATGAAGTTTCGATGCTCGAGGTGATGGTAATTTGTAACCCTAGTTTGATCTTCATGGGTTCATGTGCGTATTATTAACTGGAACGTGAATGAGGAGAGGATGGAAGAAGGGGAGTGACGGTCCTGATGGGGGGAGGTTGGATCCAAGGGCTATGATGGCTTGGGTATAAAATTATAAATAATATGTTGTAAATTATAAGTTAAAAATCGTGTAACTTATAAATTGCATATCTTTTTCATACGAGGTCGAAAACGCACGAAACCAGCTGCGTTGGAATCGTATGGACAAGCACTACGCGATGGAATTGGATTGGAGTCGTTTGGAATTAGTGAGAATTTTGGGTAAAATTAAACGTCCGTTTAATTTTATTCGAAATAAATCGCTAAAACGGAATTTGAAATCAAGGTGAGAACTTCTCACTCAATCGAATCAGTTTCAATTTTATTTTAAATAGTTAGATTTAAAATATTTGAATGCATGTTTAAATGATGATTGTTATTAATGGATTGTTAAAATAGACATTATGCGCCGTTAGTAAGCAGATGTTATTTAATAAAAACATATACCGCGAATATTTCATAAACAGTGAAATTGGTATTATATATAATAGCAATATATATATATTGGCATATGTATATATTGGAGTTATTGATTTTCCGCATTTTTCTGTATAGCGGATGAGACCCTATTGCGCCGTCTATTAAGCGGATAATATTTTAAATCCCATATACCGCAATAATTTCGTACTGGAGCGAAATTGGTATTGTGCTAATATTTGTGGATGCAGGAAAACAGGTTGGAGGGATCCAACTGGATTCCTCAACAGTATTTATTTGAATTCAGATATTTTGATATTTGATGGATTATCATATCGATATATGATATCGTTGTTGTCGTGATTGACTATTTGGTATGTAGCATCATTGGACCAAATTTGGAATTTTAAAATGATTTTTAAAGTGATTTTTGAAAATATACTATATTTTTGGAATCGATCCATTTTAAATAAATAAGCGTTATACTTTTAAAAAGTTATAAAATTATGGTTTTTGAGAAAACATAGTTAAAAGCTGATTTTGAGAAATATGGGTTAATGACTTTATAAAATAGTTTAAATCGGGATTTCTGAATTTATTTATAAAAAGTTTAAATATAGGATTTATAAAATTTAATTATTTTATAAATCAAGAGAAGGATGAAGTTTTTAAAGGAGTTTAAAGACGTTTTAAAAGAATAATATAAATTGATTATATTTAGAGATTTATAAATGAATATTTATAAATTGAAATATTGAGATTATAAAACGGGTTTTTATAAGTGTTAGAATGAATTGTGAATGAATTTCAGAAATGAATGAAATTTATAGAATCATAAACGGTGAAGTTATAAATGAAATTTTATAAGCAGTAGGTTTATAAAATTTATAAAGTTATTGAAAGAATAGATTTGGATAAATGATTGAATCTTATAAGTTATAAGATTCATAATTATGAAGCTTAAAGGAACGATGTGCAAACAAATAAATTATAGGTGTTTAACTTATAATATGAATTTTGTTTTATAATTGGGTTATGAATTGAAAATAGGTTAATAAAGGAATTTATAAACGTTGTTTCATAAATTCGTAAACGACTTATTTTGATAAGTAAATTGTTGAAACCTATTAATGGAGTTATATTCACGTTTTGACTGTGAATAATCCTTTGAAATAAAATGTATAAAAGGATGAAATGCGTTAACGTAGTATACTCACGTTTTTGAATAGTGAATAATATGTTAAAGAAAATGTTTAGAATGCGATATTTTAAATTAAATTAAAACGATCTAACGATGTTTCAATTGGATTGAGATTCGAAACCATAGATTTCAACATTTATTGTTGAAATAGACGTTTTCGAGAAATAGAAGGAAATAGTGGACTATAACACTGTTGTTATAGTAAATGATTTCCGAAAGGAAATGTTTTGTATAGTATTGGGATTTATATATCTATTTTAATTTCGAATCCCTATACTAGTGATTTTGGGTTGTCGTAACGATGTTTTACGTAACATTCGTTTTGGCCCAAATAAATATGTTTAAGAGAATGATTTCCTTAAAGAATGAAATATATACTTAATCTCGATTTAAGTATATTGAATATTTTCTAAGTGTTGAAAATAAATAAAATTTGTGAATTACTTATCAAATAAGTATGGAAATGTTTTCCAATATAAAGTGAATACTTTGAGAATTTATCTTTTTGAAGATAAATTGAAATGAATAATTGAAATCGTATATTCATAGATATTTTGAAATATAAATTCACTATGGAATTTATAAAAGAAAGGGGAATTTGTTTAAAAATAAATATTGATTTATTTTTGAATTGTGAAAATTATATATCCTGTAAAGATATTTTTGGAAAATAAATAATATGGAAAATTATTTGGAAACTGGTGATGTATGCATATCCATTGATAGTTCAATAACCGACTATCAATATTTGCCTTTGAATGGGTAATTGATGTGATTTGTTTGAATTTGAATGCCACACTTATTTTTGAATAAGCGCTCACTATTCGGGTTAACCGGGAAAGGACCATGGGGTCGTATAACCCATTCCGAATATGTGATACGTCGTTGTGAATTGCATTGAAGATCGGTGTTGAAGACCCGGTATTTGCGAGAGCGATAGGATGACCTGTCGATTGTCTCTGCACTGAGTTGCAACGGTATAGAGACTCCCTAAGTGATGGGAAATCTGATCAGGATTGTGAATATCCGGATTGCAAGGACTTCTTTGTAAGTGCCTTCGGTTCTGTTCGAGCCCGGAACAGACTTGTATGGATTGTATGTCTGACGTTACAAATTGAGATATAAAGCCGATTTCTTTCAAATATATTTCTGTTGGTGGCGAATAATTTATTCTTTTAGCTTAACACCCTTCTCTAAGACGTATGAGCTCAGAGGTTATGTAGTTGAATGTTATCAGCGATATATTCCTAATTTGGTAATGTGACATGCTGAGTGTTGATGTAAATGATCATTGTGTTGATTATTTGTGATAGGATCGTTTATTTGATCGTTTATCTTGGTGATCATTTCTATGATCATTTGTTGACCCAAAGCATGGCTTTTGTATAAAGTATGTTTTTGAGGACGTGACTTCGTCGAGCCTCACACCCCGTGAATGGTCAAAACAGGAAAGATGCGGCAAGGTTATGAGGGGTAGCGCCCTTTAGGATATGTGCATTTCCTTCTGGAAAAGGGTGGTATCATGGTATGGAGCCCAGATACTTACTCATGTTGAAAACACTTTATGATTGCATGAATTGATTGCGAGCGCTCGGTGAAAAGGTCCCAAAGGACCGGGGGATGGCATATTCGGTCAGTTGTTACTCAGTTAGGGGTAACCCGGCCTTGTGTTGGTAGAGATCCGGTTTGGTTCTCGGGGATGTCCATCCAGAGGCATTCTCATGTGGCAATGGGAAGTTCCTTGGCCTGATCATTCGTTGCAAATCCAAAGAAACAATACGAGACTTGTACGGTTTTAGTTGTATAACCTGCTATGGAATGTGGCGGTAACCTGCTATTGAACATAGTTAGCTATAGTAGGCATACGATAATGGTCGTATGCTGGCTAAGATTTATATTCTACTTTCGAAATGAATTTTTTTCCTACACTATGCACTAGTAATAATATCAAATGTTCTTTTTAAATGCGTATCAAGCATCTTTGACTATCATAAGGAGAAATCTCCTCCGATTCTGCGTTTGCATTGTGTGTGTGTGCGGGAGGCCTTATGGTAGTCTCATTTTTAAAAGCATTGCAAATTGACTTTAAAAATATTATTCTATTTGATTTTTAAAGATAAATAAACTGTTTTGAGTTCTCACACCAGTCACATGACAGACTCGGAGTTTATTGTTTTCCTTCCTAAACTCTAGGTGCCCACCAATTTCCACACGGGCAGTTAAGAGTTAGGTTTATCAGGATATTCTGGATATTCTGGAGTTGCTGGAGGCAAGCTGGATGGCATGGCGTATTACTAGTATATAGTATTTCTTTTTCCGCTGCACTGTTAGTTATTGTTGTTGTTGTTGTACACTCCGATGATGATGATATGATGATGTAATGTAATGTAATAACTGATATAGTTCTTTGTTTAAAGATTATTCATTTATTTATTATATGTTGTTCCGCTGCGAATTGTGAGATTCTGATGTTGTTCTGTTGTTTTCTATTCTATCCTATTTTCTATTTTCTGTTTTCTTTCCGTTCTATGTTCTATTTTCTTTCTGTTCTATTTTCTTTCTGTTCTATTTTCTTTCCTCTATTTCTTTTCCCTCTATATTTTTCCTCTCCATCTTCTATCTTTTTCTCTTCTCTTTTCTTAAATTCTTTTTAAAATCCATAACATTTTGGGTTTCCGGCCTTCGATTTCTCGGCAGTCGATAAAGTGAGTATCGATGTTGAATTTTCGAAAGTCGAAAATTTCCGGGGCGTTACAAACGCAATCACCTTGCTTCTGACCACGTCAAAACTCGAGCATAAACCCTAAATTCGCCTTGTTCCCTCTTTACAATAGATATTTTTATTAACAATTTTCCCATTACCATCGATTGTCAAACTTGCTTCGTTTAAAATTTTAACATCCAAAAATTCTTCAGTCAACAGAAAATGATCAAAATATGTTTTCGGTTCAACTACGAACTGCATTTTGCACTCTCAACTAAAAATCACCATTTCAGTTTTAAAAATGCCACTTTCGTATGTAGATTCAAGCTATGTAATTGAATCGATGGTTTAAAATTCTCGAATTTTTCATATGTTCATCCTTTCACTGTAAAATTTAATTTGCAGAGACAATACTTCAATATCGAGCTTAAAACAATTTTTAGGTCCTAATTTAAGTTTAGACAAACTTGTTTTGCTTGAAACCTTAAGCTAAATAATGTTTGTATAAAGATGTATTAAATTTTTTTCTAGTTTACTTTGCTCTGAAACCAGAAGTATAGAAGAACAAGCCATATAAAAATTCTCAATACAACAGAAAGACACAGAACAACTTATTTAAAGTATACAGCAAAGAACAAAATTTTCATGAACCAAATACCCAGATTTAAATTTTAAAATAGTATGTTTACTCACCTGAAAAGTGTTTGTACAGAGAGCAACTTTTGTTTTGAAGGCTGCAGTTTGATTTTCCCTTAAACCGTCCTGTTTTGTTGTTGAATGATGTTTGAGTTTGTAAAAATAATGATGTTTACTTTTTGTTTTCTTTCAGGCTTGCTAGGTTTTTGAACGAGCAGGAACTAAAATGGATGCATATATAAAGAAAATAGGTTTTATAGTAGGTGTCTTCTAGTACAAGCTTATTCCTTTGGTCAAATTTTTGTGTATTTGACCAGCAGGATTTTTTGAAATTGAATTGATTTTTGTTTGTGCTGAGATAATGTTATTTAATGCATATGTTTCCCTCTATGTTTACATCTTATCCTATTTCTTGTATGTACATGGATTTTGTTTGTAGATATTTGTTTTTCCTTGCATACACATATGAATTTCCATATGTTTCTATTTATGGTTTATCATACCTTATATATTTATTTCTATTCCTAACATAAATACTTATTTTTGTTTCTATTTAAGTTTAACTATCAAACACTCAATTCATATCCATATATTTCTATACTTATATTTTGTATTGATAAGATTGACTATATTTTAAACATTATTATCTATATTACATTCATTTGCATATATTATATCAAATGTTAATGATGCAGAGCCTTTTATTTAATTGAATAAGATAGATTTTATTGTAAATCTCTTTGAAATATTTTATTTTAAATTTTCATATCAAAGCTTCCTTATATATATATATATATATATATATAACTTGAAAATGTTCAAAATCTTATTTGTTTTCAAAATGATAGGCTTACATTTTATTTTATTAGATTAAATTCTTATTAAAATATTATTGCCAAAATCCCGGGTCATTACAAAGTGTGAAATCGTTCAACGTAACAAAAGAATTAGGCTACTAAAAGATCATCCTGTAGAATAAGTACTAGGAAATATTGAATTTATATTTAAAACAAGAAATCAACTAAATAGTAGGAGTAAGGTCACTTTTATATCAACTATTGAACCTAAAAATCCAAAGGAAGCTTCATCTTTTGGGTCATGGATTCTTTCGATACAAGAAGAATAGAATCAGTTCACCAGAAATGATGTTTGGGAGCTAGTTCCTAGACCTGAGGATAAAAGTATAATTGGAACAAAATGAGTTCATAAAAATAAAATGAATGAATTTGGTGAGGTCGTGAGAAATAAAGCTCGTTTAGTTGCGCAAGGTTATTGTCAAGAAGAAGGAATTGATTATGATGAAACCTTTGCACCCGTAGCAAGACTAGATGCTATCAGGATTTTACTTGCTTTCGCAAACTACAATAATTTTAAATTATACAAATGGATGTTAAAAGTGCTTTTCTAAATGGTTTTGTAAAAGAAGATGTTTGTGTTGAACAACCTCCACTTTTTGAAGATAATAAATTTTCAATCATGTATACAAATTAAATAAAGCTTTATATGGTCTGAAACAAGCTCCTAGAGCCTAGTATGAAAGACTAAGATCTTATTTACTACAATCTGGTTTTGAAATCGGTAAAATAGATACAACTTTTTTTATTAAAAGAAAAAAATGATATTCAACTAGTACAAATATATGTAGATGATATAATATTTGAATCAACTAATAACATGATGAATAAAGATGAATAAAGAATTTTCAGATATACTGACTAAAGAATTCAAAATGAGTCATATGGGAGAAATAAGTTTCTTCTTAGGACTTCAAATCAAACAATTAGATAAAGGAATTTTCATTACTCAAGAAAAATATGCTAAGGATTTAAATAATAAATTTGGATTGACCATTTCTAGTGGGAAATCAACTCCAATGACAACTAATGTAGCTTTAAGTAAAGAAGATAAATCGAAAGATGTTGATCAAAAATTATACAGGGAATGATTGGTTCGTTGCTTTATATAATGGCAAGTCGACCTGACATCATGCATAGTGTCCGTCTCTATGCAAGATACCAATCTCAACCTAAGGAAACTCACTTAAAAGCTGTTAAAAGAATTTTAAGATATGTAAAACATACTTTAGGTTATGGTTTATTTTACCCAAAAAAGATGTATTTGACTTAATTTCATATTATGATGCTGATTACGTTGGTCATAAATCAGGCCGAAAAAGTACATTATCTTTCCAGCACATTCTCTGGTTTTCTTGTTTAGTAAGAAGCAAAATACTCTATCTTTGTCAACAACTGAAGCAGAATATATATCTGCTTCTTTGGCTTGTTCTCAAGTTATATATATGGAACAAAATTTAAAGATTTTGATTAACTATAACTAAATCACCAATTTATTTTGATAATACTAGTGTGATAAACTTATTTAAGAATCCAACTCATCGCTATAACAAAACATATTGATATCAGACATCATTTTCTTAGTAAAGAAGTCGTAACTCTTGAATATATTAATACTGAAAAACAAATTGCTGATATATTAACCAAACCATTAAATGAACAAAACTTTACTAAATTTAGAAGAGAAGTAGGTATATGTTCATTAACTAAAATATAAATTATAAATAATGCAAGTATAATTAGTAATTAATATAAATAAAAATTTCTCAAAAATTACGCTAGGCATGTCGACGTGACCCATCCTCCTACGTCGACATACTAGCCGTGATTTTCAAATTTAAATTTCCCTCTAAAAATAGTTATTAAGTTATATATATTTATATATATATATATATATAGACTTTTACTCCTTTCCTCTATTCTATTCTCTGTAACAAACTTCTAAAACAGTAAATTGATGGCTTTCTCTCCTAATTATGAACCTTCTTCACCCACTTCTCCTCATTCTAGTCCTTTTCAATGATCCTCGCATATATAAGTCATCAAATTGCAAGAGAAGATGAAAGATTAGCTTCAAATGGTGGTGGAGATTCAAGTT
The DNA here is from genome assembly GCA_030765085.1 of Allium cepa. Classification (NCBI taxonomy): domain Eukaryota; kingdom Viridiplantae; phylum Streptophyta; class Magnoliopsida; order Asparagales; family Amaryllidaceae; genus Allium; species Allium cepa. The sequence goes on from CM060945.1 coordinate 147,995,510, forward strand.
AGTCAAGTGTGAATGGCAAGATAACAAGTAGGCAAGGCAGAATCCTTAGGAATCTACAAAAATTCCTTATGGATAAGCATGCCAATCCCATTGTTATTAAAGAATCATCACAAGCCATGGATTCTTAATAAGAAGAGCCTCTAGAAGAACCATAAGAGGACCAAGAAGAAGAACATCCTCTGCTGAATCCGGATGTTCATATAGACGAAGACGATGGAGTGATTTGCGTTGGAGAGGTCCTTTTTGACGCTAATGGAAACTTGGTCGAACAACGTGGAAACTTTTGTCTCCACTATCCAAATTGTTCAATCCATAAATCACCAATAGTTAAAGGTCCTCATTAAGTGCTTTTCGTTTTTCTCTTTCTTGATTGTATATTGTCTTGTTAATTTGTATATAAGTGTTATCTTAAGGTTCTTCTAAAAACAATCTTCGATGTATAGAAACGTGAATTTCAGTTAGATGTTATATTATTATGTCATATGTTTGTTTATCCCTTTTTCTATTAAGTTCAAGGTTTATAGGTTTTTTTTGTTAATGACAAATGGGAGAAAGTTATATAAAATAGTAGGGTTGGAGTAAGGGGAGTTGTTGGAGTAAGAGGGAGTTGTTGGTATGATCGAAGTGGTAAGTATATTTTATAAGGTTGTCATCATCAAGAAGGGGGAGGTTGTTAGGAATTGGAGAAAGTATTTTTAATAACAACAACCTTTGTAACTTATTTTATTATAACTTATATACTAACAATATTGTCTAGATATGTATGAATATTATTATACATCATATATATAAGGCAAGTGCTGATTATTGAAGAGTGTACAATATTGTCACGACCCGAAATTCAACGTTCGAAAATTGACGTCAAATACCTCACTTGTACTCGACCGTCAATGATTCAAACATCGAACTCCAGTCGGATGGAGCTTATAACAACATTAGATGAATATAAAACAACGGAAATAAAATGAAAATCATGCATCATATCACAGATACAACATCATAATAATATCTATTACAACATCAGAGTACATAATACATGAATAACATCTCCTAATAGAATGACATAATAGAACAACTACATATTATACGCCAAAGTCTTTAAAAGGATAGAGAATGATAATGAACGCCAAACTAAGCACCTCAAGATCCAAAAGCTTCCAAAATGTCTCTAAGGTATGAGTCTCCAAAAACCAAAAATCTCCAAACCAAAATACTCCAAGATGTGGCTAGAGCCAAATACAGAAAACCTGCTACTAGGCTGCCCGTGTAGAAATGGTGGACACCCAGAGTTTGGAAAGGAAACAATAAATTCCGAGTCAGTCATGGGAATGGTATAAGTAAACAAAGATAATTGCTTTCAAATAAAACAGATTTATACAAAAAAACGATATGCTTTTGGAAAATGAAACTATCATAAGACCTCCCGCCACACACACAATGCAATCGCAGAATTGGAGGAGATTTCTTCTTATGATAGTCAAATATGCTTGATACGGGAAAATTCTTTGATATTATTACTAGTGCATAGTGTAGAAAGCCATTTCAAAAGTAGAATATTAATCGTAGCCGACATAGGTACCATGATACTATGCCTACTATAGCTGCCATGTTAAATGGCATGTTCTACAACTAAAACCGTACTGGGTTCGTATTGGGAATTGGATTTCCAACAAATGGTCAGGGTAAGGAACTTCCTATGCCACATGGGTACGCCTCTGGCGGGACGTCCCGAGAACCTACCCGGCTCTCTGCCAACACAAGGCCGGGTTACCTCTGTAACTAGGTATGCCACTCCCCGGTCCTTTGGGACCTTTATCCGAGGGCCCTCCACCACAAGGCAACAACCACACAGAATAATGAGATTGAAGCAACCGCATAGGTAAGCATCTGGGCTCCATACCATGACACTACCTTTTTCCAGAAGGAAATGACATACCCTAAAGGGCGCGACACTCATAACCTTGCCGCATCTTTCCTGTTTCGACCATTTCCGGGGTGTGTGGTCCGATGAGGTCTCGTCCACAAAGCTACACTTTACACGAAAGCCATGCTTTGATCACAAATGATCAACAAATGATCATCACTATACAGCAGCACTTAGTATGCCACACTACCAAATTGGGAGTATATTGCTGATAACCTTCAACTACATAACCTCTGAGCTCGTACGTCTCAGAGAAGGGTGTTAAGCTAAGAGAATAAATTCTCCGCCACCAACAGATATCTATTTGAAAGAAATCGGCTCTATATCTCAAGGTGTAGTGTCAGATACACGACCATACAAGTCTGTTCCGGGTTCGAACAGAACCGAAGGCACTTCGTCCAATAAAGGAAGAAGCCCTTGCAAATCCGGGTGTCCACAATCCCGATCGAACTTCCCATCACTTAGGGAATCCCTTTACCGGAGCAACTCGGTGTAGAGACAATCGATAGGTTATCCTATCGTTTTCGAAGACACCCAGTCTTCACCGCCGGTCTTCAAATGCAATCCATTCGCCGAATCACTATTCGGAATGAGTTATATGACACAAAGGTCCTCTCCCGGCTAATCCGAATAGTGAGCGCTCAAATTTAAAACATGTGGGTGTATCAATCACAAAGGTTCATGTTCAAGGTTCGATGTGGGTTTCGGATAACAAACTGAAATCCGACTCCATGTCGCATTGAAGTTTGAATTCCGTTTTACGGGCAAAAGGGGTCTCACAAACATATAGGAACAAATCATAAATCACAGTCCATCACAAAGCAATCACAACATCACAATAAAAATGTCAATCCAGTATAGAGTATTTGATGATGGTCAATCATCGTTGATTCAAGTGAAGTGATTAAAGTGAATTAGCCATATAATTGTCTTGTTAATTACTATTTAATTTTACTTAATTTTAATTGGCTAAGTTAATTATTCTTTAGTTTATTATTTTTCTTAATTGTTAATTTATTATGTTTAATTAATATTGTAAATTTCCTATTCTTTAATTTATTTATTTTTAAAATTTTGAAAATCGTTACAAAACATCAATTGTTAATTACTACTTCATCTTTATAAACTTGGTTTGAAATTTGTATTTGAATATTTAGTTTATATAATTTTTTTTTAAGTTAAACCTTTTAGAACAAACTTTTATTAAATTAAAATATTTTGAACTTCATAAAATTTTAAATACTATTAGTTTCACATTCTATTAACAACTATCATTACTTCATTCAGAAATAAATTTAATTGTGTTTCAAAAGTTTTGTTTAAAACTGGGTTTACTGTTTCATTTTCAGACCCGAGGCTTGCTTCGAGTCGCTCCTCGAGAAACATGCTTTCCTGCTTCGAGCCCCTCCCTAAAACGACCCGTGCCTTATTTTTTCTTTGAAAATTTGTTAAGGTTCAAAACGACACGATAACGCTGTACTCCCCTCCCCCCCCCCCCCCGTGAAACTTCGAGCTCTCCCTCAACTTCCCCGTGCTATGCTTCGAGTCGCTCCTCGACCTCCCCAACCTAGCACACTGACACGCCACCCATCAACGTGCACGTGCACGGCTATCTTCGCCGCCGATGGACGGTGCTGCGGTCACCAACATGACAACGTCCACCACCCTAAATCAATTCGATCACCCAGATTTTGAATTTATTTCGAAATCACCCATCGACCAATAGAACCCAAAAAAAAAAGAACATCAGGCCGACACGTTCTTCGCCTCGCGCCGCCTCCCCAGTCAACTATCGGCCACCAAATTTGGACCATAGCATCGCCATCACTCGACGCATCGATCTGCACCCTCGCCACAAAGTCCGGTCGCGTATGGATGGTGCAGCAACTCCATTTCGACCGTGAACAGAAAATGGGTTTAAACCCTATTTTAAATTCGAATTGAAAATTAGAGGATTTATAAATTATTCTAGTATTTTTCCAATGATCATGAACAAACAACCAAGCTATACTGACAAACTCAAGGCCGACTATCACCTTGATCACTGGGAATTGGCAAAGGTTCATTTCCCAGATTATTTCGAATGCCTGCGTGAAGAGTTAATGAAAAATCCACATTTTTGTTTCTAAAATCCTTATTTTCGAAGGGGATTCACATGGTATTATTGAAATCACGATTTATGAAACTCGAAATTCTTGACATTGTTGAATGGTACTGCATTTCATAACTTCCAGGAAAACTATATATATATGTAATTTGCTTTAAATTCCTTACTGAAGTAAAATACAGGTTTAAACCAAAATTTTTAACTCGTTTACTTTTCTTTTCTGAAATAAATAGGGAGAGAGATCTAGAATTTTTTTTTTGATGTGGGTTATTTTATAACCCTGTAACCCTGTTTTTCAGAAAAAAGGAAATTACAAAAAAAAAACTACTTTGATTTATTTCTGAAAACATGGTACAGGTTCAAAATATGGTACAGGTTCAAAAACAAAATTCCAACTTGTTTTCAATTTTTTTTTTCAGAAGAAGTAAAGGAGAGAAGATGGGCTTTTGAAATGGTAATCCCTGATACTTAAAAATGCTTCAGTTTCCAGTAAAGCAATTTACAAAAAGGTTGTTTAGATTTGTTACTAGAACAAAGTGTAAGTTCAAACAAAAGATCCCCAACTTGTTAGCTGACACAAAGTGTAAGTTCAACCATAGTTTAACATGCAGATCAAATAGGGGAAGAGGGAAAAGAGGGGTATGACAGGGTTTTTTTCTTTTCGGAAGCTAGAACAGTAATTAGCTCTTTGTAAAATCAGCATGCATAGCCAACATTCAATCATATATTCAAAATTCTTACATGAAAAACCAAAGATTATCTTTACTATATCATCCAGCATACGACAACAAAAGATTAATAGGAAAATAGGAGTTTACTCACCTGTTTTTCCAAAGATTACTGACAGTTTCAAATAGAGAGATGAGGCCTGCAACTTCTCTTCTTTTCTACTTTAATTCTCTTGGTGTTTTAGATCTGAAATTGATGTGTACAAATCTATGATTATTCTTAGTTGTGTTTATGCATTTAAATGATCAATAACCGGGGTTTCCATTGTACTTACATTTAAGATTTATAGCAGAGAAAACCTTTTTCCTGAAACTTGAAACCAAAAATGATTAAATCATGATTTTCCTGCAATACAATTAGATATGGTTGTATTAAATCCCAATTTGTTTTTCATTTATTTTTAATCATAAAAAATAAAATAACAAATCTTCCCAGATCACTTACAGCTTGAATTTTTTTAACAGGGAACTTTTTCCTGAACTTGAAAACCAGTAATAAATCTAAAACTTTGATCTTGACTTTCCTGCAACCAATTGAATATTGTTGAATTAAACTCTTTCTTCATTAGGAATTACAACTTCAAATTCAAAATAAATGAATAAAAGTTGTTTGCTTTTTTTTTAAATTTTTGTTTCCAAAAAGAAAAACTACACTGCCTTAAAACCAGAAGCTCCTTTACAAATCTGCAGTTTAAGTTTTGAATAGATTGTTGAAACTTGATTTAAAAATCAAAATTTCTTAAACTATAAATTTTAAAACAAAATTTACCTGAAAGTATCACACTATTGTTCAGAAGCATGAGAAAGTATTTCAGATTTTTTTTTTAGCTTGAATTGAAGAAGGCGGTTTCTTTTTTTCTTCTGAACCCTTTTTTTTCCTTTCTTTGAATGTTGAAAAAAAGTTGCAAAGATCTTTTGATTACTGAGTATTAGGTGTTAGGGGATTTAAAAATTCGAATTTTAGAAGGTGAAGAGTTTCCTGAATTTTTTATTTGAATTTTTTATTAAAGAGTTGATGGTTTGTGCCATTTGTAAAGAAATATCTTAAGCACTAGATTTTGTTAATCATTCAACTTTATTGTGAATGTATGTTTTCAGCCTTTGATGTTTAAAAAGCAATGAAAACTTTATAAATTTTATTTCCTATATTATATATATACTTTTATAAACCAATACATGTATATATATTTATTCATTTGTATATATATGTATATGTACAATGTCAAAAGAAAGGTTGTTTTGACCATTGTATACTTATTCCTCAATGATTTTAAATACTACTTAAATTTTTTTAAAACATTTATTCCAAATTTAAATTCAAACTTATATTTAAACTTGAAATATAAACACTTATCCTTTAACAATTTAAATAAAATTCCAATGTGTATCAAATTTTACAAATGTATGAAATGTTCATACATATAAGATTTTAAATCTAAATGACCTTTAAAAAAACATTTATCATCTCAATATCTTAAACCCAAAAATAAATTTGGAATTTATTTCATATATTATTTTCTCTTATTTTATTTGTTTTAGATTTTTTTTCTCAAATTTATTCTCAAATTAAACCCCAAGAGTTTAAATATATTATTTATTTTAATTGAAAATTTTGGGATGCTACAAATATCAAGATCAAGAATGAAAAAAATCAAGTTTGAAGACTCATGGGTATCAAGATCAAGATTTTCAAGATATGTGTTTAGTTTTTTTGTTAAAACTTCATAATATCATGGAAATCTTCATTCAGAATTTCATTTGGGATGGAACCTTTTCTACCTTCTTAGTGGCTTATAAACCCACGACAAGTAGCTTACAAACCTACCAAAAGTGGCTTGCAAACCCAAGAACATACTGGTTTTGTACAAGTTCTCGAGTCCTGATGTGATGAGATATTCTGCAAGAAGAAGCTTGCAAATCTACTTCAAAATGGTTTTTCAAAAATGATTTTCAGAACCGCTTTTCAAAATATTTTAGCCTTAAAATTATCTTTTCAAAATATTTTCAAAAAGAGGTTTTAGCCTTAAAATATTATTTTTTTTGTTTTAAAATAAACTATTGTTTTAAACGTCATTTTCAAAAACAAATTTTACATTGTTTTTTACATAGGGATGTCGACAACATGGGATACCCCATGTCGACATGGTGGCCATTGAATTCAAAAGTTTCAATTTTCAAAAGAAGTGTCTATTCATTTAAATCTCCTCACAAATGGTTATGACCGTTGATGCATTATAAATAGGCTTCACAAACGAATTTTTTAATCATCTATTTTCGTATTTTCTTGACTTCTTCTCTACAAATTTGTATTCTTAAATTTTCATATTTTTAAGATCATGCCGAAATTCTGACAAATTCTTAAGTGAATCAAACTAGAATCTCATTCTTATTTGATTCTCTGCCCTCTCTTGAATATCAAAGTGCTATTCAGAGTTAGAGGATCAATTTGTAATCAAAAGTTTATCGAGTCCCTTTATAAGGTGTGGTTGTGCCGGGAAATCAATCGGGTAATCTTGTGGCCCGTAAATCAAGAGAGTTTGCCCCGAACTCGTGAGACAGGAGGGTACCTCAAGGCCTATAGAAATTGAGGAATGCAATCTCGGCATTGGTATAATAAAAATCTATATGAGGTGGTTTGCCTTGGTACAGGACTGGATGTAGGGTAACTCCGAACTAGTATAAAATTCGATGTGTTTTTTCCCTTTATTGTTTTGTATTTACTTTCTACATCTATGTTTGATTCTGTAATTGTTCTGTGATTACGTTTTGCATTTGTTTTTTTCATAATTTTAAGTTAGTTCATATAAGTCTTAGATCCATTAAACACCGTTCACCCATCCCCCCTCTAGTGTTAAATTAACCTTAAGATCCTTAATCCGCACTCCCTTTTATTCTTTTCATGAGCGTCTTTCTCGGACCTCCAACTCCCAAGGATATCCGCTATATTTACCACTTCAAGAGGTGTACCCACAGTCCATCTTACATATTCCTCGAGCCACACCCAAAATGTCAAGTTCTGATGGGTGCGTGGAGTAAATTTTCTCGGTATAAACAAGAGTGGTCCTATGTACGTTGTCCTCCCGATTTCGCGAGAAGATGGCTAGAAGGGAGTAAGTCTCATTTTTATCCCAATTTTTGTCTTAAGGTTCGAAGTGCATCTTTTTTGAAATTCTTTCGACTCTTATAGGTATCTGCCCACGACCCAAAGGCCACGGGTATTCTGAGGCCGTCGAGGCCATTAGAGTTATTCCTGTGAGAGATCAGAACATTAAATCCGTAATTACCAATGAACTGCTCTCGAAGTTTGGATTACTGGAAGAAGGCCGTCGAAATAGCCTTCTAATTGGTGCCACTATTACAAGAATGGTTGCGGGAACAGGCAAAGAGCACGCTGGACCTTCCGTGCCTCCTGTTGAAGAGGAAACCGATACAACCGAGGAAGGCGAAATTAACGAACGAGGTGCCAAAGGCGACTGACGAGAATGTAAGTTCTGGCAAAGCACCAGTAGCTGATGCACTCGGCACCAACCAACCAATGCCTCCTTTGAAGAAGAAAAAGAGTCTAGATTACAAGCTGAAAAAGAAGATAGTTGGCGGAACTTCAAAGATTACATCAACTCTAATTGAGAAGAAATCGTCTCCCCAAAATTTAGAGGGCTCATTAAAAGGCCTATCTAACCAGACCATCCTTGACGATATACCGAATTACGGCTTCAATAACCCTGAGGCTATGGGATTTAATTCGCCCGCAACAAGTGATGAAGGCATTCAGGCTCATCATCAAGGATGAAAAACTCTAATAAGTAAAGCGAAAAAAACCGGTCCGCTGGGGGGAAGCACTAAGGCACGCAAAAACACTTACACTTCACCATGCACTTGAATTCTACTCATTGTGTGATTTCTACTAACTCGTCCTCATTTAGCTTTATGTGCAGGTGATATGGGGCACACACACATGGCATTGACTTCCTTCGCGGATCCTCCATCTTCCACCATTCTAGGTGAGATTCAAGATCAGGTAAACGGCGAGATAGGGACGATAGCGGTGATAGAGATTATTGTCCTAGAGAGTCGTCGTCTTCCAGAAGGAGAACTTATAGCCAATATTTATATCCAAGCGATCCTCCCCCTCACTCGGAGCATAGTAGGGAGAAGTCTGCTCAGAAGGGATCCTAGTCTGTAGCTCCTCGCGACCAACATTCTGGATCCTCGAGTACTAAGCAATCCCATGAGCCTTCTAAGAAATCTATGACTCCAGTTAGGTAGACCCCTCCAGTCTTTGCACATGATTCTTCGATAGTGAAAAAATCATCTAAGCACGAGTCTACATTCCTGAAGATATGTTTCGATGGATTGAAATTTCTCCCTGCAATTCATCCTATCCCTGGACATGTTAAAAGAGTGCCATTGCTTGCAATAACAATGTTAATTTTCTGCATGATGCGTTCGTACACTTAGCAGAGAAGGTTTTCAGAGGTCACTATTGAACGCCAACACGAGATTGAACTCCTCAAACTCGAAGCTATTCATGACAAAGACGTAATTAAGGGCTAGGATGAAGAGCTATCCTCATACAAATCTCAGCTCAAGGCTGCCCAAAAAAAGGCTAAGGAGACATCCGAGGCAGTTAGTCGCTTAGAGGCCACTTACAAGAAAGAACTCTATGAGGTAATCCAACGCAGTGACGCTCTAGCATTGGAGAAAGACTTTATCCAAAAAGAGAAATACATTCTCACTCGGTGGGTCAAAGAACTAGAAGAGTTGCTCTTTAAGGAGAGAGAAGAGAAGATTGTAGCCCAAGAAGAGTCACAACGATACTGCAATGAAATCATCAAAACACGACTTCTAAATACAAAACTCGATGAAGAGCTATCCAAGGTAGAAGCACTAAAAGAAGTAGCTCGTGAGGAAGGCATGAAGATAGCGCTCATAGAGGCCAACTCTCAACTCGAGGCTGCTACTGAAGCCGACAGGGAAGAAATCACGTGTTTATTCGACCCGCTCGTTGCCGAATACAATGCACGAGTCCTCATTCATCATGACACATCTTTCTTAGGCGATGGTTATCTCGAACCACTGGCTGAAGCATGGGATATTTTGACAAAATCGAGAGAGTGGAGCTAGGAGTCGAAGAGGTTGATGAAGAGGCTCTCGTAAGGGAAGTGCATCGAGGAAATAAGCCTTCAGACTTATCCACGGCAAAATCCCTCTTTGGAAGAGACTCCCTATCATCGAAGGGTAAAGATGATATCACTGGCCCATCAGGCACCGAGTCTCTAGTTCCTCCTCCCATTCAATCAGCTCATAGTTCATCACTTGGGCCTTTCGAGCAGCACGTAGGCTATGACCCAAAGAATTTCAGACTTGGCGTTTACATTTTATCTCTAATCCCTGAGGGTGATACTCAGAGGACCACTGAAAGTCGATTGGAAGCTGGTACGTAGCTTCACCATCTAGGTTCAGGAAATCATTGCCTTTGGTGAGTGAAGAATGTGTTCTAACATTTTTTTTCATGAATTCATATAGATCACCCTGGTCCTAAACCAATTCCAAGGAGTGATGTCGCCATGGAGCAGGACGAGAAAGAGGTGGAGGCACCTCTCATCAGAGATACCCGTGGTCCTGATGCTAAAGTGAGCGGGGTGCTAGATAAGGATAAACTTGAAGATCCCTCACTTGTAGATGAACACAACGAGGTCGAAATCATAGACGCTTCCGATCATACTTCCAAGCTGAGCATGAAAAAGAAAATCTAGGAGGAGGATAAAAAGAAAACCAAAGTTAAGATAGAATCTCAGGTGGTAGAACTCGACGATCCCCTAAATAGGCCCTTGAACGTCATTCTCCCCACTGGCACCACAACTTTGGAAGTTCCTACTCCTACCTCGAGTACTCCGTCACGGGGAAGAAAAGGATCAAAAAAGAGGCATTCGGATGAGGAAACTTTGGAGAAGCCAAAAAAGGAAAGAAAAGCGAAGAAGTAGATGCTGCCTTGCCATATTTTTCTCAGCTTAAGTAAAGTAGTACCATGCAGTTGTTTTTCTTCTCCTTTTTTAGTCATCGTCGATAGACTTTGGCTCCGAACTTCAGAGAAGTTGTAATGAAACTTCTTTTTCGATTAGTAATAAAATTATGCTTCTTTGTATTCCCAAACTCTCATTGCTTAGCTTATAATTTAATCTGTAATTGAAATTCAGAGTCTTGTGGATCATGTGAACTCTAGCCGCATTCACAAGACTTGGAGATTTTTGGATCGTTTATACTCTAATCAGCATTCTGCGGACTCAAAGTACTTAAGTCCGCACACTAGGGACTTGGAGATTCTTTGAATCATTTATACTCTAGTCCACACTCTGGGGGACTCTAAGTACTCAAGTCTGCACTCTAGGGATTTAGAGATTTTCGAATCGTTTACACTCTAGTCCGCACTCTAAGGACCCAGAGTGCTCGAGACCGCACTCTGGGGACCTAGAGATTTTCAAATTGTTTATACACTAGTCCGTGCTTTGGGGATTCAGAGTATTCAATTCCACACTCTGGGGACTAAGAGATTTTTGAATCGTTTATACTCTAGTCCACACTCTGGGGACTCAGAGTACTCAATTCCACACTCTGGGGACTTAGATATTTTTTGAATCATTTTGTGATATCCCAGAATTTTTGGCAATATAGATTTAATAATCTGTGTTAAAAAATAAATTAATTTGATAATAATTGTTAACAAGATTTGAATTGATTTAATAATCTTCCTTTAAATAAATATTTAACTGATGATTTCTTTTAAAAGCTAGTAAATTGTTTTCTATTTGTAATATGTATATATTTGTATATATTATAAATAGATAAGCACTGTTTTAAATTTAATAAATAAAGACATGTTTTCTAATTCTAATATTTCTGATAACTTGGAAATTTGATTTAATTTTGTATTAAGCTATTAAATAATAACTATATGGTTTTAAATACTTAAGATAAATGTTTAATAGTTAGGACTTATTCTAGCTTAAGTTTAAATTTAAAATTTATTAACAAAAGATTGTTTTATTTTCTTTTCAGTATAGCTTGATAAAAATATGTTTTATGTACTCAAGATAAAAGTTATTTGTTTAAAAGTATTCTAGCCTAAGTCTAAATTTAAATAAAAGTTTGTTCTATTTTCTTTTTAAATATAGTTTGATTAAATAATTAATTTATTAAATAAGAGACAATTTCTTTAAGAATGAGTTTTGTTAATCATGTAATATTTTTACAAATGGAGATTGCTATTTCAAATTTATTTAAATACATACATGTGTATTTCGGAGAAAGTTATAATTTGAAAGATTAAAAGTAAGTCTTTTAAAAATGTTTAAAATTAAATAAACCTTATTTATATTAACATAAGTATAAAAATAAAAGAGAAATAAAAAGAAGCACATATGTTAAGTAACAAACCAATACAAGTGACTAAAACAACCTTGTATTTACTTTATTATACACGTGAAGTATAGAAACAAATCAGGTAAAAGAATCTGGTATGGGAATTTTAGAAAGCAAATCAAAGTAAAGTAGATATCTATGTATCTAAAAAAATAAAAAGCAAAAGTAACAAAGAAAAAAAAATAGGAAGGTAAGAAAAAAAAATAAAAAGCAAAAATATCTGAACATAAAATATTCAGGTTAGAGAAACAAAGTAAAGTAAAAATAAAAAGGGTAGGTAGCCTATAAATAAAGACTCAGGCAAGAAAAAGGAAAAGAAAAATGCAAAGCAAAGCAAAAAGCAAAAAAATATCTATACATAAGAATGAGTAATAGGAAACATAAAGTACATTTGCATTAAATGTTTTATCATCTCAGCTAACTATTGAGTCAATTCGAAATCTTAAAAACCATTTCAGCCTCTTTTTGAAAAAAGTCTGCCCGATAAAAACAAAAAGAAAGATAAGCTTATACCCAGTAAACCCCTTCCCTATACAAACTTATCTTTCTATATATACATATCTTCCAATTCATTCTAAACATATCAAACCAGAGAAAAATTATATTGCAAGCCTCTTCATTTTTATACAAACTCAAATATAAACTGAATACATTATTCATCAATAAGCAAACAGGATGAAATAAAGAGGAAGATCGAAGCAAACTTTTCCTAGTTTTAAAAGTTCAAGCAGAAGTGCTCTGTTATCTTCTCAGGAACAAAGGTGAGTAACTTCACCCTTAAAATTAAAGCAAAAGTATGGTTGCATGTTGTGCTGTGATAATTATTGCATATCTTCAAGTGTGTCTGTGTATTTATATTGTTAAGTTCTGATATATGATGTATGCATACCAGGAATTCCTCTGCTTCCTGTTTTTAAGTTCTAGTTTTGATGTTTATTTAAAACCTCTTGATTTAATCTCTATTTTAATTCAAGTTTCAAACAAAATTTGTGTGTTACATCACCAATACTAATTTAAAATTTTACTTACGATAAATAACTTAGTATTGCTTCTGGAAATGTAAAACACAGAGTAAACTTAAATTTAGTCTAAAATAATTTGTCATGGTTTATAAATCCAGGTTTATGATTCAAATACTAATACCAAAATTTGATTTTTAATACTAAAATGGAAGTTTTTAGTGAAGCGGTTGGTGTGTATTTCTGGTTTAACCAGAAATCAGAGTTTTAGAGATTTCTGATGATCTCTGGAATTTGGAAGGTCGAGAATCATTCTGGAGGTAGATGAATGATCGGTAAGTGAAGGAAAATTATCAGTTTGGTGTTCTAATCCCTGTGTTAATGATGGTGGAGGATTTCTGTTCTTAACCCTAGTTTGTTTGATCAACTACATGTTCTATGATTGATAGAGTGTTACTAGATTTTGGGGATTGGTAGTTGGGTTGTAGTCGAAGTCAAGGCCGGAGTTGTAGACCTCCAGGCGGTGGGAGCAGCGAGAACAAGGGGATGACAAGTTTGGGTAGGGGTGGATGTTGTGTTTTCCAGGTTCTGTTTTGCTACTCGTTTTTGATTTGAGTTGTGGGGATGGATTCTAGGGGACGTGATGTCATCTGGAGATGATCGGCGATGGGATGAAGTTCTAGTCGGTGGCCGGAGGTGGCTGGGGCCACGGTGCACGTGGACCATGCCGTTGAAGTGTTGTGGTGTTTTTTCTTTGTGTGCAGGGTATTTTTGACTCGGGAAATTCTCGGGTCATTAGAGTTGTTTACTCGAAGCAGGGAAGGGTTTGACTCGAAGCAATTTGCTTTGGTCTCGAGTTGAGTTAGTTTGCTACAGGTTGTATAAAACTGCCTGTAGTTTAAATTTAAACCAAATTTAAAATAAATTAAATTGTAAGCTAGTTGTAACCAAAAGTTAAAACTAGTGTGATGTTAGATTCAAATGAAAGTTAAACCCAGTTTGAAGTTTGAATTCAAATTTATATTTCTGAATTCATATTTGAAATGAGCTAAAAGTTAGAAACTTTAAAGGTAGGTTTCAGGTTTAAAACCTGACAGTTTCCTAGATTTTAAAACCTGAAATATATAATTTAAACAGTGGTTTAAATTCTAAGGTTAAGTTCAGTTTTGAATAACTTTGAATCTTAAGGTTTTAAAATGGATTTGGATTTGAAAATCAAGTTTTGAATTCAAGTTTTTAAAAGGAAGTTTAAATCAAAGTTTTAAATCAAAGATAAATTGATGGATTCAAGTTTACTTTGAATTCAAATCTGAAAGTTTAAATCAATTTTTAAATATGATGTTTTAAAAATAAGTTCAAATAAAATAGTTTTGAAAAGTTAATTTGTTTCAAATAAATATTTAACTTGATTTTGAGAGAATTCTTTTATAAAAGGTTTTTGAATGGAAATTAAATAAATTGTTTAACTTGAGTTTGCAAGTTAAAAATACAATGTAATTTAAAAGCTCAATTTTTAACTAAAAGTTAAGTAGTTTAATTTAAAGGCTTTTCTTATATAAGTTTCATATGTAAGTAATAAATGTTATTTGATTATAAATTGAATTTAAATTTGGTAAATATTTAAACAATAATCATTTTGAATCTTAAATTCAAAATGGAATTTGAATTTAAATTTAAAAAGTAATGTTCTAATACACTTTAATAATAATGAAGTCATTAATAAAGAAATAAATTATCTTAGGAATAATTAAGATATTTAAATGAATAAATGAATATGATAGTTAAGGAATGACTTATGTATTTAATTTATAAATTAATAATTTAGATTAATTTATAATTAGAGATTAATTAAGAAGTAAATTAAGAAATGTTATTAGTTTATGGAGATAATTAACTAAGGATTATTAATTAATTAATTAATGTGATAAATTTTGATAATTAACTAGATTAATTAATTTAAATAGTCTATTGTAAATTGTCAAATGTAATTACTTGATAAAAGTAATTAAGAGATTGATTACTTATTGTACTTAATTTTAATAAAATGATTAATTTAAGTTAATTAATTTAGTTTAATTAATTTAATAAAATCATTTGATAAATTGATAAGTGTAATTACTTAGTGTAATTAATGGAGCAAATTACTTAGGAAAGTAATTAGATGATAATTACTTGATGTTACTAATACAAAAAGGATTTATAAATGAAGTAATTTGGATAATTACTTTTGTAATTAACCAAGGGATTAATTAATGGAGATAATTAATTATGGGATAATTAATTTATTAATATGAGTAATTAAGGGTAGTTAATTACTGGTCTGTTATTAATTCAAGGATGATTAATAATTATGTTTAATTAAAGAGTAAACACTTAATGTAATTAATTTGAATAAAGAAATTTAATTTAAATCTGAATTAGAGATCATTAATTAATATAATTAATGATGTAATTAAGAATTGATTAATTAAGAAATAATGAATAGGGTGGTGATTAATTTATATAAATAATTAAGAATAAATGTAATTATTCATATTAAATTAATAAATGAAGTAATTAAATGTTAATTACTATAAATGATTTAGAATAATTCATTTGAGAAACTAATTAAAGACCAAATTACTTATTGTAATTAGAGAATCATTAATTAATTTGATTTTTCATTAATTAATGGTTGTATAAGCAGGATTTATAGATGAAGTAATTAATTTAATTTACTTTAAATTAATTAGAGATAAAAGTAGTTAATTTAATTCATTTTAAATTAATTATAAATGGTTTAATTATAAATCATTGCTTATGGATGAATGTTATTGATATTTCATTTGATGATTGTGAATTCAGATATAAGATGAGTAATATCTATGTGCTATTGATGTATGGTTTAAGTATGATAATATTTAATTATCTGTTTGGATGATGATATAGACTACCTGTTTATGATGTTAATGTGATTATCTATTGTGATATTGTGAATTATCTATCTGTGTGTATATTGATAATATTGAATTGAACTGTTAAGACTAAATAGACAACTTGGCCTTAAACAATACGTTTTGGATTTCGATGAGTCCGGGATTGGGTTTTCATATTTGGACATCTGAAAACCACATCGATCCAAATTAACGATAGGTCGTGAATCTGAAGCGAAGATGAAGATTCAGAGTGCAAGGGTTATTGTCGTTAACTCTGAGGGTAATTCCAAAATGAGTGTAACGAGATAATGCCTTCGGTTTCGTTCGAACCCGGAACGAACTTGTATGGATTGAATGCTTTCAGAACATCGTCAGGTGGGCGATCAGCATTCTAAGAAATGAATTCTCTAAAGGTAATCTCAGCCTCAAGCCTCATCAACCGGGATTGGCTAAAACAGGGGAGGTGCAGCAATGTTAGGTGGGTCATGCCCAAGCAGGATGAGATATTCCCCTGTCTAGATGTCCCTTTATTTTTCGGCTGTGTGGGCGGTTGATTGCAACAACTGCCGGGGGTTATCTTGTTCGAGACTGTTCAGTAAGGAATGGTTCCGGCCTTGTGTTGTAGGGGGTCGAGAGTGATCCTCGGTACGTTGATCTAGGCCACGTACTGTGACGGGCGGTACCCCAGTAGCCCTGCCATTGTATAGAATCCAAAATCCAATAAGTGCCAACGGTTTTGATTGTATTACCCACTTTTGTGGCTAGTACATGGAATTTAATCATTAACAATTTCGGCTATTTTCTATTTCCATGAAAACCCTAGACCAATTATAATATCATCGAATTTCCTATCAAATGTTTTGGTTAGCGTAAGGTAAAAACTTTCCCATGTTTATGTATAGGGAGTCTTACGTAATACCTTTTGTTTTCAAAGGATTTTCAAAATTACGCAACTTTAACCTGTTACTCACACCAGATCCATGTCTGATCCGAAGTTTATTTCTGTTTTCCTAAACTCTTGGGTACTCAAATTTTTACGAGTAGCCAAGGGATTCAGGTTGACTTTGACGAGTTCTGAAGGAGCAATGGAGCAGGAGGCTTCAGCATTGTAGATTTATATATATATATATATATATATATATAGTTCCGCTGTGTTGGTATCTCTGTGTTGTTTTTGTGTTGAGTTGTATAACTAGACAGGTGTCTATAACTGTCTAGTATGTGATATATTTTTCATGTAACTCTGATCGATGTTGTATATTATGTAAATACTTATGTGATTAATATAATTTATTCGTTTCGCTGTGAGATTCTGATGTAGCTGTTCTTTCTTCTCTATCTTTTCTATTCTCTCACCCTTTTCTTTCTTCATAGTGATACGGATTTTTGGTAGTAGAAAGCCGGGTCGTCACACATTTAGACTCTAGTCCGCACTTTGTGATCTCAGAGTACTCAAATCCACACTCTAGGGACATGGAGATTTTTGGAATCACTTATACTCTAGTCCAAACTCTGGGGACTCAGAGTACTCAAATCCTCACTCTAGGGACTTTGAGATTTTCGAATCGTTCACACTCTAGTCCACGGTCTGGGGACTCAAAGTACCCAAGTCCGTGCTCTAGGGACTTGGGGATTTTCAAATCGTTTATACTCTAGTCCACACTCTAGGGACTCAGAGCAATCAAGTTCACACTCTAGGGACCTAGATATTTTTTGAATTGTTTATACTCTAGTCCGCACTTTAGGGACTCAAAGTACTCAAGTTTGCACTCTAGGGATGTAGTGATTTTCGAATCATTTGCTGATCGACTTTTAGTTTTGTGTGCGCCTTCATACGCCAGACAGATTAATGCAATTTTATTTTTCCATGAAATTATAAAACACAGAACACCAATATTTCATAGAAAAACAGCTTTAAGCCTTTATTGATTGTAGAAAATAAGGACAAAATGAATTGTCTTATTACATGTCAGAAACAGAGAACAACAAAAGAAACATACTCTGCAAATTATTGCTACTAAAATGTAAAAGGAAAAACTAAGTGTAATAACAAAGAAAATGCTCAATATTCCATGCTCTGAGGAGTGTCACGCCATCAACAGTTGCTAGCTTGAAGGTTCCTTTTCCAAGCTTCTCATTCGATGATGTAAGACCTTCCCAAGTGGGATTCATATGTAACGGGACTTGAAAAACTCGCTTCGAAACAAGGTCGCCCACATTGAAAGTTCTTGGTCGAACTTTTTCATTACAATATCGGGCGACTCGTTGCCGATATGCAACTGCCCTTGATCAGCTTCTTCACATTTCTCATTGATAAAGTCCGACGATTCTAGTAAAAGATTTCGATTCATCCTTGGATCATAATGAGTGGCCCGGTGAGAGGGAACTTCAAGTTCCACATGTATAACAGCTTCAGTACCGTATGCCAAGGAGAATGGAGAGTGACCAGTCACGGACTTACGGGTGGTTCTATAGGCCTAGAGTGTTGTTGAAAGATCATCCACCCACGTGCCTCTAGCCTTCTCCAAACGTGTTTTCAATATGGAATTGATTATCTTATTTACAACTTTAACTTGCCCATTCACTTTAGGATGAGCGATTGCTGCAAACCTTTCCTTAATTCAATATTTTTGACAGAACACTTTGAATTCTCTACTCTCAAATTGAATTCCATTGTCAGTGATGATTATCCATGGACGGCCAATGCGACATATAATGTTTCGCCTAAAAAACCTAATGACCTTTATGGTGGTGATTGTAGATAATGGCTTCGCTTCTGCCCATTCGGTGAAGTAATAGACCACGACGATTGCGTATTTCGCACAACCTTTGGAGATTGGCAAGGAGCCAATTATATCGATCCCCCATAGTGCAAATGGCCATGGACTAACCATTTGCGTGATTTCCTCGACGGTGCTCTCGGGGACTTTGAGAACTTTTGACATTTGTCGCATCTTCTTACATAGCCCGCGGCGTGCCGATTCATGGTCGACGAATAGTATCCATATCGGAGGAACTTTTTGGCTAGTGCCTGCCCACTATTATAGTCGCTACATTCTCCTTTATGGACTTCTCTTAAAACTCGCTTTACGTCACCGTGGGTGATGCACCTAAGCAAGGGAATAGAGAATCCCTTCCGATACATTACTCCATCCTACATTTATACCGTGAGGCCTTGCGAACGACTTGTCGTCTCTCGCTCTTTCTCTCAGGTAGGGTCCATGTAGTAAGTATTCTTTGAACGGGATCATCCACGACTCCCTTTCAGTTTTCATCCCTGACACAAGATCGACCTCCATCTCATTTATACTCGAGGCGTGTAAAGTTTCAATGGAAACCAAGCCCATATGTTGTGCATAGCCGGTACTTGCAAATTTTGCCAAGGAGCCGGCTTCCCCATTTTTTTCATGCGAAATGTGCAAAATATCGTAGTATTCGAGGTCCGCCAACAATTCTTAAACCTGAATAAGATATGAAGCAAGCCTTTTCCCCTTCGGCTAATAGTCTCCCGTACTTGGTACACCACCAATTGTGAGTCACAAAAGGTTTCAATCGATTTCACTCCAAGTTCTTTGGTAAGCTTCAGTCTAGCGATTAATGCTTCATACTCAGCTTCGTTGTTTGTAGCGGGGAAATCAAGTTTCAAAGCATAACAAATCAAGCGGTTCTCGGGAGTTACTAGTATAACACCAGCCTCAGAATAATGTTCGTCGGGCGCCCCATCGGTATATAGCTTCTATCGAACAGTAGGAACTACATCATTTCCAATTGTCTCGTCTGATATGGTGAACATTGCAATGAAATATGCTAGCATTTTCCCTTGGATAGCCCTCCGTGGCAGGTAAATGATGTCAAACTAACTCAGCTCAATGTTCCGTTTGAGTAGCCTTCTAGAATTTTTCGATCATTGGAGCACCTGCCGCAAAGGTTGATCGGTATAAATACTGACCGGATGTGCTTGGAAATACAGGTGGAGCTTGTGTGATGCGATCACCAAACAGTAAGCCAGCTTCTCAATCTTAGGATAATTTCTCTGCGCTCTTATTAAACGCTTACTAACATAGTACATTGGCTTTTGGATTCGGTCCTCCTCACGAACTAGAGCCGCACTGATGGCATGCTGGGATACGGCCAAGTGAACATACAACCCTTCATGGTCTACAGGCTTTGATAGAACTGAAGGCCTCTCTAAGTGTCTCAGTTGAGCTCGGAACGCGTCCTCACATTACGGGGTCAGTTCAAAATTTCTTTTCACTTTCATTATCACATCAAAGAAAGGAATACACTTGTCGGTTGCTCTGGATATAAATCGACTCAATGCGGCGACTTTTCCATTTAGGCTTTGTACTTGCTTTATAGCTCTGGGTGCTTGTATGTCTCGAATAGCTTCGATTGTTTTTCGGTTGTCTTTGATTCCCCATGCATTGACAATGAAACCCAAAAACTTCCCCGACGCAACACCAAGGAACATTTCAGTGGATTGATTTTCGTTCCGTAAAATCTGAGTATATCAAACATCTTGGCTAAATCTCGAATGTGGTCGTTTGATTATCATGACTTCACGAGCATATCATCCACATATACTTCCATCGTTCTACCGATCTAGCCTTTAAACATATGATTAACCAAAGGCTGATAAGTTTCCCCTGCGTTCTTAAACCCAAAAGGCATCACTACATAAAAGTACAGTCCAACGTCCGTGATAAAACTGGTATGCTCCTGGTTCAGAATGTGCATAGGGATCTGATTGCATCCCGAATACACATCCATAAAGCACAATAATTTGTGTCCTGCTTTCGAGTCGACCTGCTGATTAATTCTGAGTAAAGGAAAACTATCCTTAGGGCACACCTTGTTCGAGTCTGAGTAATCAACATAGGTCCTCCATTTTCCATTTGCCTTCCTCACAAGTACGAGATTGGATACCCATTTAGGATAGAGGGCGTCACAGATGAACCCATTGGCTTTGAGTTTATCCACCTCCACTCTAAGAGCAGTAGGCCTCTCTAGGTCCATGCCTCTCCTCTTTTGTTTCACTGGCACATACTTTGGGTCAACATTCAACATATGACCTGCAATGGTGGGAGAAATCCCACACATATCAAAGTGGGTCTAAGTGAAAATATCTAGACTCGCTTGAAGAAAATCAATAAGATCCTCAATCATCAAGGGGTTGGGCTATGATCCAATCTTAAACACCCATGATAGGTCATCATGGCTAACTGGAATTTCAATCATTAGTTCAGCTGGTGCCGGCTTGGCCTCCTAGGGTTCTTCAACGTCATCACTCATATCTATGTCTCTATGTTCCGACTGTGTTGCCCAAGCTAAGGCTCAGGCGCTACTTGTCAATTTTCAGGAATATGGATGCGGACTGAGTTGTCTACACCTTTTCCCTTCTCTCTTTGCTGGGCTTCTCTTAGCTCAGCCACATAACAAGCACGACTAGTCGCTTGATCGCCATGCACTACATCAACCTCTCTATCCACTGGAAATTTAAAGGTTAAGCACTATGGGGCCGAAGCTGCCCTAAACCTTGCCAGGGACGGTCAGCCTAGAAAAACATTATACTGGGAATCAACATCCAAAATAATGAACGGTAGGATCCATACCCTCCTGCGTTCACCTTCTCCTAGTTTAACTTGTAATTCAACAAAACCTATTGTATCAGTAGCTGCACCGTTAAAGCTGTGAATGCAGGCTTTAAATGGTTTCAGATCCTTCACCTCCATCTTCATTTAGTCATATGCCTTTTTGATGATAATATTAACAGAATTCCACAATCAATTAATATCCTTCTCACAAGTGTCGTTCCAATCGTAGCTGAGATGACCATCTGGTCAATGGTACGTGCCTCCACATGATCGGCATCCCTGCTCCTGAATATGATATCATCCATCATCATTCGATGTTGCTTTGTTGGAGTCTCATCTTCTATGTTTGAGCAGCATTCGAAACCTACATGCTTCAAGGAACTAGCATAGAATTCCATTTCTTGCCAACTCTTGTCTACCGAAGGAGGTCCATCGATTATCATGTTTATGACCAGCATTCCCCTGGTCTGAGCGGGCTCCTCAGGTCGATTTGAAGCTTGCCCATGATTAGGGTCGGATGTCCCCTGTCCGCCTTTCTACGGTTTCTTAATGAACTGCTATAATCTCTTCTAGTGAATCAGTTTCTCTATGGCATCATAGAGGTGTCTACATTCTACAGTATTGTGCCCATAGGTCTTATGAAACCGAAAATACTTTTCAGCTTTTGTTCCTCGGTGGATTCCTTTGGGCGCGGCTTTCGGTATTGGAATATATTACAAGTTGATAGGTAAATATTCTCCAAAGACGTATTCAGAGGCATATGTTCGCTATAGGTTGGAATTCTTGGTTTTCACTTTCTTGCTTCCTTCTTTCGTTTGGAATTTCCTACTTCGGATCCTTTAGACTACTATGGCTTATTTTGAACACTAACTTGAACCTTACCAGAGTTTTCGCTAGATTGCTTTACCGTAATGTTGCTTTGCACAGCTTCCTTGCTGGGTCCTGGCGCATTGCTCCATCATGACACCTGGCCTCTTCTCTTCTTATGAATTGGTTTGTATTTGAATAAAAATGTTCCAAGGTAGTCGGTGGTTTGCCTGCCAGCCAATCACTAAACTTTGAGTCTGGATCCACTCCTCGCATCATGGACATAAGGATAGCATGGTCATTTGGATTGCTAATTTTCGTAGCAGCAATGTTAAATCTTTGCAAATAGTCCTTTAACGACTCCCCCAGAGCCTAGATCACACTGGATAAAGACATTACGTCCTTTGGGCGAGTGGCATGATCCTAAACTGCTCCACAAGTTTAGCTGCTAACTCATCAAACCTGGAGATCGATCGCGGGGGAAGTCTGGTGAACCACATGGTAGCTATTCCGGATAGGGTTATTGGGAAGCATCTGCATTTGGTCGCATCATTTTCCTTAGCCCGGTCCATTATCCACTCATATCTGATGATGTGCTGTCGGGGATCAGTTTTCTCTTCATAAACTGGAATAGTAGGCATGTTGAATTTTTGAAGGTACATAGCTTATAGGATGGTATCTATAAATGGAGTATGACTCCTAGATATGCCGTAGTCATCGTTGGTTAATCCTTGATTCTCCCTGATCAGTTGCCTAACCATAGCTGATAAATCTGGATTCTGGATGGGAGGTAGCAAGTCGATATCCATCATGCACGATCGTTCTAGCGGTGCCTCCTCAATAGGCGGTTATCTAAGTTTACATCTCAATGATCCGCTTCACCATGACCCTGGCGAAGTGGTGGACTAGCTCCCAAACATGCTCTAGATCCTACGTTTCCCACACCTGGTTGGAAGCGACACCCCAGGTGTAGATGAGGGGCACAGTTCCAAGTAGGGAATCTGGACCATTTCTGTTGGTTTGCTCTTGGCGAGTCATCACCAATTCTCTGTTGCACCAGATTGTGCCGTCTCGATCCTA
The DNA here is from genome assembly GCA_030765085.1 of Allium cepa. Taxonomy (NCBI): domain Eukaryota; kingdom Viridiplantae; phylum Streptophyta; class Magnoliopsida; order Asparagales; family Amaryllidaceae; genus Allium; species Allium cepa. Next base: position 148,019,043 of record CM060945.1, read on the forward strand.
CGGAGTCTATGCTTGGGGTACTCATCTGACGAAACAGAGTTGTTGGATGATGAGTAGGAAGCAGGGCTTCCTCCAGCGTTATGACACTGCTGCTGAGCGATCTAGGTCATCAGGTTGGCATTCATTTAAATCTGCCCGTTAAGCTGTCTCCTACGTTCCACAAGCTCCCTTATTAGCTCATTGAACTCAACCTTGGTGGCATCTTCTGGTTGGTTTGGGATGGTGGCAGGCTCTGCGACAGCATTAGCTTACTGATTGTTGGGTCCCACTTGCTTGACGCTGGCGGTCTCATTAGCATCCGCGTTGTAGGAAGCGGATCTGATATGTGGTCTTGCCAACTTAGAGCTATCTGTAGGAACTCTGAGTAGGATCTACGAACTCTTGAGAATAAATTCAGATCTCCTTTGGGGGATTTCATTAGTCAGTAGCGACAAGTAGATCTTAATAGCCTGAGAATGAGCTCTCTCAGTGAAAGCACTAAAATTGGTCACTAACACCGTTGAATAGAGTTTTGTAGAGAGATTAATGAGGAAAGTAAATTAAAACAGAGAAATAATGTAATTGAGTGCAAAATGAACAAGATAAATGAGAACACCATATTTATAGTGGTTCGACGTAATTGCCTATATCCACTAGAATCTTTATTACTTTCCGATCACTTGAATACATATACAATCCGTAAACAAACCACTTGAATACAAGTTTGAATTGAAAAGATGATAGTATAAAAAATGGCAGAGTTTCCTTGGAGTTCTCCCAAAAAAGGACCCTTTAACTGGACCACTGCCCCTCTATTTATAGACGAAGATAGGCTGGTTCCCCTATGTCGGCCCACGACCAAGATAGCTCGGCCCATAGCTGATAAGTTAGGTAGGTCGGACCTTCATGATCGACCCACCTATTGTCGGCACCCTCTTGCTAATTTGGGATCTTCTGAATGTTGACTCGGTGTAGCTCTCGTGCATGCTTGAAGTAATCTGGATCACGACTCAAAGTAATCCATGTTTACGTTCGTGCTGATCCTTTCTTCCAATTTTGAAGCCAAGCCTCGATTATATATGACCGAACCATCAACGTCGATCCACATCCGACCAACCCACCAAGGCCGATCCAACCGATCCACATGTGACCGACCCAACAAAGTCGATCCCATATGACCGAACCATCAAGGCTGATCCACATACGACCGACGCACCAAGGCCGACCCCATCACAATCACCCATCACCTAATATCGAACCACCATGCCCATACTCTTATACCGATCCATCTTCAACTTTGATACTTCGCAAGTTGCCGACTTATTATCAAATAGGCCAAACCACGTATATATGCCGAACCACGCATATATATGCCGAATCATGCATATATATGTCGAACCATGCATATATGCCGAACCACATATATATGTTGAACCATATATATTTACCGAACCACACATATTTATATGCCAACCCAATCAAGTGACACTGATCCCCTATACTTCCAATCCTTCCTGGGCTTAAGTCTAGTCTAGGTCCAACCATAGCCTCTGCAACTATCAACTCGTAGCCGGGCCAGGTAGCCGGATAACAAGTAGAATCTATTAAAAAGGAGAAGGAAAGAGAACCAACCATATGCGTATTTGAGGTAATTTATATATTTGTATCTATTTTCTCTCCCAATCCCAAATCTCTTCTGGGACCAATAATTCTAATATATGTATATACCTTTTATACATATCATTTGGATCAAAAAGGATCTGGAGATTTTAAACACTTCTAAAAGGCGAATGGGAAATTTTATAGATTGTTATAATATGAAAATTATCCCGTTGGTGTTTATTTGATTTTTATGCCTAATTGGGTAATTGTATATGAGTTGTAGGCAAATGAAGTGAATACGATCTGAATATAATAAATATCGCCTACATATTCTTATTTATGAATTAATTTAGCATTGCATATAACCAGATCTGGAAATCAGTCCCAAAATTATGAATTTAGAATATTGATTTAAATGAAATTTATTCCAGATCTGAAATATGTTGTATAATAATGTTATAAATTTAGATTATTATGCAAATATTGTCAGAACGTAAACTTTTCTATGTTGGAATTATTGGAATTTAGATCCGTTCTATATTTGTAAATTAGTTTTATTTCTTTCCTTTTTAGAAAGATACAACATTTGAACTTACTAGGAATATGTGTAAATAGAAAGAGAAAGAGATGTGTAAATTATGAATTCATTGTAGTTTACAGTGTCTATTTCAGTAATAAAATGAAATGATTATTCCTTGTAATTTCAAACGATGTAATCTTTTATATTTTAAAGTTAAACCTTTTGTTTGGGACTAATTTATGGAAATTATAGTAGATAATCTTTTGAGATAAGGTTCCAACAATTTAACATGGAAAATTATGTTCTAATGAAGATATATAACTTGAACATATTTGATAAAAGTAAATATTTGTACGTAATTACTACATTTATGATAATGAAATAAAAAGCTAATAACTATGCTTACACGTAATATTCGCATTTAGAATAATTAACTAATAGGAAAATAATTTAAAAGGTTATAACTCCAATAAATGATAATAAATATGGGAGTTGCAATAATTTCATGAGGTAAATGGATTAACGGAACTGATAATATTGTAATAGATATGATGATTATTAATTTGAAATTATTAATCGTACATAATTTTTTTAGGAAATGTCTGTTAGGATTTTAAAGACAAATTGACATTATGAGCATTAAACGGGTATTTATGGGTAGATAATATTTAAGGTAAATCTTATTGCCTTAAATAAAAAGGAAATTAGTAAGTTAAGTCCAATGTCTACCTAAGATAATTTAAATTATGACTTAGGATGGTTAGTTGGAATTAATGCGTTATTGTTGCGAGGCCAGTAGATTCACTCGATGGAAGATTGCCCTTCACTTTGAGGCTAGCAGCAGTCGGGTATGCTTACTACTGATGTAACGACCCGTAATTTTTCTACTTTGAAAATGGAACATTTAATTAATTTATAATATAGCTTTATAAGTTAAATGAACTTGTTTTAATTATTTAAAGATGATAAGAAATTTATTTTCAAGTTTTGTTCACATAAATAAATAGTTTGAATTAATAAATGAAAATAAGACCAAAAATTGGATCCCGAAATCTCAACGGTTTGACAAATGGAAATTGTTTTAAGTTGTTGCAACATTTTTTATCACACACATATGTATCACAATTAGTCAAATCAAAACTAAAGAAAATATCCAAGATATATTTAAAAAAAGTAAGTGAAAAAGGCAACATCTAATCACCATTAAAACATGGAAAGCAAACATCAAGTCCACTGTTAATGCATGTCATTCCATGCTTAAGATATTTTTGCAATATGTCTTATCACATTACATCTCATTAATGCATGCACTTCAATATGGTGATAAGAATTTGATGTTGAAGTGACTTGGTGTAAGAGATATTTTGATAATATCTAAGGGTAATATAGTAATTTTCCACATTTTCCTAAGGCTATAGATAAGACCCTAAGGCTTCACAACTTCACATATCCCATTCCATCTTCTTCTTCTTCTTCTTCTTCTTCGCCTCTACTTTAATGGCTTCCATCACCTCCATCCTCTCATCCATAGGCCGAGCTATCTAAAAGCAATAATCCAAGTGATCGTGAGCTAAAAGTTTGAGCTAGCAAAGCTATAGCCAATTTTTAGTTTGTCGTTTAAACCTGAGGCGAGTAAACTCCTAAATTATCGTATTATATGATATTGGATGTTATATATGTTTGATTATGATTATTTATGATGATTGCTTAATATAAATGTTTAATATATATGCAAGTCATGAAAATACACATCGTTAAGCACAAAGGAAATCACTTTCCTTTATTTAATAAATTAGTGTATATGGAATGTTAAACCTATTTAAAATTGTTTAAAAATATGAAATAAATTCTTAAAATGTATTAAAATGTAATAAAAGTGAGTTAAGTTATCAAAATGAGTTTCCAAATGATAAAAAAATTCGTTTTGATCAATAGCTTAAAAAGCACTTTCCGTAGCACCTTCCGTAGCACTTTTCCGCAGCACTTTTCTATAACTTTTGAAATATAGTTTTAAACTCAACCGTTCTTTTCCAAATATTTTGTAAGTATTTTCAAGTGATTAATAAAGTATTTTAAATATGATTAGAAGGATTTATGGAATGGTCAAATTTTAAATGATTTAGAGTCCATCAAATTACTTGACCGCCATATGGGTATCAGATAGGCAGTGTCTAGGCTAGAGTTTGGAAAACCAGTTTCCTGATCTCCCTGGCTTACGGTTTGAAATGATGTATAATCGTAAATTTTAATTGCGGATTGAAATGATAAATATCCAAATCACTTGACTCTAGGATAGAGAATTATATATGGACACCGGATTAGTTAAATTAAATGATTTTACATCTTTAACTTTTGAATTTAGTTAAATGAAATATTGAAATAAATTTTGAATTTCGAGTTTTATGTTAAAATTGGAATTGTTTTAAAAGAATTGTCAAAGGAATAAAATTGAAATTTTTTAGTTAAATATGAAATATAAGCGAAATTTATCAGAATTGAGTTATTTGAATTGTTTGAAATATAACTTTGAAACGTACTGAAATTGGAATAATTTAAATTAATATTTCAAATATGGATCGAAATTGATATAAAATTTAATAGTTCATTTAAATTTTGAATTGAAAATTTCAAATGTGGTCTTGTTGATTTGGAAATCTAAATGGTTCGGATGTGTTGAAATAAAATAAATAATTTAAACTAATATTAATTCCAAATGCATATTTTAATATAAACTGTTTAAAAATATATTATTTTAAAATTTCTTATTATTAATATTTTCAAATTATTAAACTATTTTGACCTGTAATATCTATTTTAAATCGTTTTAACCTAATTTAGGCCATTTAACTTATTTTAAACTAATTAACCCATTTTAACTTATTCTAAATCTAATTAATCTATTTTAAAGCTATTTAATCTATTTTAATTACATTTATTCTATTTTAAATCTATTTAACTATCTTAAACCAATTTAACATTATCTTTAATCTTTAATTAAACTATTTTAGAGTATTTTAACTATTTATAACTATGTGAAACTATTTATAACTATTTAAACAATCTTTCTAAATTTCAAACTAAATTAAGTGGATGTGCTTATATTTTAAATCCTCGATTGTAAAGTGAATAAGGTTAAATGATATTACAACCTAAATTGGGATTTAAATTACATATTTGATTTGAATATGAAGTTTTGAAATGAGGGTTGTAAACTATTTTGAAAATATGAATTTTTTTTGAAAGTGAATATAAATTTCGAAAGTGATATGGTTTGAATTGAATATGATATATTGATATCAATTATGAAATGATTTTGAAAATTTAAAGAACCATCCGGTGTGTAATAAGCGATTGGTATTAAAGAGATCGGGACCGGATAATGTCATACTCTTTGCCAATACTGAAAACCACTTTAATAACTATGTACGTGGTGGAGATTCCAGAAATGAAGTAGGATGGTTTTGAAAACGATTTCTGTATAAGGTATAACGTGACACTAACTCCTGTGAGTCAGCGTAGATGTGACTAAAACAGGAGCCATGCTAGGCCAAGTGAGGTCATTCCTCCTATCGAACACATTTCTTCGATACCCTATCCATTTCTTTGTAATTGATTTGGTGGCTACTCCTTGATTTTGATGATAGGAGTGTGTTCTGAGGTGGGCGGTAGTAGCTGCTACGCATTACTACCAGTCAGGATATGCAATTTGTATATCTACTCTGACATTGCCTCGAGTGTCGTGTTCACATGCCCTAGAGCGCCTTCTACGAGTTTATTTTGTACCATACCTGCGGAGTTCCCTCTTTGTAAACCTCCAGTTTACGGAGGAGCATACTGTACTATATAGACTATAGGAATATGTAAAACGTGTTGAGAGGATATCGGTAACGCCTTAATGCTATTTTAATACTTTGACTTTACTATAGATATATTACAATAGCTATTATACTACGTAGTAGATAGTTTAACGGATCCTTAGGAGATGTGAATCCCGAACATCTCTTGAGTTACTACACCCACGTTAGACACTGGATAGAAGATGTCAAACCTCGTAAACATCTCTGATGCCGTCATACACATTTTTACCATTGATTTAACTTACATAAGATCTTTTAGTTCTAACTCGAGTGGTTTGTCTTTTCAGTTCGCTCGCGTCAGCCAGAGCATTTCAAGGTTGAAGACCTTATTTTTAGAGGACGAAGACGAAGATTTATACTAGTATTATTTATTATATTCTGCTGCATCATGTTGTTCCATTGCATTTATTATTTATTTATTCCAGTTTCTGTAACTCTGATTTTGTGTGGTAAAAGAATAGTCAAAGGTATTTATAAAACAGCTTCATGAACTGTTATTTGATTATTATATTTTGTCATTCCGTTGCCAGATTCTGTATTTGTTTTTTTCTTTCTCTTTTTTTATTTACCCCATAACATTCTGCCTTTTTTAATGGTTTGATCTGGCACGTGTGTTCTGCTTAAAACGCCCAAAAGGCAGGTCGTTACAAAAAACTTATCCTTCGATTAAGGATTAAGACGTATTGAGAGAGCGTATTTGTATTTCTATAAACTAACAAGGACAAATTTATGCTACGCACACGGATTTGCCTTAAATTTGGATTATTGTTGAAGTTTTTATAGTCAACTTTTCTTTGTACAACACGTAGTTATGACATATCAAACATAAAGAATGTTATTTTTCAGTGACTCACAAAGTAATTGTTAATTTTTTTCTCAAATGTATCATTCTATTATCAATATGTCTTATGTGTCATTTATTTCATAGCTGACTTATGAGACATATAGTATGTCACATCAGAACATCGTAACTAGAAACAAAGTACCCAGCTTCATGTACATGTGAAACATTACCGATTAATAAGAGTCAGTTCAATAATAGTTATATTTTACATTCTCAATATGACATAATGTGAAGGATATCAATTATTAACCGTAATGCCACAAGCATACAAGCAAAATGCGAAAAAATTGTTTTATATGCACTGTCAACCAACCTAAAAGCCTCCCAAAGCTGAGGAGGGGCAGCTAATAGTAGACCAGCTTAGGCATTTGCATTAGGTGATATGTTATATACCTGGTTATAAATGATTGAATTTTGATATTTGTTACAACAATATTTGAAAACAGAGCAAAGAGACTGAAGCTCAAATTCATTAGTTGAGATGCAGCCAAAGTCCTATGTTAGCTTCGCCGCTATCCCAAAACATAAATTTATCTTGTAATTTTAATTCATTAAAATAGTGCATAGCAATGATATGTTTCATAAAATTCCTCAACTACAATATTTTAAATAACTATATACCAAAAACTCAAATGGCGTGTAGAAAGAAGAAGATATTGTCCTATTACTTTTGAGAGAAATGTGTGATCCTCTAATAAAAGAGGAGAGCACACATGAAGCTATATATATATATATATATATATAACATAGAAAATGGTGCTATCGACATGCCTGGCAGGTGACAAGTCCATGTACTAGAAACAAATGAAGAAAAAGTACACCTATAATGAGCTCCGGCAAAGCCACCGCCCATTACACCCTAATACCGAGCTCCGGCAAGGCCACCGTGCGATAATAAGGTGTTGGAGGTACCTAGAAAACTGAGCAAGCAACATAATCCTAAGAAACTGAAAGCCAGCGCCATCAGAAAAGAGACTATGAAACTGCCTCAGAAGAAATAGGAAAATCTCGAATAAGAAATGATCCATAAAGAAGAACTCCAAAAGATGATCCAAAAAGAACTTCACTCTGAAGAAATGGAATATCTGAAAGAAATACCTGACGCCATCAGAACTCCTGGAATATTTATCTTGCACACCTATATAAAGATGCTGGCAATCTTGCAAACCTGAAAAGATAAACTAGCAACCTACCTAATCTAAACCTGAAACAAAATTAGGAAAAATAATTAGAATGAAACACATATATGTATATAAATAGAATTTATATACATATATGCGATAATAAAATCTAATGAGAAAAGTAAAGCAAATAAACTAGTACTAAAAACTAACAATTCTAAAAAGTAAAGGAAATATGAACCAAACAGAAAAAGGTAAACGAGTAAAAAACTAACATTACTAGAAACAACTTTAAGGACCTATGATAGGAAGAAAATTAGTATGCATCATGTAAACATCATTTAAATTAGAAATGGCATTAATATAATTATTATTAGAGGTAAAATTATTAATGTTATGTTTGAATATATTAATATTATTACTAACCTTGTTAAGATATTCCTTAAAACAATTATTTTTGGCTAATTTATATTTAGGATTTGAGACAGAATTTAAGCAAAAAGTTGAAATTAAAAAAAAAATTATTACAGTGAATATAGTTATTATTAAAAATTCTTTGATTTCTCCCAAACCAAATGTACCAACTAGATATAGTGAATAGAGTATCAAGCAAGTATCTATTATCCTTATTAAACTTATATCTAAAAGTATTCCAGTAGAAAAAATAATCAGTAACTCTATAACTAATTTTATACTCAAAAATATTAAGGGTATTCATAAGAATAAAATGAGTTTCCATGCATTCTTAATAAATATGATTAATAGCTTCAAAATAAGTATTACAAAAATAACATTTATTATCAATGTGAATATATTTTCTTTTTAAAAATTCTATTGTATTTAATTTACCATGATGATAAGCCATATGTGAATTTTAGCTTTTGGAGGAGCGTTAGACTTCCAGATAAATTTAAAACAATTATCATTTACACTTGAAAAGTTAATAAATGTAGAATATTTTTTACTCTTATCCCGCTCCCAACTAATGTAATCATTTTCGTTGTCAATATTATAAAAATTTAATCTAGCATAAAGAAAATTAAGCTGTCTAAGGGTTGAACCTACTAAAATTCTGTTAAAACTAAAAATCCAAGGAGGATCATTTTCAAAATTAAAAACTTCAGATATAAATACATATTTAAAGTTACAAATATCATGCAATTCTTTGAACTCATTCCTAAGAGGAGTAGCGGAAATCCAACTATCATGCCAAAAAGATGTATTATTTCCTGAGTGAACAATAATATTAACTCCTAAGTTAAAAATCTCGCCACATTTTAAAATGTATTTCCAAAAATAAGATTGTTTACAGTAATCGAAGGACTAATATGATAGAAATTGTTACTATCATTGTAGCAATATTTAGAAATAATCTCCTTCCAAATGGCATTATCATTGGTATCTCTGAATTTCCATAACCATTTACCAAGAAGAGACAAATTCATATTACATAGATTAATGACTCCTAAACCACCATCTTTTATGGACTTACAAACAGTTTCCCAATTTACTAAACATTTGATGCTACTATTTGGATTTTCACCACTCCATAGGTAATCTCTTCTAATTTTATCTATTTTATCTATCACCCAATGGGGAAAAGATGCATAAACATCCAATAGATAGGGAGAGCTGATAAAACTGAATTAATTAAAACCAGTCTACCTCCTCTAGATAATAATCTCCCATTCCAGTTAGCAGTCCTATTTTTGATTTTATCTATGATAATTAACCAATCATCATGTTTAAATTTTGTAGGTCTTATAACAAAACCAAGATAGCCAAACGGAAAATTCATAGTTTTACAATTTAATGTATTTGTAACTAAATTTTCAACTTTTCCAAAATCGTTTAAAACTAAAACAGAACTTTTATCAAAATTTATTTTTAAACCCGATAAAATTCAACAATATAAAGAATAAACTTAAGAGCAATTATGTGTCTACGAAGATAAGAGGAAAAAAGCAAAGTATCATCAGCAAATTGCAGGACTGACGAACCATAACTCGAAATATCATTACCAATATTACCCAGAAAATTATTGTTAACTGCATTTTTAATAATCTTAGAAAAAACGTCAGCCGCTAAATTAAACAGAAGGGGCGATAAAGGGTCCCCTTGCCTTAAACCTCTCTTAGATTGAATTTTATTACCTAAAATACAATTTACCATAATACTTGAGTTACCAGTTTTAAGTAAGATCATAATCCAGTTAATCCATCTATTACTAAAGCCTCTGACATGAAAAATATCTATAAGAAAATCACAATCAACCGAAACAAAAGCCTTAGCAAAGTCTAATTTTAAAATAGCACAACTAATATATTATTCTTACAACAATGATTAATGTATTCTTGAACAACTGCTACACCATCTGTGATATTTCTTCCTTTTCTGAAAGCTGGTTGAGAATAGTCAATTAGATCATTCATTTTTAAACTAAGTCTATTAGCTAAAACTTTAGAAATAATTTTAACTGGGCAATTAATCAAAGAAATGGGTCTAAATGTTTTAAAGTATTAGCACCTACTTTTTGTGTAATAAAATGACATTAGCAAAATTAAATATACCTAATTGAAGATTTCCATTATAAAATTCATTAAACATACTAATTAAGTCTAGTTTAAAACTTCCCAAAAATTTTATAAAATAAAATTGGAAATCCATCCGGACCCGGGGTTTTATCACCCGGTAAATCAAAAATGGCTTTTCAGATTTCCTCTTCGGTAAAAGGAACATCTGGTTCAGAAAGATTAATATTAGAGACGGTCGAATAAAGTTCATTTTATCTAACACTAATTATGTGCTTATTTTTATTGCCAAAAATATCTTTATAATAATATGTGATTACCTTATTAAGGTCTCATTAATCAACTAATTCCACATTATTAACTAAAATGGAATTAATTGTATTACTACATTTTCTACTGTTGGCCATATTATGAAAAAATTTGGTAATATTATCACCTTCATTGATCCACTGAATTTTTGATCTTTGTTTCCACATAACTTTCACTTTTTCAAGAATAGAGTTGAGTTCTCCTTTTAATTTATTAAGAACATTTCACTCGCTTAGACTTAAATGTCTAGTTTCTTCTATTTTATTTAGCTTAAGCATCTCATTGAGAATATTTTCTTTTTTAATTTTAATATTACCAAAAATATTTTTATTCCGGTTTTTAAGAAAAATCCTAAGTTTTCTAAGTTTGAGCACAAAAGCTTTAGCAGAATTATCACTATACTTAGTACTATAATAATTCATAGACAACCATTTATTGATAATTAAATTTGAAAAACATGGTTCTAGAAGCCACAATTTTTCAAATCTAAAAGATCTACTAATAATTCTATGGCGATCGCAAGTAAGGATAATAGGACAATGGTCTGAAAGGGTGTAAGACAAACCTGACACTCTACAGATAGGAAATTTATCCTCTATTTCATCGCTAACGAAAAATCTATCTAAGAGAGCCAAGGAGGGAGACTCCCTATTATTACTCCAAGTAAAATCTCTATTGGAAAGAGGAATTTCAATCAAATTAAAATGAATAATAAATTGATCAAATTCCTCCATGGTAGAATAATCTCTTTCCTGAGGAGAACTCTCCCCAATAAAACGAGTAGCATTAAAATCACCCTCTAATATCCATGATCCGAGAGTAAAAAATCTAAACTCAAGGCATTCATTCCAAAGAATCCGTCTATCTATTTTTGAGATAGGCCCATAAACATTAGAAATATTTAAAAAAGAATTGTCAGTTAGATTAATTAGAATAATGTGCAAAGAGTATTGTTTGTGAATACACTGAAGTAATGTAAAAAGATTATCCCTCCAACCAATCATTAAACCTCCAGAAGAGGCCATAGAAGGTAAAAAAACCCATTTTCTAAAATGAAAGCCACCAAGTCTTCTAAAAAATGAATATCAAGACACTCTATTTTAGTCTCTTGTAGGAGAGCAATGTCAATAGAATAGTCTTTAGAAAAGATTCTAACTTTGTTGCATTTATTTAAGTCATTCAAACCTCTAATGTTCCAACTAATGATCCTCATAAACCCATAGACCTAGCCCTATCAAGTTCCTTACTTCTAATAAACTCACGATCTAACTTAATATCAGTGAAAATATAAGCAGTGCCACTGGCTAACTGACTAAATTCAGAAGCTGGCAAATTACCTAGAGTTTAGACAATAGAGTTTGATATGTTCTCACTTATGAGCATACCTCAACATTACATTATTGTAGGATCTCTATACAGATTGAATTAAACGTTTCAATCTAAGATTCATCACATCATAAATCAAATACTAATCAGTTTATGAAAAAGTAAAATAAATAATGCGGGCATATAAAGAGAGATAATGAGCGAGACTATGCAAAAGTCTTCAAATTAGAATAAAATGTATAATAAAAAGATAGAAAACATTTATAGTATGGATTTATAACTTATGAAATATAACTAAAATGTAATTATGGCAAGCAAGAAAAACAAAAGGAAAGTAAAACCATAGAAATGAACAAATCTAAATCTTACCGGCTAAACTCAGTTGTAGAATGAACAAAGTCCATCAAATGATGTAAAGCCATTGCAAATAGGTACCATCTAAAGCAGCTGACCTATTATGGTAGTCATGCGCGTAGCATGTGAATTGTAACACCCCGCACTCCCTTAGTATACCCAAAAAGGCACACCAAAAGATGAGGTGTGTTGTAGGTATAGTTAAAAACTTACAAAGACTAAGATTAATAAGAAAAAATAAATAAATAAGAGGAAACAATTAAAACAATAACTAATTTAAAATCAAATTCTATAAATACTTCATAAAACCAAATATGTCTCAAAATACCAAATATCCATGTCTAGTGAAAAACATTAACTCAGTCATAACATCAGAGTACATAAAATAACCATCCCTCTCAAAGAAAAGTACCAGTACATCAAATGAAATAAAAAATGAAAAAGAAGAAGTAGAACACATGAAGAAAGTCTCTGCAGCTGAACCTCTAAGAAATTCTGAAATTTACTATCCCTGCCTCTGGTGGCCTATGGGTGGGGAAAAGGGAAAAAAAGGAGTGGATCAGACTAAAAGTATGGGGAATGAAAGTAATTATTAGTATTCTTAAGCAATACAAAGATAATAAACTTTGCAACAGTTATAGTATAAAAGGAAATAAAGAAAAGATAAAGTTGGGATAAAATACGGTTTAACTATTTGCTTTGCTTGGATTGTTCGATTAGATTGTTTGCACTTTTCTTAGATAACTGCTTTGATTAGGTTGAAACCCTAATCCTACTTTAATTAGGCCAAAGTCCTAATTCTACCTTTTGATCGGCCTTCTATCTCTACTGTGCCTACTATGAACTAGACCCATTGGCCCCTACGCAAAAGATGCGGACTAGACCCTGTTGGTCCCTATGCAAAAGATGCGGACTAGACCATGTTGGTCCCTACGCAATAGATACCTACTTAACGCTTGGAACTCAATAGTGACTTATCAGCCAGCACTGAGGCCACACGCTCGACCACCATTAGGCTCGCGCTTTTTGTTGCTCCCTCCTGTTGACCACTTATTTACCACTGCTCTAGCACAGTCATGCCATTGCCTCACCTGTGCTATTGTGAGACCACCTATTTCTGACTAAAAGGGATATTGTTGGTACGGGTCCCGTCTAACAAACAAAATCTAGTTGCACCCCATTCCCAAATCCCCTGATTTGAGCTTCTATTTATAGACCTCTTATTAACTACTACTCCAGCATAAGCGTGCCCTAGCCTCACCTAATCTATTATGAGACCTAACTAAAATAGTGAATGCTATTAGTACGGGTCCTACTTTTATCTTTGCTTATTAGCTAGTATAAGTCTTTTTAAATAAGCCCCTACTATTATCCTTGTTATCTTTGCTTATTCACTTATTTTAAGTCTTAAAAATAAGCCTTTTCTGTTCTGTCTCTAATTATAACCTGGTTGTTATGACTTTGCTTATTGACTTAACCCAAGGTCTAATTTTTAAAAAATAAGCTACTTCTTCTATTCTCTCTTTTTAGTTATCATTATATGTTATAATTAAGCTTGCAAATATCTTAAATTTGCCAATTTCAGTCTAAGTCCAATTTATTAAAGCCTTTCTTATTTTACATCCCATTTTCTATAAAATCAGTATTCTTATAATGTAGTCCATATTCTTGAGTTATTATATTTTATTTATTCCGTTCGCGTAAAAAGAAAATTAAAAAGAACAACATTTACAAAAGAAATCTCAATCGTAGAATAGATGAAAAGTAAACGTAAATAACTGTAATTAACGTAAATAACTGTAAATATATGGAAAAACTATAATTAACAATGAATAATAGCAAATAACTGAAATAGCGTAGCTAAAAGAAAATAGGCTGGAAAAAAGTCTAAAACTGTAAATAAACTTGCACAAAGGTTACTCCAAAATTGTAGTAAAACTATGACTATTGAAAACCCTATTATTTTAAATTACCTAAAAATATAAAATAATTACTAAACACTCACATGTGTCCTTAGCTCTTCCCTTGGCCTTCCCGAATCCACCTGAAGGGTATAAAATATTTTAATTTAAAAAGATCTTCTCCTTGGAAAAATATTCCTTTTAGGGTCCAGACTTAGGCAGCGAACCCAGATGGAGAAAATCTTAATGAGAAAAATAGCTAGGCCTAGGGTCTTATTTATAGTGTCACTTATGGATCTTGGATAATTGGATTTAGAAACTAAATCTGGTGCAACCACATCATAGGCTCGACAGGAACCGTCAGATGGAAGCATGAACACACAGGGCTGGACAAAAGTTGCAAAATGACATGTTAAAATCGTTTTGGACGAAGCAACGTTAAAAGAATGCATTCTGGGATAGGTGGGTCAACCTACCTGTCGACCTTCACTAGCAAGGGTCAACCTATAGGTCGGCCTTGCCTATATGAGGGTCGACCTTGCCCCTTATATATATATGTGTGTGTGTGTGTGTGTGTGTGTGTGTGTGTGTTTTCTTGTTTCTTGTTTATTTCGTAACTTCTTCGTCTTAGCTCGAATTTTGACCTTCTATATATAGAAATTGACCAGAAAATTACCATGGACACAATGGTGCAAATTCTATAACTCAATTCTGATAATTTCAAAATTTTAAAAAATTAATTCGTTAATTAATTACTATAGCGTAAATTTTGGGTTGTTACATCTCCCCTTCTTAAGAGATTTCGTCCCCGAAATATCTAAGGATAGAAGAATGGTTTTCATCCAAGTTCTACAACCAACCACTCAACCATCATCCGTTGCATCCATTGTCCTTAAGTTTTTCTAATGCGATTTATGATACTTATGCAATTAGTGTAGTGCCAATGTCCCTAACTAATGCAAAAGATTAGGCGATCTACTTATTCAGTCGACCTCCTTTTATTCATGTCCGTGTCATGTATCTAAATGAATGCAATTTCCCTAAGATAAATGATAGTTTTATATGCATGCTACAATCATTATCCAAATGCAACAATCATGTGATAATCATCCATCTATGAAAACCATGGAAAATAAAATAAAAATGCAAATGTGCATACATCCACATGCATATGCTTTAGTGTCCTATTTAGGCCGATCCCTAAGAGATAATAGTGCCTAGTGTAAGTATATGCATCCATTAGCATCCACTAGCAACCACTAGTATCCATCATACATAACATGTTCTAATAATATGTTTATATCAAATCCTACCATCCATAGGTTAAATCTTAAGTTCTATCCTTCCAAAGGATAATGAAGGAAAGAACCTATTCAAAGAAAAAGATGCAAATAGAAAATTCTAAAACTTACTACCAAATAGATGCCGATAAGAGGTACGAATCTTCTATTCAGCTTCCCATGTAGTGTCCGCAACATTATCTTCCCACTGCACCTTCACTAATGGGATTTATTTATTACTAAGCCTCTTGATTTCTTCTCCAACAATCTTTGTAGGAATACAATGAACCGATGCTTCCCTTCCTACTTCCACTTCCTCCAACTGACTAGGCTCCATAATCTCTGCTAAGTCATGTAAGCACTTCCTCAAGTGCGAAATATGAAAAATGTCGTGTACTCCTACAAGCCTCTCCGATAGTTCACTTGATACGCCATCTTCCTTACTCTCTCTACAATGAGAAATCATCCTACAATTCTAGGGGATAACTTCCTACTCGATCCAAACCCCACCACCTTCCTTAGCGGGGATACTTGAATGAAAACTAAATCTCCACCCTCAAACTCAATATCTCTCCTCCGCTTGTCTGCGTAAGATTTCTGCCTATCATGGGTTGTCTTCATCCTCCTTCTAATCAAATCCACCTTCTCTATGGTCCCCCTAACCATGTCAGAACCCAGTAGCAACCTCTCTGTAGACTCCACCCAGCATGAAGGTGACTTGCATTGTCTCCCATAAAGAGCTTCAAATCGTGTCATCGCAATGCTAGCTTGAAAGTTGTTATTATACGCGGACTCCACCAAAGGAAGATGCTCCTCCCAAGTTCCTCCAAAATCTAGGATAAACATCCTCAACAAATCTTCAAGCACTCTATTAACTCTCTCTGTTTGGCCATCCATCTGAGAGTGATAGGCCAAACTCAATCTAAGTTACATCCCTAAATCTTCTTGCAAGCTTATCCAAAAATCACTAGTAAGAATAGGGTCTCTATCGCTAATAAACCTAGAGGGAACTCCATGAAGTTGGACTATCTCACGGATATATAAGGATGCCAAATAAGATGTTATCCTCTTACTCTTGACCAGAATGAAGTGGGCACTCTTGGTCAACCGATCTATAATCACCCAAATTCTAGTATCCCCCTTCTTAGACTGGGCTAAACCATCTATAAAGTTTATCGAAACACTCTCCCACTTCCATTCGGGCACATCCAATGGCTGAAGTAATCCACCAGACTTCTGTTGCTCCGCTTTAACCCTTTGGCACACAAGACACTTAGCCACAAACTCTGCCACGTCCTTCTTCTTGACACTCCAATAAAGTATCCTCTTTATGTCCCTATACATCTGATCACCACTCGGATGAATAGTCATACGAGAATGGCGTGCTTCCTCTTGAATTTCTCTCAACATATCACTAGCGTTGGGGACACAAAGTCTTCCATCTCTCCTTAGTCGCCCTTTATTATCTATGGAATAGCATTGGAGATGTCTAGAGACCTCTTCTCTGCTAATCCAATCCATAATATCCATAGGCTCCGAATTCTCTCGCTACCTCAAGCCAATCTGATCTACAAGGGTAGGCTTCACCTCAAGTGGTGCTCATAATCCCAAGTAATGTCCATAGAGGGCTTAAAATCAAAAGTGGAAATAAACTCTAGGTTCCTCCACTCCATGAACATCGGACTAAGGGTTGCTTTCTTCCTACTCAACGCATCCTAAACCACATTTCCCTTGCCAGGGGTATAAGTTATCTCAAAGTCGTAAGATGCCAAAAACTCTATCCATCGTTGCTGCCTCAAGTTCAAATCCTTCTGTGAGAATAGGTATTTCAATGACTTATGGTCAGTGAAAAGCTCGAACCTCTCTCCTAGCAAGTAATGCCTCCAACACTTGAGTGTGGGAACTATAGCAGCTAACTCTAAATCATAGATAGTGTAGTTCTTCTCATGAGTCCTTAACTGTCTACTTCCATTACATACCACCCTCCCTTCTTGCATTAGCACCGCTCCTAGACATGTCCCACATGCATCAGTGTATACTGTAAAAGGATTGGCTCCATCAGGTAAAACTAACACTAGTGCATTAGGTAGGCTCTCTTTAGCATCGTGAAGGAATCCTCACAATCAACGTCCCACACGAATGCTTTATTCTTCTTAGTGAGGCAAGTAAGTAGTGCTTAAATCTTGGCAAAATCCTTGATGAACTTCCTATAATAGCCAGCCAATCCTACGAATCTTATAACTTTGGTAACATTCTTGGAGGCCTTCCAATTTTGCACGGAAAATACCTTAGTGGGGTCAACAGCGAAATCCTCTCTTGAGACTACGTTCCCCAAGAAGCGTACCTCCTCTCGCCAAAAGTGGCATTTTGAGAACTTTGCCCTCAACTAATGAACACGAAGTGTATAAAGAACCTCCTCTAATTGAATAGCATGCTCCTCCATACTCTTGGAAAACACCAAAATGTCGTCCACAAACACTACTACGAACTTATTTAGAACATCTCTAAAAACAAGGCTCATCAAATCTACAAAATAAGATGAAGCATCGGTTCGTCCAAAAGGCATAACCAACCACTCAAAGAATCCGTTAGGTGTCCTAAGTGTCATCTTATCAATGCTATCGTCAGCGACTCTAAGTTGATGAAATCCAATGGCTAAATCAAGCTGAGAAAATACTAAAGAGCCAATCAATTGGTCGAAAAGGTCATATATCCTAGGAAGTGGATAACGGTTCTTCTTCATGAGCTTATTCAACTCTCTATATTCTACGCAAAGTCAAAGGGAAACATCCACCTTAGTAGCAAAGACGACTGCTTCTTCCCACTCAGATATGCTCCTCCTAATGAAGCCTTTCTCCAATAGCTCACGAATCTGCATGCCTAACTCCTTCCTCTCCCTAGGTGCCATGTGTATCACGGGCAATGATACTGGCTTAGCATTGTCAGTCAAATAGATCCTAAACTTGATCTCTCTCTGATGGGGTAATCCCCTAATCTCCTCAAAGACTTTCGAAAAATCTCTAATGACCAAAATTGAATCTAACTCTATGGATGATGAATCGAGGGAATGAAGGAAACTCAACATGACTGACCCCTTTGGGTCGCAAGAAACCTTGAGAGTCCTACCACTACATGTCTCTAGTCTATCGACTCTCCTCTCACAGTCTAATATCGCTCCATACGTGGATAGCCAATCCATCCCCAAAATCATCCCATGCCCCAAAAATTCCAATACATAGGTGTTGCAATCAAACTCTACGCCTAGGATAAAAATTTTCAAACCCCTACAAATCATAGACAAGTGTGCCGATCCTCTTATGTGGTTCGAAACAACAATGGGATCTACTACTAAAGAGATGTCTAAGTGCAAACAATCTACCAAAGTACTAGAGATGAAAGAGTGTGATGTTCCAGAATCGAAAAGAGACCGAATGGGAAAATCAGAAATAGAAATCAAACATTCCCATTGTGACTTTCCTACCTCCCTCGGGTCTACTGCTGGAAGGAGCTGCATCCAAAGCCTAAATCTGTCCTGCCAGTGCACCTACTACGTGCTTCGTCTTCTGAGGGCAAACTCTACTAATGTGATCAGGCTGTTCACAATTATAACACTTTCCCTTTATATTCTCTCTCTTGTAGTCTTTTGCAAAATGACTAAGCAATCCGCAGTTTTCACTTTACTCCTTTCTTTATCTCCTTCTCAGGGCCATCCCCTTTCTTCTTAGAATCTTCTTACTTAGGGACTTCCTTAGACTCTCCCTCCTTAGTTGCATCAGACATAAGCGCCATCTCCACAAGTGACTCATAAGTTGCTCCTTTTGGTACATGAGTTAACAACAACCATTGAAGGGGTTGATTCAATCCATTTGCGAACTTTAAGGCCTTTTTGTGCGATGTAGTCACTAGCCCCATTCCAAACCACGACAACTTATTAAATTGATTGATATACTCCTTAACAGAAAGACTACCTTACTTTAAGCCAATATACGATTCCAACTGCACACTCTCTTCTACTTGTGACAAAAACTTCCTTTTAAACCTCTCTCGAAATCCAAACCATCCAACATCTCTTCCTTCCAACTCAACAACCTCCCACCAATAAGAAGCCTCTGCTTTCAACTGCCAAGATGCAAGCTGAATTCTCTGCTTATCCTTCAGTCCCAATAGCCCAAATATCCTCTATGTGTTTCTTAACCAAGCTCGTGCCTCCAAAAAATTATCTCTACCGGAAAATGTCTTACCTCCTAAAATGGCGAAATCCTCGCATAGCTTAGAAAAATTGGCTGCTGCAATTGGGTTATGGGATTCCCACCTGCTGGTGCCGGATTGGGCGCTTGCCCTTGCACCTCTAGAGTCATAGCTTGTAAGTACAAAACCAGGTTAGGCCATGGACGCCCTCTAGAATATTAGGAGCATCCACCATTCTATGCAAAGAAAAAGAGAATTTAGGCTTGAAAGAATCGAAGGAAGATTGAATTGGACTTTGAGGGGATTTTTATAAAAAAACTCTTTTATACTTCAAAACTATTTCTAAGAGTTTCCTTCTGAAAAATACTTTTAAAACAAGTTATCTTGAAAAATACTTTACTTTTCAAGACAAATTTTTAGGAATCATGTAACCTTAGGCTCTGATACCAAATGTAACGCTCCATACCCCTTAATGTACCCAAAAAGACACACTAAAAGATGTGGTGCATTATATGTATAGCTAAAAACTTATAGAGACTAAGATTCACAAGACAAAATAAATAAAACAATGGAAACAATTAAAAAAATAACTTATTTAAATTAAAATTCCATAAATACTTCATAAAACCAAATATGTCTAAAAATACCAAATATCCATGTCTAGAGAAAAAAATTATCTCAGTCACAACATCAGAGTGCATAAAATAACCATCCCTCTCAAAGAAAAGTACTAGTACATCAAATGAAATAAAAACTAAAAAAGAAGAAGTACAATACATGAAGAAAGTCTTTGCAGCTGAACCTTCAAAATATTCTGAAATCTACTATCCCTGCCATTGGTGGCCTATAGGGGGAAACAGAAATAGAGGAGTGGTTCAAACTAAAAGTCTGGTGAGTGATAGTAATTACTAGTATTCTTAAGCAAGATAAAGATAATTGACTTTGCAACAATTCTAATATAAAAGGAGATAAAGGAAAGATAAAGCTGGTATAAAATACGATTTAACTGTTAGGAACTGAGATGTTGGTTTTGATGACAACAACCTTTTTAACCTATCGTATTATAAAATATATACTAACACTATTTCTAGATAGATATGTATATGTAGGTACTATGCAGGATACACACACACACACACACACACACACACACACACAGGTATTGATTACTGAAGACTGATCAGTACAAAAACTCAAGACTCAAGATTCAGAATGGATATATCAAGATTGAAGACTCTAGACTATCAAGATCAAGATTTCAAGATAAGTGCCTAGTTTTAGTTAAAACGTCATAATAGCATGGAAATCTTCATTTCAAATTTCATTTGCGATGGAACGCATTTCAATCTTCTTAGTCATTTGCAAACCCACAATATGTAGCTTACAAAGCTACGACAAGTGGCTTACAAACCCACGAACATCCTGGTTTTGTATAAGTTCTCGAGTCCTGATGTGATGAAATATTCTGCAGGAAGAAGCTTGCAAAACTAATTCAAAATGGTTTTTCAAAATGATTTTCAGAGCTCCTTTTCAAAAAAAAATTAGCTTTAAAAATTATCTATTCAAATGATTTTCAAAAAGATGTTTTAGCCTTAAAATATTCTTTGTTTTTGTTTTAAATAAACTCTTGTTTTAAACTTCGTTTGTTTTTAAAACTATCTTCTGATTTTTAATATTCTTTATAATATATATACTTGAGATTTACAATCAAATTTATATATATACGTTCTAAAATATATTTTATTCTTCTTTGTTTTAAAACATAGGAAGATTAGTTTATTTTACTCCAGAATCATTTGATCTTGTTTTCCTTTTAATACCAATTTCAAAACAAATTTCACATAGTTTTTAACTAAGGTATGTCGACATCATGGGATACCCTATGTCGACATGGTGACCGTTAAATTCAAAAGTTTCAGTTTTCAAAAGAAGTGTCTATTCGTTTAAATCTCTTCACGAATGGTCATGACCGTTACTGGTCTATAAATAGCCTTCACAAACGAATTTTTTAACTAACTATTTTTCTTATTTTCTTTACTCCTTCTTCTCCGCAAATCCATATTCTAAAATTTTCATATTTTTAAGATCGTGTTGAAATTCTGCCGCATTCTCAAGTGAATCAAATTAGAACCTCACTCTTTTTTGATTCCCTGCCCTCTCTCGAAGGTCAAGGTACTATTCAGAGTTATAGGATCAATTTGTAATCAAAAGTATATCGAGTCTCTCTATAAGATGTGGTTGTGCCTGAAAATCAATTGGGTGATTGTAACGACCCACCCTTTTGGATGATTTAAATCGACAATGAACCATACATGTCAAATTCAAACCATTCAAAAGGGAGGATTGGTAATGGGGCTAATAAAAAATAAAATAAAAGAAGGAAAAATAAAACATAGAATCTCACAGCGGAATGACAAATATAATAATCAAATAAATAGTTCATGAAGTTGTTTTACAAATAACACGTGATTACACTTTTAAAATTCGAATTAGAGTTATACATACTGTAGAAATAAACAATCAATGCAGTGGAATACATGATGCAATGGAATAATTATAATAGTAATAATATACTAAGTCTTCGTCTTAGTCCTCCAGATAATAAAATGGTCTTCAGTACACTGAAAAAGCTTAGACAGACCGGAGCGTAATGAAAACAAAATACTCGAGTCATAACTAAAAGATCTTATGTATGTCAAACTTCTAAAATAAAATGTGAGTGCAATGGATTCAGAGATGTTATGGGATTTTCCATCTCCTATCAAGTGTACAACGTGAATATAATTATTGAATGATTTCAAATAATTCAAAATATCAATCTTAATCATCTAATTAAAGCAAATTCGAAGTTCGAATTAATTTAAACCCTTAAAATAATTCAGTTCCAAATAAAATCCAAATCTAAGAAATTATATGGGTATATGTCTTTTCAACCAGTACCAAAAATCAACATTTCAAATCAATGAAAACAATTTGGGTTTATCATTTCAACCCATAATGATTTTCAAGTAATAATAATTAAGGAAACATGCAGAGTGATCACAATATATAAATCAAACACATCATCCAATATCCAATGTAAAAAAAATAAAATTCAAACATCCATCATAATTATCATCCAATTCAAACAATGAATATTCATAATTTATAGGTTATTATTTACATGTAATTAAGTGGCAATTATAATTTCAATAATAATTTAAGTGATAATTTAATTCAAAATAATTCGAACTAACAGGAATAACAATTTAATATACCAAACAACCATAAATAAATTCCTAATAACATCAAAAAATTAATGTAACTAACATAAGAAATTTTAAAAGTTGTGAGTGGGTCAAAACACTCACCTTTGAATTTCAAATCGATTTGAAATTCAGATAAAAGCCCAAATTTAAACAGCCTCGGAATTTGTCCAAACCAGCGTCAAAATGTCCGGAATTTCGATATAATCCCAATGAAATAAACCACGCGTGAATTCGAGCTCATATGAAAAGGTTATGATAATTAAAATATTGAAAAATTATGGTCTAGGTTGACTTTGGGCACAACTTCGGTCTGCCACATCAAATCCCCGGTGCTTGCTCTGAGTTTTTGCTAAAATGACCCAAGACCCGAGTTATTTTCTTCCTGACCCGAAGTTGCTGCAGGATTTTTGCCTCTGAAACCCGCGACCGAAGTTGCTGCAGATCCACTTTTTTTTTGGAATTGAAATTAGGTTTTGGAGTTTGGAAATTAGGTTTGATGTTCTATCATTTGAGAAGGAGGAAGGAGATGTACGTACAAAAATAATGAAATGAGAAACAGTTAGGGTTTATAACAGCCTATATATAGGCAGGGTTGGATCGAAACGATAACAACGATCCAAATGGGTCATCTAATATACTGAAATATAGGTTTTCGATATTTTTAAAATCAATGGGACTAGTTTCAAATCCTAATTCCATTGTATATATAAGTTAGCTTAAAAATCAACTTATTTCAAATTGATTTCAATTAAATTTATTTCTACGCATTTTGAGTCCGTACAATCATACGACAAGTCCGATTAATATGAAACTTGAAACCTTACAATAATTCACCGTTACGGATCCAATGAAACTAGATTCATCGAAATCCGAGACAGTTGCCAAAATAGTTATTTTCACGTTAATTAGATAAATTAATATTAAATTAATTTAGTCACTTTTTAATTCAAATTTTATAATTTACAGTTACTATCATTTTGGATTACTTAATAATTTATAATCCTTTTAAAAAAAATTCTATATCAATTTATTATTTAATATTTCACAATCTACAGTGTTTAATTTCTATTTCAATAAATTGAGTAATTATAATTTAAATTTCCAGTAAATCCATTTATTTGACTTACCATCTTATTATACAATCAATTGTTACCTTATGGATTAATTATCATGGTTTATATCTAATTACACCCATATTATGCAATTTCATCTTTTATTTGTATTAACTACTATGTTCCAATTATATTGAATCTTGTCAACTTTACACATTAATTAAATAAAAATCCCAATTAATTATTTATCCCGGTTACACTCTTTTATTAAATCAATTTATTTCCTAGGCAATTATAATTACATTTCTATTCCTTTTGTTACATTCATAAATTTCAGTTATTGTCTTAACTTACATTAATGCTACATCTAATTGCATTTAATTTCAATTGACTAAATATATTGGTAACAAACAACAATCGCCAACATTATTACACTTTATAACATTTGTAAGTTTATTATTTACAATAAATTATTATAACTACTACTACCCCACTACCATTATCAATGACAATTAATTAAACCTTATTCCACTAATTAATCAACATTTGAATTACCAACTGTAACAACCCGCATATTTATCAATTGTATATTTAAATATTTTATTTAAATATTTCATCGTTCGTCAGATTTTGGTCCGAAAAGCTACTTTTTGCAAACAGTCGAATTAGGACTCGAGACCACTTCCATTGAGTTCAAAATGCCGTTTGCGACCTTTTTGAGTATAAGCTTCGATATGTTTGGAGATAGTTGATTTTTGCTACTTTTTCCCGCTTATGACTTTGGTTTGGACTGCACCCTTATTAGCTCAGCCCAACCCCCTTCTCTTCATAACTTCTCCTCTTTGCTTACACACTCAAGCTTTAGCAACAATGGTTGAAGAGAATGGGAAATAGAAATTCCTAAGCCCTAGCTTGCTTTGCAAATCCAACTTCTAGCTCCAAATTCAAGAGAACCTATTGGTAAGCATCTCCTTCATCTTCTCCAACTCTTTCTCCATTCAATTTCAGAAATTTCCTAAACCTAATTTAGGAAATGTTTCTCTTTTAAGCTTAGATTGAAGCTTCTTGAGTTGTTATTGAAGAGGAATTGATCTTAGCTTGTTTTTAAAGCTTCTCCTACATTGATTTGGGTTCAAGGTGAGATTTTTATCTCACATCTTTGTCTATATTTATCTTCGATTGTTAGGTATGAATTCCTAACGTTTATTCGTGTGCAATTGATTTTGGTTTGGATTGATTTTGTGTATATTCCAATTTTTGGTGTTTTGGTCTAATTTATGAAAATCCTATTATGGATATTTGGACATTGATATTTGAGGCGTATCGAAGAGCCGTTTAGGCTGGGTTGTCGTTCGACGTAATTCCTTAGTCATCGCCATTTGCTCGTTCGATCGTTTTCGATATTCGTTTGGCCATTTTTGGCCTAGGTTCAGGGAATGCCCTGAACCCCAGATTCAGACGTCTGAAACGTAATATTCAGACGTCTGAATATTGTTCTGGGAAGATTTCTATTTCCAAATTCAGACGTCTGAATATATGGTTTCAAACGTCTGAATTGGTTCATTTGGAACTAGAAAGGAAATAGGCTAAAAAGTGCCTATTTCAGACGTCTGGATCCAAGGTTTCAGACGTCTGAATTCTGTCTTTGGAAAATATTTATTTTCCAGATTCAGACGTCTGAATCCTTGATTTCAGACGTCTGAATCAGCACTATTTTGCCTATTCGCTTGAGAATTCCAATTTAAATCGATTCGTGATGATCCTATTTGTTGTTATCATTTATTATGACTTTGATGACTCCTTTTTAGGGATTTTTGAATATCCATTTCGATGGATTCTTTATCGGTTTCTTTGGATTTTATTCACGTCTTCGAATGTGAATTTTACTAATTGATTGTTCCTACAATCTTCTTTGTGATTTGTCACTTTAAAAATATAAAGGTTTTATATACTAGTAGTAAATATCAAAACTCTTTCTTCAAATGATTTCAACACTATTTTATTACAAAGCTCGTTTTCTCAAACCGACTTCTAATCTATTAGTATATACAAACCTTTACCTCACTCGTATGAGAAATCTAATTAAACGACTTAGTAAAACAAGTGGTATGAAACGCTTGCGTTTACTTCGTCGGTTAATTCTTGGACTTGTTCGATTGAATCTCTTGTGACAATTTTCTAGTGGAGATCTACAATTTGTTCGTAAATATTTAAGTTAAGCTAGTGGCTATGGGACATGAAGCTGAGCTCATATATTTACTAGCTTACTGTAATTGACACTTCTCTTTGATCATGACGATCATTTTATGTTTTAGACTAGCATTGTGCAATGTCTTTAAGATTTGGTTCATCGGATGTCACGCCGTACGACGTCGTTGTTCCCTTTGATTGTGATTTGGTTCATTGGATGTCACGCTGTACGATGTCGTTGTTCCCTTTGATTGTGTTTTGGTTCATCGAATGTCACGCTGTACGACGTCGTTGTTCCCTTTGATTGTGTTTTGGTTCATCGGATGTCACGATGTACGACGTCGTTGTTCCCTTTGATTGTGTTTTGCTTCATCGGATGTCACGCTGTATGACGTCGTTGTTCCCTTTGATTGTGATTTGGTTCATCGGATGTCACGTTGTACGACGTCGTTGTTCCCTTTGATTGTGTTTTGGTTCATCGGATGTCACGCTGTACGACGTCGTTGTTCCCTTTGATTGTGATTTCTGGATTTCGTGTGTTGAATTCTGGAATTTATGTTTCACCAACTTTTACGATTGGCATTGATATATATGTAATTTATTGTGGCTTGGTGAATGAAATTAGGAGTATGACATTCCTTTTTATCTTTGAGAAGATTTTGTGATATTGATTAATCTCTTGTTGATTTTCAATTACTTATATATATCACAGCTTGGCATGGTGATTATTATCCATTTAGTCATATCTCTTATTCTATATCATTTCATCTGATATTTATAGCTAGACTGATCCGTTTATTATTTTCTTATTAAATAATACTCGGGTCAGACCGAGATGTTACAGGTGCTTCTGCTTGACTTCTCCCCTGGGATTCATTACTCTGAGTTTTGGCAAATTACTTAGATTAGTAGTTTATTTTGTTGTATACACTTGAGATATAGACTCATAGTTGTATTCTTTCTTATAGCACGTGTTGCTATTCTTTTGTATTATTGTGGATCTTTTTGACCACTACTCTGACATACACTTCCATGTGTTAATTATGTATTCATATCTTCTTCCGCCTTTGTGATATGAATTATCTGTGACTGATTTGTGTTATGCTTATTTCTATATTTGTTTCCGAAGATATATTAGCCACTGTGTAGTAGCTTTGAGTTTGTGTCGGTACGTCGGATTTCTCTCTTGATAAACAAATGCATGTTATACTATCTGACATATCGATGCTCGCGCAAAGCAATTGCACGGATGGTCGCTCCTCAACAGCCTTATTCTTCGTGCTAGTTGACAGCATTCATCGTAATGTTCTAGGCTAGCATGGGTATAGAGGTGGGGCGTCACAGCTTGGTATCGGAGCCAAACTTCGGAACAATATGGAATATTATAACAAGGATCATCGTCCTAAGTCCATCTTAGGAGTCGTGCTTTAGGATTTTATTCGGGTCTTCGTACCGTCCTATCCTATTTTACTTTATGATTCCTTGTTTTATCTATCAACATTGCTTGATATTTATTTTGAGAATAACTTTTCTCCTTCTTTCTTTCTTAAAGAAGAGAAATGGTTAGACCAGGCCGTCCCAGCGCCGGTCAATCTTAAATCTCGTGTCTGCTCATCAGCTTTTAAATCTCGTGAAGAACGCTCAAGCTGCAGGACCCATTCCAGAGCCTACTCATCCTAGATCCGGTTTTGCACGCTTGTGCAGAGACTATACCGATTTGGGTGGAAGGTCATTCAAAGGATCCGAGAGTGTTATAGAAATTCAAGCTTAGCTCAAATCATGCGATCGAATCTTTTCTCGCATGAACCTTATTGACCTTCATCGAGTCCAAGTGGCTTCTAGCATGCTCCAAGAAAGAGCGTTAGATTGGTATGAGCTTTTACTTTCTGAAATCGTTGAGGCGGATCTCACTTGGGAGAAATTCCAGGAATGATTCGAATTGAAATTTGTGTCAGAGGCTGAAAAAGTAACTTTGGCCCGGCGTTTTATTGACCTTGTTCAAGGTGAATCTTCTGTGACAGATTATGTCGCCTCTTTCGAGTCTCTTTCTAAATACGGGGTTGAGTATATTAATACCCCGATGAAGAAAAATCAAAGATTTGTCTATGGCTTGAATAAGAATCTTAAGAAGCCATTGCTTTTGAAACTGGAGGTTTCATTTGATCAGCTTATTGATATCGCTCTTCGTCTTGAAGAGGCCGATAGAGAAAGCGATATTGAAGTTGTGCGTGCCAAACAGAACTTCAACAACAACATGAAGAGGCCTATTAAATTCGAAGGCCCCAATCCCATCAAGAAAGGGAAGAATCAAACTCTGGTAGCAAAGTCTCCTATCTCTAGTCGTGGACGATGCTACAATTGTGGTTCCACGGACCACTATGCAAAGGAGTGCCCGAAAACTCTCCTTTTCCGTTATTGCAAAAGTTCGGGTCATCTTATATCTACATGTCCCATTCTTCAAAGCAGGAGAGAGGGAGAGCTGAATATTGTGCAAGCTCCTGGTAACACTTCTCGTGGTCAAGGTATTTTTCACTCAATCCTTGATGGCATTGTTTTATTTCGTGGTCTTCTTAGTTGAGTTCTTTTTGATATGGGTTCCATCTCACTATTTTATATCAAAAGAACTTGTTGATTCTTTTTCTTTAAAAATATTTTTGGGCTTGATGAGTTCTTTGAGAGTTGTGAATCCGGATGGTAGGTCCGCAACACTCAATTTGCTTTCTATTGATGTCGAAATTATTTTATGTGATTTATCTTTCCGAGCCGATATTTTTACTTAGGCTTCGGAATTATTTTTTGTAAGGATTGGCTTAATCGTTGTGAAGCCCATATCCTATTTTCTCGCGTGGACTATTCCTCTTCGACATTTTCAATCTGTTAAGCAGATTTCTATTTTTCCTTTATGATTTTGATTCCAACTTGATGGCATCATTTTATTCCTTAAGCCCACTTATAAGGAAAGTGTTATTTCTCTCATTCATGTAGTTAGAGAAATTTTCCAGTATTTTTGAGCTTGTCTTAGGATTATCACATAAGTAATCTTTTGTGTGGTGCTAAGGTCTTTTCAGTTTGACCTTGCCACCGATTTTCATTTGGCTACGAGTCGCGTGAGTTAGCATTCCACTTACGCACTCCGCACTCGCTATGATTCTAATGAATGACTTATTTTGTTATTCAATTTGTCCAGCTTATTTCATCCATTTTATATATCAAATATTCTATGAATATTTCGATGAGACCATTCTTTTATTTATTGGTTTTGGATGAAAATAGAAATTTAAAATTTTGTAAATCTTTTTCGTAAGATTTATTTATAAGTACAATTTGATTTGCTCTTAAACAAGCAAAGAATATTCTTAAAGGTTTTTAAGAAACATGTTTACTATATAGAAGATGATTTTGTGATTGTATTGCCCATTTAGTGTGTTAAGAATTCTGGTCGATGTGCTTGATCAACGTTATCGATAGGAATTTCCTAAACGCTTAGATGAGACAGTCAGACACGATATATTGACTTGTAAAAATGTAAATTTTTCTAGAAAGATTATTACATAAAGATAAATTTAATTTTGAAAGTCTTAGCTTTTCGGGAAAGAAGATTATTTAAAAGGAATTCTTTCTTTCCGATACTCTTATTCTTGTGTTTTCCGAAGGGAACCAAGACTTTATCTCTTGTATCAATGCTAATCATATTGGTTTGGATGCCGTTCTCTTGCAAAAGAGAACGTGCTATCACTTGTGCTTCTAAACCATTAAAGCCGATCGAGACTAGGTATGTCACTCATGATCTAGTGCTCGCGGCTATTGTTTTTACTTTTGGAATTTGGCATCATCATATTTGGATGAGAAATTTGTTCTCCACCCCGATCATAAATCTTTGGGATAATTATTTTCTCATATGGAACTCCATGTTGACTCGAGTTCCTGACATCTTATGATCTTGATATTCTTTTATTCCCGGAGGGAAAATCGTGTTGCAAATGCGTTTAGTCGTAAGCAACAAGTGGTTGATTCTTTGATGTTGTCTGAATGGAATTATCTTTTTATCAAGTTCATCGGACATTTTGGTATACTTCGTTTTATTGAGCTTCATCTCCTTCCTTTTATGAATTAGTGTCCGGTGTTCTTTTATGGTGTTTGATTCATTGGATGTACCGTTTGTACTACATCAATGTCTTTACTATTTGATTCATTGGATGTACCGTTTGTACTACATCAATGTCTTTGCTATTTGATTCATTGGATATACCGTTTGTACTACATCAATGTCTTTGCTATTTGATTCATTGGATGTACCATTTGTACTACATCAATGTCTTTGCTATTTGATTCATTGGATGTACCGTTTGTACTACATCAATGTCTTTGCTATTCGATTCATTGGATGTACCGTATGTACTACATCAATGTCTTTGCCTTTGGTTCATTGGGCGTACCGTTTTTGTACTACGCTGATGTCCCAAATTATTTGAGTTTCTAGTTCCTCGGGCGTACCGTTTTTGTACTACGCCGTTGCACCGGCTCAATTTTCTACCGTTCTTGACGTTCCCCACGTCTTTTATCTACGGAAATGCCTTAGGGATTCCGGTTTTCATTCTTGGGCCCGGTGATATTGTGGAAATTGAAGTTTCACCAGATTTGATTTTTTGAGCAACATCCTATTCGAATTATTGCTTTGGAGCTCAAACGACTTCGAAATAAAGATGTTCTTCTTGTGAGAGTTCAATGGTTCTCAAATCCCAGGGATTACTCTTGGGAATCTAGAGAATTCATTGAGCGATCTCGTTCTTGCTAACTCTTTCGTGCTCTTTATGGTGAACTTCTTATTTCAATTTTCTTTTGTGTTGATATGCTTCCATGGTTGTTACTTCTTATTTTCCTCTTAAGTATTGCGAGCACGCAATTTCTTTAAGGAGGGGAATCTGTAACAACCCCCATATTTATCAATTGTATATTTAAATATTTTATTTAAATGTTTCATCGTTCGTCGGATTTTGGTCTGAAAAGCTACTTTTTACAAACAGTCGAATTAGGACTCGAGACCACTTCCATTGAGTTCAAAATGCCGTTTGCGACCTTTTTGAGTATAAGCTTCGATATGTTTGGAGATAGTTGATTTTTTCTACTTTTTCCCGCTTATGACTTTGGTTTGGACTACACCCTTATTAGCTCAGCCCAACCCCCTTCTCTTCATAACTTCTCCTCTTTACTTAAACACTCAAGCTTTAGCAACAATGGTGGAAGAGAATGGGAAATAGAAATTCCTAAGCTCTAGCTTGCTTTGCAAATCCAACTTCTAGCTCCAAATTCAAGAGAACCTATTGGTAAGCATCTCCTTCATCTTCTCCAACTCTTTCTCCATTCAATTTCAGAAATTTCCTAAACCTAATTTAGGAAATGTTTCTCTTTTAAGCTTAGATTGAAGCTTCTTGAGTTGTTATTGAAGAGGAATTGATCTTAGCTTGTTTTTAAAGCTTCTCCTTCATTGATTTGGATTCAAAGGTGAGATTTTTATCTCACATCTTTGTCTATATTTATCTTCGATTGTTAGGTATGAATTCCTAACGTTTATTCGTGTGCAATTGATTTTGGTTTGGATTGATTTTGTGTATATTCCAATTTTTGGTGTTTTGGTCTAATTTATGAAAATCCTATTATGGATATTTGGACATTGATATTTGAGGCGTATCGAAGAGCCGTTTAGGCTGGGTTGTCGTTCGACGTAATTCCTTAGTCATCGCCATTTGCTCGTTCGATCGTTTCCGATATTCGTTTGGCCATTTTTGGCCTAGGTTCAGGGAATGCCCTGAACCCCAGATTCAGACGTCTGAAACGTAATATTCAGACATCTGAATATTGTTCTGGGAAGATTTCTATTCCCAGATTCAGACGTCTGAATATATGGTTTCAGATGTCTGAATTGGTTCATTTGGAACCAGAAAGGAAATAGGCTAAAAAGTGCCTATTTCAAACGTCTAGATCCAAGGTTTCAGACGTCTGAATTCTGTCTTTGGAAAATATTTATTTTCCAGATTCAGACGTCTGAATCCTTGATTTCAGACGTCTGAATCAGCACTATTTTTCCTATTTGCCTATTCGCTTGAGAATTCCAATTTAAATCGATTCGTGATGATCCTATTTGTTGTTATCATTTATTATGACTTTGATGACTCCTTTATAGGGATTTTCGAATATCCATTTCGATGGATTCTTGATCGGTTTCTTTGGATTTTATTCACGTCTTCGAATGTGAATTTTACTAATTGATTGTTCCTACAATCTTCTTTGTGATTTGTCACTTTAAAAATATAAAGGTTTTCTATACTAGTAGTAAATATCAAAACTCTTTCTTCAAATGATTTCAACACTATTTTATTACAAAGCTCGTTTTCTCAAACCGACTTCTAATCTATTAGTATATACAAACCTTTACCTCACTCGTATGAGAAATCTAATTAAACGACTTAGTAAAACAAGTGGTATGAAACGCTTGCGTTTACTTCGTCGATTAATTCTTGGACTTGTTCGATTGAATCTCTTGTGACAATTTTCTAGTGGAGATCTACAATTTGTTCGTAAATATTTAAGTTAAGCTAGTGGTTATGGGACATGAAGCTAAGCTCATATATTTACTAGCTTACTGTAATTGACACTTCTCTTTGATCATGACGATCATTTTATGTTTTAGACTAGCATTGTGCAATGTCTTTGAGATTTGGTTCATCGGATGTCACGCTGTACGACGTCGTTGTTCCCTTTGATTGTGTTTTGGTTCATCGGATGTCACGCTATACGACGTCGTTGTTCCCATTGATTGTGTTTTGGTTCGTCGGATGTCACGCTGTACGACGTCGTTGTTCCCTTTGATTGTGTTTTGGTTCATCGGATGTCACGATGTACGACGTCGTTGTTCCCTTTGATTGTGTTTTGGTTCATCGGATGTCACGCTGTACGACGTCGTTGTTCCCTTTGATTGTGTTTTGGTTCATCGGATGTCACGCTGTACGACGTCGTTGTTCTTTTTGATTGTGATTTGGTTCATCGGATGTCACGCTGTACGACGTCGTTGTTCCCTTTGATTGTGATTTGGTTCATTGGATGTCACGCTGTACGACGTCGTTGTTCCCTTTGATTGTGTTTTGGTTCATCGGATGTCACGCTGTACGACGTCGTTGTTCCCTTTGATTGTGTTTTGGTTCATCGGATGTCACGCTGTACGACGTCGTTGTTCCCTTTGATTGTGTTTTGGTTCATCGGATGTCACGCTGTACGACGTCGTTGTTCCCTTTGATTGTGATTTGCTTCATCGGATGTCACGCTGTACGACGTCGTTGTTCCCTTTGATTGTGATTTGGTTCATCGGATGTCACGCTGTACGACGTCGTTGTTCCCTTTGATTGTGTTTTGGTTCATCGGATGTCACGCTGTACGACGTCGTTGTTCCCTTTGATTGTGATTTCTGGATTTCGTGTGTTGAATTCTGGAATTTATGTTTCACCAACTTTTACGATTGGCATTGATATATATGTCATTTATTGTGGCTTGATGAATGAAATTAGGAGCATGACATTCCTTTTTATCTTTGAGAAGATTTTGTGATATTGATTAATCTCTTGTTGATTTTCAATTACTTATATATATCACAGCTTGGCATGGTGATTATTATCCGTTTAGTCATATCTCTTATTCTATATCATTTCATCTAATATTTATAGCTAGACTGATCCGTTTATTATTTTCTAATTAAATAATACTCGGGTCAGACCGAGATGTTACAGGTGCTTCTGCTTGACTTCTCCCCTGGGATTCATTACTCTGAGTTTTGGCAAATTACTTAGATTAGTAGTTTATTTTGTTGTATACACTTGAGATATAGACTCATAGTTGTATTCTTTCTTATAGCACGTGTTGCTATTCTTTTGTATTATTGTGGATCTTTTTTGACCACAACTCTGACATACACTTCCATGTGTTAATTATGTATTCATATCTTCTTCCGCCTTTGTGATATGAATTATCTGTGACTGATTTGTGTTATGCTTATTTCTATATTTGTTTCCGAAGATATATTAGCCACTGTGTAGTAGCTTTGAGTTTGCGTCGGTATGTCGGATTTCTCTCTTGATAAACAAATGCATGTTATACTATCTGACATATCGATGCTCGCGCAAAGCAATTGCACGGATGGTCGCTCCTCAACAGCCTTATTCTCCGTGCTAGTTGACAGCTTTCATCGTAATGTTCTTGCCTAGCGTGGGTATAGAGGTGGGGCGTCACACCAACTTACCTACATTAATTGTAATAATTTAGGGAATTAATTGCAATTGATTTCTAATTAAATTTAGTAGACCAAATAAATAGGTAATATAAAATAATTATTACCAATAGCCTTTCATCACATTTAGAAATTCAATATTTACAAAAAATGTTACAAATTCTTATATGACAGTAATTTTATTCAATTACTATTAACAATATATTATTTCATTAGTTAATTAAATATTTACATTTGTTTTCTCATATTCAATTTAAAACCAAGTATAACATTTACATTATTTCCTTCCTTGGAATTTCATTTCAATTGTTACTAATTAATTCTAATTGACATTGTTACCTTTCATTTTTAGTTATTATTTCATTAATAAATCCTAAATTTTTATTCTTTCCAATTATTAAATCACAAATCTGATTAAATTAACAAATTTTAATTGTCGAAAATTATGGGTCGTTACACTCTCCTCCACTCAAAACTTTTTGTCCCCGAAAAGGAAAAAGAATGGAGAAGGAATTAAGAAATCAATATATCTTATTCAAAATATTAATTTTATAAATAATTGCTTTACAAATTTAAATAAATTAAATATACTAAATAAAGTGTGTCAATTTATAAAAAATTAAATCCGTTTATATTCAAGTTAACAAAAGTTTTGAAAACATTTCATAAAAATTTCTAAGTCCAAAATCCACGAAATTTTTTGACAGAGTCTCCTTTGTAAAGGAGGCCTGGGAGAAACAATAATATCAAAATATAACAATATATATCAAAATTTTCAAAACAATATATCCCGACAGTGGGAAAAATAATATAACAACGCTAGAAAACTGTAATCCGAGAACGTACCTATTGGTTGAGCAAATAACGCTTATTTTATAAAACCAAAATCAGTAGCAATTGCTTCCATAACCCGTATCCCATTTATATAATCCAAAGAGGTTAATAATTATGTAGAAGTGAAATGATTATATTGTTTTACATTCACAACAAACAATCAACATATCATAACAACAACCACTTTCAACCAAAAGAATACTATCATCATATGAAATCAAAATAAATCAATACAACATAACAACAATCTTTTGCAAACAAGCATACAATTTTCACACGGGATCAAAGTAATCAACCATTTCTGAAGTTACAATCAGAAAATTTAATATAGTATTCATTTTTTTTTACTTTACTTATCAATAGCTTCAAACATTAACTTAAGTTCATAATTCTTTGCTTACAATATTCACTTTCTATTTCATTTTATTTAGTAGCACTACAGTTATAACTCAGGTTTATAACTATTTTCATATCAAATTTCTTATTTATAAAAGTAAATTTCATTGAACACTTTCAATATTTAAGTTTTTCTTGTATAAAATTCCATTACATTTCCTTATTTAACATTACAACTTTTAATATATCGGTAAGTTATATATATGTTTCTAAGAATGAAATTGAAAGTTACACAAGTTTATATTATTTCATTTTAGTAAATAAATGTTCAACGATTATCATTTCTTATTTTAATCTCCTTTTTGTTTACACGTTACAAATTTCAAATTCCATATATATTTCATTTATGACTTAGCATTTAATTTCTTACTTCTAAATTTAGAAGTTCCAATTATTATTAAATAGTTAAAAAAAATCCATTACAACAATTGAAAATTAATATATGTTTACTTTAGTTTATTCAACTGGGTTTTTTTCCTTCTCATTATTTACTTTTCCATTCATTTATTTATATAAAGATCAATCACTTACATAATTTGTTTTCCCTTAAGGGTTTAAGTCATTAAAGAATCATTTCATAAAATATTACTTAAGCTTCTACTACCTTACTTAAGTTTATTACTTAATTTAGTTATTGAATAAAAATTTAAGTTTTTGGTAATCACCCTTGAAAAGAAAGGAAATATTTCAACATATCTAAAAATTCAATTAAAACATTTAACCTCATTCACTTAGTAAAATATAAGATATATTTAAAACATCCTCATAGCATTATGTAAAGATTTTTCAAAAGTCTAAAATAATGTTAGAAATTTATATCAAAACATTAAAATAAGCTTTAAAATAAAGTTCCTTAAATCTAAAATTTAATGGACTCATTTTTTTGTAAAATAAGTATATACTCATGATTACTGAACCGAAACTAATAGTATACACAAACCTTACATTAAATTTCTAAATTAATTAATTTTTTCACACTTGTTTTAAAATGAATATTTAAATCATGGAAAAACATTTATTATGGTTAAATACAAAAATTCAAACAGTAAACAAACCAATAAATATACTATAAATACTTTGAAATCAAGTAAATATTCAAAACTATACTTCCAAAATAGAGATTCAATGTTACTTGTCAAGTATATTACTATAAACAAACTTCGCAAATCAATTTTTTTCCATTTATATAATATCCTTAAATTATACATTCAAAGAAATTTATATAAATTTTATTTGAAATATTCATTTGAAAGCTTCATTTGCAAATCAATCATCTTTAATACTTTAATACTTTTCAAAAATTCAATTGTAAAACTCCTTGCTTCATTTATAAATACTGTTTAAATATTTTAAATAACATCTTTATAAATATGTGCAAACTTTTGAAAACAATTATTTACATTATTACTATATTTACAAAGAAACTATTGAGAACATTAACTCCATTATTTATAAATTTATTAGTTTTATCTCAAGATACTTTTCAAACATTATAAATAAATCAATAATCATTTACTTTAAATATGTTTTATTTAATTAATAACTTCTAAAATATTTACAACACTAATAATTTACTATTAAACCATGTTGTATGTAAATAAAAAATATTTTAAACATTTTATAGTATTTAGAAATGACAAAAATGACCAAAATATCTTTTATATAATACTTTATCAAAATACTTTTACAACTCAATGTCTTAATAAGTTTACCCTCGTTCTTGCAGGCTCTAGCCATGCGTTGATCAGGCGCAAGGCTAGAGTTCTCCAAGTACTTAGTAGACTTGTTTCTACATCTAGTGAAAATATATTTAAAAATAGGTATGAGAAGTACCGCTCAAAATCCAATGTCAAATGATGATAAAACGATAGTAGTGGCTCGCTGCTGATCCAGTATTTACGCAATGGACACAAAACTTTGCAGAAATCCTTCAACCTTTCGGATTCCAGAAAAATGTCGTAGCTAGTTCGTAAAAAAGGGACCATCAACCCCTACTATAGTGGTATGCTGCTGATTCAATGATTTACGCAGTAGATGCACTTCCTTCCTGGAAGATCCATAGACAACAGATCCTAGGATCAAAAGCACCTCCATTAGGTAAACTAAAGAGCCATCTACCCTAAAAAAAATCGAGGAGCTCATGAGTTTAAGTCCGGACAACCATATTAGTTTGAATCATTTCTGAATTCTCCCAAGTCCATTAGGGTTTAATGGTCAAACCCATTCCAGGATTCCCCAAGTCCATCTGGGTCGAAGCATATCATACTTTAACTCTTCACGGAGGGTACTTCCCCATACCTCTTACTTCAAAATATAACATACCATATTTAGTACCTTTTCAAAATCATAGCTTCAAATATCGCACTTATATAAATTTCATTATATATATTACTTTATATATACGGTCTGACGAGTTTTATTTTAAAGTTACATATATTTTAAAAGTTGTTATACGTATTGGTTACATACATTGTTTAGGCTATTCCTAATTTTGAATTTGCACGTGTGTGTGTGTCTATGGTTATATAAGATTTTGTTTTATGTTATATACATGTGTGATATGTTTATATCTATATGAGTATTTATCTCAAATATATTATTTAAAATGATAATTTTAATTAATTGTATGTTATTTGATATTTGTTTTAAATTTAAATATTGATTTCGTGGAAATAATAATAATATGTATATATATATTTGTTGTTTCGATCTAAATTGTTCTAATTGTCTCATCAATTTCCATAATCAACTTTATCCGTCATATTCGTGCCAATCTTGCTTTATTTTGGAAATCGTCACTTGGATTTGGTCAATTTCGCAATTCAATTCATAGCCGGCTATGCTTTCTATCTCCTCTCTAGCGCCGAAAGGTAAGCAATCACTCTCGATTAACGTTCTTGTATTTGTTAAATTTGATTTCAATTGAAACGACAATTGAAATATGTTGTTGTAGTTATTTTAAATTGTTATATATGCGTTATCTATATTTGTTCACCTGTGGGATATGATACCATATCCTATTGTTTATATTATATTGTAACTGATAATATATGCCTGTTATTATTATTATCATATTTATTATCAATCTGCAAGTTCCTGGTTAGTTTAGACTTCCCTATGGGTTGAAATGATACATACCCGAATGATCTGTAGAATAAGGGAAAATCATTATGGGTTGAAATGATAAACCCAAGCAATTTTCATTGAATTGAATTTGGGATTGCAGGTTGAAATGATATATACCCGTATATATTTAAATTATGGATTGAAATGATAAATATCCGTATCACTTGACCATAAGAAAGAAAAATTTATACAGACACCATTGGTCTATATATAAATATTTTAAAATGATTTCTGTGGTTTTGAATTTGAATATATATGGTTTTATCTGTTATTGTAATATTTTATATATAAATAAGTTTTAATGTAAAATAGATTCAATAATAAGTTTTAATTCAATAAGTATGATTTAATTATTATATAATATGTATAAGTATTTGCTTAAAAATTTATTTTAAAAAAATAGATCTTTATAATGATTTTATAAGTGAAGGT
Source organism: Allium cepa (assembly GCA_030765085.1). Lineage (NCBI taxonomy): Eukaryota > Viridiplantae > Streptophyta > Magnoliopsida > Asparagales > Amaryllidaceae > Allium > Allium cepa. The sequence goes on from CM060945.1 coordinate 148,058,408, forward strand.
TGGGAAGATAAATTTGAATATATTCGAAATTGTATTTAATTAAGAATTTTTGTTTAGTTAAATTGATTTGAAACTTATTGAATTTGAGGGTTTTAAGATATGATTTTATAACTTGATTTTGATTTAGAGAGATTAAATGGATATTTCAAGTTCTAAATAAATCAAAGGAAATATATATTTTATATAATTTAAGGTTATATAAAATGATAATGGATTTATTAAGTGAATATGTCAAAACTAAATAAAAATGGAGTTAAATAAAATATATATGAAAGTACCAATTTAGTTTTGAAAGTGCTATAATTTGGAAATATATATAATTGAAATGGAAATGATATTTTGGTTTTGAAGTATAAATTCTTTCTGAAATGACCACGGTGTTTGTTTGTTAACAGCGTACATTTCTACATTGTAGATAGTTCCATCGATCCTTAGAGGATGGTTATCCGAAACATCCTTTGAGTTACCTTGTATTTCAGTTGATATTTCACTTGAGTTGGATTTATTGATATAAGAATGTTAATCCTGAATCGAGTGTTTTGAGTTTTGCTTTACACTTGGGTCAAACTGAGTAATACAGCATTTGAGACTCACCTTTGGAGTTTGTAGCTTTGTTTGGAGATCTAATTATCGATTCTGCTTTCAGCTTTTCCACTCGATTTGTTCAGAGATGTTATCTGGTTGTATTCGAGACTTCACTGTATTTGAGATATTCTGCTGTATTTTATTTCTAACTCTTATGTTTATATAGTAGGTTCATGAACTACTATTTATCTATTCCGCTACATTATTATTATATTACTCTGTGTCTGTGATTCTATGATTGATTTATTTACTATATACGCTGAGTTTTGCCAAATATAAATTAACAATTTGATATTTTGAGCAATTCAAGTCCGGCATTTGCGGATGCAAATGGCTGAAAATACCAGGTCGTTGTAGTTGGTATCAGAGCTAGGTTTTGGGAAAAACTTAGCATATGTAGTAGAATTAATTACAGAATTACTTTCGTTCGTGCTTGAATCTCTTCCTATTTGATTTGGTTTCCTTTGAATTTTGGAACGCTCCCACTTGTTTTGAAACCCATTCTTGCCTCTTCCTACTTGTATTCTTTTGATTTTGGAGCACCCATAACTCCACCTTGAATAATCTCTATAAAAATCGGCGATCCCGCCAATCTTTGGATGATTTGTAAAGGGGTGAAACTCCTTTACAATTGGCATTAATTCATCGGAGATTTCTATATCCTCGGTTTAGATGATGCTGTCTCCTGCTATGCCAAATTCTATCTCTGACGATCGAATGTCGATTTGCCCGCGTCGTTCATATTTCTAAAGTCACAGTTGACCCGGTTAAAGTCGCCCGCGATTTATATAAGTATATCCATCTTCTGTTTTGTAATTTAATTACCTCATCTTCGATCGAGCCTATCTTCGAATCAGAATTCTATTTGACTATAGTCCCCCTAATTTGAAACCCTATCTTTGTTTTGAAATACATTCTTGAATCATCCTTTAATAAATCGGGTTTGTTTGTATTTAAGAAATTGTTTTGTATACCGAAATTATTATTTGATAAGAATGATTATATTCTATATAAAAGTGAGAATGTTTACGATAAGGATTATATACCTTTTAAAAAAAGAATTTGAAGTTTCGAAAGGATTTGAAATTTTGAAAATTATATAAGAAATTTGATTTATCTAAAAATGATTTATAACTGAAGGATTTTAAATTGGAAATTCAAGGAGTTGAATCTAGTGTTTTGAAATTGGTTTTAAGATTTTGAAAATATATAATAATACGATTTAAAAGTATTTTCCGAGTAAGAAACGTTTCAAATGACTTCAAATGAGTTCCAATGATTTCGAAGAAATTTCAAAAAGGATTTCAAGAAAATAGAAGTCCATAACTCACTTATGTCGTTGGAGAATAATTTCGGTGATGAGTGCACACATCATCGACATTGATTTTCGAGTTTCAGAGTGGGGGAGAGGCCACTTTAGTAGCTTTGCTATGCGATTGATTTTGTGAAACCGATTTTGATTTCAAATTCCGAAATATGATTTGATATTTTTGAAAGATATATGTATGTATATTTGAAACGATTTGAAGTAAGCTCGGTGTTCAGTCCTCGAATTTGGATTTGATTCGGTATAACCCTATCTATTGAAATTGATTTACTGATTGGTTGCTGATTTCCAACTCTTGGATCGAAAATTTGATTTCTATGACTATTTTGAATGTTCGAACACTTCCAAATCAAGGTTTAATTTTCAAAGCGAAGTAATTTCGAAAGTATAAATTATTTGATAAAGTATATAAGTTTAGTTTTGTATGTTTAGTATGAAGTAATATGAGTTAAATAAATTTGAAACTATTTTGTTAAGTAAATGAATAAGACTATTTTGAATCATACTAAAATGAAATTTAGTTTTGAAATGTTTTGAATAAAATTTACTTTTAAATGTTTTAACTTGGTAACATCTTTTATAAAACTATACGTGTATATATAATAGAAATTTTCAAAAGGTAAATTGGATCTTTCAAATAGAAATAAATAGTTTAAAGGTTTAAAGGGATGGTTATAAACTTTGTAATCAATTTTGGGTATAATTGGTTTTGAGGAAATATTTGGTTTCAAAAATAGATTGGAATTTAAAACCCAGTATTTATATGATGATTTTGGAAATGAATTTGTTTGACCAAAATTATGTTGATTTGGAAACTAGGATTATTTTTTAAACCTCGTATTTTGGAAACTTTGAAACTAAAGATATTTAATTTGAAAGAAATAATTTAGTGAAATAATACAAGTTTTTGAAAATGAACTAATATTGAAACGAATTGAAATTGAGAACCTTATCTTATTAAATATTTGATTTGGGAATTATCGAACTTATATAAAATTGAAATTTATAAGTATGAAGTTGATTCGAAAATTATTGATTTGGAAAGGTACTCAATTTGGAAAGCGAAATATTATGTAATCGAAGTCTATATAAGTTTGATTTGATATACTATTGATTTTGAAAAGTATTCGATTTGAAAATGAAATCTTATATATAATTGACTTTATATAAGTATGATATTTGAAATTGATTTGAAAAGGTACTATATGATACATATTTTCAAAGTAAGGATATGGAAAGTGCCTTCTGCTTCATATCCGCTTTGTGGCCACACTGCGGATTCATTCTATCGATATTATTCTATCTGATTTGGGTTTTTCAGATATGATACTTGAGTGTCCTTCAAATTCCATGGCGTTACCTATGGTCGTTTTGGTAGCGTAATCAGCAAGGTAGAGATTGCTTAAGGGTACGCATGTTTCCTGGGGGATCCAAGCGTAACCATTGTGTATCCACGGTCTACAAGTTTTGTTGTCATAACGTAATCCCAAGGCAGAGATTGCTTAAAGGGTACGGACATTTCCTAGGATATCCAAGCGTAACCATTGTGTGTCTACGGTCTACGGTTTTTTGTTATCATGGCAAAATTTGCAAGGCAGTGATTGCTTAAAGCTACGGGTGTTTCCTGAGGGATCCAGGCGTATCCATTGTGTATCGGCGATCCATGATTCGGTTGATTTGTTTGGATTGTACTTTCCATATCGGTTTTAAAGGTTTTTTCAAGTATTTTCACTGGGTGTTGAAACAGGTCTCCGAAGTATTTGAAGAATTCTAGCTTTGCGCCTGATCAACGCATGGCCAGAGTCTACAAGAACAAGGATAAACTTGTTGAAACATCGAGTTATAAAAGTATTTTCGAAAGGAAAATTTGTTTCGATATAAAAGTATTTTATTATAAAAGTATTTTCAACAAAGGAATTTTGTGCTAATATTTGAAATTGAAATTCTTATGGTTTGAATAAATTATTCATGATCGATGCTACCCTTTTGAATCTACCTTATCTGCTTAGCTTTATTTATTCACCTATATTCTATTTTCTGAATCTACCTTCCTTTCCTTTTTTGAATATATCCTTTGAAAATATTGTTTATTTATATACTACATGGTTTAATAGAAAATTATTAGTGTTATAAATATTTTAGAAGTTATTAATAAAATAAAGCATATTTAAAGTAAATGATTATTGATTTATTAATAATATTTGAAAGTATAAATTATGGATATAATAAATGGGTTTAACCAAATTATTGAATATTAATTAATTTAAATTTAAATTTATGTATTTTTAAATTAATTGTTTATCTTGTCTTTCAATCTATTTTTCTTTCTAGTTGTTTCTATTCTCCTACCTTCTTCCTTTTTGGGGACAAAAAGTTTTGAGTGGGGGAGAGTGTAACGACCCATAAATTTTAGTGATTGTACTTATTAAATAAATTGAAATTTTGTGAAATTTTACATAATAAAATTTGAAAATATAAATTTATTATTTGACATACATCTATTTTAACATAGCAACTGGTATATTTTCATCTGAAAACACTGAAGTTAATTTTATTTTGTTATTTTATTTCAATTTAAATTAGTTAAAAATTGATGGTAATAAAATGTTTTCCAAACCTGAATATTTTCCCATAGAAAATTTGTAAATCAACTTCTGAGTAAGATTGTAACGTACGCGATTTTTCGTTGCCGAAAAACCGAATAGTTATGGGTTTAAGAAAGAAAAAAAGAAGAAAAAGAGAGAAAGGATAGAGCAAAGATGAGAAAATAGGGAGAAAAGAAAACAGAAAATAGAAAATAGGACAGAAAGAAAATAGAACGGAACAGAAAACAACAGAACAATATCAGAATCTCACAATTCGCAGCGGAACAACATATAATAATAAATGAATAATCTTTAAACAAAGAACTATATCAGTTATTACATTTTATACATTACATTTCATAACATCATCATATCATCAGAGTGTACAACAACAACAACATCAAACAGTGGAAAAGAAATACTATATACTAGTAATACGCCATGCCATCCATCTTGCCTCCAGCAACTCCAGAATACCATAATATCCTGATAAACCTAACTCTTGACTGCCCATGTGGAAAATTGGTGGGCACCCAGAGTTTAGGAAGGAAAACAATAAACTCCAAGTCAGTCATGTGACTGGTGTGAGAACTCAAAACAGTTTATTTATCTTTAAAATCAAAGTAGAGGAATATTTTTAAATTCAATTCGCAATGCTTTTAAAAAATGAGACTACCATAAGGCCTCCCGCACACACACACAATGCAAACGCAGAATCGGAGGAGATTTCTCCTTATGATAGTCAAAGATGCTTGATATGCATTAAAAAGAACATTTGATATTATTACTAGCGCATAGTGTAGAGAAAAATTCATTTCGAAAGTAGAATATAAATCTTAGCCAACATAGGTACCATTATATTATGCCTACTATAGCTACTTCCTGAGGAAGCAGGTTCTACAACTAAAACCGTACAAGTCACGTATTGTTTCTTTGGATTTCCAACGAATCATCAGGCCAAGGAACTTCCCATTGCCACATGAGAATGCCTCTGGATGGACATCCCCGAGAACCAAACCGGATCTCTACCAACACAAGGCCGGGTTACCCCTAACTGAGTAACAACTGACCGAATATGCCATCCCCCGGTCCTTTGGGACCTTTTCACCGAGCGCTCGCAATCAATTCACACAATCACAACAAAGTGTTTTCAACATGAGTAAGTATCTGGGATCCATACCATGATACCACCCTTTTCCACAAGGAAATGCACACATCCTAAAGGGCGCTACCCCTCATAACCTTGCCGCATCTTTCCTGTTTTGACCATTCACGGGGTGTGAGGCTCGACGAAGTCACGTCCACAAAAACATACTTTATACAAAATCCATGCTTTGGGTCAACAAATGATCATAGAAATGATCACAAAGATAGACGATCAAATAAACGATCCTATCACAAATAATCAACACAATGATCATTTACAGCAACACTCAGCATGTCACATTACCAAATTGGGAATATATCGCTGATAACATTCAACTACATAACCTCTAAGCTCGTACGTCTCAGAGAAGGGTGTTAAGCTAAAAGAATAAATTCTCCGCCACCAACAGAAATATATTTGAAAGAAATCGGCTTTATATCTCAACTTGTAATGTCAGACATACAATCCATACAAGTCTATTCCGGGCTCGAACAAAACCGAAGGCACTTCTTACGAAGCCCTTGCAATCCGGGTATTCACAATCCCGATCGAATTTCCCATCACTTAAGGAAATCTCTATACCAGGAGCGACCCAGTGCAGAGACAATCGATAGGTCATCCTATCGCTTTCGCAAATACTCGGTCTTCAACACCGATCTTCAATGCAATTCACAACGACGTATCACATATTCGGAATGGGTTATACGACCCCATGGTCCTTTCCCGGTTAACCCGAATAGTGAGCGCTTATTCAAAAATAAGTGTGGCATTCAAATTCAAACAATTCACATTAATTACCCATTCAAAGGGAAATATTGATAGTCGGTTATTGAACTATCAATGGATATGCACAACATCACCAGTTTCCAAATAATTTTCCAAATTATTTATTTTCCAAAATATCTTTACTAGATATATAATTTTCACACTTCAAAAATAAATCAATATTTATTTTTAAACAAATTCTCCTTTTCATTCATAAATTCCATAGTGAATTTATAATCCAAAATATCTATGAATATTCGATTTCGATTATTCATTTCAATTTATCTTCAAAAAGATAAATTCTCAAAGTATCCACTTTATATTGGAAAACATTTCCGTACTTATTTATTCATAAGTAAATCACAGATTTTATTTATTTTCAACACTTAGAAAATTTTCAATATACTTAAATCGGAATTAAGTATATATTTCATTCTTTAAGGAAATCATTCTCTTAAACATATTTATTTGGGCCAAAACGAATGTTGCGTAAAACATCGTTACGACAACCCAAAATCACTAGTATAGGGATTCGAAATTAAAATAGATATATAAATCCCAATACTACACAAAACATTTCCTTTCGGAAATCATTTACTTTAACAACAGTATTATAGTCCACTATTTCCTTTTATTTCTCGAAAACGTCTATTTCAACAATAAATGTTGAAATCTATGGTTTCGAATCTCAACACATTTTAAAACATCGTTAGATCGTTTTAATTCTATTTAAAATATCACATTCTAAACATTTTCTTTAACATATTATTCACTATTCAAAAACGTGAATATACTATGTTAACAAATTTCATCCTTTTATACATTTTATTTAAAAGGATTATTCACAGTTCAAAAACGTGAATATAGCTTCATAAATAAGTTTCAACAATTTACTTATCAATATAAGTCGTTTGCGGATTTATAAAACAACGTTTATAAACTCCATTTCTATTTATTTATAACTTCTTTCTTTATAAATTTTCTTTATTAACCTATTCGATTTTATAACTCAATTATAAACTAAACGTTCATATTATAAGTCAAATACTTATAATTTATTCGTTCACAAAAATCGTTCCTTTGAACTTCATAATTATAAATCTTATAACTTATAAGATTCAATTATTTATCCAAAACCATTCTTTTAATGACTTTATAAATTTTATAAACCTACTGTTTATAAAATTCCATTTATAATTTCACCGTTTATAATTCTATAAATTTCATTCAATTTATGAAATTCATTTTCACTTCATTCAAACACTTATAAAAACTCGTTTTATAATTTCAATATTTCAATTTATAAATATCCATTTATAAATCTCTTAATATAATTCAATTTATATTATTCTTTTAAAACGTCTTTAATCTCCTTTATTATTTCACCATTTTGATTCATAAAATAATTAAATTTTATAAATCCTATATTTAAACTTTTCATAATAAATTCAAAAATCCCGATTAACTATTTTATAAAATCATTAGCATCATATTCTCAAAAATCAGTTTTTAACTATTTTTCTCAAAAATCATAATTTTTATAACATTAAAAAATTATACGTTTATTTATTTTAAAATGAATCAATTTCCAAACATATAGTATATTTTCAAAAATCACTTTATAAATCATTTTAAAATTCCAAAACTTGGTCCAATGATGCTACATATCAAATAGTCAATCACGACAACAACGATATCATATATCAATATGATAATCCATCAAATATCAAAATATCTGAAATCAAATAAAAACTGTTGAGGAATCCAGTTGGATCCCTCCAACCTGTTTTCCTGCATCCACAAACATTAGCACAATACCAATTCCGCTCTAGTACGGAATTATCGCGGTATATGGGATTTAATAATATTATCCGCTTAATAGACGGCGCAATAGGGTCTCATCCGCTAAACAAAAAATGCGGGAAATCAATAACTCCAATATATACATATGCCAATATATATATATTGCTATTATATATAATACCAATTTCACTGTTTATGAAATATTCGCGGTATATGTTTTTATTAAATAACATCCGCTTACTAACGGCGCATAATGTCTATTTTAAAAATCAATAGATATTAATCAACATTCAAACATGCATTCAAATATTTTAAATCTAACTATTTAAAATAAAATCGAAACTGATTCGATTGAGTGAGAAGTTCTCACCTTGGTTTTAAATTCCGTTTTAGCGATTTATTTCGAATAAAATTAAACGGACGTTTAATTTTACCCAAAATTCTCACTAACTCCGAACGACTCCAATCCAATTTCATCGCGTAGTGCTCGTCCATACGATTCCAACGCAACTGGTTTCGCGCGTTTTCGACCTCGTATGAAAAAGTTATGATTATTTGAAGTTTGTACACGATTTTAGTAACTAATTTACAACAATTAATTATAAATTTCAACCTACATCTATTTCTAGCCACAAGATCCCACTGCTTTGCATCAGGGCCGTCCACCCCTTCTCCTTCATCACGCATCATTCTACAGACAACGGCCGTGTAAAAGAAACCCACTCCATCAAATTAGGGTTTCATATTGCAACCACCACGTTGATATCTAGCACGATCAGCAACTTCCATTCGAAAGCCCCTGGCCACCTCCACACTCGCCGTGAATAGCTCAGAGCTCGGCCCCCTATTTCCATCGTTTTGCGTGCCTAAAGCGAAGGCGAACGCGGCCACATAACCCCGTCTACGTCGCTCCAAAACTCATCAACTCCGTATAGATTTAAAGATCACGTCGCCCTCTACAACTTTCGTGTTGAAAGTTTCTTGAATCAACGCATGGATTAGAAGAAATTTGAGGGGGAAAGATCGAACATTTCTGGCCTTTGGTTGAGGGTGAACGGCGGCTGAACAATTAGGTTTAGGTTTTGTTATTTTTTTCTCTATTTTGTGAATTTTGGGCCTATTTATAGAAGAAAATCGAACACTATTCATCCGAAAATTCCGAACTCCGATTCACGCGCCGTAACCAGCGTTTCTAGGGTTTACCCCGCGTTCTGGACACAATGGAACAGGTTTCGAAAGCTAATTCGGACATCTGTGCGAGTTATGGCTATAAACGCTCAATTTGAATTAAACCGATTTAAATCGATTTCTAGGCGTTTTAATTCATACCGGACAAATGGTAAATCCAATTGACACGAAATTTGAAACCTTACAATAATATAACATTACGGATCCGATGAAACTAGTTTCGTCAAAATCCGAGACTTTTTGAAAAATGGCTATTTTAACTCGCCAAATTAAAATTAAAATAATTTCGATGCGTTTCGAGCTGCCACGATCAAACGATAGCTCCGATTGACACGAAAATTGAAACCCGGTAATAACTAACTATTACGGATCCAATGGAACTGGTTTCGTTCAATTCTGAGACTGTTCAAAAATTGACTATTTTCACTAGTCGATTTAATATTAAAATATTCAATTTTCACAAATTAACTTTTAATTCGATTTTAAAAGTTCTAAAATATCATTCTAACTTCAATATGATAAAATAAAATTTTACAAATCATTTACAATCATATTTAACCCAAATTTCAATTATTTCCATAATTTAACATATTAAATTATCGATTAAATTATCCAATTAAATCCCATAATTCAAATAAAAATTTATTTGACTCATAAATTCACTTATTAATACTTAAAATTAATTAAATACTCAAATTTAAATTAATAAAAATCCTGGGTCGTTACAATCTTCCCCACTTAAAAGAATTTCGTCCTCGAAATTATTAAGTAAGAAAAGTTACAGAATCTATTAACTTTCCAAAATTCATAGTTAAATTTCTTATAATAACTTACTAAGTTTTCAAATCATACTTAGTTATCTTTTCAAAACCAAACTATATCATTTAACTTTCAATTCCAAATCAAAGTTATAGTTTTCAAAACTTTCCAATTTTCTCAAAATTTTTCTAACGCCTTAAATTTCCGGAAAAATTCGTCATAGTCTCCTTTGCGCGGCTCGATCCGAAAAAAAAATGACAGTATATATATCACAAATATACATCTCATCAAGTAATGAGGCATCCCGAAGGGAAAAAAGTATAAAAGTACGGTATGTAATCCGAGATATGTACCTTATATTTTATTAGCAAGCATATACGGCTAATATAGCGCGAAAGCGAGCTCCAAATGCGAAGCAAATGCGATCCGCACCTACTAATCACTCAACAAACAACATGAGAATCACGCATATAGATAATAGTATCGATATACATCATATAGCAACATAATAACTATATATGTCAACATAGCAAATGTAACAAAACAACAAATGCAAACTGTTATCCCGCTTTTTGGCAAAGCCGTGATACCAAAAGATTGATCGAAAACAAAAGACAGTTCGTCTCAGAGATTGATTATACTTCACTTTGCTATGGATATCGATGAATTTTGTCCGAGTCCGGAACGGGCCAAAATTGATAGGACATGACAAGAAAGGTCAAAGGAGTCGCCATTTCAAGTTTCAAGTCAATCCGAGTTCGTTTGTCCAAGTTATGATGGATTCAAGTTGAGAGAGTTGGGCCTTGCTCGGTTTGAATCCATCACCCTTTCATTGTTTCGAACCCATCGTCTTCGAAACCATCTACTCCGAACCCAACCGGTGTCCTTCCTTCGAATCCATGAAGTTCGAACCTATCATCCTAGCAGTAGTTCGAACCCACGAGACATGGCCGTGCCTCGAATCCAGCAGCCATCATGTACTTCGACTCCATTATATTCGAAACCATCATCTTCGAATCCATTCAAGCCCACCAGCTTCGAATCCATGTCGCTTCGAATCGATCTTGTTCGAATCGATCGAGTTCGAACCCTCGAGTACACCTTCGTTCGAAACGGTCGCATTCGAACCCAGGGACATTCACTTGTTCGTACCCACCAAGTCAGCTAACTTGGATGACGTGTCGCCCCACGATACGAACGAGGCGAAATCCATGGGTGCGAAGCGGTCAACTCGGAGACAAAACAGGATCGATTCGAGGAGCACGCGCCACGTCACTGCAGAATCACGTGTGTCCATGGATTCGAAGTCATGGTTTCGAAGATGATGGGTTCGAACTCCACAGCCAACCGAGAAACACCATTTCGAACTGATCATATCTCCTCAACCACTGATCCAAATGCAACCAAATTTTCACAGTAGCTTCCATACAAGGTAAAGATTGTTCCTGCCAAGTTTCAGCTCGATTGGACCATTTCTTGATGGGTTCGAAATGACTTCGAATCGATGTCAGATCGAGACGAAACTTGGTGGGGTTGGTCGCGTGGCCCACTCACGTGCCAGAAGAGGTCTCCCGAAGTTTCAGCCAGATCTGGGCCTCCAACGCCTATAAATAGCACCCTGAAGCCTTCAGAAAAGGGATCTTCCGAGAACTTCGGCCATTGAACGCTGAGACTCTGCCGGATTCAAATCTCTTCACCAGAATCACTGTTGTGTTCAGATTTCAAAGCTATTATCAATTGTAATCCGTTGTAATCGATTGAATCGAGCAAAGCAATAAAGAGAAATCCTTCAAAGTGGACGTAGGCTCGAACGCCGAACCACTATAAATCCTGTGTTTGTGATTGTTGTTTGTGAATTACTGTGATTTGTTACCTAGAGCTGAATTCTATATTGATTGTTGCTGAGTTCTGTGTTGATTATTATCAAGTTGAATACGCAAACGGGTGCTTTCGTGATATTGGGTGTTTGTGACCAATTTTGGCGCAAACATTTTGGTGCTTTCACTGAGAATTGAACTCAGGAGTTCTACCAGTTGATAATTGATTCAGAGAGAGTTTGAAAGTTTAGATTTGAGAAATTATGACGAGACAATCAAGCCGAAGGCCAAGGCCAGAAAGGAGTGAACAACAAGGAAGTCAGGAGGCTTCCTTAGGAGCGAATCAACCATCGATCTACGTCACTAGGGACGAGATGGAGACTATGATGAAGAAACAAGAGGAGTTGATTCAGAGTTTATTTCAACAGATAGGACAGCTTGGAGCACAGAATAGAGAAGCCAATGGAGTCCAGAATGAAGCAGGACCATCCGGCGTCGCACCCGGATTAGGGGGCACACCCATGGAGAATGTTGGTCCAATTTCGGAGGGAGAAAGAGGAGTATCTGCGCAACCTGGAGACAGCAGAGGAATGAACGCTCAGTCAAGGGGGCAGATTTCAGAGTTCCCTCGTGAACTCGGGGGGCAGGATGAAAGTAACGAACGAATGTTACATCTCGGAGACACCGACAAGTTGGCAGAGATGGTTAGGCGAGCAATGAGAGGCGGTTTGGTGAACAAAGACCTAGAGGATGTTAATAGGAGTCCTTTCACTCCGGCAATCAGACGAGCTAGAAACCCGCCGGATTTCAAATTACCATCGCTGGATATGTATGACGGGAGAACGGACCCCACGGTCCATCTGACAAAATATATAAGGCATATGGAAGTGCTGGGGGCATCAGAGGAGGTCATGGCCCGGTGCTTTCCACTGTATTTGGCGGATATTGCGGCATTATGGTTCAGGCAATTAGATAGTGGATCCATTGGAACATGGAATGATTTAACTGAGAGATTTATGAGGCAATTCAGGGTTCACATTACAAGACCCAAGAATGTGATGACGTTAGCAACTTTAAAACAGAGGGCTGGAGAAACATTGAGAAGTTTCCTGACACGGTTCAATGCGGCGGCAGCTTCCGTGGATAGACCGGATCCATCCATGGTTATGATGGCGGCTGTGTCCGGAATAACAGACGGAACGGAATTCAAAAATTCATTAACTAAAGATCCACCCGTAGATCTGGGAGAATTCTATCATGAGGCGGAAAAGTTTTTGCGATTAGAGGATGCAAATGCGGAAAGAGAAGAAGGAGATGGGATAGAAGTTTATGCACTCAAAGATGAAAAGCCCCCTAGAAGGGACTCGGACAAGGATAAAGGTAAAAGAAAGATTGAGAATAACGGAGACAGATCAAAGCGGCAACGGAGGGAGCCGCGATTCACCACCTACACTGAGCTAAACGAGAGCCTGGAACGAATTTATCAGGATACCAAAGAGCAGATTCCGTATTGAAGGCCGATGCGAAGGGACCCTACCTCTGACGAAAGGAAATCAGATAAATTCTGTGTATTCCATGAATTAAATGGTCATAACACTAACGATTGTAGGCACCTGAAGGACGAGGTGGAAGGGCATATCAGGAACGGTATGCTCCTTCAATATGTAAGGAGGCGAGCTCCTGTGGCGGAACCAGAACGGCCACCGTCCACATCAGCTAGAGGCGACCCTGAATCAAGGCACCGTTTGGTTATCAATTGAGTGAGATAACGATGAACAAGTTGTAAGCTTCCACTAACGCAATTAAATCATTTACACATGTGCGAGATCGCGAACGATCTCCAGGCATGCTCTGAGTGATCATTAACCGTTTCGTAGTGGGAACTTACACTTTGACATCCATGCTTTGCTTTCGTTTCATTTTGATTTGAACATTTAAACTTTGCTTGTTCGGACATTTCTGTTTTAAAAACTCATCGGTGTAATAGATATTTGATTCTGATAACTCTGGAATGGCTAAGCTACTTACACATGTATGGGGTCGCGAACGATCCTTAGGCATGCTCTGAGATGGCGATGAACCGCCCTGACAAACGATCCAGGAACTCACCCGAACGTGACCCTGACATCGATAACATCAAGCCCTCCCGAGCACACAATTCGCCTCGAACGGCACTCGATTTCGAACAGTCACAACTCAACACACCTCAAATGGCTTGATCGCGAACGGTCGTCACTTGAGGTCCAACATCCGACCGTGAACGGTCACAGATTTTCCTCGAACGGCACACGATCGCGAACGATCACTTTCTGCCTTGAATGGCACCGACCGTGAACGGTCAAGGTTCACTAATTATAACATTCGACCTCGAACGGTCACCATTCGCCTTGAACGGCACTTGGTCGCGAACGATCATCAATTGCCGCGAACGGCATCGACCGCGAACGGTCCCATTCAATCTTTTGCCATGAATAGTATCGACCGCGAACGGTCCTATTCCATCCTATGCCACGAACAGCACGGACCGCGAACGGTCCCGATTCACCTCAAACAGCATACGATCCCGAACGATCGACGCATGGATTTATACGCTCGACCGCGCACGGTCGCACTTCACCTCGAATGACTCGACCGCGAACGATCGTCATTTGAAGTTGAGCGCTTGACCACGAACGGCCGCGCTTCATCCCAAATGGCTCGATCTCGAACGATCGTCATTTGAGGCCATATGAAAACTATCAAGTTCTTTGCAGGTTGATGAACGGATATGAACATTCAACTCGAAGCATTACAAAACACACCTTCCTACCGCAAGGCATGTTTTGGGGGGCAAAATGTTATCCCGCTTTTTGGCAAAGCCGTGATACCAAAAGATTGATCGAAAACAAAAGACAGTTCGTCTCAGAGATTGATTATACTTCACTTTGCTATGGATATCGATGAATTTTGTCCGAGTCCGGAACGGGCCAAAATTGATTGGACATGACAAGAAAGTTCAAAGGAGTCACCATTTCAAGTTTCAAGTCAATCCGAGTTCGTTTGTCCAAGTTATGATGGATTCAAGTTGAGAGAGTTGGGCCTTGCTCGGTTCGAATCCATCACCCTTTCATTGTTTCGAACCCATCGTCTTCGAAACCATCTACTCCGAACCCAACCGGTGTCCTTCCTTCGAATCCATGAAGTTCGAACCCATCATCCTAGCAGTAGTTCGAACCCACGAGACATGGCCGTGCCTCGAATCCAGCAGCCATCATGTACTTCGACTCCATTATATTCGAAACCATCATCTTCGAATCCATTCAAGCCCACCAGCTTCGAATCCAAGTCGCTTCGAATCGATCTTGTTCGAATCGATCGAGTTCGAACCCACGAGTACACCTTGGTTCGAAACGGTCGCATTCGAACCCAGGGACATTCACTTGTTCGTACCCACCAAGTCAGCTAACTTGGATGACGTGTCGCCCCACGATACGAACGAGGCGAAATCCATGGGTGCGAAGCGGTCAACTCGGAGACAAAACAGGATCGATTCGAGGAGCACGTGCCACGTCACTGCAGAATCACGTGTGTCCATGGATTCGAAGTCATGGTTTCGAAGATGATGGGTTCGAACTCCACAGCCAACCGAGAAACACCGTTTCGAACTGATCATATCTCCTCAACCACTGATCCAAATGCAACCAAATTTTCACAGTAGCTTCCATACAAGGTAAAGATTGTTCCTGCCAAGTTTCAGCTCGATTGGACCATTTCTTGATGGGTTCGAAATGACTTCGAATCGATGTCAGATCGAGACGAAACTTGGTGGGGTTGGTCGCGTGGGCCCACTCACGTGCCAGAAGAGGTCTCCCGAAGTTTCAGCCAGATCTGGGCCTCCAACGCCTAAAAATAGCACCCTGAAGCCTTCAGAAAAGGGATCTTCCGGGAACTTCGGCCATTGAACGCTGAGACTCTGCCGGATTCAAATCTCTTCACCAGAATCACTGTTGTGTTCAAATTTCAAAGCTATTATCAATTGTAATCCGTTGTAATCGATTGAATCGAGCAAAGCAATAAAGAGAAATCCTTCAAAGTGGACGTAGGCTCGAATGCCGAACCACTATAAATCCTGTGTTTGTGATTGTTGTTTGTGAATTACTGTGATTTGTTACCTAGAGCTGAATTCTATATTGATTGTTGCTGAGTTCTGTGTTGATTATTATCAAGTTGAATACGCAAACGGGTGCTTTCGTGATATTGGGTGTTTGTGACCAATTTTGGCGCAAACACAAACATCAACCAACTATCATCTATAACCAATAAATATTCATTCATATTCTCATTAATATTCAATGAATTTGGGTTTTCAATTTAATTCATATTTGATTCATATATAGTGGATGTTTACTAACATTCATTTTCAATTAGTTTATGTTCACTAATTCATATTCAAGTTGGTTCACTTTCAATTCAAATTCAATTCTATTTAAGATTCACTTAACTTCCAATTGAATTTCAATTACTTTAACTTCCAATTTCATTAATACTTAATGAATTATATACAATCAATCAACTAGCAACCATATAACAACCAATGTATATTTATTTCAACCAAATTCCTTTGCTTTCAACTGGTTTAATTAAATTGATTTTTATTCAACTATTCAACTTCCAATAACATTAGATTTTAATGAATTTACACTTATATTCATTATTTCATATCAACTTAATTCACATTCAATTGATTAACATTCAATCCATTCATTCAATTCAATTACTAAAGTTGAATTTCATTTATATAACTTAAGTTTACATTTATCACTTAACTTTATTAATTTACTTTGATACTAATATCAACTTCATTCAACATATTTTAAGTTATATTCATATAGTTTCACTTCTTATATATATATATATATATATGTTTATTTCACAATTGTAAATCACTTTAATTATAACTCAATTCTTATAATTCTTTTGCTTATACAATTATTCTTTTATTTAGATTATTCAAACAACTTATTCAACTTATATACACTTTAATAATTCTGAAAAATTA
This sequence comes from Allium cepa, assembly GCA_030765085.1. NCBI lineage: Eukaryota > Viridiplantae > Streptophyta > Magnoliopsida > Asparagales > Amaryllidaceae > Allium > Allium cepa. The sequence continues at coordinate 148,075,422 of CM060945.1, forward strand.
TTCCTTTATATATAAAATATAATCAAGGTAAAATTATTTCATTTACCCAATTTAAAACAATACTGTGTCGAATTGTTCTATACAAGTGTTTAGAGATCCCTATCAACAACGTTAATTACTCGTATTAACCAGAATCTATATACCACTCAACAAACCAATCATCACAATATAAAACAATTTTTATATATTCACTAACAAATACGCTCTCATAGCTATTATTACACTCAAACTCATTCTAGAGTACTACTGACTCTATCTCCAATGAATAATACCCAACAGAACCATGGTTGTCGCTTAACCATAAGCTCTGATACCAAATGTAACGTACGCAATTTTTCGTTGCCGAAAAACCGAATAGTTATGGGTTTAAGAAAGAAAAAAAGAAGAAAAAGAGAGAAAGGATAGAGCAAAGATGAGAAAATAGGGAGAAAAGAAAACAGAAAATAGAAAATAGGACAGAAAGAAAATAGAACGGAACAGAAAACAACAGAACAATATCAGAATCTCACAATTCGCAGCGGAACAACATATAATAATAAATGAATAATCTTTAAACAAAGAACTATATCAGTTATTACATTTTATACATTACATTTCATAACATCATCATATCATCAGAGTGTACAACAACAACAACATCAAACAGTGGAAAAGAAATACTATATACTAGTAATACGCCATGCCATCCATCTTGCCTCCAGCAACTCCAGAATACCATAATATCCTGATAAACCTAACTCTTGACTGCCCGTGTGGAAAATTGGTGGGCACCCAGAGTTTAGGAAGGAAAACAATAAACTCCAAGTCAGTCATGTGACTGGTGTGAGAACTCAAAACAGTTTATTTATCTTTAAAATCAAAGTAGAGGAATATTTTTAAATTCAATTCGCAATGCTTTTAAAAAATGAGACTACCATAAGGCCTCCCGCACACACACACACAATGCAAACGCAGAATCGGAGGAGATTTCTCCTTATGATAGTCAAAGATGCTTGATACGCATTAAAAAGAACATTTGATATTATTACTTGTGCATAGTGTAGAGAAAAATTCATTTCGAAAGTAGAATATAAATCTTAGCCAACATAGGTACCATTATATTATGCCTACTATAGCTACTTCCTGAGGAAGCAGGTTCTACAACTAAAACCGTACAAGTCACGTATTGTTTCTTTGGATTTCCAACGAATGATCAGGCCAAGGAACTTCCCATTGCCACATGAGAATGCCTCTGGATGGACATCCCCGAGAACCAAACCGGATCTCTACCAACACAAGGCCGGGTTACCCCTAACTGAGTAACAACTGACCGAATATGCCATCCCCCGGTCCTTTGGGACCTTTTCACCGAGCGCTCGCAATCAATTCACACAATCATAACAAAGTGTTTTCAACATGAGTAAGTATCTGGGCTCCATACCATGATACCACCCTTTTCCAGAAGGAAATGCACACATCCTAAAGGCGCTACCCCTCATAACCTTGCCGCATCTTTCCTGTTTTGGCCATTCACGGGGTGTGAGGCTCGACGAAGTCACGTCCACAAAAACATACTTTATACAAAAGCCATGCTTTGGGTCAACAAATGATCATAGAAATGATCACAAAGATAGACGATCAAATAAACGATCCTATCACAAATAATCAACACAATGATCATTTACAGCAACACTCAGCATGTCACATTACCAAATTGGGAATATATCGCTGATAACATTCAACTACATAACCTCTAAGCTCGTACGTCTCAGAGAAGGGTGTTAAGCTAAAAGAATAAATTCTCCGCCACCAACAGAAATATATTTGAAAGAAATCGGCTTTATATCTCAACTTGTAATGTCAGACATACAATCCATACAAGTCTGTTCCGGGCTCGAACAAAACCGAAGGCACTTCTTACGAAGCCCTTGCAATCCGGGTATTCACAATCCCGATCGAATTTCCCATCACTTAAGGAAATCTCTATACCAGGAGCGACCCAGTGCAGAGACAATCGATAGGTCATCCTATCGCTTTCGCAAATACTCGGTCTTCAACACCGATCTTCAATGCAATTCACAACGACGTATCACATATTCGGAATGGGTTATACGACCCCATGGTCCTTTCCCGGTTAACCCGAATAGTGAGCGCTTATTCAAAAATAAGTGTGGCATTCAAATTCAAACAATTCACATTAATTACCCATTCAAAGGGAAATATTGATAGTCGGTTATTGAACTATCAATGGATATGCACAACATCACCAGTTTCCAAATAATTTTTCAAATTATTTATTTTCCAAAATATCTTTACTAGATATATAATTTTCACACTTCAAAAATAAATCAATATTTATTTTTAAACAAATTCTCCTTTTCATTCATAAATTCCATAGTGAATTTATAATCCAAAATATCTATGAATATTCGATTTCGATTATTCATTTCAATTTATCTTCAAAAAGATAAATTCTCAAAGTATCCACTTTATATTGGAAAACATTTCCATACTTATTTATTCATAAGTAAATCATAGATTTTATTTATTTTCAACACTTAGAAAATATTCAATATGCTTAAATCGGAATTAAGTATATATTTCATTCTTTAAGGAAATCATTCTCTTAAACATATTTATTTGGGCCAAAACGAATGTTGCGTAAAACATCGTTACGACAACCCAAAATCACTAGTATAGGGATTCGAAATTAAAATAGATATATAAATCCCAATACTACACAAAACATTTCCTTTCGGAAATCATTTACTATAACAACAGTATTATAGTCCACTATTTCCTTTTATTTCTCGAAAACGTCTATTTCAACAATAAATGTTGAAATTTATGGTTTCGAATCTCAACACATTTTAAAACATCGTTAGATCGTTTTAATTCTATTTAAAATATCACATTCTAAACATTTTCTTTAACATATTATTCACTATTCAAAAACGTGAATATACTATGTTAACAAATTTCATCCTTTTATACATTTTATTTAAAAGGATTATTCACAGTTCAAAAACGTGAATATAGCTTCATAAATAAGTTTCAACAATTTACTTATTAAAATAAGTCGTTTGCGGATTTATAAAACAACGTTTATAAACTCCATTTCTATTTATTTATAACTTCTTTCTTTATAAATTTTCTTTATTAACCTATTCGATTTTATAACTCAATTATAAACTAAAGGTTCATATTATAAGTCAAATACTTATAATTTATTCGTTCACAAAAATCGTTCCTTTGAACTTCATAATTATAAATCTTATAACTTATCAGATTCAATTATTTATCCAAAACCATTCTTTTAATGACTTTATAAATTTTATAAACCTACTGTTTATAAAATTCCATTTATAATTTCACCGTTTATAATTCTATAAATTTCATTCAATTTATGAAATTCATTTTCACTTCATTCAAACACTTATAAAAACTCGTTTTATAATTTCAATATTTCAATTTATAAATATCCATTTATAAATCTCTTAATATAATTCAATTTATATTATTCTTTTAAAACGTCTTTAATCTCCTTTATTATTTCACCATTTTGATTCATAAAATAATTAAATTTTATAAATCCTATATTTAAACTTTTCATAATAAATTCAAAAATCCCGATTAACTATTTTATAAAATCATTAGCATCATATTCTCAAAAATCAGTTTTTAACTATTTTTCTCAAAAATCATAATTTTTATAACATTAAAAAATTATACGTTTATTTATTTTAAAATGAATCAATTTCCAAACATATAGTATATTTTCAAAAATCACTTTATAAATCATTTTAAAATTCCAAAACTTGGTCCAATGATGCTACATATCAAATAGTCAATCACGACAACAACGATATCATATATCAATATGATAATCCATCAAATATCAAAATATCTGAAATCAAATAAAAACTGTTGAGGAATCCAGTTGGATCCCTCCAACCTGTTTTCCTGCATCCACAAACATTAGCACAATACCAATTCCGCTCTAGTACGGAATTATCGCGGTATATGGGATTTAATAATATTATCCGCTTAATAGACGGCGCAATAGGGTCTCATCCGCTAAACAAAAAATGCGGGAAATCAATAACTCCAATATATACATATGCCAATATATATATATTGCTATTATATATAATACCAATTTCACTGTTTATGAAATATTCACGGTATATGTTTTTATTAAATAACATCCGCTTACTAACGGCGCATAATGTCTATTTTAAAAATCAATAGATATTAATCAACATTCAAACATGCATTCAAATATTTTAAATCTAACTATTTAAAATAAAATCGAAACTGATTCGATTGAGTGAGAAGTTCTCACCTTGGTTTTAAATTCCGTTTTAGCGATTTATTTCGAATAAAATTAAACGGACGTTTAATTTTACCCAAAATTCTCACTAACTCCGAACGACTCCAATCCAATTTCATCGCGTAGTGCTCGTCCATACGATTCCAACGCAACTGGTTTCGCGCGTTTTCGACCTCGTATGAAAAAGTTATGATTATTTGAAGTTTGTACACGATTTTAGTAACTAATTTACAACAATTAATTATAAATTTCAACCTACATCTATTTCTAGCCACAAGATCCCACTGCTTTGCATCAGGGCCGTCCACCCCTTCTCCTTCATCACGCATCATTCTACAGACAACGGCCGTGTAAAAGAAACCCACTCCATCAAATTAGGGTTTCATATTGCAACCACCACGTTGATATCTAGCACGATCAGCAACTTCCATTCGAAAGCCCCTGGCCACCTCCACACTCGCCGTGAATAGCTCAGAGCTCGGCCCCCTATTTCCATCGTTTTGCGTGCCTAAAGCGAAGGCGAACGCGGCCACATAACCCCGTCTACGTCGCTCCAAAACTCATCAACTCCGTATAGATTTAAAGATCACGTCGCCCTCTACAACTTTCGTGTTGAAAGTTTCTTGAATCAACGCATGGATTAGAAGAAATTTGAGGGGGAAAGATCGAACATTTCTGGCCTTTGGTTGAGGGTGAACGGCGGCTGAACAATTAGGTTTAGGTTTTGTTATTTTTTTCTCTATTTTGTGAATTTTGGGCCTATTTATAGAAGAAAATCGAACACTATTCATCCGAAAATTCCGAACTCCGATTCACGCGCCGTAACCAGCGTTTCTAGGGTTTACCCCGCGTTCTGGACACAATGGAACAGGTTTCGAAAGCTAATTCGGACATCTGTGCGAGTTATGGCTATAAACGCTCAATTTGAATTAAACCGATTTAAATCGATTTCTAGGCGTTTTAATTCATACCGGACAAATGGTAAATCCAATTGACACGAAATTTGAAACCTTACAATAATATCACATTACGGATCCGATGAAACTAGTTTCGTCAAAATCCGAGACTTTTTGAAAAATGGCTATTTTAACTCGCCAAATTAAAATTAAAATAATTTCGATGCGTTTCGAGCTGCCACGATCAAACGATAGCTCCGATTGACACGAAAATTGAAACCCGGTAATAACTAACTATTACGGATCCAATGGAACTGGTTTCGTTCAATTCTGAGACTGTTCAAAAATTGACTATTTTCACTAGTCGATTTAATATTAAAATATTCAATTTTCACAAATTAACTTTTAATTCGATTTTAAAAGTTCTAAAATATCATTCTAACTTCAATATGATAAAATAAAATTTTACAAATCATTTACAATCATATTTAACCCAAATTTCAATTATTTCCATAATTTAACATATTAAATTATCGATTAAATTATCCAATTAAATCCCATAATTCAAATAAAAATTTATTTGACTCATAAATTCACTTATTAATACTTAAAATTAATTAAATACTCAAATTTAAATTAATAAAAATCCTGGGTCGTTACAAAGATGCCATATTTCTTTCTCCAAATTTTGACTGTTATTGCTCCGTTTATCTTAATTCCTGCATTTTTGCAGCATTTTTGGGTACCGATTATCGAGTTTTGATCGTTGATCCTATCACTGATATTTGTATACCATTTTGATCATCACATCGCGCTAATCCCTGTAGTATATTCAATTCTGTGTTTGGTGTCCGATACATGGTGTAATCCATGGAAACGGTAATCGTATCGGTATCCGTTTTAAACCGTTATTTCCCCGTCCCTTCATTTTCTACCATTTAAAAAAAACAAAAGAATTTTATGACGGAAATCTAATATTTGCTATTCGTCTATCTAGACAGAGCAAATGGAAAATTTTCATCGAATAATATAAATGTTCTATCAGTCGTGAGAAATACAGTTTAAATCAGTTAATAACAGTTGAATTTAAAAGCATTTTGAAACCTAATTATGTAAGCTTTTTATATATATATATATATATTAAGTATATGGTTAACTTATATAAATCTTATATATACAGTTTACTATTTATATATATATATATATATATTACGTTATATATACGGTCTAACGAGTTTTATTTTAAAGTTATATATATTTTAAAAGTTGTTATACGTATTGGTTACTACGTTGTTTAGGCTATTCCTAATTTTGAATTTGCACATGTGTGTATGTATATGGTTATATAAGATTTTGTTTTATGTTATATATACATGTGATATGTTTATATCTATATGAGTACTTATCTCAAATATATTATTTAAAATGATAATTTTAATTATATGTATGTTATTTGATATTTGTTTTAAATTTAAATATTGATTTCGTGGAAATAATAATATTATATGTATATATATATTTGCTGTTTCTATCTAAGTTGTTCTAATTGTCTCATCAATTTCCGTTATCGGCTTTATACGTCGTATTCATGCCAATCTTGCTTTATTTTGGAAATCGTCGCTTGGATTTGGTCAATTTCGCAATTCAAATGGTAGCTTGTTATGTTTTCTATCTCCTTTCTAGCCTTGAGAAATCACTCACGATTAACGTTCTTGTATTTATTAAATTTGATTTCAATTGAAACGACAATTGAAATATGCCACTGTAGTTATTTTGAATTGTTATATATGCTATTATCTGTATTTAATCACCTGTGTATGACACCATATCCTATTGTTTATATTTATTGTAATTAATAGTATATATGCCTTTTATTCTTATTATCATATCTATTATCAATCTGCAAGTTCCATGTTAGTTTAGAATTCCTTATGGGTTGAAATGATACATACCTGAATGATCTGTAGAATAAGGGAAAATCATTATGGGTTGAAATGATAAACCCAAGCGATTTTCATTGAATTGAATTTGGGATTGCGGGTTGAAATGATATATACCCGTATATATTTAAATTTCGGATTGAAATGTTAAATATCCGTATCGTTTGACCATGGGATAGAAAAATTTATACAAACACCGTTGGTCTATATATAAATATTTTAAAATGATTTCTATGGTTATGAAAGGGAATATATATGGTTTTATTTATAATTGTAATATTTTATATATATAAATTTTAATGTAAAGTAGATTTAATAATAATTTTTAATTTAATAAAGTATGATTTCGTTATTATATAATATGTATAAGTATTTGTTTAAAATTTTATTTTAAAAAATAGTTCTTTATAATGATTTTATAAGTTAAGGTTGGGAAGATAAATTTGAATATATACGAAATTGTATTTAATCAAGAATTTTTGTTTAATTAAATTGATTTTAAAATTATTGAGTTTGAGGATTTTAAGATATGATTTTATAAATTGATTTTGATTTAGAGAGATTAAATGGATATTTCAAGTTTTAAATAAATCGAAGGAAATATTTAGTTTAATTTAATTTAAGGTTATTTAAAATGATAATGGATTTATTAAGTGAATATTTCAAAACTAAATAAAATTGAAGTTAAATAAAAAATATATATGAAAGTACCAATTTAGTTTTGAAAGTGCTATAATTTGGAAATATATATAATTGAAATGGAAACGATATTTTGGTTTTGAAATATAAATTTTTTTTGGAATGACCACGGTATTTGGTTGTTAATAGCGTACATTTCTACATTGTAGATAGTTCCACGGATCCTTAGAGGATGGTTATCCCAAACATCCTTTGAGTTACCTTGTATTTCAGTTGATATTTCACGTGAGTTGGATTTATTGATATAAGAATGTTAATCTTGACTCGAGTGTTTTGTGTTTTTCTTTACACTTGGGTCAGACTGAGTGATACAGCAATTGAGACTCGCCTTTTGAGTTTGGAGCTTCGTTTGGAGATCCAATTATCGATTCAGCTTTCAGCTTTTCCGGTTGTTTTGTTCAGAGATGTCTTCTGGTTGTATTCGAGACTTCACTGTATTTGAGATATTCTACTATATTTGATTACTAACTCTGATGTTTATATAGTAGCTTCATGAACTACTATTTATCTACTACGTTATTATCAAATTACTCTGTGTCTGTGATCTATGATTGATTTATTTACTGTATATGATGAGTTTTTCCAAATATAAATTAATAATCTATTTTTTTGAGCAATTCAAGTCCGGCATGTGCGGATCTGAATGGCTGAAAATACCAGGTCGTTACAAAATAGTTTGTAAATCAAATTGAATAAGGTAGTTTGTATAAGAAACAAAAAGAAAATAGTTTGTACAAGAAAAATAAAAGAAAATAGTTTGTATAAGAAAAATAAAAGAAAGTAGTTTGTATAATAAAAATAAAAGAAAATAGTTTTGAAAAATGGTTTTAAATTAATAGTAGTTTTGCATAAAAGAAAATTCCAATTTAAATTATAAAGATATCCAATCCAACAACTTTCAATTTCAGCGTCAAAGCATATCAATAATATTAGAACAAAAGATGTACATATGTCATCATTTCGCAAAATCACATTCGATCACTCGTTCGATCAAAGAAGTTCACTTTCGAACTAGTATTGTCCATTCAACTTCCCTAATGTAGACTTCGATATGGTTTCTTGACTAGAAACCATCATTCTCCTCGCATAGTCATATACGATGATAGAGAATTCTAGAACCAAACCAAAAATCCATATCAAATATTCGCCGTCAAGAATTGAATGAAAAATCCTAACACAAAGTGGTGAAATTCACAAAGAACTTGTGTACTGAAATCTGGATCAAATTAATTTTGCAAATAAAATAATATACATACAACTTATGTAATTATTCCAATTGTTTCATCACCATTGCGTTTCAATTAAATTCATTGTTAATCTCATTGATTAACACAAATATCACATTATACTTTAATATTTGTTTCATAAAATTTCTCCATTTGAAATAAAACATTAGCTTATATTTCTATTTAAATTACATTCATTTCACATGTAATATTTCTCATTTAATACAACATTTAATTGCAAATCATTACATAAGGAATTTTATTAAGTTCATAACCAATTTATAAAAGCTTAATTCCTTTTAATAAGACATTATTGCTCGTGTTTAAGGTTATCACAACTTTATTTATAACCATTTATTGCAACGTCCATTTATTTCATAATAATTTACAAGTCATGGCTTTATTTATAATCATTTCACTTTTAATTCATATTTGTGTTGAATATGCGATTATACGATTTTTGTTTGATGATAATAAACATATATATATATATATATATATATATATATATTTGTAAATGTATTTGGTAATTTACTATTTCATTTTTCATAGATTAAATAAATATTTCCTGAATAAAATTAAATAACACAAAATTTAAATTCAAACAGAATTTTATTCAAACAAATATTTATTACAATTTTGAATAGTACAAATTCAAGCTCTCACTATACACTATACAACTTTGATACAAATTCAATTACATCACAATTTTACATTTACAGTTGACCTCACTACATATCACTCACGCTCGTATTTTATCTTCAACTTCACTTCAAAATTGAATCCAGCATTTGAGCAATCTGACAAATATTGACGCAGTAAAATTGAAAAGGAAATATTTTTGCAGTATAAAATAAAATATGAATTTTGAAAATAATATTTTCCTCAGTTATTTGGGTTGTTCGTCATCATTTAATTTTGAATCCATCATACACGAACAGCTTGTGACATACACAGTGTATCACTGTATATGCCACAAGGACGTGCACTCCCAAATATACACTTGATTGATTTACAGGGATAGGTGAGCACAGGTCAAACCCAAAATATCGGATTCAACTCAAGTGCAATAAAATAATGTCACAACACGCGCACAAGGTCAAATTCGAGCTTCAAGCTGGATTCAACTCAGGTGTAATTCGAAAAACAAATAAAATGCAAAGGTCAAGTCACTGCAATCATGACTCAACTCAATGCAACAACAGTGACAAGGCATCATGAAGTCTGCAACTCAACTTAACTGCAAGTCCAAACCAACACAAAAGTTCACAATTCAACATGATAGCATCAACAATGCAAACAAGTCACAAGGGACAAGCTAATAATACATGTACAAGACCGCAACAGTATGGCTATATGCATGCTACAGAAGGAACAAGCACATGAAACAGTATATGTGCAAGCTGAAAACATAAATAACAAAGAACCAGAGACTACAAATCAACTGCACCAAGGACTGATACAGCTGACATTCAACTACAAGCCCAAGTGACAACATACATATACCGAACCAACATATCAAGCAATAGAACAACTCAACTTTGTATACATGAAGGAGCTGTACCAAAACAAATGACACAGTGAGAAACATCAATGATACAAGAGAGGTGAACATCAAAATACAGACCGAACCAAGATATCAGCAACAACCAAATGAAGACAACAACTAGTGCAACTGAAATGCAAACTATATCAAACAGTGACAATGTGGTCTGCAACAATATCAAAGGAGTGACATGAACAATCCACGGCAAGCATGCAACTGTGAAAATTAGATCGAGCAAGTGCAGAACAAGTGATGATACAGCAATCTAAATGAAACATACATGAATAAGGCTCAGTGGTGAAGCAACAACATCAAGTGATATTGAGCACACATGAAACAATGCAAGTAGATCAAATGAGGTGTTCAATGCAACATGATGCAGCTACATTATATACAGTGAATAGTGCAACATCGGGTCGAGCTCAATGCAAATACAACACTGAATCATGATGTAGGAGTCATAGAAAACAAAGATAAGCTAATGATACATAACATGGAGCTACAGACCGACAACAACATCAAGGAGAAAGACATAAACGATGTAGGCCGATACAGTATGCAGTGCGAACACATATCAAGGCATACACAAATTCAAGACCGAAGTCAAATGCAAATTAAACCGAAATGACCAAGGAAAATCGAATAGTTCAAAGTCAGAACCTTGGCAATAAGGTGATCAAATTTTGACCAAGTCAGAAATCAACGCAGGAACAAATTGAAAAGGTCAAAAATAAAATCCAAATAAAATAGGAAAGCAGCTGCCGTAACGATCAAGGAAGGATCGAACGATCTCTATAACAACCCCGTATTTTGTGATTTTTTTATATATTTTAATTATTTTAATTGAGTTTTTGATTTAAAAACCTATTTTATTTATTTTGAATGATAAACTTTAGTTTCGATATGAATTATCATTCCAAAGCATGACTAAAAAGAATATTTTCCAAAAAGTGAATTTTTGGTCAAAATAGTCAAACTTTGACTTTTAATTTAAAATTTTAAAAGTTTGAAAATTTAAATTTTATCTTTTATTATGAAATTACATAAAATTTTAAGAACACTGCTTTTTGTTTCATTGGAAACGGATTTAAATTGTGAAAGTTATGTATATTTCAATATTGAGTGCAATTTGTTTATTCTGCAATTTTATTATTTTAAATAGTATAAATTTTATTTTTCTTTCTCATATTTTATTGTAATATGTATTGATATGTTATTTTATGTATGTTTTTGTCTTTTAATATTTTTGAAGTGAGGTAGGAATTTTCTAGAGCTAGTAGTCTTTTTCTTGTAATTTCCATGCCCTGTTTTCAATTTTTAAACATTTTCTTTAGTTCTTTTCTATTTTTCTCCATTTTAATTATTTATTTTATTTTAGAAATGATAAATAAATTATTTTATTTCAAAATTTTGCTTTAGAATATTTTTAAAATGAAGTAGATATTTTTCCAAAGCCATTGATGTTTTAATTGTAATTTTTGAACCCTGTTTTCAATTTTTAAGCAATTTCCTTAATTCTTTTTATATTTTCTTTAAATTTAATTATATATTTTTATTTTTTTTCACTTTGTTTCGGTTTTAGATGTACTTTCTTAAGTTTAATTTGTTTTACTTGATTTAAAAGAAAAGGAAGTATGGAAGGTTTTAAAAGCTAAGAAACGTAAAGTCGTTTCACCGTTTCTTTTACCGTTTCTTTTTCAATCGACACACAATTTATTTTGGCCGTACCTTTCTCTATTCTTTTCAGCTGCATTCACTCATCTTTTTCACGTATTTCCAAAGATTCTCAACCCTCAAAAAAAATCATGGCCTCCATCTTGCAAAAATTTGGTAAAATCTTCTTCTCTTCTCTTGTTTTATAGTTTTTCTATGTGATTTTTGCAACTTGTTCTCTATTTCATGGCTCCACTCCTCCTCGACCAGATCTAGGCCAACCTCCACCACTTTATTCTACGATCATCATGCACCCTAGATCACCACAATGGCAGGCCAAGCAACCCCAAGGCAAACACCACCACCAAAATCCACAAATCCATCACCTATGACTCAAGCTGACCTAGTTTTGGTACCATCACCTTCATCCACCTTTTGCCAGCACTTCCACCACCACCACCAGCTCTGACCTGAACACCACCCCCTGGCACATCATCTATCACCACCTGAGTCTCTGACCATGACCCTAGAGCCTATGGCCGAACCAAATTGTAGCATAGAGTTGTTGAATTTGCCTTGAAATTGCCTTGTAGTGTTGACTTGTTGCACCTATAAATCTCCACACTTTTAAACCATGATAGGCTGACTACTATGGACCCAAACCAGACCTTTATACATGCCTTGGCTATGCTATTTCAGTTCATAACTGAAGTATGTGAAGTTGAGAACAAGTGCAAAGCATTTGTCTTTGTTTTGGGCTTTGATTCCTAGTGTCGTTTAGTGTAATTTGGCTTTGAAAAACTTATGTATTTTGAATTGTTTTGTTTATATGTATACAAGGCAATTATATTTGTCTCTCCACTCTCAAAATCATGATAGTGTTGTCGTGCCTTTGTTGTGTCTGTATCGTGTGCTTTGGTGTCGTTCTCCAGCTTGTGACATGTGAGTATTTCTCACCAGACATTATGCACTTATATAAGTAGTAATTGACACCCTGCGAACCTGTAGAACTATATTAACATGTTATAACTGCTTATATTATTATCATATGATGTTCACACCTATTAAACACCTGTTATATCATATGTTGCTGTTATTTCATGCTATTCTGTATATTTTATCAGTTTATTACACTGCAAGTTCCCTGTAAATTAGAATCACTATGGGTTGAAATGATACATACCCGAACGGACTTTAGAATAGGAAAAAATCGTTATGGGCTGAAATGATAGGCTTGAACGGTTTTTATTTAATTTATTTTAACTTGGGATTGTGGGTTTGAAATGATAAAACCCGGATTTTCTTTGTAAATTACGGATTGAATTGATATATTACCCGTATCACTTTTCCTAGTGCAGAAAATTATATACAGACCCGTAGTTAATATATGTTTTCTAAAATATTTAAAATTATTTTAGAAATGTAAATATTAAAACATTTTGATTTAAATCTAATTAAAAAGGATTTTTGTAAAATATTATTGATTTTCTGAATAACTGTAAGTAAAATGAATTAATGAAAAGTTAGAAAATTTTGAACGTAAGTTATTTTGGAAAATTTGATTTAATTATAATTGGAAATTAAATTGTATATGAAATGATGATAAATTTATGATAATTTGAATTTAAATTAATTTAAAGTGATTTTATATCATATTAATGATTTTTGATAAAGTTGAATGTGAAATGAATGAATATTTAAGTTGAAATTTTGGAATATAACTAAAATTGAAAATTTATGAAATTGACTTAAAAGTGAACTTTTAGTTAAGCAAATAAAAATAAAACTAAGTTATATTTGAGAATTTGAACTTAAATGTTAAGTTGAAATTTAATGCAATGAATTTAAAATTGAACATTGCAATTTAATAAGTGAATTATCATTAAATATTGATTTTTGAATGGAAATTTAACTTTATAAAATCATGAACTTGAGGAAAATTAAATGATGTTTATAAATGTGAAAATGTATGATTTTATGAGTTAAAAATGTTTTAAATAAAAAAATATAGTTGGTTGAGAAATTATATTGAATATTTGGAGTTAATTGACTGCATTTTTGAAATGCTATTAATTACAATATAAATGATATTACAATATTTGTAAATGCTGTAGTTGATGATAATGAACTAAAAAGCTAAATTGAATTAAAAGCTATTATAGCAATTTTTGTAAGTGCTATAATTTTTGAATTTAACTAAGTTTATTTGAAATTTAAGTAAACCATATTACAACATTTTAAAATATTGTCTTTTGTTAAATTGAACTGTTTTGAATGTATCTTTCCGTAGCGTTTTTTTAAATGCCACGAAAAGTGAATTTTCACTGTTTTGATAAACTTAGGTGAATAAATGAACTTTGGAAGTTGAAAATTTTGGAAATTTAATAATTTAATTATTGAACATAATAACTTCATTTTAATGATTAAAAATGATTTTTTTGAATATAAACTGTTTTGAAATGTGAATTGAAATGGTATTTTAAATTAAATAAAATGAATAATGATTTGAAATGAATGTGGTTTTGAAAAGAGATGATATTTTGATATATTAAATGATTGAAATGTGGTTTTGAAAAGATATGATATTTTGATATATTAAAATGATTTGAAACGAAGTTTTGAAAGATATGATATTTTGATATTAAATGATTTGAAAAATGAAGCTTTGAAATGTTATGATATTTTGATGTATTAAAATGATTTGAAAGGAAGTTTTAAAGGATATGATGATTTAAAATATTGAAATGGTTAGAAATGACTTTATATTTATTTTGATAAATATTTGAATTAAAAGATATGGTATGATGATATATTGAAATGGTTTGGAAATGATTTAATCTTTATTTTGATAAAGGTTTGGGTTGAAATGACATTTTATTTTTAAAGTATAAAATATTGTTTTAAAGTTATAACTACGGGTTATAATAACGATCGTTGTTAAAGAGACCGGGATCGGATATTGTCTTATAGCCGGCCAATACCGAAAACCACTTTAACAACTGTGTATGCGGTGGAGATTCCAGAATGAAGTAGGATGGTGGCGACGTTCTCGAGGTATATTACGTGGACCCAACTCCCGTGAGTTGGCATAAATGAATAAAACAGGTGCTATACCGGGCTACACAAAGGGTCGCACCCTTTCATCGAGCATGCTCCATCGGAAACCATACTATTACTTTTGTGATTCGATATGTGGCGTCACTTTGATTCGGAGGTATTGTTCGAGGTGGGCGGAAGCTGCTAGCTTGCCGTCACCACCGGTCCGGGAGTGCAAACGGTGTATCCACCCTGGCATTGCGTCGCGTGCCGTGTCATCTCCTTATAGCGAGCCCGCTACGATTTTGGTTTTAAAGATCCGACCGCGTTAAGGTTCACCATCCCCTTAACGCTATTTTCTATATGATTATACTTTACTGATTAGACACTACTATATATAGCGTATATTACTACATAGTAAATAGTTTAACGAATCCTTAGAGGATGGGCGGTCCCAAGCGTCTTCTAAGTTACTTGTACCTTTGCTACAGTTCACTTGAGTTGGTTTACATTGTATAAGTATGTATGTCCTGACTCGAGTGTTTGTATTTTTATTTACGCTCGGGTCAGCCTGAGTTATTCACAGATTTGGATTTCCACTTTCTGGAGATTGGAATCGCTGGAGATTATCTTCTTGTCAAGTTTCATCTTTTCAATTCGGTTGTTCTATTCATCTTGTACTTGGTTATCATATTTAAACTTCTGTTGTACTTTATTTCTTCTATTGTATCTTATGTAACTCTGATATATTTATATAGTATCTTCATGAACTACTATCTCTTTTACTTCCGCTGCATTATTATTACTCCGTGTCTGTGATCTGTGATTTTTATTTGCTGCATATTCTGAGATTTGCCAAATTTTTATTTACAACGCGGTATTTTGAGCAATTCAATTCCGGCATGAGTGTCTACCTATACACTTATAATGGATGTGAATGGTTGAAAATACCTGGTCATTACAATCTCAAGCTAAAATCGTAACAGTGAAGTAAGGGAAATATTCGAATTGAACAAGTCAGTGAATTCTAAAACGTTCAAGCATTATCAAGCGGCAGAGCGAACGTTTTGACGAATTCAAATAAGAAATATACGACGTAAATTTAGGAGTTCGACTCCTATAAATTGCAATCGACATCATCGGCAAATTGTATCGAGTTCAAGCATTAACAAGTAGAAATCAAACGCAAAAATCATATACCCGATACAAAGCAGAAACGAAGTCAATCAAGCAGCCGATCTCAAGAGACGATCAACTACAAAGCAAGCTAGTCAAGTTGAATCTAGAAATTAAAATCGTCATCAACGAATTAACAAAACCCTAGTTTCTAAAGAGAAGAATGAAGAGCAGCCATTATCTCAACATAAAGGGGAACGGGCCGAATAAAGTGAAAAGGGAACGGGCCAAATAAAGTGAAAAGGGAAACGGTCCGATCCTTTTATTTTTTAATTAGGGTTTTCTTGTCTTTTGTTTTTAAATTGCTTTTTAAATTTGTTTTTAAATTTTAAACCGTTATATTTACTAGTCGTGTGACTAGGGCACAAACTGCGTGGCGTAGTTTGAGAATTCGCAACTCAGTGGCTGAGTTGTGGTAGGGTTTTGAGCGTAGAGTTAGGTTAGTCAGTAGCGGGTGTCGTGAGTTTACGTGTATAAGCGTGTGACTACTTAATTTCTAGTAGAAACCTTGGAGGCAGCACATAGGCAGGGTTTTGCCGAAGCTGGGTAAATTCTGTGTCGTTCTATTTCTGCATTTTATTATTCTGCTATTTATTTCTGTGCTGCTAATATTCCGTGATCTGTGTTGAAATTATTTTATAAGCTTCCGCAATTAATTTTTATAATCAACACCATCACCCTATTCACCCCCTCTAGGGTGAAATCGATCCTACAAGTGGTATTAGAGCTAGGAATAGAAGTCGGTTTTTGATTTTAAAATTTTGATTTTTTCAAAAATCAATTTTTGTTTTTAAAAAGTTGAATTTTTAAAATGGCTATTAATAATGCTTTTGCTGAAGGTCAGTCCATAGTTAGACCACCAAAGTTCAATGGTGAATACGCCGAAAAATAGAATGAAAATTTTTCTGAAAACCATTGACGCTTGGAACATTGTTGAGACGGGTTATAGAACACCAACTATAATTGTAGATAATTAGAAAATAGATAAACCGTTGGATCAATGGACAGAACTAGAAAATAAATTACAAAATGCTAATGCTAGAGCTATGAATTCTATTATCTGTTCATTGGATCAATTTGAATTTAATCTTGTCTCACATTGTCTAACTGCACAGGAAATATGGCACACACTAGAAGTGACCCACGAAGGAACATCTCAAGTCAAAGAATCTCACCTTGCCATGCTAAGCAGCGAATACGAGAATTTCACAATGGCAAAAGAAGAAAATGTCAAAGAGATGCATGGACGACTATCCAATATTATATGCAAATCAAAAGCTCTTGGAAAATCATATACAGAGTTGGAGATAGTCCGAAAAATCCTAAGAGTCCTTCCACGAAGTTTTGAAGCCAAAGTGACTGCCATTCAAGAATCAAAAGATTTGAAACAAATGAAAGTCGAAAAACTCATCGGAATTCTCACCACTTATGAGCTAGAAATGAAATTTAAGAAAGTGCGTGAAGGTGGTGATACTCTAAAGAAATCTATAGCTCTCAAAGGAACAACTGAAAGTGATGATGACGACGATGATGATGGAGCAGTAGAATTAGAGCTGATAATAAAGAAAGTCAAAAGGTGGAATTACAAATACAGAAACCTAGCTCTAAATCGAAAATTGAAAAGCAGAATAAATAAAATATTAGACAATCCAGAAGAACCAAAGATCATCTATCATAAGTGCAACCAACCCGGACACATCAAGCCCAATTATCCTCAAAATCAACGCTACTTTGAAAAGAAATCAAAAGGAAGAAGTTTTGCAGCCACGTGGAATACCAGTGATGAAGATAATCAAAGTGCTAACAGCGAGAATGAAAAAGCAGACATGTGTCTTCATGGTGAAATAACCGACAGTGATGATGACGAGCCAAGTGAGGTATCAAAACTTTCTCATTCAGAATTACTTATATATTTCCACGAAGTGAATGGCTGTTTTGAACGACTTAGGGAGAAGTATGCCAAACTTGAATCATAAAAAGATACTTTGATAGACTTAAATAAACAACTTGATCAATTAGTTAAAACCGATCAAAGTAGGATCCCTAAGTTTGATAAGTGTCCAACATTCGAAGAAGAAATTAAAAAAATCAGAAATTAATACAAAATCACTTGAAAATGAAATTCTGATTTTGAAAGAGAATGAAAATACCAAAAGAGAGAATTCTACTAAAAAGTGCACACAAGTGTTAAATGAAAATGAATCTCTCAAAATACAAGTCCAACAATTGTCAACAACTTTAGATAAATTTTCAAAAAGTGAAAATTCGTTGAATATGCTATTAGGGAAGCAAACTGTTAATACAGCTAGACAAGGACTTGGATATAATCAATCTGAAAATGTTGAAAGCGATATTAATCAAGAAAATTCTATGTGCTTAATTTGTAGAAAATATGGACACAATCACAATAATTGTTGCAATAGACCCAAACATGTGAAAACTATATCAATTTGGGTTCCAAAAGGCACAAATATAAAGTCTCTCAAAATTAAACAAATTTGGTGCCAAAAGGAACGTATATAAACAGTTTTGGGTCTCCACAAAATTATTTTTCTAAATCTTCTGCCACTAACAACCATGGACCTATAAAAACAAATAGGTCACAAAAATCTTTTCCCGTGTAGGTGTGGTGGCAGGCTAAGAAACAACAATAGTGTTATCTGGATTCTGGCTGTTCCAGAAACACAAAGGGCGACAAAGCAAAGTTCCTTAGCCTAGTATAAAGGTGACAGAATCATATTGGACCACAATGAAAAATATTGTAAAGGTAAAACAGGTAATGGTATGTATGTTTGAACGACATATTAAATGTGATATTCTGCACAGTAATCTAAGTAAAATCAGCCAATATTGAAATGATGAAAAGATGATGATTTTGATTCTGACTTGTTTAAAATTGTTGGCCAATTATATTCTTATGCCAAAAACACTATAAAAATTTCTAGAGCATTTGAATTACTTCATATATCTTAAATTGGATTAATAATAGTGTTTTTTTGTTGGATGATGATACATTTGGTTATAATATGGCTAACTCAATATTCACGGTTTTTGATTATTTACATGGCTTCATTTCAAATTCAAGAGAATGTCATTTGAAAAGCTCTTAAAATTGATTTTGAGATATTTTGTTGCTTACTTCATGGTCTGGTCTATCAAATTCAATTAATGATAATTTTGAGTGAAAGAGAATTTCAGATGCAGATTACACTGGTAATCTAGTTGATAGAAAAATTACTAGTTGAACGTGATTTTTGTTGAGACATTTAGTAACTGCATCGTTGTTTTTAAGAAAATATCTGCATATTTTTCATTTCAAATAATTTTCAAATAGCAGAAATTTTTCTCATAGAACCCCCTCGAGAAAATCATTTTTAGATTAGTCATTTAGTAAAATTGATTTCATAATTATTTTTGAATTTGATTTTAAATGACAATTTTGACTGATCCGACTCCCTACTAATTATCAAAAGGATAAATAGTGATTGAAAAAGTGATGAGTGTTGATATTTATCATACATTACTCAAGACAGTATATTTAGAAAAATTTCTTTAGAGATTCAAACAAGAGTTATAAAACTTTTTGTTGGGTAAAGATTCCATGACCATTTCTATTTCTATCATATTTCTATCGACCATCGCTCATCAAAAATTCAATATAGTTTGTCGATATGTCGTACTTTAAACAGGAACCATTCGTTTTTCATTTTATAAAATAAAATAAAATCCAAAGTATTCACTCTCATTTAAAAGTCCTCACGGTTATGCATGGGTGAATTACTTGAAATTTGTTATGTGCTTCCATGCTCATTTAAAAGTCCTCACGGTTATGCATGTATGTAACACATATCAAATATTGATTAATAAAATAAACAAGTTGATTTAATCCCATTTAAAAGTCCTCACGGTTATGCGTGGTTGGAAGAGACTTGAATTTTTTTAAAATAAAATTGAAATACTACTAATCTCATTTAAAAGTCCTAACGGTTATGCATGGTTAGTAGATATTCAAATTCCTGATATAAATATACCACAAATAGACACAACTGTATGGTTTTATATGATGATATCATTCCCATCATTCTAAAAGTGGAATATGCATCGAGCAAAATATTTATGATTTTTTTTTGATTTTTTATTGAAATTTAATATTTATATTTAATTTACTTTTAATGTTGAATTAATATCGATCACTTTATCTCTATTTTCTCTAACACTATTATTCTTTTGCTGATAACAAAAGGGGGAGAGAAAAGTTAAGATTTTGTCAAATAAAATCATGGAAAGGTCAAATAATTTTCTATTTGCATCTAGGCTCATTTGCATATTTTTATTTGTATGCATATATGTAGGGGAGCTTTGCGTAGAAAGGAAGCATTTAAATAGGGGGAGCAATTAGAGTATATCTATGATCAAATACATTTAACATATTCAAAATCTTAAATATATGTTTGTTAACATCAAAAGGGGGAGATTGTTGAATATGTGATTATACGATTTTTGTTTGATGATAATAAACATATATATATATATTCGTGTAAATGTATTTGGTAATGTATTATTTCATTTTTCACAGATTAAATAAATATTTGCTGAATAAAATTAAATAACACAGAATTTGAATTCAAACAGAATTTTTATTCAAACAAATATTATTATAATTTTGAATAGTATGAATTCAAGCTCTCACTATACACTATACAACTTTGATACAAATTCAATTACATCACAATTTTACAATTACAGTTGACCTCACTACATATCACTCACACTCGTATTTTATCTTCAACTTCACTTCAAATTGAATCTAGCATCTGAGCAATCTGCAAAAATAAATATTGACGCAGTAAAATTGAAAAGGAAATATTTTTGCAGTATAAAATAAAATGTGAATTTTGAAAATAATATTTGCCTCAGTTATTTGGGTTGTTCGTCATCATTTAATTTTGAATCCATCATACACGAACAGCTTGTGACATACACAGTGTATCACTGTATATGCCACAAGGACGTGCACTCCCAAATATACACTTGATTGATTTACAGGGATAGGTGAGCACAAGCCAAACCCAAAATATCGGATTCAACTCAAGTGTAATAAAATAATGTCACAACACGCGCACAAGGTCAAATTCGAGCTTCAAGTTGGATTCAACTCAGGTGTAATTCGAAAAGCAAATAAAATGCAAAGGTCAAGTCACTACAATCATGACTCAACTCAATGCAACAACAGTGACAAGGCATCATGAAGTCTGTAACTCAACTTAACTGCAAGTCCAAACCAACACAAAAGTTCACAATTCAACATGATAGCATCAATAATGCAAACAAGTCACAAGGGACAAGCTAATAATACATGTACAAGACCGCAACAGTATGGCTATATGCATGCTACAGAAGGAACAAGCACATGAAACAGTATATGTGCAAGCTGAAAACATAAATAACAAAGAACCAGAGACTACAAATCAACTGCACCAAGGACCGATACAACTGACATTCAACTACAAGCCCAAGTGACAACATACATATACCGAACCAACATATCAAGCAATAGAACAACTCAACTTTGTATCCATGAAGGAGTTGTACCAAAACAAATGCCACAGTGAGAAACACCAATGATACAAGAGAGGTGAACATCAAAATACAGACCGAACCAAGATATCAGCAACAACCAAATGAAGACAGCAACTAGTACAACTGAAATGCAAACTATATCAAACAGTGACAATGTGGTCTGCAACAATATCAAAGGAGTGACATGAACAATGCACGGCAAGCATGCAACTGTGAAAATTGGATCGAGCAAGTGCACACACAAGTGGTGATACAGTCGTCTAAATGAAACATACATGAATAAGGCTCAGTGGTGAAGCAACAATATCAAGTGATATTGAGCACACATGAAACAGTGCAAGTAGATCAAATGAGGTGTTCAATGCAGCATGATGCAGCAACGTTATATACAGTGAACAGTGCAACATCGGGTCGAGCTCAATGCAAATACAACATTGAATCATGATGTAGGAGTCACAGAAAACAAGGATTAGCTAATGATACATAACTTGGAACTACAGACCGACAACAACATCAAGCAGAAAGACATGAACAATGTAGGCCGATACAGTATGCAGTGTGAAAACATATCAAGGCATACACAAATTCAAGACCGAAGTCAAATGCAAATTAAACTGCAATGACCAAGGAAAATCGAATAGTTCAAAGTCAGAACCTTGGCAATAAAGCAATCGAATTTTGACCAAGTCAGAAATCAACGCAGGAACAAATTGAAAAAGTCAAAAATAAAATCCAAATAAAATAGGGAAGTAGCTGCCGTAACGATCAAAGAAGGATCGAACGATCTCAAGCTAAAACCGTAACAGTGAAGTAAGGGAAATATTCGAATTGAACAAGTCAGTGAAATCTAAAACGTTCAAGCATTATCAAGCGGCAGAGCAAATGTTTTGACGAATTCAAATAAGAAATATACGACGTAAATTTAGGAGTTCGACTCCTATAAATTGCAATCGACTCATCGGTAAATTGTATCGAGTTCAAGCATTAACAACCAGAAATCAAACGCAAAAATCACGTACCCAGTACAAAGCAGAAACGAAGTCAATCAGGCAGCCAATCTTAAGAGACGATCAACTACAAAGCAAGGAAGTCAAGTTGAATCTATAAATTGAAATCTCCATCAACGAATTAACAAAACCCTAGTTTCTGAAGAGAAAAACGAAGAGCGGCCATTATCTCAACATAAAGGGGAAAGGGCGGAATAAAGGGAAAAGGGAATGGGCCAAATAAAGTGAAAAGGGAAATGGGCCGATCCTTTTATTTTTTAATTAGGGTTTTCTTGTATTTTGTTTTTAAATTGCTTTTTAAATTATTTTTTTAAATTTTAAACCGTTGTATTTACTAGTCGTGTGACTAGGGCACAAACTGTGTGGCGTAGTTTGAGAATTCGCAACTCAGTGGCTGAGTTGTGGCAGGGTTTTGAGCGTAGAGTTAGGTTAGTCAGTAGCGGGTGTCGCGAGTTTACGGGTGTAAGCGTGTGACTACTTAATTTCTAGAAGAAACCTTGGAGGCAGCACGTAGGCAGGGTTTTGCCGAAGGTGGGTAAATTCTGTGTTGTTCTATTTCTGCATTTTATTATTCTGCTGTTTATTTCTGTGCTGCTAATATTCTGTGATCTGTGTTGAAATTATTTTATAAGCTTCCGCAGTTAATTTTTATAATTAACACCCTCACCCTATTCACCCTCCCTCTAGGGTGAAATCGATCCTACAATTTGCTTATCCCAATTAGTTTCACTTTTACCTTTCAATTTATTTATGACACATTTCATAAATGTTAATTTAGTTTATAAACATATTTTTCCCAATTTAATCTCATTTACAACATTTCCTTAATTACAATTTCAATTTAAACATCCTAAGGCTTAAAGTTCACACTTGTATATTATTACATTCCATGCCAAGAATGTATACTACAATTCTATTCATGAACTAGACATAGATATAACAAATTAAACCTTATTTCACTTGCTTTCAAAATAAGGTTATCAAATCAACTGCATAATTCAACACAATTTCTAAGTTTCAACTCATATATTAATTTAGAAGGTCAGATTATCCAAAATATCCAAATGTTTCATTTTATTTCAATAGTTAAAACTACCAATCAACAAACAATAAGTTTCACAACAAAACATTTCAATTCCATAAGCAAATATCCAAATTATTCATTTTGTTCTCTTTAATACACCATTATTAAACTAGTGTTTAGTCTATTAATTCAATTAACAATAATTAGCCAATGTTTATAAGCTGACAAAAACTCAACTAATCGAAAATAAATGATAATAACTAAATATTACCATTTCACAAATCAAACACATTACAAATAATTATATTAGTTATTAATATTTATTCCTTTATATACATATATATATATGTACGTATGTATGTATGTATATCATATAATATTAGGAAAAATATAATTTGATTTCAAAACTTATATAAAATATTTTTTATAGCACTAACAAACACACGCTCTCA
This sequence comes from Allium cepa, assembly GCA_030765085.1. NCBI lineage: Eukaryota > Viridiplantae > Streptophyta > Magnoliopsida > Asparagales > Amaryllidaceae > Allium > Allium cepa. The sequence goes on from CM060945.1 coordinate 148,099,969, forward strand.
TAAATACACTCAGACAACTCATTCCAGGTTATTACTAGCCTATCTCTAATGAGTTAACCCCAATAGGCTCAGGTATGTCTAAACCAAAGCTCTGATACCAATTGTAACGACCCACCCTTTTGGACGGTTTAAATCGATAATAAACCATAAATGTCTAATCCAAACCATTCAGAAGGGAGGATTGTTAATGGGGTGAATAAGAAATAAAAGAAAAGAAGGAAAAATAAAACACAGAATCTCGCAGCGGAATGACAAATATAATAATCAAATAAACAGTTCATGAAGCTGTTTTACAAATAATACGTGATTACACTTTTACAATTCAAATCAGAGTTATACATATAGTAGAAATAAACAATTAATGCAGTGGAATACATGATGTAATGGAATTATTATAATAAATAGTAATAATATACCGAGTCTTCGTTGTGACGACCCGGGATTTTTGAAATCCTGAGTTGTGAATATTAATAATATTGTATTTTAATATACAATATTCCCGTTAAGCAATAACAAATTATTGTATAAAATTTTCCAAACCCAATATAATTTGAATTTTCAGATCTATATTAAAATACATATTGATCAAATGGAATTTCTTATACATGTATATTTTGTTTTAAAGGTAAAATATGTATATTTTGTTTTAGATAAAATATGTGTATTTTGTTTTAGAGACAAAATAAGTATATTTTACTCTAAAGATAAAATATAATAGATAATTAAAATTAATTGGGAAAAATCATATGCATATATTTTTACGTATAAGGGTAATAAAATTTATATGTAATGTGGATAGAAATTGATAATGAAGTAAAAAGGATATTTTTAATTTGGGCATATAAACAATATTGTTTATATTAAATAAAAAAGAGTTTTAAATTTCTAAAATAATATATATGTTATACCATGAATAAGAAATTATATATATGTGTGTGTGTGTGTAAAAATAAGTTTAAAAGGAAAATTTATAATATTTAAATAGATAAAAATGTTATAAAATAAAATGATGTGTATAATAATCACATAAGTATAACTAGGAGAAACTATAATGCATAAATATCAAATGCATTTATTTTATTTGAAAGTAATATATTTCTATATTATCAATGAAGAGATAAACAAGAAAAGAAGTGTATATATGGTTATACATATATACATGAACGCTTAGAAGTTGTTTTAAAAACTACTTTGTAATCCTTGTTTTATAATACATGTATGTGAAGTCATGTTGACCAAAAAGTGTTTTAAAAAGTGTTATTTTATATCCTTAAAATTTAATTAATAAGCTTCATATTTAAATTTGTGTAAAAGTTTAAAATGCAAGCATTTATTTTATTAAGGCAATGAAAACTATAGGCTATCCAATATCATAAGAGTGTTATTTCATTTTATTTTGCTTAAAGTAATATATATAGGTATATTGATCAAGAAGTGTTATATTAATTTATTAGTTTCTCACCTTTATTTTAAAATTTATAAGAGACCAATGCAACACTACTTTGTCAATATTAACTTTGGGCTGCCTAACTTCGTGAGTATACTTACATATACTTTAAAGTATTTTGTAACAACCCAGTATTTTGTGATTATTTCTATTTGTTTATTTTAATTATTTTAAATTGAATGGTTGATTTAAAAACTTTATTATATGGATAAATTTTGTTATTTTAATTATAAATTTTGATTTTTGTGTGAATTATAATTTCAAACCTGAATAAATTGAATATTTCTAGAAAAAGTGGATTTTTGGTCAATCTAGTCAAACTTTGACTTTTAAATTTAAAATTTAAATATTTTAATTTTTTAAATATATCTTTATTATAAAAATAAACTTTATTTCAAGAATACTGCTTTTCGTTTCGTTGAAATTCGATTTATATTGTGGAAGTTATGCTTTTTTCAATATTGGGTGTAAATTGATTTATTTAATAAAATTGTCTATTTTAAATTATATAAATAATATTTTATTTGTTAAATCATGTTCTAATATGTGTTATATGACATGTTAGATATATATTTCATTTTTAAATATTTTTAAAGTGATGATAAAAAATTCCAAAGTTTATTGAATTTATTTTCAATTTTTAAAGCCTAGTTCCATTTTTTAGCTATTTTCTTAATTTAATTATATTTATTTGAGATTTATTTATTTATTTTTATTCATTTATTATTTTTTTGTGTTTTAATTTTATTTATATGCATTTTTATATGTATTTTAAATTGCAAAATGAACTAAGAAATTTGAAAGGTTATTGACCTTTTATATGCATGCCTTTTCATATTCAAACTTACCTTTTCTCACCTAACAACACATCATTTCATTTGCTGCCCATATCTCCTTTCTTCGGCCGACTCCCTCATTCTTTTCTCATGTAAAAAAAGTTTCTCAAACCCAAAAAAAATTCGGCTATCACTTGAAGACAAAGTTTGGTAAAAAAAATTCATTCTTTTTCGCTCTTTTACTTGTTTTGTTATGAATTCTTGCACTTGCTTCACCTTCTTGTGTTCGGCCTCCCCCCTCCACTACCATGGCTGCCTCCACCACCACCATAACTAGCAGCTACCCTCTCCATTCCACTGACTATCCATGGTCATGGCCACCTTGTCGAATATCCACCAAAAAAAAAAAAGAAGCAAACTCCACATATATAGTGGCAGCCGAGCCACATCTTTGCTCCACCACCTCACCCATCATTTTGGCCAACCCTTACACCACCACCACCAGTCACTTGCTGACTCAACTACCTCTTCCACACCTGTACTTGACTCAATAGACCTGGCCGTGCTCATCCATGCCATGGCCGAGCCATTGATTGCATAGGAATCCACGTAGTTGCCTTGAATTTGTGTGTGTATGCACACATATCCTTCTTCTCCTTCATATCTTATTTTGGCCTTCCCTTTTGTACCCTCAACCTGATCCAAACCCACACCATAACAGTGCATTTCCAACCTGTGGCTGAAGCAGAAGTTATTGAATGCAAGTGCAAAAGCTTTGGCTTTGTGTTGTGCATATATTTCTTGCATTGTTTGATAATATTTTGGTTTGTAATCCATATGTACTTTGTTTTACTTAAAATTGACAAGGCAGTTAGACTTGGCTCTCCCACTCTTGAATCGTAGTCGTGTTTTCGTGCCTTTGTGGATATTAGTATGGGTGTTTGGTTGTTATCTCCAGCTTGTAGAGGTGAGTAATTCTCACCAGACAAATTTATACTTATATGACTAATAAACTGATCACAATTGAATCTGTAAAACATATCACCATGTTATATTTGTTATGTTATGATATATGACGTTCACATATGCTTATTTACCTGTTACACCATCTTTTACTGTTATATAATGTTATTCTGTTTATTTACATCAGTTTATCACACTGCAAGTTTCCTTTGGATTAGAATCACTATGGGTTGAAATGATACATACCCGAACAGACTTTAGAATAAGAAAAAATCGTTACGGGATGAAATGGTAGGCCTAAACGATTTTTATTTATTTCATTTTTACTTGGGATTGCGGGTTTGAAATGATAGAACCCAGATTTTCTTTGTAAATTACGGATTGAAATGATATATTATCCGTATCACTTTGCCTAGGCTTGAAAATGATATACAGACCCGTGGTTAGTAAATATTTTTCTAAATTTTTTAATGTATTTTAGAAATGTAAATATTATAATATTTTGATTTAAACTTAATTAAAAATGATTTTATAAAGTATTATTGATTTTCTAAAAAATTATAAGTGAAATAAATTAATGGTAAAGTTAGAAATTTGAAATATAAGTTATTTTGGAAATTTTGATTTTGTTATAAATGGAATTTAAATTAAGTTGGAAATATGAAAATAGATTTAAAATTTGATTTAAAATGAATTTAAATGATTTTTGTAAAGTGTTAATGATTTTTGAATATGTTAAAAGTGAAATAAATGAATATTTAAGTTGAATTTTGAAATATAACTTAAATTCAAAATTTGTGAATGTTGTTTAAAAGTGAATTTTAAGTTAAGTAAATAAGATGAAAAACGAGTTATATTTGAAAATTTAAACTTAAGTGTTAAGTTAAAAATTTAATTATAAAGAATTGTAATTGAATGTTGAATTATATAAGTAAATTATTATTAAATTGATTTTTGAATGAAATTTAACTTTATAAAATCATGAATATAAGGGTATGTAGATGGTTGTTTTAAAGGTAAAAATATATGATTTTATAATTTTAAATGATTTAAATAAAATTTAAATATTTGTGAAATTATATTGAATATTTTGAATTTAATTAACAGCATTTTGAAATGTTATTATTTCTAATGTAAAGGATATTACCGCATTTGTAAATGTTGTAGTTGATAGAAATGAACAAAATGGCTAAATTGAATTAAGGGCTATTATAGCACTTTGTAAGTGCTGTAGTTGCTGAAATTAACTAAGGCTTTATTTGAACTAAATTAACCCTATTACAGCATTTTTAAATGTTGTCTATTGTTAAATTGAATTGTTTTAAAAGTAACTTTCCGTGGCATTTTCTAAATGCTGCGAAAGTTGAATTTTCATTGTCTTAAAATTTAAGTAAATAAATGAACTTTGAAAGATTAAAATTTTGAAAATTTAATAATTTAATTATTAAACATAATAACTTCATTTTAATGATTTAAATGAAGTAATTTGTTCTGAAATATAAACTATTTTGAAATGTGTGTTGAAATGGTATTTTAAATAAAATGAATACGGTTTTGAAAAGATTCGATATTTTGATATTTTGAAATGGATTTTGAATGATATTGAATTTTGAAATGATATTTGATTTCGAAGTATAAATAACATTTTAAATTTTAACCACGCGGCATTTTTTTAATTTATAGTTTAACGGATCCTTAGAGGATGAGCAGTCCCAGGCATCCTTTAAGTTACTTGTATCTTTATTACAGTTCACTTGAGTTGGTTTACATTATATAAGTATATATATGTCCTGACTCGAGTGTTTTGTGTTTTACTTTACGCTCGGGTCAGCCTGAGTATTTACAGCTTAGCTTTTGATTTCTTTTCTGGAGCTACGAATCGCTGGAGATTCTACTTGTCTAGTTATTTATTCCTTTTCAGTTTCAGTTGTCCCATTTCAGCTCTGGTATTTATAGACTTCTATGTATTTGAAATTTCTATTGTATATGTTTCCAGACTGATATTATGTATTTGTTTTGAAATGATCCTGACTCGACCTTCGAAAATCGGCACCAAATATGAAACTCATATTTCAATGCCGCAGATTCAAACATCGAATCTAGTTCGCCGGAGCTTATAACACCATTAAGTACAACACAGCGGAAGAAAATGAATAATATCATATACAACATCTGATACAATATCTGGTACAATGATGATACAATAGAATGATACAATAGATATCAATACTATCAGAGATAGAAGAAATAGCAGCGGAAAAGAAATAGATAACACCAGCAGCAGAACAATATCTCCATCTCCAAGGCACTAATCCAGAAACAGCTCGAGCCAACATCACATGTCACCTAAATAAGCAAGTCTCGTCCAAAGACTGGAGAACCCGACTATCTGAAGAAACCCAACTCTAGACTGCCCGTGTGGAAAATAGTGGGCAACCAGAGTTTAGGAAAGGAACAATAAACTCTAGGTCAGTCATGGGACTGGTGTGAGCAACCAAAATAGTTTTTATCTTTAAAACAAGCAATAAAGGAATTTAAAACATTGAAAACCGCAATGCTTTTTGAAAATGAAACTACCATAAGGACTCCCGCCACACACACCATGCAAACGCAGAATTGGAGGAGATTTCTCCTTATGATAGTCAGACATGCTTACTATGCAAAAGTTCTTTTGATATTATTATTAGTACATAGTGCAGAAAACATTTCAAAAGTATAATATTGACCTTAGCCAGCATAGACATTTCGAACTATGCCTACTATAGCTACCATCCAAACAGTTGGGCACCACCATAAGCGGATGGAAGGTAATACAACTAAAGCCGTACAAGGATCGTATTAGATGATTGGATTTTCCAACAAATGGTCAGGCTAAGGAACTTCTTATTGCCACATGGGAACGCCTCTGGCGGGATGCCCTGAGAACCTACTCGGCTCTCTGCCAACACAAGGCCGGTTTCCTCCCTGCTAGGGAGTAATACCTACAGATATGCCACCCTTGGTCCTTTGGGACCTTTATACGAGGATCCTCTACACCAACAATATCACACGGTAATAAATATACTACAGTGCCTAAGTATCTGGGCTCCATACCATGATACTACCCTTTTCCAGAAGGAATGGTCACACCCTAGGGGAGCTACCCCTGAAACCTTGCCGCATCCTTCCTTTTTCGACTATTACCGGGTTGTGAGGCTCGATGAGGTCTCGTCCACAGAGCTACGATTTACACGAAAACCATGCTTTTATCAACAAATGATCAACCAATGATCATCAACACGCAGCAGCAGTTAGCATGCCACACTACCAAATTGGGAGTATAACACTGATAACCTTCAACTACATAACATCTGAGCTCGTACATCTCAGAGAAGGGTGTTAAGCTAAGAGAATAAATTCTCCGCCACCAACAAATATGTATTTGAAAGAAATCTACTTTATATCTCAAAGTGTAATGTCAGACACACATCCATACAAGTCTGTTCTGGGTTTGAACAGAACCGAAGGCACTTCCGAAGAAGCCCTTGTAAATCCAGGTATCCACAATCCCGATCGGACTTCCCATCACTTAGGAAATCTCTATACCGGCGCGACTCAGTGCAGAGACAATCGACGGGTTACCCTTCCATTTTCGAAAATACCCGATCTTCACCGTCGGTCTTCAAATGCTATGCATAATGACGTAACATTATTCGAAATGGGTTATATGACATAAAGTCCTCTCCCGGCTAAACCGAATAATGAGCGTAATATTTAAAAACACATGGATATTGGATTTCATTTAAGTCACAACTTATTATCCAAAACTTTTCTCTTTAATGGTTTAAACAAATTACCGTTTCAAATCTTTTTAAATAAAAAGATTTATTTCACAAAGTTCACCCCGTTTCACAAAGATTTACGGTTTTTCAAAACAATTCCGCTTCAAATTGGATTAACTAATCCAATCTTTCAATTAAAGATTGAATTCATAAATCCCAATTCAATTCTTGTATATGGAAGATATACCACTTAAAATCCTCTTTGATTTCAAAACAAGATTTAATCATTTTCACAAAGGCTAATTCATAGTTTTTCCAAACTATTTACAATTTCATTTCAAACTTGAAATCTTTCGATACAGATTAGAAGTACTTTCCTTTTTGTGAAAGCTATTACTATTTAAAACAAATAGTTTTCATTTTGGGAAAATTAACAACAATTTACACAGTTAAAGCTATCCAACTATAAAACTTGGATATACATTTAAATTTCCAAAACCATGCTTTTTAAATGGTTAAAACCCATATAAACACCTTTATAACTTGTATAACCTTTTGGACAATAATTCCCAATTATTGAATTCAATCTCAAATATTGAATTCGAATTTAAATCAAATTATTTAAATTTCGAGTTTTATTAAGTTATATGAAATAAATTTCACCTTTTTGAAAACTCATTTTCAAAAGCTTTCAATTCAAATTCCAAAACTATTTTGGATTCAAGAATTCAATCTTTAAAATCTTTAAAAATTTGTGACTTAGCCGATTTCCTCGTGCAAACCGTATTTGTGTGTGTATAGTGTAGTCCAGGGGTTTTACATAATAGTGCAACATCATTCAGTCATCACAGATTGCAATCACAACAATATGATAAGCGGTATATTCCAATAACGCTTATCTATGTACACAGATTCACAGATAGAAAATATGAATGCATTATAAATAAATAAATTACATTCATCACAGATCACACTGAAACAATCCATAGCACGAAGTATAACACATCAGAAATATCAGACAATTCAACAATCAACAGAATTCAAAACATCCATAAGTAACTTAATTAATTATCTGATTGATTTAGATCAAATAGGTCACCGATCATGGTTAATTAACATTAATCGATTTCAAATCATTTGATTAATTGTCCTTTAATCATTTATTAATAAAATTAATCAATCTTTAAATTATTTAATAATTTACATTTAATTATTCAATTATACTTTAATTAGTTCATAAATAAATTAATCAATCCTTAATTAATTACCATTTAATTAATTATTCTTAATTGATCATTATAAGTAATTATCCCTAATTACATAATTGATCAATTATTAATTCGTAATTAATTTCTCAAATAGTTAATCCTTAATCACGAATCAACTTTAAAATAAACTCATTCTTATAAATGATTTTATTTAGCGCTCACAAATACGTTAGAAAACATTCCTTCCCAATTTACTGCTTAAATTTCATTTTAATGTCAAAATATAAACAGAATACAACTTTATCTTATACAAAGTTAAAAAACTAAATTTAAACATTTAAATTATATAAAACTTAATTTTATTTCAAAATTCAGGATTTAAATTTAGATTTAAAGCCCAGGTTTCAAATTTAATTTAACTTTGTTTAAATTCTTCTTTTAGAATTTCAAAATCCATTTTAAATTCAAATCTTTTAAATCCACTTAGTTGCTTAAAACTTCTTAAGTTATCAAACAATTTATTTTAAAAACTTTATTTATTTCCAAATTAAGGTCAAACTAACTTGAGTTTTAATTGAATTCTGATTTAAAAACTTATTTTAACTTTGTTTATAAATTTAAATTTAAATTTCTGAATTGCAAACAAACAGGTTTTAAACCTGTACAACATGCTACCCGAGATTTTCCTTATCAAACTCGACTCACCCTTCGAGATCTTCACCCATGTCCCCGAGTCACTCCCTCTCCCGTACGCACTCCATCTTCTTCTTTTCTCTCTTTTTCTAGCTTAAGTTTTTTTATTTCTCAAACAACTACTGAAACACTCACATGCGAGCGTGAGAGAGAACCCGAGCCGACCTATCTCTCATTCAAGTATTCCTTTGAGTCACCCCAGCCTAAAATTTACGGACACAGGATCGACGTCGTGCACATGCACGGCGCGTCGCCGTCGTTCTAACGAACTTCGCCACCACCAACAAGTCGCGCAACATCACGACACTCGATCGCCATAGTTGATTCGACGCCAACAGGCCCTAATCGAAATTCGAGTTTCTAGTTCGAAACTCGAACCCGTTCTCACCAGGAAAATCACTTCGCCCTCATCGCTCCGACCACCGGAATTGCTCAAATTTCGTCCTCACCTCGTCGATCACCCAAGCTACCATCCCCTTGAATGCCACGCGACTAGATCAACCAGAGGTGGTGAAACCACCTCATCTCCAACCTCGTCCAGATTCGAACATTAAACCCTAAAGTGGCTTCGTTCCATCAATTCATACAATAGAAATTTTTTTGAACATTTTTCCTGACTTCACTATCAGTCACACTATCTTCAATCAAAAAATCAACGCACAATATGCTTCTGATCGCCAAAGATCGATCGAAATTCCCTTTTTGATAAACATCAAACTGCTCCTAGAATACTCAATGAAAAATCACCATTTTCTTTTTAAAAATCCTATCTTTGGATGTTGATTCAAGTTATGTAATCGAATCAATAATTAAAAATATTTGAATTTATCGATATGATTTCCTTTTCACTGTAAAACTAGGTGTACAGAGGCACTACTTCAATACTGTGTTTAAAACAAATTCTAAGCCAAAATTAAAGTTTAAAAAAACTTGTTTTATCTGATACTTTAGGAAAAATAAATTTTGGATGAGGATGAATTTAAGTTTTCTTGTTTATATTTACTCTGTAACAGAAACAAGAAGAACAGACTCTTCAAAACTTCCCAGAACAACAGATACAATTGCAGAACTAATTATTTAAAAGTACACAACCAAGCACAAAGTTATTCATGTGTCAATACACAGCTTTAAAAAAAATTTAAAGGTATGTTTACTCACCATGCTTCAAAAGAAAGAACAGAGCTTCTTTTTGAACCAGGCTTTGAAACTGTTATTTGAACTCTCCTTCTTGATCTCTGGTTTTGATGAATTCATATTATTGTTAAGAGTTGAATTTTTTTAGTTTTGATGATGCTTACTTTATATTTTCTTAGCTTTTAATAAACGAACTGAAATGAAGATGATTATACGAAGAAAGAAGCTTGTAGGATGATAAAATCTATACAACAGGTGAATATATTTATTTTGTACAATCATCAGAGTTTTTTGTTTTGTTTGGTGGCTGATATAAACCTTCTTTGTGTGCTAAGGAGGCTGAGATGATTTTGTATGTTTGACTAAAGATTTTTACTTTGGTGGCTTGAGATGATTTCTTGTTTTCGGCTGAAATGATATTTCTTTTGTGTGCTTATGTAGATATTTTTTTCTGCTTGTACATACAAATGTTTTACTGTCTTCTTTAGCAAGACATACATATATATTTATTTTTTATTTGACTATGTAGAATTCCTACTTTTATTTTGTGGCTGAGAGATGTATATTGTGTGCTAAGATATTAATTGTCTTTTTCTTCTTTTATAAGCTTTTGCTTATTTCTTTTATTTGTTTGTATATAGATATTTATATTTTTGTTTTGTAATACTTTATATATATGTTTACTTGTTTTATATTTGTACTTTATCAGCTTGTTCATAACTTCATATTTATATTTTATTTGTTTATATATAATTATTTTGTCTTTCCTACACATTTGAATAAAATTTTACCTTTTTGCTTTGTAATATAAAGGAAATTGGATAATCAATATGTTGTTGGAATTCATCTTAACTTTACATTTTTAAAACGAACTACCCATAATTTAATTTACATACATAATGTTTTAAACCCAAATTGTTTTTCTAAGTCATTTATTCAAAATTTAAATACAAATTTAATATTCAAATTCAAATTAATTCCAAAAATTGTATAAATTATTAATTTAAAATAAATTCATAATTTGGGATCGTTATAGATTCTCCCTTTAAAGAAATTTCGTCCCCGAAAATTTGCAGGGACGAAAACAACAAAGATAGATACACAAAGATAGAGAAACAGTTTTCCAGGTCAAACTGGATATCTATTCTATATTTGGCTCACCAAATCAGAATATCACCAATATGAGAACAAACTCATTCCAATACTACACAGGATACTCAGGTCAGCAAATCTACGAAAAACGCAAGGCACTAGTTAGTCCGAAGGATAACTAACCGTTCGTAGAATATATCGAGACTCAAACGATAGACAAATGGATTTAAATCTTCCACAATTTTCAAATACTAGATATGGATTCTAAATTCAAGTCGGAATACCCTAAAGTATATACCAATTTATCCCTCTTCGGACTTTGATATTCACAAGAAATTACAACCGAATTTCGAATTTGGTTTTAAATCGAAATTGTTTTATCGATTCAATTTAAATTTAGCTTCATATTCAATTAATCAATTTAAATCAATTTAATATTTCCAATTTATTTAAAATTTTCAATTTCAAATTCCAAACACATTAAAGTTTAAATCGAAAAGCTGGTAAGGAACCGATGAAGATACGAAGTAGGGATTTTCTACAACGATTCGTAGGGCCACCATCACACTGAAGCTTCTCCTTGCAGCTGCTGCGAAGAAAATCAAAGAATTTAGGAATCAAATCAAAGGAAATTGATAGAGAAAGTTATTTCCGCTTTTGCAGGGTATTGACCATTTATAGTGGTACTCCCATGTCCCTTATCTCGTCCTCTTTTTTGCACTCATACTCACTATCAGTGGTTAGCAAGAGGATTTACTGAGGCATACAGACGGATATCTTAGGGATACTCATTCTAGGGTATACTTCACCCTATCTCTAATGAGTTACCTAATGTGTTATACTCCTGAGCTAAAGTTTCAACCTTCAGCTCTAATACCAAATGAAACGATCCTGACTCGACCTTCGAAAATCGGCACGGAATATGACACTCATATTTCAATGCTGCAGATTCAAACATCGAATCTGGTTCGCCGGAACTTATAACACCATTAAGTACAACACAGCGGAAGAAAATGAACAATATCATATACAACCTCTGATACAATATCTGATACAATGATGATACAATAGAATGATACAATAGATATCAATACTATCAGAGATAAAAGAAATAGCAGCGGAAAAGAAAACGATAACACTAGCAGCGGAACTATATCTCCATCTCCAAGGCACTAATCCAGAAACAGCTCGAGCCAACATCACATGTCACCTAGATAAGCAAGTCTCGTCCAAAGACTGGTCTAACTCCATATATTCTACTAAACCTAACTATCTGAAAAAAGCCAACTCTAGACTGCCCGTGTGGAAAATAGTGGGCACCCAGAGTTTAGGAAAGGAACAATAAACTCTAGGTCAGTCATGGGACTGGTGTGAGCAACCAAAACAGTTTTTATCTTTAAAACAAGCAACAAAGGAATTTAAAACACTGAAAACCGCAATGCTTTTTGAAAATGAAACTACCATAAGGCCTCCCTCCACACAACATGCAAACTAGAATTGGAGGAGATTTCTCCTTATGATAGTCAAACATGCTTACTACACAAAAGTTCTTTTGATATTATTATTAGTGCATAGTGCAGAAAACATTTCGAAAGTATAATATTAATCTTAGCCAAATAGACACTTCGAACTATGCCTACTATAGCTACCATCCAAACAGTGGGGTGCCACCATAAGTGGATGGCTGGTAATACAACTAAAACCGTACAAGGCTCGTATTAGATGATTGGATTTTCCAACAAATGGTCAGGCTAAGGAACTTCCTATTGCCACATGGGAACGCCTCCGGGGGGACACCCTAAGAACCTACCCGGCTCTCTGCCAACATAAGGTCGGTTTCCTCCCTGCCCGGAAGTAATACCTACAGATATGCCACCCCCGGTCCTTTGGGACCTTTATACGAGGATCCTCTACACCAACATGAGTAAGTATCTAGGCTCCATACCACGATACTTCCCTTTTCCAAAAGGAATGGTCACACCCTTGGGGAGCTACCGCTGAAACCTTGCTGCATCCTTCATGTTTTGACCATTACCGGGTTGTGAGGCTCGATGAGGTCTCATCTACAAAGCTACGCTTTACATGAAAGCTATGCTTTGATCAACAAATGATCAACCAATGATCATCAACACACTGCAGCGCTTAGCATGCCACACTACCAAATTGGAAGTATATCGCTGATAACTTTGAACTACATAACCTCTGAGCTCGTACGTCTCAGAGAAGGGTGTTAACCTAAGAGAATAAATTCTACGCCACCAACAGATATGTATTTGAAAGAAATCTGCTTTATATCTTTAAGTGTAATGTCAGACACACATCCATAAAAGTCTGTTCCAAGTTCGAACAGAACCGAAAGCACTTCCGAAGAAGCCCTTGTAAATCCGGATATTCACAATCCTGATCGGACTTCCCATCACTTAGGAAATCTCTATACCGACGCAACTCGGTGCAGAGACAATTGATGGGTTACCCTTACGTTTCCAAAAATACCCGGTTTTCACCGTCGGTCTTCAAATGCTATCCATATCGACGTTCATTATTCAGAATAGGTTATATGACACAAAGTCCTCTCCCGGCTAAACCAAATAATGAGCGTAATATTTAAAAACATATGGATATGGGATTTCAGTTAAGTCGAACTTATTATCCAAAACTTTTCTCTTTAATGGTTTAAACAAAATACCATTTCAAATCTTTTTAAATAAAAAGATTTATTTCACAAAGTTCACCCCGTTTCACAAAGATTTACATTTTTTCAAAACAATTCCACTTCAAATTGGATTAACTCATCCAATCTTTCAATTAAAGATTTAACTCATAAATCCCAATTCAAATCTTGTATATGGAAGATATACCACTTAAAATCCTCTTTGATTTCAAAACAAGATTTAATCGTCTTCACAAAGGTTAATTCATAGTTTTTCCAAACTATTTATAATTTTATTTCAAACTTGAAATCTTTCGATACAGATTGGAAGTCCTTTCCTTTTTGTGAAAGCTATTAGTATTTAAAACAAATAGTTTTCATTTTGAGAAAATTAATTACAATTTACACAGTTAAAGCTATCCAAGTATAAAACTTGAATATAAATTTAAATTTCCAAAACCATACTTTTTAAATGGTAAAAACCCATATAAACAACATTATAACTTCTATAACCTTTTGGATCATAATTCCCAATTATTGAATTCAATTTCAAATATTGAATTCGAATTTAAATCAAATTATTTAAATTTCGAGTTTTATTAAGTTATATAAAATAACTTTCACCTTTTTGAAAAATCATTTTCAAAAGCTTTTAATTTAAATTCCAAAACTATCTTGAATTCAATCTTTAAAATCGTTAAAAATCTGTGACTTAGCCGATTTCCTCGTGCAATCATATTTGTGTGTGTATGGTGTAGTCCAGGGGTTTTACACAATAGTGCAACATCATTCATTCATCACCAATTGCAATCACAACAATATTGATAAGCGGTATATTCCAATAACGCTTATCTATATACACAGATTCACAGATAGAAAATATGAACGCATTATAAATAAATAAATTACATTCATCACAGATCACACTGAAACAATCCATAGCACGAAGCATAACATATCAGAAATATCAGACAGTTCAACAATCAATAGAATTCAATACATCCATAAGTAACTTAACTAATTATCTGATTGATTTAAATCAAATAGGTCACCAATCATGTTTAATTAACATTAATCAATTTCAAATCATTTGATTAACTGTCCTTTAATCATTTATTAATTAAATTAATCAATCTTTAAATTATTTAATAATTTACATTCAATTATTCAATTATTCTTTAATTAATTTCCTTTAATTAACTTATAAATAAATTAATCAACCCTTAATTAATTACCATTTAATTAATTATTCTTAATTAATCATAATAAGTAATTATCCCTAATTACTTAATTGATCAATTATTAATTCGTAATTAATTTCTCAAATAGTTAATCCTTAATCACGAATCCACTTCAAAATAAACTCATTCTTATAAATGATTTTATTTAGTGCTCACAAATACGTTAGAAAACATTCCTTTCCAATTTACTGCTTAAATTTCATTTTAATGTCAAAATATAAACGGAATACCACTTTATCTTATACAAGGTTAAAAAACTAAATTTAAACATTTAAATTATATAAAACTTAATTTTATTTCAAAATTCAGGATTCGAATTTAGATTTAAATTCCAGGTTTCAAATTTGATTTAACTTTGTTTAAATTCTTCATTACAATTTCAAAATCCATTTTAAATTCAAATCTTTTATATCCTCTTAGTTGCTTAAAACTTTTTAAGTTATCAAACAATTTAATTAAAAACTTTATTTATTTCCAAATTAAGTTCAAACTAACTTGAGTTCTAATTGAATTCTGATTTAAAAACTTATTTTAACTTTGTTTTATAAATTAAAATTAAAATTTCTGAATTGCAAACAAACAGGTTTTAAACCTGTACAATATGCTACCCGAGATTTTCCCTATCAAACTCGAGTCACCATTCGAGCTCTTCACCCATGTCCCTGAGTCAGTCCCTCTCCCGTGCGCACTCCATCTTCTTCTTTTCTCTTTTTTTCTAGCTAAAGGTTTTTTTCTCGAATAACTACTGAAACACTAACACGCGAGCGCGAGAGAGAACCCGAGCCGACCTATCTCTCACTCGAGTATTCCTTTGAGTCACCCCAACCCAAAATTTCCTGACACAGGATCGACGTAGTGCACATGCACGGCGCATCGCCGCCGTTCTGTCGAACTTCGCCACCACCAGCAAGTCGTGCAACATCACGACAATCGATCGCCATGGTTGATTCGACGCCAACAGCCCCTAATCGAAATTCGAGTTTCCAGTTGAAACTCGAACCCATTCTTACCAGGAAAATCACTTCGCCCTCATCGCTCCGACCATCGGAATTGCTCAAATTTCATCCTCACCTCGCCGATCCCCCAAGCTACCATCCCCTTGAATGCCATGCGACTCGATCTACCAGAGGTTGTGAAACCACCTCATCTCCAACCTCGTCCAGATTCGAACATTAAACCCTAAAGTCGCTTCTTTCCATCAATTCATACAATAGAAATTTTTTTGAACATTTTTCCTGACTTCACTATCAGTCACACTATCTTCAATCAAAAACTCAACACACAATATGCTTCTGATCGCCAGAGATCGATCGAAATTCCATTTTTGATCAACTTCAAACTGCTCCTAGAATACTCAATGAAAAATCACCATTTTCTTTTTAAAAATCCTATCCTTGGATGTTGATTCAGGTTATGTAATCAAATCAATAATTAAAAATATTTGAATTTATCGATATGATTTCCTTTTCGCTGTAAAACTAGGTGTACAGAGCCACTACTTCAATACTTTGCTTAAAACAAATTCTAAGCCAAAATTAAAGTTTAAACAAACTTGTTTTATCTGATACTTTAAGAAAAATAAAGTTTGGATGAGGATGAATTTAAATTTTATTGTTTATATTTACTCTGTAACAGAAACAAGAAGAACAGACTCTTCAAAACTTCCCAGAACAACAGATACAATTGCAGAACTAATTATTTAAAAGTACTCAACCAAGCACAAAGTTATTCATGTGTCAATACACAGCTTTAAATTTTTTTTAAAGGTATGTTTACTCACCTTGCTTCAAAAGAAAGAACAGAGCTTCTTTTTGAACCAGGCTTTGAAACTGTTATTTGAAGTCTCGTTCTTCATCTTTGGTTTTGATGAATTCATATTGTTGTTAAAAGTTGAATTTTTTTTAGTTTTGATGATGCTTACTTTATATTTGCTTAGCTTTTAATAAACAAACTGAAATGAAGATGATTATATAAAGAAAGAAGCTTACAGGATGATAAAATCTATACAACAGGTGAATATATTTATTACAATCATCAGAGATTTTTTTTGTTTGTTTGGTGGCTGATATAAACCTACTTTGTGTGCTAAGGAGGCTGAGATGATTTTGTATGTTTGACTAACGATTTTTCTACTTTGGTGGCTTGAGATGATTTCTTGTTTTCGGCTGAAATGATATTTCTTTTGTGTGCTTATGTAGATATTTTTTTTTTGCTTGTACATACAAATGTTTTATTGTCTTCTTTAGCAAGACATACATATATATTTATTTTTTATTTAACTATGCAGAATTCCTACTTTTATTTGGTGGCTGAGAGATGTATATTGTGTGCTAAGACATTAATTGTCTTTGTCTTCTTTTATAAGCTTTTGCTTATTTCTTTTATTTGTTTGTATATAGATATTTATATTTTTGTTTTGTAATACTTTATATATGTTTACTTGTTTTATATTTGTACTTTATTAGCTTATTCATACCTGCATTTTTATATTTTATTTGTTTTTACATAATTATTTTGTCTTGCCTACACATTTGAATAAAATTTTACCTTTTTGCTTTGTAATATAAAGGAAATTGTATAATCAATATGTTGTTGGAATTCATCCTAACTTTATATTTTTAAAACGAACCACCCATAATCTAAATTACATAAATAATGTTTTAAACCCAAATTGTTGTTCTAAGTGATTTATTCAAAATTTAAATACAAATTTAATATTCAAATTCTAATTAATTCCAAAAATTACATAAATTATTAATTTAAAATAAATTCAAAATTTGGGATCGTTACATTTTTTAGAGTTGTTATAGTAGCTTCATGAACTACTATGGTATTTCAATTTCCGCTACGAGTTATTCTGGTATTTCTGTGTCTGTGATTCTGTGATTGTATTTCATTTGTTCCAAATTTATTTACAGTGCGGTATTTTGAGCAATTCAAGTCCGGCATGTGTGGATGCGAATGGCTGAAAATATCGGGTTGTTACAGTTGGTATCAGAGCTTTGATTTTAGGCAAACCTTAGCATGCAGAGCAAAAACTCATTAGTGATAGGGTAGAAATACCCTAGAATGAGTGAAATCAATCTCAGAATCCTTTCTTTATGAGAGAACGTATTTTCGAAGTATAAAATGATTTCTAAATGATTTTTAAATGAGTTTCAAAGATTATTTTGGTATAAAAAAATTCTTATTTTGAAACCAAGATTTTCTAAACTTCATTCCTTATGTATCCACCTTGTTAGAAATCTCTTGGTTAGGATTCTTATCGATTAGGATTCCTTGAACTTTGGAACGCTCCCACTTGTTCTGGAATCCAGTCTTGTCTTCCATTTTATCCTTTTGATTTTGGGGCATTCTGTAACTCCATTTGGGAATGGCCTTTATAATGATCGGTGATTCCGCAAATCTTTGAATAATTTGTAAAGGGGTGAAACTTCTTTACAGTTGGCATTGATTCACCGGAGATTTCTATATCCTCGGTTTACAATGCTATCTATCTCCTGCTCTACCTGGATTTTATCTCTAGCGATCGAATGTTGATTTGCCTTAGATTTCTGAATTGATTATAATCATGAAATCACAATTGACCGGTTAAGGTCGCCCGCGATTTATAAAAGCTTATCCATCTTCTATTTGGTAATTAAATTATCTTATCTTCGTTCGAGCTTACCTTCGAACCAGAATTCTATTTGATTAGAGTCCTCTAAATTTGAATCTCTGTTTGTTTGAAATTTATCCTTGAATCATTCTTTGGAAATTTACATTTAGTTGTATTTTGGAATTTGTACATACATCAAAATTATTATTTTGATAAGGATGACCCTATTTTGTATATAAAAGTGAAATGTTTTCGATATGAATTATATACCTTTTAAAAACGAAAATTTGGAGCTTTGAAAGGATTTGAAATTTTAAAATTTATAAGAATTTGATTTATATAAAAATGATTTATAACTGAAAGGTTTTTGAATTTGAATTTCGAGGAATCGAACTCCGGTGTTTTGAAATTGGTTTTAGGATTTTGGAAAATATATAATAATAATATGATTTAAAGATATTTTTCTGAATAAGGAATGTTTCAAATATATTCGAATGAATTCCAATGATTTCGAAGAGATTTCAAAGAAGTTTCAAGAAAATAAAAGTCCAGAACCAACTTATGTTGCTGGAAAATGATTTTGGTGATGAATGCATGCATCATCGACATTGATTTTCGAGTTTCTGAGTGGGGGAGAGGCCACTCTAGTAGCTTTGCTATGGGAGTGATTTTGTGAAACCAAATTTTTGATTTAATATTTTGGAGTATGGTTTGATATTTGAAAGATATAAGTGTATCTGTGTGTGTGTGTGTGTGTATATATTTGAAACGATGTAAAGTAAGCCGGTGTTCAGTCCTCGAGATTCAGATTTGTTTTGGTATAACCCTGTCTTTTGAAATTGGTTTACTGATTTGCTGGTGATTTCCAACTCTTATATTGAAAATATGATTTCATCGACTATTTTGAAGGTTCGAGCACTTCCAAATCAAGGTTAACTTTTCAAAGCTAAGAAATTTTGAAAGGTATAGGATATTTGATAAAGAATATAAGTTTAGTTTTGTATGATTAAAGTATAAAGTAATATGATTTATATAAGTTTGAAACTTTTTGTTGAGTGAAATAAATAAGACTATTTTGAATTATACTAGTATGAAATATAGATTTGAAATGTTTTCAATAAAGTATATACATAGAATAATAATCTTTCCAATGGTAAATTGGATTTTTCTTATAGAAATAAATAGTTTGAAGGTTTTAAAAAGAACTGGTTTTAAACTTAGTAACCATTTTAGATATTTTGATGATTGGAATGGTTTGGAAATGATTTAATCTTTATTTTGATAATGAATGTCAATTTGAAATGAAAACTGATTTTGATAAAGGAATGTTTGAAGTTTATATTTGTATGAAAGGATATTTGGTTTACTTGTAATTTGAGTTTAATTAAAAATGATGGATTTATGAAATGAATATTCCAAAACTAAGTAATAATGAAGTAAAATTTAGAGGTATATGAAATTATAAAATTTAGTTTTAGAATATGGTATATTTAAGCTTTGAAATATATTAAAAATTGAATAGTTTATTTTATGGATCAAATCTTTATTTGAAATTTGATAATATTTGAAATGGTTTTGTTGGAAAACTAAATTGAATTGAAACTGATGGTTTGAATTGAATTAAATTGGAAATTTTAGATTTGGGTTTAATTGAATAAATTTGTGAAATGTAAAGAATTAAAGGAATGTTTTATGATTTCAAATGTATGATTTCGAAAGGTTATGATTTTCAAAGTGTAATGATTTCAAGTATTTTGGTTTCAAAAGATTTATAACTTTGAAAGTATTATGATTTTTGAAAGTGAATATATGTTTGAAATGGAAATGAATTTGTTTGACATAAATTTTGTTGAATTGAAAATTTGGATTATTTTCTAAATCTATTGTTTTAAGAAGCTTTGAAACTGAATATATGTAATTAGGAAGAAATGATTTGGCAAAATCATATATGATTTTGAAACTGAATTGATATTGAAATGGTTTGAAATTGAGAACCTTGTTTATTTAAATGCTTTGATTTGGGGGTTATCGAACTTATATAAAATTGATTTGTGTAAGTATGAAGTGATTTGAAAACTATTGATTTGTAAAGGTACTTAACTTTTAAATTGAAATCTTATATAATCGAAGTCCATATAAGAGTGATTTGAAAAATATTGATTTGTAAAGGTACTTAACTTGTAAATTGAAATCTTATATATAATCGAAGTCTATATAAGTGTGATTTGATATAATATTGATTTGGAAAGTATTCGATTTGAAATGGAATCTTATATATAATGGACTTCATATAAGTATGACATTTGAAAGTGATTTTGAAAGGTACTATATGATACATATTTTTGAAGTAAAGATATGAAAAGTGCCTTTTGCTTGATATCCTCTTTGTGGCCACACTGTGGATTTATTCTATCGATATTATTCTCTCTGATTTGGGTTTTTCGGATGTGATACTCGAGTGTCCATCGAATTACATCGCGATCTCCATGGTCTTATGATCGCGACTGCGTAGCGTAATTCACAGGGGCTACGAGAGCCTAAGGGTACGGATGTTTCTTGAGGGATTTATGTGTAACCATTGTGTATCTATGATCTATCGGGTCGCTTGGTAGCGTACTCTGCAGGGGCTGGAAGATCCTAAGGGTACGGATGTTTCCTGGGGGATCCAGGTGTAAACATTGTGTATTTGCGGTACTACCAGTCTTCATGGCGTAATCGCAGGGCTGCGATAGTCAGCATATGGGTACGAATGTTTCCTAGGGGATCCAGATGTAAACACTGTGTATCCGCGATCCATGATTGACATGTTTGGTTTGGTTGATTTGTTTAGATTGTACTTTCCATATCTGTTATTTTTAAAAGGTTTTCCAGTATTTTTACTCGGTGTTGAAACAAGTCTATTAAGTACCTGGAGAATTCTAGCTTTGCGCCTGATCAACGCATGGCCAGAGTCTACAGGAACGAAAGTAAACTTGTTAAGACATCGAGTTATAAAAGTATTTTGATAAAGTATTATATAAAGGATATTTTGATCATTTATTTTATTTTCTAAATAATTTAAAATGTTTTAAATATTGTTTACTTCAAACTAACAAATTTGAATCAAATGACTATTCATCATATTATAAAATGTTTAAAATTTTAAATATAAAATTTTAAATTGAAACTTATATTGTTTTAAATATGGTTCATCCTTTTCTTTCAATCCATTCCCCTTCTAGCTATTTCTACCTTCTTCTTCTTTGAGGGTCCTTTCCGCATGGTGGACCGAGTTAGTTCTTTGGCTTATCGTTTGAATTTGCCCGAGAAACTTTCTAGAGCACATGATGTATTCCACGTCTCACATCTTCCATGGTATCTTCATAAATTCATCTCTTTTTGGTCAGCCTTCTGCTCTTGATAGTTTGGATATTTAGCCTAATTCGACTATCGAGAGTAAGCCACTTCGTATTGTCAATAGAGGTATGAAGCAGCTAAGAAGGAAATCTGTTAGTCTGATCAAAGTACAATGAAGTACTAATGATTGAGATTGTACCTAGAAAATAGAGGAGAGCGTTCGTTCTTTGAATCCGGAATTTTTTTTCCAGGTACTATTTGTTTTTCTATCTTGCTTTTCCTTATTTTCCTTGTTCGTTCTTTTCGAGGACGAAAAGGTTTGAGTGGGGGAGAGTGTAACAACCCAGTATTTTGTGAGTATTTCTATTTGTTTATTTTAATTATTTTAAATTCAATGGTTGATTTAAAAACTTTATCATATGGATAGATTTTGTTATTTTAATTATAAATTTTGATTTTTGTGTGAATTATAATTTCAAAACTGAATAAATTGAATATTTCCAGAAAAATGGATTTTTAGTCAATCTGGTCAAACTTTGACTTTTAAATTTAAATTTTTGAATTTTTGAATTTTTGAATTTTATCTTTTATTATGAAAATAAATTTTATTTCGAGAATGTTGCTTATCATTTCGTTGAAATCCGATTTATATTGTGGAAGTTATGCTTTTTTTTCAATATTGGGTGTAAATTGATTAATTTAATAAAATTGTCTATTTTAAATTTATAAATAATATTTTTATTTGTTAAATCATGTTCTAATATGTTTTATATGACATGTTAGGTATATGTTTCATTTTTAAATATTTTTGAAGTGATGATAAAAAAATTCCAAATTTTATTGAATTTATTTTCAATTTTTAAAGGCTAGTTCCATTTTGTAGCTATTTTCTTAATTTAATTATATTTATTTGAAATTTATTTATTTATTTTTATTCTTTTTTTTTGTGTTTCAGTTTTATTTATATGTATTTTTATATGTATTTTAAATTGCAAAATGAACTAAGAAATCTGAAAGGTTTTTGACCTTTTATATGCATGCCTTTTCATATTCAAACTTACCTTTTCGCACCAAACAACACATCATTTCATCTGCTGCCCATATCTCCTTTGTTTAGCCGACTCCCTCATTTTTTTTCTCATGTAAAAAGTTTCTCAAACCCAAAAAGACATTCGGCTATCATCTGAAGACAAAGTCTGGTAAAAATTTTCATTCTTTTTCACTCTTTTACTTGTTTTGTTATGAATTCTTGCACTTGCTTCACCTTCTTGTGTTCGGCCTCCCTCCTCCAGCACCATCACTGCCTCCACCACCACCACACCTAACAGCTACCCTCTCCATTCCACTGACCATCCATGGTCGTGGCCACCTTGTTGAAGATCCACCAAAAAAAATAAGCAAACTCACCTATATAGTGCTAGCCAAGCCACACCTTTGCTCCACCACCTCACCCATCACTTTCGCCAACCCTTACACAACCACCACCAGTCACTTGCTGACTCGTATACCTCTTCCACACCTGTACTTGACTCACCAGACCTGGCCATGCTCATCCATGCCTTGGCCGAGCCACTGATTGCATAGGAATCCACGTAGTTGCCTTGAATTTGTATGTGTATGCACACATATCCATCTTCTCCTTCATATCTTATTTTGGCCGACCCTTTTGTACCCTCATTCTGATCCAAACCCACACCATAACAGTGCATTTCGAACCAATGGCTGAAGCATAAGTTATTGAATGCAAGTGAAAAAGCTTTGGCTTTGTGTTGTGCATATATTTCTTGCATTGTTTGATAATATTTTGGTTTGTAATCCATATGTACTTTGTTTTACTTGAAATTGACAAGGCAATTAGATTTGGCTCTCCCACTCTTGAATCGTAGTCGTGCTTTCGTGCCTTTGTGGATATAGTTTGGGTGTTTGGTTGTTATCTCCAGCTTGTAGAGGTGAGTAATTCTCACCAGACAAATTTATACTTATATGACTAATAAACTGATCACAATTGAATCTGTAAAACATATCCCCATGCTATATTTGTTATGTTATGATCATATGATGTTCACCCTTGCTTATTTACCTATTATACCATCCGTTACTATTATATAATATTATTCTGTTTATTTACATCAGTTTATCACACTGCAAGTTCCCTTTGGATTAGAATCACTATGGGTTGAAATGATACATACCCGAACGGACTTTAAAATAAGGAAAAATCGTTATGGGCTGAAATGAAATGCCTAAACGATTTTTATTTATTTCATTTTTACTTGGGATTGCAAGTTTGAAATGATAGAACCCGGGTTTTCTTTGTAAATTACGGATTGAAATGATACATTATCCGTATCACTTTACCTAGGCTAGAAAATGATATACAGACTCGTGGTTAGTAAATATTTTTCTAAATTTTTTAGTGCATTATAGAAATGTAAATATTATAATATTTTGATTTAAACTTAGTTAAAAATGGTTTTATAAAGTATTATTGATTTTCTAAAAATTTATAAGTGAAATAAATTAATGGTAAAGTTAGAAATTTGAAATATAAGTTATTTTGGAAATTATGATTTGGTTATAAATGGAATTTAAATTAAGTAGGAAATATGAAAATAGATTTAAAATTTGATTTAAAATGAATTTAAATGATTTTTGTAAAGTGTTAATGATTTTTGAATAAGTTAAAAGTGAAATAAATGAATATTTAAGTTGAATTTTGAAATATAACTTAAATTGGAAATTTGTGAATTTTGTTTAAAAGTGAATTTTAAGTTAAGTAAATAAGATGAAAAATAAGTTATATTTGAAAATTTAAACTTAAGTGTTAAGTTAAAATTTTAATTATAAAGAATTGAAATTGAATGTTGAATTATATAAGTAAATTATTATTAAATTGATTTTTGAATGAAATTTAACTTTATAAAATCATGAATATAAGGGTATGTAAATGGTTGTTTTAAAGGTAAAAATATATGATTTTATAATTTTAAAAGATTTAAATAAAATTTTATTATTTGTGAAATTATATTGAATATTTGGAATTTAATTACCAGCATTTTGAAATGTTATTATTTCTAATGTAAAGGATATTACCGCATTTGTAAATGTTGTAGTTGATAGAAATGAACTAAATGGCTAAATTGAATTAAGGGCTATTATAGCACTTTGTAAGTGTTGTAGTTGCTGATATTAACTAAGGCTTTATTTGTACTAAAGTAACCTTATTGCAGCATTTTTAAATGTTGTCTTTTGTTAAGTTGAATTGTTTTAAAAGTAACTTTCCGTAGCATTTTCTAAATGCTACGGAAGTTGAATTTTCATTGTCTTAATAAATTTAAGTGAATAAATGAACTTTGAAAGATTAAAAATTTTAAAATTTAATAATTTAATTATTAAACATGATAGCTTCATTTTAATGATTTAAAATGAAGTAATTTTTTTTGAAATATAAACTATTTTGAAATGTGTGTTGAAATGGTATTATAAAAATGAATAAGGTTTTGAAAAGATATGATATTTTGACATTTTGAAATGGATTTTGAATGATATTGAATTTTGAAATGATATTTGATTTCAAAGTATAAATAACATTTTGAATTTTAACCATGAGACGTATTTAATTTATAGTTTAACGGATCCTTAGAGGATGGGCGGTCCCAGGCATCCTTTAAGTTACTTGTATCTTTATTACAGTTAACTTGAGTTGGTTTACATTATATAAGTATATATATGTCCCGACTCGAGTGTTTTGTGTTTTACTTTACGCTCGGGTCGGCCTGAGTATTTACAGCTTAGCTTTAGATTTCTTTTCTGGAGCTAGGAATCGCTGGAGATTCTGCTTGTCTAGTCATCTATTCCTTTTCAGTTTCAGTTGTCCTATTCTGGTATTTTTAAACTTCTACATATTTCAGATTTCTATTGCATATGTTTTTAGACTGATATTATGTATTTGTTTAAGAGTTGTTATATGGTATTTCAATTCCCGCTGTGAGTTGTTCTGGTATTTCTATGTCTATGATTCTGTGATTGTACTTCATTTGCTCTAAATTTATTTACAACGCGGTATTTTGAACATATTAAGTCTGGCATGTGCGGATGTGAATGGCTGAAAATATCGGGCTGTTACATATTTTATGGTTTATATTATAAATATAATAATAGGATAAGATTGCAAGTCATTTTCTGTTAAGTGAAAAACAAGAAACAAAAACTGTTTTAAATTAAGTAAAACTATCGGTAAATAAGTGATAAATTTTTAATCAGAAAACATACTAACACTGGCATAAAACAATTGATAAAATATTATAATAATTATCCTGTTTTCTTTCCAAATATTTCTTCAATAAAGTAACCACCTGCTCAGCCACCAAAAGGTCTTCTCAGTCTATCATCAGGATTTTTCAGAGCTTGTGTATATATATGAGCATTTAGATCTGTGTTGTTTTAAAATTGAAACCTGTAACTTTCGAAATTTATCCTCTGTTCAAATTATAAGCAACAGGAAACAAAATTTTAAAAAAAAGCAGTACTTTGTAACTAGTCTGGAAGTTAAGAAGATCAGGAAGCGTCTCTGTTTAAATTCAACACTAGAAGATTTTCAAAAGCAATTCTGTTTTCAAATTAAAGATTTCAACTTCAACTTTTGAAGCCTCTGGAATCAAAATGTAAAGGTGAGAAACATTTATTTCAAATTTGAATATAAGATGATTTCTCTGTTGACAGTGAATATATTGTTCATCCCTGTTTCGAAAATCTAAATCTCTTAACCTAGTTCATATTTAATGTTGATGTAAACTAAGAAAATGTTTATTTTCTAGTAAGTGTTAGTTAAAAATAGTTTATGAGTAAATTATGTTGTGTAGTTAGCCAATGATAAATTTTACAGTGAACAATCCAACTTTGGTGAAAACTCGGTATTTTCAAATCAAGGATTCAAGCATGCAGTCTAGATTCGAGTGTGGAAATATGAATTTGAGTAGTAAAATTGTGATTTTTAGTGTTCTATATCGCCAGAAATTGGAAGATGACTGGATTACGTTTAAAAATCAATTTCCGTCGACTTCGACATCGAGAGGTAACGCGGCCTCGACTAGAGGGAGTAGGTGGACCTAGGGAAGGTGACTGCCATGGTCGTTTGATGGAATTGGGCTTGGATTGGGAGAACAAGTGGATTTTAGGGTTTTGGGAAGGCTTTGGGAGGCCGATGAACGCGACGAAAACTGGGAGTAGGTGGCGCGACCGGGACGCTCGATTTTTGGCTGAGGGGTAGTGTAGTGGAAGGGCTTCCGATTGGTGAAGTAAGCGATGGGATAAGAGGGGTACGGTAAGAACAGTTCGACAAAGTTGGGCTTCGGGTTTGTTCAATGGTTTGTTTGAAGGTTGTTTTTCGATAGGGTGAGTCCGAGTTTCCATCGAAGTGGCGATGGCGACTAGGGGAGGAAAGGGATTGACTTAAGGATTCACGAGGCCGGAATGGACATCGAAGCGATGGTGCACATACTCCATGTGCACATGGTGCTTGGTCATGGCAGATTTGGGTTAAGTGAGAAGAATGGGTTCGATCCAGGGCTGTGTTTCATTCGTGATCTATTCATGTTCGAGAGGGTTGTTGACGAGTTGGTCAGAGATGTTTTTCGGTTTGTGGCGAAGGAATTCAGGTGGACTTAGGGGTGTAAATGTCAGAATAGAAGTAGAGAGGTGTTGAGGGGAGAAGGTTGTAAGATTTTCGGATTTGTTTCCTAGCTGTTCGGTTTGGGTTTTTGGCCCGTGTGGATTGTATTGTGTTAATAAATGGGTTTCGGGTTTACTTCCTTGGTTATTGGGCTTGGGGCTTCGACCCGTATTAGTTCTTGTTTATTTTAAAAACATGATTTATTAATAAAAGAAAATTGTTATAAAGTTAAAATAAAATCCATAACCAATTGTCTTCCCAAAGTTTATAACAAGCATGTTGATTTAAGTAAATATTTTGAACCCAATTTTCTTTAATGTTAAATGTTTATTTAAAGTTTTATATAGACAAAGGAATTCTGGAAATAATAAACTTGATTTACTTTGAAATTATTTAATTAAGGTCATTTAAGTAAATTATTTTATCATAAATTAGTTAAGCTTTTAAAATCAATTCTTATGATCTTTACTTGAGTTTTATTTGAATAATTGGAATATAATTAAGATAATTAAGGGAAAATACTTTTGAATTAACTCAAGTTCTTAATTGATTCTACATTTATAATAATTATTTAATTTCATAGATAACAGTAGGTTATTAAGGAGGTGGTTTATATCGACGGATATTACGCCGTCATATAACCCATTATGAAGTTAAATAAGTAAAATTTTACAAGCTTGTTCAGACTGAATTTAATTACTACTGAAAATAAGTGTCGTGTATAATTTTATATGGCTATCTGTTAAGTTATTCCCAAACAAAAGAAATCTGTTCATTGTTCAAACTGCTTCACATCTGGTCAGCAGAATCAGACACCATTCCGCTGATTATTTAATTTAACTTCTATGGGTAGTACAAGCCATCAATCTGCTATTTTCTATATAATTGTTGTAAACATTTACTAGCAATGATAAATCTCTGATCTGCTTATTCATGCATATATCAGCTTATTTGTCTGTTAATTATATTTGAGTATATAATATGAATCGATCTATGGAAGCTGATTGATTTTGAATATCTATATTAACTGTGAATTGTAGTTTGATAAGTACCGTTGAGACTAATAAGCCTTATACTGTTTGAATAAATTTGAACCTAGTTTTGTTTAAAAAAATAAATATTGATTTTAATGTTGTTTTTAAAAGCGTTGATAAATATTTTGGAAATGACAAAAGGAAGTTAATTTATTATTTTTGGAAATCTTTATTAAGGTATAATTTATAAGTAATGAGTTATTTAAACTATTTTCTAGTATAAAAACTATTTATATGGTGATCATTTAAAAGTAAATTTTTATCTTAGAATAATTAGTTTTTAAGTATATTTTCTTCAAGATAAATTTATTAATTGTTGATTTAAATGATATATTTTATAGTAACTTTTATAGAATATTTTATTAAACTTGAGAAATGTATTTGGAAATTTTATAAGTATGATTTGGAAAGAAATTATTTTATATATTAACCAGATGAAATAAGCTTACTTAGTAATTTTAATCTATTGGGATTTTAAATGTGAACAAGGCTTAATAGTTGCAATGGGAAATAACTTGGTTGAATTGATTGATTATTTTGATAGTTAAATAACCGACTATCAAATCTGGACAAAACTTAACTAGAGGAAACTCGGGAATTGTATGGTACGGTTACCGTTCGAGGTACTATACCGTACGTATAAACTCATTTGTTCTCTAGGATGAATTATAAGGAAACCTGTCCACTAACGGTTAGGAGGTGAACTCCGATCTTATTTTTCATCTGTGTATTTTCTAAAGAACCAGGGTTGAGTTTACCGAGAAATAGCGAACGTTGTTTCGAAGAGACCGGGATCGGATTTGTAATCCGAAAACCACTTCGATCCAACGAGTACGTTTTTGTGATGAAGACTAGAGCTTGGAGTCGAAGATGGAGCAGTGAAGTGCAAGGGCTAATCACTACTAATCCTGAGGGTGGTTCCAAAATGGATGTAGTAGGAGTAGTGCCTTCGGTTCTGTACGAACCCGGAACGGACTTGTTTGGATGAATGCTTTCAGAACATCGTTAGGACGACAGTGAGAATTCTAAGTGAATTATTCTAAAAAGGTAATGCCGAGCCTCGAACCTCATCAGCCGGGAATGACTGAAAATCAAAGGATATGCAGCAAGGCTAAGTGTGTAGCACCCAATTAGGATAAGGCCATCCCTGTCTAGAGGTCCCTTTTTATCCGACTGAGTGGATCCCAACTGTAGGGTGATCTTATTCGGACTATCTAGTAAGGGATAGCTCCGGTCTTGTGTTGCAGAGGAACAGAGGGGTCCTCGGTATGCTGATCTAAACAGGTACCGTGACAGGTGGTACCCCAGTGCCTAGTCATTCGTTGGGAATCCATTCTCCCTGCGTGCCCTTTACGGTGTTGATTGTAGAACCCACTTTGTGAATAGTATTGCAGGAATTTAATAATGCAATAATTTTGGCTATTTGGATAAGTATTTGTATATAGACACTATTATAATATCTGAGGATTTTACAAGAAAATGTTTTGGTTATCGTAAGGTAAAAACCCGACATGTTTATTTATGGTGTGGTCTTACGAGATACCTTTGATTTCAGAAGAAAAAAAAACTTTAATTAATCAAGTGAGTGTGTTTCTCATGTTGGTTTACCAGACTGACCCGGGCTTGGTGTTTTTCCTATATGCTCGGGTCAGACCGAGCATATTTTCAGGCTTAGCCGGAAGACTGGAAGCATCAGGAAAGGAGCTAGAATCAGGAGACATATTCACGGAGATGCTTATATTCATTTGTATTGGTTGTGTTGTCAACAAGTTGTAAGGGCAGACTGTTATGAACTGTCCGAGTTGAATGGATGTAACTCTGATTGAAGTCTGTATACGTTATTAAAGCAACTGATTTGATTTCATGTAAAGATTTGTTTTATATTATAAATTATTCATTCCGCTGTGAGATTCTGAATTGTTCTCTTTTCTTTTATCTTCTTTCTATCTTCTACCTTTTTATTTCTTTCACTATCCGTCTTTCCTTGCGATCTGGCTGACAAGTGTGGTTTAAAATCAGTTTAAATCGATACGGAAAAATGGGTCGTGACATTCGTCCTCCAGAAAATAAAATGGTCTTTAATACAATGAAAAAGCTTAGACTGACCAGAGCGTAATGAAAACAAAACACTCGAGTCAGAACTAAAAGATCTTATGTAAGTCAAATTTCTAAAATAAAATGTGAGTACAATGGCTTTAAAGATGTTACGGGATTTTCCATCTCCTATCAAGTGTACAAGGTGAATATAATTATTGAAAGATTTCAAATAATTCGAAATATCAATCTTAATCATCTAATTAAAACAAATCCGAAGTTTGAATTAACTTAAACCCTTCAAATAATTCAGTTCGAAGTAAAATCCATATCCAAGAAATTATATGGGTATATATCATTTCAACCAGTACCAAAAATCAACATTTCAAATCAATGGAAACCTTCCAGGTTTATCATTTCATCCCATAATGATTTTTAAGTCATAATAAACAAGGGAACTTGTAGAGTGATCACAATATATAAATCAAACACATCATCCAATCATCCAATGCAAAAAAAATTAAAATTCAAACATTCTTCATAATTATCATCTAATTCAAACAATGAATATTCACAATTTACAGATTATTATTTGTAGGTAATTAAGTGGCAATTATAATTTCAATAATAATTTAAGTGATAATTTAATTCAAACTAATTCAAATTATCAGGAATAACAATTTAATATACCAAACAGCCATAAATGAATTCTTAATCACATCAAAAAATTAATTTAACTAACATAAGAAATTTGGAAGTTGTGAGTGGATCAAACACTCACCTTTGAATTTCAAATCGATATGAAATTCAGATAAAGGCCCAAATTTCTACGGTCTCAGAATTTTTTGAAACTTGCGTCAAAATGTTTGGAATTTCAATATAATCCCAACGACATAAATCGCGTGTGAATCCGAGCTCGTATGAAAAAGTTATAATAATTAGAATATTGAAAAATTCTGGTCCTAGGTCGACATCAGGTTCAACTTCGGTCCTCCGTGTCAAATCCCCAATGCTTGCTCTGAGTTTTTCCCAAAACGATCCGAGACCCGAGTCATTTTCTTCCCGGCCCGAAGTTGCTGCAGAATTTTTGCGTCTGAAACCCGACGCGCGATCCGAAGTTGCTGCAGATCCACTTTTTTTTGAAATTGAAATTAGGTTTTGGAATTTGGAAATTAGATTTAATGTTTTGTCATTTGAGAAGGATGAAGGATATGTACTTACAAAAACAATGAAATGAGAAACAGTTATGGTTTATAACAGCCTATATATAGGCAGGGTTGGATCGAAACGATAACAACGACCCGAAAAGCCCATTTCGTTCTCGAAACGGAAATAGTTCATCCAATATATCGAAATATATGTTTTTGATATTTTTAAACTTAATGGAACTAGTTTCAAATCCTAATTCCATTGTATATAGAAGTCAGCTTAAAAATCAGCTTATTTGATGATTTCAATTAAATTGATTTCTTAGCGTTTTGAGTCCGTACGATCAAACGACAAGTCCGATCGATACGAAAATTGAAACCTTACAATAATTCACTGTTACTAAGCCGATGAAACTGGTCTCCTCAAAATCCGAGACAGTTGCCAAAATAGCTATTTTCACATTAATTAGATAAATTAATATTAAATTAATTTAGTCACTTTTCAATTCAAATTTAATAATTTACAATTTCTATCATTTTGGATTACTTAGTAATTTATAATCCTTTTAAAAAATCTATATCAATTTATTACTAATATTTCACAATTTATAGTGTTTTATTTCCATTTCAATAAATTCAGTAATTATAGTTTAAATTTTATGTTTATTTGACTTTCCATCTTATTATACAATCAATTGTTACCTTATGGATTAATTATCATGGTTTATATCTTTTTACACTCATATTCTGCAATTCCATCTTTTATTTGTATTAACTACTACATTCCAATTATATTGAATCTTGTCAACTTTACACATTAATTAAGCAAAAATCCCAATTAATTATTTATTCTGGTTTCACTCTTTTATTAAATCAATTTATTTCCTAGGCAATTATAATTACATTTCTATTCCTTTTATTACATTCACAAATTTCAGTTATTGTCTTAACTTACACTCATGCAACATAATTGCATTTAATTTCAATTGATTAAATATATTAGTACAAACAATATCCGCACCCTTTATAACATTTGTAAGTTTATTATTTACAATAAATTATTATAACTACTACTACCCCACTACCATTATCAATGACAATTAATTATACCTTATTCCACTAATTAATCAACATTCAAATTATCAACTTACCTACATTAACTACACTAATTTAGGGAATTAATTGCAATTGATTTCTAATTAAATTTAATAGACCAAATAAATAGGTAACATATAATAATTCTTACCAATAACCTTTCATCACATTTATAAATTCATTATTTACAAACAACTATTACAATTTCTTGCATAATAATTCAATTTCCATTAACAATATATTATTTCATTAGTTAATTAAATATTTACGTTTGTTTTCTCATATTCAATTTAAAACCAACTATAACATTTACATTATTTTCTTTATTGGAATTTCATTCCAATTGTTAATAATTAAGTTTAATTAACATTGTTACCTTTCAATTTTAGTTATTATTTCATTAATAGATCCCAAATTTTTATTCTTTCCAATTATTAGATCAAAATCCTATTAAATTAACAAATTTTAGTTGTCTAAAATTACGGGTCGTTGCAGTGATCTTGTGTCCCGTAAATCAAGAGAGTTTGCCTCGGAATCAAAGACAGGAGGGTACCTCAAGGCCTTTAGAAATTGAGGATTGTAATCTCGACATTGGTATAATAAAAATCTGTACGAGGTATTTGCCATGGTACAGGACTGGACGTAGGGTAACTCTGAACCGGTACAAAAGTCCAGTGTGATTTTTCCTTTTACTACATGTTATTTACTTTCTGCATTTGTGTTTGATTCTATGATTTTTCTGTGATTATGTTCGGCATTTCTTTGTGTCATAATTTCAATTTAGTCCATATAAGTCTTAGAATCCATTAAACACTATTCACCCCCCCTCTAGTGTTAAATTAACCTTAAGATCCCTTATCCACACTTCCTTTCAATTGGTATCGAAGCATTGTTTTTCATATTTTTCATAATCCGAAACTTGAAAAATTGTTTTAATGGTTAACAACACCGGTAATGTCAACTCTGGCACTAGTCCTGTTAACACTAACATTAGTTCATTTATAGAAGGTTAGTCTACTATCAGACTACCATTTTTCAATGGCAGTAATTATGCATATTGGGCTTGTAGAATAAAAATTTATTTACAATCAATAGGATTAGACACTTGGAATATCACATAAACTGAGTTTGTTGAACCAATTACCGATTTTGCCCAGTGGACTGCTGAGCAAAAGGGCATTGCACAAAATAACTCAAAGGCCATGAATATATTATTTTATTCACTAGATATGAATGAGTTTAATAGAGTATCTGTTTGTAAGTCTCCATTTGAAATCTAAAAAACTTTGCAAGTTGCTCATGAAGGAACAAGCAAAGTTAAACAGACCAAAATTTCCATATTAACTAATCAATTTCAATTGTTTAAAATGCATGCAAATGAGTTCATTTCCATCATGTGTTGTCGATTTCAAGATATTGTTCATTCACTAATTGCACTGGGAAAAAGATATTCGAAGGAAGACCAAGTAAAAAAAAAAATTCTAAATTCACTCACTCCGGAATGGGATCAAAAGATACTTGCAATCGAAGAAGCAAATGATATCAGTCTAATGAAACTAGAATAATCGATTGGAAATTTGATGTCTTATGAAGTTCAACTACAAGGAAGAAAAGAAGTCAAGGCTATAGAAAAGAAGTCATTAGCATTCAATGCAAAATATGAAGATTCGAAACCAGACCGTGATAAGGAGATAGCTTTCACGACAAGAAACTTCCGGAAATTCCTAAAATATAGAAAAATGAATAACTACAAAAGAAATGATCAAAGGAATTCAGAAATAATATAGAGAACATCAATAAGGATAGATGCTACAATTGTAATAAATTAGGGAATCATAGGAAAGATTGTCTGTATCCAGATAAACAGTTGTTCCCTTCAAACAATGATTCGTCAAAGAAAAGAAAGAAAGCATACACATCAACTCTTGATGACTCAGACTCATCATCCAGTGAAGATGAAAAGAAGATGGAAAATTCAAATCTGTGTTTCACTACTATTCATGAATCACATGAAGATGGGAGTATGGTTCTAAAAATAGGTATGCATTTACATTATTTTTAATTTTTCTTGTTCGAATGGATGCTTGCTTGTTTGCTTGATTTTTTTAAATTCCTTGAATTTTAAATTCAAATTTATCCCGCGAAATTTTGGTCTTAAATTCAAAAATAATATTATTTTAAAAATATGTTAAATATTAAATTGTTAATATTTAAGTATTATTATATTTAATGTTATCAGGAATTATATAAGTAGAATATAGGATATAATATATACATTTATAGAAATCAGGAATAGACACTTGTCCTTTGATTAAATAGGCACATGTCGACATACCTGGATACCCCTGTCGACATGCCCCTCAGATATTTGATTTCAAAATTTGAATTCAAACTTTTGAATTTTCCTCCACCTTTTTACCAACTTCAATATTCTGGAAAGATGCCTCTTGACCAGAGAACATGTCTATAGAATCTCTATTTAATTCACTCTCCTTATCATCACTTTTCACCTTTATCAAATTTATCTTCATTGTCTTCAACTCCTCTCAAACTTCTTCAATGGCCTCTTCAAGCACTTATAACACCTTTAGGCTTCCAAAACCTATCAAAAAGTTTCTTTTTAATGACCTATAAGCTATCAAAGCTTATATTAACTATGTAAAATTTGGTAAAATTCATACGGGAAAATTTGCTATTTTTGAAGATTTTACTTCTTATGAAATTAAAAATCTTTTTCAACAATGTTCTATTCTTAGTGTAGTAGATAACAAAAAAATGATTTTGTATGTTATCCAAATCTTGTTACGATGTTTTATGCGAATTTGAATCGTGGTTTTACGATGGGCAAGATGGACAAATTTGGAGTGGTGTTAAAGGAACACAAATAGTTTTGGATTGTGAAATTTTAGAAAACATTTTGGGATGCAAGTATACCGGAATGAATCTCTTGGAATTTCAAATAAATGAAAATGATCGAGAGACATTTCATCACATCTTTGAAGGGATGACAATTTTGAATTCAAAAATCATTATTTTCGTCCAAAAGCAAGAACTGTTAACCTTCTTAGTCAACACACCCTTATACCAAGATCGGAAAACTACAACAACCCAACTTTGAAAGTTTGCAAAGCTCTTTTTGCAATT
Organism: Allium cepa; assembly: GCA_030765085.1. NCBI lineage: Eukaryota > Viridiplantae > Streptophyta > Magnoliopsida > Asparagales > Amaryllidaceae > Allium > Allium cepa. Next base: position 148,135,994 of record CM060945.1, read on the forward strand.
TTTGGAAATTGTGATATCAATTGAGCTCAGGTTATTTTGGATGAGCTAAGTCCCAAGAATTTTACTATAGGTGAAAATGCATTATATCATGGAGTTTATCTCACTCGGATTTTTAATTGCTTTGGAGTTGATTTCAAACGGGAAGAATTAATGACTAGAAAAGTGTTCAACCATGGAAACATTTCCCTTATGCAAATTCCGTTAGTGTTTCGTCTATATGAAATACCTACGAAAAGGAAGAAAGGCTTGCTCATGAAGAGATGGAAGAAATGGAGGAAGAAGAAGAAGAAGAGGAAAAGGAAGGAATGGAAACTGAAGAGGAGGAAGAGGAAGATCAAGAGAGGCATTTCGACACCCTTCGTTGTATGATCTCAGCCCTTAACAAGGACGATTTCGAAGGAAATCCACCAGTCACTCTCGAAAAAGATAAAGAAGAATGGGATGCCATCAAAGTAGACCTTATCTTTGGAGAAGATGGATGGGTTAAGTACTAAGGAATGTCTAGTCATTATGTATGTTATTTGTTTGATTTGATTAATGTGCTTTAAAGTTGATTGAATTGACTTGTTTAAAACATTTGGTGTGGTTTGTATATATGATTGAATTGAATAATTACTGTAAATATGATTGGATGATGATTGATTTACTTCTGGATTACACTTATGATCACACTCATGATCACATTTCATATTTATGATCACATTTCATACTTATGATCACACTTAGCATTTATTACACTTATATATGGATTACTCTATTGTATTATGATTGATTATCTTATACAAAGTTCAGGGAATTTATGCGTAAGAAGTTTTTGTTGATGACCAAGGGGGAGAAGTTATAAAATATTAGTTGGCTTGGAGTAAGGGGGAGTTATGATGGGAGTAAGGGGGCTTATGGAGTAAGGGGTAGTCATGATAGAAGTTATAGTATGGTAAGTATATTTTATAAATACAGGTTGTCATCATCAAAAAGGAGGATATTGTTAGGAACTGAAATGTTGGTTTTGAACACAACAACCTTCGTAACTTATCTTATTATAAAATATATATTAACACTATTGTCTAGATAAATATGTATATGCAGGATCTATGCAGGATATATATATATATATATATATATATATATATATATGCAGGTATTGATTACTGAAGACTGATCGGTATAAAGACTCGAGACTCTAAATTCAGAATAAAGATATCAAGATTAAAGACTCTAGAGTCTCAAGATCAAGATTTCAAATAAGTGTCTAGTTTTTGTTAAAACTTCATAATAGCATGAAAATCTTCATTTTAAATTTCATTTGGGATGGAACCCATTTCTATCTTCTTAGTGGCCTACAAACCCATGACAAGTAGCTTACAAACCTATGATAAGTAGCTTACAAACCCACGAACATCCTGGTTTTGTGCAAGTTTTTGAGCCTGATGTGATGAAATATTCTGTAGGAAGAAGCTTGCAAAACTAATTCAAAATGGTTTTGAAAACTGCTTTTCAAAATATTTTAGCTTAAATTATCTTTTCAAATGATTTTCAAAAAGATATTTTAGCCTTAAAATATTCTTTGTTTTTATTTTTATATAAACTCTTGTTTTAAACTTCGTTAGTTTTTAAAACTATCTTCTGATTTTTAAATATTCTTTATAGTATATATACTTGAGATTTAAAATCAAATATATATATATACACATTCTAAAAATATATTTTGTTACTCTTCTTTATTTTAAAACATAGGAAAATTAGTTTATTTTACTCCAGAATCATTTCATCTTGTTTTCCTTTCAACACCATTTTCAAAACAATATCTAAAGGATGTCGACATCATGGGATACCCTATGTCGACATGGTGGCTGTTAAATTCGAAAGTTTCAATTTTCAAAAGAAGTGTCTTTTCGTTTAAATCTCTTCACGAACAGTTATGACCATTACTGGCCTATAAATAGCCTTCACAAAAAAAAATTAACTACTTATTTTTCTTATTTTCTTCACTCCTTCTGGACAAATCCATATTCTAAAATTTTCATATTTTTAAGATCGTGCCGAAATTCTACTGAATTCTCAAGTAAATCAAACTAGAATCTCAATCTTGTTTGATTCTCTGCCCTCTCTCGAAGATCAAAGTGCTATTCAGAGTTATAGAATCAATTTGTAATCAAAAAATATCGAGTATCTCTATAAGGTGTGGTTATATGTGCCTGGAAATCAATTGGGTGATCTTGTATCCTGTAAATAAAGAGAGCTTGTCGCGGATTCGAAGACAAGAGCGTACCTCAAGGCCTTTAGAAATTGAGGATTGTAATCTCTATATTAAATAAAAATCTGTACGAGGTGTTTGCCTTGGTATAGGACTGGACATAGGTTAACTCCGAACTAGTATAAAATCCGGTGTGTTCTTTTCTTTTACTACTTTTTATTTACTTTCTACATCTATGTTTGATTCTGTGATTGTTCTGTGATTAAATTCTACATTTATTTGTTTCATAATTTCAATGTAGTCCATATAAGTCATAGAATCCATTAAACACTATTCACCGCTCCTCTAGTGTTAAATTAGCCTTAAGATCTTTAATCCGCACTTCCTTTCATTAACTATTTGCTTTGCTTAGATAGTTCAATTAGATTGTTTGCACTTTTCTTAGATAACTGCCATGATTAGGCTAAAACCATAATCCTACTTTAATTAGGCTAAAGTCCTAATTCTACCCTTTGTTCGGCCTTTTATCTCTACCGTGCATACTACGGACTAGACCCATTAGCCGCTACGCAAAAGTTGTGGAGTAGACGCTGTTGGTTCCTACACAAAAAAATACGGACTAGACATAGTTGGTCCCTATGAAAAAGATGCGAAATAGACCTTGTTGGTCCCTACGCAATAGACACCTACTACTGCGGACTAGACCCTGTTGGTCCCTATGCAATAGACACCTACTACTGCGGACTAGACCCTGTTGGTCCCTACACAATAGATACTTAGTGCTTGGAACTCAATAGTGACTTATCAGCCAGCACTGAGGTCACACGCTTGACCACCTTAGGCTCGCGCTATTTGTTGTTCCCTCCTGTTGACCTCTTATTTACCACTGCTCCAGCACAAGCGTGCCCTTGCCTCACCTATGCTTTTGTGAACTACCTGTGTTTGACTAAAAAGAAATGCTATTGGTACAGTCCTCTAACAAACAAAATCTAGTTGTGTCCCTTGCCCAAATCCCCTGATTTGAGCTTTTATTTATTGACCTCTTATTTACCACTACTCCAGCATAAGCATGTCCTAGCCTCACCTAATATATTATGAGACCTAACTGAAAAGGGAATGTTGTTGGTACGGGTCCTACTTTTATATTTGCTTATTAACTTAGTATAAGTCTAGTTAAATAAGCCTCTACTGTTATCTTTGTTATCTTTGCTTACTCACTTATTCTAAGTCTTAAAATAAGCCTTTTCTATTCTGTCTCTAATTATAACCTATGTGTTATAACTTTGTTTATTAACTTAACCCAAGGTCAAAGTTTAAAAAAAAGATACTTCTTCTATTCTCACATTTTCGTTATAATTATATGTATAACTAAGCTTGCAAATATCTTGAATTTGTCTATTTCCGTCTAAGTCCAATTTATTACAGTCCTTATTTTACATACTATTTTATGTAAAATCAGTGTTCTTACAATTTAGTCCATATTCACGATTTATTCTATTCTATTAATTCCATTCGCGTAAAAAGGAAATTAAAAAGAATAACATTTACAAAAGAAATCCCAACGTATAATAGATGCAAAGAAAACACAAATAACAGTAAATAACTGTAAATAATTTGAAAAGCTATAAATAGCAGTAAATAATTGCATATAATTGAAATAGAATAGCTAAAAAAATAGACTGAAAAACAAGTCTAAAACTGTAAATAAACTTGTATAAAGGTTACCCTAAAATTGTAGAAAAACTATGACTATTGGAAACCCTATTATTTAAATTACTTAAAATTCTAAAATAATTACTAAGAACTCCCCTATGGTCCTTGGCTCTTCCCTTGGCCTTCCCAGTTCCACTTGAAGGGTAAAAAATATTTTACTTTAAAAAGATCTTCTCCTCGGAAAAATATTCCTTTTAGGATCCAGCCTTAGGCAGCGAACCTAGATGGGGAAAATCTGAATGAGTAAAATAGCTAGGTCTAGGGTCTTATTCATAGTGTCACTTGTGGATCTCAGATCGTTAGATTTGGAGATTAAATCTAATGCAACTAGGAACCGTCGGATGGAAGTACGAACGCACCGGATTGGACAAAATTTGCAAAATGACGTGTTAAAATCGTTCTTGATGAAGCAACGTTAAAAGAATGCATTTTGGGGTAGGCGGGTCGGCCTACATCTTCACTGGCAAGGGTCGAACTATAGGTCAACCTTGCCTATGTGAGGGTCGACCTATATATATATATATATTCTCGTTTCTTTTTTGTTCTATAGCTTCTTCATCTTAGCTCATATTTTGATGTTCTATATATGAAAACTGACCAGAAAATTACCACGGACACAATGGCGCAACTCCTGTGGCCCAATTTTGATAATTTCACAAAGTTATTTTATCATTTAATTAATTCATTAATTAATTACTTAGCTTAAATTTTGGGTTGTTACATGAAAGAATTAATTCCTAGACGTGGTACGTATGATAATGATTATGCTTCATAAAGGTTCAAACTGATTAATTTACAATGAAAACAAATGAAGCAAAATTCCAGGAATAATTATAAGGCGTATATAAATCAACATAAGTGGCATTTAAATTCCACTGCTTTCTATTATAGCCAAGCATAACTCTAGCTTATTTCATAGACTTTTCCACTATTTTCTTTACTTAATATAGCCAAGTGTAACTTTAGCCTAATTCATCAACTTTATTATACATACATAAAAATTAAAGTACTCATACTCATAGTTGCTTGAATCACACATAAAGATTTCCAATAAATAAGCAAACCAACGACCATGATTAACACTCCATTTAACCTGAAATTGTTTCAGCATCAATCATTTTACCTTACCGTTTTGATTCAAAGGATATCACCCATTTTACAGTTACATCATACCAAGTTTCTAGAAATTAATAAAGATCGGCGGCCTTACTGTACAGAACCACGTGCATGTAACAACTACACTTTAATAGGCTCGATTTTCCCTAAATCGAAAACTCAAGTCCACTAGAACATGCATTTTCCTTATATAGCTATGTCTACGTATAAACCTATTTCAGACATTCTTCTCTGTATATTCCTTATATGGGAACATTCTTCATGTCTTTACTAAAGCATATTCTTATCCTTCCATTCTCTCTACACAATTTAGATGCAGTACAGTTACTTATTGCCCACAAAGAATTTTAAAATTAAATTTTCATAATTAGAAAAATCAACGAGCTATTTATACATTTTATTTTCTTTCAAAAGAAATGCTTCTTCGGTAAAACCCTTTTTAACTAAAATGGTAATTTCTATTAGAAATTTTATTTTAAAAAAATATATTTATTTTTAAGAAAATTAATATCTTTTTACTTTTCAAAATAGAGTTTTACTTTTAAATAGATCCCTTGAAATTTATTTCAAATATATTATATATATTTCAAACCTTCTTTTAATTTTTTTCATATGGGTCGTATTCAGAGTGGTTTTATTTGTCACTTCTTTTGGACTTTTCTTCCTTTCCACTTGCTTTCTAGCTTATCTTTCTCCAAAATACACTAAATATGCGGTTATCATCTTGGAGTGATTTCTACACACCCTCCTTGGAGAACTAGTAGAATTTATACTTCGGATGTCTATAATTTCTCATTTATCTAGATCTAACGTACATCAACAATCATAAATCCTATGGGGATCTACTATCATAGGGAAGCCTAGGCCCACCAAAAGAGTCGTACCATCCAGCTTCAAGGACTCTTCTATACGTTACATTCATGCTCTTCTTAACTCAATGCATTTCGATATGACTTATCTCCCATAGGGTGATCAGGATAGGCATATATTCTTAACTCTATTTGTTGTTCCAACTTATAGTCGACTTATCCATTTTTTGGAATATGCTTGCAACTACTTCTATAGTCGAAATTTATAGGGTTTGCATTATAATATATATATATGTATATGTATATGTATGTATGTGTATGTATGTATGTATGTATATGTATGTATATATAGGTAAAAATACAAATACGTTCACTCAGCGTATTTTAATTCCCATGATCGAATAACCTCGCTCTGATACTAATTGTAACAACCCCACCTTAATGGTCCCGAACTTTCGCTAAATCGAAAACCCAAGTCCACTAGGGTACGAATCATTGGTGTTGGTATCCTATAAATATACAAAAGTACATCAGAGCACTATCGATAAGTACTAACCAAGGCTAACACCTTCGGTATCAAGTACCCATTTCAGTGCTAAGCATGCATAAGGAAATCCGTCCTTCCTCCGTTCTCATCTTGTACCAATACATATCCCTTTAATTTATCATGTGTGTTGTAATGAGAAGGGGGTTAGAACAACATTCTAGTGACTGGTAAATTACATACTTTATACATAATACTAGTTTATACCGATTGCTTTCTATTACGTGCTATGTCAAGTTTTTAAACTTAATCGTCTTGACTTCATGTATGCATAAAGTTTGCCCCATCCACTCGAGATATACAACAATTACAAATATATATATATATATATATATTAAGTACCACTGTCCCTCCATGGACTAGGATACGTCCTATGCTAGTATCCAAACTCTACGTCATGTTGGCTATCCACCATCTGTGTCTAAACCGATTTGTCCACGTACACCAAGGATCTTCCCATCAGTACCCAATAACAGCATTACAACTATTAGCCATGTTTTACTCGCTTTGAAGACTTATCTAAGGGTTGCCGAGCTTTGCCTCCTAACTACAAACAAACAAACAGCTTTGAGGAAGTTCGTGTCCCATACGGAGCCTACACTGGTTGGAGGTGTAGTCCGTCTAGGGGTAACCCAAGTCTTCCTAATGATTGCTCCAGGACCGATAATGCTCTCAACCTATGTGTACAGCCATACTCCTTACATATATGGTACCCAACTTGCTAATACACGGTCGAGCCTACGCTCACAGTCTAATTTAGATTGTTTAATGCAATTGAGGAAAGGCTCATTTGTTACTTAATATCCCCTATAAGGATTGAAGCAGACCCAACTTGGCCCTTTAACAATTCAAACCAAGGAGAACTCACTTTAGTATATTCCCCTTACCTATAGGCGAATGTATAATCCCACAGGTCCTACAGGTAGAGATGTCTCACATGGGTATAATATATATACAACCGTTGGTAGCCCCTTTTCGGATGGTAGAATTTAGTTGTGCAACATTACTGATCTTGCACCCTAACTCATAGTGATGACTACATCATTTATATTTAATCTAAGTTATTGACTAGATCCAATAATTCACACCGATCATAAACGCATACTTGAGGCTATATAAATTTATTTAATTACTATGCCTCTTATGTTCAATCTTTGTTATTCAGTTATATTTACATAACTTACTTCTTCATTTATTAATACCATTTAATGTCATTTATTGCTTATTTCTAATTTAATAGTATAAATATATTTTACTGCTTGACTTCCACTTGATACTATTAGGTATATTCTATATTTCTTTTTAACTATTACTATCTTTCTTTGTTTATTATACATCATCGCTTATTGTTTATTTTCTAACTTATCTTAAATCGTATATCATAGATTTACAATTAAATTATGGTTATTATCTCCATTTACAATACTTTGGTTTATACTTAGGAATTTCTACATTTTAAAGTATTGGAATTACATTTTACCAAAAAGAAAGGCTATACCATAATTTTCCATAAATTATCTAAAAGAGGACTTGTGTTATGTTTGGAATTACAAAGAATTGTCTTTTCTGTTATGATTGAAATAGACATACAAAATACGGTAAACATCATTGTACTTGTACATATATTTCTTTTAGGCATATTCCTTGTTATTTCAGGTAGTGCACTTTTATTAATAGTTATAAAACTAGATAATTTATAAAAGTTTACATTGCAATGCACTTTATTCCAATAAATTAAAATATACTTAAATCCTAATCCAATTTATAACTACTTCTAATTCATGTTTACTAATCTATCATTCAACCAAAAAACCTAAAATTATTCTAAAATATCATTAACGAATTATATCATAAAATTAGGGACAACTTTCACCCTTACTTTTCATATTCAAGTATATACAATCTTTAATTAAAGTAAAAAAATCATAGAAAATGTAGGCATGGTTCTCAAATTCAGTACATATGTATATTTAAACCTATAACTCTAAAATTTATATTTAGGCATACAAGGAGCAGATTTACAACGCTATAAATCCAATATTATATAAAAATATATAATTTTCCCCTCCTTTAAGCTTCCAAATCTCTAGATCTAAATCTTGATATTCCTGTTTGAATCACTTCCTTTCTACCAGAATATGTATCGAAGGTTATATTTTCAAACATAGACATGGTGAAATAATAACAACATTGAGCCGGAAGAACTGCTTCCATAATAAAAGTTAGAATAAGCAAGAAAACAAAATATAAGGACTTCACCCACTTATTCAACATAGCGTCAGCATTATAACCTGAAATGGCTACAAGGTGTAGGAAACGACCTACAGCCATCACAATTGCTTCAACGGGTAAAACTACAGCATGGTTTCTAAGTAACAACGAGATATAGAAAATGTGTCGTGGCTCAAAAAGCCACACTAACAATATAGGACCACAGCACATCCCCTTAAGAGACTATATTCAAATGAGGATGTATCGCACTCTTAAACTAGCATCTAAAAGTGGAAGGTTCGTGTCGTAATCTTGTATCAATAGGCTATAAAGATGCGCCACCATTTTATACTAATGTGATAGAATAGCGCCCCAATCCTGCATCAATGTCACATTAATGAAGAATGCACCGCCATTCTGATATGACAAGCACAAGAATCAAGGGACGAGGCGATGGGAAAAAACTAGGCCCTAACAAAAGATCCTAACTTCATTCCCAAAATCATTAAATTTGATTCAATGAAAAAGGCAATGGCTCAGCGCCTCCAATGTCAAGAGCAGCTCAGAATAGGATCATGCAAGGCAGTCGACCTCAAAAATAGCAAAATAATTTTTTCTACTTGGCCACGCAACTCAACTCCAACTATCCCCAACGTAGTACTATGCAAATATTGCAGATCGAACAGTGCAAACATAGCATCACAAGTATCAATGCAACATAAAGGTTATACGACATCACTATACCGGGCATGAAAAAGGCACAACTCTTAACAATGTAGAACAAGACCCAAAAATGCTAATAAGACATAGCTTGCCCTGAAGGGAAGGGTGGTACCTTATTGCAGTTTCATTTACACACATGCGCAATTATAGGCTTAGTGCCTCTCGGAATCAGAAACGCATAATCCATTCAAATTTGAGTTTCCCACTTCAATCCCAAGCATTCCTGTTTCAATTTCGGTCTTCCTATCAAAATCCAAAACCCAACTGCTTAAATCACAATTTCTTTCCGAAGGCAACATCAGCAATCCATGCACATTGAATACTCGAGATGGATGTTTAACACGTTGCATAATTTAATGGAAAAATTCTAGAGAGTGAATGAGTGACGTTGGCAATCCACTTCAATATTTGTGCGCTATAAATGACTAAGGTACTGTAGTAGGAAAGAGGGAAGAATTTTCTATACTCTTTTGGATAGACAAATCAGAATTTGAACTTTTTCTGCCATTTTTTGTTTTTACCAATAAATCAAGAAAGAAGAATAAACAATTTACCCGTGGACATAGCATTCCTTAACATTCGAACCATGTAAATTCTCCATGTTTTTATTTTCATCACTTCACTTTATTGTTGACATTTGCTGGTGATAAAATCAAAATAGATTCTATGTAATGAACTGACACTCCAAATATTTTCCCTCATAATTGTGTAAGCTTTAACGCAGCATAGTTATTTCCTTAAAGGAAATTGTAATACCAATCAATTTCATTGATTCATAATCACGAAAGCGTTCTGCGTCATGACTACAACATAAAAAAAATTTGGGTGTTTCTTATGCAAAAATCTAACTAATAAAAAGCATATCCATAATTATTTGAAATTGAAATTTGGATGCGAGAAGAGATTTGAATTTAATTTAGATTCGGATTTAGATTTACAATTCACTTTAGCTTTGGCGATCCGATTCGACCCTATTCTTCTTCTCTATTATTCTCCGCTATTATCTACTTATATGTGTGTGTATATTATAGTTTATACAAATTTTAGAATATGTGGAGAAAAGAAAATGGCAGAGCTTCATCATTGCTTCAGAAAATATAAGAAGAAAATCAAGGGGCTAGATCTGTATTTATAAGGGTTTGAACCAATGTAAACCGTTATATTAGATTATATTAAATCTCGGTCGTTCGACTAAGGTTCAATATACAACCATTGGCCTACCACTGGTCGACCGCTATACTGCCGTAGGTCGACCGGTCCCAATAAAAGGTCGACCGGTTACCTATATACGTTAATAGTTGATTTTCATGTGTTTTGTTCCCTGATTGAAACGATTTAGTCGATCCAATTTAATATTAATGTTTTGGGATTGTTAAGTATGCGTTAACGTAATTATATTAAGCGTCGACCCGCAAATTCGTACCCTTTGAATCGACAATAATCTACACATGTTCGACCCAAAAAGCACAGACCAATGGAAAGTCATGAGAAAGAAAAGAAGAGAGAAGAAGAGAAGAGAAGAAAGAGAGAAGAGAAAACAAAACAGAACCATACAGAGTCTCACATCGCAGCGGAAAACATATAATATCATATCAATGATTTTTTAAAATAGAAACTGTATACATATATCAATCAGAGTTCAACAATCAATCATTAATCATCAGCCTGGACGGTTATAATAACATATCCTCACAATTGCCGACAATATAAAAAACAATAACGCAACGGATAATCAAAACAGATACGTGTATACGAAAATGAAGATCTCCAGCTCGCCCGTTGAAGCTCCAAAAGCACCAAATCTGAACTTGTGAGTATACTCGGTCTGACCCGAGCATTGAAAGGGAAGAATGCCCGAATCAGTCTCTTAAACCAGCATGAGAAACAAACTCAGCTGAATTTATTAAATTACCAAACTTTTCCTTTTCAAAACAAAGTATCTCATAAGACACGCCCACACATAAACACGGACATGTTTTTACCTGACGATAACCAAAACATTTCATATCAAATCCTCTTATATTATACTAGTGTCTAGTATACAAATAATATTAATCATAGCCAAAATTGTTACATTGATTATATTCCAACATATAGCCCAAAATGGGTAATACAATCAAAATGGTAGGCATGTAGTGGAGTTTGGATTTCCATACAAATGACAGGTGAAGGGACTACCTTCTGGCAGTACATCTCTAACACCAAGGATGTAATGTCCCGCCTTTTCGCACGCTTTAATCGACACACGTGCCAATTCAAACCATACCGAAGGGCAGATTGTTATGGGGTAAATAAGAAAAACAAGAAAGAAAAAAACAAAACAGAATCTCACAGCGGAAGGATAAAATATAATAATCAATATACAGTTCATAAAACTGATTACAAAACATTTGATTCTTCTTTATACAATAAATATCAGAGTTCACATACCAATAACAATGCAGCGGATCAATATGAGTGTAGTGGAATATAATAAATAATAATAAAAAAAATCTTCGTCTTCGTCTTCGTTTTCCGGAGCTAAAGTCTTCAAATCCTGAAATGCTCAGGCTGACCCGAGCGAATTGAAAAGACAAAACACTCGAGTCAGAACTAAAAGATCTTATGTAAGTTAAATCAGTAGAAATAAATACGAGTGAAGTAACTCAAGAGATGCTCGAGATTCACATCTCCTAAGGATCCGTTAAACTATTTACTATGTAGTATATTTCGCTATTATAATAGTGTCTATTTGTAAAATAAACTTACTTTTAAATAGCGTTAAGGCTTTACATTTTCCACCTTAACACATTTATATATTCCCATAGTCTATACAGTACCGTAATCTCCCCCGTACTGGGCATCGTCAGAGGGCACTCCATAGGTATGGTACAAAACCAAAATCGTATAAGGCGTGCTAGGGTAGGTGACGTGGCACAACTAAGCAATACTATGGTAGATATACCAATTACGCTTCCGGGTCGGTGGTAACGCATAGCTGCAGCTACCGTCCACCTCGAGCCACACCCCTAAATTAAAGAAATCAATAGTGGCCACCAAATCAATCCAAAAGTCAAGTATAATATCGAAGGGATGTGTTCGATCAAAGGTGCTACCTCATTAACCCGTCAATCGTTCCTGTTCTAGCCAACTTTTGCCAACTCACGGGAGTTGGGTCCACGTATTTACCTCAAAGAAAACGCCGCCGCCATCCTACTTCATTCTGGAATCTCCACCGCGTACCCGGTTGTTGAAGTGGTTTTCGAGGTTGGCAGAGAGTATGACAACTTCCGATCCCGATCTCTTCAACAACCAAACGTTATTATAACACTACGGTCTTTTCAAAATAATTTATACTTTAAAACTAGAATATAATATCCCTTCCAAAACCATATAAATACTATATCATTTATATTTTTAAAACCCCAAATCAATATGATATCATTTTTTTATATATATCCCTTTTTCCCCCAAAATAACAATATTTTCAAATATATATATCTTAAACCCAATAGCTTTGAAACAAAATTTCTAATACTTAAATGGTTTAAGTATTAAACCGCTTTGCATAACAAAATAGTTTTTAAATTTCATAAATAAATTCCAAATATAGGTTTAAATTCCCAAATAAACCATTTCAATTTCCATATATTTCAAAGCTTAAATTATTCCACCATTTCAAAACTTATTATTTTGATAATTTCATGTATATCAAATTCAGTTACTATTATTTAGATTTGAAATGTTTACTTAATAAATCTAATATCATTTAAGTAAAACTTTTAAACTTCAAATAACAGGATGTTCTCTCAATTTAATTAACTTGATAATATTCACTTAAATCGACTTGATATTCATTTAAGTCCTCTAAACCAAAATCAAGTTATAAAGATCTACCTTTTAAAACCCCAAGTTAATTTAAATTTCAAATAAATTTTATTTGAGGATAATTCTTAAATACCTTAATTTAAAGCAAATTCATATTTATCTTCCATCATTTATGTTATTTAAGACATTATAAACTCCATCAATAAATTTAAATAAATACTTAACCGTATTATATCCAAATAAAATTTAACTTTTATTTTTAAACTTCTTTTATTCTTTAAAACAAATTTATACATAGCTTAAATTCGAGCGTTTAACTATATATAAAAATAATATTTAAAAATATCAAAAATTAATCTTCATTAAACCATATTCTTTCCAACCATAGAAAATCATTTCAAAATATATATATATATATATATATATATATATATATATATACCGCAGTGCCAGTATAAAATTTTCTATCCTATGGTCAAGTGATACGGATATTTATCATTTCAATCCGTAATTTAAAATAAAAATTACGGTTATATATCATTTCAAACCGCAATCCCGAATGAAGTGAAAATGCATAATAACTTGCAGTCTATAACAATATAAGTACAACATCCATTCATCCAATAATCAACCATCAACCATTTATCACAATCATCATCTAAATTCAAACAATACATTAATATATAACAGGTGATAATAACAGGTATCGACTATCAGTTTATATTCAAAAATAAATTATAACTGTTTAACTGGCAGTTTATATGCAATAAAATAAATAACAATTTAACTGGCAGTTAATATGCAATAATGAATTAAATAACAAATTAATTAAATAAATGCAAATTAACTGAGATAATGATGAAATATATTCCAAACAGCTATAAATAAATTTCAAATCACATCATGAATTAATTTAACAAACATAAGAAATCTTAGAAGTTGTGAGTGGGTTAAAACACTCACCTTTTGAATTTAAATTGAATTTAAATTCAATTTAAAACCAAAAATTGAACAGTCTCCAAATCTGTCCAAACCAGCATCAAAATCTCTAGAATTTAAATACGATCCTAACGCAAGAAACTACGTGAAATTCTGATATCATATGTGGAAGTTATATTGATTTGAACATTTAAATTCCAAAATAAAATAAAATAAATAAATAAACAAAACCCTCACCTTTTTACAGTCCATGTCAACGACCGAAACCCTAATACTCTCTACAGGTCGCGAAACACTTTGAAGCCGCCGCCGTCCTTTTGATTGTCGCCGCTACATCGCCCACTTTCATGATGATCCGAGATCACCACAGAGTTCGCCACGTCGGGCCGCCTCCCCATGCGCCACCATGCCATGCTCGGTCCCCCCCATGGCCATCAGGCCGAGCTCGAACCCGGTAGCTTCTATGGCCAAAATCTGCAAATTCCTACACCTTCGATGTGAGCTAACCGTATAGATCTGAAGAAGACATCGAGAGCTACATTTTCTCCTTTGATGCAAACACGAATCGTTGAAGGGATCGAGAGAAATAAGTGAAGGTTGTAAACTCTCGGCCATTGAAATAGAGATGGCAGCTGGAGGCTATTAGGGTTTAGGAATTAATTTAATAATAAAAAATTTCATTTTGCGAGCCGTATTTATAGATAGGTCTGAAAATAGCCCGAACTCCAATCTAAGCGTGCCGACAGGCTATCCTAATGTAAAAAGGCCTTCTGAACGCAATGGTACTGGTTTCGAAGCCCAATTCCATAATTTTCGTAGGATATGTTGAAGTCAAATTGGTTTGAAATGACAATAATACCCCGAAAAGCCCATTTCGACTCCGGAACGAAAATGGATCATCCCATATATCAAAATAGATGTTTTAAAATATTTTAAACGCGATGGAACAAGTTTCAAGTCCACATTCTATCGTATGAATAAGTTATGCTAAAAATAATATTTTTGAAATTGATTTCAATTTCGTTTATTTTAAGGCGTTTCGAGTCCGTGCGATCAAACGTCAAGCCCGATCGCTGCGAAACTTGAAATCCTACAATAATTCACGGATACAGATCCGATGAAACTGGTTTCGTCGAAATCCGAGTCAGTGGCCAAAATGGCTATTTTTACATTAATTTAATAAATTAAAATTAATTACTTAAATCAACTTTTACATTTCAATTCTATAATTTACAAATTTCTTACCCTTTAAATTTTCTTAATCAATTACACTAATTTAAACAAGTTTAGATGCCAATTTAAAGCTGATAAATCATAAATTTCAGCGTAAATTTCAAATTACATTATATTCATCAATTATAAATTAACTTTTCAATAATTCCATTAAATTCACTATTCATTCTTATTATCAAATTCATTATAGTCAAATGGATGAAATCAATAATTGGTTCAAAGCTATTACATAAATATTTCCTAATTTCAACTTAATTTTTAAATTAACGTAATAATTAAATATTTGATTTCATTCATTTGCAATTAATCCAATTATTATAAATTAAATAAATTAACTCACTATTTAAAATTCAAATTCTATAATTCATAGATTTTATTATCTTGTATTACTTATTAATTTATAATTCTTTAAAACCAATTCCCATCTTAAGTTTAAAGTAAATTAATTCACCAATTATAGTATTTATTTCAATTCCTTAAAATAATCCCTTTATTATAAATTGAATCCAATTTATTCAGTAAATTTCCAGTTAAACGGATTAGATTCAATTCCAATCCTTAAATTAAGTCTATTATACTCTATACCACAATTAACACTTGTCTCACCTTTCATTCCATTAATATATTCAAATTCCATCTTCATTTCAATTAGCGTAATAAATTAAATTTCATTTTATTAATTACTTTACATACTTTACGTATTAATTTCTCAATTAACCAAATTTGAACTTATTTCTCAATCCACCAATTTCTACTTAAAATAAATTTATGCTACTATTAATTTACATTCACACTTCCGTTACTATATTAATAATTATTAAAGTAATGTTTTTATCAATAACAACATTATAATTACTCAACATTTTAAATGAACTTTATTTCCAATAACATGCTACCTAATGGCATTCACTTATGTTCTATCCAAACATACATTTAGATTTATTTCCATTAATTAATTAATATTTACATACACTTATTAACATTTTACTTCCATTTATACAATTGCAATTCATTTTAGTTATTATTTCATTAATACTATTTCTAATTTTATTTCTTTCAGTATTAATTACACAATCATATTTAATTAACAAATTATAATGTTTTCCACTATTTCTATTTATACACCATTATAACCTAAACAGTCATTTCAATCACATTTGAATTGCATTAAATTGGTTATCCATCCACTGCCATTTACATAACTACCTTAATTCGCATACAGTTACAGTTTTATCAATATATTAATATCTAGGTAAATTAAATTCTTGTCTTTAATTACTTATTTCATATTTTATCTAAGTGCAACAATTAACACTGTTTCTTAATTGAGATTTCACTTAAATTTTCAACAATAAATTCATTGACCAATTAATTAGGTAATTTATAATAATTGTTATCATACCCTTAAAATTTACTCTTAAGTTTATGTTATTTTCATTTTATTTTATTTCATAAATTAATTCAAATTTTACGCTCGTTTTCTTCTATTTGATTTATAGCCTAATATAACGTTTACATTAACCCATTTCATTCAACTTATACAAATTCAGCTTTGACAAACTTTATTGCCTAAATTTACATGCAGTTACCTTTAATAAATAAATTATTGCATTGGGTAGTTAAATTCTTACTTTTATAGGTTTTCATTCCCAAACAATATTTTAATTACTACAGGACATTGATTTAATTAAATTTTACTATTTAATGTAATTAATTCATTAAATTAATTCACATTTTTCTTCTTCTTTTTTCCTCTTCCTCCTAAATTAAATTGCAAAATTTAATTAAACTAACCAATTTATTTATCAAAATTTACGGGTCGTTACAAAGGACCATCATAAAGGATCCTCTACCAATATAAGATCGGCCCACATCTATAACTAGATGGTACCAAATATATCATCCTCCGGTCATTACCGAACTTTACCGAGGGCCCTCTAAACATACAAACCACAATAATCAGATACACGACATTGTAGCATGTAAAGATATATCTAGAAGGGGATGATAATATCCTACTTGGGAGCGACCCACTTATCCTTGCCGCATCTAACCCTATTTTGTTAATTTCCGTTTGATGAGGCCTGAGGTAACGATTACCTTTCACATATCACATATCACTTTGAATGCCACACGGCCATTTCCGTTGACTACCAATTGCCTTCCACAAAAATACAACCCTTAAGCTCATACGTCTCAAGGAGGGTGGTAAGCTAAGAGAAATTGCCTTCTCCGCCACCACTGATGTAAATTTGTAGAAACCAATGTACGTAATCTTAGAAATGCAATGTCAAACAAACATCAATACAAGTTGTCCAGGAACATGACAAACCAAAGGTACTTTCCTACCAAATCCTATCGAAAAATCCCTAGGATTAGTAGCGAACAGTCCTTGCATTGGATATTTCACAACGAAGATACTATTGCTATTGGAAGTATATTGGGATTTTAACCCCAAACGATCAACAAGCAGTCCTCCACTATGAAAATCCTGAATATTAATATCATCAATAACCAACTCGCACAATCGAACGCATATATGTTGGTTCGAAGTGTTTTTCAGATAAATCTGATCCTGGTCTCTTCGCACAAACAACGCAAAAGCATTTCTCAACTTCACACAAAAGCTAAGTCTCATAGACATATCACGCATCCAACTTTCAACTTGTTATCCTTCGGCCAAGAAGGAAGCTCGATAGATTGGAGTAATACTCCGCACTACGCAGATTGTTGATCCTTAACACAAACGATAATCAAGCCTACACAAATGGCTATATACTAAGTGCATGACTAAATAGTTCCCACATTAAGTCGAGGAACTAAAATGGCCAGATTTGATAGTCGGTTATTTAACTATCGAAGCAAACAAACAAATACTTAGCACCATATGTAATCACTAGGCCCTTTTAATTAATCTTTTATTAATTAACTCACTTGTTAAATATTCACTTCAAATTATCTTTAAAAAGATATAATTCCAAAATTATTTCAACATTTCAATATTGGAAAAAATATTTCCATATACTTATTTAATAATAAGTAATTCACAAATCAATTTGTTTTCAATTCTTAGAAAATATTACATATACTTGAATAAGATTTAAGTATATATTATATTCTGTAAGGAAAACATTCACTTAAACATATTTATTGGGTCAAAACAAATGTTGCGTAAAACATCGTTACGACAACGCAAAATCGTTAGTATAGAGATTCAAAAATAAGATAGAAATATAAATCCCATATACTATATAAAATATTTCTTTTTAAAAATTATTTACCATAACAGCAATGTTATAGTCCATCATTTCCTTATTTCTTGAAAACGTCTATTTAAACAATGAATGTTGAAATCTATGGTTTCGATACTTAACACATTTTAAAACGTATTCAAAACGTTTAATTTCATTTACGAAATACCACTTTTCAAAACATTCATTTAATTTAAAAGATTATTCACTGTCCAAAATCATGAATATAATTTTCCTGCCAAATTCATTACTATTGCACATTTAATTTAAAGGAAAATTCACTGTCCAAAATCGTGAATATATCCTTTACCAAATTTATTACTTCTACATATTTATTAAAGGATTATCCACTATCCAAAATCGCAGGATATATCACCTTTAATAAACTATAATAATTAACTTATCAAATTAAATTGATTTCGGATTTACAAAACAATGTTTATAAATTCCATTTATTATTTTATAAGAACTTCAACTTATAAAATCCCTTAGTTAAATTTTTTTATTTATATCTCATTTACATTCAAAAATCCAATTAGTCAATTGCTTATAAATAATTTATTTACAAAATCCATTCATTTTATAATTTCACAAATTCATAAATCTTAATCACTTATAAGATTCATTTATAACTTCACTTTAACGCTTATAAAACTCCTTTACAATCCCAATATTTTTTATTTATAAAATATCGATTTTGTAAACCTTATATGTAAACCATTTATAATAATTCAAAAACTTAATTTAAAATATTTTATAAAATAATCAACTTCATATTTCAACAATCATAATCTAACCATATTTCACAAAAATCTTAATTTTTATAACGTAAAAATTATTGCTTCTATTTGTTTAAAACTAATTCATTTCCTTAACAATTTAAAATTCAATAAAATGTACATTTTCAAAATCCCTTTGAAAATCCATTTCAATTTAAAAATCATCACTTTAACTTTTTTAAAATTCCAAAATGTCCTAATGCTGCAACAGCAACAAATACATCGGTCACGGCATCCAAAATATCATATATCACATGATAACAACATATAACACAGTATCTGTAAATAAATGAACAGTGGTGAGGAATCCAGTTGGATCCCTCCAACCTGTCACCTGCCATAAATATACATATTAGAATATGTGTACAATGTTTGCTTCGAGGCAAACGCGTGTACAAAGGGTCATCTGCTCATATACGGGTACGTATAGGGTCTTCTGCTCCAATAGGCAGGAATACATCCAAATACCAATCAATATATAGATAATATATCATATATCATCCAAACAATCATCAAATCAGCATAAAATAAATTTGTTCTCACTTGTATAAAAATATCAGGGAGTCAGAAAGAGTGATTTGCACTCACATTGCTTCCAATAGCAGTTGTAGTGTTTTATTCCGAATAAAATTAAACAGCCGTTTAATTTTACCCAAAATTTACACCAGATCCAATCAACTCCAAGCTAGCTCTAAAATGTAGTGCTCTTCAATACGAACCCAATGCAACTTGTTTCGTAAAAACGGACCTCGTATGAAGAAGTTATGACGTTTAGACGTTTATACAAATTTATATACATAAATTTACAAATATTATTTTATTTTCAAACCCTTGCTTTCATCATGGTCGTATATTTCTTCATCTTTAAAACATGGCCGACTGCATTTTCTTCTCCTCCCTTCGTTTTATTCACGTTCGACAAACTGAATAGCCGCTGATTTGCCCTAATTATCATGACTCCTATGATCATCGAAACGATGATCCATCGACACTATGTCGAAGGCCAACGCATGCACTGTAACAACCCAATATTTTCAGCCATTCACATCCACACATGCCGGACTTGAATTGCTCAAAATATCGCATTGTAAATAAATTTGCAGCAAATGAAATCAAATACACAAATAACAGACACAGAACATATCAGAATAACTCGCAGCGGAATATAAAATACGTAGTAGTCCATGAAGCTCCAGAAAGAGAATCCAAAGCTATGAATACTCAGGCTGATCGGAGCGTAAAGTAAAACACAAAACACTCGAGTTAGGACAATATATACTTATATAATGTAAACCAACTCAAGTGAACTGTAGTAGAAATGCACAATAACTTAAAGGATGCTTGGGATCGCCCATCCTTTAAGAATCGGTTAAACTATAAATTAAATACATCCCGTGGTTAAAATTTCAAAATGACCTTTTATACTTCAAAATAAAATATCATTTCAAAATTCAGTATCATTCAAAATCCATTTCAAAATATCATATCTTCCAAACCACATTCATTTTTATTTAATTTAAATACCATTACAAAACACATTTCAAAATAGTTTATATTTCGAAACAAATTACTTCATTTTAAATCATAAAATGAAGTTATTATATTTAATAAGTAAATTAATAAATTTCCAAAATTTTAGTCTTTCAAAATTCATTTATTCACTTAATTTATTAAAACAGATGAAAATTCAACTTTCGCAGCATTTAGAAATTGCTACAGAAAGTTACATTCAAAACAGTTTAATTTAACAAAAGATAGCACTTAAAAATGTTGTAATAGGGTTGCATTAGTTTCAAATAAAACTTAGTTAAATTCAACAATTATAATATTTACAAAAATTCTACAATAGCCTTTAATTAAACTTATCCATTTGGTTCATTATTATTAATTACAGCATTTACAAAAGCCGTATTATCATTTACATTAGAATTAATAGCATTTCAGAAATGCAATTAATTAACTTCAAATATTCAGTATAATTTCACAAGCAATTATATTTTTATTTAAATCATTTTTAACTTATAAAATCATATAATTTTAAAAGTCACTTTTAAAACAATCATTCAAATACCTTTATATTCATGATTTTATAAAGTTAAATCTCCATTCAAAAATCAAAATTTAATAATAATTCACTTATTAAATTCCAACGTTAAATTTTAAATTCCTTAAATTAAATTTAAATTAACACTTAATTTTAAAATTTTCAAATATAACTTAATTTCATTTTTATTTACTTAACTTAAAATTCACTTTTAAGCCAAATTCACAAATTTCCAATTTTAGTTATATTTCAAAATTTCAACTTAAATATTCATTCATTTCACATTTTAACTTTATTCAAAAATCATAAATATATTACAAAATCATTTTAAATTCATTTAATTCAAAATACCATAAATTTATCGCATTTTCATATTTAATTTAAATTCCATTCATCACCAAATTATAATTTCCAAAATAACTTACATTCCAGATTTTCTAACTTTACCATTTATTTATTTCACTTATAAATTTTCAGAAAATCAATAATGCTTTCTAAAAATCATTTTTAATCAAACTTAAATCAAAATATTATAATATTTACATTTTCAAAATATTTTAAAATTTTTAGAAAAACATATTTTAACAACGGGCCTGTATTTCATTTTCTTGCCTAGGTAAAGTGATACGAGTAATATATCATTTCAACCCGTAATTTACAAAGAAAACCCGGGTTTGATCATTTCAAACCCGCAATCCCAAGTAAATGAAAATAATTGAAAATCATTCAGGCCTATCATTTCAGCCCATAATGATTTTCTCCTATTCTAAAGTCCGTTCGGGTATGTATCATTTCAACCCATAGTGATTCTAATCTACATGGAACTTGCAATGGTGATAACTGATATAAATAAACAGAATAGCATAATAATCAGTAACATGTGATATAACAGGTGTAAACATCATATGATCATAATATAGCAGTTATAACAGGATGAAATACATTTACAGATTCAAGCGGTGTCGGTTTATCAGTTAAATAGGTACAGATTGTCTGGTGAGAATAACTCACTTTTTCAGAGCTGGAGATAGCTACCAAAGCAAACAATATAGAAACTACGAAGGCACGACAATACAGAAATGACTTGAGAGTGGAGAGCCAAAGCTATATGCCTTGATAATATATACACAAAACAATACAATAATACATAAGTTACAATTATCGTCAAATAACATAAGAAATCTATACCCAAAACAACAACAAATTACTTGCACTTGCTCTCTACCTCATGTACTTCAATTATGCAGGTGTTTAGCTCGACCTAGGGTGCTATAGGTCTGGTTTGGGTGTGCAAGGGTCGGCCAACATTTTTTTTGCAAGGTGGTGAAGTCTAGGTGCACAAACTAGGTATTCAAGGCTAAACAATGCAACATAACATCACATCTTTGGCACAAATAGTTTTGACCAGAGGTCATGGGTCATGGCCAGTGGCTTCTGGAGTGGTGGGTGGTGTGGAAGAGGGTTGGAGGTCAGGCCAAAGGTGGTGGTGATGGTGGTGGAGGTGGTGGCGGCTAGAGGTGGTGGAAGGAGGCGTTGACAAATCTAGGCTAGGCTTGTAGGTAGTGATGGGTTTTTTATGGATTTTTGTGTAGATCATGGCCTTGGGTTGGTTCGGCCTAAAGTAGAGGGGTAGTAGGATGGGTGATGGTTAGAGGAAGGGGGTGGTTGTGGTTGGCCAAAGCCTGGTTGAGGAGGAGTGGAGCTATGAAGGTAGAGAACAATTGCAAAATTCAATAAAAAACGCACAAAAACAAGAGAGAAGAGAAGATTTTACCAAAGCTTGAACAAAAAATGGCCGTGCAAAAATTTTTGGATGAGAGAGTGGTTTTAGTCCACTTGAAAAATGAGGAATGCAGCTGAGAAAAGAAATGAAAAGCACGGCCAAAAATGCACATAAATGAGGAGTTGTGAAAATGAAGAGTTTTGAATGTGAAAAGCCTTAAGTTTTGTAACTTTTTTAAACCTTTGGTATTTCCTTTTCTTTTAAATTTTGATATAAACAAAATAACTCAGAAATATACTTTACAAACCGAAACCAAGTAAAAATGTAAGAAAATAAATAATTAATTTCAAAGAAAATATAAAAGAATGAAAGAAATTACTTAAAAATACAAAACAATGTCCAGAAATTACAAATAAAGAAATTACTTAAAAATACAAAACAATGTCCAGAAATTACAAATAAATCACTACTAGTCTTGAAAAAATATCCACTTCATTTTAAAAATATTATGAAGTGAAAATTTGAAAAAAAAAATTATTTATAATTTCCAAAATAAAATAAATAATTAAATTGGAGAAAATAGAAAAAGGAATAAAGAAATTGTTTAAAAATAGCAAACAGGACATAAAGATTACAAGAAAATTAGCAATGGCTTTGGAAAATTATTTACTTCATTTTAAAAATATTAAAAACAAAAATATACATAAAATAACATATTTACATATATTAAAATAAAATATGACAAAGAAAGTATAATTTATATAATTTAAAATAGACAAAATTGCTAAATAAAACAAATTGCACTCAACATTGAAATATACATAACTTTCACAATTTAAATCCGTTTTCAACGAAACGAAAAGTAGTATTCAAGTTATTAAATCTATTTTCATAATATAAGATAAAATTTAAGAATTTAAATATTTAAATTTGTAATTTAAAAGTCAAAGTTTGACCAGAAATCCACTTTTCAGTAAAATATTCAATTATGCCAGTTGGAATTATAATTCACGTAAAAATCAAAGTTTATATTTAAAAATCAAATGTTTGAAATGAAACAAGTTTAAAATAATTTCAAAATGAAATAAAGTCAAAAGTAAAATATACATAAATATCTAGGGTTGTTACACTCTCCCCCACTCAAATATTTTCGTCCTTGAAAAGGAAGGAAGCGGAGAAACAACTAGAAAGAACAATAGGTTGGAAGACATCCCTAAAGAAGGTAGGGAGAAAGTAGCTAGGAGGGAAAGTAGGTTGAAAGATAAGGATGAACCATTATTTAAACCATTATACATTTCAATTTAAATTTTTTTTTGTAGTACGATGAATAGTGATTTGATTCAAATCTGATGGTTCAAAGTAAACAATATTTAAAACATTTTAAAATCTTTAAAGGGGAAAATTACTGATAAAAATATTCTTTATATAGTACTTTATCAAGATACTTTTGTCAAAAATACTTTTATAACTCGATGTCTTAACAAGTTTATCCTCGTTCATGTAGATTCTGGCAGTGCGTTGATCAGGCGCAAAGCTAGACTTCTCCAAGTACTTAGTAGACTTGTTTCAACACCCAACGAAAATACTTGAAAAACTCATTTAAAACAGATATAGAAAGTAAAATCCAAACAAATCATCCAAACCTAAATATTTGTCAAACCATGGATCGCAGATACACAATGGTTACGCCTGGATACCCCAGGAAACAATCCGCATCCGTAAGCTTTCTCAGCCCTGCGAGTTACGCCATGATGACTTGTGACGCACGCTAGCTAAGAACACTACGGTGTAGTGCTGTCAACTAGCACGGAGAATGAGGCTGTTGAGGAGCGACCATCCGTGTAATTGCCTTGTGCGAGCACCGATATGCCAGATAGTAAAAACAAAATATTTCATTTCAGGAGGAATCCGACATGCCGATGCAAACTCAAAGCTACTACACAGTGGCTATAATAGTCTAGGACAAAAATATAAAATAATAACACAGATAATATAAGTGCGGAACACAGATGAAACAGAAAGTCTCATATATATATATATATATATATATAATAACTGATGTCAGGTACAATACATTTGACACGGTACATGTGATACAACTACAACAGTCGACTCAGGAAGTTATATATACAAGTACATTATCAACTAATATACATGAATACATATCAACCTATACTATGACTCGACAACTCCAAAAGATATGAAAAGTCTTCATAGCTCAAGCAACATCCCAAAGCAGAATATCTACAACCTGAAAATACTCGGTCTGACCCGAGTATTAAATTCAAAAGAAAATAATACTCGGGTCAGTCTAATTCAAACTCAGTTATTAGTGCACAGAAGCAATAATAATTAAATAATGAATAGACGACAGTCACAGAATTAAATTTACCTATCCGATTCTTAAATAAGAAATCGGATAACGGTAAATATAACACGAACCAATTCAAATCAATTGGAACATCAATTAAAAGGTCAACACGAGTAGGGCTGCAGTATACGCACGCGTATACTGCCTCGCCACTACAACATAAGGAATACGAAATAAATCCATAAATCAAAAGCAAAAGAAATAACAATAAAAGCAGTATCGTGTGGCTGCAGTTCACGCTGGCGTGCACTGCCTTGCCACCACAGTGATGATGTACCCAATGAAAATTCACAAGCAAACACAAGATCAAACCCGAGTCACCGGATTCAACTCAAGTGTAATTCGAAAATCAATCCAAATGCCATCAAATAGTACAAGGCCACATATATAAATATGTAGAAAATGACAATAACTAACTCAGGAATGCAGTACAGTGTACCACAAGCAAACCCATATGACATGCATAAAGGGATTTCAAGTGAACTCAACAAGATTGTTAAATCCAAATGAACAAAATAATGCAAACCAACATCAGTGACTCAGGTACAAAGATTGACCAGAAATGCAACTGCAAATTACATGGGGGATGACACGGTAAAATGAACCAAAGTTCGACTGAGAAATGAATAAGGCAAGCCGACATCAGTGACACAGCCTCAAAATGAAATGGTTAAAATAACCATATATGCACACTGCAGCAGCTCAAGTGAACAGAGAGAAGCAACTGGCAACAATGCACAGTGCCTCAATGAATTAAACAAGACTCAAGTGTAATTTGAAAATCAAAGAAGTAAGCCCCAAATACATGAAGCAGTGATCTACATAATTATATGTAGTATAACCACACTTATTTATGTAAACAAGAGTGACACCACCAAACTGAAGAATGCCAAACACTGTCACTTGTGTAACAAAATAAACACAATGTGAAAATAGCACTGCAAAGCACATCAACAAGTATGACATGAAGCAGTGTAACAAAGGCCACCAAGTTCAATGTAATACTTGGAGAGGGGATGCACTGAACTTGAAGTTAATTTCAAGCGACATCAAGTACTGCATAAGAGCATGCAATGTACAGGTACAGGCTAAAGAAGAAAGCACAAAAATAAGGCAATGTAACATAAAAATTTCCTAGCATACATATGAATCAATTTCATATGTACAACAAACACCCAAACAATGCAACAGTGAAAAACACTAGTGAAAAGGGTCACAAAGCAATGGTTCCAAAATGAAATGAACCAGAAGAAGGCAACTGAATTTTGCATGAATGGCCACAAGTATATGAAATGTACTTGTAAACATATGAATGCCAACAGTATGGATATACAGTGATGCATGGAACAAGCCTCAAGTATGTATACAGAGAGTATACATCATGACAATGCAGGCACTTCAGAGAGTTACATACAGTGATGCAAAATGAAGCATACTACTGAATCAAGTTCAGTAAGGAAATGCAACAATGCAAACATTAAAAAGGGTCGAACTCAGCAATGCACGGAAATCCAATATACATGAATAATACTCAGGGTTAATGCACATATCAACGAGATGTTCAAGTCGACATAATTGGTGCAGTGCAAAAGGAAATCAAAACAGAGAAGATTACAAACTGTAGCTCAAAGTAAAACCAAGTGTAGGGAGACTGCATCAAAAATACAACTCAGTAGCAATCAAACATGTATGCAGCAGGATACATAACACATTGAAGCAAATCGAGCTAGTACCACGGGTAGTTTTAGTCAAGAAATCGAAGTTCAACAAAGTCCAGAGGCCGAAATAATCAAGTGACAGATTCAACAATCAAATACGAATGAAAATCATCGAATTCGAACACTAATAAACACGAGATAGGAATTAGATGTGAGTGAATGGGATCACTCACCTTGTCGACGAATTGAAGCTATCAACCGAAGCCCGATCGAGCACGAGCACGAGCACGTCGAATTGAAGAAGCCAGCATCGTCAATTTTGAACGCGCCCTAGCTTCAGACGAACGAAGACGAGATGCCGCCATTTATTTTCTTTTGAGGGTTTTAGGGTTACGAACGAAA
Source organism: Allium cepa (assembly GCA_030765085.1). Lineage (NCBI taxonomy): Eukaryota > Viridiplantae > Streptophyta > Magnoliopsida > Asparagales > Amaryllidaceae > Allium > Allium cepa. The sequence goes on from CM060945.1 coordinate 148,163,511, forward strand.
TAAAAGAAAAATGGTAAAGGGGCGGGTCGAGTTTCTTGAAGAATGGGTCGGCGTTGAGATAAAGGGGACGTGTACATTAGCTTTGCAAACTTTTCACGGCTTCAAACATTTGAAAATGTTGGCCGAGAATTTATTTTAAAGCCCGTCAGCCTTTAACAGATTTTTTTCAAAAGAGTTTCAACTGGTTAAGCAAAAATTCCAACCAGTAATTTGCTAGGAAAAGAAACCGTCCAAAGACGATAAATGATCGGTACGAAATACCGGGTTGTTACAGACTCCCCTCCTTAAAGAAATTGCGTCCTCGTAATCTTAAGGAATAAATGGACAAAAGGTAACAACCATAAAAGCATGTCATCATAAAATGACGAAATTTGAAAATAAGAAGTCACCATATAGAGCATGAAAGAGAAAGCCAGAATGTGTTTGCTCGATGAATTCTCTGGATTCCAAAGTGAAATCCATAGAACTAGAGAACATTGAACTTTCACGAGAAGAACATCTTTATTTCGAAGGTGCTGAACCCCCGAAACATTGATGTGAATAGAATGTTGCTCACAGTCAAATCTGGTGAAACTTCAATTTCTTCAATAATACCGGGCTCAAGAATAAAATCGGAATCCCTAAGGCATTTCCGTAGAAGGAAGACGCGTGAAACACATCATGAATAACAGAAAATTGAGCCGGTAATAAGAGGCGATAAGCCAAGAAACCAATACGTTCAGTGATAGGAAATGGCCCAATATATCGAGGCGCTAACTTTCCCGACCGACCGAAACGCACAACACCTATCATAGGTGAAACACGAGTAATTTGGAACAACAGCGTAGTACAATAACGATACGCCAGATGAATCAAAGCTTCATTAATTCGGAACGCCGACGTAGTACAAAAACGGTACGTCCAATGAACCATTCAACATAAAAGAACATCAGACGTAAGTACATAAAAGGAATGAGACGAAGCTCAATAAAATGAAGTACATCGAAACGCCTGATGAACTTGGTAAAAAGATGATTCCATACGGACATCATCAAAGGAACAACCACTTGTTGCCTACGACTAAGTGCATCGGCAACACGATTTCCCGTCCGGGAGTGTAAAGAATATCAAGATCATGAGATATATAAGAAACTCGAGTCAACGTGGTTGACGTAAATTAAGTTCCTTATGAAAAATAAATATTCCCAAGATTTATGATCAGGGTAGAGAACAAATTTCTCACCCGAAAATAATGATGCCAAATTTTGAAGAACGAAATCAATAGCCAAGAGCACTAGATCATGAGTGACATATCTAGTCTCAATAGGCATTAATGATTTAGAAACACAAGAAACAGCACGTTCTCTTATGCAAGAGAATGGCATGTAAACCAACACGATTAGCATTGGTACAAACGATAGAGTCTTGGTTCCCCTCGGGAATCACAAGAATAGAAGTGTCGGAAAAGAGTTGTTTTAAATAATATTCTTTCCAGAAAAGCTAAAACTTTCGAAATTTACAATTTACTTTATGTAATTATCTTTTCAGGCAAATTTACATTTTAAAATTCAATTTACTGTGTCTGATTGTCTCATCAAAGCGTCTAGGAGATTCCTATCGATAACGTTGATCAAGCGCCTCGACCAGAATTCTTAAAGCACTCAATGGGCAATACAATCACAAAATATTCTTTTAATTTCATAAAAGGAATTCACAAATTTTCAACCTCAATCGGACAAGTCCGGAATTAAACGAATCAGTAAAAGAAAGGGGTCATAGTCCTCGATTTTGCTGAAACGTTTAAATCGCTTCCTCATTCTTTTGAAAGCGTAAACTATAAAAATATTGAAAATGATTTTTAAAACACGTGATTAAAACAGCGATATTAGTAGCAACTTCGATAAGTGGATTTTCATTCATCAAAAGTGTCACAAGAATCTTCTCAAAGATAGAAAGGGGTATCATACCCTAAACTTGTATTCATAACAAGTCAATAACACACGAGTTCACCAACGCAGAAAAATTGATAAAACTTATCAATAGAAATCACGAAAATTGATGAAGCACAAATTCTAGAAATCTACACAAGAAATCCAGAAATCACAAGATGAGAGTATGAAAACTCGAACGGGAGTATGAAAACTCGAACCGGAGTATGAAAACTCGAACGCGAGTATGAAAACTCGAACGGGAGTATGAAAACTCGAACGGGAGTATGAAAACTCGAACGCGAGTATGAAAAATCGAAGGGGAGTATGAAAACTCGAACGGGAGTATGAAAACTCAAATGGGAGTATGAAAACTAACCTACACGCGAGCATGAAAACTCATCAGCACATGTAACGCAAAGCGAGAACGGCAGGATGAAAACTCACCTACACGCGAGCATGAAAACCCATCAGCACATGTAACGCAAAGCGAGAACGGGAGCATGAAAACTCACCTACACGCGAGCATGAAAACTCATCAACACGTGCAACGCAAAGCGAGAACGGGAGCATGAAAACTCACCTACATGCGAGCATGAAAATTCATCAGCACGTGCAACGCATAACGAGAACGGGAGCATGAAAACTCACCTACATGCGAGCATGAAAACTCACCAACACGTGCAATGCAAAACGAGAACGGGAGCATGGAATCTCACCTACACGTGAGCATGAAAAATCATCAACACGGGCAACGCAAAGCGAGAACGGGAGCATGGAATCTCACCTACACGCGAGCATGAAAAATCATCAACACATGCAACGCAAAGCGAGAACGGGAGCACGGAATCTCACCTACACGCGAGCATGAAAAATCATCAACACGTGCAACGCAAAGCGAGAATGAGAGCACGGAATCTCACTTACACGCGAGCATGAAAAATCATCAACACGTGCAACGCATAACGAGACGCTATCTCATGGTTGCAAGCCGTTAATTTTGACACACGAATGGCCCGAAGACCATGGGGCGCTACCCCACATGTGTGAGTCGGAATCACACAGATTGAGGTCTAGACTAACCAAAAATCAAAAAGGTATGTGTGAGTGGAATCACACAAGTGGTGTCTAGTCTAACCTAGCAAACAAAAGGAAAGTATGTGTGAATGAAATCACACAAATGGTGTCTAGGCAATCCTCAAAGCCCAAGAGATATGTGTGAGACGAAATCACACCGATGAGGCCTAGTCTAACCAAAAAGGAGACATCGCACAATTGCTAGTCTAAATCACAAGAATGATCGTCACGATCAACGAGAAGTGTCAATTACACTAAGTTAGTGAATATAAAAGTTTAGCTTCATGTCCCATAACCACTAGCTTAACTTAAATATTTACGAACAAACTGTAGATCGTCACTAGAAAATTGTCACAAGAGATTCAATCGAATAAGTCCAAGAATTAACCGGCGAAGTAAATGCAAGCGTTATATACCACTCGTTTTACTAAGTCGTTTAATTAGATTTCTCATACGAGTGAGGTAAAGGTTAGTATATACTAATAGATTGGAAAACGGTTTAGGAAAAGAGTTTTGTTGTAAAATAGTTTTGAAATCGTTTGGAGAAATGGGTTTTGATATTTACTACTAGTATAGAAAACCTTTATATTTTTAAAGTGACAAATCACAAAAATGATTGTAGAAACAATCAATCACAAGAATTTCACATACGAAGACGTGAATAGAATCCAAAGAAATCGATACCGAATTCATCGAAAGGTATGTTCACAAAAATCCCGAAGAAAAGGTCATCGAAGTTGCTAATAAATGATAGCAACAAATCGAGAAATAATCAAGAATCGATTAAATTCAAAAACCAAGTCAATTCACTAAGATTCACATTCGAAGACGTGAATAAAATCCAAAGAATTCGATTCCAAATCCATCAAGGTAGGAATACCCAAAAATTCCTGAAATAGAAGTTATCAAAGTCGACAAAGGTGATAACAACTAATCGGAAAAGAAGAATCGATCAACAATTGGAAAAACGAAGCAAAACGAGCATAAATGCATGAATGATTTTAACAAAAGTAAAAGTCAAGTCAATGTCGATATCGACAAGGCAAAGTCAAAGACAATTTCTTTTATACCAAAGAAATTTTAAAACTATCAGAGAGAGGCACATGAAAGCCAACAAACCATGGATAAACAGACAGAGTCGACAATTGAAATGCAATTTGTCGGATAAACAGACAGAGTCGACAATTGAAATGTAATTTGTCTCAAAGATTGACACCCAAAACCCAATTGTATGGAGACTGCATTAAGTACACGAATCAGAGATAAGAATGCATATATACAGCAGTTCGAATAAACAATGCAAGCTCAAATCGAAGTGGGTACGAGTTGCAGCAATATGCAACTTGGTAGAGCATATACACAATGATACTTAGCAGTGCATACTGAAATGAGCAAGTGCAACAGAGAATAGCAGCAATGCTCATGAATAAGAGTTAGGAATTCATACCTAACAAATCAAAGATGATCTTAGATAAAGATGTGAGATAAAACATCGATAAATTGTTGTAACACATGTACTATCTAAGTTATGTTTTATATTCGTCCTAAACCCTAGGCTCTGATACCAAGCTGTGACGCCCCACCTCTATACCCACGCTAGCCAAGAACACTACGGTGTGGTGCTGTCAACTAGCGCGGAGAATGAGGCTGTTGAGGAGCGACCATCCGTGTAATTGCCTTGTGCGAGCACCGATATGCCAGATAGTAAAAACAAAACATTTCATTTCAGGAGGAATCCGACATGCCGATGCAAACTCAAAGCTACTACACAGTGGCTATAATAGTCTAGGACAAAAATATAAAATAATAACACAGATAATATAAATGCGGAACACAGATGAAACAGAAAGTCTCATATATATATATATATATATATATATATATATACACACACAATAACTGATGTCAGGTACAATACATTTGACACGGTACATGTAATACAACTACAACAGTCGACTCAGGAAGTTATATATACAAGTACATTATCGACTAATATACATGAATACATATCAACCTATACTATGACTCGACAACTCCAAAAGATATGAAAAGTCTTCATAGCTCAAGCAGCATCCCAAAGCAGAATATCTACAACCTGAAAATACTCGGTCTGACCCGAGTATTAAATTCAAAAGAAAATAATACTCGGGTCAGTCTAATTCAAACTCAGTTATTAGTGCACAGAAGCAATAATAATTAAATAATGAATAGACGACAGTCACAGAAATAAATTTACCTATCCGATTCTTAAATAAGAAATCGGATAACGGTAAATATAACGCGAACCAATTCAAATCAATTGGAACATCAATTAAAAGGTCAACACGAGTAGGGCTGCAGTATACGCACGCGTATACTGCCTCGCCACTACAACATAAGGAATACGAAATAAATCCATAAATCAAAAGCAAAAGAAATAACAATAAAAGCAGTATCGTGTGGCTGCAGTTCACGCTGGCGTGCACTGCCTTGCCACCACAGTGATGATGTACCCAATGAAAATTCACAAGCAAACACAAGATCAAACCCGAGTCACCGGATTCAACTCAAGTGTAATTCGAAAATCAATCCAAATGCCATCAAATAGTACAAGGCCACATATATAAATATGTAGAAAATGACAATAACTAACTCAGGAATGCAGTACAGTGTACCACAAGCAAACCCATATGACATGCATAAAGGGATTTCAAGTGAACTCAACAAGATTGTTAAATCCAAATGAACAAAATAATGCAAACCAACATCAGTGACTCAGGTACAAAGATTGACCAGAAATGCAACTGCAAATTACATGGGGGATGACACGGTAAAATGAACCAAAGTTCGACTGAGAAATGAATAAGGCAAGCCGACATCAATGACACAGCCTCAAAATGAAATGGTTAAAATAACCATATATGCACACTGCAGCAGCTCAAGTGAACAGAGAGAAGCAACTGGCAACAATGCACAGTGCCTCAATGAATTAAACAAGACTCAAGTGTAATTCGAAAATCAAAGAAGTAAGCCCCAAATACATGAAGCAGTGATCTACATAATTATATGTAGTATAACCACACTTATTTATGTAAACAAGAGTGACACCACCAAACTGAAGAATGCCAAACACCGTCACTTGTGTAACAAAATAAACACAATGTCAAAATAGCACTGCAAAGCACATCAACAAGTATGACATGAAGCAGTGTAACAAAGGCCACCAAGTTCAATGTAATACTTGGAGAGGGGATGCACTGAACTTGAAGTTAATTTCAAGCGACATCAAGTACTGCATAAGAGCATGCAATGTACAGGTACAGGCTAAAGAAGAAAGCACAAAAATAAGGCAATGTAACGTAAACATTGCCTAGCATACATATGAATCAATTTCATATGTACAATAAACACCCAAACAATGCAACAGTGAAAAACACTAGTGAAAAGGGTCACAAAGCAATGGTTCCAAAATGAAATGAACCAGAAGAAGGCAACTGAATTTTGCATGAATGGCCACAAGTATATGAAATGTACTTGTAAACATATGAATGCCAACAGTATGGATATACAGTGATGCATGGAACAAACCTCAAGTATGTATACAGAGAGTATACATCATGACAATGCAGGCACTTCAGAGAGTTACATACAGTGATGCAAAATGAAGCATACTACTGAATCAAGTTCAGTAAGGCAATGCAACAATGCAAACATTAAAAAGGGTCGAACTCAGCAATGCACAGAAATCCAATATACATGAATAATACTCAGGGTTAATGCACATATCAACGAGATGTTCAAGTCGACATAATTGGTGCAGTGCAAAAGGAAATCAAAACAGAGAAGATTACAAACTGTAGCTCAAAGTAAAACCAAGTGTAGGGAGACTGCATCAAAAATACAACTCAGTAGCAATCAAACATGTATGCAGCAGGATACATAACACATTGAAGCAAATCGAGCTAGTACCACGGGTAGTTTTAGTCAAGAAATCGAAGTTCAACAAAGTCCAGAAGCCGAAATAATCAAGTGACAGATTCAACAATCAAATACGAATGAAAATCATCGAATTCAAACACTAATAAACACGAGATAGGAATTAGATGTGAGTGAAGGGTATCACTCACCTTGTCGACGAATTGAAGCTATCAACCGAAGCCCGATCGAGCACGAGCACATCGAATTGAAGAAGCCAGCATCGTCAATTTTGAACGCGCCCTAGCTTCAGACGAACGAAGACGAGATGCCTCCATTTATTTTCTTTTGAGGGTTTTAGGGTTACGAACGAAATAAAAGAAAAATGGTAAAGGGGCGGGTCGAGTTTCTTGAAGAATGGGTCGGCATTGAGATAAAGGGGACGTGTACATTAGCTTTGCAAACTTTTCACGGCTTCAAACATTTGAAAATGTTGGCCGAGAATTTATTTAAGCCCGTCAGCCTTTAACAGATTTTTTTCAAAAGAGTTTCAACTGGTTAAGCAAAAATTCCAACCAGTAATTTGCTAGGAAAAGAAACCGTCCAAAGACGATAAATAATCGGTACGAAATACCGGGTTGTTACATGACTAGTAGAGTGCAGGATACACAATGGTTACGTCTGGATCCCCCAGGAAACAATTCATACCCCTTGGCCGTCTCAGCCAGGCAGTTTCGCTACTAATGCGACCTACGTAGAGTGCAGGATACACAATGGTTACGCCTGGATCCCCCAGGAAACAATCCGTACCCCTAGGCCAGCTCAGCCAGGCAGTTGCGCTATGCAGTCGCGATCATAAGACCATGGAGATCGCCATGGAATTCGATGGACACTCGAGTATCATATCCGAAAAACCCAAATCAAAGAGAGAGAATAATATCGATAGAATGAATCCACAGTGTAGCCACAAAGCGGATATCAAGCAGAAGGCACTTTCCATATCTTTACTTCGAAAATATGTATCATATAGTACCTTTCAAAATCACTTTCAAATATCATACTTATACAAAGTCCATTATACATAAGATTTCATTTCAAATCGAATACTTTCCAAAATCAATAGTATGTCAAATCACACTTATATAGACTTCGATGATATAAGATTTCACTTTCAAATTAAGTACGTTTTCGATTCAACATTTTCAAATCAACCTCATACTTATACAAATCAATTTATATACGTTCGATAACTCCCAAATCAAGTATTTAGTAAATCAAGGTTCTCAATTTCAAACCATTTCAATATCAATTCAGCTTCAAAATCATATATGATTTCACCAAATCATTTCTTCCAAATTACATAAATTTAGTTTCAAAGTTTCTCAAACAATAGATTTAGAAAATAATCCAAATTTCCAAATCAACAAAATTTAGGTCAACCAAATTCATTTCCATTTCAAACATATATTCACTTCAAAAGTCATAACACTTTCAAAGTTATAAATCTTTTGAAACCAAAATACTTGAAATCATTACACCTTGAAAAATCATAACATTTCGAAATCATACATTTGAAATCATAAAACATTCCTTTAATTCTTTACATTTCACAAATTTATTCAATCAAACCCAAATTTAAAATTTTCAATTTTAATTCAATTCAAACCATCTGTTTCAATTCAATTTAGTTTTCCAACAAAACCATTTCAAATATTATCAAATTTCAAATAAAGATTTGATCCAAAATAAACTATTCAATCTTTAATATATTTCAAGGCTTAAATATATCATATTTCAAAACTAAATTTTATAATTTCATATATCTCAAATTTTACTTCATTATTACTTACATATGTCATCATTTCGCAACATTACATTTGATCGCTCGCTTGGTCACAGAAGTTCGCTTTCGAACTAGTATTGTCCATTCGACTTCCCTAATGTAGACTTTGATATGGTTTCTCGACTAGAAGCCATCAGTCTCCTTGCATAGCCATATACTATGATAGAGAATTCTAGAATCAATCCCAACATCCATATTAAATATTCGCCATCAAGAATCAAATGAAAAATCCTAACACGAAATGGTGTAATTCGCCTCGAACTTATGTACTCAAACTTGGATCAACTTAATTATGCAAATAAAACAACATACGTACAACTTATGTATCTATTCCAACTTGTTAAATAAATAGTTTCATAAAGATATTACTAAGTTAAAACATTTAAAACCAACTTTTTCTCAAACATTTAAAGACTAATTTTTATCCAAAACGTTTCAAAACTAAATTCATATTAGTATAATTCCAAATAATCTTATTTTCTTTTACTTAACAAACAGTTTCAACTTATACAAATCATATTATTTCATACTTGAAACATACAACTAAACTTATATTCTTTATCAAATACCTTATACCTTTCAAAATTTCTTAGCTTTGAAAAGTTAACCTTGATTTGGAAGTGCTCGAACCTTCAAAATAGTGGAAGAAATCATATTTTCAATCCAAGAGTTGGAAATCAACAACAAATCAGTAAATAAAATTTCAAAAGATAGGTTTCAAATCCGAAACTCGGGGACTGAACACCGGCTTACTTTAAATCATTTCAAATATACATACATATATCTTTCTAAAATCAAAACATACCTCGAAATCTGAAATCAAAATTTGGTTCCATAAAATCACTCGCATAGCAAAGCTACTAGAGTGGCCTCTCCCCCACTCAGAAACTCGAAAATCAATGTCGATGATGCATGCATTCATCACCGAAATTATTTTCCAGCGACATAAGTGGGTTCTGGACTTTTATTTTCTTGAAACTTCTTTAAAATCTCTTCGAAATCATTGGAATTCATTCGAAAACATTTGAAATATTTCTTATTCATAAAATATCTTTAAATCATATTATTATTATTATACATTTTTCAAATCTTAAAACCGACTTCCAAACACCGGAGTTCAATTCCTCGAAATTTAAATTCAAAACCTTTCAGTTATAAATCATTTTTTATATAAGTCAAGTTCTTATAAAATTTTCAAATCCTTTCAAAGTTTCAAATTTCCTTTTTCAAAAGATATAAAAATCCTTATTGAAAACATTTCACTTATATATATATATATATATATATATATATATATATATAATAAGGTCATCCTTATCAAAATAATAATTTTGATGTATGCACAATTTCAAAATACAACCAAACACAAATTTCCAAAGGATGATTCAAGGATGAATTTCCAACAAACAGATATTCAAATTTAGAGGAACTTTAATTAAACAGAATTCTGATTCGAAGATAAGCTCGAACGAAGATGAGATAATTTAATTACCAAGTAGAAGATGGATAAGCCTATATAAATCGCGGGCGACCTTAACTGGGTCAACTGTGACTTCAGGAATATAATCAATTCGTAAATCTAAGGAAAATCGTCATTCGATCGTCAGAGATAGAATTCGGGTATAGCAGAAGGTAGATAGCATCGTAAACCGAGGATACAGAAATCTTCGGTTAATCAATGCCAATTGCAAAGGAGTTTCACCCCTTCACAAATCATTCAAAGACTGGTGGAATCACCGATCTTTAGAGAGGTCATTCCAAAGTGGAGTTACGGAATGCCCAAAATCAAAAGGATAAAATAAGGAAGACAAGACTAGATTTCAAAACAAGAGGGAGCATTCCAAAGTTCAAGGTATCCTAATCGATAAGAATCCTAACCAAGAGATGTCTAACAAGGTGGATACAGAAGGAATGAAGTTTAGAAAATCCTGGTTCCAAAATAAGAAAATTTTTATACCAAAATAATCTTTGAAAATCTTTTAAAATCGTTTGGAAATCATTTTATACTTCATAAATATGTTCTCTCACAAAGAAAGGATTCTGAGATTGATTTCACTCTTTCTAGGGTATTTCTACCCTATCTCTAATGAGCTTTTGCTCCGCAGGCTATGGTTTGCCTAAAACCAAAGCTCTAATACCAAATGTAACAACCCGATATTTTCAGCCATTCACATCCACACATGCTGGACTTGGATTGCTCAAAATATCGCATTGTAAATAAATTTGGAGCAAATGAAATCAAATACACAGAATCACAGACACAGAACATATCAGAATAACTCGCAGCGGAATATAAAATACATAGTAGTTCATTAAGCTACTACGCCAGAGTCTCAAACCAAATACATAATTCAGTCTGAAAACAACATAATAGAAATCCCAAATACATAGAAGTTCACTAATACATGAGATAAAATAGAACAGCTGAAACAGAAAGTAGATATAAATATAGATAAGCAGAAACTCCAGCAAAGACCAGCTCCAGAAAGAGAATCCAAAGCTGTGAATACTCAGGTTGACCCGTGCGTAAAGTAAAACAGAAAACACTCGAGTCAGGACAATATATACTTATATAATGTAAACCAACTCTCAAGTGAACTATAGTAGAAATGCATAATAACTTAAAGGATGCTTGGGATCGCCCATCCTTTAAGAATCAGTTAAACTATAAATTAAATACATCCCGTGGTTAAAATTTTAAAATGGTATTTTATATTTCAAAATCAAATATCATTTCAAAATTCAATATCATTCAAAATCCATTTCAAAATATCATATCTTCCAAACCACATTCATTTTTATTTAATTTAAATACCATTACAAAACACATTTCAAAATAGTTTATATTTCGAAACAAATTACTTCATTTTAAATCATAAAATGAAGTTATTATATTTAATAATTAAATTATTAAATTTCCAAAATTTTAGTCTTTCAAAATTCATTTATTCACTTAATTTATTAAAACAGATGAAAATTCAACTTTCGCAGCATTTAGAAATTGCTACAAAAAGTTACATTCAAAACAGTTCGATTTAACAAAAGATAGCATTTAAAAATGCTGTAATAGGGTTACATTAGTTTCAAATGAAACTTAGTTAAATTCAACAATTATAACATTTACAAAAATGCTATAATAGCCTTTAATTAAACTTAGCCATTTGGTTCATTATTATCAATTACAGCATTTACAAATGTTGTATTATCATTTACATTAGAATTAATAGCATTCCAGAAATGTAGTTAATTAACTTCAAATATTCAGTATAATTTCACAAATAGTTTATTTAAATCGTTTTTAACTTATAAAATCATATAATTTCACTTTTAAAACAATCATTCAAATACCCTTATATTCATGATTTTATAAAGTTAAATCTCCATTCAAAAATCAAAATTTAATAATAATTCACTTATTAAATTCCAACATTAAATTTTAAGTTCATTAAATTAAATTTAACTTAACACTTAAGTTTAAAATTTTCAAATATAACTTAATTTCATTTTTATTTACTTAACTTAAAATTCACTTTTAAGCCAAATTCACAAATTTCCAATTTTAGTTATATTTCAAAATTTCAACTTAAATATTCATTCATTTCACATTTTAACTTTATTCAAAAATCATTAATATATTATAAAATCATTTTAAATTCATTTAAGTCAAAATATCATAAATTTATTATATTTTCATGTTTAATTTGAATTACATTTATCACTAAATTATAATTTCTAAAATAACTTACATTTCAGATTTTCTAACTTTACCATTTATTTATTTCACATATAAATTTTCAAAAAATCGATAATGATTTACAAAAATCATTTTTAGTCAAATTTAAATCAAAATATTATAATATTTACATTTCTAAAATATTTTAAAAAAATTTAAAAACATATTTTAACAACGGGTCTGTAAATTCATTTTCTAGCCTAGGTAAAATGATACGAGTAATATGTCATTTCAACCCGTAATTTACAAAGAAAACCTAGGTTTGATCATTTCAAACCTGCAATCCCAAGTAAATGAAAATAGTTGAAAATCATTCAGGCCTATCATTTCAGCCCATAACGATTTTCTCCTATTCTAAAGTCCGTTCGGGTATGTATCATTTCAACCCATAGTAATTCTAATCTACAGGGAACTTGCAATGGTGATAACTGATATAAATAAACAGAATAGCATGATAAACAGTAACATGTGATATAACAGGTGTAATAATAGGTGTAAACATCATATGATCATATTATAGCAGTTGTAACAGGATGAAATACATTTACAGATTCAAGCGGTGTCGGTTTATCAGTTAAGTAGGTACAGATTGTCTGGTGAGAATAACTCACTTGTTCAGAGCTGGAGAAAGCTACCAAAGCAAACAATACAGACACTATGAAGGCATGACAATACGGAAATGACTTGAGAGTGGAGAGCCAAAGCTATATGCCTTGATAATATATACTGTGACGCCCCACCTCTATGCTCACAATAACAAAGAGTATTAAAAGAAATACTGTCCGTTATTACGAAGAATAAGGCTAGATAGGAGCGGCCATCCGTAGTTAGGCCTTACACTAGTATTGGTTATCTCGATAGGAGTGATATATATTTTTAATTTTCATCTCTTATTTGATTACTCCCATCAACATATCCAATTCCAGTGTAAAACGAACTACGATGGTTCATAATAGTTTAGGACAATAGATATAATAATAACACAGATAATTTAAATGCGGAACACTGATAAACAAAAATCTCATATATATATATATATATATATATATATATATATATATATATATATATATATATATAACTGATGTCAGTTACAATACATGTGCTACAGTACATATGATACAACTACAACTGTCGATACAGGATGTTACATATACAAGTACATTAATATCATTAATATATATGAATACATATCAACCTATAGAAGTACACTAACTACTAAAAATGACAACGACTACTCCAAAAGGTATGAAAAGACTTCATAGCTCTAGCAGCAACCCAAAGTAAGATATCAACAACCTGTAAATACTCGGTCTGACCCGAGTATTATATTCAAAAGAAAATAATACACGGGTTAGTCTAATTCAAACTCAGTTATTAGTGCACAGAAGCAATAATAATTAAATATGAATAGACGACTGTCACAGTAAATTCCGTCTATCCGACCCTTCTAGAAGAGAATCAGATAACGGTACATATAACACATAATAGTGTTAAACAACAAATCAGCAGATTCAAAATATCAACAAAGATGAATGAAAAGAATATCAATGAAGATATATTTAGAAAACATCAGAATTGCCTAAATGGCAATTAACAACAAAATCTAATTATTTAAATAAATAATTAGAAACTCAGAAGCTAATTATCAAATAGATAATTAGACATAATAAAATGATAAAATCAAACCAATCAATTAAACAATTGAAATGCCAATTTAAAAACATCAATGCTGATTGGCTGCAGTACACGCTAACGTGTACTGCCTCGCCAATACGGCACATGAAATACGCGAAAGATCACTGGATCAAAAGCCAAAGAAATATCAATTAAAATCAATACTGTGTGGCGGCTAGAGGTGGTGGAAGGAGGTGTTGACAAATCTTGGCTAGGCTTGTAGGTAGTGATGGGTTTTTTGTGGATTTTTGTGTAGATCATGGCCTTGGGTTGGTTCGGCCTAAAGTGGAGGGGTAGTAGGATAGGTGATGGTTAGAGGAAGTGGTGGTGGTGGTCGGCCAAAGCCTGGTTGAGGAGGAGTGGAGCTATGAAGGTAGAGAACAATTGCAAAATTCAATAGAAAACACAAAAAAACAAGAGAGAAGAGAAGATTTTACCCAAAGCTTGAACAACATATGGCCATGCAAAAAATTTTGGATGAGAGAGTGGTTTTAGTCCACATGAAAAATGAGGAATGCAGCTGAGAAAAGAAATGAAAAGCACGGCCAAAAATGCACATAAATGAGGAGTTGTGAAAATGAAGAGTTTTAAAGGTGAAAAGCCTTAAGTTTTGTAACTTTTTTAAACCTTTGGTATTTCCTTTTCTTTTAAATTTTATATAAACAAAATAACTCAGAAATATACTTTATAAACCGAAACCAAGTAAAAATATAATAAAAATAAATAATTAATTTCAAAGAAAATATAAAAAGAATGAAAGAAATTACTTAAAAATACAAAACAGTGTCCAGAAATTACAAATAAATCACTACTAGTCTTGGAAAAATATCCACTTCATTTTAAAAATATTATGAAGTAAAAATTCAAAAAATAATAATTTATTTATCATTTCCAAAATAAAATAAATAATTAAATTGGATAAAATAGAAAAAGGAATAAAGAAATTGTTTAAAAATAGCAAACAGGACATAAATATTACAAGAAAATTACCAATGGCTTTGGAAAATTATTTGATTCATTTTAAAAAATATTAAAAGTAAAAATATACATAAAATAACATATTAACACATATTAAAATAAATTATGACAAAGAAAGTATAATTTATATAATTTAAAATAGACAAAATTGCTAAATAAAACAAATTGCACTCAACATTGAAATATACATAACCTTCACAATTTAAATCCGTTTTCAATGAAATGGAAATCAGTATTCAAGTTATTAAATCTATTTTCATAATAAAAGATAAAATTTAAGAATTTAAATATTTAAATTTGAAATTTAAAAGTCAATGTTTGACCAGTTTAACCAGAAATCCACTTTTCGGTAAAATATTCAATTTATAACAGTTGGAATTATAATTCACATAATAATCAAAGTTTATATTTAAAAATAAAATGTTTGAAATGAAACAAGTTTAAAATAATTTAAAAATTAAATAAAGGCAAAAGTAAAATATACATAAAAATCTAGGGTAGTTACATGCACCACCATCGGCCCAAGTATCATGAAGCTCGGCCCCCCTTTACCTTAAAAAACGCACATGAACAACCTAGAACGTGAGCAATTTTCGCCTCATATGGTCGATGATTTGTCGACCTACCATATAGATTTTATGTACTCACCTAGCTCTACAATGTTATAGTTGAAAGTTTTCGATAATTGTTGATGGATTCCGAGATATTAAGAGGAGAAGAATCAAACAATTTCGGCCTTTGAAATAAAATGGAGGCTGCTAACCCTATCTAGGATTTTGATTAAAAAAGAAAATAATGAGATCCTTTTATAGAAAATTCTCGTGCACTATTAATCCAAATTTTACCGAACTCAAATTGAAGCATGCCGCTTGGCGTTTATAATGTTTTACCCCTATTTCGAACACAATGGAGTATATATTGGGAGCCAATTCGATCGTATTTGGAATATAGGTTTTTGAATCGATTATTTAAATTTAAAATTCAATTAAACGAAATTTCTACGCGTTTTAGCTTGCCTCGGATAAACCTTAAGTCCGATTGACACGAATTTGAAATCCTACAATAATATAAAATTACGGATCCAATGAAACTAGTTTTGTCGAAATCCAAGACTGTTTGAAAAATGGCAATTTCTACACGTTAATTAAATATTAAAATATTCAATTTCTGTAATTTAACTTTTAACTCAATTTTAAAAGTTCTCTAATATCATTCTAATTCAAATAGAATTATTCCAACTTTATAAATCATTTTAGTTCTCATCAAATCCAATTTCCAATTATTTCTGCAATTTCAAATATTAAATTAAAAATTTAATTATCCCATTAAATCACTATATTAAAAATATAAGTTATTCAGCTTATAAAATTTACTTGTGAATATTTAAAATCAATTAAATATACGAATTTCAAATGATTGAAATTCTAGGTCGTTACAATTTACTTTCATAATTGCATATATAATTATTTTCGATCCAAAATCTTCAAATATTAACAACTTCTCCATTTGGACTCCGATCATAAATTTTATATATGAAAGTTGATCGGTAAAATGCCACGAACGGAGCAAGTTTCATGGCCAAATTCTGACGTTTGTGAAAATTTCATTTTCGGTTTTACTATTTATTAATGAATTTCTTTTAATTAATTATCATTCAGTGTGCGGGTGTTAGATGACATTCATATCCGAATTTACTAAGAATTTTGATAAGATCCTAATGATGTCTTAATGGTAAGAAATTGGAGTTATTGAGCTCTTGCTAAAAACATGGTGTAGAGATATTGATATAGTCCTGTGCATCAAGATTCCAAAAAATGAATAACATTTTCAGCTAAATAGTTATATCCTTAATCAATTTACAACATATAATATATACATAAGTCCTCTTTGCATCCTAGCTTCCATTGATAGTAACAATCTATTTTAAGTTTCACTCAATATAAGTTAAATCGAAATAGAAACAAACAAATGTGTAAATGTAAACAAACGGTTATACTCCACAACATACATAATGTACATGGTATGCCAAATAAAATTCTTTTAGTAATACAAACACCAACTCATCAATGTGTACTAACTCATTACATTAATAACACAAACCACTATACTAGTAACACAAACATCAAATCATCAAAACTAACTCTTTATATTAGTCACTTAAACATCAAAGCTTTAACATAACAAAATCATAATTAACTACACTTTACGTAGTAATAATGGAAAAATATCACACAATTCATCCTAACGTGATTCCGTTTCACATAATAGTCATATATCATAATTTCAAAATAATTAACGCATATGAGCCACAACAATTCAAATTAATTTATTTGCACTTTCCACTTAAATATAAAATAGTTTTATCATTGGTTATTACAAAAAAAAATCTGACAATAAAACAATAATATATTTTTTCAAAATGATAATATACTTTAAAAATCCCTTTTTCCCAAATATTACTTCAAATATCTCAAATGTTGTTATTTAATCAAAAATGGTAAATTTACTTCAAATTACTTTCAAAAATAATAAAATTACTATTTTATGTCAAAATAATAATATATACACAAACCACTTTATCATTTTCACAAAAAATTCTTACTATTTAAATCAAAATAACAATATTCCATTTTAATCTCAAAACTCCATTTGTTGTTATTTTTCTCAAAATAGTAATGATTAACCAAAAGTACTTTTGAAAAACACATCTTTATTATTATTGTTATTATCATCATATCGAGTACATCTCTCATTTTAGTTATTCGAATAATAATAATAGTTTTCATTATACTCCATAAAATAATTATATTATTATTTACTCAAAAAAATATAGTTTTTGTAACAATTATGTTACTCTTTATTGAATCTCACTTTAATTAATAATTAATAATAAGTTTCCCAAATTCGCTTTAAAAATAGATTTTTCGTTATTACATATGAATTTCATAAATTAATTATAAATAATAACCTCATTAAAAAATTTACATTAATTTCACCAAAAGAATTAAATCAATGTTATTTACAAATATCACTAAATTTGTAAATAATATTATCTTCCACTGGTTTTTCTATTTTCCCATAGTTACATAATCTCACCTATTTCTTATTAATTGGTTATTTTCCCCAAATCAGCAATTAATTGTAGTAAAATATCATCGTTCAATAGCATAACAATTTTAAATAAGAAAACAACCAAAATCACATCGACATATCACAACATCTAAATAATCACCCAAAGGGCATAGCATACGTTGATCGGTATGTATTTTTGTCGTGGAATATTCTTTTAACAAATTTAAAACACAAATATGTAAATTATTTAAGCATAAAAATAAGCTTTTGCAAATATGTGACGCTCCACCTCTATACTCATACTAGCCAAGGACACTACAGGATAATGCCATCGATTAGCACGAAGAATAAGGCTATTGAGGAGCGAACATCTGTGTAATTGCTTTGTACGAGTACCCATATGTCAGATAATATGACATGTATTTCTTTTCAAGAGAAAATCTGACATATCAAATACAAACCCAAGGCAACTTCACAATGGCTATGTGGTCTTCGAAAACAAATACGAAATAAGCACAACACAAAAATCAGCCACGAATATTCATATCACTAAGGCAGAAACAGATATGAATATAACACATAGACGTATACATCAAAGTAGTGCTCATACAAGATTCATTACATTACAAAAGAATAAGTAAACATTAAGGAGTCTCTATCTCGAATGTATAAAAGCAAAAACTGCTAAGCTAAAGTAGTTAGCCAAAAGTCAAAAGCTAGACCCTGCTAAGAAGTTAAGTGGAAGCAACCGTAACACCACGGTCTGATCCAAGTATTATTTAAGATGAAAAATAATAAACGGATCAGTCTAGCAAAAAATATCATATAAGATGAGAAAGGATAAGAGATACAACAAAAATATATGACAACAATAATGCCATAATGTGACAAGTATACAATTGATAACAACAAAAATCTTACAATATCTCAAATCTCCTCAAATATCAAAAATAAATATCACATTCTTTAGCTTATTCACCATACCTCAAATATTGAGAGAAAAAACATATCAATGTCAATCGTAAAAATTAGTGAAACTTAAATTCTAGAAATCAATAATTAGAATCCATAAAACACAAAGGGGAGGCCTATCACAAACGGGAACATGAAAACTCACTAGCACGTGCATCACAAACGGAACACTATTCCATGGGTTGTAACCCATAGAGCCGGTGCAATAACGTAGTACAATGGTACGCCAGAGGAACCTAAAATTCAAATAATTCGAAACAATAACGTAGTACAGTGGTATGTCAGATGAACCTGAAACTCAAATAATCTGAAACAGCGACGTAGTACAGTGGTACGCCAGATGAACCTAAAACTCAAATAATCCGAAACAACGACGTAGTAAAACGGTACGCCAGATGAATCTGAAACTCAAATAAACCGGAACAATGACGTAGTACAACAGTATGCCAGATGAACCTATTAAAAAGATCATGGGTCGCTACCACACAAAAATCAAGCCAGAGCTCCTTAGAATAAGTGTAAATTACATCAAGCTAGTAAATAAATGAGCTTAGCTTCATATCCCATAACCACTGGCTTAACTTAAATATTGACGAACATATTGTAGATTTCCATTCAAAACACAGAATGATCAACATTGATCAAAAAGAAGTGTAAATTACACTAAATTAGTAAATAAATTAGTTTAGCTTCATATCCCATAACCACTACCTTAACTTAAATATTTACAAACAGATTGTAGATATCCACTCGAAAATTGTCATGGAGTTCAATCGAACAAGTCCAAGAATCAATCGACGAAGTAAACGCCAGCGTTTCATACCACTTGTTTTGCTTAGCCATTTAATTAGATTTCTCATATGAATGAGGTAAAGGTTTGTATATACTAATAGATCGAAAAACAGTTTTAAAAACGAGCTTTGTATTCAAATTTATCGTTGAAATCATGTTTGCAAAAGAATTTGAGTATTTATTACTAGTATAGAAACCTTTGTAATTTAAAGTGACAAATCACAGAAATGATTGTAGAAACAATCTATCGCCAAAATTCACATTCGACGAAGTGAATCGAAACCAATAAAATCGATATCAAATCCATCAAATGGATATTCCTAAAAATCCAAAAAAGAAGTCATCAAAGTCGATGATAAGTGGTAACAACTAACCGGATCAACCAAAAATCGATATAAATTGGAAACCCACATAAAACAGACAAATTGGTTGAATTTAACAACTCCAGACGTCTGGTGTTTTCTCAGATGTTTGAGCTGAAGGTCTGGAAATTTTCTTCCAGATCGCCCAAATGTCTAAGAAGTAAGCTCAGACGTCTGAGTTAAAAGATTAGAATTTTTATTCTGTAGCTCCAGGCGTCTGAGCATTTCACCAGACGTCTGAGCTGAAGCTCAGGGCAACATTTAACCAAGGCCAACGATGGCCAAATTATATCGGAAGCGATCAAATGAGCGATGATGGCTAGGGATTCATGCCAAGCGACAACCCAGCCCTATGGACTCATCAATACATCCGAAAAACATGTCCAAACATCCATATTAGGATTTTCATAGATTTTGACTTCAAAATACCAAAAATTGGCAAAAATCGTCAAACTAATTCAATTCAAAAGCAAATGGACATGAAATAGATGTTAAGAATTCATACCTAACAAATATTAAAGGTATAGACATAGATGTGAGTTCAAGAACTCACCTTTAAACCCAAAAACAATGAATGAGAAGCTCTCAAACAAAGCAAAGATCAACCACTCTTCAACTTCAACTTTCGAAGCTCAAATCTATGATCATAGACAAATATTTTCTAAATTAGGTTATAGGAATTTTTTAAAATTGAAGAGATATTGAGATGGAGAAGATGAAGAGGATGCTTACCTAAGCTTCTCTTTGTTTTTGGAGCTTGAATCTTGAATTTCCTAGTAATCTAGGGTTTAGGAATTTTAATTTCCTCTTCTTTCCCCCATTCTTTCATTTAGCTTGAGAGTGTTAGGAAAATAGAATTAATGAATGAAGAGGGGGTGGAGTTAGGGTATTTTGTTGGGTTAGTGGGCTGAAACCCAAACCCATAGCCCAATAGAAAAATACCAAAATTCTAAGCAACTCCAAACATACCGATGTTTTTACTCAAAAAGGTCGCAAACGCCATTTTGGACTCAATGGAAGTGGTCTCGAATCCGAATTTGACCGTTTACAGAAAGTCACATTTCGGACTCTAAATTCAACTAACGATGGTTTATTTAAATAAAACGTTTAAATATGTAATCGTAAAATATGCCGGTTGTTACAGACTCCCCTCCTAAAAAAAATTGCATCCTCACAATAATTAAGAAGAAAATAAGAGTAACAACCATACTTAGGCATAATAACACAAAAGAAAATTTTGAAATGAGAAGTTCACCTTAAGGAGCACGAGAGAGTAAGTCCGGAAGTGATCGCTCGATGAATTCTCTGGATTCCCAAGAACAATCCTTAGGATTTGAGGACCATTGAACTTTCACAAGTGGAACATCTTTATTTCTAATGCGTTTAGCCTCCGTAGCAATGATATGAATAGGATGTTGCTCATAAGTCAAATTAGGTGAAACTTTAATTTCTTCAATAACACCAAGCTCAAGAATAGAATCGGAATATCTAAGGCATTTCTATAGTTGAGAGACGTGGAATGTGTCATGAATAGCAGAAAATTGGGTCGGTAATAAAAGGAGATAAGCCATGGAACCAATGCATTTGGTGATGGAAAATGGGCCATTGTATCAAGGTGCCAATTTTCCCAATCGAATGAAATGCACAACACCCTTCATGGATGAAACACGAATGAACAACAAATCTCCCACAAAAAATTCCAAATTCCTTCTTCGGTTATCAGCATAGGATTTTTGTCTACTTCAAGCTTCTTTCATCCTATGACGAATAAGCCCAATCTTTTCTGTGGAATCACGAATAAAATCAAGTTGTAAAACCAGCCTCTCACTGGCTTCAAGCCAACACGAAGGAGATCGGCATGGCCTCCCGTAGAGTGCCTCGAAAGGTGCCATACCAAAACTAGATTGGAAGCTATTGTTGTAAGAAAACTCAATAAGAGAAATATGATCTTCCCAACTTCTAAACTAGAATGTCCAATGATTGCAATAACCCACCGGGCCTTTGATGCTCGGTCTTTACAAGTTGGCAAGTCATGCAACACTTAACTAAGTTAGGAATATCAGATTTCATTCCATCGCAATAATAAATTCGTTTCATATCTGCATACATTTTACTACTTTTGGGATGAATGGTAAATTTAGAACGATGAGAATCTTCTAAAATGTCTTTACGAAGATTATTAATATTTGGCATGATAAATCTACCAAGCTTTAGAACACCTCCACGAGCATCGATTTCAAATCTTTCAAACCATCCATATTATTTTTATCCCTACAACTTTGGCTAAGATGAGTTAATTCGAGATCATGCTTTTGAGCTTCAAGAATGCGTTCTAAAAGAGATGGATGAGCCTCAAGGCTACATAAAACAAGAGATGAACACGATTCGGATTCATGATCTCGAATCTCACGAGTGGACAAAGTCTCGAGATCATTCCATTTGGATATCATCATGGAAACAACCGCTTGTTGCTTACGACTAAGGGCATCGGCAACACGATTTTCCTTTCCGAGAGCATAAAGAATATTGAGATCATAAAATGCAATGAATTCGAGCAACCGCATTTGATGCAAATTGAGCTCTTTTTGAGAGAATAAATACTTCAAAGATTTATGATTGGTGTAGAGAACAAATTTCTATCCCAAAAGATAATGACGCCAAATTCTAAGGACGAAAACAATAGCCACGCTCTAGATCATGAGTGGCATATCTAGTCTTGACAGGCTTTAATTGTCTAGAAGCATAAGCGATAATACATCTCCTTTTTGCATGAGAATGGCACCCGGACCAATACCACTAACATCGATACAAACAGTGAAGTCTTGGTTCTCTTCGGGAATCACAAGAATAGAAGCATCGAAAAAAGTTCTTTTAATTTTTGAAAAGCGGCTTTTATGCTAAATCATTTATTGGACGATCTTCTTTCCTAAAAAGCTAAGACGTTCAAAATTATAATTAACTTTATGTAATCATCTTTTTAGAAAAATTTACTTATTACAGGTCAATTTACTGTGTCTGACCGTCTCATCATAGAGTTTAGGAGATTCCTATCGATAACGTTGATCGGGCGCATCGACTAGAATATTTAAAGCACCCAATGGGCAATACAACACAAAAACATCTTTTATATGATAATCATGTCTCTTAAAAGTTATATCCTATTAGAAAGACTTGCAATGTTTTTTCCGTTTTCATCCATAATCAATAATACAAGAATGGACTCATCGACATATTCGTAGAATACTCGATTCATAAGATGGATGAAATAAGCTGAAGGGTTTGTCAAACCGAATGACATAACAGGCCATTCATCAAATCCGTAAAGAGTACGGAACGATGTCAAAGGAACGCTATCCTTTGCAATACGAAGCTGATGAAAACTAGTAGCGAGGTTGAGCAGAGAAGACCTTTGCACCACTCAATAGATCACTTAGGTAGTAATCCTAAGACAAGCTCAAAGATACCGGGAAATTCACGAATTACTTTAATGAGGGAAATATCATCTTCCTCATCATGTGGGTATAAAGAATAAAATGATTCCACCAAATTGGATCGAGATCATTAAGAAAAATAGATATTTGCTTAACAGATTGAGGATGTCAAAGATGGATAGTCCTCACGGGATATAGGATACGGGCTTCATAACGGTTAAGCCAATCCATTACTAAAATCATTCTGAAACCTAAGCAGCTCATAACATGCAAATTGGTTCGGAAAGAATAATCACATAAAATAATCTCGACATCTTTACAAAATAAACTGAGTGTTGCGGATCCACCAATCGAATTCGCAATTCTTAGTAAAGTCATCAAACCCATAATATTTAAAGAAAAAGTATCCACAAGTTCTTTTGATATAAAAGAATGAGATGCACCCGTCTCAAAAGAATTCGAATAGGATAATCATGAAAAAACTAATGCCATTAAAGACAGAATGAGAAATACCTTGACCAAGAGAAATGTTACTAGAGGCTTGCACAACATTCAGCTTTCCCTCTTTCTTGCTTTGAAGTTTGGGACATGAAGATAAAAGATGACCCAAACTTTTGCAATAGCAACAAGTAAGCAGCTTCGGACATTTGTTTGCATAGTGGTCCTTAGAACTATAATTATAGCATTCTCCACGATTAGCGATTGGAGTGTTTGCTACCAAAGTTGCTTGCTTCACTTTTTCGTTAGGATTAGGGATATTAAGCCTAATATGTCTCTTCTAGTTGTTATTGAGGCCCTTCTGGGAACCTTCAAAATCAATATCACTTCCTTTATCAGCCTCTTCAGGTTGAAGAGCGATATCTACAATCTGGTCGAAAGGCACTTCTAATTTTAGAGGTAAAACCATTTTAGGGTTTTTATTCAGAGCACAGATAAACCTTTAATTCTTTACAAGATCCAAAAGTTGTTTGGCAGACATGAATACACCATTCTGAGGAAAACCACCGGATTGCCCCGCGCTGGAACTGCCATGTTTAACCATCTCTTCTGCTTTAAGAAAGAAAGAAAGAAAGAAAGAAAGAAGGGGAAAAAGCTATTCTCGGAATGAATATCAAATAGACTTGATTGATAAAACAAGGCATCATAAAAGGAAATAAGATAGAACGAGTCCTAAGACTCGAATTAAATCCTAAGGCACGATTCCTAAGAGAGACTTAGGACAAGGATCCTTGCTAGATTATTCTATGTTGTTTCGAAGTTTGGCTTTGATACCAAGCTGTGACGCCCCACCTCTATACTCACACTAGCCAAGGACATTACAGGGTAATGCTGTCGACTATCATGAAGAATAAGGCTGTTGAGGAGCGATCATCTATGTAATTTCTTTGTGCAAGTACCCATATGTGAGATAATATGACATGTATTTCTTTTCAAGAGGAAACCTGACACATCAAATACACACTCAAGGCTACTACACAGTGGCTATATGGTCTTTGGAAATAAATATAAAATAAGCACAACACAAAAATCAGTCACAATATTCATATCATTAAGGTGAAAACAGATATGAATATAAATGTACATTAAATTAGTGGTCATACAAGGTTCACTACATCATAAAAGAATAAGTATACATCAAGGAGTCTCTATCTCGAATTGATAAAAGCAAAAAATACTAAGCTAAAGTAGTTAGCCAAAAGTCAAAAGCTAGATGCTGCTAAGAAGTCAAGTGGAAGCACCTGTAATACCACGGTCTGATCGAGTATTATTTAAGAGGAAAAATAATAAATGGATCAGTCTAGCTATAAATATCATATAAGATGAGATAGGACAAGAGATACAACAAAAATATATGTTAACAATAATGCCATACTATGACAAGTATACAATTGATAACAACAAAATTATTACGATTTCCCAAATCTCCTAAAATATCCAACATGAATATCACATTCTTTAGCATATTCACCAAACCTCAAACATTGAAAAAAAACATACCAATGCAAATCACAAAAATTAGTGAAACACAAATTCAATCAATAATTAGAAATCTAGAAAACACAAAGGGGAAGCCTATCACAAATGGGAGTGAAAACTCACCAACACGTGCATCACAAATGGAACGGGATTCCATGGGTCGCTAATCATAGAGTCGGTGCAACGATGTAGTACAATGGTACTCTAGAGGAACCGAAAACTCAAATAATTCAGAACAACGACGTAATATAATGGTAAGCCAGATGAACCTGAAACTCAAATAATCCGAAACAACAACGTAGTACAACGGTACGCCAGATGAACTTGAAACCCAAATAATCTGAAACAACGATGTAGTACAACAGTACGCCAGATGAACAAGAAACTCAAATAAACAGAAACAATGATGTAGTACAACTGTACGCCAGATGAACTTGTTAAAAAGATCATGGGTCGCTACCCCACAAAAATCGAGCCAAAGCTCCATAGAATAAGTGTAAACTACATCAAGCTAGTAAATAAATGAGTTTGCTTCATGTCCCATAACCACTGGCTTAACTTAAATATTTATGAAAGATTGTGGATTTCCACTCAAAACACAAAATGATCATCATTGATAAAAAAGAAGTGTAAATTACACTAAGCCAGTAAATAAATGAGTTTAGCTTCATGTCCCATAACTATTGGCTTAACTTAATATTTACCAACGGATTATAGATTTCCACTAGAAAATTGTCACGAGAGTTCAATCGAACGAGTCCAAGAATTAACTGACGAAGTAAACGCAAGTGTTTCATACCACTTGTTTTGCAAAGCCATTTAATTAGATTTCTCATACGAATGAGTTAAAGGTTTGTATATACTAACAGATCGGAAAATAGTTTTAAAAGTGAGCTTTGTATTCAAAGTAATTGTCGAAATCATGTTTGCAAAAGAGTTTGAGTATTTACTGCTAGTACAAAAACCTTTGTAATTTAAAGTGACAAATCGCAGAAATGATTGTAGAAACAATCTATCGCCAAAAATCACATTCGACGAAGTGAATCAAAACCATAAAAATCGATATCAAAACCATCAAATGGATATTCCCAAAAATCCAGACAAGCAGTCATCAAAGTCGATGGTAAGTGGTAACAACTAATCGGATCAACCAAAAATTGATATAAAATGGAAACCCACATAAAACAGGAAAATCGGTTGAATTAAACAGCTCTAGACATCTGGTGTTTTCCCAAACGTCTGAGCAGAAGGTCTAGAAATTTTCTTCCAGATCGCCCAGACATCTGGGAAGTAAGCTCAGACATCTGAACTGAAAGACTGGAATTTTTATTCCGTAGCTCCATACATCTGAGCATTTCACCAAATGTCTGAGCTGAAGCTTAGGGCAATATTTAACCTAGGCCAATGATGCCCAAATCATATCGGAAGCGATCGAATAAGCGACGATGGCTAGGGATTCATGCCAAGCGACAACCCAACTCTATGGACTCATCAATACACTCCGAACAACATGTTCAAACATTCATATTAGGATTTTTATAGATTTTGACTTCAAAATACCAAAAATTGGAAAATTCGCCAAACCAATTCAATTCAAAAGCAAATGGACATGAAATAGATGTTAGGAATTCATACCTAACAACTATCAAAGGTATAGACATAGATGTGAGTTCAGGAACTCACCTTTAAACCTAAACAACGAATGAGAAGCTCCAAAATAAAGCAAAGATCAATCACTCTTCAACTTCAACTCTAGAAGCTCAAATCAATGATCATATACAAATATATCCTAAATTAGGTTATAGGAAATTTCTGAAAATTAGAGAGAGATTGAGATGGAGAAGTTAAGGAGGATGCTTACCTATGCTTCTCTCTGATTTTGGAGCTTGAATCTTGAATTTTCTAGTAATTAAGGGTTTAGGAATTTTAATTTCCTCTTCTTTCCCCCCATTCTTTCCTTTGGCTTGAGAGTGTTAGGAAAACAGAATGAATGAACGAACGAATGAATGAATGAATGAATGAATGAATGAACGAATGAAGAGGGGTGGAGTTAGGGTATTTTGTTGGATTAGTGGGCTAAACCTAAACCCAAAGCCCAATAGAAAATTCCAAAATTCTAATCAACTCCAAACATATCGATGTTTATACTCAAAAAGGTCGCAAATTCCATTTTGGACTCAATGGAAGTGATCTCAAGTCTGGATTCGACTGTTTAAAGAAAGTCACAAATCTGACTCTAAATTCAACTAACGATGGTTTATTTAAATAAATCATTTAAATATATAATCGTAAAATACGCGGGTTGTTACAAAATAGCTCCAAAAGTACGCAGACCATAATTTGAATTTTCAAATTTTCACTACGAGTCTATGGAACAAACCATATGTGCATCGGGGTTTGTATGCAAATGTTGTTAAGGTTATAAGATCTCAAAATATCAAAAATGGATGTGTCCACATTAAATATTGATTAATTTATATAGCATCATGTTACAAATCTCGTGCACTGCCTGGGCTGAACCAATTTGCACCATTAACTTCCACATTTTACCACTGATTCTGGCCATCTTCGGCGAAGTTAGACTAAAATACTACCACCGTTGTACTCCTCACCTCGAGATCTAAAACACATGTTATTATTTCTGTATATTTCCTCCTAAATCAAAAATATCTAAGTTATTAAGGGTCCTACCATAAAAAACTCTAACTGCTATTTTCGATCAATCAGAGCATTGAACTGAAAAAAACTATCGACGTCTCTCTTCCTCATCGAGAGCTTCGATTTTATATATTATAAGATAGAATTCGAGCACTTTGAATTTTGAACAATTTTGGGTTAAGGATAGTGATCCTCCAATAGAGGGGATGAAGGGCCATTTTGGATTAAAAAAGGGGAGCTGATGTAATGGTTGCTTTCTAGGGTAGCCAAGTATCGCCAATATAGGAAATGAGGTTGGTTCAATATATGCAACCAATTGGTCCAAAAGTGACTACATACCATATTTTACACTATTACACCGCTGTTTCACAAACCTTGGCTCAAAATCTATCAAACTTATATAGTGAACTGATCATCTCGGGAAGACCTACATAACGGTCATAAATACAGTACCAAATCACTCTCTAACTAAAAATCCATTTTAATTAATTTAATATTAATAGTTTAAATTTTCAGGTGGTTATATTCTCCCACCTGAAAAGAATTACACTCTTGAAATTCCCCAAATACAACTCTTAACCAAATAACGAAACATCATCACGGTTTTAATTATAAAACATGGGGAAGTATAATAGTTATATATTAAGTACTCAAAAGTAGTGACAGTCGCAAAATGCAATAAATCTTGATAGAGTAAAATTCGTTCACAACAATGAATGTAATTTTCTCTAAACACGTGTTATAGTAACATACACATTTCCATACTAATGCAATCAATATTATAACATGTAAAAAAAAATACGCCATCAATAATGGGAGAAACAACCTCAATTAAGACCAATTCCATCTGCAAGTTATAGTGCATCTCTATAATCCAACCATAGTAGCGTTGAACAAAAGTTCACAATAAAAATTCAGGTTGATCCTAACATGTATACGCAAATAAATACATAGATCAACAATTAGTATAGCTCATAGAAATAAAGTGCACACACTCAAAATCACATGGTACCATCATTACACTTACATACCAACAAACAACACATGTTTGATAACTCTTATACTGACTACACATCCATCATAGTATGTGTATTCTCAAAACCGTTGATGAACTTATTCATAGTTTGATCGTTTAAATATATGGTGTACTATCTCATACTTACACCTTCCAAAATATTATATACGCATACTCATGGTTACACTCTCATGTAAATATTGCCTACTCATAGTTATATCCTCAAAATATTATTGCAACTGCATCGAGCATCGAATCTTAAACCCATATAAACGTTCGAGAAGTATAAACCCTAACTAAGGTCTCTTGTTAAGTCTCTTGGATATACGATAACTCACACATGCATCACTAAGGCCGATGATTGCTCGACACCAAGGCCTCACCAATGCCCAAAGTAGCTCCACGCCATCGATAAAGTGAACTAGACCATCATCAAGGTCCCGTACTAAAACCTTGTTGCAACCACTAAGGTGAACTAGACCATCGCTAAGGTCTCGTACCAAACACTAACTCCTAAGGCAAACTAGACCATCGCTAAGTCCTACATCACCTACCAAGATGTCATCGAATATAGGATAACTCAAATGACCATCAGTAAGGTCAACGACACAATATGCCATGATTAGAGCAGTGTTCATATACATACCATCACTACCATACAACAATCACTAAGGCAAGCCAAACCATCACCAATGTCTAGGGTCCATAGGAAAACACTATCACACACTCACGTTCCACGAGTACACATCAAATCTTCGTGTTATCCATGATCTTGCTATACATCCACATCTAAACTCAGTTTGTTCCAACCTTTAGGTCGCATCGAATATCTAATTCCACGATCATTTTAACTCATCCAAAATACCTAAGAGGGATCTACCAGCCGTTTTTAGTGATGAGAGTTCTAATACATCTTTAAAACAAAACATTTACCAAAATATTTTTATATTCAAATCAAAGTATCCATGTTCTTTTCAAACCAACTCTTTCTCAAAATATATGTTGGCGTCAAAATTTACCACCAACATTCAATTATGTAAAAGCACAAATATCCAATCCAGTCATAGAAATATGAAGAGAAATAAACGAAGAAAAAAATTAAAACAATCAAACTACAAGTAAATAGTGACATAGATTTTATAGTTGTTCGGCTAATTCCGGCCTACGTCCACTCCAAAGATTTTCCTTTTATTAGCTTATACTACTGATCATGGTTACAAATCCATGAAATTCAAGAATAAAAATGGTAGAGTCTAGCTTAGGTAGAAGATGAAGAGAAGAAGAATGAAGGTCCATTTTCTGAAGCCATTCTTACTGTATTCATAGGTGAAACTTCGGCTACAGGACCTCCTTATCCATATGGGCCCACCATAGGGATCACTAGGCCCAAATCCCAATGAAGAGGGATCGGTACCGATCGCTCCATTGGTTGATGCTGAGGCAGCGATCCCTATGGTGGCTTCTTCATGCTTATACATGTTGGATTCTCAAATATAATGTTGATTGGATGCATGGAGCTCGGGCTTTTGGTCAATCTTTGGTTCGAACCCATTTGCAAGTTACCCTCTACTGATCCCTTTTGAATAGATTATACCGATCCATGTTCTTCCATGATCCATTGCCAACCCCTTTGGTTCTATAAGACTGTGCGTATGCCTTCCATCTCAGCCGATCCATCTTGCTTCATAAGGTTATGCCAATCCCTTTTGCCTTATGTAACTATCTTGATCCCTATTACTTTTTAAGACTATGATGATCCCTCTTATTCCACGGCACCCATGTTGATCCCTTACCATTCAACTACGTCGACCCCCTTCTATGGAATAAGGTATGTTGAACCATCTTTATCGAGCATATCCATCCTCATCCAACTAAACAACACATGTCAGTCCCTTCTTGATGTAGCCTGGAAAGTATATCGACCCCTTCCTGTGAGTTGAAGCATATCGATCCATCTAAAATGTTGATTTCTCTATCTTGCTAAACTATTAAAGTACACCAATCCCTCCAGATTGAGCATTTCGATCCCTCCATCGCAGACCGAAGTACGTTAATCCCTCATTGAACTAACCATGCCGATCTGTACACCTTCACTTGTGTCGACCCCTTGAGCCTTACCATGTCATGCCGATTCATGGTGTTCCATCATGTCATGCCGATCAAAGCTATCTCGATCCCTGGGCTTCCACCATGTCATGTAGATCCAAGCTATGTCGATCCCTGAGCTTCCACCAAGTCATGCCGATGCAAGCTATGCCGATGCCTGGGCTTCCACCATGTCATGTTGCTTCCTAACTTATCCAAGCCAATGTTCATATTTCAAGCATCCTGCATCGTTTATCTACTAACTCCATCCAACTCTGGCTTCATATAACCACTTGTACTTTACCTTTGAGTCCTATGTCCGTCGCTCTGCACTCATCGGCTTTAATGGCCTCGAAGTTTGTTGGATTAAATCCGCCTGTATACTGCCTTGCCAAAAGGTGGGTTAACAATATCATTATCATTTTATAAAATAATATTTTTTGTTTAAATATTATCATCGTAATTTTTCATGATCAACTTAAAATAATTTTAAGAAAGACCAGTTTATATAAATATCAGTTTATTGAAATATAGGAAACAGTGCAGTATAAATTATACTAATGTGAACAAACCTTAACGCTATTTTAACACTTAAAGGGGTGAATAGTGTTTTATAACTTATATGAAACTTTTCTAAGTAGTTACAAGATTTAAAATAAAATATAGATAATCAACACAGATACATATTAACATGCAGTCACGGATATAGATAAATGTAGTAAAAATAAATCAAAAGAAAGAGAGATGACAACAGGTGTTTTATAAAATTTCGAATTGACCATTCTTACATCTAGTCCTGTACATTATCTGTACAGATTTCCTATCAAACGCCCACTTTAATCAGGTAGCACGCAAACCAGAGTACAATTGCGATTTCAAGGCAACAAGATACACCCTTCAGTTTTTTCGAGCTTACGGTAGAATCTCTAGATTTAATCGGGCAACAAGATCACCTACTTGATTTGAGTGGACAACAAGCATACCCGCTTGATTTTAACGGGCAACACGCACACCCACTTGACTTTAATGGACAACAAGCACACCCACACAAATAGCAGAAATTTGCTGATTCCATATACGAATAGTTGAACATTGTATACCAAATATCATATCCCTTTGATAGCACTTCAATATTTGAATTGATGAGAGAATACTTGCAAATCGGTGGGTAGATAATTCAGAATGAATGTAGTAAAGTAGAGTTTGAATTTGAGTGGATTTGAAGAATACAGAATGTGGATTCTGTGAAATATATAATGAAAATTTAGAGTAAGAAGAATATAGAGAAAGTAGTGATTAAAATTTATTTTTCAGTTCCATTTATATAGTGTTTGAAGGGACATGCCTATTCGTGAAGTGATGGAGCAAAAAATCACAACTTTTCAATGGTATATATATCGACATACATATATAGGGTATGTCGACATACCCTTGTATTTTGAGAAAAATAATAACAAATTTTAAGTGTTATAAAATTTTGGTATTTTATAAAATCTTTTAAAAGTAGTTTTTAAATACTTTTTAATATATAAATTTTATAAAATATTTGTAGAAATGTATTTTGAAAATAAAATAATTATTTCGATGGAAGACTTTTCAAAGAAAGAAAGCCTTTAATTATCTTGATCATCTCTGAATCTTGATCGTTAATCTCTTTACAGATCAGTCTTTAGACTCGATTATCCTATACTTGTATAAACCTGTATAATATCCTATAAAATATTCTATACAACATGGAAAAAATCTTAGTACCAATATTTATATGGATATTGTCAATATATGTGGTATTAACAAGAAAGCCTCCTTTAAAAATTGAAATAGAACGCTTGTTGAATTTAAAACATTTATGGAAGCAGGTAATTGCTCGTGTAAAAATAGGTTTTTGAGTATGTATTTAGTACCACTCAAAATTTTTAGTGATGATGTGATGAACCTCCTATAGTCGTATACCACATCACTTAGTCAATCTGAATACCTAGTCTTTCTTATCTTAGGAAACTATGTCATCCCACTATGACTAAACCAAATATGTTCCTTAATATAGTACTAATTTCTCCAATGTTCACCTCCATTAAAATTCAACGTTAGAACCACTTGATCATACAATTATCATACAATAATAAGCGATCTAAAGTAGCATATATAGAAAACTATCAAAACAAGGAAAAAAATAACCAACCAAATAAATAATCAAACAAACAACAACAATATAATGTGAATTGAAGAATTTAACTCAAACAAACATGTCATAGACGATAAAGCAAATATGGTAATGAAACAGTCAAATCAATAAAACTAATAACTTAGCAATCAATAGAACAACACAAATAATTCAACCAAAGCAAGAAAATACAGCAAAGTAAAATGTCATCATTCCATTCGTCAAAATGGGCAATCATAGCTTCATATCCTAACTCTTCCTTTGGAAGACGATAACAAGAGATCCATATAACACATTAGAGAAAGTCACACATAATGGGCATACATTTTACATCACATAATGGATTTTTGGAAAACATAAAACTCGGATCACCCATTCGTCCCACATCCTATGCCACTCTATCTAGTCTGATATTTCTCAACATGTCCTTCGATATAATTTTCCAAATAAAATATCCTCCCAATAAAATAATTTTTAAAAGACCGTAAAGTTTTTTCCCAAATCAAATATTTTAATTTTTCAACTATATTCTCATCTTTGTAAAATATTTTCTCAAAATATTTCAAAATTGAATATATTATAACACCATTTCTCAATAAAATATTTTCAAATATATTCTCAATGAAATAGTTTCAAATATATTTTCATTGAAATATTTTCTTGAATTAGGTTTTTTCTAATCAAAATCCTTTACTGAAAATGTTATTCCTTCTAGACACCATTTATCAAAATGTATCCATTAGGTAATGACACTTACAACCAAAATCAACTTTCAAACAAAAAGTTTCGAAACTAAAAGGTGTACTTTTTGAATAAGGCATTTTTCAAACATGAAAGTATTTTTTACATACTTTACTCAAGTCATTTCTTAAATCAAAATATTTCAAATAAAATGTGACGCCCCACCTCTATACTCACGCTAGCCAAGGACACTATAGAGTAATGCCATCAACTAGCGTGAAGAATTAGGCTGTTAAGGAGCGACCCTCCGTGTAGTTGCTTTGTGCGAGCACCGATATGTCAGATAGAATAATATGCATTTCATTTCAAGAGGAAATCCGACATACCGATACAAACTCAAAGCTACTACACAGTGGCTATATACAATCTTGGGAAACAAATATAGAAATAAGCATAACACAAATCAGTCACATGTATCCATATCACAAAGACAGAAAAGATATGAATATAACACATAGATGTGTATATCAGAGTAGTGGTCTAACAAGATCCACAATATCACAAAAGAATAGTTGAAAGTGCTACACAAAAGAATAAGTATACATCATGGAGTTTATATCTCAAATGTAAACAACAAAATAAACTACTAATCTAAGTAGTTAGCCAAAAGTCAGAATAATAATCCCAGATGAGGAGTCAAGCATGAGCACCTGTAACATCTCGGTCTGACCCGAGTATTATTTAATAAGAAAATAATAAACGGATCAGTCTAACTATAAATATCAGATGAAATGATATAGAATAAGAGATATGGCAAAAACGTATAATAACCATAATGTCATACTGTGATAAGTATGTAATTGAAAATCAACAAGAGATTAATCAATATCACAAGAATCTACTCAAAGATAAAAAGGATTGTCATACTCTTTATTTCATTCACCAAACCATAAATATTGACTATTATATCAATGCCAATCGAAAAAGTTAATGACACACAAATTCGCCCAGGGCACAATATTGAAACCACAAAAGTTGGTGAAACGCAAGTTCTAGAAATCGTCAATAGAAATCCAAAAATCACAAAAGGGGGGAGGCCTATCACAAAACGGGAGCATAAAAACTCAACAGCAGTGTATCACAAAATGGAACGCTATTCCATGGTTGCTAACCATTGATTTTTGAGCCGAAGCTCCACAAAACGGTCCGAAGACCATGGGTCGCTACCCCACCAATTTGAGTCGAAACTCCACAAAAACGGAGTTTAGTCTCCTTCACAGACAAAGAGACATCACACATTTCTAGTCTAAATCACAAAAATGATCACCATCGATCATTAAGAAATGTCAATTACACTAAGCTAGCAAATAGATGAGTTTAGCTTCATGTCCCATAACCACTAGCTTAACTTAAATATTTACGAACAAATTGTAGATCTCCACTATAAAATTGTCATAAGAGGTTCAGTCGAACAAGTCCAAGAATTAACCGACGAAGTAAACGCAAGCATTTCATACCACTCATTTTACTAAGCCGTTTAATTAGATTTCTCATACGAGTGAGGTAAAGGTTTGTATATACTAGTAGATTGGAAAATGGTTTGAGAAAACGAGCTTTGTAAATAAAATAGCGTTGAAATCATTTGGAATGAAGAGTTTTGATATTTACTACTAGTATTAAAACCATTATACTTTTAAAGTGACAAATCAAAAAAGTGATTGTAGGAACAATCAATCATCAAAATTCACATACGAAGATGTGAATCAAATCCAAAGAAATCGATTCCGAATCCATCAAAGTGGATATACCCAAAAATTCTTAAAATAGAAGTTATCAAAGTTGACAAAGGAGATAACAACTAATCGGAGAAGAAGAATCGATTAAAGATTGGAAAACAAAGCAACTAGCACATAAATAGGCAAAACAGGTAAACAGGAGCAGGTCAGTCGACTGAATTCCCTGAGTTAGTCGACTGAACAAATACTTGAGAAATTTTCGGGCTTCAACTCAGTTGACTGACTCAGAGAATTCAGTCGACTGAACCTAAATTCCTGCATTTCCTACCCTATTTCAAATGAAGTGCAAACTCACTCAATTCGCAATCGGACAAGCACGGACGCTAGGGGTTTACGCCAATCGGCAACCCGGTCCTATTGGCTCCTCGATGCGTCACAAAACATGATCAAAACATCAAAGTTAGGATTTTTAAAGATTTGAACCCCAAAAACACTAAAAATTAGAATATTCACCAATTCAATCCAAACCAAAAGCAAATACACATGAATAAGTGTTAGGAATTCATATCCAACAACCAAAGATAATTATAGTCATAGATGTGAGATAAAAATCTCACCTTTAAACCCAAAACAAATGAAGAAGAAGCTATAGAGCAATGGCAAGAACAATCACTCTTCAATTCCAACCCAAAGAGCTTGAATCTAAGCTTAAAAGAGAAACATTTAGGTTTAGGAATTTCTAAAATTGGTAAGAGAATGAGTTGGAGAAGAAGAAGATGAGGCTTACCAAAGGTTCTTCTATAAATTTGGAGCTAGAACTTGATTTGCAAAAGAAAACTAGGGATTAGAGTTTTAATTTCCCATTCCACTCTCCATTTTTGTTAAAGCTTGAGTATTAGGAATTAGAAATGAAGTAATGAAGAGGAGAGGGGTGAAGCTTGGGTCTAATGGGCTGAAACAAAACCAAAGCCCTAAGTGAAAAAGTGGCGAAATTCCACTAACTCCAAACATATCAAAGTTTATACTTAAAACGATCGCAACCGTCATTTTGAACTAAATGGGGGTGGTCTCGAGTCCTAATTTGGCTGTTTGCAAAAAGTAGCTTTTCGGACTATAATCCGACTAATGATGAAATATTTAAATAAAATATTTAAATACTCAATCGTAAAATATGCGGGTTGTTACAGACTCCCCTCCTTAAAGAAATTGCGTCCTCGCAATATTTAAGAAGAAAATATATAGTAACAACCATGAAAGCATATTCAACACGAAGAAATTTGAAATAAAAAGTTCACCTCAAAGAGCACGAGAAAGTAAGTCCGGATGTGTTTGCTCGATGAATTCTCTAGATTTCCAAGAGCAATCCTTAGGATTTGAGGACCATTGGACTTTAACAAGCGGAATATCTTTATTTCGAAGGCATTTGACCTCCGTAGCAATAATGCGAATAAGATGTTGCTCATAAGTTAAATTAAGTGAAACTTCAATTTCTTCCACAACACCGGGCTCAAGAATAGAATCGGAATCTCGAAGTCACTTCCGTAATTGAGAAACGTGAAACATGTCATGAATAACAGAAAACTGAGCCGGTATTAAAAGGCGATAAGCCATGGAACCAATGCGTTCAGTGATAGGAAATGGACCAATATATCGAGGTGCTAACTTTCCCGATCGACTGAAACGTACAACACCCTTCATAGGTGAAACACGAATAAACACAAGATCTCCCATAGAAAATTCTAATTTCCTTCTTCGGTTATCGGCATACGATTTTTGTCTACTCTGGGCTTCTTTCATCCTATGACGAATAAGGTCAATCTTCTCTGCGGAGTCACGAATAAAATCTGGACCTAAAACCAGCTTCTCACCGGCCTCAAGCCAACAAGAAGGAGATTGGCATGGCCTTCCATAAAGTGCCTCGAAAGGTGCCATACCAATACTAGATTGGAAGCTATTATTATAGGAAAACTCAACAAGAGAAATATGATCTTTCCAACTTCCACCAAAACCAAAAACACGTGCACGAAGAAGATCTTCAAGAGTTTGATTCACACTCTCAGTTTGTCCATCGGACTGGGGATGATAAGCGGTGCTAAAATGAAGCTTCGTTCCCAAAGCTTTTTGAAGACTCTTCCAAAATCCACTAGTAAACAATGGATCACGATCACTAACAATAGAAGTATGAACTCCATGCAATTTAACAATTTCTTTAATAAAGAGTTTGGCCAAAACAGGAACGGTACGATTGGACCGAACGGGAATGAAATGGGCGGATTTAGTAAGTCTATCAACTATTACCCATAAGCTATCATAACCCGAACGAGAACGGGGAAGGCCGTCTATAAAATCCATGGAGATTTGGTCCCACTTCCAAATTGGAATTTCTAAAGGTTGCAATAACACACCGGGCCTTTGATGTTCGGCCTTGACAAGTTGGCAAGTCATACAACACTTATCAAAGTTAGCAATATCAGATTTCATTCCCTTCCAATGATAAATTCGCTTCATATTTGCGTACATTTTACTACTACCGGGATGAGTGGTAAATTTAGAACGATGAGAACCTTCTAAAATGTCATTACGAAGACCACTGATATTTGTGACGATAAGTCTACTAAATTTTCGAATACCGCCATGAGAATCAATGTCATAGTCTTTCAAACCTTCAATATCAATTTTATCCCTAATATTTTGGCCAAGAAGAGCCAATTCGGGATCTAGCTTTTGAGCTTCAAGAATGTGGTCTAGAAGAGAAGGATGAGCCTCAAGACCACATAAAACAAGAGATGAACATAAATCAGAAACACGATCTCGAATCTCACAAGTAGATAAAATCTCGAGATCGTTCCATTTGGATATCATCATAGAAACAACCGCTTGTTGCTCACGACTAAGTACATCGGCAACACGATTACCCTTTCCGAGAGTATAAAAAATATCAAGATCATATGCTGCAAGAAATTCGAGCCAACATTGTTGACGTAAATTAAGTTCCTTTTGAGAAAACAGATACTTCAAGGATTTATGATCGGTGTAAAGAATAAATTTTTCTCCCAAAAGATAATGACGCCACATACGAAGGGCGAAAACAATAGTCGTGAGCTCTAAATCATGAGTGGCGTATCTAGTCTCAGCTGGCTTCAATTGCCTAGAAGCATAAGCAATAACACGTTCTCTTTGCATAAGAACGGCACCCAAACCAACGTGACTAGCATCGGTATAAACAATTAAATCTTGATTCCTCTCGGGAATCACAAGAATAGGAGCATCGGAAAGGAGTTCTTTTAGTTTCTGAAAAGAAGCTTCATATTTGTCCGACCAAATGTATTTAACTCCCTTCTTAGTCAAATTAGTAAGAGGCACGGAAATTTTTGAAAAGTCTTTTATAAAACGACGGTAATAGCCCGCCAATCCAAGGAAGCTACAGATTTCCGTCACACTCTTCGGTCTCTTTCAATGAATCGCTTTAATCTTTGAAGGATCCATGGAAATTACGGATTCGGAAATAACATGACCGAGAAACTTCACATGAGATTGCCAAAAGTGGCATTTAGAAAATTTCGCTTTCAATTGATTACTCCTAAGAGTTTCCAACACAATCCGAAGAAGCTTTTCATGTTCCTCCTCGGTTTTAGAATACACAAGAATATCATCAATAAAGATGAGAACAAACCGATCGAGGAAGTCTTTGAGAACTCTATTCATAAGGTCAACGAAATAAGCTGGAGCATTCGTTAAACCAAATGGCATAACAAGCCATTCATAATATACATAACGAGTACGGAACGATGTCAAAGGAATGCTATCCTCTGCAATACGAAGCTGGTGAAAACCGGTAGCTAAGTCAAATTGTGAAAAGACTCTAGCACCACTAAGTTGATCGAATAGATCATCAATCCGAGGTAAAGGATATTTATTCTTGATAGTAAGATCATTAAGCTTGTGGTAGTCAATGCAAAGCCTAAGTGTACCATCGGATTTCTTCACAAAAATAGCCGAAGCTCCCCAAGGAGAGGAACTAGAGTGAATAAATTGCTTTGTCTCCAATTTGGATAATTGTTTGCGCATCTCCTCATTTTCTTTATTGGACATACGATAAGGAGGATGAGTAATAGGTTGAGCTCCAGGAATGAGATTAATTCTGAACTCAATTGCTCGCTTAGGAGGTAATCCTAAAACGGGCTCAAATATGTCGGAAAATTCACGAACATCATGATATCTTCCCCATCATCATTATTGTCATCATGAGGATTTAAAGAATATAAAGATGCAACCAAGCTGGAATCCGAATCTTTAAGGTAAATAGAAATCTGCTTAACAGATTGAGGATGTCGAAGATAGATAGTCTCAGGACATAGGATTTGGGCTTTATAGCGGTTAAGCCAGTCCAATCCCAAAATCATTCCAAAGCCTAAGTAGCGCATAACATGTAAATCGGCTCGGAAAGAAAAATTACACAAAATAATCTCGACATCTTTACACAATAAACTGATTGTCGTGGATCCACCAACCGGATTCGCAATTCTAAAAGAAGTCATTAAACACAAAACATCCAAAGAAAAAGTATCAACAAGTTCTTTTGAAATAAAAGAATGGGACGCACCCGTATCAAAAAGAACTCGAATTGGATGATCACGAAATAAAATAATGCCATCAAGGATAGAATGAGAAATACCTTTACCACGAGATGTGTTGCCAGGGGCTTGAGCAACATTAAGCTTTCCCTCCTTCCTATTTTGAAGTTTGGGACAAGAAGATAAATAATGATCCGGGCTTTTGCAATAGCGACAAGTACGAGGCTTTGAACACTTGTTCGCATAATGGTCCTTAGAACCACAGTTGTAGCATTGCACACCACTTGGGGTAGAAGTCTTAGTTGCCGGAGAGGCTTGCTTCCCTTTCTTATTGTTGGGATAAGGACCTTTGAACTTATTAGGCCTTTTCTTGTTGTTGAAGTTTGGTTTAGCACCCGTGACTTCAACATCACTCTCCATATCTGCCTCTTCAAGACGAAGAGCGATATCAATGAGTTGATCAAAAGAAACTTCTAACTTTAGAAGTAATGGATTCTTGAGATTTTTGTTCAAGCCATAGACAAATCTTTGGTTCTTCTTCAATGGGGTGTTTATGTATTCGACCCCGTATTTAGAAAGTGACTCGAAGGATGCGACATAATCTGCCACGGAAGATTCACCTTGAACAAGGTCTATGAAACGACGAGCCAATGTCACCTTCTCAGCTTCTGGCACAAATTTTAACTTGAATCGTTCTCGGAATTTCTCCCAAGTAAGATCCGCTTCAATTATTTTGGAAATCAAAAGCTCTTACCAGTCTAATGCTATTTCTTGGAGCATACTAGAGGCCACCTTAACACAATGAAGATCAATAAGATTCATGCGTAAAAAGATTCGATCGCATGTTCTTAGCCAAGCCTGGACTTCAATAATGGTTTCAGAACCTTTAAATGGCTTCCCACCCAAGTTGGTATAATCGTTGCACCGTGCAAATCCAGACTTAGGGTGAGTAGGCTTCGGATTAGAACCGGCTGCTTGAGCATTCTTTACTAGATCAAGAAGCTGTTAGGCAGACATAAATACTCCATCCTGGGGAGTAGCACTAGATTGACCAGTGGTGGGA
This sequence comes from Allium cepa, assembly GCA_030765085.1. Taxonomy (NCBI): domain Eukaryota; kingdom Viridiplantae; phylum Streptophyta; class Magnoliopsida; order Asparagales; family Amaryllidaceae; genus Allium; species Allium cepa. The sequence goes on from CM060945.1 coordinate 148,205,199, forward strand.
TGACCAGGTCTAACCATTTCTCTTCATTAAGAAAGAAAGAAGAAGAATAAAAAGGTTATTCACAAAATGAATATCAAACAATAATGATTGATAAAACAAGGAATCACAAAAGAAAATAGGATAGGACGGTACGAAGACACGAATTAAATCCTAAGGCACGACTCCTAAGATGGACTTAGGACGATGATCCTTGTTAAATTATTCTACATTGTTCCAAAGTTTGGCTCTGATACCAAGCTGTGACGCCTCACCTCTATACTCACGCTATCCAAGTATAGAGTAATGCCGTCAACTAGCGCGAAGAATAAGGCTGTTGAGGAGCGACCCTCCATGTAGTTGCTTTGTCGGAGCACGATATGTCAGATAGAATAACATGCATTTCATTTCAAGAGGAAATCCGACATGCCGATACAAACTCAAAGCTACTACACAGTGGCTATATATAATCTTCGAAAATAAATATAGAAATAAGCATAACACAAATCAGTCACAGGTATCCATATCACAAAGACGGAAAAAGATATGAATATAACACATAGATGTGTATATCAGAGTAGTGGTCTAACAAGATCCACAATATCACAAAAGAATAGTTGCAAGTGCTACACAAAAGAATAATTATACATCATGGAATCTATATCTCAAATGTATACAACAAAATAAACTACTAATCTAAGTAGTTAGCCAAAAGTCAGAATAATAATCCCAGATAAGGAGTCAAGCAAGAGCACCTGTAACATCTCGGTCTGACCCGAGTATTATTTAATAAGAAAATAATAAACGGATCAGTCTAACTATAAATATCATATGAAATGATATAGAATAAGAGATATGGCAAAAACATATAATAACCATAATGTCATACTGTGATAAGTATGTAATTGAAAATCAACAAGAGATTAATCAATATCACAAGAATCTACTCAAAGATAAAAAGGATTGTCATACTCTTTATTTCATTCACCAAACCGTAAATATTGACTATTATATCAATGCCAATCACAAAAGTTAATGACACACAAATTCACCCAGGGCACAAATATTGATAGAACTTATCAATGAAACCACAAAAGTTGGTGAAACACAAGTTCTAGAAATCGTCAATAGAAATCCAGAAATCACAAAAAGGGGGGAGGCCTATCACAAAACAGGAGCATAAAAACTCACCAACACGTGTATCACAAAATGGAACGCTATTCCATGGTTGCTAACCATTAATTTTTGAGCCGAAGCTTCACAAAACGGTCTGAAGACCATGGGTCGCTACCCCACCAATTTGAGTCGAAACTCCACAAAAACGGGGTTTAGTCTCCCTCGCAGACAAAGAGACATCGCACATTGCTAATCTCAATCACAAAAATGATCATCATCAATCATTAAGAAGTGTCAATTACACTAATCTAGCAAATAGATGAGTTTAGCTTCATGTCCCATAACCACTAGCTTAACTTAAATATTTACGAACAAATTGTAGATCTCCACTATAAAATTGTCACAAGAGGTTCGGTCGAACAAGTCCAAGAATTAACCGACGAAGTAAACGCAAGCGTTACATACCACTTGTTTTACTAAGCCGTTTAATTAGATTTCTCATACGAGTGAGGTAAAGGTTTGTATATACTAGTAGATTAGAAAACGGTTTGAGAAAACGAGCTTTGTAAATAAAATAGCGTTGAAATCATTTGGAATGAAGAGTTTTGATATTTACTACTAGTATTAAAACCTTTATATTTTTAAAGTGACAAATCACAAAAGTGATTGTAGGAACAATCAATCATCAAAATTCACATACGAAGATGTGAATCAAATCCAAAGAAACCGATTCTGAATCCATCAAAGTGGATATACCCAAAAATTCTTAAAATAGAAGTTATCAAAGTTGACAAAGGAGATAACAACTAATCGGAGATGAAGAATCGATTAAAGATTGGAAAACAAAGCAACTAGCACATAAATAGGCAAAACAGGTAAACAGGAGCAGGTCAGTCGACTGAATTCCCTGAGTCAGTCGACCGAACACATACCTGAGAAATTTTCGGGCTTCAGGTCATTCGACTAACTCAGAGAATTCTGTCGACTGAACCTAAATTCCTGCATTTCCTACCCTATTTCAAATGAAGTGCAAACTCACTCAATTTGCAATCGGACAAGCACGGACGTTAGGGGTTTACGCCAATCGGCAACCCGGTCCTATTGGCTCCTTGATGCATCACTAAAACATGATCAAAACATCAAAGTTAGGATTTTTAAGGATTTGAACCCTAAAAACACTAAAAATTGGAATATTCGCCAATTTAATCCAAACCAAAAGCAAATGCACATGAATAAGTGTTAGGAATTCATATCCAACAACCAAAGATAATTATAGTCATAGATGTGAGATAATAATCTAACCTTTAAACCCAAAACAAATGGAGAAGAAGCTATAGAGCAATGGTAAGAACAATCACTCTTCAATTCCAACCCAAAGTGTGACGACCCAAACTCGATGTCTGATAACCGACATCAAATTCGCATCGCCGGAGCTTATAACAACAATTAGATGAATACAAAACATGTGGATGTCATTCACAAATATTCACAGGTTCGATGTGGGTTTCGGATAACAACTGAAATCCGATTCCCTGTCGCATCGAAGTTTAAATGCCGTTTTTACGGGCAACAAGGTTTTCTTATAATACAGAACGAATCACAATCACAATGCAGTACATGGCAATTTATATAACACAGCATCACAATTAGAACAGAAATATCAATATAAGTTAACAGCAATAGTTAATTTATTTCAAATGTGGTTTAAATAAATTTACCACACAATTATTTTAAATCAATGATAAGAATTTGAATAAATAATTTAAATCTAAATTAACTCGATTAATTGTTTCCAAATTAACAAATTCTTACTTACTTAAATTTATTTAAATACTTAATTGTTTATAAATCAATTTTCTTATTACAATTTTTAAATCATTCTGAATTTCCTTTGAAAACTATTAATATAAATTGTTTAACTTAATTATCATTTGGAAATCTGTTATAAAAAAAAAATTAATTTATTGCTACATTGAAATTTAATGTAAATTAATTTTAAATTCTTGTTTTAAAATTTAATCATTTAATTAAAGGGTTGATTAAATTTTATTTTAAACTTCCTTTACTTAATTAAAGAATTAACAAATTCTAAAACATTTGTTAAATAATTTAACTTAACTAAATCTATATTGTTTACATTGCAAATACAAAATTTTCCTAACATTGTTAACTTGAAGATTTGAATGGGCTTAGCCCATATAAAACAACCCGAGTAAAAACCCAGGTCTCACTCGCGTTTACCCCGGGTTCTTCATGTTACATCCCCGAGACCTTCCCTTTCTCTCCTCATCCCAGCTTCTTTTCTTCTTCTAGTTTCTTTTTTTCTTAAGTTTAAATTTTAGCTAACTAAAATAGCATCAGGGAGAACTCGCTCGAACACGAGTACCCACCCGAAGCAAACTAAAAAAAAAATCGAGCACGAGATGCAACATACTGATACTCACAAACGACCGACACGAGACCCTCATGTGCACGTGTAAACCACCACGCCTCCGCTTCAACGGCGATCGCAACCTCCAGCAAGTCGCGCTTCATCCCCTCGTTCACAACCCAAACTCGATTCAAAAAAAAATTGAAATTTAATTTTTTTGCACCTCGAGTCGAACTGTTGCTCAGACACCCCCACGCAAAACCCTTCGCCAACTCTCCTCTGGCCATTATCGGCCACCAACCTTGTACCCTAGCTTCGTCATCACGCGACGCCTCTATTCACCCCACTGACACGCGGTCCGGTCAGCCATAGGTGGCGCGGCACCATGGTTTCTAACGTGAACAGAAAAAGGGGTTTAAACCCTAATCTTGATTCATTCTCCCCATTAACACATTACAAAAATTCTTCAAAAATTTCCCTGGATTCGTAGGTGTTCAAGCATGCTTCCATACGAATTTCAATATTTATAATTGATTTGATTTTCAGCAATTCATAAAAGTACAACTTTTGTTCATATACCAATTTCTCTGAGAATACCAAACTAAAAATCTAAACTTTTGTTTTAAAATTCACGTCTTGCAATATAGGTTCAATAAATATTCTTGAATTTATATTTTACAATAATTTATTTTTATCAATATTAGTGAAGATCTGTAAACCAAAGTTACAGTGGTGATAATCCACTGCATATTTAAATAAACTTTGCAAAACTTTGTTTCTTGGATTAAACAACTTGATTTATTTGAAAAAAAACCAAGCTTGTTAGTGGTTAAAGCAAATAGACTTCAGTTTTTTTTTAAAACACATGTAATCCCTGCATGAATGTTTACAGAGAACACAGAGCATCATACTGAAATATGAACAAAGCAGTTATAATTGAAGTTTAAACTGTTTTAAATAAACTTAATATCCTTTACAAAATCATGTTTACTCACATGGAAATCTTTGAAAACAGAGAACACTTTGGTTTCTTATCTTTTGAAGGCCTACAGTTTGATCTCTGTCTTTGTTTTGCTTAGGAGATGATAATACCCTGACCTCCTTACTTGCTGATAATATTAGTGTACTTAGCTTTTCTTTTCTCTTTTTATTTTCTTTTCTGATCTTTTCAAAAATTTGTTGAACGTATAAACTAAGACAATTGCCATGTATATAAGGAGGACATGCAGGCTCAAGTACAGTACAGAGCATCATTGTATTGTATACTTATTCTATACAAGCTTTGTACTTTGCAACTATTTTCACATTTTTTCTTTCTTACTATTTCGAATTGACTTGTTCCTGGGCTGAGTTGCAATGCATTAAATGAAGCATGTAAATGGAATGTTCATGTTTCCCCTTTTTCTATGTTGCAGCATGTTCTTGTTCAATTTGATTTTATAAGTACACTTTTATATCTTTGTTTGTTGACTAACAAACTAAATTTCGGCTGAAATGCTTTTGTACATGCAAAGGAGTAAATAGCATTTAATATAAGCATTAAATGAAGCATGTTACTTTGCATACTTTCAGCATGTTATGTTTACATTGGATTATTACAAGTGCATTTTATTACATCAAGTTTTTGTTTACATATAAATATACTCACAGCAAGGTTTTGTTTGCATTTACTTACAGCAAGTATGTTTTGTTTACTTAAAATTTCATTTATTTTTCTATTAAGGTACTTACTTTCTTATTTACTTTACAGGCTTTTGTTTTATTCTTTTGGCAAGTATCATTTTACTTTTGTTTTACTAAATGAAAGTGTTTGTTTTAATTAACTTATTCCTTATTTTACTTTGTTGATTGAAAGAGTTTTGTTTTAGTTTCTTACACTTACCTGGTTTGATTTAGTAACATATTCATTTGATTCTTGTATGTAATCTTATTACTACATATTTTTTATATTTTATCTTCCATTTTAAGTTTTACAATCAACATTTAATTTATCATTCTTTTAAGAAAACTTAAACTATAAATTTTCTTTTTATTTAATTCTATATAACTGTGAAATATTAATATCAACAAATTCTCAAATTAAATTTAAAAGTTCAAATTATTAACCGAATATTAATTTATCAAAATTCCAAGATGTTACAATATTCCCTCCTTAAGAAAATTTTGTCCTCGAAATTGAAAGAGAGAGAAATGCAAACAAAGAATAGACGAATTCAGAAAATAAAGAAATGACTTACAGTTTAAGCCGAGATATCTACTCTGCAATTGGGATATGATTTCTTCATATTATCTTCAGTCTTCCAACTACAGTCCTTTGGATCGCCACTCCATTGAACTTTGACCAGCTTCACAATCTTGTTTCTTAATCGCTTCTCATCACGATCTACAATTTTTATTGGCTCTCTTCTAACTGCCAAGTTAGGAGTGATCTCTAGATCCTGCTGAGCAGCTTCTTCAATAATATCATCTGGATCGTGCACATATTTCCGAAGATTAGAAATGTGGAACACATCATGCATGCCAGACAACCAGCTGGGCAGCTGCTCTCGATATGCTAGAGGACCAATCCTTTCTAGAATAGGAAAAGGACCAATATAACGTGGTGCTAGCTTTCCAGTTTTCCCAAATCTCAATACTCCCTGCATCGGAGATACTTTAAGAAGTACAGAATCTCCAACTTGAAATTCCAAATTTCTCCTTCGGCGGTCATAATAGCTTTTTTGACGGCTTTGGGAAGTTAATAACTTCTTTCGAATAAAGTGTACCTTTTCAGTGGCTTCTTTTATCATATCCGGTCCAAGAACAAGTCTGTCACCTGATTCGATCCAGCATGTTGGTGATCGACACGGACGACCATATAAAGCTTCAAAAGGAGCCATTTCTACACTGGCCTGATAACTGTTATTATATGAGAATTCAACCAGATGCAAATGGTCCTTCCAAGAACCACCAAAATCATGCACACAAGCACGCAGTAGGTCTTCTAAAATTCGGTTGATCCTCTCATTCTGCCCATCAAATTGTGGATGATAAGCAGCACTGAAATTTAATTTCGTTCCCAAATCGTCTTGGAATGCTTTTCAAAATCTACTAGTGAAGATCGGATCACGATCACTCACCATACTGCTGGGAATACCATGGAGGCGAACAATTTCCTTTATATATATACCTGCCAAGCTTGCTGCAGTCCGAGTGGATTTAACTAGAATGAAATGAGCATTTTTGGTTAGACGGTCCACAATAACCCAAATCGCTTCATTTCCTTTCTTGGTTCGTGGCAATCCATCAATGAAATCCATCGATACCTGATCCCACTTCCATTTCGGTACTTCCAAAGGTTGAAGTAAACCGGCTACTTTCATTTGATCGCTTTTGATTTGCTGACAAGTAGCACAGCGACTCACATAAATAGATATGTCTCTCTTCATCATTTTCCACCAGAATGTTCTTTTAATATCTCGATACATTTTGTTGACTCCTGGATGGATGTTGAATTTGGACTTGTGGCATTCATCCAAAATTTCACGTTTCAGTTCAGGAACGTCCGGAACACATAACCTGCCTTTCAGCCTAATAACTCCTCTATGATTGGTTTCAAAACTTGTATCTTCGCCTCGAAGAATTTTTCCATAAAAACCTCGAAGAAATTTGTCTTCATTTTGCTTACTAGCGATTTTCTCAAGAAGAGTAGGAGTCATAACCAGATAAGAAAGAATAGTATGTTTTCTACTCAAGGCGTCGGCAACTACATTGGCTTTTCCGGGTGTATACAGAATATCTAAGTCATACGATGCTAGAAATTCCAACCAACGTTGTTGTCGCAGATTCAGATCCTTCTGGGTAAAGAGATATTTCAAGGATTTATGGTCGGTGAATAATTCGAATTTTTCACCTAAAACAAAGAGAATTTATTAAGTATATTTCTTTAGTTAAGCTAGTTCATAAACTGTTAGGAAAGCTGAAAAGATTCTTACCCAGAAGATAGTATCGCCATATTTTTAAAGCGAAAACAACAGCCAAAAGTTCCAAATCATGTGTTGGGTAGTTTTTCTCATGCGTACGTAATTGTCTACTCGCGTAGGAAACCACCTTTCCATTTTGCATTAATACTGCCCCTACTCCTTCACCACATGCATCAGTATAGACAGATAAGCCTTGGTTCCCGTTAACAATAGTGAGAATAGGAGCAGTGGTCAATCTCTTTTTCAACTCCTTAAAAAATTCTTCACATTCTGGAGCCCAAATGAACTTTGCATTTTTCATTGTTAGCTTAGTCAATAGGCAAGCCAACTTCTTTTGGAGTAGTGGGTTGTTTCCAATCAAGAATAGTGGAAATTTTGCTAGGATCTACTGAAATTCCTTCTTCATTAACAATATGGCCAAGGAATTTGACTTCATTGACCTAGAAGTGGCATTTGGAAAATTTTGCAAATAGAACACTTCTCCTTAGTATTTCCAATACGATTTTAAGATGTTCGGCATGCTCTTCTTTAGTCTTAGAATAGATCAAAATACAGAAATTTATTCAAAACTTCCCGAAACACATGAGTCATGAGATCTACGAAGTATGCTGGAGCATTGGTTAGCCCGAAAGGCATAACTAACCATTCGTAGAACATATCAGGACCTCTGAAAGCGGTCAGATGGACACAATCTTCGGCGATTCGTAATTGATGGAATCCTTGGGATAGATCCATTTTTGAAAAGAAACGAGCATCATGAAGTTGGTCGAATAGATCATCAATTCTGGGCAGTGGAAATTTATTTTTGAGAGTTTGTTTATTTAGATCGCGGTAATCAACACACAATCTCAAAGATCCGTCTGATTTAGCAACAAATACGACGGCTGAGTCCCATTCAGAAACACTGGGTCGAATTAATCCTTTTGCTCGTAGTTCATCAGTTTGATGAACCAATTCAATCTTTTCCCTGGGTGCCATCCTGCGACTTGCATGAACAACAGGACGAGCACTAGGTACAAGATCAATTCGGAATTCTATTTCTCGGTGAGGAGGTAAAGATTTCACTTCTTCAAATACGTCAGAAAAATCCCGAACAACAGGTATAGACTGCAAAGTGGGTTCAAGATATCCCAAAGTATACATCAATCTATCTCTCCTTGGACTTGGATCCTCACAAGAGATTTCAATAAAATTTCCAAAACTTGTTTTGATTAAAACTGTCCGATTATTACAATCCAATATAGCTTCGTACCTCGATAACCAGTTCATACCGAGTAAGATTTCAAATTCATTAAATTCGAGGACAAAAAGGTTGATAGGAAATCGACAGCTATCATATGAAATAGGAACTCTCTTACAATATGAACAAAGATTTGCGGGACCTCCAACCGGATTTTTCACGCAAATAGGATCGTCAACAAATTTAGTTTTAAGTCCTAATTCATTTGCGGTTTGTTGGGAGATAAAGCTATGTGAAGCTCCTGTATCAAATAAAACTCTAACAGTTCTATCATTAATAGTAAGGTTACCTTCCAGAACGCTTTTTCCCTTATCAGCTTTTGAAGTTGAGGGGTCCTTCTTTACCGTATAAACTTTTGTCACCTGCGCTGGCTTCATCACTGGGCAATCTTTAACAAAATGTCCCGGCTTGTGACAATTGTAGCATTCTTTAGCTCCTCTAACAGTTTCTTGCTTCTTCGGTTTTGGGTAGCTATTTGAATAATGACCCTTCTCTTTGCAGTTGTAACAAGTGACATTTTCTGCCGCGCTTCCCTGAATGCTCCTCTTCTTGTCATTGCCTTGCCAAGGTTTCTTGCCTCCAAATTTTCGCTTTTTGACTACCTGAATTTCCTTTCTCTTCCAGGGCTTCTTGCACATCAAGGGTAGCGTATCTGTACCCCATATCTACTAAATCTAAAAAAGATTCTTTAACGTGGCCCGTCATTCTTTCATGATATTTCTGGTTCATTCCTCGGATAAACCTATCGTTTTTCTTAAGAGGTGTGTCTAGAAATTCCGGGCCAAACCGAGATAGTTCGCTGAATTTATTAAAGTATTCTTCAAACGACAAACTTCCCTGTTTCAAATCCAGAAATTCCTGATACATTCTGGAAATTCCCGCCGACGGCATGTAACGTTTCTCAAACACTTCCTTAAAACGATCCCAAGTAAATTCTTCCTCGGGTTCATCTATAATGATGGTTTCCCACCAAGCTGAAGCTTCTCCTTGGAGTTGCCAAGAAGCTATAAGTCTCTTCTGCTCATCCTGTAGTTTTAGCCCTTTAAAAATCTTCTCACACGATCTTACCCAAGCTTGAGCCTCAATAATTGACTCCTTGCCGGTGAACGGTTTGCCACCAAGCTTTTCGAACTTCTTATATAAATCAGCCAAGTCCGGCTGCTGCTGAATATCTATTACTGCTTCTGCGGCTGGGGGAATTTGATTAGGTGCTGCGGCATTCCCTTGACCCCTAGCTCTTCCTCTGCATCCGCTCATTTTCACTATCTGAGATTAGTAAGAAAATTGATTTAGATATACAGACGAGATATCTTAAGGAATATCAGCAGTAAAAAGAAATAGACTAAGAAAATTTAAAGTTTCAGTCTTGGTTATGCTCATTCTAGGGTATACCTCACCCTATCTCTAATGAGCCATCTAATGTGTTATACTCCGTAGCTAAAGTTCTTACTCAACCAACAGCTCTGATACCACTTGTGACGACCCAAACTCGATGTCCGATAACCGACATCAAATTTGCATCGCCGGAGCTTATAACAACAATTAGATGAATATAAAACATGTGGATGTCATTCACAAATATTCACAGGTTCGATGTGGGTTTCGGATAACAACTGAAATCCGATTCCCTGTCGCATCGAAGTTTAAATGCCGTTTTACGGGAAACAAGGTTTTCTCATAAATACAGAACGAATCACAATCACAATGCAGTACATGGTAATTTATATAACACAGTATCACAATCAGAACAGAAATATCAATATAAGTTAACAGCAATAGTTAATTTATTTCAAATGTGGTTTAAATAAATTTACCACACAATTATTTTAAATCGATGATAAGAATTTGAAAAAATAATTTAAATCCAAATTAACTCGATTAATTATTTCCAAATTAATAAATTCTTACTTACTTAAATTTATTTAAATACTTAATTGTTTATAAATCAATTTTCTTATTACAATTTTTAAATCATTCTAAATTTCCTTTTAAAACTATTAATATAAATTGTTTACCTTAATTATCATTTGAAAATCTGTTATATAAAAAAAAATTAATTTATTGCTACATTGAAATTTAATGTAAATTAATTTTAAATTCTTGTTTTAAAATTTAATCATTTAATTAAAGGGTTGATTAAATTTTATTTTAAACTTCCTTTACTTAATTAAAGAATTAACAAATTCTAAAACATTTGTTAAATAATTTAACTTAACTAAATCTATATTGTTTACATTGCAAACACAAAATTTTCCTATCATTGTTAACTTGAAGATTTGAATGGGCTTTGCCCATATAAAACAACCCGAGTAAAAACCCAGGTCTCACTCGCGTTTACCCCGGGTTCTTCACGTTACATCCCCGAGACCTTCCCTTTCTCTCCTCATCCCAGTTTCTTTTCTTCTTCCAGTTTCTTTTTTTTTCCTTAAGTTTAAATTTTAGCTAACTAAAATAGCATCAGGGAGTCCGAAGCAAACCAAAAAAAACTCGAGCATGAGATGCAACATACTGATACTCAAAAACGACCGACACGAGACCCTCCTGTGCACGTGTACACCACCACGCCTCGCTTCGATGGCGATCGCAACCTCCAGCAAGTCGCGCTTCATCCCCTCGTTCACAACCCAAACTCGATTCGAAAAAAAAAATTGAAATTTTATTTTTTTGCACCTCGAGTCGAACTGTTGCCCAGACACCCCCACGCAAAACCCTTCGCCCACTCTCCTCTGGCCATTATCGGCCACCAACCTTGTACCCTAGCTTCGTCATCACGCGACGCCTCTGTTCACCCCACTGACACGCGGTCCGGTCAGCCATAGGTGGCGCGGCACCATGGTTTCTAACGTGAACAGAAAAAGGGGTTTAAACCCTAATCTTGATTCGTTCTCCCCATTCACACATTACAAAAATTCTTCAACAATTTTTTTGGATTCGTAGGTGTTCAAGCATGCTTCCATACGAATTTCAATATTTATAATTGATTTGATTTTCAGCAATTCATAAAAGTACAACTTTTGTTCATATACCAATTTCTCTAAGAATACCAAACTAAAAATCTAAACTTTTGCTTTAAAATTCACGTCTTGCAGTATAGGTTCAATAAATATTCTTGAATTTATATTTTACAACAATTTATTTTTATCAATATTAGTGAAGATCTGTAAACCAAAGTTACAGTGGTGATATTCCACTGCATATTTAAATAAACTTTGCAAAACCTTGTTTCTTGGATTAAACAACTTGATTTATTTGAAAAAAACCAAGCTTGTTAGTGGTTAAAGCAAATAGACTTCAGTTTTTTTTTTTAAACACATGTAATCCCTGCATGAATGTTTACAGAGAACACAGAGCATCATACTGGAATATGAACAAAGCAGTTGTAATTGAAGTTTAAACTATTTTAAATAAACTTAATATCCTTTAGAAAATCATGTTTACTTACATGGAAATCTTTGAAAACAGAGAACACTTTGTTTTCTTATCTTTTGAAGGCCTGCTTTTTGATCTCTGTCTTTGTTTTGCTTAGGAGATGATAATACCCTGACCTCCTTACTTGCTGATAATATTAGTGCACTTAGCTTTTCTTTTCTCTTTTTATTTTCTTTTCTGATCTTTTCAAAAATTTGTTGAACGTATAAACTAAGACAATTGCCATGTATATAAGGAGGACATGCAGGCTCAAGTACAGTACAGAGCATCATTGTATTGTATACTTATTCTATACAAGCTTTGTACTTTGCAACTATTTGCACATTTTTTCTTTCTTACTATTTCGAACTGACTTGTTCCTGGGCTGAGTTGCAATGCATTAAATGAAGCATGTAAATGGAATGTTCATGTTTCCCCTTTTTCTATGTTGCAGCATGTTCTTGTTCAATTTGATTTTATAAGTACACTTTTATATCTTTGTTTGTTGACTAACAAACTAAATTTCAGCTAAAATGCTTTTGTAAATGCAAAGGAGTAAATAGCATTTAATACAAGCATTAAATGAAGCATGTTACTTTGCATACTTTCAGCATGTTATGTTTACATTGGATTATTACAAGTACATTTTATTACATCAAGTTTTTGTTTACATATAAATATACTCACAGCAAGGTTTTGTTTACATTTACTTACAGCAAGTATGTTTTGTTTACTTAAAATTTCTTTTATTTTTCTATTAAGGTACTTACTTTCTTATTTACTTACGTGCTTTTGTTTTATTCTTTTAGCAAGTATCATTTTACTTTTGTTTTACTAAATGAAAGTGTTTGTTTTAATTAACTTATTCCTTATTTTACTTTGTTGATTGAAAGAGTTTTGTTTTAGTTTCTTACACTTACCTGGTTTGATTTAGTAACATATTCATTTGATTCTTGTATGTAATCTTATTACTACATATTTATTTTATTTTATTTTCCATTTGAAGTTTTACAATCAACATTTAATTTATCATACTTTTAAGAAAACTTAAACTATAAATTTTCTTTTTATTTAATTCTATATAACGGTAAAATATTAATATCAACAAATTCTCAAATTAAATTTAAAAGTTCAAATTATTAACCGAATATTAATTTATCAAAATTCTGGGATGTTACACAAAGAGCTTGAATCTAAGCTTAAAAGAGAAACATTTCCTAAATTAGGTTTAGGAATTTCTGAAATTGGTAAGAGAATGAGTTGGAGAAGAAGAAGATGAGGCTTACCAAAGCTTCTTCTATAAATTTGGAGCTAGAACTTGATTTGCAATAGAAAACTAGGGCTTGGAGTTTTAATTTCCCATTCCACTGTCCATTGTTGTTAAATCTTAAGTATTTGGAATTAGAAATGAAGTAATGAAGAGGAGATGGGTGAAGCTTGGGTCTAATGGGCTGAAACAAAGCCAAAGCCCTGAGTGAAAAAGTGGAAAAATTCCACTAACTCCAAACATATCAAAGTCTATACTTAAAAAGATCGCAACCATCATTTTGAACTCAATGGGGGTGGTCTTGAGTCCTAATTTAACTGTTTGCAAAAAGTAGCTTTTCGGACTATAATACGACTAACGATGAAATATTTAAATAAAATATTTAAATACTCAATCGTAAAATATGCGGGTTGTTACATAAAATTTCTTCAAAATTTCTTCAGTGAAATATTTCCTCAACACATTATTCCAATTTAAATCAAGTATTTTGTATTATAACAAATTTACTTTCAAACAATTTTTAAATACGTGCTCCACAAGTCTTACAGTATTTATTGTAAAGTACTTCTTAATATAAAAAATTCTAAGTCATGACCATTTTATTAAATACTTTTCACAATATTTTATTTAAATGATGTTTTTAAACAAAAATTATTTCAATCAAAATGTTTTAGCAAAAAATTGTTTTTCCAAAGACTACAAACTAAATCCAATTTCTAGTCAAAATATTTTCTCCAATGATATCCTTCCGCAAAATACTCTTAAATAACATATTTTTACATTAATAATTATTCCTTATAAAAATATCGTCATAAAAATATTTTATTTCATGAATTGCTTTATTTTTTCCCATATGAAGTTTCCAACAAATCACTTTAAGCTCAAAAGCAAAAAAAAATCTTTTTTAATAAAATGTTTTTAAAACAAAAAATGTATATTTAATATAACATTTTTAATTAGAACTTCACAGATATAAGCTTATTTGTTAAGGTTAAATTTTAATCAAAAATTAATGTAATGTGTGTGTCACTATACTTATAACAATCACTTAACCCCTCCAATAAATGCTCGTCCTACAACAGTTCTACTGTGTTTATTCCCCACGTAATGGACATCTTAAATAAACATTCTTATGGTAAGGTAATAATGGTTACACATATAAAATATGCATGCAAAGCATACAAATCACAAATGAGAATGCTCTCTTAATTTGCACGTTAACCCAATCTAGGGTGCAAATTCTCGATTCTAAATGGTTTAAATCTATTTAAGGCTCGGGGAATTGCTAAACCTAAGCTCTGATTTGTAGTGTGATACCCTACTATTTTCAACATCTAAAATCAGTGACAAATGTCATCAATCTATGCTTGCACATTAATCTGAACATTAAAAATAGTAGACCAATGGTTGTATGATTCAAAATTCCAAACTATTAAAATTAAAAGGGAAAACTAGTAGCTGAAATAACATATGTATACATTTTCAGCAGTTAAAAATCATATAGATTTAATATATTAAACAACATCCATGATTTTTAATACATTAACCATCATTAGTCAATAAAAATGTAACTATGATGCAAGGTATATACCGAGTCAAAAACCTATGGATATGACCTATATTTAGACCTTTGCTGCCTCCTTAGCTCTTACTTGCAACTTTACAAATACATGCATGTGTGTGTGTGTGTATCTAATAAAGGGAAGAGATGGTCAACTATAATTTGACTGTACCTTACCTATACACTCCAGCCAAATGCTCGAGAGCTATTGTAGAATGAAGGTTGCCGATGTACCCTTTTGGGATGAAGCCCATGTATTTCTGTTTCTCGCTCTTTTCCTACATCAAATACTCTTTAACACATAATGTCGCACAACCATAGCAACCATGTACCCAATCCAAGCATAAAACATTATTCTATAAAGCCACTTCTACCAATCATCATACATATGGGATGATAATAATAATGACAACACGCAAGCATCACACAAGCTTACAACACTCAGTGTCAACCCTGAAAATAAAATGGATCAACAATAACAAATTCCATCAAATGTGTATTAATCCTATATACTAGTAATAGAAATAAAAATTCATCAACTGTGTATGAACCCACTATATTAGTAACACAATCACCAACTCATCAAATGTGTACTAATTCACTATATTAGTAACACAAGCATCAATTTGTCAAATGTATACTAACATGCTATATTAGTAACACAAACATCAAATTGTCGTCAAACAAAACCATAATTAACTGCATTCTACGTAGTAATAATGGCTAATTACCGTATAATTTATTCTAAAGCAATTCCATTCCACATAACAGTTGTATATATGATAATTTCAAAATAATTAACATATATGAGCCATACTATTCAGTTTAGCTTATTTACACTTATAGTTTCCATTTAAGTATAAAATCATTTTATTATTGTTTATTATAAAAACACATTTCTTAATTCTACCCCAAAATAACAATAATTTCCCTAAAATGATAATACACTTTTAAAGTTCTTTATTTCCAAAATATCACCTCAAATATCTAAAATGTTGTTATTTGATCGAAAATGGTTATTTACTTCAAATTACTTTCAAAATCAATAATATTACTATTTTATGTCAAAATAATAAAATATACTTGAATCACTCTATTACCGTTGATGCCAAAAATGGAACCCAAAAACCTGCAAAAATTTTGAGGTCTGGAAAAAATTATATGAAAAGAAAAGAGAACACCAGAATTTTATAGTGGTTCGGCAACCTCTGGCCTACATCCACTGTAAGTTATTGATTATTTGATTGAGAGGCACAAGTATAAGGGATTGACAAGTTCTTGTAACCTAAAATAGCCAACAGTATCTGCCTTAGTAACTATAAAGAGGAGAGATAAGAGATGAAGAATACAAAAGAATAAAAAGTCCTTTTCCAATAGCCAAAGGGTCTGTATTTATAGGGAAATCATCTGGTAGAACCAGGGCCCAAGAGATATGAAGTCTAGATCCATCAAACGTGTAGAAATGAGTTCTAAGGCCCTAATCCCAATAAAAACCACTCGATACCGAGAGGTTCTCCTCGATACCTCTAGGTTTTTATGACTGGGAACACCACCTCCTTCTTTTATTTTGCCTCATGTCTTTGACCCATTGTATTCCAAATACTTTTTCTTGAAGGTTTGAGTCATTTCTGATAGTTCCCGATACTTTCTCTTCTTTCTTTGATTTCTTAAGAATCCTTAGATTTGTTCGCCTATCCCTAAGAAAAAACACTCCATGATGATCACTTGAGTTAGAGCTTCACGTGTAAGGGGGTTTAGGTGGTCCCATGGTTGATAAAAAAGGCCGGTACTAAGTGGTTGGGCTCGGTACTAAGTGGTCCCTATTTAATTCTATTCCTTTAAAATTTTCTGAATGTTTTCTTACTTCCTTTCTAAGTATGTTTCCATGTTAGTGAATCATTTTATCTTCATCTTGACATTCTAATTTCCAATGAGAATCTGCTTGGTTAAAAAACTGGTTAACAATTGTTTTCATTAACAATTTATTACTATTTAACTTAAAAAATAACAATACTCAATTTTGAATCTCAAAACTCATTTTATTGTTACTTATTCAAATTTAACCAAAATTACTTTTGAGAACACATTTTATTACTATTATTATCATCATATCCCAAACATCTCTTGCTTTTATTTCACGAATAATAATAATAATACTTTTCCTTAAACTCCATAAAAATAATTATATTGTTATTTACTCAAAACAAGATTATTTTTGTAACAATCATATCATTATTTATTAAATCACAATTTACTTTAATAAATAATAATAAATTTCCAAAATTCACTTTAAAAATAGATTTCTTTGTTATTATTTATGAGTTTGACTAAAAATTCAAAAATAATAACTTTATTAAATTTTTCATGTTGACTTCTGTAAAATTTATTAAATCAATGTTATTTATAAATATCACTAAATTTGTAAACAGTATTATCTTCCACTTATTTATATACTTTCCTATAACTACACAATCTCCCATATATTCTATTAATTATTTTCCCAAATCAGTAACTACCAAAATCACAACAACATTTCACAACATATACATATTCACCAAAAGCGCATAGTATACATCGATCAATATATATATTCATCGTAGGATATTCATTTAATATTTTTAGACACAAATAATTAAATTATGTAATCATAACAACATGTTCTTGCAAACAGCTCAAAAAGTCAACAAACCACATGCCAGATTGTCCGAATTTCACCAAGAGTCCAACAGGACAATCGCACATGAATTGTATTTCATATACAAAAGTTCTTAAGGTTATAAGATCTGAATAGCAACATAATGGATGTATCCATATGAAATATTATTTAGTTAATATAGCATTATGTCACGTCTGTCGCGTGCTGTCTAGACCAAACCAATTTTCACCATTAACCTCCAACTTTGACACCAATTTGGGCCAACTATAGTCGAGTTAGACTGAACACCGCCATTGTATTACTCATCTCAAGATCTACAAACCCATGTCATCAATTCTGTGTATTACCTTCCGAGTTAGAAATGTCCAATTTAGCACTCGGTCCCACTATCAAACTTTGACCATGATTTTCGATTAACACGGGCATTGAATCTAAAATTGAATTTTTGATATCCCTTCCCCTCGTTGAGAGCTTTGATTTTATATATTATAATGTAGGTTATGGGAAATTTGAATTTTTGAATGATTTTGGATCAGGGATAACAATCCTTCATTAGAGGAGATAAAGATGGAATTTCATGATTAATAAAACAGAGCTATTGTGATAATTACCTTCTAGGGTTTCCTAACATTGTTTATATGGGTAATGAGGCGGGTTTAGTTATATGCAATCATTTGGCCCGGAAGTGGTTATGTATCATATTTTAACACTGTAACACCTATATTTTATAAACTGTAACTCCAAATTTATCAAACTTATATCTTAAACTGATCAAATCGAAAAGACACATGTAACGGTTATAGATGCAATGCCTAAATCACCCTTTAGTCGAAAACCCTTTTAAATTAATTGAATATTAGTGTAAAATTTATGAATCGTTACACTATCTCCATTGCCTCATACTCAACTCCTTCTGATAAGATATGATACTTCAAAGACTTACGGTATGTATACAACTCGAACGGTTCTCCCAAAAGATAATCTCCTAATATTCAACGTAAAGATCACTCTACCAACCCTAGGTCATGAATCGGATGCCGAACTTCATGCGGCCTAGTCTTTCATTACCCACAACATCAGTCCTAGTCTTCCTAGTCTTTCATTACCCACAACATCAGTCCTGACTTCTCCTTCATTGTGTCCAACAGTACCATTATCCTTTCTCCACCCCTTGGATTTTGCAAAATTAGTAACTATATCGGCACAGTAGATCCTAGCATCATTATGCATTAACCAGTCCGTACCCAACATTTCCCCTTACCCTGTGAGAAATGCAGATTACGGATCTTAAGGCTAAGATTAACACTAGAGGGGGTGAATAGTTTTAATAAAGAATTACTAAATCTTTTTAATTTATGTTAATTTAGACACAAAAGTATGCAATATACAGACACATATATGATCACAGAAACAATCACAGATGCAAAAATAAAATAAAAGCAGTGAAGGAAAGAACACACCGGATTTTATACTGGTTCGGAGTTACCCTACATCCAGTCCCGCAACACAAGTACGGATTTCCTTTCAAAAGCAATTGTACAACACCCTCGGTTTCAAGGCTACGAGGTACACCCTCCAGAATTTTGATCCTCTGTGTAGAGATACTTGATTTCCGGGCCACAAGTTTACCCAATTGATTTACCAAGGCTACAATCGCACCTTTTCCCTTTTGATTGATTTCCAAGGCCACAATCACACCTTTTCTCGCTTAATAGATTACAAAGAAGTCTATAACTCTGAATAGCACTGAGAATCTTGTAGAGATAGTGATAGAGAATCAAACTAGAAGTAATCGAGTATGATTCAATGTTGATTTCGGTAGAGTAATGATAAGAATATGTATTAAGAAATGAGGAAGAAGAAGAGGAGTGAAAACCAGAAAATTATGATTAAAAATTCGTTGAAACTGACCCATATTTACAGAAGAACAACAGCCATGACCATTCATGAAGAGTTATGGCGAATATACACTTTTGAAATTTGAATTTTTGAATCAAACTGTCACCATGTCGACATGGTCATGTTAGGCATGTCGACATCCCAAAGGATTTTTTGGTGTTTTTGATTTTCTTTGAAAATAACCTTTATCTTATAAAAACTATTTTAAACTTTATAAATATACTTGACTATAGTTAAAATTCATAAGTAAATATAAAGAATAATATATATATATTTTAACCATAATTTTATATTTAAATCTAAGTATAATATTTAAAAGTTAAATATATTATTTAGAAAGATAGTTTAAAATCAGGAGTAATTTGACTTTGAAAATAAAGATGTTTTTGAGGCTAAAATTATTTAAAATCAGGATCGAGGGTTTTGATCTTTTAAAAGGAAAGTTTTGAAAACATTTTGAAAACGGGATATAATTTTGAAAAATCATTTTGAATAAAAGTCAACGGATACAAAACAATGTTCCACTAGATTTTTCATAGGTTCCATCCTACTTAGGGTTCCATCCCTTTAATGGGCTCGAAATGGATTCCATTTCATGAATAAATTGGATTTTAAGATGTCAGTGCTTTTCTATGAGTTTTAACAAAAATTCCTAATAATAATAAAAAAATACTTATCCTTGAAATCTTGAACTCTTGACAGTCTCGATACTCATGAGTCTTCTATCTTGGTATTTTATCTTGATATCTTGCATCTCTATACTGTACAGTCTTCATTCTTAGTACCTGCATGGTTAAATCCTGCATATACATATATATATATATATATATATATATATCTAAACTTATAATGTTAGTATTTATATTTTATAATCTATTCTAAGGTTGTTGTCATCAAAACCATCATCTCACGGACTAACAATCTCCCCCTTTTTTACGATGACAACCTTTGTTTACAAAATATTATTTCTATCTTAATAACTCCCCTTAAAACTAACAACTCCCCCTTAATCTATACCTAACTATCCTATTTTATATTTCTCCCCCTTTGTCATCAACAAAAACTTTATCTAAACTAGATAACTCCAAACCATATAACTCCCCCTAAAACTATTACTCTATGACATGTGATTATAATGATAGTGTTATCATAAATAATCAACACTTAAGTCTAATACTAAAACATAGTTCTAAACTATTAACTATCCTAACTAAGAATTCACCATAATAATTATAATAAAAACACATATAAGAGCACGAGTTATTTATTACATATATGGTTGTATTTACACGAGTCATAAATAACATCAATCATAGACTCCTCTATTTTCGTTACACGAGCAAGAGTAGTGCATTGGAATGGACCAGAAGTACGAGAGGGAAATGAGAAAGTTGATTTTATGTTTGATTTTGAGGATGAAGCCATGATTTTATTTATTTCAGAAGAGAGAATGAAGAGAAAACATAGAGAATGAATGAAAAGTCGAAATTGAGAAGAATATATAACTAAATTTTTGAATTTTGGTGGGAAATTTAAAAAAAAATCAAAAACGTTATATGTCGCCATGTATACCTAGGGGATGTTGACGAGGTCTTTTTAAAATTTAACTCTTTCATTTATTTTGATAACAATTGTTAATTGTACTTGTTATTTATATTTTATATTTCAGTTATAGAACAAATTCCTAATTCTCTTCTTAATTTAGTAAATATTGATTCATTTAAAGGTTTTGTTAAGATACCAGCAATTTGATTTTCAGAATTGATATAATGGAGAGTAACTACTTCCTTGCTTATATTATCTCTGAGAAAATGATGTTTGGTATCAATATGTTTAGTTCGAGCATGTTGTGTAGTATTTTTGGATAAATTTCTCGCACTCGTATTGTCACAATAAATTGGAGATTTTGAGAAATTTAAACCAAAATCTTTTAAGGTTTGTTGCATATATATTACTTGAGAACAAGCCAAAGCTGCAGAAATATACTCTGCTTCAGTTGTTGATAAAGAAACTGTGTTTTGCTTTTTACTAAGCTAAGAAATCAAAGAATGCCCCAAAAAGTGACAAGTCCCACTTGTACTTTTTCGGTCTGATTTCAACCAGCATAGTCAGCATCACAGTAAGATATTAAGTCAAAAGAATCATTTTTAGGGTAGAATAAACCATAATCAGACGTGTGTTTAACATATCTTATGATTCGTTTCACGGCTTTTAAGTGAGTCTCTTTAGGTTGGGATTGATATCTGGCACAGAGACAGACACTATGCATGATATCAGGTCTACTAGCAGTAATATAGTGTAATGAGCCAATCATTTCTCTATATAATTTTTGATCTACAACTTTCAAGAGATATTGTTTACTAAGGTACTCATTGGTTGCCATGGGAGTGGGTTTTCCACTCACAGTGGTCAAACCAAATTTACTAATTAGGTCTTTAGCATATTTTTCTTGACTAATAAAGATATCATTATCTAATTGTTTTATTTGTAATCCTAAAAGGAAATTTAATTCACCCATATGACTCATCTCAAATTCTTTTTTCATTATTTCAGAAAATTCTTTATTCATTTCAAAATTAGTTGAACCAAAAATGATACCATCTACGTAAACTTGTACTAGTTGAATATCATTTTTATTTCTTTTAATAAAAAGAGTATTATCTACTTTACCAATTTCAAAATTAGATTGCAATAAATAAGATTTTAGTCTATCATACCAAGCTCTAGGAGCTTGTTTTAGACCATGTAGTTCTTTTTTAAGTCTGTAAACATTGATTTGGTAATTTATCATTTTCAAAAAGTGGTGGTTGTTCGACATATACTTCTTCTTTTACAAATCCATTTAAAAAGGCGCTTTTAACATCCATTTGAAATAATTTGAAATTATTATGATTTGTGAAAGCAAGTAGAATCCTAATGGCTTCTAATCTTGCTACGGGAGCAAAAGTTTCATCAAAATCTATTCCTTCTTCTTGATAATAACCATAAGCGACTGAACGAGCTTTATTTCTAACTACCTCTCCTTGTTCATTCATTTTATTTTTATAAACCCATTTAGTTCCAATTATAGTTTTATTTTCTGGTCTAGGAACAAGTTCCCAGACGTCATTTCTAGTAAATTGATTTAATTCTTCTTACATAGCCAAAACCCATGAATCATCAGTTGATGCTTCTATTGGATTTTTGGGTTCAATAGTTGATATAAAAGCTACATTACTCATTTGACTTAGTTGATTTCTAGTTTTAACAACAGATTGCATATCTCCCAGTTTATTTTCTATAGGGTGATCTTTTAAAAGTTTTGCCCTTTTATTAGGATGATCAATTCATTAATAGTTTCAATAGTTCTTGATTTTGATTGATTAAATCCTCTTCATCATTTGTATCTTCAAAAATTTCGAAATTTTCATCAAATGAAACATGCATTGTTTCTTCAATGGTATTAGTTTTTAAATTAAACACTCTGTATGCTTTACTTCTATTAGAATATCCGATAAAGATACCTTTGTCGGATTTAGGATCAAATTTATCTAAATTATCTTTTGTATTTAAAATAAAGCATTTACTTCCAAAAATTCTAAAATAAGATACCTTAGGTTTCTTTGAATAAAGAAGTTCATAAGATGTCTTATTAGCTAGAGGTCTAATTAAAGTTCTATTCAAAATATAATAGGCGGTAGCAACTTCTTCTACCCAAAAATTCTTTGGTAAATTACTATCTGTAAACATAGTTCTCGCACACTCTTGAATCGTCCTATTTTTACATTCTACTACTCCGTTTTATTGTGGAGTTCTTGAAAATGAAAAATTATGAGTTATTTCCTTTTTATTGCAGAATTCCTCAAACTTTCATTTTCAAATTCACGATTACTTCGAATAATTATAATTTTTAGAGAAAATTGATTTTGAATTCTTTTTTAGAATGTCTTAAAACATTCAAAAGTACCACTTTTATGTTTCAAAAATATTGTCCATGTAAATCTAGAATAATCATCTATAATTACAAAGACATATCTACTATGATTTGTCGATAAAATTTGAGATGGACCAAATAAATCAAGATGAAGTAATTCAAGAGGTTTTGAAGTCGAAATCATATCTTTTAACTTAAAAGAATTTTTCCTAAGTTTTCCTAATTGACAAGCATCACATAAACTATCAAAATTTTAAAATTCATTTTAGGGAGACCTCTTACTAGATCATGTTTTGATAGTCTAGATAGGAGTTTGAAATTCAAATGCCCAAATATCTTGTGCCAAATCCAAGGGTCACTTGTATTTGCCAACAGACACAGGTTATCATTTGAAACTTTCATACTAAGAATATATATATTCTTTTTCCTGACTCCCTCAAATATAATGGTTGAATTATTATCTTCAATGTGACATTTATCTTTTTCAAATTTAATTTTATAACCTTTATCACATAGTTGACTTATACCTAGCAGATTATGTTTCAGATTCTTAACTAGCAAAACATTAGTAATAGTAGGAGTTTCAGAATTACCAACTTTGCCGATGCCAATCACATATCCTTTTGAATTTCTTCAAAGTTAACCAATCCTCCTTCTTTGTATATTATATCATTCAGTATATCTGGATTGCCAGTCATGTGTCTAGAACATCCACTATCAAGTATCCATTTGTTCTTTCTGATCTTCACAATTTGTCCATTGTGGATTGATTCCTCAACACCCATAAAGCATGGTTCCTGCACATCGAACAATTTTGGTAGATAACTTAAATTTGAATATTTATTATATGCAGACTTATGAAACAATGATTATTTGAATACTTATAAATTAGTATTAACGAATATAGCCATTTTAAAAACTTTTCAAAAATCAGATTATGAAACTTTGAAAACTTGGCTCTAATACCACTTGTGAGAAATGCGCATTACGGATCTTAAGGCTGAGATTAACACTAGAGTGGGGGTGAATAGTGTTAATAAAGAATTACTAAATCTTTTTAATTTATGTTTATTTAGACACAGAAGTATGCAATATACAAACACATATATGATCACAGAAACAATCACAGATGCAGAAATAAAATAAAAGCAGTAAAGGAAAGAACACACCTGATTTTATACTGGTTCGAAGTTACCCTACATCCAGTCCCGCAACACAAGTACGGATTTCCTTTCAAAAGCAATTGTATAATTACACCCTCGGTTTCAAGGCTACGAGGTACACCCTCCAGAATTTCGATCCTCTGGGTAGAGATACTTGATTTCCGGGCCACAAGTTTACCCAATTGATTTACCAAGGCTACAATCACACATTTTCCCTTTTGATTGATTTCCAAGGTTACAGTCACACCTTTTCTCGCTTAATAGATTACAAAGAAATCTAAAACTCTGAATAGCACTGAGAATATTGTAGAGATAGTGATAGAGAATCAAACTAGAAGTAATCGAGTATGATTCATTGTTGATTTCGGCAGAGTAATGATAATAATATGTATTAAGAAATGAGGAAGAAGAAGAGAAGTGAAAACCAGAAAATTATGATTAAAAATTCGTTGAAACTGACCCATATTTATAGAAGAATAATAGCCATAACCATTCATGAAGAGTTATGGCGAATAGACACTTCTTTTAAAATTTGAATTTTTGAATCAAACTGTCACCATGTCGACATGGTCATGCTAGGCATGTCGACATCTCAAAGGATTTTTTGGTGTTTTTGATTTTCTTTGAAAATAACCTTTATCCTATAAAAACTATTTTAAACTTTATAAATATACTTGACTATAGTTAAAATTCATAAGTAAATATAAAGAATAATATATATATATATATATATATATATATTTTAACTATAATTTTATATTTAAATCTAAGTATGAATATTTAAAAGTTAAATATATTATTTAAAAAGATAGTTTAAAATCAGGAGTAATTTGAGTTTGAAAATAAAGATGTTTTTTAGGCTAAAATTATTTAAAATCAGGATCGAGGGTTTTGAATCTTTTAAAAGGAAAGTTTTGAAAACATTTTGAAAACATGATATAATTTTGAAAAATAATTTTGAATAAAGTTAGCATATACAAAACAATGTTCCACTAGATTTTTCGTGGGTTCCATCCTACTTAGGGTTCCATCCCTTTAACGGGCTCGAAGTGGATTCCATTCCACGAATAAATTGGATTTTAAGATTCCAGCAATTTCCTACGAGTTTTAACAAAAATTCCTAATAATAATAATAAATACTTATCCTTGAAATCTTGAACTCTTGATAGTCTCGATACTCATTAGTCTTCTATCTTGATAGTTTATCTTGATATCTTGAATCTCTATGCTGTACAGTCTTCATTCTTGGTACCTACATGGTTAAATCTTGCATATACATATATATATATATATATATATAAACTTTTAATGTTAGTATTTATATTTTATAAACTATTCTAAGGTTGTTGTAACGTCCCGCCTTTTCGCACGCTTAAATCGACACACATGCCAATTTAAACCATACGAAAGGGCGGATTGTTATGTGGTAAATCAGAAAAACAAGAAAGAAATAAAACAAAATAGAATCTCACAGCGGAAGGATAAAATATAATAATCAAATATACAGTTTATAAAGTTGTTTTACAAAATATTCGATTACACTTACAAATACGATATCATTTCCATTTTAAAACCCAAATCAATATGATATCATTTTTAATTTCAAATATATCCTTTTCCAAAAATCATAGCATTTACAAATCTATATACCTTGAAACCATAGCTTTGAAACGTAACTTTTAATACTTAATGGTTTAAATACTATATTACTTTATATAATAAAATAGCTTCTTTAAAGTTCACAATAAATTCCCAAAATCAATTTGAACCTCCAAATAAACCATTTTAATTCCCATATATTTCAAAGCTTAAAAATTCTATATTTCAACTTAAATTTTTATAGTTCATATATTTCAATCTTTAAATATTCCACTATTTCAAACTGGATTCTTCGTTAATTTAATATATATCAAATCTAATTCCTATTATTTAAATTTGAAATGTTTACTTAATAAAACAAATATTATTTAAGTAAAACCCTTAAACTTCAATAACAGGATATTCTTTTAACTGACTTAACTTGATAATATTCTTTAAAACAATTTGATATACGTTTAAATCCCCTATCAAAAATCAAGTTATAAAATCGTACCTTTTAAATCTTAATTTATTTACATTTCAAAATAAATTTTTCGAGGATAATTCTTAAATACTTTAATTCAAATCATATTCACATTTATCTTCAACCTTACTTTTATTTGAGTTATTGTAACGACCCACTATTTTGTACCATTCAAATTCGACGATAAATTAAAACTTATCAAACTTGAACAGTTCAAAACAATAGATTGTAAAAAAATTGGAGAAAATGAAATCAAATCACAGAATCACAGACACAGAAATCAAAATACTCGCAGCGGAATTTAAAAATAACTTAGTGGTTCATGAAGCCACTATCAATAGTCTCAAAACAAACAAAATTTTACATAGTCTTTAAACCCAAAATAGTTTGAAACAACCATAGCCAATCTCAATATCCAATAGTCTTGATTACATAATTTAAGATAAAGAACTGAACGGAAAGTTTGCCAGCAGCTTGAAAGGTGATCTACAGAAGTCCTAGCTCCGAAATGAAGACTGAACTGCAACTCAGGCTGACCCGAGCGTAAAATAAAACATAAACACTCGAGTCAGGACATACATACTTATACAGTGTAAGCCAATTCAAGTGTACTGTAATATAGAGCAAGTAACTTAAAGTATGCTTGGGACCGCCCATCCTTTAAGGATCCGTTAAACTATTTACTATGTAGTAATAATTTCGCTATTATAATAGTGCCTATATTAAAATAAACTTACTTTTAAATAGCGTTAAGGGGTTACCCATATAGCCCTTAACACATAATATATTCCCATAGTCTATACAGTACCGTAATCTCCCCCGTAGTAGGCGTCGTCAGAGGGCACTCCATAGGTATGGTACAAAACCAAAATCGTATAAGGCTCGCTATGGTAGGTGACACGGCACAACTAGGCAATGCCAGGGTAGATATACCAATTGCTATCCGGACTGGTGGAAACGCATAGCTGCAGCTACCGCCCACCTTGAACAAACTCCCCCAAAATCAAAAAAAATAAGGATGGCCATCGAATCAATCCAAAGTCAGAGTATAGTATCGAAGAGGAGTTTTCGATAAAGGGCGCTAAACCCCTTGGCCCGATAATCGCTCCTGTTTTAGCCACCTTATGCCAACTCATGGGAGTCGCGTCCACGTACATACCTCAATAGAACGTCACCACCATCCTACTTCATTCTGGAATCTCCACCGCGTTCCATGTTGTCAAAATGGTTTTCGGTATCGACAGAGAGTATGTCCATATCTGATCCCGGTCTCTTTGCCAACCAATCGTTATTATTATTGCCCGTGGTTATACATTTCAAAATAGTTTATTTTTAAATCCCAATACTTCGTTTAACTTTCAAAAGTAAAGTTATAAAAGCTTCAAATCAATATTCAAAATCTCATTTCGGCCAACGACAACACTTATCAAGTGCTACTGTAGCCCTTTTATTTATTCGGGTTTAGTTTAAGTTCCGCAACCACGGCACTTACCAAGCACTGCAATAGCTTTTAATTAATTTCAGCCTTAAGGTCATTCGCATCAACTACGGCACTTACAAAGTGCGGTAATATCCTTTACAATAGAATTTAAGTAAATAAAATTCCAGATATAAATTTGTAAATAATTAAACTTTGATTTAACTCATTTAACTTATAAAACTATATTTCCACTTTTAACAATAGTCATTTAAATTTCAAATATATGATTTATATGAGGTAAATTTCATAATTGCACATCAACTTCTTATGTTCACTTATTAAAGTCAAATCAATATTTTCTATCCTTCACATTCAAAATTTACATAGTAAATAAGTTTAGTTATTATTCCAAAATATAACTATTTCTAAATTTTTCTTAACTTGCCCATTTCTTAAACTAGACTCTCTTTTCCTAAGTTAAGATATATTCCAATTTTTATTATTGGTACTTACTTTATTAACCGTTTAATTTATAGGAAAATTACATAGCACCTTATTTATCATTTAATTTCAGTTTTATCAAATATACTTTATTTCGTTCCTTTACAAAAATTACATTCCAAAATGAATTTATATTCAAATTCCAAATCAATCCTTTATTTATATATATTTAGTCGTATAAAATCACTAAAATCATTTTTCCAATTCAAATCAACAATGGTATGATATACAAATTTAAAATACTTAAATTTTTCCAAAAAACTATACATATATAACCACGGGTCTGTATAATGTTTCTACCTAGGTCAAGTGGTACGGATAATATATCATTTCAATCCATAATTTACAAAGAATATCCGGGTTCTATCATTTCAAACCCGCAATCCCAAGTTAAATAAATAACTAAATAAATAAATATACAAATATCGTTCAGGCTTATCATTTCAGCCCGAAACGATTTCTATTCTATAAGGAACTTGCAGTGTGATTAGACAGTAAATAAATAATTAGTATAATTGCATAAATAAAATAGTAGATAATACGACTGATGATGTGTCAATTAAAAAATGAGGTTTTACCATCATAAATTTTTATCACAGGCGGATAAAATTTAAATATAATTATTTACAATTACACTTGTTGTTAAATTTACAGACATATAATTACGTTTGTTAGGTGAGAATACTCACCTTTTCGCTACTGAAGATTCAAATCAAACAACGGTATCTATCCCGAAAGAAAAAAACA
This sequence comes from Allium cepa, assembly GCA_030765085.1. Classification (NCBI taxonomy): domain Eukaryota; kingdom Viridiplantae; phylum Streptophyta; class Magnoliopsida; order Asparagales; family Amaryllidaceae; genus Allium; species Allium cepa. Next base: position 148,234,461 of record CM060945.1, read on the forward strand.
GAGGCACGATTAATTTCCAGCAGATGTGACACCCCGATTTCGAACTTGAAAAATAAACGAATAATAAGTTACGCGATTATGAACGATCAAAGCAAAATAAAATAACAATCGGAACGAGATTTAAATTAAAAGATTTTTGACACTCGCAGCTCGACCACTCCATCACTCAATCTGTTCAATACCTCCAGTTCTCGTCCCTTCCCAGTTTGTTATTTAAATGCTTGGGAAAAACTTTGTTATAAAAAAATATCTTTGTAAAAAAATAGGCTGAGTCAAAAAAAATGGTGGTTACAAAGGTTATTAGATTCGCAGATTTTTAAAAATACTTTGAAAAAATGAATGCATGCAAGACACGGTCGTGGGCTTTGTTTCACAAACAAACTGATGTATCAAAAAAAATAAGGTCTGGCCGAGTACACTATTTTGTTTGCTTAAATTCCTAAAGTGACACACACATAAAATTTCATAGCCAAAAATGCTACAGGCACATATATCTTTACTTCTCCAGAGATGCAAATGGAAGAAAAAAAACTTATTTCGTTTGTTAACATCTTCAAAATGGCTCACTCATGAATTCACTTGGCCACCACTTCAGGGACGCATGTAATATTTTCAACAGCATGCAAAAGAAAGCTACTAGGCTTGATTTCCTATATCACTTGACATGCACTGCAAAAATCAGGGGGGAAAGGAGATGCACGGAAATTTTCTACAGGCTCATATGTTTTTTTTATAAAAAAAAGTGATGCATGAATTTCTCTACAGAATGCAAAAGAAAACTAAGCTTGACTTCATGCACGGCAAATATAGATCAGGGGAAGGAGTCAAGGACGGCAACAAAATGGAGTGAGAAGTGGGGTAGCCGAGCAAGGTGGAGAAAATAAAAGAAAAACTGAAGAAGAAAAAGAAAAATATAAGGGAGGAGAAGAGTGTGCATACCTGTTTTCAAAGCTCCACACGCAGAAGGAAATTTGGATGAGAATTGGACATTGCGTGGGATATATATAGTTGGATCAGAGAGGTAGCATGATTTAAGGAGGAAAATAGAATGGAAAGTGATCAATTCTTGCTTTGAAACGGAAAGGAAATAAATAAAACAAAACGAACGTGTTTAGGAATAAACTAGCGTTGATTTTGTTAAATGAGCAGTTATGCAAGAAAATATAATATTGATTTTTAAAAAGGGCATGAGTTAATTGAGCACTGATTTCTCTTGCTATACATGGCTACTGGTTTTTTTTAACCAAATTTGAACGTGCCTCCAATCTAAAGCTCACGTTTATTTAGGAACAAATGGCAAGAATTTAAAACGAGAACGGTTATAAATTTTGTGAATAACATTCCTATTAAATCTGGAGGGTTCAAAGGAAAATGAATATATTCACAATGCGTACAACAGACGCAAATAAATTTTTGTCCAAAAATGAAAATAACGGATTTAAATTTTATACGTTATTTATTCCATCAAATAACGGGCCTTTTTAAACGTGTAATTAAACAGTTTATTTACACGTAAATTTTTAAATTTATTACTTTAATAAAATATGGTTCGTTTACATTGGGTTTTTTTATTCATTTACCAATTTTAAAAATCTATTACAAAAGTGTATATAAGTAACAATATAAATTATTTGACTTTTATATAATCTATTTTTTTTAGAACAATAGTGCAATAATACGTTGTTATGGGTATATTCAAATTAAATTAAAAGGTTTGAAAATTAGGAATTTAAAGATTTATAACTTCAATAAATGTTAAATTTTAACCAAAATAAAATTTTAAAATTTTCATATCATTAAAAATCTTGGGTGATTATTCATAATTAAATTTAGAAATTCAATATTCGTAAAATAAAACCCCAGAGTTATAAATAAAGAATAAAATATTGCTAAAAAAATTTTGGGCCTGTTACACTCTCCCCCACTCAAAACTTTTCGTCCTCGAAAAGGAACGAAGGAAGGAAAACAAAGGAAGATAAAATAAAAGAGTAAAGTACCTGAAACTAATAATTCCAGATTCGAAGCACGAATGCGTTCCTCCGTCTCCCAGGTGCAATCCCGTTCATCAGTGCTCCATTGCACTTTGACCAGGCGGACAGTTTTTCTTCTTAGCTGTTTCGTACCTCGATCAATGATACGAAGCGGCTTTCTTTCAATAGTTAGGTTAGGCTCAGTGTCCAAACTATCAAGAGCAGAAGGCTAAGATAAAAAGAGATGGATCATGAAGACAGCGACGAAGGTGGGATACATGGAATACATTGTGTATTCCAGCAAATTTCTCGGGCAACTCCAGTCGATAAGCAAGAGACCCAATCCTTTCCAAGATGCGTAATGGACCTATGAACCTAGGAGCAAGCTTCTCTTACGCCCAAACCGAACCACATTCCTTAAGGGAAAGACCTTAAGAAAAACTAAAACACCGACTGCAAACTCCAAGCTTCTTCTACGACGATCAGCGAACTTCTTCTCCCTGTCCTGAGCAATCCTTAACCTTCTCTTAATCTCTTCGACTTTCTCCGAAGCTTCCAAAATCATATCGGGCCCAAGAACTAAGCGATTTCCGAATTCAATCCAGCAGGATGGAGATCTACAGGGTCGCCCGTAAAGAGCAGCAAAAGGGGACATCTCAAGACTAGCCTGAAAAGATAGAGTGAGATAGATAGGGGATTAAGATAAGACAAGAACAGAGGATTGAAATTTATACCTGATAACTATTGTTATAGGTGAATTCCACAAGATGGAGATGATCTTCCCAAGATCCTCCATAATCTAAAATGCAAGCACGGTGAAGATCCTCTAGAATCTGATTCACCCTTTCTATTTGACCGTCAGCCCGTGGTTGGTAAGCAGTGCTCAGATTCAGGTGAGTACCAAAGGATTCTTGGAAAGCTTTCCAAAATTGGCTAGTGAAAATAGGGTCTCGATCACAAATATGCTAAGATGAACCCCATGGAGGCGAACAATCTCCCTCATATAAATCTCAGATAAGCTCGAAGCTGTATGGGTAGATTTGACCGGAATAAGGTGAGCGGACTTGGTCAGTCTATCCACAATTACCCAAATGCTCTCATTACCCTTCCTAGATCTCGGTAAACCATCAATGAAATCCATAGAAACTTGCTCCCACTTCCAATCCGGAATCTCCAGAGGCTGCAATAAACCCGAAGTCTTCTGATGTTCCGCCTTGACTTGCTGACAAGTCGCACACCTACTAACAAATATAGAGACATCGCGCTTCATACCCTTCCACCAGTAAAGTTTCTTTAAATCCTGATACATCTTCGCTATGCCAGGATGAATGGAAAGTCAGGATTGATGATGTTCCCGAAGTAACTCCTGCCTCAAACCATCAACATTTGGGACACAAATCCGATTATCGATCCTTAAAATCCCTTTATTATCATCAATCTGAGCTCCACTACCATCAATACTACTATTCCCTCCAACTCTGCTACAGACACTTCCCTTCATACGCCAAAGCATCTCGTCTTCATCCTGCTTAGCCTTAATACGATCCACAAGAGGAGAAGAAACAATAAGCTGGCACAACAAAGATTTTTTCCTACTCAATGCATCTGCCACTACATTTGCTTTCCCAAGGGTATAGTTGATGTCGAGATCATAAGAAGCAAGAAACTTGAGCCACCGAACTTGTCTATGATTCAAATCCTTTTGGGTGAAGATATATTTCAAAGACTGATGATCGGTGAAGAGGTCAAACATCGCACCCAAGAGATGATGTCTCCAAAGCTTCAAAGCAAAGACAACAGCCATCAATTCTAAATCATAAGCAGCATAATTAGCCTCATGGTTCTTCAACTGACGACTAGCATAGGCAATTACCTTCCCATCTTCCATTAATACCGCTCCCAAACCCTCTCGACAAGCATCGGTGAACACCATTAATCTCTCATTTCCATTTGGAACGGTAAGCACTGGAGCGGAAGTAAGCTTGTCCTTCAACTCTAGGAATGCTGCTTTACACTTATTGCTCCATATAAACTTAGCATTCTTCCGAGTCAGAGCAGTAAGAGGTGCAGAAATCCGAGCAAAGTTCTCAATGAACCTCCGATGGTAACCGGCAAGGCCCAGAAAACTGCGAATATCAGTTGGAGTCTTAGGTTCTTCCCAATCTTTGATCGCAGCGATCTTGACTCGATCAACAGAAACTCCTTCACTAGAGACAATATGTCCAAGGAATCGGACTTCCTCTTCCCAGAAATGGCATTTAGAGAATTTGGCTTTTAACTGGTGACTTCTAAGGGTCCCCAAAACAAAACTTAAGTGGGACTTATGTTCTTCCTCGGACTTAGAGAACACAAGGATATCATCAATGAAGACTAGAACAAATTTATTAAGCACATCGCGGAAATACGATTCATCAAGTCGACGAAGAAAGCAGGGGCGTTGGTCAGCCCAAAAGGAATAACTAGCCATTCAAAGAAGCCAGTCTCAGTACGGAAAGCAGTTTTGGGAATGCTCTCTACAGCGACTCAAACCTGGTGGAATCCTGTGGCTAGATCAAGCTGAGAGAAAACAGTCGCTCCATAGAGTTGATTGAACATATCATTGATGCGAGGCATAGGATATCTGTTTTTCATAGTGAGCTTGTTCAGTTCCCTATAATCAACACATACCGGAGAGAACCATCTGATTTGGTGACGAAAACCACGGTTGCTCCCCATTCTAAAAAGCTAGGTCTGATAAGACCTTTAGAGTACAAGTCTTCAATTTGATTCCTCAATTCGATCTTCTCCCGGGGTGCCATCCTTTTGGGTGGAAGAACTACAGGTCGTGCTCCAGGAATGAGATCGATACGGAAATCAATTTCCCGCTTCGGAGGTAGAGAGATGACTTCACCAAATACGTTGAGAAATAGTCTAACTACAAGGGTGGACTCAATATCACCATGAAAAGTGTCGAGAGAATAAATGAAGCTATCAGCGAACTCCTGGGGTAAACTACACTGAACCTCTAAGGAATTACCAAAATCGTCTTTGAGGGGAACAGTTCGAGAACTACATGATATACGGGCATCATGCCTATCCAACCAGTCACCCCCAAGCAGTAGATCGAAAGCGTCAAAACTCAAGATATAAAAATCATCCGTGAAACAGTGCTCGAAATGGAGAAGCTTTACTTGCTTACAAATTTTATTAAGATTTGCGGGCCCTCCGATAGGATTAGAAACACATAAAGGTATAGAGACGAACTCGGGAGAAAGAAGGTGCTCAAATTTATTACAGAGGTCCGAAGAAATAAAGCTATGAGAAGCTCCGGTATCGAATAAAACACGAACAAGAGATTTAAACAAAGTAAAAGAACCCTGAACTGTACCTTGAGAGTTACTAGGAGCGGGAGCAGGTGCCGGTGCAGGTGCAAGGGCTGGCGGAGGGGCTGGAGAAGATGCCGATGTCACAACAAAAATCCTTGATGCCTTGCCCTTCTTCTGAGTAGGGAAGTCTCTATTGAAGTGTCCCGGCTGGAGGCAGATGTGGCAAAGGTCTCGCCTATCAAGCTGGGAAGGAGGTGGAATAGCAGCACCCAAGGTCGGACATCTATTTGCGTAGTGTCCCTTCTGGTGGCATTTATGGCAAGTGATGGTAGAAAGGTCTACAGGCGGCCTCTGAGATGCAGAAGACGACGATCCTAGCCTTAGGGTCCTATTCCTATTCTTCTGGCGTTGCTGAAAATGGGGCTTCCTCTTCTTTGAAATTCCAGAATACTGAGATGGGGCACACTGGGCAGCAGGAGGAGCTCTGGAGGTAAGGTTCTCATACCGGATAGCCATGTCCATCAGAGCGGTGAATGTACCATGCACGTGGGTAATGAGGCGATCGTAATACTCGGGGAGAGCACCAGTGATAAATTTCTCGTTCTTCTTAAGCGGGGTGTCTATCATATTAAGGCCATACTGCGAGAGCTCATTGAATTTCCTCTCGAATTCGGTAAAGGACATATCGCCCTACTTCAGATCCATAAAATCTCAGTATAGCTGATACTTGCCAGCTTCGAGCATCCATTTGACAAGAAAGGCCTCCCTAAATTGCTCCCAGGTGATGTCAGCCTCATTGGTGTGAGCAGTAACTGACAGCCACCAATTCAAAGCGGCTCCTTTGATCTGCCAGGCCGCCAATTGCCGCTGCTGGGCATTAGAGATTTCGAGACAGGAGAAGATTCTCTCCAAGTCTCTCAACCACTGTTGAGTTTCTATTATGGTTTCAGAACCCGTGAACTTGGTGCCACCAAGCTCGGTATAATCTTTGCACAACTTAGTAAATCTAACAGGGGCAACGGGTGGAGGAGCTGGGGCAGCAGCTTGTCCCCTACCTCTGGTATTTTCTTGATTCATCCTGAGAAATCAGGAATGAATTTAAGGGCAGAGGAAAATATAGATTAGATAAGATTAGGTTTACTAAAAGGCATTCAACAAAGGACCTAATTTATATAAGATGGAGAAAAGGGGAAGTAGTAGGGAAAATTTAATTTTCAAAACAAGGAAGTTTTTATATCCAAATACCTCTTTGAAAAACCTTTTGAAAATCAATTTTATACTTTAAAATACGTTCTCTCACAAGGAAAGGATTCTAAGGTTTGACTTCACTCTTCTAGGGTATTGCTACCCTATCTCTAATGAGTTTTTGCTCCTCAGGCTATGGTTAAACCAAAGCTCTGATACCAACTGTAACGACCCACTATTTTGTACCATTCAAATTCGACGATAAATTAAAACTTGTCAAACTTGAACAGTTCAAAACAATAGATTATAAATAAATTTGGAGCAAATGAAATCAAATCACAGAATCACAGACACAGAAATCAAAATACTTGCAGCGGAATTTAAAAATAACTTAGTGGTTCATGAAGCCACTATCAATAATCTCAAAACAAACAAAATTTTACATAGTCTTTAAACCCAAAATAGTTTGAAACAACCATAGCCAATCTCAATATCCAATAGTCTTGATTACATAATTTAAGATAAAGAACTGAAAGGAAAGTTTGCCAGCAGCTTGAAAGGTGATCTACAGAAGTCCTAGCTTCGAAATGAAGATTAAACTGGAACTCAGGCTGACCCGAGCGTAAAATAAAACATAAACACTCGAGTCAGGACATACATACTTATACGGTGTAAGCCAATTCAAGTGTACTGTAATATAGAGCAAGTAACTTAAAGAATGCTTGGGACCGCCCATCCTCTAAGGATCCGTTAAACTATTTACTATGTAGTAATAATTACGCTATTATAATAGTGTCTATATTAAAATAAACTTACTTTTAAATAGCGTTAAGGGGTTACCCATATAGCCCTTAACACATAATATATTCCCATAGTCAACACAGTACCGTAATCTCCCCCGTAGTAGGCGTCGTCAGAGGGCACTCCATAGGTATGGTACAAAACCAAAATCGTATAAGGCTCGCTATGGTAGGTGACACGGCACAACTAGGCAATACCAGGGTAGATATACCAATTGCTATCCGGACTGGTGGAAACGCATAGCCGCAGCTACCGCCCACCTCGAACAAACTCCCCCAAAATCAAGAAAAATAAGGATGGCCATCGAATCAATCCAAATGCAGAGTATAGTATCGAAGAGGAGTGTCCGATAAAGGGCGCTAACCCCCTTGGCCCGAGAATCGCTTCTGTTTTAGCCACCTTATGCCAACTCATGGGAGTCGGGTCCACGTACATACCTCAATAGAACGTCACCACCATCCTACTTCATTCTGGAATCTCCACCGCGTTCCAGGTTGTCAAAGTGGTTTTCGGTATCGATAGAGAGTATGTCCATATCCGATCACGGTCTCTTTGCCAACCAATCGTTATTATTATTGCCGGTGGTTATACATTTCAAAATAGTTTATTTTTAAATCCCAATACTTCGTTTAACTTTCAAAAGTGAAGTTATTAAAGTTTCAAATCAATATTCAAAATCTCGTTTCGGCCAACGACAACACTTATCAAGTGCTACTGTAGCCCTTTTATTTATTCGGGTTTAGTTTAAGTTCCGCAACCATGGCACTTATCAAGTGATCAATTCTTGCTTTGAAACGGAAAGGAAATAAATAAAACAAAACGAACGTGTTTAGGAATAAACTAGTGTTGATTTTGTTAAATGAGCAATTATGCAAGAAAATATAAATATTGATTTTTAAAAAGGGCATGAGTTAATTGAGCACTGATTTCTCTTGCTATACATGGCTACTAATTTTTTTTTAACCAAATTTGAACGTGCCTCCAATTTAAAGCTCGCGTTTATTTGGGAACGAATGGCAAGAATTTAAAACGAGAATGGTTATAAATTTTGTGAATAACATTCCTATTAAATCAGGAGGGTTCAAAGGAAAATGAATATATTCACAATGCGTACAACAGACACAAATAAATTTTTGTCCAAAAATGAAAATAACGGATTTAAATTTTATACGTTATCTATTCCATCAAATAACGCGCCTTTTTAAACGCGTAATTAAACAGTTTATTTACACATAAATTTTGAAATTTATTACTTTAATAAAATATGGTTCGTTTACATTGGGTTTTCTTATTCATTTACCAATTTTAAAAATCTATTACAAAAGTGTATATAAGTAATAATATAAATTGTTTGACTTTTATATAATCTATTTTTTTTAGAACAATAGTGCAATAATACGTTGTTATGGGTATATTCAAATTAAATTAAAAGGTTTGAAAATTAGGAATTTAAAGATTTATAACTTCAATAAATGTTAAATTTTAACCAAAATAAAATTTTAAAATTTTCACATCATTAAAAATCTTGGGTGATTATTTATAATTAAATTTAGAAATTCAATATTCGTAAAATAGAACCCCAGAGTAATAAATAAAGAATAAAATATTGCTAAAAAATTTTTACGGCTGTTACAGTTATTATAACTCTATATACAATAGAATTTTAAATATATACTTAACCATATTATATAAAAGAAATCAAACTTCATTATTTAGCTTATTTTATAATTCAAATAAATTTATACATAGCTAAATTCAATAATAAAATAGCATTTATATAATATCTGAAATCAATATGATACCCATGTATTTCTTTACAAACCACAGAAATCCTTTTTAAAATCATTTTACATATAGACCGCGGTGTCTGTACAAAATTTTCTATCCTATGGTCAAGTGATACGGATATTATCATTTCAATCCGCAATTCAAAATAAAATTTACGGTTACATATCATTTCAAACGCAACCCGAATGAGATGAAAATGCATACTAACTTGCAATTTATAACCATATAAAATTCATCATCCATTCACCCAATATCAACCATCAATCATTTATTACAATCATCATCCAATTGAAACAAAACATCAATATAGAGCATACAAAATTTAACAGGTATCAACGAACAATTTATATTCAATAATAAATTAATAACTGTTTAACTGGCAGTTTATAAGCAATAATAAATAAATTTAACTAGCAATTTATATGAAATACTAAATAAATTTAACAGTCAATTTATATGCAAGAATAAAATTTAATAACAATTTAATTTGAATAAATGCAATTTAACTGAGATGATGATTAAAATATGCCAAACAACCATAAATAAATTTAAAATCACATCATATATCAATTTAACAAATATAAGAAACTTTAGAAGTTCTGAGTGGGTTAAAACACTCACCTTTTGAATTTAAATTGAATTTAAATCCAATTTAAATCCAAAAATTTTGACCGTCTCAGAATTCGTCCAAACCAGCGTCATCAAGTCCGGAATTTTAATACGATTCTAAGAAAAAATTTGCACGTGAAACGGAGTTCGTATGTAAGAGTTATAGCAATTATTGCGCTTGAATTTCAATATTAAAATAAACAAAAAAAGAACACCTACAACATGCCATGTCATGTGCCAACACGTATCATCTCTTCCAGAAAGCAACTGTAGGCACTAGCCTTCCCAAACGCGCAGTAACCGAATACACGCAAAATGCAAGGCCTCGTTCGACTGCAAAACCCTAGCGTCGCTGCAAGATCAACTCGCCGACCTTGTTTTCCCCCGCCTCGACCCTTCTACGGCCCCTGCACTCCTATCGACGCTGTCTCGAGCTCCAATAAACGCAGCCGCCGCCATATGTTAAACCCTAGCAACAAATTCCGGAAGATCTAACCGTTGATTCTTGAAACAAACCACATAGATTGACTCCCCTCAGTCCTCTCTGCAAAACCCAGAAAGGGTTTGTCGATCCGTCACAATCCATCAACGATCGACGAACGGTCGTGAATGTTTGCTCCATTTCTGGCCACATCGAACCTCGAATTGAAAAAGGAATTTCAGATCTGAGTTACGCTCTTCGAGAGCTTCGAATCCATATATAATTTTCTATGATTTGAGGAGAATGAAATTTTGGCTTTTGGATCTGAATTGTAATTGGATCTAGAATGGTAATTTGTTTGTCTGCCATTGAGGAGTGGAGAATAGCTGAATTGTGTACAGACAAATGAGAATTAGGGAGGTTAGGGTTTATAGCAGGATATTTACAAGCAAAATCGAAATTAGAATGGATGGATAAAACAGACATACGCGCTAACGCCAAAGTGGCCCAAAAAGCACGTTCTGACCCCGGAACGAAATTGGGTAAATCCATATATCAAAATAGGTGTTTTAAAATATTTTAAACGCAATGGAAAAGGTTTCAGGTTCAAATTGCATCGTTTGAAGAAGTTATGCTAAAATCAATATTTTTCAAATTGATTTTATAAATTTCGTTTATTTCAATGCGTTTCGAGTCCGTACGATCAAACGACAATTCTGATTGGTACGAAACTTGAACCATACAATAATTCACCGTTACGGATCCGACGAAACTGGTTTCGTCGAAATCCGAGTCAGTGGCAAAATGGCTATTTTTATATTAATTAAATAAATAAAATTTAGTCAATTTAATCAATTTTTCAATTTAAATTCGATAATACCAATTCTTATCATTTTAAATTTTCTAATCATTTACAATGATTTAAACCAAATTTAAATGTCAATTTAAGAGAAGCTTAATTTATAAATTTCAATATAAATCCTCAATTTCATTAAATTCAAAATTAAAAATAAAATTTCCAATAATTTTATTAAATTCCCTTTTCATTTTATTATTTAATTCATTGTTATTAAAAGGGTGCAATTTACATTAGTTCACGATTGTTTACATTTATTTTCCTAGATTTCGTCTACATCCCCTTTTTAGGCAATTTTTTTTTTTGCAGAGTAAGCGGGGTTGAAAACTGGACCCCTACCAGTTTTATTAAAAAGGATAAGAGAATACAACCAAAAAAGAAACAAAGGAACAGAACCAAAAAAACAGGGAAAAGAAAAGGAGCTACGAATCCATGGTTCAATCTGATCTTCAATAAAATCATGCTTACTTTCTCTCATTCCACTTATTATTTCATGCTTAAGAACAGCCCAAAGCACAAGTACAGACCTGTGATGACCTTCAAATACCCTTTTATTCCTTTCACTCCACATAAGTCTCATCAGTTTTTTTAATATGAAGAAAAAAGAAGATCTTCTCACATAATTCCACTTGGTAGCAGTCCAAATCATTGACCACTGCTCAGAGGAAAATTGTGGTACAGCAACCATCCCAAACTTAGTCAACATCTCACTCCAAAGCTTGAGAACTAAGGGACATTCAAAGTAAATATGATGTGCAGTTTCATCATAAGCATTGCACAAGATACAAATTGAAGGTACAGCCATACCATAATCAATAAGCTTATTCCTAGTTAGCAGTGCATTATTCACAACCTTCCAGTACAACAAATTGTCACTACTAGGAGATAATATCATTGCAAGTAGCCATGTACCATTTGCAACCAGGCATATTTCCAATACCAAGAAGTGATTCATAAACACAGCCTACTGAGTAGGGTCTGCCATTCCAAAGCACTGCTTCCTGATCATGAAAGTCATACCTGTTACATGCTAGTTGGTTCCAAAGGGACCTAACAGTTTGATTGCTGCAATAAGGAAGAATCAGTTTGCCATCCAAAATATGATCAACAACTTTGGCATTTATGCCAACTCCAGATTGGAATTTCTGTTGAGAATTGAAAATGCAATCAAGAATGACACCTCTGCAAATCCAAGGGTCATGCCAGAAACTGCAATCACTCATAGCAGAGAGTTTAATCTGGATAAAAGGCTTAAAAAAATCTCTCAAATTCAAAATGCTCCTCCAAATCCAGCTGCAAGATTATGGAACATCCATCTGCCAAAAATTCTTGGAACCAATATTATGCAGAAGAGTCCAACAAACCCAAAGTGAGTCCTTCCTATGCATAAGAGCATTGAAGTGAATACTGTATGCAGCCCTATTCCAAACTAAAATGTTGATGATGCCTAGTCCACCTTTGTTAAATGGCTTGTCAAAAGCAGAGAATGAACAAGGAAAAATCTTCTTTGCATGTATGGAACCAAACCAGAAGAATCTATACATAGCAGATCTGACCATATTCAATAGCTTAGTTGCTAGAATGAATGCCCTAGCCCAGTAGATCATCATAGAAAAACACACAGATTTTATGAGAACGAGCCTACCTACTTGAGACAAAAATCTAGTGGACCACCTCTCCATGGTTGATGTAATTTTAAGAAATAAAGGTTGGCAATCAGATAGAGACACCCTAGAAGTACAAAGAGGCAAACCAAGGTATGTCATATCATGATGCATGATTTGCATCCCAGTAGAAGAGGATAGAATTTGCCTTTGTACAGAAGATACTCCAGCAAATAAAATCCTCAACTGTTGAAGATTTAATTCAAGACATGTCATCACATAGAAGCTATAAAGAGCACGTCTAATGGTTTCAAGTGACTGGATATTGGGCTTAGTGAATAACATGATGTCATCAGCGAAAAGTAAAGATGTTAACTGAATGTATTTGCACTTGGAATGAAAATGGATTTTCTTGGACAGATACAAAGGCCTAATATAGCATGTAAAAACTTCCATAACCAAAATGAAAACATAGGAGGAAAGCGGGTCGCCCTACCTAATCCCTTGCTTGGAAACAAAAAATCCAGAATTTGCTCCATTCAAGATCAGAGAGAATGAAGGAGTGGAGATGCATTGATAGATCCAAGCTACAAACACTTTAGGAAACCCCATAAGGGACATAGTTCTAACTACAGTAGACCACTGTATGCTATCATACGCCTTCTTGAGATCAAGCTTTAGCATTGCTCCTTGAGTGGCATTAGCACTGCTATATCCTTTTAATAGTTCATGAGCAAGCATGACATTATCAAGGATGTTCCTATTAGGAAGAAAGGCAACTTGATTCTTGGAAATGATTCTCACAAGCACAGCAAAAAGTCGCCTGGCAATAATCTTTGAAATACACTTGTATATAACGTTACAACAGGAGATTGGTCTGAAGGATGTCACATTTGTTGGATGCAAGCACTTGGGAATTAAAACTAAATTCGTAGCACTGACAGATTTAAGAAGCTTGAACTTGTCAAAAAAGTTGTGAACAGCCTGTAACATCCCGCCTTTTCGCACACTTTAAACCGACATACGTGCCAATTCAAAGCATACGCAAGGGCGGATTGTTATGGGGTAAATAAGAAAAACAGAGAAGAAATAAAACAAAATAGAATCTCACAGCGGAAGGATAAAATATAATAATCAATATACAGTTCATGGTAATTGTTTACAAAATATTTATTTTACTTATACAATGAATATCAAAGTTACACATACCAATACAATCAATGCAGCGGAAATTTAGAGTGTGGTGCAATACTATAGATAATAATAATACGACTCCTTCGTCTTCGTCCTTCAAAGCTAAAGTCTTCGATCCTGAAACGCTAGGACTGACCCGAGCAAATTTGAAAAGACAAAAACACTCGAGTCAGACTAAAAGATCTTATGTGAGTTAAATTAACAGAAATAAATATGAGTACAGTAACTCAAGAGATGTTCGGGATTTACATCTCCTAAGGATCCGTTAAACTATTTACTATGTAGTATATTGCGCTATTATAATAGTGTCTATTTATAAAATAAACTTACTTTTAAATAGCGTTAAGGGGTTACCCATATAGCCCTTAACACAAATAATGCCAATAGTCTATACAGTACCGTAATACCTCCTGATCGGGAAGCTACCAGAGGATACTCCATAGGTACGACACAAATAGAAACTCGTAGTAAAGGCTCGGTATGGTAGGTGACACGGCACAACTAGGCAATGCCAGGGTAGATATACCAATTGCTATCCAGGCTGGTGGAAACGCGTAGCCGCAGTTACCGCCCACCTCGGACTAACTCCCCAAAATCAAAATATAGAAGTGGCCACTGAATCAATCCAAAATCAAAGTATAATATCGAAGAGGAGGGTCCGATCAGAGGAATGACCTCATTGGCCTGAGAATCGCTCTTGTTTTAGCCACCTTATGCCAACTCACAGGAGTCGGGTCCACGTATTTACCTTACAGGAAACGTCGCCACCACCTACTTCATTCTGGAATCTCCACCGCGTACACGGTTAGTCAAAGTGGTTTTCGGTATCGACAGAGAGTATGTCAGATATCTGATCCCGGTCTCTTTGCCAACCCATCGTTATTATAACACCGCGGTCATTTAAAAATAGGTTGTACTTTAAAAATCAGAATAAACATTCCATTTCATAACCATGAATACGATATCATTTCAAAACCCAAAACCATATTTTATCACTTATCCCAAATATAATTCTTTTCCAAAATCAAAATGCTTTAACTTCATATCGTCTGAAAATCAAATAATTTCAAAGCATAGTATTTTGAAAATCATAATTTAAAACCATAACTTCTATAAAAAAAACTTGAATGGTTTGGACATTCAACGGTATATGAATTAAATGGTTTAACTTAAATGTTACTTTGTAAAGAAAATAGTTCTCATGGCTTTACAAATACATTTCTTTATTAAAGTCTAAACCAAAATTTATATTATCTCTCTCAAGTTCCAAAACCACTTCAATTTATTTATATTTACATATATCCATTTTGAGTATCAATATTTCAAACTAAAGTTGGATTTTATGCTTTTAACAAATCAATTGTTCTATTAATTAGTCTTGAATATTCATATAAAATCCATAAATAATAAGACTTCAATTTCTAGTAATAAAATATATATATTTTTCCCAATTCAAATTATACTAGAATATTCATTTCAATTTATTTTGGGAACAATCCAATTATAAATATCATATCTTAAAATTTCCAAACTTAACATTTAAACATATGATATAAATTATTAAACTCCATTTTCTTAATTTTCTTCCATTTTTAATAAAGATTTTTATACACCTTTTAATTTCAAAATTTTCAACTTCATATGTATATATATATGGAAGAAAAATATTTATACAATATAAAATTTAAGATTATTATAAACCGTATTCCATCCAAACCATAGAAATCACATTTAAATAGTTATATATATACCGCGGTGCCTGTATATAATTTTCTATCCTATGGTCAAGTGATATGGATATTTATCATTTCAATCCGCAATTTAAAAGATATAAAAATTTGCGGTTATATATCATTTCAAACCACAATCCCGAATGAAATGAAATATGCATGATAATTTGCAATTTAATGATATCCAATAAACATCCATTCATCAACATCATCCATCATCCAAATCGCAATCATCAATCAATATCAGTCAATAACAATATTATTTTTGGTACTACATAACAGGTAATACTAGCAATTTTATTCAAATTAAATTTAATAGCTATTAATCTACAGTCTATATTCAGAAATAAATTATATAACTGTTAACTAGCAGTTCATATACAAACAAATAAATTTTAACTGTAAATTTATACGCAATAAATGAATTAAATTAACAGTTAAATTTGGTAAATGCATTTCAACAAATATGAGTGAAATAAACATGCCAAATACTCATAAAAAATTTCTATTCATTTCTAAAATTAATTTAACAAACATAAAAGCTTCTAGTAGTTATGAGTGGGTTAAAACACTCACCTTTGGAATTTAAATCGAATTTAAATTCAATTTAAACTCAAAATTTTGACGGTCTCCAAATCCATCCAAACTAGCGTCAAAACGTCAGAAATTCCGATACGATCCCAGCAAAACAAACCGCGCGTGAATCCGAGCTCGTATGCAAAAGTTATGGAAATTTGAAAAATGGAAAATTCTGGTCCTGGGTCGACTTCGGGTTCGACTTCGGTGCGCCGCCTCAATTCCCCGGTGCTTGCTTGGAGTTTTCGCCAAAACGACCCGGAGCGACCCAAGTCATTTTCTTCCTGACCCGAAGTTGCTCTAGGGTTTTCTCCCCTGAAACCCGAAGCGCGACCAGAAGCTGCTGCAGATCCGAATTTTTTTTTTTTTTTAAATTTGAATTTTTTTTTTTGAACTGACTGGATCTAGGGTTAGCACCCATTGAAGAAGAAGAGGAGCTTGAAGAAAGTATACGCTCAGATGAAAAGAAATTAGGTGGAGGCTAGGGCTTGTAGCTAGGTTTATATAGAGGGGTTAGAGATAGAGTAGATAGACCGTAGAATGAACGTGCGGAACAAACTATGGCCCAAAAAGCCCGCTATGCCTCCGGTACCGAATTTATTAAATCTATATATCCAAATAGGTAATTTAAAATATTCTAAACGCGATGGAAAAAGTTTCACGTCCAAATTTGATCGTATGAAGAAGTTATGCTAAAAACAAAATTTCCAAATTGATTCAAATTGATTTTAATTAAATTTGATTTCAAGGCGTTTCACGCCCGTACGATCAAACGACAAGTCCGATCGATATGAAACTTGAAACCCTATAATAATTTACCGATACGGATCCGATGAAACTGGTTTCATCGAAATCCGAGTCTGTGACAAAAAAAGGCTATTTTTATATTCATTAAATAAATCAAAATAAATTACAAAAATCCAAATTTTATATTATATTCTTAATTTAATCAATTTCAAATGATTTAACAAGCTTGGATGTGAATTAAAATTATAAGTATATCAATATGCAGTGTTAATTTCTGCACTTTCCTATATTTAAGAATTATAAAATTAAATGCTCAAAACCCCGTATATTAGATTTTAACTTTTATATACTCATTCTTTATCCAAATAGGGATGCCACATACTTTGGTTCATGATTCACAATATTATTCTTAAAGTTCATTTTAAATTTCAGTAACGTAATATTTAACGTTAAATTCCCTTTATTTATGCAATAAGCGCAATTATTGAATTTGATACTCAAATTGATTTATAGATTCTGCTTTCAAAAAATCTATATCAACAATTTGGTCTAATTATAAATAGAATAAGTATTAACCTCATCTTATAGAATTAATTATTGCAATAAATCCAATTTACCATATCTTAAATCCAAATTAATAGATAAAGCTTGATTCCTTTATTAACTCCTTTGGCTTTCAATTAACCTTTTATGGTGAATATAAATTCCAATGTATAATTGAAACCTTATTTCCATTTGATTTCACTATTTCATTAAAAATCCTCATATTCCAGCTAAATTTCAACTAACGTATATGTTAACTCCGCCTCGACCATGACTTACCGATCTAGTGCATCAAGAGGTTCCGACCTAACAGTTAGAAGCATGCCGACCTAAGGCCTAAGGGGTATGCCGACCTAACATTCAATGTAGATACCGACCTAACTGCCTTATCAGGGAGACCGACTTAAGGCTCAAAGGGTTACCGACTTAAGGCTCAAAGGGTTACCGACTTAAGGAATACCGAGTTAAGGCTAAAACAGTGGACGACCTAACGTGGGTACTGGCTTAAGACTCAGAGGATGCCGACTTAATAGGAAGGCCGACCTAAGGCCTAAAAGAGATGCCAACTCAGTGACTTGACCGAGTTACCGATCTAATGTTTTACCAAGTTGGCGACCTAGAATAGTTACCGACCCAAGTCACAACCGATTTAGGACCAATGTTAGCTCGTTCACGACTCAAGAAAAGGAAGATGAGTTCAATGCAGCTACTCAGCACAGCAGCCTCTTAACTCGTGCACGATTCAGCTCCCAGTTATCTCGGTCACGACTCACGACCTAATTTGAGTCGTGAACGACTTAAAGCTATTAAATGCAAACCCGAGGCCGTATTACTAAGAAGGAGTAGTGTTGACTCGGAGGCGACCTAGGACTTGTGCAAGTAAACTCCTGTGAAGCCAGGAAGGGGCCAGATGGACCGGCCACGACTCATATTAAGTCGGCTACGACTTAACTTAAATCGGCCACGACTTAGGACTTGGCAATAATTCCAGACCGAAACTCTCTATAAATAGGCAACTACCTCCAACATTCAAGGGACTTTTGGGGGGCACATTCTCTTCATACACCGTTGCCTTGCTGCATTGAGAACTTCATCAACACTTAGAGCTTTCAAGATTAGAGGAATTCATCAAAGAACTCCACGAAGAAACCACACATCTTCAACATGGATTTAAGGACTTTAATCGACATTGAAGCTTAAGACTTGTTTCAAACCACTTGTAATTTGAAGTATATTGTACTTGAGAAGAGTTGTATCAGCTTGTAACGGGATTATTAATAAAAGTACTTAGAGTGGACGTAGGCTATACCCTTAAGCCGAACCACTATAAAATTGTTGTTGTTTACTGCTTTTCTGCTATTACTTGCTTGTAATTCTTTCCCGATCTATCGGGTGGTGCTTTCACAACTACACTTCACACACCGGGGTGTTAGCGTTCACATTTTAGCGTTAACATTTTTGGTGCTTTCACTGAGAATCGAACTCAGGACAACTGTCATCATTGCTTCGCAAGGATTTGTAGAAAGAATTTCTTTAAAAACCAGAAGTCTATCTGAGATTATGGCTCCTGGAAGGAAAAGTAGATCTGTCAGATCTGGAAACATTCAAGAGGGAACCTCCGCTTCCCCTGTGCCTAATCAACCCACTCCATCTGTTGGAGTTACGAAAGCGGAGTTGGATGCTGTGATTCTAGGGCTAAACCAGCAGATAAACGCCCAAAATGCACAATTAGAGGCTCAAAGTGCCCAGAATGCTCTGATTCTGAATAAGTTGAACGATTTACTTGGGGCAAACAATCAACCAGCTGGTAATGAAAGGAACTATGCTGGCAACATTCATGATGTTAGTGAGAGGAATGCTCCTGAAAGGGCTACTAGTCCCTTTGAGCAGGCAGTTCCTGAGGCTGGTGGATCTAGAACTCGGCATGATGAGGAATATCTTTCTGGAATGGTCCGGCAGATCATGAAAGAAAGTATGCAAAGGGTTGAAGATGAGAAGGAATGGGGTTTCGCCCCAAGTAAAACTCCGTTTACTGAAAAAATCTTAAAGGCAGAATTTCCAAGGAAGTTTGTACCTCCGACTATTCCAGCTTATAAAGGGACAAGTGACCCGAATGAATTCTTGTATAAATATGATTGGCACATGACAGGTGCCAGAGCCTCGGACGAAATAAAGTGCCGATATTTCCTCGTATACCTGGAAGGTGTGGCTCTACTATGGTTCACCAAGTTGCCAGTCCGATCTATTGATCAGTTTTCAGACTTGACCAGAAAATTCAAGGAGCAGTTTAGACTATATGCTTCGAAGGCCAAGGACATCATGTCACTGTCAAGTTTAGAGCAGAATCCTGGTGAATCTATCAGATCTTTCTTGAACCGCTTTAATATAGCGCTGGCCGAGGTGGACAATGCTGAACCACGAATGATATTGACTTATCTGATGAGAGCTATTGATAAGTCAAGCGAATTTGGGAAATGGTTGAATATGAAAGAGCCAACCTCCCTCGAAAAGTTCTACAAAAAAGCGGATGAATTCATTCGCTTGGAAAGTCGTCCTTTGCCAGTAAAGACAGTGTTGGAGAAAGCAGAAGACAACACCGTCGCTCCACGCAAGAATGAATTGGTGGGGCAAAAAAGGGAGAATAATAATGGGAAGAAACAGGGTAATCTGAAGAAGCCCCGATCCTTCAAGACATCAGAGTATACTCCATTATCACATACGCCGGAGCACATCTACCTTGCCACTAAAGATTCCGTCGATTTCCCTAAACCTATCCCTTTGAGGACCGGGAAAAAAGCCATACAGAGTGGGAAATTCTGTCGCTTCCACAATCAACCCGGTCATGAAACTGATGAATGCCGTCAGTTGAAAAATCTGATTGAAGAGTTGCTAAGAGAGAACAAGCTGCAGCAATTTGTGAAGAAGAATAGCAACAATCCTGCATCGTCAAGTCAGGGGCAACAGGTTCCTGTTCATCAGCCCAGGACGGGTGAGAAAGCTACGGGACATGAATCTGGAAGGCCCGTTATCAATGTCATTACAGGAGGGCCTCACCCAGCTGGCAAGAGCTGGGGTGAGATGGAGAGATATTCCAGGGCTTTGAAATATGCTCCAGCCGAAGAAGACGTCTTTGTTTTAGAAGACACTACGCCCCTGAAACAACAGAAAACTTTCAGCGATGATATTGTTTTCAGAGCCAGAGATTCCACAGGTATAGAAGCTCCTACCCTAGATCCCTTGGTCATCTCGGCTGGTATTGGACCGGCCATTGTCAGAAGAGTCCTCATTGACTGCGGAGCATCATGTAATATCCTCTTCAAGAAGACATTTGACCAGATGAAAATCCCTATGATTGATGTACAAGCCTCATCACAAAAGATCGCTGGCTTCACCGGGGAGCCAAAACAGCCAATTGGGACCATCGATCTGCTTGTAGAACTTGGGGAAGCAGAAAGGAAAGTGGTCCGCAAGCAAACATTTGTGATTGTCGATGATTTTTCTGCTTATAATACTTTTCTTGGCCGTCCAACACTCGCAGCATTCAAAGCTATCCTAGCCCCGTGGTGCCTCACTATTAAATTCCCTACTGACAATGGAGTAGGAGTTATAAAAGGGGATCAAAATGCTGCGCGAGAGTGCTATTTGACAGAGCTGCGAGAGTCAAGAAAAAGAGAAATGGGGAAGGATGCGGCAACCCCAGTCCGCATCAAAGAACCAGCCTTGTAGCAATTACGGGGCGGACCCTGCACTGGCGAGCACAGCGGGGCACGGAAAGAAATGGATCCCAGAAAAGCCAGTGCAGGGGAGAATAGAGTGGTACCGGTGGAAACGACAGTCCCGGTACCTGTTGACCCGAAGGACCCAAATAAGGTGTTAAATGTGGGTTCACAGCTTAATGTGTCAATTCAGAATATCTTGATATCTTTCCTGAAAGCAAATCTGGATGTCTTTGCTTGGACTCATGCCGATATGTGTGGAATATCTCCAGAAGTTGCAGTACACGCTCTGAATATTGACCCAAAGTTTACGCCAGTTAAACAGAAAAGAAGAACCCAAGGTCCAGAAAGGTCAGCAGCATTAAAAGAAGAAGTTGATCGACTCATGAAAAATAACTTCATCAAAGAATCTACATATCCGAATTGGGTTTCAAATCCTGTGCTGGTCAAGAAAGCTAATGGAAAATGGAGAGTATGCATCGATTTTTCTGATCTAAACAAGGCTTGCCCAAAAGATTGCTTCCCGTTACCCAGGATCGATCAACTGGTAGACGGAACTGCGGGACATGAATTGTTATCTTTCATGGATGCCTACTCCGGTTACAACCAAATCATGATGCACGAGCCGGATCAGGAGGATACAAGCTTTATCACAGATGTTGGACTTTATTGCTACAGAGTTATGCCCTTCGGATTGAAAAATGCAGGGGCAACTTACCAAAGACTTGTTAATGCTATGTTCAAACCGCAATTGGGCAAAACTATGGAAGTCTATGTCGACGACATGTTAGTGAAGTCTAAGAAAGCAGCGGATCACATTGAACACTTAGCAGAGATGTTCGCAGTCCTCCGGAAATACAGAATGAAGCTTAACCCTCTGAAATGTACATTTGGGGTCGAGTCCGGAAAGTTCTTAGGTTTCATTGTTAGTGCTAGGGGCATTGAGGCTAGTCCAGCTCAAATTACTGCCTTGAAAGAAGTTAAAGCTCCTAGAACGAAGAAGGAATTGCAGAGTCTCAACGGAAAGGTCGCCGCCCTGAGTCGGTTCATTTCCAAAGCCACTGATAAATGCATCCCATTCTTTGACGCCCTGAAGAAAGGAAAGAAGAATTTTGAATGGACTTCCGAATGCCAAAAAGCCTTCGATGAGTTGATCCGTCATATGGAAACGCCTCCAATACTTTCTAGGCCAGGCAATGGTGAGGATCTTCTTATATACTTGGCAGTATCATCTCATGCTCTAAGTGCAGCGCTGATACGGGAAGACAAAAGGATTCAACATCCGGTTTACTATATCAGCAAAAGACTCACTGGAGCAGAGCTGAATTACTCCAAGTTGGAAAAACTCGCCTATTGCCTACTAGTTGCATCAAGGAAACTGAGGCAATATTTCCAAGCTCATCCTATCAGGGTACTTACTGATCAACCTCTAAAGCAAGTCCTGTTTCGCCCTGAAACTTCGGGTCGCCTTCTAAAATGGAACATTGAACTCAGTCAATATGACATCACTTATCACCCCCGAAAAGCAATCAACGGACAAGCTTTAGCTGATTTCATTGCAGAATTCACAGAGAAGGATAATGGTGAGGATGAAGCGATCAGTGATTCCCCAATCCAGTGGAAGATGTATGTTGATGGCGCAAGAAATGACTACTGTTCTGGAGCCGGAGTGGTACTTGAAACTCCTGAAGGTCGATCATTATGTTATGCACTAAGATTGGAATTTCCTTCAACAAACAATGAAGCAGAATATGAAGCTCTTATTGCAGGTCTGAAAATCGCTAAAGAGCTAAACATTCGAGCATTACAAATCTTCAGTGATTCTCAGCTTATTGTATGCCAAGTCAAGAAGGAATTTCAAACAAAAGGTGGAAACCTGCCTTCCTACTTGTCAAAGGCTTGGGAACTCCTATGTGAACTCGATCACTATTCAATAAGCCACATTCCTCGGGAAGAGAATATGAAGGCAGATTCCCTCGCAAAGTATTCAAGTTCTGGTGAAGCTCAACTATTGGGATTGGTCCCTGTAGAAGTCCTTTCGGCACCAAGTATAGACGAGATGGATATAGACTGGATTATGAATGTATCTCAAGAACAAGAGTCATGGATGACTCCAATACTGGACTACCTACTCAGAGGTTCTCTGCCAGAAAATTTGATAGAAAGACGAAAGCTACTAAGGAAAGCCTCTCGCTATGTAATTCAGGATGGCCGATTGTACAGACGGGGATTCTCAATGCCATTGCTTCGATGTGTATCCCGGGAAGAGTCCAAAACAATCCTAGCTGAGGTGCATGGAGGAGAATGTGGTGATCATTCAGGTGGTCAAACATTAGCAAAGAAAATTCTCCGATACGGATATTTTTGGCCAGAAATTAATCGAGATGCTGCAGATTACTCCCGAAAATGTGACAAATGCCAAAGATTTGCCAAAATTCCTAGAGCACCTTCTACCGAACTCACATAGATGGTCAGTCCATGGCCGTTTGCAATTTGGGGAATGGATCTCATTGGGCCGCTACCAACTGCTAAATCAGGGATTAAATATGCTATTGTTGCAGTTGATTACTTTACTAAATGGGCTGAAGCTGAACCATTGGCTACTATCACCTCTAAGAAAATGATAAGCTTTGTGACCAAGAATATCATTTGCAGATACGGTGTGCCTCAGAAAATAATCACAGACAATGGTACTCAGTTTGAAAGCGAGGAATTCCAGGATTTTTGCAAACGATTCAAAATCCAGAAAAGCTTTTCGGCAGTAGCTCATCCGCAGGCAAACGGGCAAGTGGAAGCAGTGAACAAGATCATCAAATCAACCATCAAAAAGCAACTCGAAAGAGCAAAAGGTGGTTGGGTCGATAAACTACCACTTGCACTATGGGCATACAGAACTACTCACAAAACTGCGACTGGGCATACTCCTTTTTCGTTAGCATACGGATCGGAAGCAATGATTCCGGTTGAAGCAGAGGTCCCTTCACACAGAAGAATCCATTTCAATCAAGCAGAACATGAAAAGCTACAACTTGAAGCGCTAGATCTCCTTAATGAAAAAAGAGACGAAGCTAATCTCAGAGTTGCAGCTCATCAGCAAAGGATAGCCAGACACTTCAATTCCAAAGTTCGTCAACGCAGCTTTGAAATTGGAGATCTAGTCCTGAAAAGAATTATGACCGCGACAGGTGTGTTTGGGCCCAATTGGGAAGGACCATATGTGATAGGTCAGAAGCTTCTTGACGGCACATTCAAACTCACTACTGTTGAAGGAGTTCAAATTCCAAGGGCATGGAACAGCAATCACTTGCGTCCATATTTTACTTGAAAATTTTGTTGAAATAATGTAAAAGAGTTGTGGATGTATGATTCTTGTAATTGAGAGCAATTGCAAAGCTAATGCAAGTGAATAATGAATGAATATAAAGTGGATGTAGGCCCAAATTTCTGGCCGAACCACTATAAATCTTGTGTTCTTTATTATTATTACATGTTTGCTTTATTTTCGATATAAAAGTACATAAAATGTATTGCTGAAATGTCGATTTAAATTTTTGCAGACAATGGAAATAAAACTTGCTCATAATAAGACCGAGTGATTCACACCATCATTCAACAAACAAATTTCAAGTCATAAAGGCCCCGAATTCAAATCCTAGATAGGAAATACTTCAATTGAACGGCTTATGATTTCGATAGAAACGAGCCCTTGCTAATAAATTGAGATTGTTTGAACAAACAAACATCCAATTAGGAAGCTAGTGCCCGTTCTCACGAACTTGCCTGTCAATGAAGTACACTTCCTTGGATTAAACAAGCTACTTGCGAGAAAAGGGGAATGAAAACTTGAAAAGGAAAAAAGAGGATCGCTGAAAAGGCATAAGCAAGAAGACAAGAATACAACCAAAAACCATCATTGGCGGCACAAGTCCTCTTCGGAGGCACAACTCTTCGGAGGATAAAGACCTCTAATGGGTCATATGCCACAAAAAAGAAAGTTCTCTACTCAACAAAAAAGATTGGAGAAGTCATGACCCTCCAACCATGAGAGAGTAACTTCCAGGCGATGAAAACCCTCTTTGAGGCACATTTCACCAGGAGTTGAAGTGTAACAGCCGCTCTTCGGAATTTCACTTCACCAGAGTTGAAATGCAAACAAAAGAAAGACCTCTTCGGAGGCACGTTTCACCAGGAGTTGAAGTGTAACAGCCGCTCTTCGGAATTTCACTTCACCAGAGTTGAAATGCAAACAAAATAAAGACCTCTTCGGAGGCGCAATTAAGAAGAAAGACCTCTTCGGAAACCTACGTTTCACCGAGATTGAAATAAAACTTCCAAGTGTTGAAACGTGAAAAGGATTTCTAAGGCATAACTCTTTGGAGGTACACGTTTCACCGAGATTGAAATAAAACTTCCAAGTGTTGAAACGTGAAAAATCCCTCCTCAGAGGTACAACTTTCTATATATAAAAAAAAAAAAAGAACCTCATCAAGAGCATACTTTAACTTCCAAAGGAAGAGTAATTTACCTATTACGGAGAATGATCTTCCTCAAAAAAAAAAAGGGGGGTTAAAGTACATTCAGAGGTCCGCTTTGCCACATAGAAGAATTCACTTGGCAAAATATATACAAACGCAAAAGGAGAAAGTGATTTCTTCGAAGGACAAAGCGCAGAAACTTATATGAAGGAAGTTGCACTCTACGAAAATTCTTCTCGAGAATGAAGTAATTATTCTTTAGAAAACGAGAGTGCAAGTCCCCTTAAAGTATACGATATTGCAGTAAGCTCATGGTATAGGGGCAACATGGTATAGTTACATACAAAGCGGTATAACTATGTCGGTAAAGTACGCTCAAACAACATACCACAAGCTCACCGCAACATCGTATAAATAAAACTTGTGCAAAAAAAAAAAAAAAAAAAAAGAACTTGTGCAAAAATGAATAATAAATGCATTCTCAAATTCAAACAAAAGTCTGTACAAATAAAGAATCATTTTATTCAATTGCAGATATTGCAGATACAGGTTTCAAAATAAGAAGCAGGGGCCGGTGCCTGCACAACATCCGACCATTACACAAAAAAGGAATCAAAAAGCTCAACTCTTCATTTCTTCTTGCCGCCTTTAGACCCTTTACCCGGCCGAGTGGTTAGCTTTTCGGGTCTTCCAGGTTGGTCTGAAGGCATAAGGGAAGAAGGGGAGGGAGGTACAACTGGCGCAATTTCCGGTTCCTCTTCAGTGGTGATAATTTTCTTCCCCCTCCTCTTCGATGTCCCATGCTTCTTTCTTCTCTGCGAAGAAGACTCACTCCCCGGAGTAACGAGAGCGGACAAAACTACGTCGTCAGAAGGAGTCCGCTCCGGAGAGATCTCGCCTCCTTCGAGTCCCTCATCTTTTTGCTCCTGCGAGGCAACAGGGTCATCCAAACCATGAAGAGCCTCAATTTTCTCCTCTTGTGACCCAGGTTGTGAAGCAGAAGGAGGAGTCACCTGAAGAGATGGAGGAGGAATAACCAGAGAAGGCGAAGTATGCACGGCACTTGTTGTTTCAACTGCAGAAGAAGAAAAATTGAAAATGTTAGTATCTTCCCGAAAGAAGGGAGATATGGGTTCATCGAGATTCAAGAGGTAATCGAGAAGCTCATCAAATTTTTGAGGAATAAGCAGGCAATCCACCTGAATCGGACCAATGTCGAAATTACCTGAAGATATTGGCTTTGTCAGTTCAATCTCATAATTCTGAGCCCCAATGTCCTCCAAAGCCTCTTCATCAGTAGGGGTGATTACCCCAGTTCTTGTAGGAGGCGGCAAATGAGCACTAGGGCCTGTAATGTCCACCTCGGGAGAAACTAGAGGACGTTCGGAGATGGTAGGCGGTACTTCTTTTTCAGAACGCTCCTCTTCCGCCATCCCGGCCCGCGCTCCGGCAAGTTGCTCCTTACCCTTGGCAAGAGCGGCACGGGCTTCGTCATCAAGATAATGCTCTTCAAGGGCTGACTCAGCATATCCAGCACCTTTACCACCGAGCATATCAAGTGCTGTCTCCCAAACTTCAGCCAGTGTGATTTCATACTTGGGGCCCAGAAAGGCAAGGCTTCCACGCCCCAAGACGCTGTGCAAGTAGAAGTCGAATAATGTTGAGCTGATGCTGTTTTTGGTCGCCTCATGAGATTCTTCAGCTGCGATTCTGCCGGCAACAGCCTCATCACGCTCCCTTTCAGTTTTGGCAAGCTGAAGCTTAAGCATTTGTATCTCCGCCTCCTAGGAGTTGTTTTTCTTTCGGAGCTCAGCAATATCAGTAGCATAGCCTTCACTGATTCTTTTTTGTACTTCTAGCCCGTCTTCGGCATCCCTTTGGCTAGCGTGAGCGTCTCTCACTTGTTTCAAGAGCACTTCTTCTTTTTGAGAATAGGAAGTAGAGGAAGCAGCAAGCTCATGTTTCAATTCCTCGACTTTTGCTTCAAGCTCCTCATTGTAAGAAGCAATGTTCCTCATCTCGGTGTCGTGTTGCTCAACAACCTTTTGCCATTCGGCCTTATCGTTTTCCATAGTAAGCATGGCCTCTATGTTGGCACGGTTAACTCTTTGAAGCTCATCGACAAGCTTCTGCCAGTTTGACATCCTCTCGATATCAAGTTTGACGGCGTCAAGATTGCGCAACATGGCAGACTTGTCGATGGGGACCAAGTCTAGGTCGAACCTCACTCCCTTAAGGCATCATTGAGGAAACCGGCTCTGCAGAGTAGCAGGACCCGGTCCAACTTGAAATTTGGGCCTGCTAATTATCGTTTGAATATCTGATTTCCCAAGAGCGGGAGAGTCAGAAGGAATGTCGAGCGAGGCAGGAGTAGTAACTTTCTCAGGAGTAGTAGAGGCCTGCTTTTCACTGTGACGGGCTCGTTTGCTTAAGTCTTCACCCATGTGACCTTTTCCTCGATCGTCATGAGATTTTCTCTTGTGGGAGTCATCGCCTTTTTGCCAAGAATCATGGCGCTCTTCACTCTCCCTTCTTTCACGATGTTCTTCTTCAGTCCTTCTTTCATGAGCCTTTCGGGCAGCCCTCTCTTCATCCGACTCTCTGTAAGAAGGAAGGTAACGCCTGTAATCATACTGGCTACGCCTCCCGTAGCGCTGGAAATCGTCATAGTACGAGCCGCTGCGCCCCATAGGAGAATCTGGAATTAAAATAATAAGCTTTAGAAATCTTTAAAGTACAAGAAGATAAGTGCATAGAAGTGATGAGAAATTCTAAGTGTGGGTGTTGTGCAAACTACGCGCATTAATCTACGAACCACTCTTTATTTGGGGAGTGGTTGTGGGTGTAATAGTTAACGTCAACTCTTGAGTCGACGACGACTGTTGCAAAATAGAAGTAGCTTCAACTACTGAAGAAGAAATCCCGGCAGTAGTAGGGTCATCTTTGAAGATCTCTTGTGAAGTAGCAAAGAGGTCGCTCAATCCTTCGAAGGTATCGTCCCTGCTTTGCTTGACAGGACTGGATTTCTTAGCCTTTTCACCAGATTCTTGTGAATGGTGAGAGGATCCCTGAGGCTCTTCTTCCTCGATAACCGGGGCAAGTTTACCAGATGGCCCCGCAACATCAACAGAAGTGGAGCACTTCACCAGCGAAGATTCAGGAGTCTTTATCGGAGAATCGGGGACTTCCGTTGGAACTTCATGAGCATGCATAGAGCGAGAAGTGTGTAGAAGCCCATGTTGATGTAAAAATTCATCCCTCAACAGAAATTTTATGCTCCTCTCTTCTGTGGCCACGGCACTCAACCTCTCAAAAACTTGCTTGTGAATTGGGTCTCTAGAAGGGAGAGGAAGTGCCGAAAGGAACAAAGAATGAAATTAGCAACTGAAAGTTCGGATCTCGAAAAAGTTTCAAAACGGAAAAAATAGAAACACTAATCTTACTTCCTACTCTCCAGATGGCATAAAACCCTGAGGGACAGCGGGCAAAGAAAAACTGGTTCAAAAATCCATGAACGCTTTCAGTAAGATCGGAAATGAGCTTGCGGTTTCTGGCACTTCTCACAATAATGAGGGAAGGATGATCTTTACTCTTTGCAAATGAGCACAGATAACGAATTTCTTCAAAACTCGGTAGGCGATCAAGGGTTCTTCTAAACAAAACACATAACCCCATCAAGATGGCATAGCCATTGGGATGAAGTTGAAACGGAGAGATTGTCAACCGAAGGAGAAGAGTTCGAAGGAAGTCGTTAAAAGGAGGAATCGCCCCACTTAAGCACATTTGGCGATTGACTGCAACAAAGCCATAGGGAGGATTGTCAGCAGTATCACTTGGCCCAGGGAGAAGAACATCACTTTCAGCAAAGCCAAATTGAGTGCGCAGCTGGACAAACGCTCTCGAAGTTAGAATAGTCGAGGTTCTCTCCGGAGGATTCTCTATGGGAACAGCTATCGGAAAAGTTTCTTCCTCTTGAGTTACCACTTCTTCTTCTCGGTGGGAAGTCATTCTACATAAACAACTGGGTATTCAAACATGAAGCTGCACGTTTCCTAAAGTGTGTGAAGTGTTGTGTAAAATCAATCAAGCAGTGAACAAATATAACTGGAATGAAAACTAGCAAGCATTCGTTAGTTATGAAATTCAGGGACTATTGTTTTAAGCCTAAATATGCAAGTAAGATGTTGATGCAGATAAATCAGTTCAGATTATTGATACTTTGCATTAATGTTTAACTTTAATTGATTGATTCACAAACATTTCATGCAGTGTAATTAAGTTGCTTGTCTTGTCTTGACTAATCTGTCATCTGACGTGGGCAGTCAATGGCAGTATTTTCGCCTTGGTTTTCTTTGTTTGTTATTTTCAGCAGGTTAGCAGCTTATAAGTTAATGCGATCTGTGAAATAATACACTGAGATTCAAGCAAATTTAAAGTTGGGGCAGTTCAAAATTTAGGCAACTTAGTTTGGCAGTTCAAGTTAGAAACTCAAAGAGGATCTATGCTCTCAAAAAGTCAGCATGCCCAAAGCTTAAGTGTTAACTCGGCAGCGGTTTAAGAGCCAACTCGGTCACGGTTTAAGGGCTTAGCTCGGTCACGACTTAGGGGTTAACTTGGCTGCGGTTCAAGGTTAAATCAGTAGAAGGTTAAATCGGCAGATTTCCCCAAGGATTAACTCGGCCACGGTATAAGGCTTAGATCGGCAGAAGAATAGGTTGGCAGATTTCCCCCAAGTGCTCACACGGCCACGATTTAAGGATTGGGTCGGCCAAAAGCTAAGTCACTTCAAATCACCGGGTCGCATCTAAATCAATACCTCGCCCCACTCAACCCGTTAACCCGTTAGCCACTCCCTCAACCAAGAAACCCTCATTTCATTGATGCTATTTCATGCTATCGGATCATCCAATACACCATTTCGAAACCACTGCAAATTTAACGCCTTGCAATCCTAGCGCGAATCAAAATCAACTAGCCTGAATCAGTAAATCATCTTTATCGTCTCATCGGTCAGTTAAAGCCAAACCGAGCAATCTAAGCTCCATCAGCCATGAGTGTAACAGGATTCGTGATGAAGGATCACGCAAGGAAGTGGTTTAAGTGACGGAATTCATGAGCCAACAGTGATCGAAGAAGAAGGTTTACTTACGCAATGAATAGCAGAGGTTGTTAGTAGTTGATTGGAGTTAAATCGCCTTTTGGAGCTCGGGAAAATTTTAATGGCAGAATCAAAGGAGTAGGTAATGAGAAGGAAGGAGGAGATGTGACTTATACCCTGCAGTGGAAAATTTGGAGCAACACATACGGTCTAACTGTTAGGTCGCATACGACCCACCGACCTAAGAAGGGACGGGTTAAGGACTATCGAAGCACACGACCTAACATTTAGGCGTATACTTCGAGGGGCAAATGTTAACTCCGCCTCGACCATGACTTACCGATCTAGTGCATCAAGAGGTTCTGACCTAACAGTTAGAAGCATGCCGACCTAAGGCCTAAGGGGTATGCCGACCTAACATTCAATGTAGATACCGACCTAACTGCCTTATCAGGGAGACCGACTTAAGGCTCAAAGGGTTACCGACTTAAGGCTCAAAGGGTTACCGACTTAAGGAATACCGAGTTAAGGCTAAAACAGTGGACGACCTAACGTGGGTACTGGCTTAAGACTCAGAGGATGCCGACTTAATAGGAAGGCCGACCTAAGGCCTAAAAGAGATGCCAACTCAGTGACTTGACCGAGTTACCGATCTAATGTTTTACCAAGTTGGCGACCTAGAATAGTTACCGACCCAAGTCACAACCGATTTAGGACCAATGTTAGCTCGTTCACGACTCAAGAAAAGGAAGATGAGTTCAATGCAACTACTCAGCACAGCAGCCTCTTAACTCGTGCACGATTCAGCTCCCAGTTATCTCGGTCACGACTCACGACCTAATTTGAGTCGTGAACGACTTAAAGCTATTAAATGCAAACCCGAGGCCGTATTACTAAGAAGGAGTAGTGTTGACTCGGAGGCGACCTAGGACTTGTGCAAGTAAACTCCTGTGAAGCCAGGAAGGGGCCAGATGGACCGGCCACGACTCATATTAAGTCGGCTACGACTTAACTTAAATCGGCCACGACTTAGGACTTGGCAATAATTCCAGACCGAAACTCTCTATAAATAGGCAACTACCTCCAACATTCAAGGGACTTTTGGGGGGCACATTCTCTTCATACACCGTTGCCTTGCTGCATTGAGAACTTCATCAACACTTATAGCTTTCAAGATTAGAGGAATTCATCAAAGAACTCCACGAAGAAACCACACATCTTCAACATGGATTTAAGGACTTTAATCGACATTGAAGCTTAAGACTTGTTTCAAACCACTTGTAATTTGAAGTATATTGTACTTGAGAAGAGTTGTATCAGCTTGTAACGGGATTATTAATAAAAGTACTTAGAGTGGACGTAGGCTATACCCTTAAGCCGAACCACTATAAAATTGTTGTTGTTTACTGCTTTTCTGCTATTACTTGCTTGTAATTCTTTCCCGATCTATCGGGTGGTGCTTTCACAACTACACTTCACACACCGGGGTGTTAGCGTTCACATTTTAGCGTTAACAGTATAAATTAGCTATTTCAATTTCATTTAATTGCGATTATCATACTATAGAAATTAAATTCCATTAAATAAATAAATAAATGTTGATTCCCATCTATTTACATTATATTACATTGGTACTTCTATTTACAACTTAGCTTTGTATAAATGTTTGAATGTAGAATCTTGTCTATTTCACGTATTAATTAAGCCTTAAAAATCAATTAATATTATATCCTTGGTCTAACCTCATTTTACCCATATTTATATTAATATATCCTTTGAATTAGGTAAATTACCATTGATTATCTACCTTAACTTATCAGACTCCACTAACGTAATGGTTAAATATTAATTCCATTTGTAAAAAAAAAACAATCCACAAGATTTGCATTTCATATTGCAAATGAATTCATAAATCTTGGCTTTCTTTTTCTTTGCTTCTTAAAGGCCAAATCAAACTACCCTATCATCACTAATTTATGGCAATTAATTGCAATTGATTCTCCATTAAACTACATAAGTTATCCAATTGAAACCTAAGTGAAACGTTTATTTATTTAAAAATCCTATTGTTTAAAAGAGTATATCATCTACGGTATAATTTACATTTGACCTGATTTCTCATGTATTTCACACAACAGTGAATTCCAATTTCTACCAACATTATGTTTAATATAAATTGGAAATCCAAATCATTGGTATTTCACAACCTTATTGCGTACATTTACGTATAGTTACACTAAGTCCATACACTGATTCATGAATTCATTAATTAATACACAATTTGCCTTTGTTTTCTTATATTAAGTTTATTACCGTTTTTAAGTACATTCATTATCGAACAATATTCATAAAAAAATTTATCTACACTTATTGCATTGGTTTATTCAACGGTCACCAAATGAAACAATCCTATTATTTATTTTAATATTAAATGAATCCCATTCTAGTAAATATTTTATTAATATTCACTAGTTCAACATTTATTGGTTTCTTAACATTAACTTTTAACAAAGTGTGACAATTACATTATCCAAAACTATTGTCATAAAAATTAAATTGTTACATTAAATTCCAATTACTATAACAAATTACTACATTTTCTCAAATAAATCTTAAAGCCTTTTTTTTCTAAATCAAGTTAGAAATTATATTAATTTAACTCATTTAATATTATTAATTTAACGGGTCGTTACACAGCCTTACAGAATTGCACACCAACAATATCCCAAGTAGAGATGAAGAAATGAACGTTGAAACCATCAGGTCCTCCACTCGAGTTCTTGTTCATAGAAAAGAGAGTATTCTTAAATTCATGATCAGTGACTTTTTCCACAAGCTTAGCAGCTTCATCCCTATTCACTTTAGGCAAAGAAATAGTAGAAAGCTCATCCAATTGTGGTATAAAGTTATTATCATTCCCAAGCAGGCCAGAAAAATGCTTATGAAAAGCTCTGATCACTGTCTCAGGAGAAGAATGCAAGTTCCCCTCATCATCATGTATGGAAAATATATTGTTATTTGATTGCTTAGCTTTAAGGGAAGCATGGAAAAATTTTGTGTTCCTGTCTCCTTCTGAAGCCCACTTAATTCTTGACTGTTGCTTATTCATATCACTTTCAATATCCAAAGCATGATTAAGCTCATGGAAAAGGGCAGCTTCCTTGGCAGCAATATCAGCAATATCAGGATGTGCCATCATCATCTCCTGAGCTTCCCTGTGCTGTTCCTTGAGAATGGTGGATCTGAGGTTGCCATTACCAAACTTATGCTTAGCCCAAACTCTTAAAGCATCCTTAATAGCCCTTAGTTTCCTGCAAAAAATATACATAGGGTTTCCAAAAAAATGATTTGCCCAAACAGATTGTATTATAGTAATAAAATCAGGATCAAGGATCCATGAATTATAAAATTTAAATCCTCTTTTGACATCATGGAGCTTCCATCCAGTGGATGTGATAAGTGGAGAGTGATCAGACAGGATTGAAGGTGGAAGAAAGGTGGAAAGTTCACGCCAGGTAGATAAGGCTTTGAAATTGGAGAAGGAGTGACCAATGTTAGAAAATGTCCTAACTCCACTTCTGGAACGATTGTTCCAAGAAAAGAGGGCACCTTCCCTATGAATTGGAAAGAGAGAAGAATCAAAAATTGCAGTGTTAAGGGGATTAATATCCTTTAGCATGAGAGGTCGACCACCTTGCTTGTCAGACAAGGCAAGACAGCAATTGAAATCGCCAGCAATTATCCATGGATGTGATTCCTGCCTTAATGCAGGAATCAAGTTGAAGAGAGATTGTCTTGTGACTTGAGAGTTAGATGCATACACAATAGAGATATAAAAGGAGGATGGAGGATACTGATACTTCGCATGAAAATGCATAATCTGAGATGAAGCATGAAGAAGATCAAGAGATAGAACAGAAGGATTATGAAGAACCATAATACGACCAAAGCTAGCTTCAATAAGGTTATGCGTCAGAGTCCAGGAAGGGTTGACATACTTTGCAGCAGAAATTGTAAGGGGAAGATTTAATTTAGTTTCAAGTATAGCAAAAATTGACAAATGATGCGAAGAGATTAATTGCTTGACATGGTCCAACTTAACAAAGTTGTGACAGCCTCTAATATTCCAAGCACCAATGTTGTGCGACATTATTAAACTAATGATTGATGAGAAAGTTCTCTCATGCTCCTTGTGACAGGAGATTCTGATCTGGATGGGACGTGATTTTGTTTCAATGATTTTCTTTTATTCCTGAAGCTGGCATTTGAGCAAGGGACATGGTCATTTTGCACATCTTCACATGGAGACAAGGGTGGAGATTTCCATGCAGGAATTGTTCCAGTGAAAACATATGATTGCCTTGGAGTTGTTTGATTTGAGTTCAAGGATGAAGAAAGGGGTGGTTTGGGATGTGGTTGTGATGAAGATTTCATTGAGATAAGCAATTCGGTTATCTGCCTTTGCAAAGTTAAGCAAAAAAGTACATCAGGATCAGTTTCAGGGAGGGGTTGGATATTGTCTTCAGAAGAGGGTATGGGGTTATTCAATGTTGCAACAGATTCTTGGTTATTCATGCAAAAATCAAGTTGATGAGAAATCAAGAGGAGGCCGGCTTCAGCAGGCAAAGAGTGAATTCCATGTACAAATGATATACTGCACATACCATTGGTATCATTATGGTCAGTGCCTAAAGGATAAACAGCATTAGTTTCATCGTACTTATTTCCTTTAACTGAACTATGTAACTGCTCATCATATACCACCTCCTCAACAAGTGTAATTATCTCTTCAACATGTTCCTTCCCACTAGTTACTTCATTCCCTTCTCGAGCATCATCATTCAACCCATTCAACACATCAAAACTATTGCTGGAAAGATGAACAACATGCTCCTTATCTACTATACAATTTTGTGGATTACTAACATTTAAGTCAAAAACACCAGGACAAACCGTTCCTTTTTGCATTTGCTCAACATTAGATAATTCATGATCAGCAACTGAAAACTTGTTAACATTCAAATCAGTTATTTCACGAGAGGGAAGTTCTTCAGAAATATTTTTCCTTTTTGCTACTTTCTGCCAGACTTGTTTACCTCTCTTATGTGCTATGCCTACTCCAATAACTGGTTTTGCTATTTCCTGATTAAAACTCTTTAATTCAGCATCATCGTTACTTTTATCGTTATCAGCACGAAATTTCAGGCATGAACTGTCCAAATGACCAAACTTCTTACATTCATTACATATGTCAGGCCTCCACAAATAACTGACTTTGACTATCTGAGTAGAACGGTCAAGTAATTTGACAGGGAACTCATCAACTAATTTTCGATCAGGAGATACATCAACCAAACATTTCGCAAAACCAATCCTCTCAATCTTCTCAGTGGACGAGTCCATGCATAAAAGCTTTCCAATTCTGGAAGTTAGCCAATTGATACCAATATGTGACCAAGCATAGATAGGAATGTTGGAGAGTTTAAGCCATACAGGAACAGATCTGATTGTACTGCAACTATTTCCAATAGATGGATCCCATGCTTTAACTATGAATATTTTGTTCCTAAGGAAGATAGGGTTGCTTCCAAAATTCTCCTTCTGTCCTCAGCACAAGACAGATTGAACAGGAACAAAATTCCATCAGATTTAACCATGATCTCCCCCTTCAACTTCCACAATTTCTTCAGATGGTTGATAACAGTAAGATAAGATAGAGGTTTATCAAGAAAGAAACCCACCAACCATTCACTCCAAATATCAGTACCAGCCTTAATAACCACATCTGGAGGAACAAGAGCATGACCATAAAAAACAAGTGGAAAATCAACAGGAGAATATTGTCTAGCATTACGGGGTTTGGTCTTGAAAAGAGAGGACCATGAGCAGGATTTAACAAGTGGTTGAGAGGAGGAAGAAGCAAGAGGTGGGGGAACAGGGGGAGGTAAAGCTGGAGGAGAAGTTGGCAGAGGACAGGGACGGGATGATGGTGAGAGAATAGGAGAAAGTATGGGATGAACAGGAAGAAGGACAGTTTGAAAAGATGGGGAGAGGGGACAAGGGCGGGAGCAGCCATGATGAAAAAAGAGTACTGAAACCAGCTGTTAAAATATCAAATTTTCATTTAATTGCAATAAATCATACTATCGTAATTAAATTCAATTAAATAAATAAATGTTGATTCCCATTCTTATTATTCAAACAATCATCATCTTATATTTAACATTTGTTTACGTTTCATTACATTGATACTTCTATATACATCTTAGATTTGTATAAATGGTTAAAATGTGAGATCTTGCTTATTTCACATATTAATTTAGGTTTTAAAACCAAATAATAAAGTTTCCTTAGTCCAATCCTTTTTATCCAATAAATTATTATCCAATAAACAAGGATAGCATTTGTTTACCCTAATTTATACTAATATAACCTATAATTTGATTAATTTCTATTGATTACCCATTTTAATTTATTAGACTCCATTATCGTTAAATTACATTTAAGTTATCACAAACGGATAAGTGTTGAAATTGATTACATACACCGTCCTCATCCTATTATCAATTGGATGAATTTTCACTGATTCGTAGTTGTTTCATTTATATCCACAAATTCCATCTACATTTCCATTAATGTAAAATTTAATATTAGATTCCACTTATTTGCAATTAATTCACTTATTGAATTTTTTACTTTCAAATAAGTTAATAAATCTAAAATTTCACTCCTAAGATCCACCACTTGTTATATTACGAATGAAATTAACATTGGTTACATCCTCTGGAATTAACAATCCTTTATGACAAATCAATTTATCCTAACTACACAATTAGGTCAATTAACTGCAATTAATTTCACATTAAATTTTATAAATTATCGATTGAAACTTTAACAAATCCGTTACTTGATTTAAAACCCTGCTATTCAATAAATTGACATTTATAGGTGAAATTAACATTGACTTATATCACATTTCATTAATGCATGCTTCACTCCATACTATTTAGTTATATTTGCCAAATATGTACACTAATTGCTATTTATATTCTTAATTAATTTACGTTCTTGGTTTCATACTTAATAAGTTTTTACTTCCAACAAAAATATAATTACCTACAGGACATTGATGTTTTTTTTCATGAATTCATTAATTAATCCAATAAATGCCTTTGTTTCCTTATATTCAATTTATTACCATTTAAGTACGTTTATTATCAACAACACTCATTATAATTACTTATCTACAACTATCTCATTGGTTTATTCAACAGTTACTTTTATTTACTCCTTTTCTATTTTAAAACCAAATGTAACCATTTTCACTATTCATTATTATATTAATGAATTCCATCCTTGTTAATATTTTTATTAATATTTCACAAATTCAACCTTTCTATTGGTCTCTTATTTTAAACCTATAACCAAGTATGACAATTTATATTATTTCAATTTATTGCCACATAAATATTTTATTGTTAACGTTTAATTACAATTGCTTCATCAAATTTCTACATTTGCTTCATTATTAATTATAAATTATTTTTTGTCATTTCTTACTAAATTAATTCCAATATCTTATTAAAATTAAAAAATTAATTAACGAAGTTTACGGGTCGTTACACTCTCCCCCACTCAAAACTTTTCGTTCCCGAAAAGGAAAAGAAGGGAAAAGAAGAATTAGGAAATCAATAGATCTTATTCAATACATTAACCTTATAAGCAATTAAATTTACAAAATTAATTAATTTAGATAAAATATATCAATTTATAACCATTAAATCTTTTATACTTAAATTATTGAAGTTTGGAAATCATTTTCAAAAATTTCTAAGTCCAAAATTTACGGAAAATTTCGGCAGAGTCCCCTTTGTACGGAGAGGCTCGGGAGAAAATAAAATATCAAAATAATAATATATAACATATACTTTCCAAAATAATATATCCCAACATGGGAAAAATAATATAATAATGCTATAAACCGAAATCCGAAAAACATACCTATTGGTCGGGCAATTTACGCTTGTATTACGGAACCAACTGCAGTAGCAATTGCTTCCATTACCTGCACTTCACTTATATAATCCAATTAAAGTTACGATTGTATAAAATGAAATATTAAAAATGGTTTCAACCACAACATCCAATTCAATACAAAAAACCATCAATAAACAAAATCAATACAACATCAAACACTTGCAACAAGGCATACGACCATAAAAACAATCATTCATTCATATCAAACACAACAAATAGTTGTTCAGGTTTAGACACTTTAAATTGTACAGAATGAAGAATAACTACTAAGTGTATCCTTCACTCAACAGTCTTGGGTGAAACTAAATAGATTATTCATACATCCCAACAATTTTAAAATATCCTTACCCAACAACCATAGGCCAAAACAAACAATACTTCCAAACAAGAAATCAAATTAAATTTTCAATTTCATAGCATTTATTGTTTGATTTCCTTTTATTCATATAATGATTTTTTTCTTTTTCTTTTTCTTTGTCTTCATTTATTTGCAGTATTCATCTTTCTTCTTATTTTATTAATACATAGCTTCAATCATTTACTTAAGTTTATTATCTTTTATATATACTACTTAATTTTATTTATTACTAAATTCCATTTATAATTCTTGCCTTTCTATTTTAATTAATAGCCTTTCAATTAGTGCTTAAGTTCATAATGCCTCTAACCCCAAATTCTTATTATAGTAAGAATTCCATTATAACTTAAATTTATAACTTTATAACATCAATTCTTATAAATAAAAGCAATTGATTGAACACTTTCATTTCATACTTTTACTTGTACAATCTCCATTACATTTCTTATTAAACATTTCAACTTTTAATATTTGGTGAGTTATATGTATATATATGTGTGTGTGTGCATATATATATATATGCTTTTAAAGAATGTAATTGAAAGTTATACAAGTTTTCTCATTTCTTTTAATTAATTTAATGTTCAATAATTATATCCTTTATTTCATAGGTTATAAATTTCAAATTTCATTTAATACCATTTATAACCTATCATTAAATCTCTTATTTCCTTTAGAGGTTTCGATTTATTAATTACCTACGTTCCAATTCACTGCAGTAATTGAAACTATATTAATGGAAACTTAAGAATTTAATGTCGAGTTTTATTTCAAATCATTTTAAAATAATAGATAAGTATATATACTTACAACTTATATATCCATTTATATTTAAACAACTCAAAATTTATATTTGTTTATCAAAAATTTCTGTAGTCCAACTGCTGCAGTGGCCTTCCCACTTCGAAAATCGAAAATGAATGTCGATGATGCGTGCACTCATCACCGAAATTATTTTCCAGCGACAGAGAGGGGAGTGCAGAACTTATTTTTTTTTTCAAATTTCTTTTAAAACATTTCTTTCAAATTATATTGAAATATTTATATCAGAAAATACTTCTAAAATAATATTACTATTCCAAAATTATTCGAAAGAAACTTTCAATAGCCCGGAACTTAAAGTCTAAATTTCCGATTTCATTTATTTTATTTTCAATCTTACTTCGACTATTAATTATAAAGTTATTACCTAACAACCAATATATTGCAACCAAATATATATATACATATATATATATCATTTAAAAATTTAATTTAGATATAGAAAATATAGTAGGAAAAATTATTTCATTCGCCTACAATAAAAACAAATATTATGTCGGTCTGTCCTATTAAGTGTTTAGAAATCCCTATTGATGTCACAGCGTCCCATGCATCAACCAGAATTTATAAATACCAAACGCAACAGATTAACACAATATTAAAACATTTTTATAACACTAACAAATACGCTCTCTCATATATACTCTCAACGACTCCCATAGGGTATTACTACCCTATTAACAAAGAGTCAGACCCCCACAAAGCAAAGGTTTATCGT
Source organism: Allium cepa (assembly GCA_030765085.1). NCBI lineage: Eukaryota > Viridiplantae > Streptophyta > Magnoliopsida > Asparagales > Amaryllidaceae > Allium > Allium cepa. The sequence continues at coordinate 148,275,014 of CM060945.1, forward strand.
TAAACCAAAGCTCTGATACTAGATGTAACATCCCGCCTTTTCGCACGCTCAAACCGACCCACGTGCCAATTTAAATACGAAAGGGCGGATTGTTATGGGGTAAATCAGAAAAACAAGAAAGAAATAAAACAAAATAGAATCTCACGGCGGAAGGATAAAATATAATAATCAAATATACAGTTTATAAAGCAGTTTTACAAAATATTCGATTATACTTACAATATTTATCAGAGTCGCACATACCAATAACAATGCAGCAGAACAGTATGAGTATAGTGGACTAATAATAATAATAATATAAATCTCCGTCTTCGTCCTCCAGAGCTAAGGTCTTCGAATCCTGAAACGCTCGGACTGACCCAAGCGAATTGAAAAGACAAAACACTCGAGTCAGAACTAAAAGATCTTATGTAAGTTAAATTAACAGAAATAAATATGAGTGCAGTAACTCAAAAGATGCTCGGGATTCACATCTCTTAAGGATCCGTTAAACTATTTACTATGTATTAATATTTCGTTATTATAATAGTGTCTAATAGTAAAATAAACTTACTTTAAAATAGCGTTAAAGCTTTGCATTTTCCACATTAAAACATTTATATATTCCCATATTCTATACAGTACCGTAATCTCCTCCGTACTGGCGTCGTCAGAGGGCACTCCATAGGTATGGTACAAAACCAAAATCGTATAAGGCGTGCTAGGGTAGGTGACACGGCACAACTAGGCAATGCCATGGTAGATATACCAATTACGCGTCCGGGCTGGTGGTAACGCGTAGCCGCAGCTACCGCCAACCTCAAGCCATACCCCTAAAAAGAAAATCAAAAGTGGTCACCGAATCAATCCAAAAGTCAAAGTATAAAATCGAAGGGATATGTCTGATCAAAGGTGCTACCTCAATTGGCCCGAGAATCGCTCCTGTTTTAGCCACCTTATGCCAACTCGCGGGAGTTGGGTCCACGTATTTACCTCAAAGGAAATGTCGCCACCATCCTACTTCATTCTGCAATCTCCATCGCGTACACGGTTGTTAAAGTGGTTTTTGGGGTTGGCATAGAGTATGACAACTTCCAATCCCGGTCACTTCGACAACCAATCGTTATTATAACACCGCGGTCATTTAAAATATTTATACTTTAAAACTAGAATAAAATATCCATTTCAAAACTTATAAATACGATATCATTTCCATTTTAAAACCCAAATCAATATGATATCATTTTTAATTTCAAATATATCCTTTTCCAAAAATCATAGCATTTTCAAATCTATATACCTTGAAACCATAGCTTTGAAACGTAACTTTTAATGCTTAATGGTTTAAATACTATATTACTTTATATAATAAAATAGCCTCTTTAAAGTTCACAATAAATTCTCAATATCAATTTGAACCTCCAAATAAACCATTTTAATTCCCATATATTTCAAAGCTTAAATATTCTATATTTCAACTTAAATTTTTATAGTTCATACATTTCAATCTTTAAATATTCCACTATTTCAAACTGGATTCTTTGATGATTTAATATATATCAAATCCAATTCCTATTATTTAAATTTGAAATGTTTACTTAATAAAACAAATATTATTTAAGTAAAACCCTTAAACTTCAATAACAGGATATTCTTTTAGTTGACTTAACTTGATAATATTCTTTAAAATAATTTGATATTCATTTAAATCCTCTATCAAAAATCAAGTTATAAAATCATACCTTTTAAATCTTAATTTATTTACATTTCAAAATAAATTTTTCGAGGATAATACTTAAATACTTTAATTCAAATCATATTCACATTTATCTTCAACCTTACTTTTATTTGAGTTATTAAAACTCTATATACAATAGAATTTTAAATAGATACTTAACCATATTATATAAAAGTAATCAAACTTCATTATTTAGCTTATTTTATAATTCAAACAAATTTATACATAGTTAAATGCAATAATAAAATAGCATTTATATCTAAAATCAATATCTATATACCCATATATTTCTTTACAAACCACAGAAATCCTTTTTAAAATTATTTTACAAATAGACCGCGGTGTCTGTATAAAATTTTCTATCGTATGGTCAAGTGATACGGATATTTGTCATTTCAATCCGCAATTTAAAATAAAATTTACGGTTATATATCATTTCAAACCGCAATCCTGAATGAGATGAAAATGCATATTAACTTGCAATTTATAACCATATAAAATTCATCATTCATTCACCTAATATCAACCATCAATCATTTATTAAAATCATCATCCAATTGAAACAAAACATCAATATAGAGCATATAAAATTTAACAGGCATCAATGAACAATTTATATTCAATAATAAATTAATAACTGTTTAACTGGCAGTTTAAATGCAATAATAAATAAATTTAACTAGCAATTTATATGAAATACTATTCAATTTATATGCAAGAATAAAAGTTAATAACAATTTAATTTGAATAAATGCAATTTAACTGAGATGATGATTAAAATATGCCAAACAACCATAACTAATTTAAAATCGCATCATATATCAATTTAACAAACATAAGAAATTTTAGAAGTTGTGAGTGGGTTAAAGCACTCACCTTTTGAATTTAAATTGAATTTAAATCCAATTTAAACCCAAAAATTTGACCATCTCAGAATTCGTCCAAACCAGCGTCATCAAGTCCGGAATTTCAATACGATCCTAACAAGAAAATTGCATGTGAAACGAAGTTTGTATGTAAGAGTTATAGCGATTATTGCGCTTGAATTTCAATATTAAAATAAACAAAAAAAGAACACCTTCAACATGCCACGTCATGTGCCAACACGCATCATCTCTTCCAGAAAGCAACTGTAGGCACTAGCCTTCCCAAACGCGTAGTAACCGAATACACGAAAAACGCAAGGCCTCGTTCGATTGCAAAACGCTAGCGCCGCTGCAAGATCAACTCGCCGACCTTGTTTCCCCCCGCCTCGACCCTTCTGCGGCCCCTATACTCCGATCAACGCCGTCTCGAGCTCCAATAAACGCAGCCGCCGCCACCATATGTTAAACCCTAGCCACAAATTCCCGGCGATCTAACCGTTGGTTCTCGAAACAAACCACATAGATCGACTTTCCTCAGTCCCCTCTGCAAAACAAGAAAGGGTTTGTCGATCCGTCACAATCCATCGATGATCAACGAACGATCGTGAATGTTTGCTCGATTTCTAGCCACATCGAACCTCGAATTGAAAAAGGAATTTCAGATCTGAATTACGCTCTTCGAGAGCTTCGAATCCATATATAATTTGCTATGATTTGAGGAGCTTGAAATTTTGGCTTTTGCATCTGAATTGTAATTGGATCTAGAATGGGAATTTGTTTGTCTGCCATTGAGGAGTAGAAAATAGCTGAATTGTGTACAGGCAAATGTGAATTAGGGAGTCTAGGGTTTATAGCAGGATATTTATAGGCAAAATCGAAAATAGAATGGATGGACAAAACAGATATACGCGCTAACGCAAAGTGGCCCAAAAAGCCCGTTCTGACCCCGAAACGAAATTGGGTAAACCCATATATCAAAATAGGTGTTTTAAAATATTTTAAACGCAATGGAAAAGGTTTCAGTTTCAAATTGCATCGTATGAAGAAGTTAGGCTAAAATCAATATTTTTGAAATTGATTTCAATTTCGTTTATTTCAAGGCGTTTCGAGTCCGTACGATCAAACGACAATTCTGATCGCTACAAAAATTGAAACCCTACAATAATTCACCGTTACGGATACGATGAAACTGGTTTCGTCAAAATCCGAGTCAGTGGCAAAATGGCTTTTTTTATATTAATTAAATAAATAAAATTTAGTCAATTTAATCAATTTTTCAATTTAAATTCGATAATACCAATTCTTATCATTTTAAATTTTCCAATCGTTTACAATGATTTAAAACAAAATTTAAATGTCAATTTAAGAGAAGATTAATTTATAAATTTCAATATAAATCCTCGTTTTCATTAATTCAAAATTAAAAATAAAATTTCCAATAATTTTATTAATTTCCCTTTTCATTTTATTATTTAATTCATTGTTATTAAAAGGATGAAATTTACATTGGTTCATGATTGTTTACATTTATTTTCCTAGATTTCATCTACATCCCCTTTTAGGTAATATTTTAAATATTAAATTTTCATTTAATTATAATAAATCATACTATCGTAATTAAATTCAATTAAATAAATAAATGTTGATTCCCATTCTTATTATTCAAACAATCATCATCTTATATTTAACATTTGTTTAAGTTTCATTACATTGATATTTCTATATACATCTTAGATTTGTATAAATGGTTAAAATGTAAGATCTTGCCTATTTCACATATTAATTTAGGTTTTAAAACCAATTAATAAAGTTTCCTTAGTCCGATCCTTTTTACCCAATCAATTATTATCCAATAAACAAGGATAACATTTGTTTACCCTAATTTATACTAATATAACCTTTAATTTGATTAATTTCTATTGATTACCCATTTTAATTTATTAGACCCCATTATCATTAAATTACATTTAAGTTATCACATACGGACAAGTGTTGAAATTGATTACATACACCGTCCTCATCCTATTATCAATTGGATGAATTTTCATTGATTCGTAGCTATTTCATTTATAACCTCAAATTCCATCTACATTTCTATTAATGTAAAATTTAATATTAGATTCCACTTATTTGCAATTAATTCACTTATTGAATTTTTTACTTTCGAATAAGTTAGTAAATCAAAAATTTCACTCCTAAGACCACTTGTTATATTATGAATGAAATTAACATTGGTTACATCCTCTGGAATTAACAATCCTTTATGACAAATCAATTTATCCTAACTGCACAATTAGGTCAATTAACACCAATTAATTTCACATTAAATTTTATAAATTATCAATTGAAACTTTAACAAATCCGTTACTTGATTTAAAACCCTGATATTCAATAAATTGACATTTATAGGTGATATTAACATCGACTTATATCACATTCCATTAATGCATGCTTCATTCCATACTATTTGGTTATATTTGCCAAATATGTACACTAATTACTATTTATATTCTTAATTAATTTACGTTCTTGGTTTCATACTTAATAAGTTTTTACTTCCAACAAAACCATCATCTCACGGACTAACATACCCTACGAAGTCAGACACATTTGGGTCAATATCATATATATATACCCACGCAAGCTAAATTCAAGGTTAGCACGCCTTAATCCGAGAGTGGCATAACCATATTTTAGATTAACCACACCCAAGTGCATAATTAGACATATGTAATATCTAACTCTAACTTATCCACCAAATCTTTTGGAAAGAAAGAGTATGTGGCACCCATATCAAATAGAACTCTAACCGAAATACTGGAAATTTGAATCATATCTCCAAGCATAGCAATCTTCCCCATTTCCTCAGCAGTTGGTCTAGGTAAAGGTCCTTCCGAAGCATAAACCTTTTCCTACTTCGGCTCTAGGCAACCCATCTTCTTGTGGTTAAGCTTATTACAATTAAAGCACTTGGCTCTGTCCTTGTTTTTTGGCAGGGTATACTGAGTAGAGTAGTGACTCTTCTACCCATAGTTGAAACAAATAATATTTGCCACATTTAGCTCTTGATCTCCTCCTCCAAGGTTCTTCCCTCCCTTTTGGTTCTTATTCCCCTTATGATATCAGTTAACATCTTCTTCTGCCCACCCTTGGTTCTAGCATCAGTTTCACTTTCCTTTTAATACAAGCAGTCCTACCCCCTCGCCATTTTCATAACCATTTTGAAAGGAGAAAACAACTACCCCGTCACTTTATGGTCAGCCCCTTCCTCAAGCCCTCTATGAACTTCTCAAATTTCTTCAACTGAGCATTAGTGTTCTCCCTTCCATACTTCGACAAAGCATTAGAGTTGGATGTACTTTGCTAAAGTCATCTCTCCCTATATCAAATCAAGGAACTCGATACACAAAGCACTCTTCTACGATTCAAGGATAAACCGAGCCTCGAACCGTTCTTTAAAATGTTCCTAGGTAATTTTCTCCTTTGAAACATTAGCAATTACCGCCTCCCACCAATCCAAAGCATGCTCTAGAAGCTGATGAGAATCCATCATCCTCTTTTGAGAATCATCACATAACATATCTTGGAAGACTCGCTTTTGGAAGCGGACTAGCCCGTAGGGAAAGTTATGGGTGAATTTCAAAAAATTTATCCTATTGGATCTTTTATTAGGCATATGAAGTCATACCTAATTAGAAAATTTCTAAATTTTATTTAAATAAAATCATTTATGTGACGACCACCCATGACTCCCGCACCATACAAGGAAATAGTGCGTTGTAAAGTGTGCCAGGCAGCCACGGATAATCGTTAGGATAAGGTAAACACAGAATAGTCTATCGTATGACTCATAGCGCATGGATAAAATACAATAGAAAGTATACATAGTGAAGCTCTAACAGAAGTCTCATCATATAAGCTCATAACAATTTGATACAAACATCTGAATAGCCAATACATCAAGCCTCACTACATAACACTCAGAGAATCAAACAAACAGCGGAATACCCAGTACATATAGTAAGAAAACAATATGCAAAAGCCTCCTGCTCGTCTTCGTCATCAACAACGTTCGTCACTAAGAACAGCACCTGTCACCTGCTACCTAGTCTGCCCATCCCAACATGGATGAACAACCCAAGGTAATAAGAGTTAAACATAAAACCTTGAGTCAGACAAAAGTCTTAGTGAGCAGTAAATCAACTATCAAACATATCAAAAGAGTATAAAGGGTACAAAGGAATAGGAACCCAACCATCCCACTCCACCTCTTTCTACAGTGATAGCCCCCAAACACACTAAGCAGAACAAATATAGCAAAGCAGACAATTAAAGTAAAGCAATTATCACTCGAGTCAAGGTCGATGTTTTCCAAGTATAAACCACCAAGGCCTAAACAAAGATCAGATAAGCACCCACAAAACATCGCTCTTGAGACCGAGTGACAATACAACCAAACATCCATGACCCTGGCTATCATTGTTATCATTGCCTTGATACCATCGTTAATTGAATGACCGGCACATTCTTTCAGCCGTCAGTCAAGGGCTAATGGCAACCCCGGTTCTAGACACAACTCCGCACGTCATCGCAGCCCGTGCCTAGGAATTTTCGCAACTACCCAGAGTACTAGCACGTCGTCGCAGCCCGTGTTTGGGACTATCGAATCTGCCCAACGTACTCTTGCTTTGAGCATGCTAGAACCTTCAACAACGATGAAATCTCAGCCTCCTAGTCATCCTCCTCAACGACTATTCTCATACTAGCCCAAGCGCCTCTCGAGCCCACCATTATCAACCAACTCGAACCGCATCATCGAGTTATCAACATGCTTGGGATGATCCCGTCTGTATTAAATCAAGGCTATCTCACATCATGCTTTGCTTCATCGCATCATAGCAAAGTCCATCATCATCGAATCTATCCATATGAACTTTAACATCCGCTTCATATGCCACAAGCTACTTTCACCACTCAAGAGCCTCTCCACTTAGCTTTTGAATCATCTTCGACCAACTTGTCCAAATCAACTATTAGCTAATTTGCAACAATCTATCAATCAAATCAATCATTAATCCAAGCAGTCAAACATTCAAACAAGATCTAATAAGCAATTATACAAGAATGGCAATTTCGTAATTAAAATGTCCAAATCTAACAAGTATGAATTATAAGCAGATATCTCTAAAACTTGATGAATAAACTTATATAAGTTAACATGTAGCAAAATGGGTATCCAAAACTTCATAGACAATGGATCTACATGCAGACTTAAGGAAAATGCAAGAAATCTCTATCTTTAACACATAAACAAGCCACCGATCTAATATACTCCTTTGGGTCCGTGTGAGAGATAACTACCACTCACCGAATCACCTAAACACCTCAAAAGATAACAACTTCAGATCTGGACAGCAAAGGATCTAGCTTGATCCGACAAGATTTCCCTTCAAACGATGAAATCTCTCTTCGATGGATGTAGACCTTCAACTTTGACTCTTGGATCTTCGATTTGATCTTCAATCTAGATGAATGGAAGCACAAGATTAAGTGGAGAAAAGAAGTGAAGAAGTGTTGTAGTCGAGCTCTCAAAATGGCAGCACTTCGTCGCTTCAAAATCCGGATTCCAAAAATGAAGATAGGCACTCCTATTTATAGGCTGAAATCCTTAACTTGTATGCCCCCTTAAGTCGGTCACGACTCATCAAGACCCACGACTTACGACTTAAGACTTATGACTTAAGACTTACGACTTAAGACTTACGACTTAAGACTTTGGACTTAAGACTTACGACTTAAGACTTACGACTTAAGACTTAAGACTTAAGACTTACGACTTAAGACTTACGACTTAAGACTTACGACTTAAGACTTACGACTTAAGACTTTCGACTTAAGACTTACGACTTAAGACTTACGACTTAAGACTTACGACTTAAGGCTTACGACTTAAGCCTTACGACTTAAGACTTACGACTTAAGACTTAAGACTTTCGACTTAAGACTTTCGACTTAAGACTTACGACTTAAGACTTACGACTTAAGGCATACGACTTAAGGCTTACGACTTAAGGCTTACGACTTAAGGCTTACGACTTAAGGCTTACGACTTAAGACTTACGACTTACGACTTAAGACTTAAGACTTACGACTTACGACTTTCGACTTAAGACTTACGACTTACGACTTAAGACTTAAGACTTACGACTTAAGACTTAAGACTTAAGACTTACGACTTAAGACTTACGACTTAAGGCTTACGACTTAAGACTTACGACTTAAGACTTACGACTTAAGACTTTCGACTTAAGACTTACGACTTAAGACTTACGAACAACAATTCTACGATCCTTCGATCCGTAAAAATACGGGTCGTTACATTCTCTCCCTTTAGGAATTTCGCCCCCGAAATTCCAAACAAACAAGAGCAATCAAAACTATTATGCATGCCTACCATCCATAGCAATCAACAAACCATGCATCCAATTACTAGCCTAGCATGCAGAATTCTAAGACTAGAACAAGTTACAAATTTATGAGATGTCACGACACCTTAGGGCCATACCTCGAAGAGTTCAGGATGAGCTGCCTTCATCCTCTCTTCCTCCTCCCATGTACAGTCGTTAACATCATCACTCCATTGTACCTTGAGCAACTTGACTACCTTCCTCCTAAGCTGTTTCGTGTCAGTTTCCACAACACGAAGCGGCTTACGAGGTCTTCTAATAACTGGATCAACTTCCAAATCTTCACAGCTATCAGCAGCATTGGGTCGTGCACATACTTCCGTAGATACGACATGTGAAAAACATTATGCACACCTGACATATTTTCTGGTAACTCCAACTTATAAGCGAGCTTTCCAATTCGCTCGACGATCGGGAATGGTCCAACAAATCTTGGAGTCAATTTTCCTTTCTTCCCGAATCGAATAACATTCTTTAGTGGAGAAATCTTCACAAAAACCATATCTCCTACGTCGAATTCCAAATCTTTTCGACGCTTATCGGCATAACTTTTCTGACGATCTTGGGCTGCCTTCATTCGTCGCTGAATGGTCTCTATACAATCTGAAGTCTGTCGAATCATTTCGGGCCCAAGTATCAGCTTTTCTCCAGTTTCCAACCAACATGTCGGAGAGTTACACGGTCTTCCATACAATGCCTCATATGGTGCCATACCAATACTTGACTGGTAACTGTTATTATATGAAAATTCCACCAAATGAAGATGATCTTCCCATGATCCTCCGAAGTCCAAAACACATGCTCGGAGAAGATCTTCCAAAACTCGGTTGACTCTCTCGGTCTGAACATCTGTTTGGGGGTGATAAGCTGTATTCGAACACAATTCAGTTCCCAAAACTTCCTGGAAGCTCTTCCAGAATCCACTAGTGAACAATGGGTCTCGATCGCTCACTATACTCTTTGGAATACCATGGAATCAAACTATCCACTTAACATACAACTCAGCCAATTTCGATGCAGTCCTAGTTGATCGAACAGGAATAAATCTTGCGCTCTTAGTCAAACGATCTACGATGACCCAAATCCCTTCATTTCCTGCTCTGGTTCTAGGTAGTCCATCGATAAAATCCATCGATATTTGCTCCCACTTCCATGTAGGAACTTCTAATGGCTGAAGCAATCCACTTGGCTTCTTCTGTTCGGCTTTTACCAACTGGCAGTTCATACACTTGGAAATAAAATTTCCAACATCCTTTTTCATACCTTCCCAGTAATAGGTTCTCTTCATATCCCGATACATCTTATTTCCACCTGGATGAATTGTCAACTTTGAGTGATGACTTTCCTTCAAAACTTCATTTCTCAATTCATCTATATCGGGAACAACCAGTCGTCCTTGTTTCCAAAGCCAACCCTCTTGATCGACCTCGAATCCTTTATCCTTCTCTGGGTCCAATCCAGATTCCAAATCACGGATAATCTTGACAAGCTTATCGTCTCGCTTTTGGCTCTCGCCAATTCTTTCCACTAGAGTAGGTCTTATCGATAAGTTTGTCAACATCTCAGGTTCCAATTCACATCTAGGCCTGAAGTCAAATCCAGCCAAATACTCAAGACTCTTCCATTCCGAAAACATGGCTCCCAAACTTGCATGTCTTCGACTTAACGCAACTGCCACTGCGTTACCTTTTCCCGGAGTATAGGCTACACCAAAATCATATGATGCTAAAAACTCTAACCATCGTTGCTGTCGAAGATTCAAATCCTTTTGGGAGAAAAGATACTTCAATGACTTATGATCTGTAAACAACTCAAATCGAACTCCCAATAGGTAATGTCTCCACATCTTCAAAGAAAATACAATCGCCGCTAACTCCAAATCATGAGTCGGATAATTCCTTTCATGCGGCTTCAGTTGTCGACTTGCATATGCAACAACTTTATCCTTCTGCCTTAGCACTGCTCCAAGTCCAGTACCACATGCATCGGTGTAAACCACCATCTCATCATTTCCACTTGGAATAGCCAAAACAGGAGTACTTGTCAATCGCTCTTTCAGGATTCCGAAAGCTTGCTCACACTTAGCATCCCATCTGAACACTTGGTTCTTTTTCGTCAACCCTGTTAATGGTGCAGCTATCTTGGAAAAGTCTTTGATAAACCGACGATAATATCCTTCTAATCCAAGAAAACTTCTCACATCAGATACATTCTTAGGTCTAACCCAATCCTGGATTGCTGCCACCTTAGCGGGATCAACCGCTATTCCATTTCCAGAGATAACATGGCCTAAGAACCTCACTTCACTCTTCCAGAAGTGACACTTCGAAAACTTAGCCCTTAGCTGATGTTTTCGCAAGATTTCCAAAACAATACGCAAATGCGTCTTGTGCTCTTCTTCAGTCTTGGAATAAATCAAAATATCATCCACAAACACAAGTACAAACTTGTTCAACTGATCCCTGAACACTCTATTCATAAGATCCACAAAATATGCTGGTGCATTGGTCAATCCAAACGGCATTACCAGCCACTCATAGAAACCGGATGGTGTCCTAAAAGCAGTCTTCGACACACTATCCTTTGCCACTCTCAACTGGTGAAATCCCGTTGCCAAATCCATCTGAGAAAACACCTTAGCTTCGTGAAGCTGATCAAACAAGTCATCTATTCTCGGCAATGGATACTTGTTCTTCTTAGTCACTTTATTCAGCTCACGATAGTCCACACACAACCTCAACGATCCATCCGCTTTGGTTGCGAACACAACTGGTGCACCCCATTCGGACACACTACGCTGAATGAATCCTTTCTGTAAAAGGTCATCAACTTGCACCTTCAACTCTTGTTGTTCCCTAGGCGCCATTCGCCTAAGCGGCATCACAACAGGTCTGGCTCCTTCAACTAGATCGATACGAAACTCGATCTCTCTATGCGGCGGTAACCCTTTGACCTCGTCAAAGACATCCTCAAATCCATTCACGATAGGCACCAATGACAGTCCATCCCGTGGAACAACCAGCGAATACATGAAGCTCATGAAGACGCCTTCTTCATGCTTACATCGTATCACAACCTTTCGACCCTCCACATTCTCGACTGTCACCTCCAGCCTCTTGCAATCAACCCTTGCCGCATACTTCCTAAGCCAGTCCATACCCAAAATAATTCCGAACCTCCAAAGTTCAGAACAAAACAATCACAAACAAAAGAGCAATCATGACTCGATACAACTAGACCACAGCATATCATACACAAACATGACGAACCCCCAACTGGATTAGTCACAACCAATGGTCTATCAACAATATCCGGTTCCAAACCCAACCGGCCTACAAGTTCACTACAAACAAAGGAATGCGACGCCCCAGTATCAAACAACACTCTAACTGGAACACCACAAATGGAAAGAGTACCTTGAACCACCACACTCTTCCCCTTCTCTTCTGCAGTAGGAGCTTTCGAAGATGATGGAACAGCCCCCAAAGCATAAGCTTGCACAATCTGCTTGTCCTTCCTCGGTTCCGGACAATTCTTCCTGAAATGCCCCGGCTTATCACAGTTGTGGCACTTCACCGACGCCTTCTGATTCTTACAATCCCTGGAGAGATGGCCCTTCTGCTGGCAATTGTAGCAGGTCACTTCACCCTTCGGCTTCTTCTGACCATTCTTACCCTTCTGCTGCTGCTGCTTCCTCTTCTTGTTTCCACCTTGCTCCTTGGTCACAACAACAACAACAGATCCTTCCTTAGGAAACAGATTCTCATGCCTGAGAGCCTTCTCCACAAGCTTCTCAAACGGATCGTCCAAATGATCCACCAACTGCCTCCCAAGATAACTGTCCAGGCCTGTCACAAACTTCTCATTCTTCTGATAAGGGGATTCAATATATGACCGAGCATACTTGGACAAAGCTTCAAACTCAGAAACATACTCAAGAACTGGTCTTCCACCTTGCTTGAGCTCCACAAACTTCTTAAACAAAACAGATTTCTGAGCTGTAGAAATGAACTTAGCTTCAAATCTGACTTGGAATTGCTCCCAAGTGATCTCTTCCTCTGGAGTATCAATGGTGATAGAGTTCCACCAATCAGAAGCTCTTCCCTGAAGCTGTCTTGATGCAAGCTTCCTATTAGTCACATCCTCAATTCCCAAGTCACCAAAGATCCTTCTACAAGCATCTATCCATCTCTGGACTTCTATGGTTGATTCTGTTCCCAAGAAAACCTTCCCTCCAAGAGCAGTATAGTCCTTACAAAGCTTAGCAAAATCCACTGGTCTTGGGGCTTGAACCTGAACTCCAACATCTACCGATGGCCCCGGAGCTGGCATCCTTCTCATGATCGAAGTCATCATAGCCTCGAACATAGAAGCATAATCAGCAGCCCCCTCAACAGCATGGCCTCCCCTAGCAGCTGGTCTCCCTCTTCGACTCATTCCTAATATCGAAAAGAAATGATTAATATACCCTGAGAAACAACTGCATAAGAAGTTCAAATCCTTCTAAGCTACTATATTATATATATAGTAATCATCCATCAAAATTACAATTATGTCTCTCATACGTAGTTACGTCAGCGAGCGTTGGCTAAAATCGATTAACCAAAGCTCTGATACCAAATGTGACGACCACCCATGACTCCCGCACCATATAAGGAAATAGTGCGCTGTAAAGTATGCCAGGCAGCCACGGATAATCGTTAGGATAAGGTAAACACAGAATAGTCTATTGTATGACTCATAGCACAAGGATAAAATACAATAGAAAGTATACATAGTGAAGCTCTAACAGAAGTCTCATCATATAAGCTCATAACAATTTGATACAAACATCTGAATAGCCAATACATCAAGCCTCACTACATAACACTCAGAGAATCATACAAACAGCGGAATACCCAGTACATATAGTAAGAAAACAATATGCAAAAGCCTCCTGCTCGTCTTCGTCATCAACAGCGTTCGTCACTAAGAACAGCACCTGTCACCTGCTACCTAGTCTGCCCATCCCAACATGGATGAACAGCCCAAGGTAATAAGAGTTAAACATAAAACCTTGAGTCAGACAAAAGTCTTAGTGAGCAGTAAATCAACTATCAAACATACCAAAAGAGTATAAAGGGTACAAAGGAATAGGAACCCAACCATCCCACTCCACCTCTTTCTACAGTGATAGCCCCCAGACACACTAAGCAGAACAAATATAGCAAAGCAGACAATTAAAGTAAAGCAATTATCACTCGAGTCAAGGTCGATGTTTTCCAAGTACAAACCACCAAGGCCTAAACAAAGATCAGATAAGCACCCACAAAACATCGCTCTTGAGACCGAGTGACAATACAACCAAACATCCATGACCCTGGCTATCATTGTTATCATTGCCTTGATACCATCGTTAATTGAATGACCGGCACATTCTTTCAGCCGTCAGTCAAGGGCTAATGGCAACCCCGGTTCTAGACACAACTCCGCACGTCATCGCAGCCCGTGCCTAGGAATTTTCGCAACTACCCAGAGTACTAGCACGTCGTCGCAGCCCGTGTTTGGGACTATCGAATCTGCCCAACGTACTCTTGCTTTGAGCATGCTAGAACCTTCAACAACGATGAAATCTCAGCCTCCTAGTCATCCTCCTCAACGACTATTCTCATACTAGCCCAAGCGCCTCTCGAGCCCACCATTATCAACCAACTCGAACCGCATCATCGAGTTATCAACATGCTTGGGATGGTCCCGTCTGGATTAAATCAAGGCTATCTCACATCATGCTTTGCTTCATCGCATCATAGCAAAGTCCATCATCATCGAATCTATCCATATGAACTTTAACATCCGCTTCATATGCCACAAGCTACTTTCACCACTCAAGAGCCTCTCCACTTAGCTTTTGAATCATCTTCGACCAACTTGTCCAAATCAACTATTAGCTAATTTGCAACAATCTATCAATCAAATCAATCATTAATCCAAGCAGTCAAACATTCAAACAAGATCTAATAAGCAATTATACAAGAATGGCAATTTCGTAATTAAAATGTCCAAATCTAACAAGTATGAATTATAAGCAAATATCTCTAAAACTTGATGAATAAACTTATATAAGTTAGCAAAATGGGTATCCAAAACTTCATAGACAATGGATCTACATGCAGACTTAAGGAAAATGCAAGAAATCTCTATCTTTAACACATAAACAAGCCACCGATCCAATATACTCCTTTGGGTCCGTGTGAGAGATAACTACCACTCACCGAATCACCTAAACACCTCAAAAGATAACAACTTCAGATCTGGACAGCAAAGGATCTAGCTTGATCCGACAAGATTTCCCTTCAAACGATGAAATCTCTCTTCAATGGATGTAGACCTTCAACTTTGACTCTTGGATCTTCGATTTGATCTTCAATCTAGATGAATGGAAGCACAAGATTAAAGTGGAGAAAAGAAGTAAAGAAGTGTTGTAGTCGAGCTCTCAAAATGGCAGCACTTCATCGCTTCAAAATCCGGATTCCAAAAATGAAGATAGGCACTTCTATTTATAGGCTGAAATCCTTAACTTGTATGCCCCCTTAAGTCGGTCACGACTCATCAAGACCCACGACTTACGACTTAAGACTTACGACTTAAGACTTACGACTTAAGACTTTCGACTTAAGACTTTCGACTTAAGACTTACGACTTAAGACTTACGACTTAAGACTTACGACTTAAGACTTACGACTTAAGACTTACGACTTAAGACTTACGACTTAAGACTTTCGACTTAAGACTTACGACTTAAGGCTTACGACTTAAGGCTTACGACTTAAGGCTTACGACTTAAGGCTTACGACTTAAGGCTTACGACTTAAGGCTTACGACTTAAGGCTTACGACTTAAGACTTAAGACTTACGGCTTAAGACTTTCGACTTAAGACTTACGACTTAAGACTTACGACTTAAGACTTAAGTCGTAAGCCTTAAGTCGTAAGTCTTAAGTCGTAAGTCGTAAGTCGTAAGTCTTAAGTCGTAAGTCTTAAGTCGTAAGTCTTAAGTCGAAAGTCTTAAGTCGTAAGTCGTAAGCCTTAAGTCGTAAGGCTTAAGTCGTAAGCCTTAAGTCGTAAGCCTTAAGTCGTAAGCCTTAAGTCGTAAGGCTTAAGTCGTAAGTCTTATGTCGTAAGTCTTAAGTCGAAAGTCTTAAGTCGTAAGTCTTAAGTCGTAAGTCTTAAGTCGTAAGTCTTAAGTCTTAAGTCGTAAGTCTTAAGTCGTAAGGCTTAAGTCGTAAGCCTTAAGTCGTAAGTCTTAAGTACGACTTAAGACTTAAGACTTACGACTTAAGACTTTCGACTTAAGACTTACGACTTACGACTTAAGACTTAAGCCTTACGACTTAAGGCTTACGACTTAAGGCTTAAGACTTTCGACTTAAGACTTACGACTTAAGACTTACAACTTAAGACTTACGAACAACAATTCTACGATCCTTCGATCCGTAAAAATACGGGTCGTTACAATTTATTTTATTTAAATTCAAATATATTAAGATATGAAATTAATTTATTTGATTTATTTTATACACAAATGTATCATATACATATATGTGCAAGTGCATGTGTAACATAATAATCTGTGAAAGGTATAATATGCCCATATGTAGATATAGCGATTTACAATGCAACAGACATATCAGCTCATTTTGTATGTCATGTATGCTATCCAAATATGTACATGTATATGTATGACAAAATACGCACACATATGTATATATAAATATATTATATATGATATGTGAACATAAAATATTTATATATAGATAAATATATATATATATATATAGAAAGAGAGAGAACAATTATTAAACATTATTTATAATTCAAAATTAACTTAGTTTTGCAAACATAATAATTTTAATATTTTAATTTTCATATATTATGAATAAAATAATGTTTTCACTTATAAATAATTAACATAAAATAATCTATTGATGAAAATTCAAATTTTACAATTTTCAAAAATCTAGGATTATAAAATAGAGCTTAGGAAAAATATGGAGATTTTCAAAGTTAAAATATTATTTTTAAAAAACAAATACATTCATTTCGGCAATAACTATTTAATATAAAATAATAGATTATTAAAATTTTAAAATTTAAAATTTCAGAAATTCTATGATCATGACTGAAAGGTTACAAAAAATTTTAAAGAATTTTTCAGTTAAATTATTATTTTTAATAAATCATAAATAGTTTTTTGAAATAATATTAATTATTATAAATAATAATGAAAAATTCCTAAATTTTTCCATATGTTTCTAAAATGATATAATATTTTTTTTAAATATATAATTCAATTTTTAATGTAATAATTACATTATATATAATAAACAATTCAAAAATTCAATAAATATTAATTTAAAAAAATGAATACATGTATGATAATTTATTTTCGAATTTTTATATTCATATTATATATAAATAAGTATACTAAAATTTTTTAAATCATATATATATATATATATCATGTATATGTATATATGCTATTATGAGAGAGAAATTACACTAATATATATATGAATTTATTAATAAATGTATATAAAACAATTATTAATGACAAAAATTTGTTTTTGTACAGTAAACAACATTTGTCTATACATAAATAGTATAATAAACAAATTATGCACATAACCAAACTAATTTGTGACAACCACATCTACTTGCAAAATCTCACTTAACTAAACATATAATAGCAATATATTTAAATAGATATGAAATTTTTCATTATAGGATCATAGAATATAATTTAGTTACTGTAACGACCTGTGAATTTCGATATTTAAATCGGTTAATTTAATAAGATTTTTGAAATTAAATTTAAAAAGAAATAAAAACTTTATAATTTAATAATGAAATGAATGCTAAAATGAAATATAGCAATGGTAATTAAAACAAATTATTAACAATTTGAATAAAATTCTAATAAATAAAGTAGTGAAAGTGTTATACCTGGTTATAAATTGAATATGAGAAAATAAAGGTAAGTATTGAATTAATTAATGAAATAACATATTTTTAACAGTAATTGATTGTAAATTAAGGTAATAATGTTAATGCAAGTTAATAAATAACATATTTAGTGCAATTCCAATTTATCGAAACAACTGTAAGGTTATAATTGATAGTAATTAGTAAATTGGGAAATAAATTCAAAGTTATATTAATTGATGAAATAATACGGAATAAATTGTAATTTGATAGAATCAATGTTAGATGAGTAATTATAATACTTGTTATTTGGTAATAAAGTATAAATAGGATCAAATTAGGAAAATGGTGATAATTATTAACTGTTTACCCATTTATTTAATCTATTGAGTTAGATCTCAATCCATTGCAATTAAACATGATTAAAAACTACGTTAGTATTAATTTAGTTGATGAATGTAAAAGAAAATATTAGGGTAATTGGATATATACTAATGTCAAATTCATCTATGAGACGATGATTGGTTGAATAAAGAGACTGAATACAAATTGTATTAATCTAATTGAATTTAAAAGTATAATTTATTTGAATTTACTTAAATTGAAGGTAAACACTATAAATTTTGCAATAAATCCTTATTTGATTGATATGGAAATTTTGGTTAAAGAATTTGAAGTTTATTTGCAATCAGAAATGATAGAAATGGTAAATAATTAAATTTGAATTGAAGAAGTGATTAATTAATTTAATATTAAATTATTTAATTAACTGGAAAATAATCGTTTTGGCCACTGACTCGGATTTCAACGAAACCAGTTTCATCAGATCCGTAACGGTGAATTATTGTAGGATTTCAAGTTGCATAGTAATCGGACTTGCCGTTTGATCGTACGAGCTCGAAAGCCTAGAAATCAAAGAAATTGAAATCAATTGAAATCAATTTGAAACAACTTGATTTTTGCATAACTTCTCCATACGATGAAATTTTGACTTGAAACCTATTCCATTGGTTTTAAAATATTTTAAAACATCTATTTTGATATATGGGTTGATCCAATTTCGTTCCGGAGTCTGAACGGACTTTTCGGGTTATTTATCGTTCAACGGTCCAAACCAATCATATATATTCCTCTATTTCTCAGCCCTACCTATATATTTTCGGTTATAAACCCTAGAAACCTTTCTATTTCTCATTTCTGTACGTACAGAAATGTGACGCCCTACCTCTATACCCATGCTAGCCAAGGACACTACAGGGTAATGTCGTCAACTAACACGGAGAATAAGGCTGGTTGGGAGCGACCATCTATAGCCTTGCTCTAACTATCTATTGAATACATCGACAATAAACATACCAAGCAGGTCGACATACCCAATGAATACTTAAAACAAAACCATAGGTGGTTGAAGGATCTATCAGAACAGAATATAACAACTCAAATGTAATATACATCACAGAACAGTAAATCATCATATACACATATATTGATACATAACAGAGTATACAAAATAATACATGTCAAGTGGTACGGCAAACCTCAATATACAGACGAATCAAAAGAATATATATATATCAGAGTTACAATACAAAGGACTACACAAAAAGCTTTAACAAAAAGGAACAAGCTGAATAGTCCATGCGGAAGCAAAATAGGCTAAGTCCAAAAGCACCTAACCTGAAACATCTCGCTCTGACCCGAGTATAAAATACACGGGTCAGTCTAGCTAAACAAATCAGTTAGATAAACTGAACAACAATAAACCTGCAAGGTAACAAGGTATAACAAATATCTCTAAAAGAGATAACACAATCATCTAACAAAAGATGAACATAACAAAACAAGCCTCATATCATCGGCAACTCATAGAAACAAAAGATAGGAATATCCCAAAACAAGTCATAAAGGCAAATAACAAATACCAATAAAGGTAACACAAGTTCCACAAGGTAATCGCTACATATCATGCGGCTCAAAAAGACCAACACCGAAGGGCGATTCCTAGGGAATATACATATGAATGAAACATCAGAAAATTGCTCGAGCTCAGTACTGTACAAATAAGGATCCATGAGCCCGAAGACTCCAAACCCAATATCACTCATGCGGCTCATAACGACCAACATCGGAAGCGATACTAAAGGGCAACACAATATCACCCATGCGGCTCATAACGACCAACATCGGAAGCGATACTATAGGGCAACAAACTCGAAGGCACAAACCCGAAGGCACAAACCCAAAGGCAACAAACCGTAGTGGTGAAGGTCAAAGACCCAGTACTGGACACCACTAACTGGCGGAATGTGTCATAACTCTCAAAAAGGAATCCGAAAAGTGGTAATGTGAGTCTCATAACCACTCGTTCGCACTAAACGGTTTACTATCCATTAGTTAATTTCACACTCAAAGCAGTACAAAGTTCACCTCATATCATCGGTAAACCAAACCCGAAGGTTAAAACGATCAATTGAATAGGTCGGGAATTAATCGGAAGGATAAACGCACAGATTCATGGTCCGTGTTTTGCCCAACCATTTAATCACCCTTCCACTTCGCTCGAAGTGCGAAATTGTGCGTGTGCTTTAAATAGAATTTATAAATCGGAGAAGGAAACTTTTAATATGATTTAGAGGGATTATTTATGAAAACCCGTGAATGAAGTCAAAAATAAGTTATCAAGGCCAAAGATGCAATGACAACCACCAAAAACCAACTTGAATCGATAAAATTTGGAAAACCAATCAAAATGAGTAAAAATAGGCAAAACAGCAAAATAGGAGCAGGTCGGTCGACCGGTTACAGGGCTCGGTCGGCTGGCCAGATGCAAAAAATAAAAAAAAAAAGCTCGGGGAAGCAGGTCGGTCGACCAGCTATAGGGCTCGGTCGGCCGAACTGCAAATTTCTGCAGTTCTTGCCCTTTTTCAATGAAGTGCAAACTCCACCAAAAACGACCGTTCGAGCAATGGACCTAAGGAGCCTTAGCCAATTGATACCCTAGCTCCATTAGCTCTCCGATTCACCACCAAAAACATGTTCAAACATCAAAGTTAGGATCTTTAAAGAATTGAACCCAAACACTAAAAATTTGGATATTCTCCAATTCAATCCAAACCAAAAGCAAGAGCATATGAACAAGTGCTAGGAATTCATACCCAACATCAATGAAACCAAGAGAAGTAGATGTGAGTTCAAAACTCGCCTTCTAATTCAAACAAAGAAGAAGGAGTTCAATTTGCAAGGAGAAGACCAACGAATCTCCACTTCTACTCAACTAGCTTCAATCTAAGAATAAAACAAGTATTTTCCTAAGTTAGGTTTAGGAAATTTCTGAGATTGAAGAGAGAAAGAGATAGAGAAGATGAAGAGGAGCTTACCTATGGCTTCTCTATGATTTTGGAGCAAGAAATCAAGTTTACAAGAAGAAACTAGGGCTTGCAAATTTCTATTTCTCTTTCCCTTCCACTATTTTCAGTTTTTCTTAAGCTTAAGAAATGAAATGAGGGTGAATGGATGAAGAGAGGGCTGCGTTAGGGGTTTAGTTAGCTAGTGGGCTGAACCTAAACCCAAAACCCAACTAGAAAAAGAGTCAAAATTCAACTTACTTCAAACATATCAAAGCTTATACTCAAAAAGATCGCAAACGCCATTTTGGAACCAATGGAAATGGTTTCGAGTTCCAATTCGGCCATTTGCAAAAAGTAACATTTCGGACCTAAATCCGACTAACGACGCTATATTTAAATGAAATATTTAAATATAAAATCGTTAAATATGCGGGTTGTTACAGATCTCCCCTCCTTACAAAATTGCGTCCCCGCAATTCCTAGAGACGATATTTGTAACAACTACATACATACAACATTCAAAAGAAAAGAAAATAAGCTTGAGATGAAAAGATATACTTACTATTGCCAAGCAAGGATAGAAAACCCGGATAAGATCGCTCAATAAACTCTTTGGTTTCCTAAGTACAGTCATTGGGATTAGCGGACCATTGAACTTTAACGAGCGCACGTCCTTGTTCCGAAGGTATCGCACCTCCGTGTCAAGTACGCGAATCGGTTGTTGTACAATAGATAAGTCTGGTGAGACCTCAAGCTCTAACAAATCAGGAGAAGTAATAACAGAATCCGACTCCCGAAGACACTTCCGAAGTTGCGAGACGTGAAACACGTCGTGAATGCCAGATAAATGAGCAGGAAGTGAAACTCTATAAGCCACAGGGCCAACACGTTCAGTAATAGAAAATGGTCCAATAAAGCGAGGAGCCAATTTCCCAGTCATACTGAAACGCATAACCCCTTTCAAAGGAGAAACACGAATAAAAACAATATCACCAATCGAAAACTCGAGAGGCTTCCTACGGCTGTCAGCGTAGGATTTCTGACGACTCTAAGCCTCTTTCATTCTCAACCGGATGAGATCAATCTTCTCGGAAGAATCACGAACAAAATCTGGACCAAGAATAAGCTTCTCTCCAGATTCCAACCAACAAGAAGGTGATCGACATGGCCTTCCATATAAAGCTTCGAAAGGAGCCATACCGATACTAGACTGAGAACTATTGTTGTAGGAGAGCTCTACAAGAGGTAGATGATCCTCCCAACTTCCACCAAAATCAAAAATACAAATACGGAGAAGATCTTCCAAGATACGATTCACCCGTTCGGTCTGTCCGTCAGACTACGGATGATAAGCTGTACTAAAATTAAGCTTTGTTCCCAAAGCTTGTTGAAGACTCGGCCAAAAATGACTCGTGAATAAAGGATCACGATCACTCACAATAGAACTAGGAACACCGTGAAGTCTCACGATTTCCTTGACATACAACTTAGCCAAATGCGAAGCCGTCCTATTAGACTTAATAGGGACAAAATGAGCAGACTTAGTGAGGCGATCAACAATAACCCAAATGCTAGAATGGCCCGATCTCGAACGAGGTAGGCCGTCAATGAAATCCATAGAAATCTGATCCCATTTCCACAATGGAATCTCTAGAGGTTGAAGAAGACCAGAAGGACGCTGATGTTCGGCCTTAAAACGCTGACAAGTTATGCAATTACTCACATAACCCGCCACATCGCGCTTCATGCCTTCCCAATAATAAAGACGACACATATCGACATACATCTTACTACTACCAGGATGAATGGTATACTTAGAACGGTGACAGTCATCAAGAATGTCATGCCTAAGCGCAAAATCAGAAGGCACAAAAATACGGTTCTTCTTGCGAAGACACCCATGAGAATCAATGCTGAAATCCCGCAACCCCTCATCACAGGATCTAGACTCACAAAGCTGAATAAGATGCAACAAATCAGGATCACGCCGCTGAGCATCGGTAATACGATCCAACAAAATGGGTCAAGCTCCCAAACTGAACAATAGAATAGGAGTATCAGAAGATGAACCTCGATCACGAATTTCACAAAAAGATAGAGTCTCAAGAATATCCCATTCGGCAAGCATCATAGAAATAACAGCCGAATGTTTGCGACTAAGCACATCTGCAACACGATTACCCTTACCAGGGGTAAACTGGATATCAAAGTCATAGGAAGCAAGAAACTCGAGCCGACGCTGTTGTCTCATATTGAGTTCCTTCTGAGTGAACAAATACTTCAAGGATTTATGATCGATATAGAGAGTGAAACGCTCGCCCAATAAATAGTGTTGCCAAATCTTCAAGGCGAAGACAATGGCGGCTAACTCAAGATCATGAGTGGCATAGCGAACTTCATTCGGACGCAGTTGCCTAGAAGCATAAGCAACTACCCGATCCTTATACATAAGAACGGCACCGAGACCACTACCACAAGCATCGGTGTAGACAACAAGATCATGATTCCCCTCGGGAACCACAAGAATAGGAGCATTAGTGAGAAGTTCCTTCAATGTCTGAAAGCAAGCTTCACACTTGTCAGACCAAATAAAACGAATGCCTTTCCGAGTAAGGCAAGTAAGAGGAAGCACAACACAGGAAAAATCCTTAATGAACCGACGGTAATAACCCGCCAATCCAAGGAAACTACGAATCTCATGAACATTCTCAAGCCTCTTCCAATTCTGGATGGCATAGATCTTTGAGAGATCGACCGAAATGCCATCGGAAGATACAACATGGCCTAAGAACTTAACCTTATTCTCCCAAAAGTGGCACTTGGAGAATTTGGCTCTAAGCTGATGATGATGGAGGGTACTCAAGACAATTCTCAAGTGATTAGCATGCTCAGCTTCAGACTTAGAATAAATAAGGATATCATCAATAAAGACAAGGACGAACTTATCGAGATATTCCCGGAATACCCGATTCATGAGATCAACAAAGAAAGTAGGAGCGCTCGTCAAACTGAACGGCATAACGAGCCACTCAAAAGAACCATACCGAGTGCAGAAAGAGGTAAGGGGTATGCTATCCTTCACGACTCGTAACTGATGAAAACCTGTGGCAAGGTCTAGTTGAGAAAAGACCTTAGCACCACTCAATAGATCGAACATATCATCGATCCTAGGCAATGGATACCTATTCCTAATGGTCAACTCGTTAAGCTTGCGATAGTCAATGCAAAGCCTAAGAGTTCTGTCAGACTTCTTCACGGAGACGACCGCGGAGCCCCATGGAGAAAAACTAGACTGAATCAACTGCTTGGACTCAAGCTCTAAAAGCTGCTTCTTGAGTTCCTCATTTTCCTTTGTAGACATCCTCGTGGGAGAACGACTAACTGGCTGCACGTCTGGAATGAGATCAATGCAGAACTCAATTGCCCGCTTGGGTGGCAAACCCGAAACAGGTTCAAAAACATCAGAAAAGTCACAAGCAATAGGAATACGAGATATATCATCATCATCTCGCGAATCAAGAGAATATAAAGCCATTTCGGAAATATCCACATCCCCAAGAACAAGAGATAAATGAGTAGGCGAATCCGGATCTCAAAGATACAAAATTCTCTCCGAACAAATAATCCTGGCATCATATCTCACTAGCCAGTCCATACCCAAAATCAAATCAAATCCCAGACAAGAAATAACGTGCAGACTCGCACGGAAAGAAAAGCCACACAAAACAATCTCAACATCATCACAAAGCAAGCTAAGGGTCGTGGATCCCCCAATAGGACTCGCAATCCTTAATAAAGTAACCAAACAAGAAACATCCAAAGATAAATCATCAACGAGCTTTTTCGATACAAAAGAATGTGAAGCACCCGTGTCGAAAAGAACTCGAATACTATGATCATGAAATAAAATAGAACCTTCCAAAATAGATGGAGATATACCTTTGGGCTGAGAGGGACCTTCAGAAGCCTTAGCAGCATAAAGCCTGCTAGACTTGGCACCAGCCGGAACAGTAGGGAAAGCTGAAACATGATGACCTTCCTTCTTGCAATAGCGGCAGAAGAGAGGCTTGGAACAAGCTCGAATCATATGATCAGGAGAACCACAATTGAAACACTTTCGAACGAAAGGTGTTCCAGAAGGCTGAGGTTGAGAACTAGAACCACCTGTCTTCTTCTTCTTAGAAGGAAAAGGCTTGGACTTCTGGAATGGAAACTGCCTCCTGTTGGGGTTCTTGGAAACCTCAACATCAACATCACTATCACACTCCTTCTCGACGATCTCGAGATGAAGCGCAGAATCAACTAACTCCTTAAAAGAAAGCTTAAGCTGGAGCAACAAAGACTTCTTAAGATATTTCTTAAGACCAGAAACAAACTTCAAATTCTTCTTATAAGAAGTGCTAATGAATTCAAGACCATACTTAGATAAAGCCTCGAATGATACAACATACTCAGAAACAGAAGATTTCCCTTGCTTCAACTCAAGGAAGCGACGGGTCAATAAAACCTTTTCAGATTCAGGAACGAACTTGAGCTCAAATCGCTCCCGAAACTGAGTCCAAGAAAGAGTAGACTCATCAATCTCGGCTACAAGAAGCTCATACCAATTATGAGCACGCTCTTGTAATAAGCTAGAAGTTACAAGAACTCTATCATGGTAAGAAAGATCCATGCGAGAGAAGATACGCTCGCACGTGCGAAACCAAGCTTGGACTTCAAGAGCAGACTCGGAGCCCTTAAACGGCTTTCCTCCAAGATGAGCAAAATCACTGCACTGGCGTGCAAAGGCAGACTTGCGAGGTGGAGACACTTGAGGAGGAACTGGAGGCTGAGTGCTCCTAAATAATTCCAAAAACTGATCGACGGACATATAAACGCCATTCGTATGCGAACCACTGGATTGCCCAGCATCCGAACGTCGTCCCCTGCCCCTTCCAGCCATACGCTGAAAATTAGATAAGAACAAGATTGATCACAAGGTAGATACGTCAATACGGAATACTATGGAATAAAATGCATTCCTAGACGTATTCCCCAAATTCTATCTAACCTTCGATAGTAGATGGAATAGAAAGGCACGATGATTCAAAGATTTGTATCACTTATACACTTTGATGTACCGTAATATGTGCATCTATTCTGTGTTTATCATATTTTGTTCTGAACTCAGCTTTGATACCACGCTGTGACGCCCCACCTCTATACACACGCTAGCCAAGGACACTACAGGGTAATGCCGTCAACTAACACGGAGAATAAGGCTGGTTGGGAGCGACCATCTATAGCCTTGCTCTAACTATCTATTGAATACATTGACAATAAACATACCAAGCAGGTCGACATACCCAATGAATACTTAAAACAAAACCATAGGTGGTTGAAGGATCTATCAGAACAGAATATAACAACTCAAATGTAATATACATCACAGAATAATAAATCATCATATACACATATATTGATACATAACAGAGTATAGAAAATAATACATGTCAAGTGGTATAGCAAACCACAATATACAGACGAATCAAAAGAATACATAGATCAGAGTTACAATACAAAGGACTGCACAAAAAGCTTCAACAAAAAGGAACAAGCTGAATAGTCCATGCGGAAGCAAAATAGGCTAAGTCCAAAAGCACATAACCTGAAACATCTCGGTCTGACCCGAGTATAAAATACACGGGTCAGTCTAGCTAAACAAATCAGTTAGATAAACTGAACAACAATAAACCTGCAAGGTTACAAGGTATAACAAATATCTCTAAAAGAGATAACACAATCATCTAACAAAAGATGAACATAACAAAACAAGCCACATATCATCGGTAACTCATAGAAACAAAGGATAGGAATATCCCAAAACAAGCCATAAAGGCAAATAAAAAATACCAATAAAGGTAACACAAGTTCCACAAGGTAATCGCTACATATCATGCGGCTCAAAAAGACCAACACCGAAGGGCGATACCTAGGGAATATACATATGAATCAAACATCAGAAAATTTCTCGAGCTCAGTACTGTACAAACAAGTATCCATGAGCCCGAAGACTCCAAACCCAATATCACCCATGCGGCTCATAACGACCAACATCGAAAGCGATACTAAAGGGCAACCCAATATCACCCATGCGGCTCATAACAACCAACATCGGAAGCGATACTACAGGGCAACAAACCCGAAGGCACAAACCCAAAGGCAACATACCCGAAGGCAAAAAACCGTAGTGGTGAAGGTCAAAGACCCAGTACTGGACACCACTAACTGGCGGAATGTGTCATAAATCTCAAAAAGGAATCCGAAAAGTGGTAACGTGAGTCCCATAACCACTCATTCGCACTAAACGATTTACTATCCGTTAGTTAATTTCACACTCAAAGCAGTACAAAGTTCACCTCATATCATCGGTAAACCAAACCCGAAGGTTAAAACGATCAATTGAATAGGTCGGGAATTAATCGAAACGATAAACGCACAGCTTCATGGTCCTTTGTTTTGCCCAACCATTTAATCACCCTTCCACTTCGCTTGAAGTGCGAAATTATGCGTGTGCTTTAAATAGAATTTATAAATCGGAGAAGGAAACTTTTAATATGATTTAGAGGGATTATTTATGAAAACCCGTGAATGAAGTCAAAAATAAGTTATCAAGGCCAAAGATGCAATGACAACCACCAAAAACCAACTTGAATCGATAAAATTTGAAAAACCAATCAAAATGAGTAAAAATAGGCAAAACAGCAAAATAGGAGCAGGTCGGTCGACCGGCTACAGGGCTCGATCGGCTGGCCAGATGTAGAAAATAAAAAAAGCTCGGGGTAGCAGGTCGGTCGACCGGCTACAGGGCTCGGTCGGCCGAACTGCAAATTTCTGCAGTTCTTACCCTTTTTCAATGAAGTGCAAACTCCACCAAAAACGACCGTTCGAGCAATGGACCTAAGGAGCCTTAGCCAATTGATACCCCAGCTCCATTAGCTCTCCGATTCGCCATCAAAAACATGTTCAAACATCAAAGTTAGGATCTTTAAAGAATTGAACCCAAACACTAAAAATTTGGATATTCTCCAATTCAATCCAAACCAAAAGCAAGAGCATATGAACAAGTGCTAGGAATTCATACCCAACATCAATGAAACCAAGAGAAGTAGCTGTGAGTTCAAAACTCACCTTCTAATTCAAACAAAGAAGGAGTTCAATTTGCAAGGAGAAGACCAACAAATCTCCACTTCTACTCAACTAGCTTCAATCTAAGGATAAAACAAGTATTTTCCTAAGTTAGGTTTAGGAAATTTCTGAGATTGAAGAGAGAAAGAGATAGAGAAGATGAAGAGGAGCTTACCTATGGCTTCTCTATGATTTTAGAGCAAGAAATCAAGTTTACAAGAAGAAACTAGGGCTTGCAAATTTCTATTTCTCTTTCCCTTCCACCATTTTCAGTTTTTCTTAAGCTTAAGAAATGAAATGAGGGTGAATGGATGAAGAGAGGGCTGAGTTAGGGGTTTAGTTAGCTAGTGGGCTGAACCCAAACCCAACTAGAAAAAGAGTCAAATACTTAATAAGATCGCAAATGACATTTTGGAACCAATGGAAATGGTTTCGAGTTCCAATTCGTCCATTTGCAGAAAGTAACATTTCGGACCTAAATCCGACTAACGACACTATATTTAAATGAAACATTTAAATATAAAATCGTTAAATATGCGGGTTGTTACAAGAAACTTCTGTTGCTCCTCTTCCTCAATGGCTGAAAATCCTAATATACCCAATCCAATTTCAATTCAAAATACAACTTCAGAAATCAAACTCCACAAACTATATCGAATTATATATGGATTTGAAGCACCCATGGACGCAAGTCAAATATATGATTCGTTGTTCAATTTGGGTTTCGGGGTGGTCGAAAATCGATGAACTATTCACGGTTGTTCACCATGTCTCGACCAAACTTGTCTGATCTTCGGATCAATTTGTGGGTATTGTAGAGTGGACCGAGGGGACTTCATCTATGTTTTTATGCTTCGAATCAACGGCTGGATTTGGCAATAAAATTAGATGTAGGGCTTTGATTAGGGCGACGGCCATGGTAGTTTTGCGACTGAGTCACATGGGGTCAGCACTGTCGTGGGGCAAGCGTCAATCAGCGGCTTCTTTGACGTGGGTATTGGTGGTCGCGATGGCCTATGGCGTTGCAGAGGGTGTGCCTTCATCTCGGTCAGGCAGTTTTGGTTGCGTATGAGAAATGCAGGTTGGGTTTGAGGGCAGGGGTGATGACGTGTTCATGAGGTTTAGGTATTAGTTATTTATTTACTTTCTTTTCTTTTGATTGTTTTATTTAAATTTTGTTCCAAACCAACTTACGACTGTAACTTTTGCATACGGACTCAGATTCACGCATGATTTTCTTTGCTGGGATCATAATAAAATTCTGGACATTCTGATGCAAGTTTGGACGAATTCGGAGACTGTTCGAATTTTGAATTTAAATTGGATTTAAGTTCAAAGGTAAGTGTTTTAACCCACTCACAACTTCTAAAATTTCATATGTTTCTTAAATCTAATTCATGATGTGATTAGGAATTTACCTATGATTGTTTGGTATATTTTTAATCAGCGTCTCAATTAAATTGAATTTATTTCAGTTAAATTGTTATTTGATTTATTATTGCATATAAACTGCTAGTTAAATACATGTTATTTATTATCAGTTTCTATATTGATCTTTATGGATTGTTTTGGATGATGACTGTGATGGATGTTTGATTTTGGATATTAGATGAATGGATATTGTATTTTATATTGTTATAAACTGCAAGTTTGTTATGGATTTTTATTTCATTCTGGATTGCGGTTTGAAATGATATACAACCGTAGATTGTTTAAAATTGCGGATTTAAATGATAAATATCTGTATCACTTGACCATAAGATAGAAAATTATATACAAGCACCGTTGGTCTATATATAAATATTTTGAAATCGATTTATATGTTTTTGTAAAGAAATATATGGTCTTTATAAATATTGAATGTTGATATTATATAAATGTTATTTTATATAATCGAATTCTTGATTTTAAGCTATGTATGAATTTGTTGTAATACAAATAAGTTGAATAATAAAGGTTGATTGTATTAAGATATAATATGGTTAAGTGTTTATTTAAATTATATTTTAATATAGAGTTATAATGATTTAAATAAATCAAGGTTGGAAGATAAATTTGAAATTGACTTGGAATTGAATTTATGTGAAAAATTAAACTCAAATAACTTGATTTGAAATTTATGAAATTTGAGATTTTAAAGGATATGATTTTATAACTTAATTTTGGTTTAAGATGATTTAAATGAATATATCAAGTTTAAATAAATTGAAGGAATATTTAGTTATTTGAAGTTTAAAAGTTTTATTTAAAAGGATATTGGATTTATTAAGTAAATATTTAAAAAAAAATCGTAAATTGAATATGATATATGAAGTATCAAATTTAGTTTTGAAATTTTGGGATATTTAAAGCTTTGAAATTTTTTTGAAATGGTTTATTTATGGTTCAAATCAGTATTTGAAATGATATAATTTTTAATGGTTTATTTAGAAGCTAAATTGGAGTTAATGATGTGACATCTGATAAAATTTTGAATGTTCGAATTCGAGTTTGTTTGAAATTAATTTAGCAAATTGAAGAAGCTATTTTATTATATAAAGTATTTTAATATTGAAGCCATTTAAGTGGCGAAAGTTATGTTTCAAAGTTATGAATTTCAAAGTATCATGTTTTGAAAGTACTATAATTTCAAGTGTTTGGTTTCGAAATGTTACAACTTTCAAATGCTATGGCTTTGGAAAATGGATATATTTGAAATAGAAATGATACCTTATTTGGTTTTGAAATGGAAATGATAGCGTATTGACTTGGTTTTGAAAAGGCAATGATATTTTGGTTTTAAAGTATAAACTATTTTGAAAATGACCGCGGTTTTACAATAACGGTTGGTTGTTGAAGAGACCAAGATCGGATATGGGCATACTCTCTGTCGATATCGAAAACCACTTTAACAACCGTGTACGCGATGGAGATTCCAGGATGAAGTAAGATGGTGACGAAGTCCTTTGAGGTATGTAAGCGGACCCGACTCCCGTGAGTTGGCATAAGGTGGCTAAACAGGAGCGATTGACGGGCTAATGAGGTAGCTCCTTTGATCGGACACATCCCTTCGATATTATACTCTGATTTTTTATATTGATTCAGTGGCCACTTTAGATTTTTTTATTTGGAGGTGTGGCTCGAGGTGGGCGGTAGCTACGCGCTACACATTACCATCAGCCCGAAAGCGTAATTGATATATCTACCCTGGCAGTGCCTAGTTGTGCCGTGTCACCTACCCTAGCGCGCCTTGTACGAATTTGATTTGTGTCATACCTATGGAGTATCCACTGTTAGCCTCCCGATCAGGAGGTATTATTGCACTGTATAGACTATTGGCACTATTATGTGTTAAGGTGGAAAATGTAAAGTCTTAAAGCTATTTTGAAGTAAGTTTATTTTACTATTAAACACTATTATAATAGCGTATATTACTACATAGTAGATAGTCTAACGGATCTTTAGAAGATGTGAATCCCGAACATCTCTTAAGTTACTGCACTCACGTTAGATACTGGATAAGAGATGTCAAATCCCGTAAACATCTCTGACGCCGTTCCACTCAAATTATTTATCGTTGATTTAACTTACGTAAGATCTTTTAGTTCCGACTCGAATTTTTTGTCTTTTCAATTCGCTCGGGTCAGCCTGATCATTTCAGGATTTGAAGACTTTATATCTAGAGGACGGACGAAAATTGTATTTGTAAAGACCCGCAAATCCGTACCCTTTTTAGCTGGCAAAATTCCACAACAATTCAGCCCAAAGTGGAACAAATGTACGAGTCTTCGGGTTTAAAGAAGAAAGAGGTAGAAGAATAAGAAAAGAAAACAATAACAGAATCTCACATATCACAGCGGAACAAATATAATAGATAAATGAATATCTTTAAAACAAAGAACTATATCAGTTATTACATTACATTACATCACATTACATTATCAGAGTGTTACAACAACAAACAGCGGGAAAGAATATAACTTATACTAGTGATACGCTTCGCCATCCAGCTTGCTCCTGATTTCCACAGCATCTCTTTTCTGACTTCACTCCAGAATAATAATAACCTGACTCTAGGCTGCCCGTGTGGAAAATTATGGGCACCCAAAGTTTAGAAAGGGAACAATAAACTCCAGGTCAGTCGTGGGACTGGTGTAAGATCTTAAAAACAGCTATTTTCACAAAGAAAATAAAAAGAAATCAGCTATGCTTTTGGAAAATGAAACTACCATAAGGCCTCCCGCCACACACACAAAGCAAACGCGGAATTGGAGGATATTTCTCCTTATGGTAGTCAAACATGCTTAATACGCAAAATCTTTTTAATATTATCATTAGTGCATAGTGCAGAAAACATTTCGAAAGTATAATATTAATCTTAACCAGCATATAACCATTATTGTATGCCTACTATAGCTACCATGTTCAATAGCAGGTTACCGCCACATTCCATGGCAGGTTATACAACTAAAACCGTACAGGGCGCGTATTGTTTCTTTGGATTTCCAACAAATGGTCAGGCTAAGGAACTTCCTACTGCTACATGGGTACGCCTCTGGAGGGACGTCCCGAGAACTTAACCATCTCTCTGCCAACACAAGGCCGGGTTACCTCTATAACTAGGTAACTACTACACGAGTATAACATCCCCTGGTTGTTTGCGACCTTTATCCAAGGATCCTCAACCACAAAGAGTAATATATTTGCAGCAACCACATAGGTTAAGTATCTGGGCTCCATACCATGATACCACCCTTTTTTAGAAGGAAATGACATACCCTAAAGGGCGCGACCCTCATAACCTTGCCGCATCTTTCCTGTTTCGACCATTTCCGGAGTGTGAGGTCTAACGAAGTCTCGTCCACAAAGCTACACTTTTCACAAAGTCATGCTTTGATCAACAAATGATCAGCAGCACTTCGTATGCCACGTTACCAATTTGGTAATATATCACTAATAACCATCAACTACATAGCCTCTAAGCTCGTACGTCTCAGAAAAGGGTGTTAAGCTAAGAGAATAAATTCTCCGCCACCAACAGAAATGTATTTGATAGAAACCAGCCTTACATATCAAAGTGTAACGTCAGACACACATCCATACAAGTCCGTTCCGGAATCGAACGGAACCGAAGGCACTTCAAAGAAGCCCTTGCAAATCTGGATATTCACTAATCATGTCTGGAATCCTCATCACAAAGGGTGATAAAATCTCTATACCGGAGCAACCCGGTGCAGAGACATTCGACAGGTAATCCTTTTTTTTCGAAAATACCCGGTCTTCAACACCATCTTCAAATGCAATCCCATTTCATCGTATCATTATTCGAAATGGTTTTTATGACACAAGGTCCACTCCTGGCTAATCCGAATAATGAGCGCTTATTTTTTTTTAAATAAGTGTTCATTCAGATTTCAAACAAATCACAACAATTTCCACATTGATCTTCTTAAACAAAAGATCCATCACAATCACAAAGGTTCAATGTGGATTTCGAATGTCCATTTGGAATCCGACCCCCGGTCGCATCGAAATTCAAATGACATTAAAAAGGCCAATATTGATAGTCGGTTATTTAACTATCAATCAACATTCACAACAATCGCTGGATTTAAATAATTGTTTCTTCAATTATTATTATTTTCAATATATCTTCGCAAGGTATAATTTTAACGCTCCAACCATTTGAAAACAAATTTCAAATCAATTTCCACCTTTCAATCTTTTGAAAACAAATTTCAAGTTACTTTTCCACATTTCAATACCTTAGAAACAAATTTCAAATCATTTTTTTTCCTCATGCGGAAAACATTTCCAAATATTTATTTCCACTGAAAATCTGCCGAGTTCGAATAATTTAAAATAATTTAAATTACTTATCCAAACATATATACTTGGAACATTCAGAATAAAAACTATTTTAAAACACTTTATTTAAAACATTATGAAGATATTATATTAAAATCTCGTATAAAAATTCAAGTCCAAACTAATTTTAAAATAACATTAGTAGATAGAGTATAAATATTTAAATATTTAGATAACTATTTTCTAAATCAAATATCAATTTAACCTTTAAAATAACTATTTTTAAGTTGATTTTAAAAATCATTCACAACACCAAATCGATTTCCAAATTTATTTCTAAATTTATTTCAAACGTCAAATTTATTACCTATTGAAACAAATTCCTTCTTTTAAATTTATTCAATTTTTTAAAATTAATTTATCATAAATTTTCTACTAAATTTCCAAAATCCAATTTGATTATTTCTGTTATCCTACGATACCAAAAATATATTCGGCTAAATTATAGCCTCCGACAGTTTCAATCACAAATAATCACACACAGATTATAAATAATCAACACACAATATTGAAACTAATTCAAATATTTGAGGAATCCAGTTGGATCCCTCCAACCTGTTTCCCAACATCCATAGACGTTAGCACAACAATTAAATACCAATTCCACTTCGAGGTGGAATATCGCGGTATATAGGATTTATAAAATATCATCCGCTATTATGCGGCGCATAGAGTCTCATCTACTGTATAATGCGGGAAATCAACAACTCCAAATACATATATAATACAAATTCCACTTCAAGGTGGAATATCGCGGTATATGTATTTAAATATAATATCATCCGCTATTATGCGGCGCATAGGATTTAAACTAGTATAACTGATTATAAATCAATCATCAAAGCACAATCAATTTTAAATCCAACTATTCAAAATTTAAATCAGAAAAATATTTGATTGAGTAAGAAGATCTCACCTTTAACAATGCATGTAATCCATTTTCCATTCCAGTTTGTTTTTCACGATCTTTTGAGGTTTTTATTAATATCCGAACGTAATGAGCAATCAATTACTGTTTAATAATTTAATTAACTAATACTTTTATTTAAACCAATTTCTCTTAATAAATTTATTTTATTTAATAATTTGATTCCAAATCAATTTCCTTTTAGAATAACAAATTTATTTTACTGTAAATTTCTGATAATTCACAAAATAAACAAAAATTAAACTAAAGTTTTCACTAACATTAAATTAAACAGGAACTATAAATTCCTTACTGTAAAAAAAAAATTTACTTTCTGTTTTGGTTCGAACTAAAAATAAATTTAAATAAATTTCCTAACTTATAATTAAGTGGACATATAATCTTAATCACCTTACTATTTTAATTACCTCGTTACTCGACAAAGGCCTCGCCACAGCAAAACCCTAGCCGGTCCAATCGACCTTGCCGCAACTACTCCTTTGACCCCAGAATGCATCGCCTTTCCTGCTGCGACGTACTCGCCTCGCGAACAACCCCACAGCAAGGTCGCACCTTGAACAACCACCCATGCTCGCGCCGAAGTCAACCATCCACTTTGAACACGACTCGCCTACAAACGATTGCCGCCTCACCCAGTATCGCGAATTTCAATGCGACATCTTCTCTGTCGATAATGAAGTCGACCTTGACAGCTTCAATTCGATTTCTCTCTCGCGGTTGATTTCAATTCCGCTGCCATTTCTTTTTTTATATATATCTAAAATCTGAGAGGCTACGGCTATTTTCTAATTCGATCGATTGAAATGACTTGGGGTTTCGATTTTGATTTAACTTTTCTTCGTCTTGCAGATAAATAGAAACGAGGCGTTTTTTCTTCTAGTAATCCAAGACACGTGTTCACTTATGAACGACACGTGCAAAAACTCCCTTACGAGTTAGCTTAGATCTACAATTGTGTTTTAAATGAATATATATTGCTTATGTTTAAAATTTGAATTCGAATTTAAATTGTCCTGAAAGCGAAAACTAAAATCTTGATCTCCAATCGAGGCGTGCCGCTAGGCGTTTATAATGTTAAACACCTATTTCGAACGCAATGGAAAAGGTTACGAGTCCAAATTTGATCGTATGGATAAGATAGCTTTTTGGACCAGTTATTAAATTAAATTTTCGATTTTATTTCGACGCGTTTGCGTATCGTACTGCCAAACTATCACTCCAAACACTACAAAAAATGAAATCCGATAATAATACAATATTACGGATACAATGGAGCTGGTTTCGTCAAATTCCGAGACTGTGTCTCGTAATGCTATTTTTAAATATCGATTTAAACAATAAAATTTCAAAACCGAACAAATCGTTTTCAAATTCAATTTAAAAAAATTCTACTATCTCCAATATCATCAATATAAATTTTCTAAGTAATCAAAATATTTTTAACAAGCTAAAAATTGAAAATTCAAATTTTTACCCATCATTAATAAATCAAATTCAATAATTTAATTGCCAAATTCATACTTATATTCGAAATTCAAGTTAAACTAACCTCAAATGTTTAAAATCAATTAAATATTCCATTTCTAATGTTAAAAATTTCCGCGTCGTCACATCATTCCCCTCTTAAAAGAATTTCGTCCCGAAATTTCTAGTTAAGAAGAATGATCCTTAACCCATTTGCTATCTTTTCAAAACTAAACAGTTTTATCAATTTGCCTAAAACAAATCTTATCAATCCACTTTCAAATATTTCTCTGGAATCTATTTCAAATTATAAATTACATTTACATTTACAATTTATATTTGCAAATCCCATTTGTATATGGATTTTATTTTCTTAGCTTTTGGTTATGTTTTCAATTTCTATTCAATAACCAATGATAATAATTTAATATTAACACTTCCTAACATCCAAGCAACTATATGCTACTATAATAATGTATAGAAAGTGTATTCCTTTATCTACGAAAACTGGTTTGGGTAAAATTATTTTATTCACCCTATTTTTAGAACAATATCGTGTCGAATTGTTCTGTACGAGTGTTTAGAAATCCCTATCGATAGAGTTGCACAGACTATATCGACCAGAATCCATATACCACTCAACAAACCAATCATCACAATATAAAACAATTTTTTATATTCACTAACAAATACGCACTCATATCTATTACTACACTCAAACTCATTCTAGAGTACTGCTGACTCTATCTCTAATGAGCAACACCCACCAGAGCCAAGGTTGTCACTTAACCAATTGCTCTGATACCACTGTAAAGACCCGCAAATCCGTACCCCTTTTTAGCAGGCAAAATTCCACAATAATTCAGCCCAAAGTGGAACAAATGTACGAGTCTTCGGGTTTAAAGAAGAAAGAAGTAGAAGAAGAAGAAAAGAAAACAATATCAGAATCTCACATATCACAGTGGAACAAATATAATAGATAAATGAATATCTTTAAAACAAATAACTATATCTGTTATTACATTACATCACATTACATTATCAAAGTGTTACAACAACAAACAGCGGAAAAGAATATAACATATACTAGTGATATGCTTCTCCATCCAGCTTGCTCCTGATTTCCATAGCATCTCTTTTCTGACTTCGCTCCGGAATAATAATAACCTGACTCTAGGCTGCCCGTGTAGAAAATTATGAGCACCCAAAGTTTAGAAAGGGAACAATAAATTCCAGGTCAGTCGTGGGACTGGTGTGAGATCTTAAAAATAGTTATTTTCACAAAGAAAATAAAAAGAAATCCGCTATGCTTTTGGAAAATGGAACTACCATAAGGCTCCCGCCACGCACATAATGCAAACGCAGAATTGGAGGAGATTTCTTCTTATGATAGTCAAACATGCTTAATACGCAAAATATTTTTGATATTATCATTAGTGCATAGTGCAGAAAATATTTCTAAAGTATAATATTAATCTTAGCCAGCATACAACCATTATTGTATGCCTACTATAGCTACAATGTTCAATAGTAGGTTACCGCCACATTCCATGGCAGGTTATACAACTAAAACCGTGCAGGGCTTGTATTGTTTCTTTGGATTTCCAACAAATGGTCAGGCTAAGGAACTTCCTACTACCACATGGGTATCCCTCCGGAGGGACGTCCCGAGAACTTAACCAGCTCTGTGCCAACACAAGGCCGGGTTACCTCTGTAACTAGGTAACTACTACACGAGTATGTCAACCCCCGGTCGTTTGTGGCCTTTATCCAAGGATCCTCAACCACAAAGCAATAACCACAAAGAGTAATAGAGTTGCAACAACCACATAGGTTAAGTATCTGGGCTCCACACCATGATACCACCCTTTTCCAGAAGGAAATGACATACCCTAAAGGGCGCGACCCTCATAACCTTGCCGCATCTTTCCTGTTTCGACCATTTCCGAGGTGTGAGGTTCGACGAAGTCTCGTCCACAAAGCTACACTTTTCACAAAGTCATGCTTTGATCAACAAATGATCAGCAGCACTTCGTATGCCATGTTACCAATTTGGTAATATATCACTAATAACCATCAACTACATAACCTCTGAGCTCGTACGTCTCATAAAAGGGTGTTAAGCTAAGAGAATAAATTCTCCGCCACCAACAGAAATGTATTTGATAGAAACCAGCTTTACATATCAAAGTGTAACATTAGACACACATCCATACAAGTCCGTTCCGGAATCGAACGGAACCGAAGGCACTTCAAAGAAGCCCTTGCAAATCTGGATATTCACTAATCACGTCTGGAATCCCATCACAAAGGGTGATAAAATCTCTATACCGGAGCAACCCGGTGTAGAGACATTCGACAGGTAATCCTTTTTTTTCGAAAATACCCGGTCTTCAACACCATCTTCAAATGCAATCCCATTTCATCGTATCATTATTCGGAATGGGTTTTATGACACAAGGTCCACTCCCGGCTAATCCGAATAATGAGCGCTTATTTTTTTTTTAAATAAGTGTTCATTCAGATTTCAAACAAATCACAACAATTTCCACATTGATCTTCTTAAACAAAAGATCCATCACAATCACAAAGGTTCGATGTGGATTTCGAATGTCCATTTGGAATCCGACCCCCGGTCGCATCGAAATTCAAATGACATTAAAAAGGCCAATATTGATAGTCGGTTATTTAACTATCAATCAACATTCACAACAATCGCTGGATTTAAATAATTTTTTCCTCAATTATTATTATTTTCAATATATCTTCGCAAGGTATAATTTTAATGCTCCAACCATTTGAAAACAAATTTCAAATCAATTTCCACCTTTCAATCCATTGAAAACAAATTTAAAGTTACTTTTCCACATTTCAATACCTTGAAAACAAATTTCAAATCATTTTTTCCTTATGCGAAAATCATTTCCAAATATTTATTTCCACTGAAAATCTGTCGAGTTCAAATAATTTAAATTACTTATCCAAACATATATACTTGGAACATTCAGAATAAAAACTATTTTAAAACACTTTATTTAAAACATTAGTTATGAAGATATTATATGAAAATTTCATATAAAAATTCAAGTCCAAACTAATTTTAAAATAACATTAGTAGATAGAGTATAAATATTTAGATAACTATTTTCTAAATCAAATATCAATTTAATCTTTAAAATAATCCCTTCTATAATTATTTAAATACATCTTTACTTCAAAGGTTTAAAATGATTCCCAAAAATAATTCCTCCAACAATATTTTTCCAAATCAATTTATACTTCAAAAGCTATTTTAAAAAAAATATACTCGGCTTTCCAGGGAAGAATTCTCTTTCCATTACAAAATGGTTCATTTATGTCAATTAATAAACCTTCCTCGATTTAATTTAAATTTACATTCCAACTCCGTAAATTTCTTTCCACAATTAAAATAAACCGATAGTTATCCTTTAAACAAATTTCCCTTCCCTTTTTAATTCCCATTGTGAATTCAATTTCCCAATTATTCACTGATTTATGATTTTTAAGTCGATTTTAAAAATCATTTACAATACCAAATCAATTTCTAAATTGATTTCTAAATTTATTTCAAACATCAAATTTATTATCTTTTGAAACAAATTCCTTCTTTTAAATTTATTCAATTTTCTAAAATTAATTTATTATAAATTTTCTACTAAATTTCAAAAATCCAATTTGATTTATTTCTGGTATCCTACGATACCAAAAATATATTCGGCTAAATTATAGCCTTCAACAGTTTCAATCACAAATAGTCACACACAGATTATAAATAATCAACACACAATATTGAAACTAATTCAAATATTTGAGGAATCCAGTTGGTTCCCTCCAACCTGTTACCCTGCATCCACAGACTTTAGAACAACAATTAAATACCAATTCCACTTCGAGGTGGAATATCGTTGTATATGGGATTTATAAAATATCATCCGCTATTATACGGCGCATAGGGTCTCATCCGCTATATAATGCGGGAAATCAACAACTCCAAATACATATATAATACCAATTCCAGTTCAAGGTGGAATATCGTGGTATATGTATTTAAATATAATATCATCCGCTATTATGCGGCGCATAGGATTTAAACTAGTATAACTGATTATAAATCAATCATCAAAGCACAATCAATTTTAAATCCAACTATTCAAAATTTAAATCAGAAAAAATATTTGACTGAGTAAGAAGATCTCACCTTTAACAATGCATGCAATCCATTTTCCATTCCAGTTTTTTTTTCACGATCTTTTGACCTTGTATAAACATTATTTGTGTTTTACTAATATCCAAACGAAATGAGCAATCAATTACTGTTTAATAATTTAATTAACTAATACTTTTATTTAAACCAATTTCTCTTAATAAATTTATTTTATTTAATAATTTGATTTCAAATAAATTTCCTTTTAAAATAACCAAATTTATTTTAATGTAAATTTCTGATAATTCACAAAATAAACACAAATTAAACTAAAGTTTTCACTAACATTAAATTAAACCGGAACTATAAATTCCTTACTGTAAAAAAAAATTTGTTACTTTCTGTTTTGATTCCAACTAAAAATAAATTTAAACAAATTTCCTAACTTATAATTAAGTCGACATATAAACTTAATCACCTTACTGTTTTAATTACCTCATTGCTCGATAAAGGCCTCGCGACAGCAAAACCCTAGCCGATCCAATCGACCTTGCCGCAACTACTCCTTTGACCCCAGAATGCATCGCCATTCCTGCCGCGACGTACTCACCTTGCAAACAACCCCACAGCAAGGTCGCGCCTTGAACGACCACCCATGTTCGCGCCGAAGCCAA
Source organism: Allium cepa (assembly GCA_030765085.1). Lineage (NCBI taxonomy): Eukaryota > Viridiplantae > Streptophyta > Magnoliopsida > Asparagales > Amaryllidaceae > Allium > Allium cepa. Next base: position 148,316,616 of record CM060945.1, read on the forward strand.
CCATCCACTTTGAACGCGACTCGCCAACAAACGACAGCCGCCTCACCCAGCATCGTGAATTTCAACGCGACATCTTCCCTGTCGATAATGAAGTCGACCTTGACTGCTTCAATTCGATTTCCCTCTCGCGGTTGATTTCAGTTCCGCTGCCATTTCTTTATATATATATATATATAAAATCTGAGAGGCAACGGCCATTTTCTAATTCGATCGATTGAAATGAGTTAGGGCTTTCGAATTTGATTTAAGTTTTCTTCGTTTTGCAGATAAAAAGAAATGAGGCGTTTTCTTTTATTTCCTACTATTAATCCAAGACGCGTGTTCACTTATGAACGACACGTGCAAAAACTTCCCTTACGTGTTAGCTTAGATCTGCAATTGTGTTTTAAATGAATTTATATTGCTTATGTTTAAAATTTGAATTTGAATTTGAATTGCCCAGAAAGCGAAGACTAAAATCTCGATCTCCAATCGAGGCGTGCTGCTAGGCGTTTATAATGTTAAACCCCTATTTCGAACGCAATGGAAAAGGTTCCAAGTCCAAATTTGATCGTATGGAGAAAATAGCTTTTTGGACTAGTTATTAAATTAAATTTTCGATTTTATTTTAGCGTGTTTGCTTATCGTACTGCCAAACGATCACTCCAAACACTATAAAAATTGAAATCCAATAATAATACAATATTACGGATCCAATGGAGCTGGTTTCGTCGAATTCCATGACTGTGCCTCGGAAGGCTATTTTTAAATATCGATTTAAACAATAGAATTTCAAAATCGAACAAATCGTTTTCAAATTCAATTTTAAAAAAATTCTACTATCTCCAATATCATCAATATAAATTTTCTAAGCCATCAAAATATTTTTAACAAGCTAAAAATTGAAGATTCAAATTTTTACCCATCATTAATAAATAAAATTCAATATTCTAATTGCCAAATTCATATTTATATTCGAAATTCAAGTTAAACTAACCTCCAAATATTTAAAATCAATTAAATATTCCATTTCAAAAAAAATTCCGGGTCGTCACAGTATTACTATTATTTATTATATTATTCCACCGCAATCATAATGTTCCGCTGCATTGTTAATTACTATTCTCTGGTACGTGTAACTCTGATTTTATATTGTATTAGTATAATCAAATGTTTTATAAACAGCTTCATGAACTGTTATTTGATTATTATATTTTCCACTACAAGATTCTGTTTCGTTTTCTTTCTTACTTACTTTTTCTTATTCACCTCAATAACAATTCGCCCTTTTGTATGGTTTGAGTCTGACATGTGTGGTTTATCGTCGATTTAAGACGTACAAAAGGCGAGATGTTACATTGGTATCAGAGCTTTGGTTTAGCGATAAACCTTAGCTTTGTGGGGTCTGACTCTTTACTAATAGGGTAGTAATACCCTATGATGAGTCGCTGAGCCTATATATATATGAGAGAGCGTATTTGTTAGTGTTATAAAAGGTTTTGATATTGTGTTCATTTGTTTCGTTTTGTATTTACAGATTCTAGTTGGTGCATGGGACGCTATGACATCAATAGGGATTTCTAAACACTTAATAGGACAGACCGACACAATATTTTTGTTTTGAATATAGGTGAATAAAATAATTTTGCCTATTATATTTTCTATATATAAAATAAAAAAATTTATATAAATGATATATATTTTTGATTGTAATTTAATTGTTGTTAGGTAGTGAAATTTTTAGATATTAGTTGAAAATAAGATTTGAAATAAAATAAATGAAAGATTGGAAACTTAGAACTTGAGTTTCGGGATTTTTGAAAAATTTCTTTTGAATGATTTTGGAATATAATAATAATATTAGTTAGAAGTATTTTCTGATATAAATATTTCAATATGATTCGAAAAAAGTTGTTTTAAAGAAATTTTGAAAGAAATAAGTTCTGTGCTCCCTTCTCTGTCGCTGGAAAATAATTTCGGTGATGGGTGCACGCATCATTGATATTCATTTTCAAGTTCCAAAGTGGGAAGGCTGTTGTAGTAGTAACTACACAATTGTTTGATAAATAAATCTTGGTTTTGAATTTTTAATATGATTTGATAGATATATAAAGATATGGTTATATATATTATTTTAAAATGATTTGAAACGGAACTCGGTATTTAATTCTTAAGCTTTCGTTAATTAATAGTTTCAATTGGTATAGTGAAATGAAATTCAACTAACAATTGAAGCCACTAAATGAACTAAGAGATTAAATGCTAGATTTTAAATGAAATTAAAAGAAGTTGAAATTTGTAACATATAAACCAAAGGATATTATTATTGAACATTAAGTTAATTTAAAAGAAATAAAATAAACTTGTGTAATTTTCAGTTACATCCTTAAAAGCATATCTATAACTTACCAAATATTAAAAGTTCAAATGTTTAATAAGAAAATGTAATGGATATTATACAAATAAAACTTGAAATAATGAAAGTATTCAATAAAGTTCTTTAATAAATAAGAATACGATGTTGTAGTCGTTGTAAACTTGAGTTATAATTGGAATGTTACTATAATAAAATGTGACAGAAAGTAGGTATTGTAAGTAAGTAATTATAAACTTAAGTAAATGAATTTATATGCTAAGAAATTTAATTGCACATGAATACTATAAATAAATGGAAATAAGACTGAATGTATGAATGTGAAATTATTTACAAAGAAGCTTATACAGTACTTTAAGAATATGCTTGCATGTGTTTAAACTAAATTGTATATGAGCAACATATGTAAGAAATGAAGATAACATATGAAAATAAAGGAAAGGAAATGAAAACTACAAGAAATAAAATGTAAATAAAAAGGACAAATCGTTATGAATGAAAAGAAAATCAAACAACAAATATTATCAAATGAAATTATTAAGAATGAACTTGATCTATTATTTGGAATTGTTGTTTGTTTGGTTTATGGTTGTTTGGCCAAGGATGCTTTAAATTTTTTTGGATGTATAAATAATCTATTTAGTTTCATCTAAGACTATTGAGTAAATGGTGCACTTAATAGTTTATTGTCCATTCTCTACAATTTAAAGTTTTGAAGCCGAACTATTTGTTTTGCTTGATATGGATGGATAATTGATTTATGTCGATTTTGTATGATGATTGTATATTGGTTGCAAGTGATTGTAGTTTATATTGATTTGTTTCTTAGTGGTTGAAACAACTTTAAATATTTCATTTTATATAATTATTAACTCTTTTGGATTATATAAGTGAAATACAGGTTATGGAAGTAATTTTTACTGCTTTTGGTTTCATAATTAAGTGTTGTTTGCTCGATAAATAGGTACGTTCTCATATTACGGTTTTATAGCGTAATTATATTGTTTTTCCCTTTGTTGGGATATATTCTTTTGAGATATTGTGTTATATATCGATATATTTGATATCATATTTTCTTCCGAGCCTCTCTGTAAAAAGGAGACTCTGTCGAAATTTTCCGTAAATTTTGGACTTAGAAAAATTTTGAAAATGTTTTCCAAACTTTATTAATTTGAGTATAAAAAGGGATTTGATAATTATAAATTGACATATTTTATATAAATTATTAGATTTTGAAAATTTATTTGTTATAAGTTTAATATTTTTGAATAAGGTATATTGATTACTTAATTCTTCTTTTCCTCTCTTTTTCCTTTTCGGGGACGAAAAGTTTTGAGTGGTGAAGAGTGTAACAACCCATAAATTTTGATAATTAAATTGGTTTATTTAATAAGATTTTTGAAATTAAATTTAGAAAAAAATAAAAACTTTATAATTTAATGATGAAATGAATGCTAAAATGAAATATAGCAATGGTAATTAAAACTAATTATTAACAATTTGAATAAAATTCTCATAAATGAAGCAGTGAAAGTGTAATACCTGGTTATAAATTGAATATGAGAAAATAAACGTAAGTATTGAATTAATTAATGAAATAACACATTGTTAACAGTAATTGAATGTAAATTAAGGTAATAATGTTAATGAAAGTCAATAAATAACAAATTTAGTGCAATTCCAATTTATTGAAACAATTGTAAGATTATAATTGATAGTAATCAGCAAATTGGGAAATAAATTCAAAGTTATATTAATTGATGAAAAAATACGAAATAAATTGTAATTTGATAGAATCAATGTTAGATGAGTAATTATAATATTTGTTATTTGATAATAAAGTATGAGTGGGATTAAATTAGGCAAATGGTGATAATCATTAATTGTTTACCTATTTATTTAATCTATTGAATTAGATCTAAATCCATTGCAATTAAACGTAATTAAAAACTACGTTAGTATGAATTTAGTTGATGACTGTAAAGAAATATTAGGGTAATTGGATATATACTAACGTTAAATTTATCCATAAGATGATGATTGATTGATAAAGAGATTGAATGCAAATTCTATTAATCTAATTGAAATTAGAAATATAATTTATTTGAATTTACTTAAATTGAAGGTAAACACTATAAATTTTGCAATAAATCCTTATTTGATTGATATGGAAATTTTGGTTAATGAATTTGAAGTATATTTATAATCACAAATGATAGAAATGGTAAATAATTAAATTTGAATTGAAGAAGTGATTAATTAATTTAATATTAAGTTATTTAATTAACTGGAAAATAGCCATTTTGGCCACTGACTCGGATTTCGACGAAACTAGTTTCATCAGATTTGTAACGGTGAATAATTATAGGATCTCAAGTTTCGTAGCGATCGGACATGTCGTTTGATCGTACGAGCTCGAAACGCCTAGAAACCAATAAAATTGAAATCAATTGAAATCAATTTGAAATAACTTGATTTTTTCATAACTTCTCCATACGATGGAATTTGGACTTGAAACCTGTTCATTGATTTTAAAATATTTTAAAACGTCTATTTTGATATATGAGTTGATCCAATTTCGTTCCGGAATCAAAACGGGCTTTTTGGCCATTTATTGTTCAAGGTCCAAACCAATCATATATGTTCTTCTATTTCTCAGCACTGCCTATATATATCCAGTTATAAACCCTAGTAGCCTTTCTATTTCTCATTTCTGTACGTACAGAAACCTCTGTTGCTCCTCTTCCTCAATGGATGAAAAGCCTAATCTTCCCAATCCAATTTCAATTCAAAATACAACTTCAGAAATCAAACTCCATAAACTATATCGAATTATATATGGGTTTGAAGATCTTGACTGGTGCAAGTCAAATATGTGATTCGTTTTTCAATCTGGGTTTCGGTGTGGCCGGAAATCGATGAACTATTCACGGTCGTTCATCGCGTATCGACCAAACTTGTCCGATCTTCGAATCAATTTATGGGTATTGTAGAGTGGACCGAGGGGACTTCATCTATGTGGTTTATGCGTCGAATCAACTGCTGGATTTGGCGATAAAATTCGATCTAGGGATTTGATTAGGGCGGCGGCTATGGTACTTTTGTGACTGAGTCACGTGGGGTCAGCACTATCGTGGGGCAAGCGTCGATCAGCAGCTTCTCTGACGTGGGGATTGGTGGCCGCGATGGCCTGTGGCGTTGCAGAGGGCGTGCATTCGTCTCGGTCGGGCAGTTTTGGTTGCGTATGAGAAATGCAGGTTAGGTTAGAGGGTAGGGGTTATGACGTCTTCACAAGGTTTAGGTATTGTTTATTTACTTACTTTTTTTGCTTTCAATTGTTTTATTTAAATTTTGTTCCAAACCATCTTACGACTGTGACTTTTGCATACGGACTCAGATTCATGCGTGGTTTTCTCCACTGGGATCATAATAAAATTTCGGACATTTTGACGCTAGTTTGGACGAATTCAGAGATTGTTCGAATTTTGAATTTAAATTGGATTTAAATTCAATTTAAATTCAAAGGTGAGTATTTTAACCCACTCGCAACTTCTAAAATTTCTTATATTTGTTAAATTTAATTCATGATGTGATTAGGAATTTATCTATGATTGTTTGGTATATTTTTAATCAGCATCTCGGTTAAATTGAATTTATTTGAATTAAATTGTTATTTGATTTATTATTGCATATAAACTGTTTGCGCCAAAATTGGTCACAAACACCCAATATCACGAAAGCACCCGTTTACGTACTCAACTTGCTAATAATCAACACAGAACTCAGCAACAATCAATATAGAAATCAGTTCTAAGTAACAAGTCACAGTAATTCACGAACAGCAATCACAAACACAGGATTTATAGTGGTTCGGCGTTCGCGCCTACGTCCACTTTGAAGGTTTTCTCTTTATTGCTTTGCTTGATTGGAATGGTTACAACAGATTACAGCTGACGATTGCTTTGAAATCTGAATACAACAGTGATTATGATGAATAGACTTGAATCCGGCAGAGTCTTGGCGTTCAATGGCAGAAGTTCTTCGAAGAAGATCCCCTTTTCTGAAGGCTTCAGGATGCTATTTATAGGCGTTGGAGGCCCAGATCTTACTGAAACTTCGTGAGACTCCTTCTGGCACGTGAGTGGGCCCACGCGACCGACCCCACCAAGTTTCGTCTCGATCTGACATCGGTTCGAAGTGATTTCGAACCCATCAAGAAATGGTCCAATCGAGCTGAAACTTGGCAGGAACAATCTTTACCTCATATGGAAACTACTGTGAAAATTTGGTTGCATTTGGATGTGTGGTTAAGGAGATATGCTCGGTTCGAAATTAGCATTTTCGGTTGGCTGTGTCGTTCGAACCCATGATTTCGAATCCATCAGTGCACGTGGGCTTGCAGTGACGTGTTGCGCATTTTTCGAATCGATCCTAACTTATCTCCGAATGGACCGCTTCGACTCCGTGAACTACGGCGAACACGTCATCCAAACCGATTGACTCGGTGGATTCGAAATAGGAAGTATTCCTGGTTTCGAACGTGACTGATTCGAATCCAGGAATCCTTATGGGTTCGAACTTGATCGGTTCGAACTGGGTCACTCGATGGGTTCGAAGTGAGGATGCGAGGCCGAGTGAAGTCATGGATTCGAAGGTAGGCCACTGTGGTGGATTCGAAGGCGATGGAGTCGAAAGCGATGGAGTCGAGGCAGGTACTAGCCGATGGGTTCGAACGTGGCTGGGGTTCGAACTCCATGGCTTCGAAGGCAAGGACGTGGATGGGTTCGAACTAGGTGGGTTCGAAGGAGAGGGCGTGGATGGTTTCGAACAGGATGGGTTCGAAAAGGATGGGTTCGAACTTCATGGTTTCGAACCAGACAATGACTATTTCTCTTCACACTGAATCCATCATATCTTGAGCATACGAACTCGGATTGACTTGAAACTTGAAATGATGGCTCCTACAACCTTTCTTGTCGTGTCCTATCAATTGTGGCCTGATCCGGACTCGGGCAAAATTCATCGATATCCATAGCTAAGTGAAGTATATCCAATCTCTGAGATGAACTGTTTCCCGTTTTCGACCAATTTTTTGGTATCACGGTTTTGCCAAAAAGCGGGATAACACTTTGCCCCCCAAAACATGCCTTGCTGTAGGAAGGTGTGTTTTGTAATGCCTTGAGTTGGATGTTCGTATCCGATTATCAACCTGCAAAGAACTCAATAGTTTCATATGTCCTCAAATGACGATCGTTCGGGATCGAGCCATTTGGGATGAAGTGCGGTCGTTCGTGGTCAAGCGCTCAACTTCAAATGACGATCGTTCGTGATCGAGTCATTCGAGGTGAAGTGCGACCGTGCGCGGTCGAGCGTATAAATTCATGCTTCGATCGTTCGGGATCGTATGCTGCTTGAAGTGAATCGGGACCGTTCGCGGTCCGTGCCGTTCGTGGCATAAGATGGAATAGGACCGTTCGCGGTCGATGCCGTTCGCGGCGAATGATGAGATGGGACCGTTCGCGGTCGACTGCCGTTCGTGGCAAATGATGATCGTTCGCGACCAAGTGCCGTTCAAGGCGAATGGTGACCGTTCGAGGTCGGATTTCATAATCAGTGAGCCATGACCGTTCGCGATCGATGGCGTTCGAGGCAGGAAGTGATCGTTCGCGATCGTGTGCCGTTCGAGGCGAATCTGTGACTGTTCGCGGTCTGTGCCGTTCAAGGCAGAAAGTGATCGTTCGCGATCGTGTGCCGTTCGAGGCGAATTCGTGACCATTCGTGGTCGGATGTCGGACCTCAAGTGACGACCGTTCGCGATCAAGCCATTGAGGTAAGGCGAGTTATGACTGTTCGAAGTCGGGTGCCGTTCGAGGCGGATTGTGACCGTTCGAGGTCGGATGCCGTTCGAAGCGGAGAGTGATCGTTCGCGATCGTGTGCCGTTCGAGGCGGATTTGTGACCGTTCGCGGTCGGGTGTTGGACCTCAAGTGGCGACCGTTCGCGATCAAGCCGTTTGAGGCGTGGTGAGTCGTGACTGTTCGAAGTCGAGTGGTGATCGTTCGCGATCGGGTGCCGTTCGAGGCGAGTTGTGTGCCCGGGAGGGCTTGATGTTATCGATGTCAGGGTCACGTTCGGGTGAGATCCCGGATCGTTTGTCAGGGCGGTTCATCGCCATCTCAGAGCATGCCTAAGGACCGTTCGCGACCCCATACATGTGTAAGTAGCTTAGCCATTCCAGAGTTATCAGAATCAAATATCTATTACACGGATGAGTTTCAAAAACAATGTCCAAACAAGCAGAGTCTAAATGTTCAAATTAAAACGAAATGAAAGTAAAGCATGGATGTCAAAGTGTAAGTTTCCACTACGAAACGGTCAATGATCACTCAGAGCATGCCTGGAGATCATTCGCGATCCCGCACATGTGTAAATGATTTATTTGCGGTAGTGGAAGCTTACAACTTGTTCATCGTTATTTCATTCAATTGATAACCATACGGTGCCTTGATTCGGGGTCGCCTCTAGCTGATGTGGGCGGTGGTCGCTCTGGTTCCGCCGCAGGAGCTCGCCTCCTTACATATTGAAGGAGCATACCGTTCCTGATATGCCCTTCCACCTCATCCTTCAGGTGCCTACAATCGTTAGTGTTATGACCATTTAATTCATGGAATACACAGAACTTATCTGATTTCCTTTCGTCAGAAGTAGGATCCCTTCGCATTGGCCTACGATACGGAATCTGTTCTTTGGTATCCTGATAAATCCGTTCCAGGCTCTCGTTCAACTCAGCGTAGGTGGTGAATCGTGGCTCCCTCCGTTGCCGCTTTGATCTGTCTCTGTCATTCTCAATCTTTCTTTTACCTTTATCCGAATCCTTTTTAAGAGGCTTTTCGTCTCTAAATGCAAAAACTTCTATCCCATCTCCTTCTTCTCTCTCGGCATTTGCATCTTCTAATCGTAAAAACTTTTCTGCTTCATGATAGAATTCCTCTAGATCAATGGGTGGATCTTTAGTCAATGAATTCTTGAACTCTGTGCCGTCAGCTATTCCGGACACAGCTGCCATTACCACCATGGACGGATCCGCTCTATCCACTGAAGCTGCTGCTGCATTGAATCGTGCTAGATAACTTCTCAAGGTCTCTCCGGCTTTTTGCTTTAGGGTTGCCAAAGTCATCACGTTTTTGGGTCTGGTAATATGAACCCTGAATTGCCTCATAAATCTCTCAACTAAACCATTCCATGTTCCGATGGATCCATTCTCCAACTGTCTAAACCATAGTACAGCGATATCTGTCAAGTACAATGGAAAACACCGGGCCATAACCTCCTCCGATGCCCCCAGTACTTCCATATGCCTCATATATTTTGTCAGATGGACCGTGGGGTCCGTTCTCCCGTCATACATATCCAATGATGGTAGTTTGAAATCAGGCGGGTTCCTAGCTTGCCTGATTGCTGAAGTAAAAGGACTTCTATTGACATCTTCCAAATCTTTGTTCACCATACCGCCTCTCAAAGCTCTTCTAACTATCTCTGCTAATCGGTCATTGTCTCCGAGATGTAATCCTTGTTCACTACTTCCAACCTGCCCCCCGAGTTCACGAGGTAACTCCGGGATCTGCCCCCTTGACTGAGCGTTCACTCCTCTACTACTCCTAGGTTGCGCAGATCCTTCTCTTTCTCTTTCCAAGATTGGGTCAACATTCTCCATATGTGTGCCCCCTAGCTCTGGTGCTACGCCGGACGGTCCCGCTCCGTTCTGGACTCCATTGGCTTCCCTATTTTGTGCTCCAAGCTGTCCTATCTGTTGGAATAAACTCTGGATCATTTTCTCTTGCCTCTTCATCATAGTTTCCATCTCGTCCCTAGTAATGTATATCGATGGTTGATTTGCTCCTGAGGAAGCCTCTTGGCTTCCTTGTGGTTCGCTTCTCTCAGGCCTTGGCCTCCTACTCGATTGTCTTGCCATAATTCCTAGATCTGAACTCCTGAATTTTCAAATTCAACTTCTTCCTGAATTACTTTCTCAGTGAAAGCACCAAAATGTTTGCGCCAAAATTGGTCACAAACACCCAATATCACGAAAGCACCCGTTTACGTACTCAACTTGCTAATAATCAACACAGAACTCAGCAACAATCAATATAGAAATCAGTTCTAAGTAACAAGTCACAGTAATTCACGAACAGCAATCACAAACACAGGATTTATAGTGGTTCGGCGTTCGCGCCTACGTCCACTTTGAAGGTTTTCTCTTTATTGCTTTGCTTGATTGGAATGGTTACAACAGATTACAGCTGACGATTGCTTTGAAATCTGAATACAACAGTGATTATGATGAATAGACTTGAATCCGGCAGAGTCTTGGCGTTCAATGGCAGAAGTTCTTCGAAGAAGATCCCCTTTTCTGAAGGCTTCAGGATGCTATTTATAGGCGTTGGAGGCCCAGATCTTGCTGAAACTTCGTGAGACTCCTTCTGGCACGTGAGTGGGCCCACGCGACCGACCCCACCAAGTTTCGTCTCGATCTGACATCGGTTCGAAGTGATTTCGAACCCATCAAGAAATGGTCCAATCGAGCTAAAACTTGGCAGGAACAATCTTTACCTCATATGGAAACTACTGTGAAAATTTGGTTGCATTTGGATGTGTGGTTAAGGAGATATGCTCGGTTCGAAATTAGCATTTTCGGTTGGCTGTGTCGTTCGAACCCATGAGTTCGAACCCATCAGTGCACATGGGCTTGCAGTGACGTGTTGCGCATTTTTCGAATCGATCCTAACTTATCTCCGAATGGACCGCTTCGACTCCGTGAACTACGGCGAACACGTCATCCAAACCGATTGACTCGGTGGATTCGAAATAGGAAGTATTCCTGGTTTCGAACGTGACTGATTCGAATCCAGGAATCCTTATGGGTTCGAACTTGATCGGTTCGAACTGGGTCACTCGATGGGTTCGAAGTGAGGATGCGAGGCCGAGTGAAGTCATGGATTCGAAGGTAGGCCACTGTGGTGGATTCGAAGGCGATGGAGTCGAAAGCGATGGAGTCGAGGCAGGTACTAGCCGATGGGTTCGAACGTGGCTGGGGTTCGAACTCCATGGCTTCGAAGGCAAGGACGTGGATGGGTTCGAACTAGGTGGGTTCGAAGGAGAGGGCGTGGATGGTTTCGAACAGGATGGGTTCGAAAAGGATGGGTTCGAACTTCATGGTTTCGAACCAGACAATGACTATTTCTCTTCACACTGAATCCATCATATCTTGAGCATACGAACTCGGATTGACTTGAAACTTGAAATGATGGCTCCTACAACCTTTCTTGTCGTGTCCTATCAATTGTGGCCTGATCCGGACTCGGGCAAAATTCATCGATATCCATAGCTAAGTGAAGTATATCCAATCTCTGAGATGAACTGTTTCCCGTTTTCGACCAATTTTTTGGTATCACGGTTTTGCCAAAAAGCGGGATAACATAAACTGCCAGTTAAATACCTGTTATTTATTATCAGTTTCTATATTGATCTTTATGGATTATTTTGGATGATGATTGTGATGGATGTTTGATTTTTGATATTGGATGAATGGACGTTGTATTTTATATTGTTATAAACTGCAAGTTTGTTATGGATTTTTATTTCATTTCGGATTGCGGTTTGAAATGATATAGAACTGTAGATTGTTTAAAATTGCGGATTTAAATGATAAATATCCGTATCACTTGACCATAGGATAGAAAATTATATACAAGCACCGCTGGTCCATGTATAAATATTTTGAAATCGATTTCTATGGTTTTGTAAAGAAATATATGGTCTTTTATAAATATTGATTTTTGATATTATATACGTGTTATTTTATATAATCAAATTCTTGACTTTAAGCTATGTATGAATTTGTTTTAACATAAATAAGTTGAATAATAAAGGTTGATTTTATTAAGATATATTATGGTTAAGTGTTTATTTAAATTACATTTTACTATAGAGTTATAATGATTTAAATAAATCAAGGTTGGAAGATAAATTTGAAATTGACTTGGAATTGAATTTATTTGAGAAATTAAACTCGAATAATTTGATTTGAAATTTATAAAATTTGAGATTTTAAAGGATATGATTTTATAACTTGATTTTGGTTTAAGGTGATTTAAATGAATATGTCAAGTTTAAATAAATTGAAGGAATATTCAGTTATTTGAAGTTTAAAAGTTTTATTTAAAAGGATATTGGATTTATTAAGTAAATATTTAAAAAAATTAAATAGTCGTAAATTGAATATAATATATGAATTATTAAATTTAGTTTTGAAATTTTGGGATATTTAAAGCTTTGAAATATATATTTTGAAATGGTTTATTTGTGGTTCAAATCCGTATTTGAAATTGATACAATTTTTAATGTTTTATTTAGTAGCTAAATTGGAGTTAATGATGTGAGATCTAATTAAATTTTGAATGTTGGAATTCGAGTTGATTTGAAATTAATTTGGGAAATTGAAGAAGCTATTTTTATTATATAAAGTATTTTAATATTGAATCCATTTAAGTGGTGGAAGTTATGTTTCAAAGTTATGAATTTCAAAGTATCACGTTTTGAAAGTGCTATAATTTCAAGTGTTTAGTTTCAAATGTTACAACTTTCAAAATGCTATGGCTTTGGAAAATGGATATATTTGAAATAGAAATGATACCTTATTTGGTTTTGAAATGGAAATGATAGCGTATTGATTTGGTTCCGAAAAGGCAATGATATTTTGGTTTTAAAGTATAAACTACTTTGAAAATGACTGCGGTGTTATAATAATGGTTGGTTGTTGAAGAGACCGGGATCGGATATGGGCATACTCTCTATTGATACCGAAAACCACTTTAACAATCGTGTACGCGGTGGTGATTCCAGAATGAAGTAGGATGGTGGCGACATCCTTTGAGGTATATACGCGGACACGACGCCCGTGAGTTGGCATAAGGTGGCTAAAACAGGAGCGATTGATGGGCTAATGAGGTAGCTCTTGATCGGACACATCCCTTCAATATTATACTCTGACTTTTTGGATTTATTCGGTGGCCAGTTTTGATTTTTTTCATGGGGGGTGTGGCTCGAGGTAGGCGGTAGCTGCGCTACGCGTTACAACCGGTCCGGAAGTGTAATTGGTATATCTACCATGGCATTGCCTAGTTGTGTCGTGTCACCTACCCTAGCGCGTCTTGTACGAGTTTGATTTGTGTCGTACCTATGGAGTATCCTCTGTTAGCCTCCCGATCAGGAGGTATTACGGTACTGTATAGACTATTGGCACTATTATGTGTTAAGGTGGAAAATGTAAAGCCTTAACGCTATTTTAAAGTAAGTTTTATTACTATTAGACACCATTATAATAGCGTATATTACTACATAGTAGATAGTTTAACGGATCCTTAGGAGATGTGAATCTTGAGCATCTTTTAAGTTACTGCACTCACATTAGACACTAGATAGGTGATGTCAAATCCCGTAAACATCTTTGACACCGTTCCACTCGTATTATTTACCGTTGATTTAACTTACATAAGATCTTTTAGTTCTGATTCGAGTGTTTTGTCTTTTCAATTCGCTCGGGTCAGCCTGAGCATTTCAGGATTTGAAGACTTTATTTCTGAAGGACGAAGACGAAAATTGTATTACTATTATTTATTATATTATTCTGCCACAATCATACTATTCACTGCATTGTCAATTACTATTCTCGGGTATGTGTAACTCTGATTTTATATTGTATTAGTATAATCAAAGGTTTTGTAAACAGCTTCATGAACTATTATTTAATTATTATATTTTGTCATTCCGCTGCAAGATTCTGTTTTGCTTTCTTTCTTACTTCCTTTTTATTATTCACCCCAATAACAATTCGCCCTTTTGTATGGTTTGAGTCTGACATGTGTGGTTTATCGTCGATTTAAAATGTACAAAAAGACGGGATGTTACAGTTACTGTAATATGAATTAAAATTACCAACTTAACGATGCCTTTGAATCCATGTTGAAGCAATGACATCCATTCCTTTTACTGTTCTTGATTCATCAGATTGCAAGTCCGAAATCACCGACCTCTAACTATAAAATAGAATTATTTTAATTTGAAATATATTTGAGAATTTTAAAGTAGATTGAGAGCTATGTTTTAATCAGCAATGTATAAGGTAATAGCGGCCAAAAAAGTTCATCCATATCTTTAGATATATATACATATATGTGTGTGTGTGTGTGTGCATGTGTATACACACACACACACACATACACATATATATATATATAGGGTTGTGTTAAAGAGAAACGAGGAAAACCTTTTTACCCATTCTCACTTTTGATCTTAACACATTATCTCCAAGCCAATTTCCTATGTTTTAGCCACTCCTAGAAATTTTGCAACCCTAATGATGGGTCTTAAACTCATCCAAGCCAAAGCCAAAATACTATGCAATTAAATCTAAGTTAATCGCTTATCGATATTGTATATCGATCGATATATTTATAACTGTTATAAATAATGTAACATTATTTATTTCACAAATCATATTCAAGTTTTATAATTAATATTTCATAAATATTAATTAATTTAATTAATTTATAACGATTATTAACTAATTAAATCGTTCGGTCTTAAGGGAATTCATCATTTTGGTTGGGTAACTCTTGGGTGTAAATTTGGTCAATGATTAAAATCGAACTATTCTAATGTTAACGTGCACACGTCACTTAGCAGGTGGTGTGACATTATGGCCCAATTTATCGCTTACTTATTTTCGGTAAAAATCCAATTTTAGTTTAATAAGCGTTACCTGGTTGTGACATTTGTTACACCAATTCTCTTCGTCAAAACTATATCACTTTGGACTTATGGAATTTGATAATGCCCAAAGTTCCAACCTCATCCACATTCAACTTTATAGTACAAATACAAAGTCCTTGGCTCAATAATTATTATTATTATTAACCCAAACGCTCTGGTCAAAGACTTTGACTTTGAGTTGACTTTAGCTGACTATGATACTAACCGCATATAACTGAGGAGACGAATCCTCTCTTGAATAGTGCTTCACTTCAAATATTTTCACTCGACCCAACTATAGTCACTCGATGGACGCCATGCCATGATTTGGCTATAATCAAAGCGGAGCTTTCATATTGAAGATCCATAGTATTCTCAAGTTGAGAGTACTGTGTAAATCAGTCACATCAATATTTTTTGTTTGACCTTAGTTATATTAACCAATAGAAAACTATCGAGTGAGTCGCTTCATAGTTATCCAATAATTATTAATACGTAACCCTTAGGTACCCCCAGTAGTCATGAATAATACATTGCTCAACATTTGAAGAGCATTACGTACTCCAGTCTTAATGGATACACCGATATCTAGTTTCGGTGTATCTTGACAAACATTTAAAATGGTATATTTGTTTCGTTGTGATAAATTACTCACGGTTACAACACTTTGTAACTACTATCACGAATTATATCATTTATGGATTTTTCTATTAAATATACTTTTAATTAAATTAATTAATTAATATAATCACATTATATCAAGTATATAATAGAAAGAAAATACTTTTTATTTCGAATAAGGTTGGTCAACGAGTTAGATATATGGAACAAATTACATAATTGCCCCTAGGGCATACCCCTAACTCTATCATCGCTTACATACCTTCAGCCAATTCATAACATCTAAGGTTGGTTCTTTTCCAGTGAACACTTTCCCACGGTATTCTACATAGTTTAGAGTCATCTTAGAAAAGCTCACTCCTCTTGCTACTGGCTTGGCTCAACAATTTCAGCCAAGTATTGACTCACCAAATCCTCCATATATAGATGGAATAGAGCATTCATATTC
This sequence comes from Allium cepa, assembly GCA_030765085.1. NCBI lineage: Eukaryota > Viridiplantae > Streptophyta > Magnoliopsida > Asparagales > Amaryllidaceae > Allium > Allium cepa. Next base: position 148,332,847 of record CM060945.1, read on the forward strand.
GATGGTTCAACTGTCGAATTAGGTGCAGGAGTACCAATCATGTTAACATCTAGGGTCGCCTCACCTCCTTGGACATTTGTTTGCGTACTACCAGTCCCTCTACTAGCATTTACTCTTGTATCTACCTATATATCTAGGGTCGCATTAACATCCGGGCCACATCTCCACTCTCGCTTTCTTCGTATGCAACTGTCTGTAAGAAACATAAGTAAAGGAAGTAAAAGAAATAGTAGAAGGATAAATATATCGATCTATACATCCATATCAAAACACGTGTACGTTATATATGGCATATATCCTTCCCCTAAGGTGTTTTTTCTACTTACCTAATTTATACTTAGCTTTATTTACTTAAATGTCTCCTAACCTAAGCTTTGATACTAAGTTAAAACATCCTCTATTTCGGGAACCAAAAATAAACGTTGGTGATGTTGTAATCATCATTAGAATTATTTTCAAGCAATGAAAATGGGATCGGTATATTTTTCACAACATCAAGTAAACAAAGCAGCAAAATATTTTCACTACACAAATTGTCGTTTAAATTTTAAAATCCCAAATGTACCCTCATAGGGGTAAATATAATAAAACATCGATAATAGCGTCACGTCCGGCATATGATGAACACTTAACTAGTTATATATCCTGGCTTTACAACCGCATAATACAAAATCAACCTTTATATCAACAAGCCACATGCTTCATCTTTGGAGTCTTTATTCGTCTTTCCAAAAGCAAGCTATCTAATATCATAAACTCAACCTACTAAAACGATTACCCATAAATTTATAAGGAAAATAATAGCTTAAACACGGGTTAGACAAAAAGCATGATATAAGTAATACTTCAACCTAAACATATCATTTAGCGAGACCACTCCGTGAGTTTTTTCCTTACAAATTCATCAACAACAGTTACATCATATCATGTAACAAACCATCACATCATGGGCATACATATAGAATTAATTTAAATATAAGTATGCCTTATACTCACCATTCAATTATGAACCATTTCATATTCATTCATTTCAATTAAGTATACCTCATACTTGTCATAAGTTATGATCCATGTCGTACAGTCGTCATACACATTTGCAAGCATCATCTAGACTTATATTTAGGTGTAATCTTAAAGTTACCATTAACTTTACTTAGTGATTACCTCCCTAGACATGTTTATCATTAATTTATCTTTTCTCGAAAAATGTCTGATGAAATGACAACTCATTCTACCATAGGAGACATCCTGACTAGAGCAACCCTGACTTTCCTAGAAAGTTGTATGTAAGCATCATGAATACATTCTACCAAGTGTCCTTACTAAGCGTCAATAACCCCTCCTATTCTAGAAACACTTTTGTTTCACGTTATCGATTCATTCATTAAAATACAACTATTTTAATGTTATCACCCTTCATAGAGTAAAATCTATGAATTGAACCCCATAGACTTCCCAAGTCTTGACACCATATACCGTTTAATTCCAGACTTCATAACTCTTGGCATCACGTCATTCAACAACTTCATGAGTTGGTATCTTCTACGATCTTGGATTCAACCCTTTTTTCATTCATTAGTTGTGTATCCTACACTTTATTTAGGTCTTCTTGTTAGATCAAATCTTTGCTTTCTTTAAATAAAATATTTTTATCTTTCTTTTTTAAATGATACACTTATCATTTCTTAGCTTCCCTTCATGCCTCATTCTTAAAAAAGTTATCACATTTTAACTTATTATATTCTACCATAATTTCATCCCCATGAAATTCAAAATCTACATCTTGGAAGCTATCTTCTAAAATGCTACACAAAATTTTGATTATTTATCTAAGGAATTTATCACCATTAGTTAAATGGCTACCATGTGTCTATCTCTTTATAGTTATCTCATCCCTCATTCTATAGTTATCGACTACATAGTTATCATACCACCAAGGCTATCATGTATCAAAAGCTATTTTGCATTTAATTCTATCGTACCTCCAAGGCTATCGTGTATCAAAAGTTGTCGCATTTAATTCTATGGTATCCCCAAGGCTATCGTGCATCAAAGCAGTCGTGCATCTAAAGCTATCGTATCTTCAAGGATATCGTGCATCAAAGCCGTCATGCATTTAAAGATATCTTATCTTCAAGGCTATCATGCATCAAAGCCATCGTGCATCCAAAGCTATAATATCTCCAAGGCCAACGTGCGTCTCAAGCTATAATATCTCTAAGGCTATCATGCATCAAAGTCACTGTGCATCTAAAGCTATTGTAAGTCACCCATATGGGCTATCGTGAATCTAATTTTACAGCTATCGTACACCTAATATTTTAAGGCTATAATAAATATAAGTCATAGGCTATCGTGGGTCTCAAAGTTGGAGTTATCGTAAGTCTGGTGGCATATCCATAATTAAATGGAAAACTGATATTTTCCTTATTAAATTAACAACTTTTGACAAATTCTTTACATTTGTCATTTGTTTATTTATTACTTTCATTTTGCACTAGTATTATCTGATCATAGTCGAAAATCGTGACTCTTTTGTTCGTCTTTAATTAATAATTTCCTAATTATTATCATTAATTAAGGTATATTTTCCCTTGTCATTTAATTCATAATCTCTACTATTAATAATGAGAATTCAATCAATTAGTTTCAACCGCGTCTTTTGAAATTCCGAAAACGTCCTTTACATCAATAAAGATTCTAAAACAAATATCATTTTTCAATAACCATGTGATCAACTTAACTTAATCTATCCTTCCCACCTCATCACAATTTTATAAGCTTTGCAAATAACAAGACAACCCACTATTTCCTTCCTTAGCTTATATACTCTAACAATTTAGATGTTTTAGGTGATGTGGGACTAATTAAAATTAATTAGTTTTCATGTACAACTACTTTAATTTGTTCTTAAGAAGGTACCTTTTTCATGAAAATCTTCTTTCAGTCTTAAAGCTCAAGCAAAAGATTTCTTAATTGATATCATTTCTTTTCTTCTGATGCACAAATCTCTAAACTGATTTGAATTAACAATTCATACTTTTCTTCCTATCTATAATTTTATTCATCAATAGTTCCTATTTATATAAGCAGTTCCACTTTGTTAATTATTTGTAGAACAATTTTATTTGATTTTTCTTTGCTTTGGCGCTCAAAACAAAATAAAATTAATGGCAGAAGAACGGAGAATCAAAGAAAAGCACAGATTATGCGCGAACAACTACGGCTATTTTGGAAGCTCCGCAACTCTGAATCTCTACTCCAAATGCTTCCAAGACCGCCAAATCGGAAACAACCATGCTACATCAGCGAAGTTGGAGCTGCAAAACGCTTCGAGCAAGCCAATGCTGACCGTAGCGTACGAACCGTCTGCTGACGTCACCACTCTGTCAGGGTCGACGATGAAGGAAGAGGGGCATCGATGGGAAAAGTAACGGCGTTGGGTAGCAGATGCTTCGTGTGCAGGAAGAAGGTGGGGCTGACGGGGTTCAGGTGGTAGATGCGGGCCCACGTTACTGATGTTTTAGATGATGTGGGACTAATTAAAATTAATTAGTTTCCATATACAACTACTTTAATTTGTTCAATACTTTTGCACGCTACTGGTAAATTATAATTATGTTTTAGAATCTATATATTAGACATGTAGTTCAAATTCTGTCAACCACTATGTATGTTACATCTACTTCCTACTGTAAACAATTCAATGCATTTATATGGACTGCTTTTTGAATGTGTACGCAACTGTATATGCCTACACTATTTAAATCTACATATCTAATAATCTGATAGGAACACTTATTGGAAACTAATTATTAAAAATTATGAATGACCCTAATTATAAAAACTACATGTCTAACACAAAATGTAATCATTGTAATCCGACTACATTCAACAACCTACAATGTCATTCAACCTAATTGCAACTGTTTAATAGTACATGTATTTTTAATATGAGTTCATAGCACTTTAGCTGTTATTCCGATTCAATTATAACTGTATTTAATCCCACTACTATGTAATAAATTTGTTGTATGTTGCAGTTTTGATGATAGATTTTGATAGATGTATTTAAACGTAAGTTTTAGGTTTCATGTGTATATATGAAGTTTTTATTTGTTCATCCTTTTACTTGATAGGACTATTCATCTTATCACCCAGATGCACAGTTGGAGAAGTATATAAGGAGAATTGTGTCATCGTTTTCATTTTCATGTGGTGCATAATACTAAATAGCTAAGAGGAATCAACGATTGCAAGTAATATCTACATATTAGTTAACTGACTAAACTCTTACCACATTTATTTTGATATCAAGTTATCAACTGTTTTTTCTAACGACTGTAGGTAGAATGAGGCTTCAATGAAATGGAAACAATATGCAATAGGATATGGTGACCCCCAACCATTCTCTCACCATCCAAACTTCCTCACCACAAATTTTTGTTCTGTCACATTTGGTTATTTTCCCTTTTTCTTAGGATCAGCTGCTCATTGCAATTTAGAATAAGAATGCATGTATGACCAAAGTCACTCGGAATAAGCTGTCGATCAATGGTTGTTTCATTGCTTCAGCATGTACAATTCTAGACAATGGAAAGAAGTGTCGCTGGGGTAATGTACGAAATGATCTAAAAGTTTATATACACCATGCAAGTGTTGGTAAAAACATGTAAATAGACAAAGAACAAATTGCAAGCATAATAAACCCAAAGTTCCTAATGTATGTTCTAAACCCAATAATGGTTAGAATTGATAACCGTAAAAACCTTTGTTGACTAAATTAAGTAAGTCAACATGATTACGTGAATAATTGTAGTCATGTGTGACAAATATGGTAAATTCTTTATTATTTGACAACATAATTCATATATATAGTAATTAATAAGGGATCTTTTGTTTTAAATTTATATTCCATAATTATTACAAATTTATAAGGATATAAAAAATAAAGAAGCATGGTTATCCAACTCACGGACTAAAAAAAAGTCAATGAGATTGAATGTTGTCGACCAATCTTCCCTTAAATAGCTGCTACTGAACAGATCATTTATTTTACACAAAAATTGCAACATCTTTTGTGAATATCTCATTACAAATATAATTATGGGTAACATTTATTAGCTACATCAAATTTCACAATAACGCTATTCCATACATCAACAGCACCATTAATACTTAAAAAACATTTATTACCTACTATAGTAATTTAATAATTATCAATCGCATTACCACATTTCTTACCTAAATTCTACCGATGTTCAACAAATTTATTTCATTTTAGAAAATACTATAAGACAAATAGCTTACTAAAAATCATTAATATATGACAAATGACTAATCTTAAAGTGTGTGGACAAAAGGAAATTAACTTTGGCACTTACTTAAAAAACAAAGAGAAAATGTTGGTGTTTAATTCCCTGAATACATAGATTGAATGATGGGTTTCTTTATGGGACCAAATTTGGAAGCTACTAACGTCAAGCGATTTTATGCTTTTTTAATTATTGAGTATATGTGAGGAAGAGAGAGCATCATAGGAAACGCGATCACTATGGAGAAAAAGAACAACTCCCGAGACATTGATATAGTAGTCGATTAATTTTTTAAAGCGAGATGATGTAAGGTTTCCAGGTTCTAAATTACAAGAAGTGATTATTTTTAAGTTTGTCACATTTCTTGAGATATTGATATATTGGTTGATTACTTTCTTTGCATGCATTATTCTATTGTTTCCTTAAATTGACTTTCTCCCACTTGCATTTTGACGGACAGTTGATTTATACCTTCATATACAAAAAGGAATATACAATTACGTATACTTCAAAGTCGTATTGTATGGTTAATTTTCTTTTATAAACGGTGTTTTTTAGTAACTAATTTCCCTTTTCACGTGCATCGCACGTGTCAAACGTCCCATATAAAATTGATAATAAAATTGTCTTTGAACATACTTGCAAACTTTCAACGTACTACAAATAAAGGTCACATATAACCATTTATTCCATCTATCTTTGCTTTTCTATTGACAATAAAGTTGACATACTTTGCTTTTTTATTCTGCGATTCAATTTAGCAATTTACAGACTTTTCAAACATGTTATTGCTGCTCAGCTTATTTTTGATACAACTGACTTAATCAATCCCTTTGATATGGAAATGCTAACTTTCCTTTATCATTTTTTGATTAACCTGCAATTGCATGCTAACCCAAAAAGCATCGATGGTGATTACATGTAATCATATGCTTTAAAATGTCGGTTACTAAGGGGTGTAATTGATGTGTACGCACAATAATAATAATAAATTAGGGGTTAAAACATCATACTCATATTGATGAAAATGACAACAACTCCCAAGTTTTTGGTAACTTCAACGATATCCAATCTTAATTAAAACTTCTAAGACATTGCTAATTACTATTATGCATTTAAATTTTAAAAATTATGAACCAATTTTATAGAAAATTGTAGAATCTTGGACAAAATGACCCATTTTATAGAAATGTCCACAGTAAATTGTGCATGGCGGCAAAATGCATAATTACCCAAAATGAAACGAGTTCAATAACAGAAATATCGATAGTAATTTACATTGAAAAAGTTCAATTAGAAAAGCAATACAATTTAACTACTTTTTAACCACTCAACAATGTTTGTTCTCACATTCACCATTAGAAAAATAACAATTTTTTTAGGTGGTTACCATTCTAAAGTAGTTTTTAGGTGAAGCAAATTAGTAACCAAATTACTTATGTGCAAAGCAGTTCATATGTCCTAAAGTGAGCAGATGCAGGTCCATGGACGTGCATATATCTGCCAAATAGGATAATTTAGAGAAATAAGAATTTCCTTGACTCCTTTAAAATGCTTGATACTTGCAAACTTGGCTATCTACAAATCGGATAATTCACATTGTTGAATTATGCATACACATTATGATTAGATGCAGGCCCATCTGGGCATACGTATATATTCGTAATTAGAAAATTAATGGGAAAATTTTCAAAATTTCGCAGAAATTCACAAACATCTTCCTTCACCTCTAGCAAAGCATTTGAATCAAAATGATAGATTTTAATATTTTTAAATATTAATTTACATCCGAAATTGCCAATTTTCCCCTTCGAAAATTCATAGTAAACTATTATTTATCCACAAATTGCAAAAATTAAAATCAACGTTTGTGTTAGAAACATATTAAAATTTCAAAGCATTTGGAGAAGATTAAACCATGAAAAAAAAAATATGTCCATAATATATTCATTTAAATCCATATATATTAACATTTATTACCATTTAATCATGTTTATAAACATTGAAACCATCCAAATCAAATACAATTCGCACCCAAACGAGATTGCAGTAGATAAGCAAGTATTACTCACCTAGATTAGAAAAACTTGCTTAAAATCTTCTTTTTTCCTATAGATGACTGTTTTGATCTTCAGTTTTTGATTTCCTTTTCTTCCTCCTAGAAATGGTGCTGATCATATATTTGTTTTTGTGTGGATGAAATAAATGTAAAAGAAGACAATGGTATGGTTAAGAGTATATGTATTAATGATTTCGACTTTTGTTAAAATTCCTCTTGCCTATTCCCATTAATTTATATTCCTTAATGTAAAATTTTATTTTGCTACAATTAAATGATTGAATGTAATTGCTCTAATTACTCTTGGTCTATTTTATTAACCTCTTAACATGTTTCACACTTAATTAATCAAATCTCATTTAAGTAATTCTTCCAATTAAATTCTCTTAAATGTCACATAACAAATTCTTATTATTAATTTTATCTTCCATATTAAGGGGAGATTAATTTAAATGACAAAAATTTGTATATTTTCAGCTTCAAGGACACAACCTCAATATTTTAACCACAAGGACAAACATTCTCCTAAAAATTAATCATAAGGACAAACATTCTTCCAAAATTATTCATAAGAACAAACATTATTTCAAAACTGCTACCAAATTAAAAACTGATACCTAAAACTGCTACCGATAACTACAAACTGATACCTAAAAACTGCTATCAATAACTAAAAACTGATACCTAAAAAAAATTGTCCTTCAGGCAAAAATACTGAACGTCTGTCCTTGCGGCTAACATGCTGAAAAATTTTGTCCTTGACCAGTATTATCGCGCTCTAAAATATGAAATTTTACCCTTTTCCAATGGTTTTGAATTGTTGTTATTTTTGTTGATATTGACAACTTCAAAGTTTCCTTGCCATATCAAAGATAAAATTTTCTTTCCGTACATGGAAGAAAATTAATTTATGATCGATTTATACCTAACATCGTTGGTTTAGTAAAAGAGAATACCTTGTGGTATCAATCATAACGTTATATGTAAATCCGATGACAAATTGTTAGCCAAATAAAGAGGTTGATCTTTTGAAACATGGTTATTTCAATAAAAATATATCCTAACCAACCGCATTACCCTTGTAGATAGATGCAAGGGTGGGTTGATCTCTCTTATCCACATCCCTGGCGTAAGTTTCATTAAATAAACAAATTGAAATATCGAACAAAAAATAATAATTAGGGATATTTAAGTTGCCAAAAATGGATGCCATTTATGAATAGATAACCATACCAACATGTAATATAATTTTTTGTTGTCATCACAATATATACTATTAAAACGTCTAACGAGTCCTATAGCCCATCGTAATCATAAAACATGTATGTCCTGTGTGCATACATCTACCATAACCCTATAATAGAATGTAGTAAAATTTCATGATGTAAGACAAAGTTCCAAGCAAAGTTTCCTTCAAATTATACACAAGACAATAATTTACAATATTGAAGGCTCGTGGAAGCAGCTAGTCAGAAAATACAATGAAAGATTACGAGTGTGCTTGCAGACGCCTCTATTCCTTCAATTCAAACATACATTCTGCAAGAAGAATAGTAGTGGTTAATCAAAACGTGTTTGGATTAAACTGCAGATGCACTGAGCCCACCTTAGAACCAACTGAAAAGGTGAAGTATTGAAGAGATCACATATGTTTTATAACCACCGAATATTTTTCTGTACAAGATAGTTTAAAGAAACAACCGATCTCTAATTATTTGTGCTTCAATTATATGGTATGGCTATAAACAGTTTTTGGCGCGTGATCCTCTACCATTAACTACAAAAGCAACTACCTAAAGAAATGATAGCAACATTTTCTTCTCCAACAACCACCCAAGACACTACCCAAATCAATCCCTAAAAAATTTACATATGGGAACACAGTTTGAAATCTTGATGCTTGGTTGGTCATGATCTTGATGATGGAATCGATGGCTCAATTTGTTCATCCTTTAAAAACAATCACACGTGATAACAAAACAGTTTCAGTTTCTTTTTTTTCTTTTTTTTTTGGTAAAAAAGAAAAGAAAATGAACTCAACAAAAATAGCTTTCTTAAGATGCGATTATACATTGTACGCATTTGCTATCTGAGGCATCCTTTATTTTTTAACTGCTGTTGTTGAAGCTTGAAAATTTTATAATGGAGTTCTCGGGCTTCATAACTTAAGTTGTGGGGTACCCCCCAACATCGATGAAAAAGGTTCGTCTACCTTTGAATGTATGCGGAACATCAAGACAATGGCAAAAGAGCTAGTCTTGATTGAACAACCCTATTTCAGGTTCACGGATATATCTTTGATTAGTTCTTGAATTCATGCTTGCTCCAAACCTATATTTTTAAGGAATTTCATAAAAGTTTAAAAATTCAGACACTAACCACACAATATTCTCATCAATCAAACATTAGCAGCAATGGAAAAACAAAGAAAAAAAACTAGGATGCACTTGGCAATAATAATTGAAACACCGATCAAATTTTAACTTTTATAATTTCGATTTCTTAGCCAAAAAAATGTCTGCTATAAAGATCGGTAAGCAATCAAAAATGGCATGCTAAATTGTAGTGGAAAAAAAAAGAACCAAACAAAAATGATTTTGCATGAAAATCGTGTAGTCTTTCGCTGGATCTCCTGTCACCTATTAATTAACTATAATAATTTTCAGTAAATTTGGATTCAAAATAAAGATATAAGGCAAAGCAAATACTACTTATTTCCTCTAGACCTGATAACTAACTCTTGGGTAGTGTTGAGTTGTGGAGTTGTCCTAACAAGCAGAATCGATTGGGATGAATCTTTGGCCCACTACCACACCTAGAGGAATAACTATTTCGTCTAAAGTTCTTGTTATGCAACTATGTGAGGTGTGGCTTATATGGAAGCACTAAGCGTGAGGTGTGGCTTATATGGAAGCACTAAGTGTGTGGATCAAATTCAAGATGAGTCCTAGATCACAAGATTCGAAACATGACTGTGGTATGTATATGGGATTGGTGGTATGTAACACATATTCCTTTAAATACAACAAATGTTGCCAAAACCATGTATATGCTCAATTGGTGACGATCGAATATTCAATTAGGATGTCAGCAGTGGCGAATGCTTTGCCAAGTGTTGAAACTTGACATCGTATGGAGCATGACTCCAAGAATGGTGTTGAAAACTTGAATGATGCCCTACAAAGTGGAGAACTGATCCAGGCCTAATCATGGCTCCGAAGAAGTTGAGAAACGATTATGATGAGTATACAATGTGAGATTCCTTGGTATGTGCTCTTTATTGATGATGTGGTGCTAATTGACGAAAGTAGGATTCAGGTTGATAGACAACTGGAGTTGTGGACAACTGGAGCTGTGAGACAGACTTTAGAATCAAAGAGTTTTAGACTTAGCAAAACCAAAACAGATTATATGAAATGCGAGTTCAGCGGTGTCAGGTCAGAGGATGAAGAGGTTACTCTGGCCGGACAAATAGTGCCCAAAAAGGAATCTTTTCGATATTTAGGATAATGTTGCAGTACGATGGTGAGATTGATGAAGATGTTAGTTTTAAGAATTCGAGCGGGATTGGTTAAATGATTCTCTGTGATAAGAAAGTTCCGCAGAAGCTTGGAAAGTTCTATAGAACGACAATCAGACATGCGATGTTGTATGGTGCAGAATGTTGACCTACTAAACGCCAACATGTCCAAAAGTTAAGTGCGGCAGAGATGCGTATGCTGCAATGGAGTTGCGGTCATACAAAAAGAGACCGAATTAGAAATAATGGTATACATGATAAACTTGGAGTGGCACCAATTGAGGAGAAACTAGTCCAATACCGCTTAAGATGCTTTAGAAATCTTCAACAGAGGCCTCCCAAGGCATATGTGCGCGTTGGAATTATAGGCCGCGTCAAATACTCAAAGAGAGGCAGATGTCGACAAACGTTGTCATGGTAGGAAGTAGTGAAAAGGGACTTGAAGTATTGGAATATATTCGAAAAGCTGGTGTCGGACAAAAGCGCGTGGAGGTCAGCAATCCATGTACCAGAACCATGAGTGAAGAGTTTTTTTGCTTGGGGCTGGTTTAGGGATAGTGTTATAAGTTTTAAATTATAGAACTAGTGAATAGGAGATAAAACGTAGTGTTTGGTCTTCGAACAATATTACTATTAGTATTATTATTGTTATCATCATTGTTTTTATCTTTATCTTTATTTGTTTACTTAGTTGACTTTATTTTATTATTACTATCATGATTTTTATTATTGTTGTTGTTATGACTTTTAAATTGGCTTTGTCATTTAGTTTTGGGTTCCATCTCCAGCAAATCCCAACTTGTTTGAGAATAATGGCTTAGTTGTTGTTGTAGTAATTGTGTGCACGCGCGCACGGGACACGTGACATGTACCGATAGAGAATTTTTTATTACAATTATTGTCAAAACCATGTATATTCTCAGTGACATGATGGTGGGATTTTCAATTGAGATGCTGATATAGAAAGACTTCATGTGGATGAATATTGTGGGGCGTATGGCTCAACCAAAGTATGAGCGAAACATAGCAAAGCAAAAGTGCAAGTGATGTGCATAAGACAGTATTTTTGAGTGCTGCAAACTACATGCGCATGAGCACGTAGACACAACAATGTAGAAACTTAACAAACTAGAAAGTGGCAACCAACCTCTAGTTCCTCGGAAGGTAGATAGGCATCTCAATAAAATGGTTGTTCAACAACCAAAATTGGAATATCATTTTCATCTACTTAGGAGCAATAGATTATTGTTCGCCCAAAAATGCATATAACAATCTTTTAATAAAAAGCAATATTAAAGTTGTAAAATAACAAAACGCCCATAATATATTTTGAAGCAATTTTTGAACTTCTTAATTGCTCCAAAAAGTAAACACAATATTAAAATATTAATGTAGATTATTTAAAACAAAGTAACTAAAAGTAAATTAACGTATTTAGTTTAAACAATAAAAACTACCGTGCATAAAGATAAAGATTTAAATAAATAGAACACTAAATGTATGAATATATATAAAACTATGAATAATAAATATCAGAATTTGGAAAGATGTAATGAAACCGGGATTGCAAAAAAACATAAATCGGAAACATGGAAAAAAGAAAATATTTATCGTTTGTCTTCCCTTTGGGATTTGGACATGGGATCTTATTATATATCAAATTTCTTGAAATAAACATATGTATGTATATGTATATATGTATATGTACATGTATATATAATATGTATGTATACATAAGTATGTACGCGTGTGTCAAGACGGGGATTAAAACTCGTAATGTCGCATGTACAACAATATATTTTTCCTAATTAAAAACATAACCTTATTTCTTAAAGTTCAGGTTACACAGAAAGTTAAACTTCAATGTTTGAAATAAAGCTCAAATCAAATAACTCATTCAATTATTTGTCATCTATCAACCCTGATCCATCCACCTAACATCTTACAAGATGTTAATTTCCTCATAACTTCGTTTACATCATCGTCTTCAAATGATTACAAAGATACATTTACTACACAAAACATCATTTTATTGGGTTATTAACGTTGATAACCTGGCATTCTTTCTAGGCATCATTAAATCCAATATATTTTGTCGATGCCAAAAACAATCCACATGGCACCAATGGATAACACCTGAGTTTGTTGTTTTAACATCACAGTAAATGTGAAACTAGTACATCTCATCTATTACAAACCATTATTGGTTGTAAGAGGCTTTAAGGATAGAGAGAAACATTGAAGTGTTTATTCCATGTTCACATGCTTAACTACTGGCAAAATGATTCCATCAATGACCATAACTTGCTTTTTAATTTTACCTGAGTCCCGTAGTGATGCCCATCACAATTTGATTTATACTTGATTCTTGTCCTACCCTTTGGATGACATTTTTTGCCAAGTAGATACAAATAATGCTTTTTCAAGGCCACTTGAAAATGATGTGTACATGCGATTATAAAGGTTTATGGAAAATGTTTTCACCTATATCTGCAAATCATTAGAAATAAAAACGTTTATGGTATTCGTCCATATACCATATAAACTCCCCTCTTGCTGTACATAATTCTCTAGTTGTTGGTCTATGTTGAAGTTGTAATAACCACCAGAACATAGTTATTAACAACGCACAGTGCACGATGCAAAAAGACACAAAACCTTCCTAGACCTTGGCTCATGATTTAGCAAGCGATGCACACCTTTTTTATATACTGTGCTGGTACTAAAAATAACCATATATTATACATCAAATTAACTAAATTAAACTAATATAATTTATATCTTTGACAAATAGACATCTGATTCGCAAAAATATAATTAGACATAATATCATATGCGTAAAATATCATTTGACATAACATCTTTCATTGTTTATTTATATGTTTAAAGTGAAATTTCTAATTAAACGTTATTATTGTTTTGCAATTAAATTTTGAGTATAAACATATAGTTGATTTTGTATGTTTTCAGTGAGGCAAAATGATATGTGATTTTCGTTATACATTGTTTTGTGTGGTGTTATTTTGGTTAATTTATTTTGTTGTGTTAATCTAATATGTAATGTTTTTAAATTGCATTTTTACTTTATAGTTTTTTAACATTTATTATCATATCACTATATGAACAACTGCATACATAATCGATGTTATAGTACAACTTGCTTTCAGAATATATATATATATATATATATATATATATAACATAAAAATAATTACTTTTTCCATATATATATATATATATAACATAAAAATAATTACTTTTTCCATATCAATCAATACCTACATTTGTTTATCTTCACACGGAATTTAGCGAAAATCCATCTTTTGAAACTGAAAAATAATAATTTGTGAATATGATCATGCGATGAATACTTATTTTTGAGCATTTTGGGCCATTAAAAACGAGCAGCTTTTTCCCTCAAAAACGGCAAAATATTAGAAAGACACCTTCATGTGTCATGCGCAATATGTGCATTTGCACCATATGCACCATTCAGTGCCTTTTTCATGTGTATCGAGCCACTAGATCAAAAGGTGCAATTATCACATCGTCGTGTCATGCCTTGAGCCATACCACGCTTTTCATAATTATGCACTAGAACTTCGTTAATAACCACTAGTATGGTGGTAAGATCTTTGGTAATGCGATCAAAGTCCTGTATCATATGAATTTAGTTTATATGCAATAATATCATTGATGTTATAAAATGATGCACGAACACGATTATATGTGACGTAAATGGGACACGATACCATTTCGGAAATAAATGGTATTTGGAAGGTTAAATATGAATGATTTTAAATAAATTTAACCTATGAAGCAAACGAGACGAAGTGAGACTACTAGACGTTATAATCCATCCTAGCGGACAGATTCAGGATTGCATCCTAAATCGTGACAACCTGGTGCATCATCACTTATTGTCTATACGATCTATTGGACACAACCACAGTGACGCAGTGCAAACGGTCTTAGGTTTGATACAGACATCAATTTCAAAATAAAAATTACTAGAACTTCTCTACAACAAGTTGACTATGTCATTAGCTATCCTATTGCACGATTCTTATGAAAGCAGTTACTTTAGTATTTCTCTTTAAGTCGTCTATACTTCTTTAGTGCTTGTTTAAAAAATGTATTCAAGCACATCCAAGATCTTTAGGTAAAAACCTATATGCATGACTACAAGCCAATACATACACCTTCGTCAACAACCAACTCATTTTGCCTTCATAGTGGCAACAATTGATGCTTGCATTTTTAGACAGATCATTGGAGATTAATGTCTTCATCACTTGCTCATTTAGATACTGGTCAACATTTCATCTCAATTCATACACTGCTGAATTAACTAACATGCAATGATACAAGATTTTTAAAACATAATTTGATTCATTAATCGTAAAGTTCAAACTAAAACCAAAACTAAAAAGTAAATTGTAGATTCAAATGATTTATACAATTATATTTCTACAAAATTTTCTCTACGTAGGATATTATATAACATCTGATAATGTAATGACAATGGTTCTTTTTCCATAGTTTCTTTCCCTAGTAACAAAATTATACTTTTGAAACTTATTGTGATGTTAGAGTTTCAAGTTTCAACATATAAGTCAAAAAATTATTTCCCTCGCTGTTCTATCTTCATTTTGTGTGAGAGGGAAAAAAAAATTTGAATCATCGACGCAAGTAACATAATATTTTTAATTTTAACATTTTTTAATGATTTTTCTCAACGGTGTTTTTTTATCAAGTCGGAATCAAAATTTGAGAATCGAATCATAGTCGGAATTCGATTTGAATTAGAATTTAAGATTTTTAGTAACATTGCTTTGATACCTTCTCCGGAACTATCAGTAACATTGCTTTGATACCTTCTCTAGAAGTATCGCTTATGATATTTTTCTTTATTATAACTCTTTTCAATCTACATGTCTTTTCTAATACTAACTATAAAAGTGATTCATATAATCGCAACACACACACTAATGTTGTCTTTCTCAAAGCTAATCCTATTTGTTGGAGCTCCAAATAGGAACCCAACAGTGTTTGATCCACTTCTAAGTATTATGTTGTCATTTTTGTTGTAGTTGAAATTAGATTCGGTAAAAATGCGCTTCAATCTCCTATCAAATTTAGGATCTACTGCAACAATTTTAGAAGCCATATCAATGTTTATCTTTCTTGCGTTAAGCATTTGTCCATTAACCATCAGTTTGTACCCGAAGCACCAACTTCAAATGTGTCATGTACCAGGATTTAGTTAACTTAAATTCCCACCAAAATTATGCATCAAAATTGTTTTAAGCTCAAGTCAAGATTGGTTCCAATACTAGTAATGCTATCTTGTGGGGTGGGCATATTCCACAATCTATCGTACGGAATATAATAATGGAACTCAACCAAATGTTCATGGCAGCATTATGTATTATTAATATAAGATTTTGTATGTCATGTTTATCTTGCTTCATTTGCAAGATCATGTGCATAGGCCTCTACATGATTTATCTCTAATATACAATATATGATTAGGAGTGGCATTGGATCTCACCAGCTCCAGTGTAACTCAAATTAATCCGACTTGATGGTTTTTAGTATGTCTGTATCGAGTTCGATTAAACTTTTTGACTCTTAAACTCAGCTTTTGTAGGATCCAAATCATGTACATTTAAACCTAAACCTTGTTCAAACCGTATTAATTAAGTTCAGCTCACATAATATTACATTAAATAATGCTAATAATTAATAAATTTGATGTTGGGTCAGACCAGGTTATCGAATCGGTTTGACTCTTAGTGGTACTTATATTACACGGGTTAGAGAAGGAATTAAACCAAATCAAAATTGAAATTCGGTTAGATCAGGGTTGAGGGTCTTGGTTATATTTGTTTGCCTACAGGTAACTACTATAATATAGAAAAAGCATATTTCATCATTATTGATTTCCATGCAGAAACATATCGTTAACAAAATGCAGCAGAGCAACCAAACCTTAATAAGATTTTTTCTTCTAGGAGCCTTCCCTCCAGTGGATTTGAAAGCAACCGGCTTCGTACATGCTCCCTACCCATCAAAAAAAACAGTTATGTCTTTACCAAGTCAACGAAATTAGCAGTCAAATTATAGACATTAAGCCTAGCACGTTTACTGCAAATGATACTGCAGTAACAGCCCTACCAACTAAGAGAATGGACAGTTATTGGAACTGCCAATTAAGATAAACAGACTGTAAACTCTGGCATATTGTTGCCGTAGACAAATCTACTATACACTTAGATCTCAATTAAGAGGTTGAATGAGTGTGTGAGAGAGAGGGGGGGGGGGGGGTTGGGGGGTGGGATAAGAATCCATAGCTCATATCTCGTCCTTTGTGCCAAAATGTTTGAAACATTATTTTAGATACGATTTGTTTGATGCCAAGATCATCGACAAAAATATTGGATCATTTCAAAACTTTGAACTCCTTATATAGTTTACATTTATAATTGATAGTTAATGTACACGAATTTGACGGCTCATATTGGTTTATGATATTGAAGGAGTTTAAAATAAAACAAAGTTAGCTATAGAACCTGAAGCTTACATGACAATTATATACGCCAAACTATACAGCTAAATACCTAAATGACAAGAGCCTGAATAACAAATTTTATTCTCTTCACATGTGTGTGTGCAAGGAAGTTTAATTTTTGGTAAGATGAACTTGTTTTTTGTTACACCAGGAGGTCAAATACGACAGTGAACCAGATAGCGCTATAACACTACGATTAAGACACAAAACAAATCTCTACTATGTTGATGATCATATGTCATGCATTATTAACAATTGTTTTATTTTTCAAGTTTAAAGTTTTTCACGTAACAGTAAACATATTTGGATCTTCCTTTCGTGTATTACCCCTTTAACGGCCCGTTTAGATGGACTTAAATAAGCTGCTTTTTTTTTAAAGTCAAAATCAGTTCATTTTGGTTTTCAAAATGCTACAAATAGCTTATTCAAGTCGATCCAAATGAGGCCTAACTAATTTATTGAAATTAAGTACAGAATTTCCCATAGATGTGTTCCAATACACATCCTGCATGCACACATTGGCGAACGTAGGCCCACACACGCACCCATATACATACATACATATATGAGCAATGATCGATTACACCTCATTTTTGGTACACCTTTATTTCCCCCGGATTTCAACCACACATTCTGATTTAATTAGTGTATCATTTAAATCGGGACGTGTGGTTGAAATCAGAGGGGAAAAGAGGTGTAGCAAAAATAAGATGTAGCTGATCCTTGCTCATATGTGTGTATACATACACACACGCATCTGTGTGTGTATACATACACACGCATCTGTGTGTGTGTATAAACAAGGTTTGCAAACTGGGATTCAAATCATAAATCGTATAATACACAATATGAAATTGAAACGAAGTTCAAATTGTCGATCATTGATTCAAATCAAGGCTCAAAATTCCGGTTTTCATTTCCGTTCTGTCACTAAATTTATTTTATAGTTTCGGTTCCGTTTCGAAAATTCTGGATATTCCGTTAAAATTCTAATTCCTGATTTTGTTGCTTTTTGGAACACTTTTATGTATATGGCAATAAACACCGCAATTTGTATCCTATTGGTTGTAGTCTAACAAATATAAATGTAATTGAGCACGTAGTTGGGATTATTTATAACAAATTCAGTCCATCAAAAATCAAAAATATGTAAAACAACCATGCTTTTTTTGTTGCAGCCCAACCAGCCCACTTTAAATTCTATTTAACATTATTCATATAATGAACAAAGCCCAATTAGTCCATTTTATCAAAATAAACTATACCATCTAATGCAGTCCTTAGACCTAAAAACATCATTTTCATCTCCCCAGCAGTGAAATTCCTCTCCCCGTTCTCAGTTCCCATCTCCCACTACTCGATTCCTTTTTGTCATACCTGATTTGTCTTGCTCAAGTCCCATCTACTGCAGCCCTAAAACTGTACCATCGTTTTCCAATGCTGGATGCAGGTGAGACAATTTTTTTTTTTTTGGGGGTCAATTAGCGATCGGGATTTTAGCCAAATTTCGGCCCGTTCGCTGCCAGAACCGGACTGGAATGGCCGGAATTCTAGCGTACCGGCCGGAATCTAGAACCTTGATTCAAATGCTTATACGCAGTTGTATGCCAAATTATTTGATCTATATATGTTATCGACTGGCACTAGTGTGTATAAATGTATAATCTTCTTCCTAACGTAATAATTTACAATTTTTGAAACGGAAAATTCAGCTAAACAGGCATATTTACAAAGAATAACGAACACAGATCCATTTCAAAACTAATTACTGAAACCAAAATATTTTTATCATGCGAACATACAGTCAGCAATTTACAGCAGCGAGTTCCTGCATAAAAAGATTCCCAAAATTACGTTGTCATGATCCAAGATTTCCCCAATGTTATTTCGGAGGGAAAAAAATTATATACACTAGTGCAATCCTAGATCATAACACTGTAAATTTCAAAGAAAAAAAATGGGGCACAATTTGAAATTGCGCCAGTGTAGATTGCTAACTTAGTGCCAACGTGGCAGAAACATGTTTGTTTCTATACTTAGTTTTGAAATCTGCATGTTTCTGTACTTCTTTGTCGAAAGATATGTTTCTCTAAATTTTCCATTTAAAACTAATTTTGATATTTGAGTTTATAAGAGCCCGTTTGGTATCATTTTGAGTTTTGCATTTTCAACATGCACTACAAAATATGAAGAGTGGAGAAGAATATATAAAATCCTTAACGATTACGATGTTGGAAGGACACTGAGGGGGTTGATCGTTTTTCGTGTTTTTGTTTTTTTCCCGGAACATAGAACACAAAATAAATTTGTTTTCCGTGTTTTGGGACATAACAAAAGCACAGAGAACAATTCATTCCTCTCGCCGTCCGTTCATCGTCGTAATGGCTAAAAATTTTAGATCATTTTTCCCGCTTTCTCATATTTTGTAATGCATACCGAGGACACAAAACACAAAACTAAAAATAAAACCAAACGGTAAGGCAGTGTTTGGTTTAAAAACGAATTTTGTGTTTTCGGGTTTTCAATATGTATGTCAAATATGAGAAGAATGGAGGGACGACGGAGGAAATGAAAGAAAGACGGATGAGAGAACGAGGGGATGAAAGAAAGACGAATGAGAGAACGAAGAGGAAAGAGGGACGACGGAAGAATGGATTGTTTCACGTGCTTGTGTTATTTCCCAAAACACGGAAAATAAAAAAAGTTGTTTTCTATTTTGTATGGTAACTTCATTGTCGAAATTGGTCGTTTTCGGCAGTATACATGCGTCGTATGCAATTTTGTATGGATGAAAACCCAAAACTAAAAATAACAAACTACATAGCACCTAAGTTTTTTAAACGAAAGCATAATTTTCTCTTCAGTTTTTTTGTTTTTTTTTTTTTTTTTGGAGTTGAGTATTGAATTGGAATTTCATAAATCATATCAAAAGTGGAAAGATTCAAAACGAAATTCAACTCATAAGATTTAGAGAATTGTGTAAACAATGATTTTATACACACAGACATATGTACACGTATATGTATGTATATGCATACATACACACATATATGTATATGCATGTATGTGTATATGCATGTATGTGTATATGCATGTATGTGTGTATCTTTATGCAAAGTATGCATCTTTTAAATAAAAGATTAACTTCTATCTGAGAAACTTAATGAGAACCTTCATAAAACCTTTTTAATAGAGAACTTTAAACATGGGAAATGGTCACAATCCATTAAAAAACGAGAGTTCATCATATACCACAATGTATCAGCGAATTGTGAAACTTTAATGTATATCACGACCCTTTAAAAACTCATTAGTGTGCAACAATGTTGGGGTGTATACCTGTGAATAGGGGGTCATGCCTTGCTTGCTGAAACATCGCACCGTTTCCTGTAGACAGCCAGGAGTAACATGGTATTGTTTACACAAGAGAATTGGAATTGTACATCCATACATACATAAACGTATATACGGTATACACATAACCACATACATATATACATACACACATCGGTACCATCCAAACTGTAAGGAAAGTTCCATAACCAATTGATAGAAAAGAGTTAGCAAATTAGAATCTAGAACTTACATGACCATTATATATCTCAAACTATACAGCTATAATACCCAAATGGCAGGAGCATGAACAATAAATTGTATTCCCTTTATAAATTTATTAACCAGAAATAAAAAAAGATTCTAAGGATGTTTAATTTTTGGTTAGATGAAATTGTATTTCGTTACACTGTGTCACTCAAACCTGTAAATAAAACTAAGGCAACAATATGCAGTTTATCTTACATGCCAGTAATATGTTTGTTATGAGTCTTATGATCATTACGCATGCATAATCCATAACCTGCAAACATTATTTAAGAATCAGGAGTATTATAGAAGCGACTAACATGTGGTATGCTCACTCCATAAAAATATAAATAACATAAACAAAACTTCAATAGCAACCAGTTAAGCAACTATAGTTAGCACATCCAAAAGAAGAAACATAATAGTATAAATAAATG
The DNA here is from genome assembly GCA_030765085.1 of Allium cepa. Classification (NCBI taxonomy): domain Eukaryota; kingdom Viridiplantae; phylum Streptophyta; class Magnoliopsida; order Asparagales; family Amaryllidaceae; genus Allium; species Allium cepa. The sequence continues at coordinate 148,354,334 of CM060945.1, forward strand.
GATCATAAGCAAATGTGTAAAACCACTTACATGAGCCATATCAGTCTTTTTAGTGTCATTTCCCTTTGGTATATACGAGTTTCTTATACCGCTGGTTCCAATATCCATATCTAGCTCTGATTTCTCACCACTTAATTTTGCAATTATATCATTCTTCTCACTAATCAATGACTGCAATCCTTCCTTTTCAAGTTCAAGTTGTCTAATTTTCATATTAGCATTCTCAGCTTCCTCGACGTGTGTTTTATATTCAGACTCATGCTTAGATTTAAGTTCCATGATGGTCAAATTTCTCTCTTCAATTGGTGTCTGCAACTCCTGTAAATTATGTTTTAACTTTTCTATAGCTTTGTGAGCATTTTGCGCTTCAATTTTCTTACTTTGAAGATTAGCAGTATTGTCGCACTCCATTAACTTCAATCGGTTCCATGTGAAATCTCTCTCTGCGATCAAACCAGTAGTGTCGCTTTCATTCATCTGGTCACGTCTTTTAGATGACTGCTTTGATTTTCCCAAAGTTTGTAATTCCTTGGATTCTCTACATCTTAGCTTCGCCTATAAATCAAGTAAGCAAAAGGAACATAATAATATGAACGTGCGTACCTTTCTGTAGTATAGGATATATTGCATAAAAATACATACTGCATGCATTCCTTATATACCTTTAGCTCTGAGATCTCAGTACTCAAGGCAACTAAGCAAGCATGAAAGTCATCTAGATCAGACTCAGCAAGTTCTGCATCATTAAACATGAAAAGGCAAACATTTTATAGTCTGAGCAATCAACTTTACAACATCAACTTTATATGCATTGACCTTCTGACTGCTATATACGTTCCAAGACTATTGACGATAGTGAAAAAATGGCGGAATTTGTATCCATGTTGGCCATTGGTGTTAAAATGTCACACATATCATAAAAAATTTCATTTCCATCATGATCAAATCAACATTTTTGCACATGAAAAACTAAGGTGGCGTTTGGCTAGAAAATGCATTTTGCGTTTTTGCGTATTCAATATGCATGTCAAATGTTGTGGAAGGTGAGGAGGAGTTGGAGAATTCAAGTTATTCCAGCAAAGGAGTGGTAAGAGAGAAGATAGTTATCTCTATTTTTAAATATTGGAAAACAAGAAAAAATCATTTTCACTTTTATACTTAAAACCATTGTGGAAATCAACCGTTTTTCATCCACTCCGTCTCCTCCGTGTAATATGAAGTGGACAGTTGAAAACGCGGTACACAAAATTCATTTTCTATCCAAACGTTACCTAAAGCCCCAAAAAAGAAAGTAAGAAATCAAATCATACCACATAATTCCTTGTACTGTAGTATCCCCATGTCCTTCGTTTCAACCACCAACCCCAACTTCGCGGCGTGGAGTTTCCTATGTAACGCCTCCTCTTTTCTGAACTATACACAATTTTCGTTAATTAAAATTTCAAGTTAGGGTTATACCTATTAAAGACCGGGAAAAAAAAGAACTTTTTGGGTTACCTGAAGGATGCTGGATTCAAGAAATCGAGTTTCGGAAGACCAATGATCATGCTGAATGTGAATATATTTTTCTAGATATTTGCGATCTTCTAGCAGAGATTCGATTTGCTTTCGCTGTGATTGAAGGATATTGGATAGATCTTTGAAAATTCGCTCCCATCGCCGGCGATCGGTCGAAAATGGGGAAGACATGGTCCAGGAACGACTTATTTACTCTAAATTATACGAACTTTATAAACATGAAACAAGCACGGAAGAGGAGGAAGTTATTTATGGTTTAGGGGGAAGAGTGCGGTTTGGAAGAGGGAGTCCAAAGTATCATACCCAAAAAATTCCAAAATGGGTCAAAAAAAATTAGATAATGTCAAATTCAATTTAAACTCATAACCATGCTCAGTTGTCCCCCATTTTTTTTCAAAAAGGCAGATCCCCGTTTTGCCGAGGTTTCTCCATTTTTTTTCAACTTTGCCCCTGCGTTTTTACCTATCCAAATTTACTTTGCTTCATTGTTTTCTATCACGCGTTAAAAACAAACACATGCGTAAAAGTAAGGAAGCAAACCCTAGTTTCTCGATCACTTTCTCCCTACTTCAATCATCCTAGTGGCGGTGGCACTCAATCATCATGAGCTCGGGTATTGGAAGGTTGGCGGCGGCATTAAGTTTGGTTTTTTTTCGATTTGCATTAACTTTTTTTGCTGTAATTACACCACGTAGTAGTCTGCATTGTAAAATTACAAATTACACAGTGGTATAATGTACAACCATGCAGAGTGCATGTGTGGTTGTATTGGAAAACCACGCAGATGTACTATGTGGTCTAATTATAGAAGAAAAAAACAAATGATCAACGATCATATTCGATGCTCAATGTTCAAAGACCATATACATATTCAATGTTCAAAAACCATATTAAATGTTTAAAGACCATTTTCTACAAGTACATTAATTTTGTGCTACTGTGGTTGTTAACAAAAACAGTGGGTGATCACTTTTATAATTATAAGGCTAGATTGTGGTATTTTTTATCTTGAATGTTTTAAGACCATAACATATGATATGCATCGTTAATATATTATACGTTTCAGCTTGAATAATCCTATACCGATCAATGTATGCAGATTAGTCGAACATCGTTGACAGCTTCAAAAAGAAGTATGAGAGTGGAAGAAAGGTTAACAAAGCAAAACGAAGACAACGAACGAATAGTCCAAGGAGAACAAATGAAGAAGAGACTCATGAACGTGTTGGTGAGGATGACGGTGATGGTAATAGTCATGGTGAGGGTGACAGCAATGGTAATAGTAATAATGAGGGTGGCGGTGATTTTGGTGATGAGGAAGATGACGAACAAATGGAGACCGGTGAGGAGGAAAGCGAAAATGATGCAGTAACAGAAGAAAAAGAAGCAATAGAATACGGAGGTCCAAAGTATAATGACGTGATCGTAGAATTCGAAACTCACATTGCATCGATTATATGAAAGGGCGAGGTAAAATAAACTAAACTACTTGGCAATTTTAATATTTTCATTGAATAATAAAGTAGAATGTCTTTATTTTATGTAACAACCCGTATATTTGTACCATTTAAATTGACAATATTCCACACATGTCAACTTAAATAATACAAAACACGAATTATTAATGGAGTATATATATATATATATATATGAGAATCATCACAGAATCACAGAAATATAACATCACAGAATAGTGCAGCGGAATTACAATATAGTCATAAGCGTAGTTCATGAAGCTACGCATAAATACAACAATGTCTCAAATAAAAAAAAAGAAATAGAACAACATAGATGTCCAATAGTCCAAATAGAAAGAAAGATACTGATAAGAAAAGATAATGATAGTCTTCGATCTTCAGCTCCAAATAGAACAACAACAGCAATCCTCAGTCTGATTCGAGCATAAGCATAAACAAACACTCGAATCAGGACATATATTCTTATACAGATAATATGGTTCAAATTGAAATAACAATAACTCAAAGATGAATGGAATAACATCTTTCAGGATCCGTTAAACTATTTATACATAGTAGTGTACGATAAATAGATAATGTCTAATAGTAAAGTAAAATATCAAAATAGTGTTAAGGCGTTACCATTGTCCCCCTTAACACATTTCATATAGCATTATAGACTATACAACACTGTAAACTCCACCGTAAACTAGTGGAATATCAGGGAGTACTCCATAGGTATAATGCAAAACAAATTCGTAGTGGTCGCATATATGGGAATACAAGTATGACAAGGCACATGAGGCAATATTCAAGGTAGTGAAACTACCGTTTGCCTGATCCGGACTGGTGAGAACGCATCGCCGCAACGATCGCAACACCGTGAAACAACACTCCAAATTCAAGGGTGCGCACCAATTAATAACAGTAATGAGTAGTTTACGAAGAAGTGTGTTCGCTCGAGGTAGCTAACCTCATTTGGCCCGGCACGGCTCTTGTTTTAGTTATTTCCAATTTGACACACGTGTCAAGGCTATCCATTATCGTTCACTTTCTTCAGTCATCGCGTACGTCATTCCAACTACTTCATTCTGGATCACACTCCGCGTATAGTTATTAAAGTGGTTTTCGGTTTGGACAGTGAGTATGTCCCTAACCGATTCCGGTCTCTTTAATAATCTTCGTAATTATTTTACCGATTGGTCGCTTAATAAATTCCAAAACCAAATCAAATTCAATTTCAATTAGAATTTGAAATTCAAGATTTCATTTGTCCTTTCAAAACAATTTCCGGAATTTACGTTTCATAACTTCCAAATTTCATTTCAAGATCCTATAATTCAATTTCAAAAGTAAATTTAAACAATTCAAATATACATTTAAATTCGTATATAAGTTTCATTCCATAATCATTTAAAATAAACTTAATTTAACGTTCAAATCGATTTAAACTCATTAATCGATTTCATTCGATATTTATCATTTAAAACAATTTCTATTAAATTTTCAATTCATTAAATTTATTTACTTAAGTTCAACTTCATTATATCAAAGCTTACAAATTTAAATTAAAATTAAAATTTTCAAATCCAATTCTTTAAATTTCAAGTCTTTCATTTGCTTTAATAAAACGCTTTTTATTTCTCGTTTAAAGAAATTCAATTTCATTTATTTATTACCTTAGTTACAATTTCAAAACTCAATTAATAAGCAACTTAGTTCCACTTATTCAAGAGGTTCAATTTCATTTAATAAAGAATTCAATTTAAATTAAATTATTAAATAATTCAATCTCATTAAATTATCAAATAATTCCAAATCTTAATCATTACTAATTTCAAAACTTAATTATTAATAATTCCAAATTAATTATTACTAATTTCAAACTTAATTATTAATTAGTTAAAATTTAAAAAATGTTCTTTCGTCAATTACTACGTTAATATTTTGTTTCAAATTTCAATCACATTTTCCTTTCATTTAAATTTAAATTCCAATTTTATTTCAAAACCTTATTATTATTCAAATAAAATCTTTATTTTATTTAAATCAAATTATTGACCAATCAGGTTTAATTTAATTTTTTATCATACGTCAAGTTATTTGGGTATTTATCATTTCAACCTAATTCCATTTTAATTCAAAAATCAAAACATAGCAAAGGAAACTTGCAGTGTGATAATTGGGATGGTGTCAAAGTAAATAAACAAGCAATAGCATCCATACATAACAATTCAACAATTTATTTAAATAATCTCGAAATAATCGTATTAATTTACATTTTTTATTTATGCAAATTAATATAATTATTCTAGAATCTACACTATCATTTCATGCGGATTAGAGATTATTTCACTAATCATTTATACGGTTCTTCATTTGTCATTCATTATTCAATTTTATACTACAATAATTATACAACATACATTCAATGGTTCAAGGTGTAATCACTATTCTACATGTCAGTTCATTTAACATTTAAAGGGATCAAATTTAACTAATCAATAATCAACGTATAAATCCGTTTTAAAATTGTTAACTATCCTATATCAAATTCAATTTGCATATTATCTATCACTTTAACAATAACAAATAACATCCAATTTCAACATCACATAGCAATCATTCATCAACCAAACTTGTATAAGAATATAAGTTGTGAAAATTTATTTCACCTTTCGTGGATAAAGAAATTGACGGCGAAGCAAAAAGAAGCACGAATGAAGTCGGTACAACACGAACAACGAACACTGCAAATATCGACACAAGAGAGACGATATTAATTCAATGAACGTCATATATAATTTATAAAATTATATAGATACGCTTACCAACAACGGAGAAAGAACGAAAGCTGAAAATCGATGCTGCTGCAAAAGGCTTAACCGGTTGCTTTTGCACACAACAAGAAAAGAAAAGTGGTTACTATTTTCAGCAACCAAAAATAGATATTTGCGTACAATTTCTTCTGCAATATCTAAAACAACAGCGTGTTGTTCAATCATTTTTTTTATATAGCACGAATCCTGCTTCCCATACACTGCTCGAACATGCACGCAACTTGCATGCACATATACACAGTTTTATCTTCTTCTTCTTTTCAACGGAACGGAGACTTGTAAACAATCACCCAAATATTCTTTCCCCTCCTTCAACATGCTGCCCAGTTTCATCATTCATTCTCTCTCCTACTTGCTGCAACCCTCCTCAATTCATACATAAACACAAGGCACACCCAGGTACAAGTACATGACACACACACGCATCATGCACGCAACACAGATCCATCTCCCTCCCCACATGCCTGCTACACAACATCAATCGGTTGCCGCATACACTTCACTTCCACAACTCAAACTGTGTACACTTTTCATCACCCTCGCACACATCACACAATACATGCACACGCCCCTGACACATCCACTCAACACAGATCGGCTGAAGTGTTTGACAATGGAGGGGTTTTGGGCTTGGCAGAGCTTCGGTGGAGGCAATGGAGAGGGCGAACTGGGTAGTGGTGGAGTGGGTGGAGTTCACGGTGGTGCGGTGCGCGTGGTCTGGAGGGAGAAGTGCAAGGGCTCGGTGCTCTTTAGTTTCGGCCGATGGCGGCGGAGGCAATGGATGGTCGGCCGATGGTGAATGGAGAGGGGAAGGTGGTTCGACGTGAGATGGAAAGGGTGGAGTGGGTGTGTATTTTCTTTAGTTTCGGCCGTCACTTTTTTTTTTGCAGAAGAAAAATGAAACATGAAGAAGAGAAAGGAGGAAGAGGGCGATTACCTGATGCCTGTTTTCGAATGGAGGAATGAACAGTAAGATGAATTTGAGTTGTAAATATGTTCTTTCGGTTTCATCATGACCATAAATTCTATTATGGAACCGGGGAGTCACAACACTTTACGTTGCCAACTCCAAGCTGCCAACTACTTCCTTAAATGCATCAGTTGAATTTATTTTCAAATTTTCTTTTAGATACGGGCTAAGGAATTTGGGCTGAAATTGTTTAACCGGTCCATTTGGAACGGTTAAATTAATGCGACGATTTACGTCAGACTCCGATTTGCACGAATAAATATACTGTTTTGATCAGTGCGACGATGCGCTTCCAACAGTACGCAAATAATTGTGATACGATAGTTTTATAAAAACTCGAATTTACGCCGCTTAAATTGTTCGATTTGCAAAACAATTTAAATGGAACAGGCGATGACAAAATTTGACGAAACGAATTTCGACGTTTTCATCAGAATAATTTTTACAACATAACTGTGTAAAAATATTTGGATTTGAAAGATAAATTTTACGTAGCTTTAAATGAACTGATATACAGTAAAACGCAAACGAAATTTACTGCAATATTTTGCGACGAAACTTTTCTATATTCATAACTAACTGGACGCATCTTATAAATGAGGTTTGGACGTTAATTGAGATCGTATAAAAATTTCAAATTTTTATATTGAAACGATGGATTTAAAATTTTAAATTGGTTCGGAATTTCAGGGTCGTTACATTTTATTAGGAACGAGCACCTCTTACAACCGTTAATCATGCACATAAGGTTACTCAGTGGAAAAATTCTAGTTAATGCCAATCTTTTTAGAAATATGATCGAATCGTCGTGACTTTTCCCGATTGTTCACACTTGTTATAGGAATATGAACAAATATCTTATATCTGCTTTTGTAGAGCGTTGGCATCCTAAGACCAATACTTTTCATATGTCGTTTGGTGAGACAACTATCACACTAGATGATGTAGCTTCTTTGTTACATATCCTAGTAGTAGGCAAGCCTATAAAAACTGTCCATACGATATGGAATAAGCAGTCACGGTTGTTTCCAAATATCTAGGCATTAATAGAGAAGAAGCTAGGAGGGAAATGAATGAGCGAGTAGAGTACAAACTGAGTTTATCTATGTTATTTGAAAGATTCAAAAATGTTAGTGGTGAATGGGCCGTGAGAGTGACTAGACGTACTATTCGTGCTTACCTTTTGTTCTTGCTTGGTAATATGTTGTTTGTCGATAAAAGCAAGTCATATGTGCATGTGTGTATATTGGACACATTGAAAATTTTGAATGAAGTTAATATGAACTCATGAGGTTCAACGGCACTTGCATTTTTGGACATATAGTTTGGTTTAGCTAGTCGTACAGGTGTTAAGCAGGTTGTAGGTTATCTATATTTATTGGAGACATGAATATTTCAGCACTTTTCATGCTTTCATCCATCCACTAAGATTTACTATGAGAACATACCATGTGCTGCTTGATGGGATCCATCTTCAGCGAGTCATATATCGGTGAAAGATATTCGTATATTTCTTGATAATATTCAGATTAATCAGGTTGTCATTACCTTCGATTAATATTAATAATATTCCTATGTAATAGAAGTATTGTCATACTTTTGTAAAAAATTATTAGGTGATTTTATGTATGTGTACACATGTAATTGTCATCCATTTTCTGATATTGCTTGGTATAGCGGTTTCATACTTTGTCTCAATATTGTAAAACTATATCATCCTAAAAAGGTTCTGAGACGATTTGGGCGAGTGCAAAACATCCTGGAACTCCTATTCCTTTGGTTAGTACCATTGCTCGTCGAGGCCATACATCAACTACTTATGGTTGTATTTACTATTAGTTTTTTTAGAGAGCATATGGATGCATTAGTATAATCATGTTATTGCAGAAGGACATTGATCAATAACACTTAGTCATCATATTTGAGTTGCACGGATGATTACATAGAGTGGCTTCGATTTCATAGTGCAATTAGGGTGCAAAATCCAAATTTTCTATCGGACAAATATCATACAAGAAGCATTGAGCTTTCATCCAACTTACAAGCAACTATATACATTATGTTTTTAACTTTAATCGGACAATATTATGTAATATATGACTTTAAATTTGTTTAAGTTCCACCTAAAAATTATTTTATTTATTTGTTGCAAACTTTGATTGTTGTGCATGGACTTTTGGACAATGGTAATGAAGCTAGAATTGCTGGTGCTAGAGTTGCTACTGGCTGCTACACTTATAGGTCCAACTAGCTATATTTGTGTATCATGATGTTTATTATGGCTTGTGTATCTATATTTTGCCACATTTATGGTTTTGAAATGTTTTTGTTTGGGATGATGTTTAGAATTGTGTATTATGATTTGTGTTTATTGTGGTATGTTTATGGTATGTATATTATGGTATTGTGGAATGTGTATGGAATGTTTCTTATAGTATTTTGGATGATGTTTAATATGGTATGTGTATGTAATAATGATGTTTCTACTTGTGTTGTTGTTTCTGTAAGTTGATTTAAGTGTTATCTGTAATTTTGTCATCTCTGTATTTGTGTTGTTGCTGTTTGTAAATTTTTTCCAAATTTTTAACTACCACGCGCTGCCACTACGTGGTCATCATAGCCAACCACAATGCAGTGGCTCTTCGAGCTAGGAACCTAACCATGTACTACCATTGCGTGGTTGTCAGAAATTTGAAAAAAAAAAACAGAATCAAATAACATGTTTGCATTGTTCCCAAACAAATAGCAGACATAAACACAATAAAATAACATCAAATATCAAAATGAACACAATCAAATTAAATTGTTCTGAAACTACATTACTTTTAAACAAATATATGTTTTCAAACAAATAAAATCAAACAACATTAATTCCATTGTGCATATTAAGTCTGCTCATCCCAAACTTATTTGCGATCACTATATATATATCCATGTGTGTGTCTATATAATATATATATATATATATATATATATATATATATATATATATTCCCAACACTTGCATCCGAATGGCGAGTTGTGAACCATTTTACATAAATTAGTGGAACTAGATCTTTCGCATCTAACTTGACCTACAATTAGAAAAACAAATGAATTAGTATACTTATTAAGTAAAAAAAAAACAAGTCAACTCTACTTACTTGCACAAAATGATTATCATTAACAAATGTCATTGCTATTTCAGAATGTTGAATTAGGGGTGGTACCCTTCCTTTGATCGATAATATAGTTAGCATTAACCTTTCACTTATGCTAAATACTACAATGTTATACTTTGTTGCAACAACATAACCCAATTTTGGCATTGTCATCCGCTTGTCCCGAGGAGCAAATCCATCTCCTTCAAATGTAGTTGTGTAAGTAATTTACTGCATCTACCACATTTTATGAATACTTGCTCGTAAAGTTCTTGATTTTCATACAACTCTTCGTATAAATCCCGACGAACTTGAGGCCGACATGACTCACCCATTCCGAGTATGCAATGACACAACAAAAACCGCAATTACCATCTAAACGAACATCAACAATATCAGTTACATATGGTTTGATCTTCAATGGAATTTGATTTATATACATTCTTATATCACGACTACAATTTTTCGACTATAAAAAATGTATTAATAAAGCAATGATGTAATAAATATATTTACCAATAATTATTTAATTACATTTATGCGGTTTTTGAATTTGAAGCTCTTTCTTCTTTGCATTGTTGACAATTTGTTGGCTAGAAAGATCATGTGATGAAAGACTTTCTACTAGCTCAAACGAAGAAGACATTCTTTTTGTTGACGTATAAGCTGATTTCTTACTTTCCTTTCCTATAGTTTTCACCTTACACTTTGGTGAACCAAGACTCAAAGTTGGAGGTTGCACAACTTCCTTCAATTTTAAAAAAAATTGTAGTTGATGCGGTGTATCCATTATCTTGACATAACAAAACTTCCATTTTTTTCCACTACTCCTACATCTTTCTTTCCACTTCGTTCAACTAGATGTAGTCTAGTCCAATGATTATTAATCAACTCAAGTGGTATGGATGTTAGTGGACCAAGACGAGTTAACTCATGTGCATATGGAAGTCCATGTGTCTTTTGAATAACACATTCATGTAGAAATTCATCATCTTCGATGGATTTCATTTGAAGTAATTCTGAATGAAGTAAGTCAAGAGCCACAGTACTTACAACATCTCGTAAATTTTTGAACTCCGATATGTGAAAAATATGTTTCACTCTAGTTAAGCTCTGTTCGAACAAAGCTTTTAATTTGATGAAGGGTAACTCCAACAATGAATGCATTTTACTCGAACCTTGCTCGAAATTACATTAACAAGTAGCTAAGTGTTTTTTTAATTTTGAATGAGCTGAGTCGGCCCTACAAGTAACAAACAAATAAGTATTCACAAAAGAGACAAATAATTTAGTAATATACTCACACACATAGGATAGAAACAAAAAAATAAAATACTCATTCGATGTATAGCTCCCGAAATGCATATCTCGTTGGTCCACAATTGAACAAATCTATCCTTATATGGGCCAAACCATTGCTTATGCACATATTATTAAAATAAATCACTCACATCACATGTTGTAAACTCGTTAATCTAGTCCAGTGCAATTTCATTCTTAATTTCATCTTCATTCGACTGTGCCATAATCTGTATAAAAAATTATAAATATGCAACACGCAGTAACAAAACGTGGTTATCCTTACAAACCACGTAGTGCCACTGCATGGTTGGTTAAGACAACCACGCATCGGTAGTGCATGGCTGTGTACAGGAACCACGCATTACTTACATGTGGTCTCTTAACACAGCCATGCACTACCAATGCATGGTTGTCTTAACCAACCACACAGTGGCACTTTCGCGATGTTTGTAATTTAAAAAAAAAGCCTAAATTTGAACACTTACTGCATCTGGAAACTCTGCATTACTAGAAAAATCGTCAAACTCCATCATTTTGAAGAAAAAACTGAAAAATATAGATTCAATAGATAAGTTTTTTTAAGGGTTTTGGAAAAAGAAGTAAAAAGTGAAGATAGTAAAAAACAAGAGAAGGGTAAAATGGATGGAGGTGTATTTTTGTCTTTATTTTTTTTAATTAGAGGGGACAACTCGACATTTTTTCGTGTTTAAATAGAATTTGCCAAAAAAATAAAAATGATGTAGATATGACACTGTGGAAAATTATCTGTAATTATATTATTTATGTAACACAGCAGCACCCCCATCTAGTTGCATCTCTATTTTCCCTGATTTCAATCCCATATCTGATTTAACCTCATTTCAACCATGCGTTCTGATTTAAATCGTATAATAAAGTGACAAGAGAGAAAGTATAATATTTAAATCGGAATATGCTATTGAAATCAAGGGATTATAGGGGTAGCAAAAATGAGGTATGGTCGATCATTGCCTATATATATTTATTGTTTTATTAAATTGGTAATTTATGTTATATGCATTTGCTACCTATTAATTGCTCAAATATTTTTATCATTATCATGTTGTCTATTTTAAATCCTTTTGTAATCCATGAGATTGAAAAGGTGTTATGTTAAGTAAAGGATCATTATCTCAACTAGTTAGTGGTATGATGCTCTACACTTAGGTGGTCATAGTAGCAGACCCATGAGACATAAATATTGAGTGCCACTTTTACTATATAAAAAATGTTATATTAAACCAAATTATACATTTATGTTTCCAGATTTATTTATCGCCAGCGATGGATAAATATTTGATATCCGTCCGTATAGCGGATGCAGATATATGATATGTGAAAATTATTTCAAGTGTGGATGGAGATGCGGATATGACACTAACCGCATCTAAAAGTATTTGTTGATAGGCCTACCCGCTTTAACTAATGATAATTATCTCTGTAAGTTCATTAATCCAATTTAACTATTAATGACTATCCAATCTATTTGAGGAATTAAGTAATCATTTTTTCATTAATTAATTTTAAACTTTTTAAAACAAATAAATTACCAATCAAAGAATTTCATTTGGTTAGCACATTAAAATTTTAAATTTTTATCTTGTTGTGTTAGTCTTCAACATGCAATCAATCCAGTTTTCAATAATCATGATAAAAGGGTGAAAAAGGTACTTCGTTCATTACCAAAGAAAGTGCCCAAACCTCCTTTATTCTAGTGAATATTGTAAGAATGTCCATACAGTTTGACGTAATACTTTTTTCCAATCCAAAGGTAGTATAAAGTGCGCCGACTCATTGGAGGTTCAAAATCTTTCATAAGCCTATGTCCAACAGTAACATTAACTAGTTGGTTACAATTTATATATTAAACTTCCATTTCATTCTCCCCTTGCACCACATTTTTGTTCTCCACATCTACTCTTAAACTTCTCTTTCACATTACACACAAACTTCCAACGACTTCGCCATTGCAAAAATTATGTCATGAAGTTCGATGGAATCTCTCGTACTTGCTATAAAAGGCAAACAAACTCATGTTCGACAAGATCAACATGATCCATTAGTTCTTGATCACGACTTAAACGTGGATCGAGCAAAATAATTTGCATTCATTGTCGGTCTGTTGTTAGGTGAAAAACGTGTTTCAAAAAAGTACTTTGGACACTATAGGTATATTCTATCATTATTTTGATCTATTCATGTGTTTTATGATTAAACAAATGAATTTTACTTTTTATATCAGTTTTGTGATATTCATTGTCGTGAAGCTTTTGCGATTATTATTCGCATGTATGAAAAAAAAGCACTTTATTAAGGCTTGTCGACCTATTGAGCATGATTGGTTTATACTATTTTCTAAATATGCTAATTGTAACAACCTGGTTTTAAGCAATAGTTAATTAAAGATAATAATAGTAATTTAATTGATTAAAATGAGTTTTTAAATATTAAATAAGAATAATTTTTGAATTTTGTTTGGAAATATCGTAAAAAGATAAAATAATTAGTGATAAAATAAAAGGGTTCTGAGAATAATTATTTATTTAAAAGATTGATAGATAAATTGATTAGGAAATTAATTAATGGATTTAAAATGTGAATATTGGGTTTTTAAATTTAAATGTACTAAATATTGAAATAAATTCTAGAAATTTTATAATGTTGGGCAAATAATCAAGTATTGTAAATATAAATTTTATTTGAAATTTTATTGTGATTTATTTTAAGTAGAAAATAGTTTATAAAGGAATAGAAAGCAAATATATTTTTATTTACTAACTTAAGCCCAAGTCCATATTTCCCAAGCCCAAACCCATCATCACCTGATCTTTTTATTTCTTTCTAACTCTGGATTCTGTTGATACACGAAGATTTTGATCAATGACAATGTGCTTCAACAAACAAGGAAGAAATATATGCAACGCTAAAGGAAGATCGATAAAGACCAAACAAACATAAGTATGTTTTTTATAAAAGTCTTAGTCTAGATTTATTATTAAAATCTATCCTCAAGAGGCTTGCACGAACACTAGAAAACATTTTATAAACTTCATTTTTATTTAAGTTTTCACTGTGCATATTTTATAAGTTCAGTCGACTGAACAGGAATAGCCAGTCGACTGAAACTGGAACAAATATATAAACATGCACAGTTTCAGTCGACTGAATTTCCTACACAATCGACTAAATTTGTTCCCGAAAATTTTACTTCATATTTTCAGTTGACTGAATTCCCTGCTCAGTCGACTGAATTTGAACCTACGAATTTTTTATGAATGGACACCTTCTTCCTCCCAAGAGTTGCAACCATTCTCCAATGGAAATGGAAGCATCTCTTATTTGCAACCTTTGACAACAAATGCACCCCTTCTACAAGTATATATATACATGATTCTAACATCATTTAATTCACCGAATTCTCTTGCTTTAATCTTACTATTCTCCTGATCATATTCTCTAGATATTCTCAAAGCAATCACCAATCTATTGCTTGAATCACTGTTTTTGTTTATAACATTCTTTTGATTCATGGCAATTCACATTTCCTAAATCTTCACAAACACATTGCATACTCTCGAGGATAAGATTACAGGAATATTGTACTACATTAGACTCATTAGTGTTGATAAGAACACAACAAGTCGAATATTGTTTTTTAGTATTTGAGTTGAAGTCCTCTTCGGTAGTTGAGGCAAGAAATCCCGTTCGGTTGTTCGGGTAAGTTGTAAACCTATTCCTCCGGGTGAAGTGAGGGTGTTAGTTAGTGAAATTCCTAAGTGAAGCTTAGGGACTGAACGTAGGACTAGAGGTCCGAACCAGTATAAAGTCTTGGTGTCTACTATACTTATTATCGTTATTTATCTATATCATTCCGCTATTCCATATTACACGATCCTATCGCATTCCCTCTTTCAATTGGTATCAGAGCAAGGTCGTCCTATAACCATAACATCGTTATTAGACATATTGATAATATGGAAAATAACGCAAGTACAAGCACGACATCTGCCTATAGTTCTACATTTGCGGAAGGACAATCTACCCAAAGACCCCCCTATTCAATGGACTAAACTACAACTATTGGGCTACAAGAATGAGGATTTATATGCAAGCAACAAGTTTCGAAGCCTGGAATGCTACTCAAGCAGGGTTTGTTATACCCACGACCGATTATCCTACATGGACACAAACTCAGAAGAATGAAGCTAGTGCAAATGCCAAAGCTATGAATATGCTATTTTGCTCCCTGGATAGAAATGAATTCAACCGTGTTAGCATATGTACTACTGCATATCAGATATGGAAAACACTTAAAGTCATACATGAAGGCACAAACAAGGTTAAACAAACAAAGATATCCATGTTGAAGAATCAACTCCAAAACTTTAGAATGCGACAAAATGAATCCATCAATGACATGTACTCAAGATTTCAAGACATTCATCATGCTCTAATCGGACTAGGAGAAAGATACACAGATTTTGACATTGTGTTTAAAGTTCTAATTCACTCACTGATGAATGGGAGAGAAAAGTACTAGCAATCAAGAAAGCAAATGATCTATCTACAATGAAACCAGAAGAGTTGATTGGAAATCTTATGTCGTATGAAGTAAATATGCAAGCTAAGAAAGATCAAGCTCAAGAAAGAAAGAATGTTGCTTTTCATGCGGAAAAGGAAGAATCAGAGTTTGAAGATGAGGATCTAGCATTTATAGCCAAAGTTTTCAAGAAATTCTTAAAGTATAGAAAAGGAAACAAAAACGGATTCAAAAAGAATTTCTTAAACAAACCTTCATCCTCAAACATAGAATGCTTCAATTGTCACAAGAAAGGACACATGCAAAAAGATTGTCAAGAAAAATGAAGGAAAATCAGAAAAGCTTCAACAACAAAAACAAGAAGGATAAATTCAAAAAGAAGGCATTTTCTGTAATATGGGACGATTCAGATTCATCTTCATCCGAAAATGATAGTGATAGCGACAAAGAACAGGCAAATGTATGCTTCATGGCTCAAGATTCTGAGGTAAGTAATTTAACTTTCAATGATTTAATTGAAGTAAACACTGAACTTTTAAGCACAATAAAAATTCTTAAAAAGAAAATTAAAGAAATTCATGAAAATCAAAACAAAGCCGAGTTTGAGAGAGATATGTTAAATGATGAAAAAAAAATTCTTGAAGAAGAACTTGAAAAAGTTCAAGAATCTTATTCAAATTCGAAAACTCAATTATCACTTTTAAGTCAAGAAATTGAAACTCAAAAGAAAAAGAATGATGTAATTGTTTCAGAAAATCACGAGTTAAAAATTAAGATTAAACATGTTGAATTAGAAAATAATAGTCTTCAAGCTAAATTAGATGACATCACTAAAAATGTTTCTAACTTTAACAAAGGAAGAGAAAATTTATCTAAGATATTAGAAAATTCTCAAACATCTTCAAACAAACAAGGGTTAGGTTATAAAAAGGAGTCAAAAATTCCTAATAAGAAAAATATAAAAATTAACAGGAATGTTGATTCAAAACAACAGATATTGCTAAAGAAACCTTTTAAAACAAAAGTAGAAAACAAGGTAGTTAAAATTTGGGTACCAAAGACTAACAATGTATT
Organism: Allium cepa; assembly: GCA_030765085.1. Taxonomy (NCBI): domain Eukaryota; kingdom Viridiplantae; phylum Streptophyta; class Magnoliopsida; order Asparagales; family Amaryllidaceae; genus Allium; species Allium cepa. The sequence goes on from CM060945.1 coordinate 148,371,193, forward strand.
AATAAGAAATAAATATATTAAAACATTTATGGATAATGTTCATCATAATGAAAACTATATTTATAAAAAGGATACTAAACCAAATTGGGTTTGGTTTCCTAAACTCTAACTTGTTAGGACCCTATTAAAAGGTGGGTACCAATAATTTCATATTCATTTTCAGGTCCCACTCAAAAAGAAGAAATGGATATTAGATAGTGGTTGTTCAAAACACATGACCGGAGACAAAGATATGCTTACAAGCATCACATACTTTGATGGTGGCTCGGTTACCTTTGGAGACAATTCAAAAGGCTATATCATTGGCAAAGGAGATGTGAACAATTACGGTACATCAAATTTACCTTTTATAACAAATGTTTCATTAGTTGAAAATTTAAAACATAATCTACTTAGCATAAGTCAACTATGTGACAAAGGTTTTAAAATAACTTTCTCGGATAATAAATGTAGTATTTTTGATCAAAACCAAAATCTTGTTTTTGAAGGAAATAGAGATAGAAATATTTATGTTCTAAATATGAATATTAATCATAATACAAGTATGTGTTTACTTGCCAAAGATAATGATCCTTGGTTATGGCACAAAAGATTTTGTCATATAAATTTTAAAACTATTAGAAAACTTTCTAAAAATGAATTAGTAAGAGGTTTACCCAAAATAAACTTTAAATAAATAATCTTTGTGATGATTGTAAAAAGGAAAATTAATGAAATCATCTTTTAAATTTAAGAAAAATATTTCGACTTTACAACCATTAGAATTACTACATATGGATTTATTTGGACCAATACAAGTTCAATCCATTAATCATAATCGATACGTATTTGTAATAGTTGATGATTTTTCAAGATATACATGGACTATTTTTATGAACAATAAAAGTGACACTTTTGAGCATTTTAAAACATTTGTCAAAAGAATTCAAAACACTAAAGATTTGAAAATTAAAAATATTCGAAGCAATCATGGAGGCGAATTCGAAAATGAAGCTTTTGAAACTTTTTGTAAAAAGAAAGGAATAAATCATAACTTTTCATTTCCTAGAACTCCTCAACAAAATGGAGTTGTAGAAAGAAAGAATAGAACATTACAAAAATGTGCGAGAACATTATTAAATGGATGTTCTCTACCAAAACATTTTTGGGCAGAAGCCGTTGCTACTTCATGTTATGTATTAAATAGAATATCAATTAGACCGTTAACTAAAAATACTTCTTATGAACTATTTAATAATAAAAAGCCAAATATATCTTATTTTAAAATATTTGGATCAAAATGTTTCATTTTAAATACAAAAGATCAACTAGGAAAATTCGATCCAAAAACTGACGAAGGAATTTTCGTAGGATACTCAAAACGAAGTAAAGCATATCGAGTATTTAATAAACGAACAAACTTAATTGAAGAAACTTTGCATATATCCTTTGATGAAAATTTTAATAAAAATTTAAATATAAAAGATGATGAAGAATTGATAAATATAGAAGAAAGAAACCTTGAAAATAATAATAATGAACTAAGATCTCCTCCTAGAATATTACGAGATCATCCAACTCAAAATATAATAGGAGAAATAAATTCTCAACTTAGGGCAAGAAATCAACTAAATCAAATGGGTCATGTAGCTTTCATTTCATCAATAGAACCTAAAAATCCTAAAGAAGCATCAACAAATGATTATTGGATTATCGCAATGCAAGAAGAATTAAATTAATTTAAACGTAACGATGTTTGGGAATTAGTTCCCCGTCCTAATAATCAATCAGTAATAGGAACAAAATGGATTTACAAAAATAAAGTAGATGAATAAGGTAATATAACAAGGAATAAAGCAAGACTAGTAACACAAGGGTATAATCAAGAAGAAGGTATTGATTTTGAAGAAACCTTTGCTCCCATTGCAAGACTTGAAGAAATACGTATACTATTAGCTTTTGCATGTTTTCACAATTTTAAACTTTATCAAATGGATGTTAAAAGTGCATTTTTAAATGGTTTTATTAAAGAAAATGTATATGTAGAACAACCTCCTTTATTTATACATGAAAAATATCCAGATCATGTATTTAAATTAAAGAAAGCACTATACGGTCTTAAACAAGCACCTCGTGCTTGGTATGAAAGACTTAAAAGTTATTTATTAAACTCGGGATTTAAAATTGGAAAAGTAGATCAAACGCTTTTTATTAAAAATACTACCAAAGATATTTTAATAATTCAAATATACGTAGACGATATTATTTTTGGTTCAACAAATGAAAATTTATGTAAAGAATTTTCAAATATAATGACTAATGAGTTCGAAATGTCTCATATGGGAGAACTATCATATTTTCTCGGACTTCAAATCAAACAATTAACAAATGGAATTTTTATAAACCAATAAAAATATTGTGCTAATTTAATTAAACGATTCGGCATGGAAAATACTTCTGCTAAACCTACTCCTATGAGTTCCACTACACATCTCGATCGAGACGAAAATGGCAAAAGTGTAGATCAAAAATCGTTTAGAAGTATGATAGGTTCCTTACTTTACTTAACCGCTAGTAGACCTGACATAATGATGAGTGTTTGTTTATGTGCACGTTTTCAATCTAATCCTAAAGAATCACACTTAAGAGCGGTAAAACGAATTATACGATATCTTAACAACACTAAAGATTTCGGTCTTTTCTATCCAAAGGAGTGTCCATTTGAGTTAGTATCATTCAGTGATGATGATTTTAGTGGATCTCGAACAGATAGAAAAAGTACAAGTGGTACTTGCCATTTCATTGGAAAATCACTTGTATCTTGATTTAGCAAGAAACAAAATTGTGTCTCGCTTTCCACCTGCGAAGCAAAGTATATATCAGCCGCTTTAGCTTGCACTCAAGTTATATACATGCAACAAACACTTAAAGATTTTAATATAAATTTAACAAATTCTACAATATACTGTGATAATACAAGTACAATAAACTTATCTAAAAATCCGGTTAATCACTCTCGTATAAAACATATAGATATTCGTCACCATTTTCTACATGACAATATCGGAAAAGGAATAATTAATTTAGAACATATTTCTACCGAAAATCAAATTGCCGATATATTTACTAAACCTCTATTAGAAAACTCCTTCATAAAATTACGACGAGAGTTAGGAATAATGTCTTTTAAAGATATTATATAAAGAAAGTTAGAAAAATCTATTCAGTCGACTAACACTATCTGTTCAGTCGACTGAATTAAAAAAAAAAGAGATTTTCAATTTATTTTTTCGAATATGTTACATAATATATTATAAAATAACAGTTATTTGTACACCATACATTTTTAACTGAATTATGGTAACCATTAAATCATTAAGTGGATGAAAAACTTTAAAGAATTATAACCACTATATATTTAGAAAATTCCTACTATAAATATATCTTAAAAATATTACTTTTTCACAACTCATTCTCATAAATAAAAGCTTAAAAAAATTCATTATAAAAATGTCGTCCAACAACTCTCTTTCCCCGATCAACATCACCTCTTCTGTCGATAACACTCCAACATCTCCAAAACTTCCCACTCCAACACCGACACATGAGCCAGTTTACAAATGGAACAATTATCGTATTGGCTACACACCAGAATCCAAAAAAGCGAAACGTGGACTCTTTATTTCTCCAGACACAAAAAGAAAGATTGATGAAATTCACCACTTTCAACAACAACAAATAGATCTTCAACGAGAATTATACTTCGAACAAAAGGTTACGGCTAGACGATTAAGCTTCCTAGAGCAAATCGATTTACGCTTTTGTGGATCAAAAAAGAACGAAGTGGATGAACCCCTACCTCGCCCCGTTAGTTCACTTGATTCGTCTTCATCTTACCGTACACCAGTCGATCCTGTGAATCCTTGGATGTCTCCTAAGACTCCTCAATATAGTCCAAATTCATGGGATATAAATTATATGAAGAATGAAGGGAAAAAGAATCCAAGTCCATCCCCTAAGAAATAGTTAGTTTTGAAATCTATTCATGATATTACATCTATATAATTGTAATTATTTGCTTGAATAAAGAGTTTACCTTCAAAATTAACAAAGAACAACAAAATACATGAGTCAGTCGACTGAAACCCCCTGTTCAGTCGACTGGACTCAAGGCAGAAAGAATTTTTTTTACCATTCAGTCGACTGGATCCTCTGCACAGTCGACTGAAATACTAACAGAAACTTTCAGATAAAAATTCGGTCGACTAAAAACCCTGTTCAGTCAACTGAATTCAGCCCAGAAACTTTTCGGCCTTCAATTCAGTCGACTGAGCAGCGTATTCAGTCGACTGAACGCCAATTCCCAGGCAACTTTGCCCTTTTTAACCACCAATTTTTACCCTATCCAGTCACTTTTTACTTCCTAAAAACTTTCTTCCCCGATTATTTTCGAAACTCTAGCTCCCAATTCCTCAAAATCCATTCAAATCTCACTCAAATGGCACCAAAGAGATCAAGAGCTTCCTCTTCTTCATCCTCTGAGCCAATTGATGCTCAAATAGCGCAATGGCTTTACGATGGAACCGCTGTCACTAGATGGAATAAGATGAAGAATTCCTGGATTTTCGAGCATTCCTTCGTTTATTTCCAAAGCTTTCAAACCTACAACATCCAAGCGTTAACCGATCAAGCAGGTTTAACTTTTCTTTTGGATTTGAAAAGAAATGCCCATGCCATAAATCATGTAATGGTCAAATTATTTTATGCTAACCTTAATCTTGGACATCAAACTCCAAGAAATCCAAACAATAGTGTTTGGAGTATGGTATGTAGAAAGAAAGTTTGGTTTTCCTTGGATAGAATAGCACACGTTCTAGAATCACCAAATGTTGGAAGAAAACTAGAAGAGATAGAATTCAATCCACATATTCGCGATAACATAAACCATCGATTTATGGATGATAATATCAACTTTAGAGATTTTAAGTCCACCTCTCTTCGACCTATGGAAAGAATCCTTCACAAAGCCCTAATGAGAACAATTACTCCTCGCACGGGCTCGTACGAAATTGTCTACCCAAACAACTATCGAGCTCTATATGCTATTTTTGGCAATATACAAGTCAATTGTGTGCAACTTATTCTTGATGAGTTTCTCACTTTTAATAATGGCAAAATGCGCACTATCTATTTTGGAGAATACATCATGCGACTTCTCCTCAATGTCGATACGCCATTACCCGAGTTAGAGAATACAATGGTCCATCAAATTAACCATCAGACCATAAGCCTAATGCAACTCCCATCTCGACCTCCTCGCATAATATCACTAGCCGAATGGGAAGCAAGGCATCAAGAACAACAACAACAACCTCCTCAACCTCAACACGAAGAACATTTCGAGCAAGATGATGAAATTCGTCTTGTTGACCCAAGCTTTACTACCAACCAATCTTTGGGGATATTGTCAAGAAATCAACAAATTCTTGACACTAGTCTTAAAAAGGTAGATCACAATCTTGACAAAATCAAAGGATTCTTCAACAAGCTATGGGTTGCAATCTCGTGCTCAAGCACCACTACTGCTTCGACATCTCGCGGCAAACGTCTGGCACATACGTTTACATGGACGACATCCGAAGAGCATACAAGTAGCAGTGCAAGCGGAGCTAGTTGTGGCCAAGGAGGAAGAGCGTACAGACCACCAACAGGAGGACCCGTCATACGTGAACCAACACGAGGAAGAGAAGGTTCATATGACTGGATAAAGATGAGTAATTTTAGTATGGTTTGATGTTTATTTATAACTTTCTAGTGGCATGTATAAATAGCCATTTTATGCTTATTCGTCGCAATATTTTTAACTTTTTCTTGAGCCATGGTTATGCAAATATCCTATTCTCTATGCTTCAGTGATTGTTTTGATAAAATATTTCTACTGTTAGTTCTTCCTTTTTGTCGATGACAAAGGGGGAGAAAATCTATGGTACTAACTTTGTTTTGTAGGAAAGATAGTGCATACATTCAGGGGGAGAAAATAAGTAAATACATCTCTAGAATAAATCAGTATTGTCATCAATCAAAAAGGAGGAGAATGTTGATACGTGAAGATTTTGATCAATGACAATGTGCTTCAACAAACAAGGAAGAAATATATGCAACGCTAAAGGAAGATCGATAAAGACCAAACAAACATAAGTATGTTTTTTATAAAAGTCTTAGTCTAGATTTATTATTAAAATCTATCCTCAAGAGGCTTGCACGAACACTAGAAAACATTTTATAAACTTCATTTTTATTTAAGTTTTCACTGTGCATATTTTATAAGTTCAGTCGACTGAACAGGAATAGCCAGTCGACTGAAACTGGAATAAATATATAAACATGCACAGTTTCAGTCAACTGAATTTCCTGCACAGTCGACTGAATTTGTTCTCGAAAATTTTACTTCATATTTTCAGTTGACTGAATTCCCTGCTCAGTCGACTAAATTTGAACCTACGAATTTTTTATGAATGGACACCTTCTTCCTCCCAAGAGTTGCAACCATTCTCCAATGGAAATAGAAGCATCTCTTGTTTGCAACCTTTGACAACAAATGCACCTCTTCTACAAGTATATATACAAGATTCTAACATCATTTAATTCACCGAATTCTCTGGCTTTAATCTTACTATTCTCTTGATCATATTCTCTAGATATTCTCAAAGCAATCACCAATCTATTGCTTGAATCACTGTTTTTGTTTATAACATTCTTTTGATTCATAGCAATTCACATTTTCTAAATCTTCACAAACACATTGCATACTCTCGAGGATAAGATTATAGGAATGTTGTAGTACATTAGACTCATTAGTGTTGATAAGAACACAACAAGTCAAATATTGTTTTTTAGTATTTGAGTTGAAATCCTCTTCGGTAGTTGAGGCAAGAAATCCCGTTCGGTTGTTCGGGTAAGTTGTAAACCTATTCCTCTGGATGAAGTGAGGGTGTTAGTTAGTGAAATTCCTAAGTGAAGCTTAGGGACTGGACGTAGGACTAGAGGTCCGAACCAGTATAAAGTCTTGGTGTCTACTATACTTATTATCGTTATTTATCTATATCATTCCGCTATTCCATATTACACGATCCTATCGCATCCCCTCTTTCAGATTCTTCTCTCTCGTTTATAAAAATAAGCACATTCACTTACTTACACAACTTGATGCTACCATTCTCTTCTTCTAAATTCTTAAACAAATCCAATAAACTACATTAAGCATCTCAATATCATTTTATATCGATTGTCATGGAGGAATCGAAGTTTTGGCGATGAGGTGGAGTTCGGAGCGTGCACAGAGAGGGAACAAAGCACATAAAGCTTTAAGTGAGGGTACGCACTCATATTTCTATGTTTAGATCATGTTATCTTGGTATATATTGTGTTTGGAATAATGTTTGGTCGAATACGACGTGTATCATCAAATTAGAGAAGAAATAGTGGAAGAAGGCAGAGGAGAAGGCGGAAAATCAGTTGAACGGTCGCTTGAATGCGCACTGGGGCTGGGTCAAGGGGTCCATCCCCTAGCTTCAACCGGTCGACTGCTACATGTCGACCAGTGTGCTACTGCTTGCATAAAAGCAAGTGTGGCTTAAAGGTTTGTGCCTTTCAGCCAACCCATCAAGGTTTGAGTCACGTGTTACCCTATTTTTGTAAGTGTATATTTTAATAGTAAATAAATTATATTTTCATTGAAAAATAAATATGAGAAATTATATATAAGTAAATGCATAATTTTTATAAAGAAAAGTTTTATTTAAAAATTCAATATTAGATTTATTTGAAATTATTAATTTAATGAAAGAAAATCCAATTTGGATTTAAAATAATTATTTAAAGATTTGTATAGCTTCCGAAAAATGAGAAATATTTTCTAATTAATATTTTAAGTATTTTAAAGAGAATACCAAGTTTAATAAGTTTAATTAGAAGCATATTATGTTTATATTTACATTTGATTAAAGAAAACATGTATTTAATAATTTAAAGTTTATTTAATATCCAATTAATTCTAAAATGGTTATTGTATGTTTCTATAGTTCTCATATATATTATACTGATCTTGGATATTTTGACTAATTCATTGTCAAATATTAATTTAATTATTATTTATTTGATTAATTTGTTTTATATTACCTTGCTGATTTCTTCTTTCTTTTATATTGAACTAGATCATATGAATGATTCACCGTTAATATTAAGTTGATTATTGTTTTAGCATGATATGGTAATGACATCTTTTTGTATGGTTCTATATATTATTGATGTTTCTATTGTAGATGATTTAAATTCTGTGCAATGAGGAATCTGAATAAACAAAGTTATAACACCATTTAGCTGTAACTTTGGGTAATATTTCTTCATTTATTCTTTGGACTTGTTATATAGAATACTGCGGTGATTGAGTATAGTTTATGAGCATTGAATAAACGATTGAGCATCATATGGTGGTATTGGATGTCAATATGATACTTATTCAGCTATTCATTGTAAGTAGATAACAGTTAATAGACGGGAATATGGATATGGTTTATACTTGTGTGAGGTGATACCCAGGGTAGAGCAAGTTTATATGCTCAGGGTAGAGGCTCGAGGTATAACATATTTATAGACGTTGAGTTATGGGGGTGTATCTATATGTATGGTTATATTTATAGATATTATCTACTTGTCTATCATAAAGTACTTTGGGGTTGTAACAGCCCGCAAATCGGTACCCCTTGAATCAACACTATTCTACCTAAATCAACTCAAGTTGTACAGAAATACGAACCTTTTGGGTTAAAGAAGAAGTGGTAGAAGAAGAGAATAGAAAACAACAACAGAATCTAACCATCGCAGCGGAGTAAAATATAATAGATAATAAATAATCTTTACTCAAAATCAAATATATCTGTTTACATATATTACATCATCAGAGTACATCAAATCACAGCTCACATCAATAACATACAACTGGATACACAACTACACAACGCAGCGGAATATGTATATATATATATATATATATATATATATATATATATATATATATAACAAGTATGAATGTACGTATCGTCATCCTGATCGTCTCTTGAGCTCCACAACATCATGTCCTGTATCCTATAATACTCGGTCTGACCTGAGCATTATAGTTAAATAACACCCGAGTCAGTCTGGAATACCAGCGTGAGAAAATCACACCCAATTGATTATTAAAGTTTTCAAAAATCCTTTGAAAACAAAAGCATCTCGTAAGACCACGCTACAAATGAACATGTCGGGTTTTTACCTTACGATAGCTAAAACAATTTTATAGAAATCCTCTGATATTATAATAGGGTCTGTATGCAAATACTTATAAAATAGCCGAAACTGTTACATCTATTAAATTCCAGCTACTAGCCACAAAGTGGGTAATACAAACAAAACTCGTACAAGGCTTGTAGGGAGAATGGATTTCCAACCAATGACTAGGCACCGGGGTACCACCTGTCACAGTACAGGGCCTAGATCACCGTACCGAGGAGTACGCCCGCTCCCCTGCAACACAAGGCCGGAACTACCCCTTACTGGATAATCCCGAGTGAGATCACTCCGCGGTTGGGATCAGCAACCGCCCACTAAGCCGAAATAAAAAGGGACATCTAGACTGGGATGACCTCACCCTGCTTGGGTGCTACCCAACTAGCCTTGCTGCATAACCCCTGATTTTCAGTCATTCCCATTTCATGAGGCTTGAGGCTAAGCGTTACCTTTTTAGAATATATCCCTTAGAATGCCCATCGTCCACCTGACGATGTTTCGCAAGCATTCATCCATACAAGTCCGTTCCGGGTTCAAACGGAACCGAAGGCACTATTGCTACTACATCCATTTTGGAAATATCCTCAGGATTAGTAGCGACTAGCCCTTGCACTTCACTGCTCCAACTTCGAATCCAAAATCGTTTACACGAAACGTACAAACCGGATCGAAGTGGTTTTCGAGAAATAAATCTCGATCCCGGTCTCTTCGAAACGATCAGCGCATTTGTCCAATATTGATAGTCGGCTATTTAACTATCAATTAATATTCACAAACAACCATCCAACAATAAATAATTTCCCAAATTATTTATTAACCTCAAAATATCTTCATAAGATATGTTTCTATTTTCAATCCTTTGAAAACAGTTTCAAAACCATCTTTCTTTTCAGAATAAACTTTCCCAAATATTTTCTATCTCCACTGAAATCACCAAGTATAAAACTAGCTTTTCTATATTAATTTAAAACACTTTACTTTTAAAAATATACTTTAAAACATTTAAGTTAAAACTACTTCAATGATTTTGTTAAAAATACATATTATATGAATATTTGAAAATAAGGTTACTTTATAAAATATAAAACCAGATTTACACTTTTAAAACAAATACTAAATCACTCTTTAAATAATTATTGCTATAGTATATTAAAAAGAAATACTTTCTTTAGAAATTAAATATTAGAAATAATAAATTTTACAAAACTTGCTTTCTTTAACAACAACTTTAAAACATTTAATTTATATTTACAAATTTACTTTTAAAAACGTGTACTTGGCCATCCAGAGAAAATTCCAACTTCAAGCACTTAAATCAATTTCCCAAATTGATTCTAATTTATTCTATTTGAAATAAATTTCTTTACTTGCTCGGTTCATTTCAAAATTCATTAATTACAGGCTTTGTTTTTATTATTATTATTTTCTGTTTGATTTTAAATCTTTCAAATGAAATATACAAATTGCAGGCTTTTCCCATTTTCTCCTTTGTTCCTTTCAAAATTTAAAATCTTAAATTTAAAATAAAAGTTTTGTTCTTTAGATATTAGCATTGTAGTTTACAATTCATTAACTTCCTATTTATTCAAAAATCTCCTTTCTATACTCAAAATTTATTAATTAGAATTCTTATGTCACTTTATTATTATTTTTCTCTTCTATTCTTAAACTTATTCAAATTTCCATAATTATTTTACTTACAAATTCACTTCCTTTATTTTCTTTCCAAAAATCCAATTTATATATTTTTGGAAATTCATTATATCCAATCCCCATAGCATTCAATATTTCAACATAATTCATCATAAAATATCAAATCATCATAACAGGGGAAATTAAATAATTTAAATAAATGTTGGAGGATCCAGTTGGATCCCTCCAACCTGCTTTCCCTGCATCCATAGACGTTAGCATCACATAATATGCCAATTTCAAATTATACTATACTATATCACATCAATCAATTCAACCATACAACCAATTATTTAATTTAATCATTTAAATCTAAATTTAACTGAGTGAGATTAACTCACCTTTGCTTTTACTAGTAATCAGATTCAATCCAGCTTGTTCCCATGATTTTATACCTTGAATACACAATTTATAGTTTATTAATTTATTAACATTTGAATTAATTGAATAATCAATTGCCATTTGTTCAAACATTTAATCAATCAAAAGTTCAATTTTAACAAATTCTTCTTTTACTAAATTATCCTAGTAACTAAGATAATTAGAGAAGTGTATTGACAAATTTATCACCTAAATTTATTTTTTCTCTAAATCTAGTGTTCACATACATTTAGTTCTGTAAACTTATATATATTCATTAAATCCAAATGGGAAAAACAAAATATTCTTTCTAGCATTTATATTAAACAGAAAATGGTTTATACCTACTGTAATAACTTATTTTCTGCTTATCTATATACATATATATGCATTTATTGTAATATAATTTCACTTTACACACATTTTTCTTTCACCTATGTGAATTAAATAGAAATTTCTATCCACAATCAAAACTGCAAATCTAAAACCTTTGCTATAAAAAAATTTATCTGCTTTACTATAGATTTTTTTTTAATATAAATTAAGTATAATAGGAGAAATAAAAAAATCGAGAATACCTTAATAGCATCTCTCCAGAGACCCCGCCGTCTCCAAACCCTAGCCATCACGACGCAACCCACAAAGCCCTCTACCATCGCCTATCGCGCCTCCCTCATGTTCGCCCTACCATCAGTCAACGATAGCATCATCCAATCGCACCGCGTCATTTCACCGCCTTTCACAACCTTCCAGCATCGAAGACAAACCAACCATCACGAACGACGAGCCTCCAAATCGCGAAACCCAATCGAACAAGGAGCCTCCCAAATCGCGAAACCCCCCCACAGTCTAAGTCGCTGCCACGGTTCGCGCGACCCCCAATCTTCTTGAATCGATAGAACGATGCCCTAAGTAAGACGAAGCCGCCATATTTTTTTATTTTTTTTGAATTGTTATTATACGAACGAGAGTGATTTTCGTGAATTTGAAGTTGGAAAAAGGAGGTGGCCATTAAGCTAGGAGAAAAGGAACAAAGGTAAGGTCTGTTGATTTCGATCGAAAACCTGGGATAAGAAGGAGACTTCGTGATTTAAAAAGAAAGGAAGGAGATATTTTCTTCTCCGTATTAAATGTGATTTTACTGAAAGGAAAAAAAGAAACAAGGATCGAATGATTTGATGAAAGTGTATTTGAAACGAAACCAGGCGGCTTGATTTGATAAAATCTCGGCTGAAAAGAAAGTTGAATTGATTACCTATATTATTTTATTCCAACCCCAAAATATCTCGTTTTCAAAGGCAACTTACAAATTTCAGACTCCTAACGATACATGCCGCCAGACATCATAATGTTATATCCCTATTCCGAATGCACTGGAAAAGGTTTCAAGTCCTAATTCGATCGTATGGAGAAGATAGCGTTCTGGACACAGTTATCAAATTGAATTTCGATATAAATTTTAGCGCGTTTATATAACGTATGCTCACATAACAACTTCAAAACTCTAGGAAAATTGAAACCCTATAATAATTTAATTGGATCCAATGGAACTGGTTTCATTGAATTCCGAGACTGTGCCTCAGAAGGTTATTTTTAAATTCAATTTAAACGATGAAATTTTCAAAACTGAAAAAACCACTGTTAATTTCAATTTTACAATTTCTATTACTCTCAGTACTATCAATATAAATTTTTCAAGCCTTCAAATATAATTTTAATAGGCTTAAAACTCATATTTCATATTTTATCCAATTCAAATTATTTAATTCAACAATTTAATTATCAAACAAATTATGATATTCGTAATTTAAGTTGATAATTAACCTCTAAATAATTAAAATCAATTAAATAAATGCTTGAAAATTCCGGGTCGTCACATTCCTTCCCCCTTAAAAGAATTTCGTCCCCGAAATTACTAGTTAGGAAGAATGGTCCAATACCCGTTTACTATTTTCACTAAAACCAAACAGTTCAACATCTAACCAACTATCTTTTTATAAAAGACCCATTGTTATTCTTTTAACTTTCCAAACCTTTCCCTAGTTTGCAATTAATCCTATTTGCCCAACCATTCAAGTTTTAATCATAAAACCAATTTTGAATTATCAAAAAAAAAAATTCTCAAATTTTTTCTAACTCCCTGAATTCCCGAAAAATTTCGCCAGCGTCTCCTTTGCGCGGCTAGCTCGGTACAACTACAAAATGGCTCTACGGCCTCCCAAATCCAAAAAGAAAACAAAAGGCCAAGTGGCTCAATCCAAAATCCAAATCAAATTTCACACCAAATTTAAATACATACCTTTTTGTCGAGCATTTCAAATTTATCTTCTCAAATCAAAATCAATTCTCTTTTCTCTTTATAATATCTGCATATCCTGCTTAGCACTAATATCCAAACACAACTTAACATTTTATTGACTTCCTTACCAATGTCAATATTTATTAATCCAAATATCAACTTAGAACGTATTTGTAATATTCAATTTCTAGTTAGGAATGCACCATTTCATACTTAAGTTAGTATAAGAATTTTATACGCTTCTTATATTTATTTCCATCTTACCACTTCAGTTTATATCTAATTCTATTCAATACGATTCTTTCATTTCCATACGAATTCAATTTAACTTTAACTTTAAATATTAAATTTTATTTTCCATTTATAACTAATTCATGTCATTACTTTAATTAGTTTCATTTACTAACTTATTTCACTCTTTTTTTTCAGTTAACAAAAATTTCCAAAAATTTCTAACTCCCAAAATTTCTGAATTTTTTTGGCAGAGTCTCCTTGTAGGATCTAGATTAACCCTGGAGGGGGGGGTGAATAGGGTTATAGCAATTTTTATCGATTTAAACGTAAAAACAAACTGCAGAAATAAATATGCTGAAAAGTAAATCACACACAAAATTTACCCAGCTTCGGCAACCCCTGCCTACTGCAGCATTCTCAAATTTCTATTAGAATTAAACAGTATCCCGCTTACAAACACTCTACTAGACTCGCAAACCCTTTTTCTCCCGCTCACAAACACTCTCATAGACTCGCACACCCTGCTCCGCCTATAGAGTTTCGCTCACTCGCAAACTCTGCTCCGCCTATAGAGTTTTGCAAACTCGCACACCCTGCTCACTGAACTAATTCTAACTAGACAATCTGACACTACCTACAACCTAAGTGGCGATTTACAAATTCTTTGACTCGAAAAGAAAAAAAACAACTTCAAAAATAAAACCAGGAGCAAAAATTAAAATACGAACTTGAATGCGTAATTTTTGCTCAAATAAAAAATAAGAAACCCCCTTTTGATAAAACCCTAAATAAAACAATATCCCCTTTAATAAAACAGGCCGATTCAATTTGTTTTCTGCCCGATCTCTTTTCTCTGGTTTGTGAATATGGCGGCTTCGTTCTTCTTTCTCGAATTAGGGCTTCGGCTCTTGTGAGAATTAGGGCTTTCGGCTCTTGCTCGTCCTCAATTTCTGATGATCGATTGTTCCCCTTGCTTACTGCTTCGCTTATGATTGGTTCTGGTGGGCTTCGAGATTGCAAATTGTTTGCAGCTGCTTCTTTTGATCGAGTTCACTGTTGTGATATGTAATCTCTTTGCTTGTTTGTGCTTTTGTGATTTTCGAACTCAAACTCGATGCCGATGATGATAATTGGGTTTAGTATTTATATGAATTCGAAACTTGAATTCCTTTGTATCAATTTGATACTTTCCAAATTTCTTCTTTCCTTGATGCGCACGGCTTTCTTGATTTACTGTCGACTTGTTACTCACGGCTTTGATTTTCAAACTTTCCCTTTTTCATTGCTGACTTTTTCAAAGATACGAATTTTATTTTCGTTGAATTCTGACTTCGGCCCATCTCTGCACTGTTGAATCTCGTGGTCATCACATCTTTGTATACATTTTGCACATTTGTTACTGTCACTGTATCATACATTTGTCTTGTTGACATGGTTTGATGTGAGGCTGTAGTTGCATTGAGTATATGTGTTCATTGTGATGGCTGTGATGGTACTGAGTTGTTTGGACGACACACTTCAAGTGATTTGTATTTGTACTTTCACATATGTACTGCTGCACTGTTTCACGGTGAAGTTTATTTGAATTTTTTTTCGTAGTATTGTTACCATATTGGCTTGTTCCTTCAAGCCAGTGAAACTTGTATATGATTATTGGTTACTCTGTTGCTACATCATGTATACCCTTGATAATCATGTTCTACTGCATCTCTGATCTGGAAGCTTCACTTGAGTCACTGATTTATGCATTTGGTGTAGTTTGGTCTGGACACTTTATGTTGGTCTGGTTTTCATTACTTTGTAGTCTCTGTTTGATCTTACTTTTCTTTGACTTTGGTCGCTGCTATGCATGGCTTGAAGTCTGGTGCTTTGTGTCTTGATGCTCGTCCTATTGTGCATTTGTGTCATAATTTGTATTCTCTGATTCATTGTTGAATATGTTGGCTGCTGTGTTGATCTTGCTTGCATTGTCACTTGGTCGACATTTTGTAGTTGTACTTGCTTTGATGCTGGTTTGAGGCTGTGTCATGTTTGAACATGGCATTCATGTGTACTTTTGATTTGCACCTGAGTTGAATCCAGTTTTAAAACTCGGGTTTGACCTTATGCTCATGTCGTGATTTTCAATATATTGCACGTGAGTTGAACCCGGCTTTTCATTTGGGTTTGACCTATGCTCACCTGTCCCTGTAGCATTATCAAGTGTATATCGATGTGCGCGGCCTTGTGGCATGTACAGTGATACACTGTGCATGTCACACTGTTCGTGTGTGATGAATTCAAATGTAAATGATGACGAACAACCCAAATAACTGAGGCAAATCATATTTTCAAAAATCATATTTCATTTTATATTGCAAAAACATTTCTTTTTCAATTTTACTGCGTTAGTGAATATTTTTGCAGATTGCTCAGATGTTGGATTCAAACTGAAATGCAGTTGAAGACAAAATACGAGTGTGAGTGATATGTAGTGAGGTTATTAATGTAAATTGAATTGTGATGTAATTAAAAATGTATATGTATAGTGAGAGCTTGATTTGTACTATTCAAGATTGTAATAAATATTTATTTGAAAAAAAATTTGTTTGAATTCAAAATCTGTGTAACTTGTTCTGTTCGAATTCAAATTCAAATTCTGTATAATTTATTTTATTCAACAAATATTTATTTAATCTATGAAAAAAAAATAGTACATTACCAAATGCATTTAAATGAATATATATGTTTATTATCATCAAACAAAAACATATAAGCGCATATTCATACAATCTCCCCCTTTTGATGATAACAAACATATATTTAAGATTTTGACCGAGGTAAATGTATTTGACCAATTATATACTCTAGTTGCTCCCCCTATTTAAATGCTTCCTCTCTGCATGATGCTCCCCCTACGTATATGCATACAAATAGAAATATATACAAATGAGCCTATATGCAAATGGAAAATTATTTGACCTTTGCTTGATTCTATTTGACAAAATCTTAACTTTTCTCTCCCCCTTTTGTTATCAGCAAAAGAATAATAGTGGTAGAGAAAAATAGAGATAAAGTGATAGTTATTAATCCAACATTAAACTCAAATTGAATATAAATATTAAACTTCAATAATAATCAAACAAAAACCATAACTACCCTTGTTAGGCGCATATTCCACTTTTAGAAATGATGGATATGATGTTCATATAAAATCATACAGTTGAATCTTCTTGTGGTACATTTATATCAGGAATTTGAATATCTACTAATCATGCATAACCGTTAGGACTTTTAAATGAGATTAGTAGTATTCCAATTTAATTTTAAAAAATGAAATCAAGTATCTTCTAACCACGCATGACCGTGAGGATTTTTAAATGGGATTAGAATCAACTTGTCTATTTAAGCAATTAATTTTGATATGCGTTCCATACATGCATAACCGTAAGGACTTTTAAATGAGCATGGAACCACATAATCAAAAATCCAAGTAATTCACCCATGCATAATCGTGAGGACTTTTAAATGAGAGTGAATACTTTGGATATTTATTTATTTTTACAAAAAAAATGTGACATGAAAAACAAATGATTCCTGATTATAGTACCACATATCGATAAACTATATTGAATATTTGATAAACCATGGTCGATAGAAATAATGATAGATATATACATGGTCATGGAATCTTTACCCAACAAAAAGTTTTATAATTCTTGTTTGAATTTCTAAAGAAAATTTTCAAATATACTCTCTTGAGTAATGTATGTTAAATATCAACACTTACCACCTTTTCAATCACTATTTATCTTTTTGATAATTAGTAGGGAGTCGGATTAGTCAAAATTTGTCATTTAAAATCAAATCAAATGACTAATCTAAAAATACGGTCAAACAATTATTTTCTCGAAGGGGTTATATGAAAAAAAATTCTGCTAAATGAAAAATTATTTCAAGTGAAAAATATGCAGATATTTTCTTTGAAAAACGATGCAGCAAATGAATGTTTCAAAAATTAATCACGTTACACTAGTAATTTTTCCATCAACTATATTACCAGTGTAATCTGCATCTGAATTTCTTATTCACTCCAAAATCTCACTAACTAAATTTGATAAACCAAACCATGAAGTGTGCATCAAAAATTTCAAACTCAATTTTAGCAACAATTTAAATAACATACTTCGAATTTGAATTGAAGCCATGTAAACAATCAGAAACTTAGAATATAGAGTTAGCCAAAAATAACCAGAAATATTATCATCCAGCAAAACACTATGTTTTTAATCCAAACGTATATGTATGAAGTAATTCAAAGAATAGTGTTTTTGGCATAAATATAATTGGCTAATTATGTAGACCAAGTCAGAATCAAAAAATCATCATCTCTTTACAACATCTCAATATTGGCTGATTTCATTCAGAATATGGTACATACAATCACATTTAATTTATCGATCAAATAAATATACCTTCACCTGTTTTACCTTTACGATAATTTCTCGTGATTGCCCATTGTGATTCTGTCACCTTTCTACTAGGCTAAGGAACTTTGCTTTGTTGCCCGTTGTGTTTCTGGAACAGCCAAAAATCCAGAAAACACTGTTGTTGTTCCTTAGCCTGCCACCACACCTACACGGGAAAAGATTTATGTGACCTATTTGTTTTTATAGGCCATGGTTGTTAGTGGCAGAAGATTTAGAAAAATAATTTTGTGGAGACCCAAAACTGTTTATATATGTTCCTTTTGGCACCCAAATTTGTTTAACTTTGAGAGATTTTATATTTGTGCCTTTTGGAACCCAAATTGGTATGGTTTTACCATGTTTGGGTCTATACCAACAATTATTGTGATCGTGTCCATATTTTCTACAAATTATGCACATGGAATTTTCTTGATTAATATCGCTTTCAACATTTTCAGATTTATTATATCCAAGTCCTTGTCTAATCATATTATCAGTTTGCTTTCCTAATATCATATTCAATGATTTTTCGCTTTTTGAGAATTTATCTGAAGTCATTAACAATTGTTGGACTTGTGTTTTGAGAGATTCATTTTCATTTATCAATTGTGTGCACTTTTCAATAGAATCCTCTCTCCTAGTATTTTCATTCTCTTTTAAAATCAGAATTTCTTTTTCAAGTGATTTTATATTTATTTCTGATTTTTTAATTTCCTTTTCGAATGTTGGACACTTATCACACTTAGGGATCTTACTTTGATAGGTTTTAACTAATTTGTCGAGTTGTTCATTTAATTCTATCAAAGTATCTTTTTGTGATTCAAGTTTGGCATACTTCTCCCTAAGTTGTTCAAAACAGCCATTCACTTCGTGGAAATAAATAAGTAATTCAGAGTGAGTGAGTTTCGATACCTCGCTTGGCTTCATATTGTGCTCTCTGTTTTTGATTTTTTGATTTAGAGCTGGATTTCCGTATTTGCGGTTCCTCCTTTTGAATTTCTTCATTGGTAATGCCATCTCGACTGCTCCATCATCATCATCCTCATCAGAGACGAAATAAAAATTATCACGATTAATATGAGAATATAATATATGCATAGCAAGAGCATTAATCGAGAGAATTTCCTTATTTGTTATATCACACCCATTTTCAATAATATCCCAACATTTAATATTAACAGATTTTAAATAAAATTCCATTTTCAATTTCCAGTTCAAAAAATCTATTCCATCAAAAATAGAAAGAATAATATTGGAACGACCCTCGACAAAAGTATTATTTGGTGGATTCATGACTCTAGAGTTAAAGAAAAAATACCTTGCTCTGATACCACTTGTAGGATCTAGATTAACCCTAGAGGGGGGGGGGAGGGGTTGAATAGGGTTATAGCAATTTTTCTCGATTTAAACGTAAAAAAAAACTGCAGAAATAAATATGCTGAAAAGTAAATCACATACAAAATTTACCCAGCTTCGGCAACCCCTGCCTACTGCTGCATTCCCAGATTTCTATTAGAATTAAACAGTATCCCGCTTACAAACACTCTACTAGACTCGCAAACCCTTTTGCTCCCGGTCACAAACACTCTCATAGACTCGCACACCCTGCTCCGCCTATAGAGTTTCGCAAACTCGTACACCCTGCTCACTGAACTAATTCTAACTAGAAAATTTGACACTACCTACAACATAGGTGGTGATTTACAAAACGAAAAAAAACAACTTCAAAAATAAAACCAGGAGCAAAAATTAAAATACGAACTTGAATGCGTAATTTTTGCTCAAATAAAAAATAAGAAACCCCCTTTTGATAAAACCCTAAATAAAACAATATCCCCTTTAATAAAACATGCCTATTCAATTTGTTTTCTGCACGATCTCTTTTCTCTGGTTTGTGAAGATGGCGGCTTCGTTCTTCTTTCTCGAATTAGGGCTTCGGCTCTTGTGAGAATTAGGGCTTTCGGCTCTTGCTCATCCTCGATTTCTGATGATCGATTGTTGCCCTTGCTTACTGCTTCGCTTATGATTGGTTCTGGTGGGCTTCGAGATTGCGAATTGTTTGCAGCTGCTTCTTTTGATCGAGTTCACTGTTGCGGTATGTAATCTCTTTGCTTGTTTGTGCTTTTGTGATTTTCGAACTCAAACTCGATGCCGATGATGATAATTAGGTTTAGTATTTATATGAATTCGAAACTTGAATTTCTTTGTATCAATTTGATACTTTCCAAATTTCTTCTTTCCTTGATGCGCACGGCTTTCCTGATTTACTGTCGACTTGTTACTCACGGCTTTGATTTTCAAACTTTCCCTTTTTCATTGCTGACTTTTTCAAAGATACGAATTTGATTTTCGTTGAATTCTGACTTCGGCCCATCTCTGCACTGTTGAATCTCGTGGTCATCACGTCTTTGTATACATTTTGCACATTTGTTACTGTCACTGTATCATACATTTGTCTTGTTGACATGGTTTGATGTGAGGCTGTAGTTGCATTGAGTATATGTGTTCATTGTGATGGCTGTGATGGTACTGAGTTGTTTGGACGACACACTTCAAGTGATTTGTATTTGTACTTTCACATATGTACTGCTGCACTGTTTCACGGTGAAGTTCATTTGAATTTTTTTTCGTAGTATTGTTGCCATATTGGCTTGTTCCTTCAAGCCAGTGAAACTTGTATATGATTATTGGTTACTCTGTTGCTACATCATGTATACCCTTGATAATCATGTTCTACTGCATCTCTGATCTAGAAGCTTCACTTGAGTCACTGATTTATGCATTTGGTGTAGTTTGGTCTGGACACTTTATGTTGGTCTGGTTTTCATTACTTTGTACTCTCTGTTTGATCTTACTTTGCTTTGACTTTGGTCGCTGCTGTGCATGGCTTGAAGTCTGGTGCTTTGTGTCTTGATGCTCGGCCTATTGTGCATTTGTGTCATAATTTGTATTCTCTGATTCATTATTGAATATGTTGGCTGCTGTGTTGATCTTGCTTGCATTGTCACTTGGTCGACACTTGTAGTTGTACTTGCTTTGATGCTGGTTTGAGGCTGTGTCATGTTTGAACATAGCATTCATGTGTACTTTTGATTTGCACCTGAGTTGAATCCAGTTTTAAAACTCGGGTTTGACCTTGTGCTCGTGTCGTGATTTTCAATATATTGCACGTGAGTTGAACCCGGCTTTTCATTTGGGTTTGACCTATGCTCACCGGTCCCTGTAGCATTATCAAGTGTATACCGATGTGCACGGCCTTGTGGCATGTACAGTGATACACTATGCATGTCACACTGTTCGTGTGTGATGAATTCAAATGTAAATGATGACGAACAACCCAAATAACTGAGGCAAATCATATTTTCAAAAATCATATTTCATTTTATATTGCAAAAACATTTCTTTTTCAATTTTACTGCATTAGTGAATATTTTTGCAGATTTCTCAGATGCTGGATTCAAACTGGATTGCAGTTGAAGACAAAATACGAGTGTGAGTGATATGTAGTGAGGTTATTAATGTAAATTGAATTGTGATGTAATTAAAAATGTATATGTATAGTGAGAGCTTGATTTGTACTATTCAAGATTGTAATAAATATTTGTTTGAACAAAATTTCTGTTTGAATTCAAAATCTGTGTAACTTGTTCTGTTCGAATTCAAATTCAAATTCTGTGTAATTTATTTTATTCAACAAATATTTATTTAATCTATGAAAAACAAAATAGTACATTACCAAATGCATTTA
Source organism: Allium cepa (assembly GCA_030765085.1). Taxonomy (NCBI): domain Eukaryota; kingdom Viridiplantae; phylum Streptophyta; class Magnoliopsida; order Asparagales; family Amaryllidaceae; genus Allium; species Allium cepa. The sequence continues at coordinate 148,393,280 of CM060945.1, forward strand.
AATGAATATATATGTTTATTATCATCAAACAAAAACATATAAGCGCATATTCATACACTCCTTTGTACAGAGGAGCTTTTGCAATTTGGCAAAAGAGATAAATATATAAACATCGACCCACACGGTCGGAAAATAGAAAAACATTTCATATTTCCTATTTTTATTGCGTAGGCGTACCTTATTTAGCATTTTAAGCTAGCAGCTTATTATTTTTAGCAAATAGCACAACCAAATCCAGCCACACGGCTTCCAGGTACCTGTACTTACTCAATTTAAATATGTAAGTGTCATATAAATAAAGTTTATTAACATTTCACTCTTTTCTAAACAATTACAACACATGACTATGAAAAGCAATGTAACTAAACAACGTTTATAAGCAACTTATATGGTTTTTAACACTTACACAATTGTTTCAACCAATCCATACGCCATTTCATTTAATTTTAATAGTTTACAATACCATTTCTTACCTTCAATTTATTTTAACTCCAAACAAGCTCATATTCAATTCAATTGATTTCAAAATCAATTCTATTTCACTTTTATCAATTCATAGCATCTTAATTACTTCCATTTTCATCCAATGACAATTTCTTTCATGCAATTTGACGAGATTTATGTGAATAAACAAGTATTTATGTCTATAACCAATTAAATGGATTCAACTCAATTAAATTTCCTTTTTATTTTAATTCATGCACATCCATTTACTTAGCTCGACACATTCCATTTAAATTTTATTCACAATCCATTCATTTACATTTAAAACCATTCCATAAGTGTTTATTCCAAACTATTTTATTTAGCTCAAAGACAATCTAAGCTATTTCATTCAATAACCATTTCAATTTTTCTTATAGACTCCAAGTTATTTCAATTCCTTAACAATTTAAATGGTTTACAATTATTTATTTAAGAATTTCCATTCCATTAAATATTATCGGTAACTCACCGAATTTTATTTCAATTAAAATTCCTTTTTACTTGATTTAAAACCAATCCAATATCATTAAACTTAGTTTTAAGTTGAATTCAATTCAACTCTCTTCCATCTATTCAGCTTAAGTCAATTTACTTCATTTTATACTTAAGCTCATTCAATTTATTACAAAGCCATTTCCACTTATTTGGATTTTATTTTCACATCCAAACCATTATGATTTCAATCCATTACATTTCTTTTTTTCGATACATTTCAATTATATTTAATTTGTTAACACCTCAAATTAAATTTTAATTTATAACTCAAATTCTGAATCCACTATCCATTTTCAATTTACCACCCAATTTCATGAACTCATAATTTCAATTCCATTTACTTTATTGACAATTCAAGTCGAATTCAATTTATAACTTGAGTTTTATTTCCAAACTTCATTATTATCTCACAATTCAGCTTCTATTTAACTGCATTGGGTTCTCATTACATATTTCATTATCTAATTATTATCTAAATAGTCTTTTCCCAACTTATAATCCAAAACTTGATTTTAATCTCAAAATCTCTTCATTTCAATTTTCTTAAGTTCAGATTTATTTTATAATTCAAGTTTTGATCTTCTTTCTATTTTCCAATTCATCAAAAATATTTACTTTGGATTTTCTATTCCACTTTCAAAATTTACAAGTCACAACTTACTATTAACACAATCCCATTCATTTTAGGCTTGAATATATTCATCTTTTATTTTTAACTCAAGCCTTATGCTTATTTATATCCCAAGCATATTTTATTCCATGCATCATAATTCTTTTACACGTTATTCTTATTTATTCATTTCAATCCAATTTATTTCCATTTATTCAGGTATCTAATTCCACTTAATAATTCAATCGAATTCTAATTCCACTTCAATTTTATTTTAAATTCAGATTTATTTAATCTCAATTCGATTTCAACTTAGTTCGAATACAACTGGATATTATTTCAGCCTATTTAAATTAATTTTCAATCCAGTTAAATTTTATTTTCCAATTTAAGTAAATTTTATTTTTAACCTTTCACCTAAAATTCAAATTCCAACATTTAAATCTTATACTTCCTTTCTGATTTAAAAATCATCTCAATTTATAAGCTTACAACTATCTCATCAGGATTTTTATACACCCGACTTTTGGTTTCAAATTATTTTGAAATCCCCAACATCACAAATCACATTTCTCAAAAATCAAACCAACCCTGGTTTTACCCTCATCATATTTCTTTTAAAATCTTCAAAAACAACTAGCTTTTCTGAGCAAATCAAATTTTTGGCAGCAATCCATCACTTAGAAATTTGAAAATGAATACTGATGATGCGGCCGTCATCATTAGAATTATTTTCCAATAATCTAAGTGATTTCAACGCTATTTCGCTTCCAAAATCCCTTTCAAACAAATTTCCTTTCAAAAATACCTCTAAAACAATAATGCTACTTTTTCTATCTTCAAATACTTTGATAAACACTTCCAAAGTCTCAGGAATTTTAAATTTCCAAAGCCTGCTTAAATAAATTTTAACTATAATTCATTTATATATAGTTTATGCTTATACAGATTTCCATTTGATTGTATTTCAATTCATAAATTACATTTATAATTCATATTTATAGATTTCATTTTATAATGAATTTATTCCCTTAAGCTTTAGTTATGTTTTCAATTTCTAGTTAAATTTCCACTCAACAATGATAATAATTTAATACTATCCTTCCTAACATCCAAGCAACCATATATTAGCTAAAATAGTTTACAAAACTTTTATTTATATCAAAATATATTTTGGGTAAAATTATTTCATTTACCCATATTTAAAACAATACCGTGTCAATTGTTCTATTCAAGTGTTTAGAAACCCCTTCAATACAGTTGCGCAGACTGTGTCGACGAAGGTTCTATGTCACTCAATAAACCAATCAACACAATATTAAAACAATTTATATTCACTATCAAATACGCGCTCATATCTATTAATACGCTCAAACTTATTATAGAGTACTACGGACTCTATTTTAAATGAGTAATTCCCACCAGAGCCAAGGTTATCACCAACCTACGCTCTGATACCAACTGTAACAGCCTGCAAATCCGTACCCCTTGAATCAACACTATTCTACCAAAATCAACTCAAGTTGTACAGAAATACGAACCATTTGGGTTAAAGAAGAAGTGGTAGAAGAAGAGAATAGAAAACAACAACAGAATCTAACCATCGCAGCGGAGTAAAATATAATAGATAATAAATAATCTTTACTCAAAATCAAATATATCTGTTTACATATATTACATCATCGGAGTACATCAAATCACAGCTCACATCAATAACATACAACTGGATACACAACTACACAACACAGCGGAATATATATATATATATATATATATATATATATATATATAAAACAAGTATGAATGTACGTATCGTCATCCTGCTCGTCTCTTGAGCTCCACAGCATCATGTCCTGTATCCTATAATACTCGGTCTGACCCGAGCATTATAGTTAAATAACACCCGAGTCAGTCTGGAATACCAGCGTGAGAAAATCACACCCAATTGATTATTAAAGTTTTCAAAAATCCTTTGAAAACAAAAGCATCTCATAAGACCACACCACAAATAAACATGTCGGGTTTTTACCTTACGATAGCTAAAACAATTTTTATAGAAATCCTCTGATATTATAATAGGGTCTATATACAAATACTTATAAAATAGCCGAAATTGTTACATCTATTAAATTCCAGCTACTAGCCACAAAGTGGGTAATACAAACAAAACTCGTACAAGGCTCGTAGGGAGAATGGATTTCCAACCAATGACTAGGCACCGGGGTACCACCTGTCACAGCATGGGGCCTAGATCACCGTACCGAGGAGTACGCCCTCTCCCCTGCAACACAAGGTCGGAACTACCCCTTACTAGATAATCCCGAGTGAGATCACTCCGCGGTTGGGATCAACAACCGCCCACTAAGCCGAAATAAAAAGGGACATCTAGAATGGGATGAACGAGAGTGATTTTCGTGAATTTGAAGTTGGAAAAAGGAGGTGGCCATTAAGCTAGGAGAAAAGGAACAAAGGTAAGGTCTGTTGATTTCGATCGAAAACCTGGGATAAGAAGGAGACTTCGTGATTTAAAAAGAAAGGAAGGAGATATTTTCTTCTCCGTATTAAATGTGATTTTACTGAAAGGAAAAAAAAAGAAACAAGGATCGAATGATTTGATGAAAGTGTATTTGAAACGAAACCAGGCGGCTTGATTTGATAAAATCTCGGCTGAAAAGAAAGTTGAATTGATTACCTATATTATTTTATTCCAACCCCAAAATATCTCGTTTTCAAAGGCAACTTACAAATTTCAGACTCCTAACGATACATGCCGCCAGACATTATAATGTTATATCCCTATTCCGAACGCACTGGAAAAGGTTTCAAGTCCTAATTCGATCGTATGGAGAAGATAGCATTCTGGACACAGTTATCAAATTGAATTTCGATATAAATTTTAGCGCGTTTATATAACGTATGCTCACATAACAACTCCAAACTCTACGAAAATTGAAACCCGATAATAATTTAATATTACGGATCCAATGGAACTGGTTTCATTGAATTCTGAGATTGTGCCTCGGAAGGTTATTTTTAAATTCAATTTAAACGATGAAATTTTCAAAACTGAACAAACCACTGTTAATTTTGATTTTACAATTTCTATTACTCTCAGTACTATCAATGTAAATTTTTCAAGCCTTCAAATATAATTTTAATAGGCTTAAAACTCATATTTCATATTTTATCCAATTCAAATTATTTAATTCAACAATTTAATTGTCAAACAAATTATGATATTCGTAATTTAAGTTGATAATTAACCTCTAAATAATTAAAATCAATTAAATAAATGCTTGAAAATTCCGGGTCGTCACAGGGGTGTGCCGATACCATGTACAAGTTGTACTATCGAATTAACCATAGAGAGGGAGAATATGGTTTAAAATAAATTCGTAGAATAATAAAAATTATAGCATAGATAATAACAGAGTAAATGCCGAAATAAAAGCAATATGCAGATTTACCTAGCCTCGGAAATACTTGCCTACTACTACTCCTAAGATTTTTACTAAGATCAAACAATTTACCACTTACATACCCTATGAACTTGTGGCTATGGCTTGCTTGATTGTTCTAAGCCTAAGCTCGGGGCCTGTCTCAACTCTATCCCTGAGTTGAAAATTTCTCATACTACGCCCATCCTTGTTAAAACTAGAGTTTTATAAAATTTAAAAAACAAATTACAATAAAAACTAAGAATAAAACCCTAATTTTTACTATTATATTTAAAAAAGGTCTAGTCCAATTCTAAACGACAAAAGAATGCAGTCTTTTCTTCCAGCCCGTTCCCTTTAGTTTGCAAGCAGAACCCTCTTTTCTTTGTTTTTCTACAGTTCGACTTTTCTAGGGTTTCAATTTGAAGTTGCCATTCTTCGATCGAGTGATGGAATTATGCTTATCTCTCTTATCGATCTATTGCTTTGCTCGTGAGAAGTTTTATGCCTTCGTTTGCTGCACGGTTGAGTATTTTCTGGTTGAAAACTTTGGTACAGTTTTTTTGATTAGGGTTTATTTTGGTATTTTGAACTCGATGACATTAATTGTCGATGATGATTTGGCTTATATAGTAATCGATGCCTCTGATTCCATATGCATTTCGAATATTCTTTGATTCCATCTTGTTTGTTGATTTTTTGATCGACGGTTCCGACTAGTCATCTTTGATATATATATATATATTGATTTCAACATGCGTATTTTTTTTCATTGCTGTTTCTAACCGTTTACCCAATCATGTTTGACTTTACGCATATTTTCTAATGCGTTTCACATGTATTTGCATTTGCCTTAATTGTTAGAAGCCACTGATTTTCACCTAAGTATTCTCCCGATGATCGGATATGTGATTTCTATTCTTGGTTGATATGTCGATAGTTCCCTGATGTTTTTTTAAGTCTGTACTGCTTAGTCATGAAGTTGTTAACACTTTTATGATGATAGTGAAGTGTTGTTGCCTTGTGTATGTGAATTGCTTTGTGCATTGTATTGCTGCTATACATGTCCGTTACGCACCTGTGCACACTTTGCAGTCTCAACTTGTTCTTACACTTGTATATGCTTATGTGTGCGCACCATATTGTAGTTTAATGCTTGTGTGTGCACCATATTGTAGTTTGATGCGTGATGTTGTGCACATGGTTCTCTGTGTATGTGCGTGCTTATATGTGAGCACCATGTTATTGCTATTGTATATGGCTATGTTACACTCGGCATGTTGTTGTGCGTACACCTTCTTGTTTTGCTTCACCTACTCTCGACTTGTGTTGTGACACTCACTTGCTGTGCAACCTGCTGCATCTTGCTATTTTGTATGTGCATGTCTTTATTTGTTACATGTATGCTTGTCTTCTGTGTACTTCCTCTTTTTAAACTCCCTTGTGCACATGGCTTGTTGTTGTGTTTTGCTGTGTGCTGCTGTTGTACTTAAGTTTCTGTTTTGCCTTGTGCATCATTTTGCTGGTCTCGTTGCACCTTTATGTACATTGTGCACTTGTGCTTATGCACCTGATTCCATCTTTGTGTACTTGGCCTTGTGCATTTCTTTGTATTCTGGCCCGCCTATAAAATTTGCATTATTTCTTTACCGCACTTGTGTTTTTGGCCTGCAACTTTATGCACTTTGCCTTGAGCTTTGAGGATGCTATGATTTTGTGCTTTTTTTTGTACTACATATCGGTGCACCTGGTCTTGTTTGTTGTACATGTTTTTGCCTGCTTCTAAACTATTTCTATGTTCATGTTTTTCTTTTGCTTGTGTTGAGCCATTTAGCTTGACCTTGCACTGCTTGTGTTGACTTGCCCACAAAAGCACTTTGTTGAGTGCTTGGGCTTGACCTTGCTGCACCTGACCTAGTTGACCTTAATTTTGGGTCTAAAATCGAGTTGATGAAAATGTGTTTTGTGTATATGCTTAGCCTTATGGCATATACAGTGATACACTGTGCATGTCGTGAGTTGCTCATGTACATTATTGATATTTTAGTGCCTATTTCAAAATATGAAAAGAAAAAACCAATAGATTAAGGCAACGATGAGTTCAAAAATATATATATTTTTGTAGTTTGATTTTTTTTTCTTTTTACTACATTATTATTTGGCACGCAAAGGAGGTGTGTGGATAAAAACAAATTGAGCAAGAGGATGAAAAATCGAATTCGAGCGAGTGTGGTTAAGAGTAATTGTTGTATTTAAAAGTGTGTTATATGAGAGTGTAAAATATTATTGTATATAAGAGTGTAAGATATTGTGGAAGCTATGCTGTAATTGTGTGTTGTTAAAATTGTATTGAAATAAACAATTTGTTGAAATAAAATTTTATTTTTTTCTTCTATTTATGATTTTACAGTAGTGCTATATCAAATGCATTTAAAAATATATATGTTTATTATCATCAAACCAAAATCATAAACTGCTATATTCTACAATCTCCCTCTTTTGATGATGACAAACATATATTAAGATTTGTGACAAATAGATATGTTTGATGTGTTGTAATCAAGCTCCCCCATTTAAAACTCCCCTTACAACTAGACTCCCATACATAGATGCATGCAATTAAAAAATATCCTAAATGCCAAAAAAATTATTTAAAAATAATTGCATGACTAAAACAATTGTTAAAAAATAAAACAAACTCTTGAATAAAAAACCAACTCTTGAATATCATTAAGGTCATTACTCAACCAACAAAATCTTAATCTCTCTTCCCCTTTTGTTATCATTAAAATATAATAATAATTGATATAGGGATTAATTTTGATTAAAACCATAAACCATATAGAGAGAAATATATATTTAAAATTCAAATTAATTAAACAAAATTCATAATATTTTATATATTAGACACAAATTCCACTTTAGAGTGATGATTGGATTTTGGTTTAGGGAAAATTTTATACAGAACAACAATGTGGTATTTTGAACGAAGGATTTTTTTGTAAATTACTCTTTTGAAAATTATACAAAAAATGTTAAGTGCTTTCTAACCATGCATAACCGTTAGACTTTTAATTGAAGTTAGTACTTACTTAAAAAGGAATGTCAAGCATTTTCTAACCATGCATAACCGTTAGGACTTTTAAATTAGGTTAGAAATCACTTGAATATTTGTCCCTCTCTTATATCGGTGTTGTATCCATGCATAACTACGAGGATTTTTAAATGAGAATTAAAGCACATATATAAAGATTAAAGCTATTCACCCATGCATAACCGTGAATGCTTTTAAATGAGAATGGGTATTTTGGGATAGAATTATAAATTGCACTAAAAATATAATTTCTTGTTTTTCGAAATACCAATTTCTAGACACTATATTAAATTTTGGTGTAGAGATTGCAAGAAGGATGATAGCGATAGAAATCATCATGGAATATGTACTAATTTTAAAAATACTATAAAACTTATTCAATTTTCATGAAATTTTTAACATATACTTCCTCTAGCTGTGTAGTATAATTTAATCGCTACCCATCACTTTCTTTATCACTGTTAATAGTTTTTGATAAATTTCAAAATGTTCAAGCAGTCAACAACCATCTTTTTAGAAGTAACTTTCTTACTGAAGTAAACAAGTGTATTTTTATTTAAGAAAATTGAAGTAAAGAAGTGAGTTAAAAAACTCTAAATCCAAAAATGATTGTGAAAATCTATTTTCTACAAAGAGTTTTGTAAAATGATGTCTGCTAATTTTAAAATTAGTTGAAAATACAAATATGATTTCAAATGAAGTGATATTTGATATCACTTGTACTCTAGTTGCCTAAAATGTTATATTATTAAACAAGTAGACCTGTACTCCACAATATCACTCGAATTGATTCAAAAATTTTCAGTAAATCCATTTACATCTAACAAAGGTAAAAACATTTAAATAGGTCAAAAGCACACATAGTAAAAATTCTCCAGCCACTAATTTGTTAGTTTTCATTAAAGGGTAATGAAAGTTAATTGTCATAAGAAAACAATTCACCATTCTTGTTTTGAAAATTCAGTCCATTTGAAACCACTATTTGAAAGCTTTAAGTCCATAATTTGATTTAGTAAAAAAACATTAAAGTTTTAGATATTCTAAATTGAAACTCACCAAAATTGGTTTTGATGAATCGCTTAAAGGTTATATCTAAAACACTACAACTTGTTTGCATAGATCGAAGATGATTTTTAAGAAATGTATTGAAATGATTATTGTTTTTCAATATTTTACAAAATAAATCAGCAAAATCTCAAAATAATAAAGTTGTCAGTTAGATTTCTAGAATTTTATGAAGTTCAAAATTCGTAGTAAAGGTGTTCAAGTTATGATTAAATTACTACAATTATGTTGAGAAGTTCTAAAACAGTTGTCAAACAATACACTGAATGATTTGCAAAATTTCAATGGTTTAAGTTCGAATTCTGGAAGAGCACAAAATAAAAGTTTACATAATTTACTCTGTAACGACCCGCAAATCCGTACCCTTGAGTCAACACTATTCTATCTAAATCAACTCAAGTTGTACAGAAATACGAACCATTTGGGTTAAAGAAGAAGAGGTAGAAGAAGAAAATAGAAAACAACAACAGATCTAACCATCGCAGCGGAATAAATATAATAGATAATAAATAATTTTACTCAAAAAAAATTAAATATCTCTGTTTATATATTACATCATCTAAGTACATCAATCACAACTCAACATCAATATCATACAATGGATACACAACAACTCAAGATACACAACAACTCAAACAGCGGAATATATAAATATAAAACAAGTACGAATGTACGTATCGTCATCCAGCTCGTCTCCTGAGCTCCACAGCATCATATCCTGTATCCTATAATACTCGGTCTGACCCGAGCATTACAGTTAAATAATACCCGAGTCAGTCTGGAATACCAGCGTGAGAAAATCACACCCAGTTGATTATTAAAGTTTCAAAAATCCTTTTGAAAACAAAATCATCTCGTAAGACCACGCCACAAATAAACGTGTCGGGTTTTTACCTTACGATAGCTAAAACAATTTTTATAGAAATCCTCTGATATTATAATAGGGTCTATTTACAAATACTTATAAAATAGCCGAAATTGTTACATGATTAAATTCCAGCTACTAGCCACAGAGTGGGTAATACAAACAAAACTCGTACAAGGCTCGTAGGGAGAATGAATTTCCAACCAATGACTAGGCACTGGGGTACCACCTGCCACAGTACGGGGCCTAGATCACCGCACCGAGGAGTACGCCCGCTCCCCTGCAACACAAGGCCGGGAACCCCCTACTGGATAATCCCGAGTGAGATCACCCCACGGTTGGGATCAGCAACCGCCCACTAAGCCGAAATAATAAGGGACATCTAGACTGGAATGACCTCACCCTGCTTGGGTGCTACCCACCTGGCCTCGCTGCATAACCCCTGATTTTCAGTCATTCCCATTTGATGAGGCTTGAGGCTAAGCGTTACCTTTTACAGAACATGTCCCTTAGAATGCTCATCGTCCACCTGACGATGTTTCGCAAGCATTCATCCATACAAGTCCGTCCCGAGTTCGAACGGAACCGAAGGCACTATTCCTACTACATCCATTTTGGAAATATCCTCAGGATTAGTAGCGACTAGCCCTTGCACTTCACTGCTCCATCTTCGAATCCAAACTCGTTTTCACGAAACGTATAAACTGGATCGAAGTGGTTTTCGAGAAATAAATCTCGATCCCGGTCTCTTCGAAACGATCAACGCATTTTTGTCCAATATAGATAGTCGGTTATTTAACTATCAATTAATATGCATAAACATCCCTCAACCAATAAATAATTTCCCAATTTTTTTTATTTATCTCAAAAATATCTTCACAAGATATACTTTCACTTTTCAAATTCCTTTGTAAACAGTTTTCACAACTACCTGCCTTTCTCAGAATAAATTCCAAGTATTTCTATTTCCACTGGAATCTCCAAGCACAAAACTTTAGATTTTTAAAATAATTTAAAACACTTCACTTTTAAAAATATACTTTAAAACATTTTTATTAAAATTTCTAAATAATTTGTAAAAAATACATGCTATATGAATATTTGAAAATAAGGTTAATTAAATATAAAACTAGATTTCTATTTTTAAAAAACAAAATACTAAGTTACTTCTTAATAATTACTGCTTCAATAGATTAAAAGAAAATATTTACTTTAGACTTTAAATGATAGAAATAAATTTTACGAAACTTGCTTTCTTTACAAACAACTTTAAAACATTTAATTTATATTTAAAATATTACTTTAAAACGTACTTGGTTATCCAGAGAAAAAATTCCAACTTCAATCACTTAAATCAATTTCCCAAATTGATTTCCAATTCACTTTATTTTGAAATAAGTTCCTTTAATTACTCAATTCATCTCATAATTCATTAGTTATGGACTTATTATTATTGTTATTATTTCCCATTTGATTTTACATCTTTTTGACTGAAATATACGAATTTCAGCTTTTCCCAATTTCTTCTTTATTCTTCTTAAATAATTTAAACCTTGAATTTTAAATAAATGTTTTAATCATACTGAAGTTTAAAAATTCATTAATCTTCTGTTTATTCAAAATTTCCCTTCCATATACGGAATTTTATTTATTAGAATTTAAAACTATTATTATTCTTATCCAATTCATTTCTAATTTATTTAAATTCTCTATAATTATTTCACTTACAAATTTTCTTCATTTTATTTCCAAAATCCAATTCTATATATCTTGATAAATTAGTGCACCGGAACATATTCAGGTAAACCATAACATCCAATATTCCAATTGTCAATAATATTCATCACAGAATATAAAATAATCACAACAGAGGGTAGTAAATAATTTAAATAAATGTTGAGGGATCCAGTTGGATCCCTCCAACCTGTTTTCCCTTCATCCACAGATGTTAGCACAATATAATATGCCAATTCCAGAATATATCACACTATAGCACATCAAACAATTCAACCATCCAAACAATTATTTAAATTTTTATCATTTAAAATTTAAATTTAAATTCAACTGAGTGAGATTAACTCACCTTTGTCCTTTAATCTGCAATCCAATCCAAACCGGCTTGTTTCTCTTCAATTTTAGACCTTGAATAACTTTATATGATTTATTATCATTTGAACTAACATTAATTACCATTTTTCAATTTAATTACCTAGGAATTTTATTTAAACTAATTTTCCTTTAATAAATCATTTTAGTGACTGAAATAATTAAATAAGTTTATCAAATGAGTTGATCACCATAATCCATTAATTTACAATAAATTACTAAGACAAAAGGTGTGTATGTTTTAGATAGATATACTTATATATATATATATATATATATATATATATATATATATATATAGCCTTTTTTTCTTCTAAAACCCATATTTTTAAAATCAAGTTATATAGATTAAAAATCTTATTTTGATATAAACTCCTCAACATTTAAAATCTCTATATATTTTCAAAATCTTTCTGAAAATAATTTACCGATAAACGAACTAAAAAAATCAATAGATTAAACTCAAAAGTTTAAACTTGAGTACTAATAACTTAAAAATGTTTAAAATAAATTAGTCATTACATAACAATTTATGAATTTGTAGATATTCGTTTTTAATATGTTTTACAATATACATACCATCCTAATACTTAATTTAAAATTAAACAGCAAAATTAGAAATACAAGTGTATATTTATAAGTATAATTTTCCCTCTGTACCTAACAAACATAAATTTCTTTACTGTCTATATACTTCTTTGACTAAAAGTTTTTTTTTCTGTTTGAAACAGTTTATACTAAAAATTAAAATAATTACCATTTCAATATTTTTTAAATTTCAAAATAAAGAGAGAGAAAAAACAAGAAGATGCTCACCCCAAATCGTGACACACATCTCGCTCTAATTCCCAAACCAATGCGGTTACCTGCAACCTCACAGAGCCGCCTAGCCCCGCCCAAAACCATAACCTCAACGCCATACGCGCTCCTCCCTAAGCCCACGCGTACGCACGTAAACCCTGGCCTCGTCTCTCGAACACGAGCTCAAGCCACGAAGTACTCCAAACTAGACGGCAAACCCTAACTAAGCTTCGCGACCCCTTTTCCCCTTCCAATCAACTGTCGCTTCGATCGAGCTCGCCTCTTTGGGTTTCGCGATTTCAATCGACATTTTGTTTTACGAATCGACCACTTAAGAATTGAAAAAAAAAGAGGATGAGGAGAAGGAGTCGAGTTTGATTCATTATAAAATACCCTCCTGAGTTCAACCATTGATTTCCTCCTCTCTTTTTTTTATATAATTTTTGTCGTCTAAAGTAAGATAAGAGTAGGACGAATTTAGATTGAGGAAAGTGGCATATAAGAGAAGATTTGGTTATTAATTTAATTCAATTAAATTATTCTAGGCATTTATCAATCGTACGACCCAACAGTAACTCCAAACAATGCGAAAATTGAAATCCGATAATAATAAAACATTACGGATCCAATGGAACTGGTTTCATCGAATTCCGAAGCTGTGCCTCGGAAGGCTATTTTTAAATTCAAATTAAATGATATAAAATTTCAAAACTGAACAAACCACTGCTAATTTAAATTTTACAACTTCTATTATATCCAGTACTATCAATATAAATTTTACAAGCCTTCAAATTATTTTAACAGGCTTAAAATTCCAGATTCAACCATTTACCCAACTCCTAATTATTAAATTCTATTATTTAATTATCGAACAAATAGCGATGTTTGTAATTCAAGTTAAAATTACTCTATTGAATACTTAAAATCAATTAAATATTCCGATTTTTAGATGTTTGAAAATTCCGGATCGTCACATACTCTCTACTTTCTAAAACATCTTGAATTTTGCAAATTAGTATTAATGAATTCAGATATGGCAATTATACTATGGTAGTGTCAAAAAAACAGAAACAAAAAAACGGGTTTAGAGATCATATATTTACTTTCCTTTAATGTCATATCTTTTCTCACCATATTTCTCCAAAGTATTTAGATGTCCACCTTATTTTTCTAGGCAGGGGAACATTAGAATTATTTCTCCTCAACTATATATATAACAACTCAAAGTTACCTTTATCGTAGTTGTTCCTTAGCCTGTTTCTGTACCTAAATGTTAGAGGAAGTGAGTGGTCTAGCAAAGGATGTAGGATAACTCTTAATTTTATTTGTAACCTTTAGTACCCAACTTTGTCTATATGATAAACCATTAGCATATACGATTATACCCTTGGAAACCCAAACTTCTTTAAATTTACGAAAATTCACATTTATTCCTTTTGGACCCTAAATTTGGTTAATGATTTTGTGTTTGTTCCTATTCAACAATTATTTATTTATGGCCAGTTTTCCAAAAATTAAACAATTTGAAAAATAGTTGCGACATTTGATATTATCACGATTCCTTTTCTTAACTGGTTTAACTTTATTATATTTGAGTCCTTTTCTGTTTTCTCTGATAATCTATCTTCCTGAAAACATATTTAGGGGTTTTTGTCCCTTTTAAAATTTTCTTATTATTGATTCAAGTTGTTGAACCTTAGATCTAAGAGCATTGTCTTCATTCAAAGTGAGGTGCATCTTTCAATGGAATTTACACTTTTTGTGTCGCCTTTGTTTTGAAAGTCAAAATTTCATTTCGAGGATTTTTATTTTAGTCTTAGACCTATTAATTTCTTCCTCTAGAGACTGACACTTTTCACATTCTGAGTTAAATTTTCTAGTGATTTCAATCATCGGTTCTAGCTAACTATTGATACTGAGTAAACTATTTTTCTTAGATTCCATTTTATTATATCATTGCTGAAGTCGATCAACGTTTAAGTTTAACTTGTGATATTCCATGAGCAAATCATCATAGGATAAGTAGCTACCTCATTTATTTCCTTGTTTCTGTCACTTGATTCTTCCATCATACACATATTTGCTTCTTCTTTCTCACTGTTGTTCTCCTCGTCTTCCTCTTCACTCTCATTCCAAGTAGCTATGAAACTCCTCTTTCGCTTCTTTGCTTTTTCGAGTCGATTCAATGGACAATTTGGCTTGATGTGACCTGACTTCTTACGTCTATGGCATAAGACTTCTTTATTAGAATCATCCAGAACTTGGGCAATGCTGGTTTTTATTCGTTGGTTTATAGCTGGATTTCTGTGCTTTCTAGTCCACTTTTTGAATCGCTTCATCAATAAAGCTAGCTCAGCTGCAACATCATCATCATCCTCACTATCGGTTGTACCTTTAAAGGCAATTGATTTCTTTTTCGAATCTCCAGCTCACATTCTTCTCCGACCTTCAATTCCCTCTCACAAGTGATGAGATTTCCAATTAGTTCCTCCAATTTAAGTTATTTCAAGTCTTTGGATTCCTAAATTGCAGTCACTTTCGCTTCAGAACTTCTTGGGAGGATTCTTAGAATTTTTCGTACCATCTCCAATTCCGTGTAAGCTTTTCCTAGCATTTTGGATTTGAACACTATATCTTAAAATCATCTATATTTCCTTTATATTTTCATCTTTCATCATTATGAAATTCTCATATTCATTGCTGAATATGGCTAGATGTGCTTCCTTGTGCACCTTCATAAGTTATTTCAAGCGTATGTCAATTTTCATGCGCAGTTACGTAGTGAGAAACACGATTGTATTCAGTTTTATCTAATGCATAAATAATAGAATTCTTAGCCATTGAATTTGACTGATATAAACTAAGCTTATTTACATCCCACTTTTCTTTTGTCTTAGGAACTTCATGACCATTTATATTTACCGTAGGCAGACTATAATCAATTTCAACTATATCCCATGCATCTATAGTATCTAGAAAAAAATTCATCATACTTTTCCAATACGAATAATTTGTACCATGAAACATGGGTGGCCTAGTAATAGATTGTCCTTGAGAAAAAATATTATTAAAACTAGCCATAGTTTAAAAAAAGTGAATTTGACAACTTGGCTCTAATACCACTTATAAGATTGAATTAACCCTAAAGGGAAGTTAATAGGGTTTATAATAAATTCATAGAATAATGAAAATTGTAGCACGGATAATAACAGAGTAAATATAAAAATAAAAAAACACACAGATTTACCCAACTTCTTCAATACTAGCCTACTATTGTCTCCATGATTTCTACTAAGACTAAATAATCGACTGCTTACACACTCTACAAACTTGTGACTATCGCTTATCTGATTGTTTTACTCTTAAGCTTGAAACCTTTCCCCAACTCCATCCTCCAGTTGAGAATTTCTTAAACTATCTCTCGTAGTTTGGTCCTAGTTAAAACTAGAATTTTCTAAGATTTAAAAAACAAACTACAATAAAAAAACAACCCTAATTCGTACAAATATAAAGAAAAAAGGTCTGACCCAATTTTAAACTACACGGTAGAATGCTATCTTTGGTTTTCTTCCAGCCAATTTCCTTTAAACTACAAGCCGATCCCTCTTTTCTTCATTCTTCTTCAATTCGACTTTTCTAGGGTTTCAAATTGAAGCCACCAATCTTCGATCGAGTGGTGGAATTTCGCTTGTCTCTCTTGTCGATCAATTACTTTGCTCATGAAAAGTTTCATGCCTTTGGTTGCTTCACAGTCGAGTATTTTCTTGTAGAAAACTTTGGTATAATTTTTTGGATTGGGGTTTATTTTGCTATTTTGAACTCGATGATATTAATTGTCAACGATGATGGCTTATATAGGAATCGATGCCTTTGATTCCACATACATTTCGAATATCTTTTATTTCAAATATTTACATCCTCGTTTGTTGGTTTTCCAATCAACGATTCTAATTGGTTCATCTAGTATATATATTCTTTGATTTTGGTTGAATATTTCAACATGCGTGTATGTGTGTTTCTTTGTTGTTTTTAACCGTTTACCCAATCATGTATGACCTTGTGCATATATTTTTAATGCGTCTTCATATGTATTTGCATTTGCTTTTATCATTGTGGAGCTACTGATTTTCATCTGGGTACCCTGATGATAATATGTGATTTCTATTTTACACTGATATGTCGATAATTCCCTAACGTTCGTTTTGAGTGAAGTTCAACTGTTTGGTCATGAAGTTGCTGGCACTTTTGTGAAGATAGTAGAGTGCTGCTGCCTTGTGTACATGCATTGCTTTATGCATTGTATTACTGCTATACATGTCTGTTTTGCACCTATGCACGCTTTGCGGTCTCAACTTGTTGTTGCACTTGTATATGCTTGTGCGTGCGCGCACCATGTCGTAGTTTGATGCTTGCTGTTGTGCATATGGTTTGATTTGTGTGTGCGCACCATGTTGTTGCTGTTGCATATGGCTATGGTGTGCTCAGCCTGTTGTTGTGTATATGCCTTCTTGTTTTGTTTCACCTGCTCACGACTTGTGTTGATCACTTGCTGTACACCCTATTGCATCTTGCTATTGTGTGTGTGTGCATGCATGTCATTATGTGTTGTATGTGTACTTGTCTTCTGTGTACTTCCTCTTTTTAAAATCCCTTATGCACATAGCTCATTCCTATGTTGTGCTATGCATTGCTGTTGAAATCAAGTTTCTGTTTTGCCTTATGCATCCTTTTGCTAGTCTTGGTGCACCTTTCTGTACTTTGTGCGTTTGTGCTTGTGCACCTAGTTCCATCTTTGTATACTTGACCCAATGCATTTCTTTGCATTTTGGCCTGCCTCTAAACTATGCATTACTTCTTCTTTGTTGCACATGTATTTTTGGCCTGCACCTTTGTGCACTTTGCCTTGAGCTTTGAGGTTGCTATGCTTTTGTGCACTTGATTTTGTACAACATAATGGTGCACCAGGTCTTGTTTGTTGTACGTGTTTGTACTTGCTTCTTAACTATTTCTATATTCATGTTTTTCTTTTGCTTGCGTTGAGCCATTTAGCTTAACCTTGCACTGCTTGTGTTCACCTATCCACTAATGCATTGTGTTGAGTCTTTGGGCTTGACCTTGTTGCACCTAACCTGGTTGACCTTGCTGTTGTGCCTGAAATTGAGTCGATACAAATGTGTTTTGTGGATGTGCTCAGCTTTATGGCATGTATATTGATACATTGTGCATGCTGCAGGTTGTTCGTGTACATTATTGATATTTTTAGTGCTTATTTCAAAATATAAAAAGAACAAAACCAATAGACTAAGGCAATGTAGAATTCAAAAATATTTATATTTTTATTGTTTAAATTTGTTTCTTTTTTTCTTTTTACTATGTTCTTATTTGACCGGCAAAGCAAGTGATTAGAGGAAAACAATTAAAGCAAGAGAATAACAAATTGAATTCGAGTGAGTAAGGTAGGAGTGATTGTTGTATTTGAAAGTATGTTGTACATGAGAGTGTAAAGTATTATTGTATATGAGAGTATAAAATATTATGAAAATTATATTATAATCATGTACTATGGAAATAAACTATTTGCTGAAATAAAATTTCATTTGTTTACTTCTATATGCGATTTTACAATAGTGCTGTATCAAACACATTTAAATATATATGTTTATTATTCTCAAACAAAAATCAAACCGATATATTCTACATATGTGTTAGCCCAAGAGAATATTCACATGTGTACCCCATATCACCTCATTTTTTGTATTATCCGATAGTATTACTTAGTAGTACTCTTGGATTGTATGGATATAGAGGTGGGGATGTTTCATTTAATAGCAGAGCAGGTTTAGAACAATACATCATATATAAGAGACGCAAGTCAAGATCTTAGATGAGACTTAGATTTTCTATCCCCATGGGTGTGTTAGATAGTTACCATATAATTAGGGATAGTAGGAGTTTATGATGATTACTGAGATAATCATATGGAGACATATTTGTTATCTTTTATATGTATTAGATATTTGGATTTTTGAAATTTTGTGCATGAAAACATAAAATGATTGACCTTGGGTGGCTTAATATCAAATTGTTGTGTTTGATTTGGTTTTAATCAGAGTGCATAGTGGAAAATCTATTTATCAGCTTTCTATTGAGTGCATTGGTCATTATTTCTTATGTGTTTAGCTATTGATAATTGTTGTATTGAATTTAATTTTTATTATTGTTGGTTGAATAATTTTGTGTCTTTATAATAGTTCTGAAATGGTTTTTTTATTCGTTACCCGCTATTAATAAATATGTATGATCTTTTTCGTATTTATTGAAATGGTTTGTTGTTTAATACATAATCAAAGGATGTTTGAAAATTTTTGATCAAAAATTTCTTAAGAATACAAATACAAATAAATATATGTATATATGTAAAGTATGAAGATTGCTTATTGAGATGTGATGTTTAAAGTATTAAAAAGTGATTTCTTAATTGATATGTATTTAAAAAATGCATGTAAATGTTTTATGATAGATGAGTGTTTGTTATAGAAAAGATTTCATACATATAACTTATTAGAAAATGTTTTAATTGGAAATATTATGATAAAATATAGTATTTGATGAAGTTTGATGTAAACTAATAATTGTTTTATAAAGGCAAGTATGTTTAAGGATTTGTGTAAACAATGCTACAGAAATTTTCGATATGAATCGTGTTAATCTATCTACTGAGTGTTTTAAGAATCTGGTCGATTCAGGTGCACATGTATTCAATAGGGATTCCTAAACACTAAAACGAAATATTTGGATACAATATTTTGAATATATGTGTGTAGAGAGAGAGAAAATCAAAGTATTGTGAAAAGGTTAAATATTTTAAATAATATTATAAGATATATTGAAAAGAAATGATGTTTGAAATCAATATATGTAATGGTTTTAGAAATAATAGTTTATATTTTTGTTGTGAAATGTATTGTGAAATATCTTTTTTAAGTTTGGATACATTTTAAGTGATGTTTGCAGCCATTGGTATTAATGGGCAGCTAAGGTTGCTGGCGAGGTAGTATTGATTACATGGTCAATATTGCAAAAATTGATATTAGTAAAGTACTAAAATACGTGGTGAGGCAACGTCATTATATTTTATAATACTTGAAATTTGAGAATGTATATATGTATATTTGATGAATGTTTTATTTTAAGAAAAGGAAGATTTCTTTTTGATCATGTTCATTATTAATTGTTAAAGGGTAGAATTTGTTTTGTCTTGATTTTGGAATTTGAAAAAGAATGGATTTTGATAATTTTCTTTTGGATGTAAAAGAAATTTTTAGCGATAAAGTATTTTGGAGATTATAAAATTTATGATATTTGATGGAGTTGTTTATTAGAGAATTATTTGGTAAGACATGTAATTTTAGTTTTAAAATATTAAATTTTATGAATATGTTTAAATCTCCTCGATAATATATATCTGAAGAGTTTTGACAAGAGGTTAAATATTTATATATTTTGAGATGTTAATATATTCATTGAAAAGGTATGCGTTTTATAAATAAACAGAAAGAATTTGTCTAGGCTAATTTTCCAAAATTATGAATATGAACCATTTGAAAAAGGGAAAGATTTTATAAATCGATGATGGTATGTTAAATAAAAAAAATTCTGAACTAAAACAGCTTTTTCCCTCGTCATTAGATACTTCTTAGACACTATCGCTTCTATTGAACAATAAAGTTCATATTTACTACTCATCGGCTTTCCACTATTACAAAAAACACCATTTCACAACTGCCAAAAACAGTTGTAATAGGTCTATTACAACAGGTAGCCACCCGTCGTTACATCCAAAGTTGTAATAGGTCCATATATTTTTGCAAGGGTCTTCGGTGGTTGTAAAATAATTTTTCACAACTACTTTTGGCTATTGTAATTTTTTTCACAACTGCTATTGGCAGTTGTAAAAGATTTTTACCACAACTGTAATTGGCAGTTGTGGTAAAAGGAATGCAAAATTAAAATAATAAATTTTAATTACATTTTGCAAGTGCAGCAAGAAACAGATAAGCAATAGAAAAATTTGATATAAATTCAAAGGCATCATAATCCATTTATAGAGAAGACATCCCAACATTATTTTCAAAACACAAATATAAATCATATACAGTAATATATATCCATTCTTTATTGTTAAAGATGATTACAAATTTGGTAGTTGGATCATATTCAACTAGAATACAATCTTATCACATTATGTTATACCTCTGTTGCTTCAGCTGCCCGAACGTGCTAGCACATTCTCAGGCAACTCTGTCCCTAGTAAGAATCATGTGTTCATGTCGCTTCGACGTAATGTTGCTTTAGACTAGACTATAAACTGATGATGCTCCTCCAGACCTTTAATAATCATGCCTTATTCTTGATTCTGTAATATTGTCTACGGGCAAATGAAATAACTAATAAGAGAACTAATCAAGTGTATACCATATTAAATTATGCTTTTATTGACACATCCATGGGTATTAATGTACTCCAATGAATATAACGCCTATCAAAAGCAGTACCTATCAGAAGCAGCATTTAGAATCAAAATTGACTAAAAAAAATTATGCACAAAATTAAAGCCGATTAATTTTTTTTCTTCAAAATAATCTAAATAGAGTATCAAGGGTATGTTTAGAATATATATTAAAGCATTTTAGAATACACCAAGTTAAACAATGATCATATTCAATGAGATAGCCCAGAGTTATAAAGCCTAAACATTTAACTCAATCTTTCTACAATTAGAGATTATAAATTTTTAAAAATAAAAAAAAGTTGGCTAAAAAAAACACGAAAACCAAAATGGAACACTAGCAAGTAAATTAATTTTGAATAATTCTTTTTTTACATAATTAATTACTAAGAACATATTATTAATCATTAGCTAACTATAACAAACATTGTTAATATGAGTAGTTTTTATATGTTCATAAAAATTAAATCAAAATGTAGAAAAGTACCTTCAGCTGTAATCCCGCTAATGCACTAACGATCGAATCTGAACTTAGTGAATCTAGCACCACGAACTTTGAGTAGGGCTTTGATTTGAGCCTTCCCTCCCTGGTCGAATTCACCCTTTCCTAAAGCATGCTAGCAACTTGGTCACACTCATTAGAAACATTGGACATCACTTTGCCCGTGCATTTTGTAACGATCCGGAATTTTTGGATATTTGAAATTGAAATATTTAATTGATTTTAAATATTTAAAAGTTAATTTTTAACTTGAATTTCAAATATCACTATCTGTTGGGTGATTTAATTATTGAATTTAATGATTGGAAATTGGGTAAAATATTGAATTTGGAGTTTCAAGCTCGTTAAAAATAATTTAAAGGCTTACAAAATTTGTATTAACAATACTGAAGATAATAGAACTCTTAGAATCGAATTTAAAGGTGAGTTGTTCAGTTTTGAAAATATATCGTTTATAGAGGCAATTAAAAATAGCCTTCCGAGGCACAGTCTCGGAATTCAACGAGACTAATTCCATTAGATCCGTAATAGTGTATTATTATTGGATTTCAAATTTTGTAGCATTTGAAGTTATCGTGTGATCGTACGGTATATAAACGTGCTATAATTTATATTAAAAAATTCAATATAATAATTGGCTTCAAAAAGTTCTCTTCCCCATACGATCGAATTAAGACTCGAAACCTTTTTCATTGTATGTGGAATAGGGGTATAATGTTATAATCGCTTAGCAGCATGCCTCGATAGGAGTTCGCAATTTTAGTTGCCAAAATGAGATATTTTGAAATTTAATTTAAAATTTGGTGAAATCAAATCACAGTCAAATTAAATCAGAAGCAAAGCCGTCCTTTTTTGATGCAAAGGCCAAATCAAAATCGCGTCCATCTTCTTTATTTCCTTTCAGTTCATTTCAAAAAGAAAAGATGAAGAAATCAAATCGATCAAGCTATATAATCATGTACTACTCCTCTCTGGGAAATGGCATTCTCCCTTTCGTTTTTCCTTCCCATTCCATTCTTCTGAACAAATCGTAGAATGAATTCGAGAGAAGAGAAAAAATCTGCCGAATCGGGATCCCTTCTTCATCTCCGTTCAAATCATCGAAACCTAGTTTTTCCCCTTTTCTTTTCTCTAAAAGACAAATAAAGGAAATGGCAGAATCAAAATCGAATTCATATTTGAATCATCGCTCGCCGTTTGTTTGTGCTGGGCATCGATGAAAGGCAAGGGGGTGTTCGACTACCTGAAGCCGTGGGTCGTGGTTAGGCACGAGATGTGAAGGTCGAGATGAGTCGCGTGCTCGTCAATGGATGGGGTCTCGATGCTCAAAAAGGGAAGCACGCAGCTTGGCGGCGATTGCAATTCACGTTCATGTGATGCTGTGCAGGAGTTTATGGGTTTCATCGACGGTGAATGAGGGTTGTCGAAGACCAGGTGTGCTCTGGCAAAGGGCAGGGAGGTATCGGCAGTTTTATTTTCTCCTTTTTCATGAAAATTAATACATATACATATGTATATATAGATTAGAAAAGAAATGAAAATACGTACGCATATTTTAACCTGGTGGTTGAATTCAAAAAATGTATTTTGGTAATTAGGAGGTATAAATACACATACCTATTTTAATTTAAGTATATATAGAAGAAAACAAATTGTATATAAGGTTTTAAAAATATTATATAAGAATTGTAAATGCTGTAGAGTCTATATAAAAATTAGATTTTTTAAAATCTACATTGATTATTTTTATAATAATATATGTAGTTTCAAAAAGAAATTAAAGACACACATGTGTTTAAAGGAAATTTGTTTAATTAAATTAGTAATTTGAATTAAATAAATAAATGGAATTTGATTGTTCGATTACTTCAAATGTTAATAGACAGTATAATGTTTATACAAGGTCTAAAATCGGGGAAAGATAAGCCAGTTTGGATCGGATTGCAAATTAAAAGTCATAGGTGAGTTAATCTAACTCAAATTGGATTACAGATAAATTTAAATAGTTAAAATTTAAATTATTTGTTGATTGCTTGAATTGATGATTTATTGTCAGTCTTGATGTGATATTATATATAGTGGTATATATATTGGAGTATTGATATTCCCGCATTATATAGCGGATGAGACCCAATTTGCCCCGCATAATAGCAGATGACACTTTATATTGCGATATCCCATTCGAAGCGGGATCAGTATTTTTATATTGTCCTAACATCTGTGGATGCAAGGAAACAGGTTGGAGGGATCCAAATAGATTCCTCAAAAATATTGAAATTTATTTCATAATCTATCATAGGACTTATTTGATATACCGGGATAGATTATATTGAAATTGAAGTTATTGAATGCTATGGTTTTTCTGAATACTTTAGTACTTTAAAATATTAAAAATATAAATACTGGATTTTTGAAAGAAAGTAAAAAAGGAGAAGTTTAAGTAAAGTATTTATAGTAAGTTGGATCAACTAAAAAGAAAAAATTTGGAAAATAAATAGTTTGATTTTTAAATCCTATTTAATCAATTCCGGAATATGGAAAAAATAGGGATTTAAACAAATATGAATAAAAGGATTTTAAAAGTAAGGACTTAAGTAATATTATTTGTAAGTACGAAGGAAAATATAATTTTAAATGTATAATTTAAACGAGTTGGGAAAAATAAAAGGAGAATTTGAAATGAAGTATGAAATTGATGTTTTAGATTTAAATAAGATTTTATATCAAAAAAGGGAAGTGAATCCGAAATTAGGGAGTTTGGAATTAATTTGGATAAATCGGAAAATAATTTTTTAAGAGAATTTAATTCAGGAAATCGATTTGAAAATTGATAAGTGTTTTGAAACTGTGATTAAAAGGAGTATGAGACTATGGAATTTATAAACTGGGTTTATAAATTAAGTGAAATATTTATCAGTAGTTTATAAATTAAGTGAAATATTTATCAGTGGATAATTTGATAGTATAAATTCACGATGGGAATTTATAAGGAGATGGTAATTTGTTTTAAAAATAAATCGTGGTTTATTTTTTAAAGCCTGGAAAGGAAAATTTTACGGGATTGGGACGTAAATTAAATTGGGATAAATCGAGAAGAATTTATAAATGATTAGACGGATTATAAAGTGTAATTTCCTGAAAAGCTAAGTATATTTTCAAAGAAAATGTTTGTAAGTATAAATTGGAAGTTTTAAAAGAATGTTTTAAAAAAATTATTATTTAGATGTTTAAAAATTGTTAAAATAAATATTTATTTAAGTTAATCATAGTAGTTAATTATTTTTAAAGCTTAAATTAGTATTATGATTTAAAAAATAATTATTAAATATTTATACTTTATAAAATAGTTTTATTTTAAATGTAGTTTTTGGCTAGAGTTTTACTTGGATAATTATTATATAATTTCATAAGTATTATTTTGAATAAAGAAATTAAGTAGCTTTATTTTAAATATTTTAAATGTATATTTTGGATAAAGTGATTTAGTTTATTTAAAATCTAAATTTAATAAGATGTGGCGTTGTAACGACCCAGAATTTGACCACTTTAAAATATACTATTTAAAGTTATTTTAATATAAAATAGGTACGGTTATATGATTCATACAATATTAGATAGTATTTGAAAAGAGAAGTATACACAAAAATAGTAACATTTGCCTATATCGACAAAAGTGACAAAATGGTGATTTTAGAAAAGTAAGTTTCAACGGTTAAATAAATAATTTATGAGTGTTTATATTTTTAAATAGCATTATAAAAATTTATTTTTAAATTTGGTTTACATAAATAAATAGTTTAACTAAAACGTCAAAATGTGATCGTAAAACATTTTGTCGAAAATCAACGTTTTGTCGATTAAAAGTTGTCGCAACGTCGCCGCACCTTTATTTTCTTATATAGGAACATATATTCAAATAGTGAAAGTATTAATTAATTCACTAAACATGTTTACTTTTACTAAATAAAATTAGAAAACTTCTAGAAGTCATTAAGAAAAGTAAGTAGGAATTTACAAAAGTAAGTAAGAAAAGTCAAAAGTAAACATCAAATCAATATCACATCAAAAGCCAACATAATTATTATTTTCTTAGCTTAGTTTTTACGGGATTGAGACATAAAGTAAAGATGTGAAAGGTGATGTTAAGTATTGAAAAAGTGGAGATTGCTTTATGTTGAAGTAAGGTTAGTTTGGTAATTTGGTAAGAGGTTATTTTGGGTAAATTACCACTTTCTTTCTTTTTCTATAAATATCCATCTCCTTCTTCACTTTCATTCACATTTTTATTCTTCTTATTTTCCTAAGCTTCTTCATATTCTTTCTCTTCTTTCTAATGGCTTCCAATCCATAGAAAAAAATTAAAAATAAATAATGTCAAAATATTTATAAAATATTCAAAAGAAATCAATGTCCATTCTCTTCAAATCAAACTCCTCTCTTCTCCATATTTTACCTCTTCTTCTCTCGGCCATAATTTCTTCACCACTGAACCAAAATATAAAACTCTTTTTTTTCAAATCATATATTTTTCCAATGGCTACAACTTTAACATTGACCACTTTATCCAGTTCTTAGCATAAGTATGTGAAAATTTTACTACTTTCCAGTATATTTTCTGGTCCAGTTTTTAAGCCAAAGAATAGGTCATTTTGTTTTTATCATAACATAATCATAACAGATCCAAATTAAGAATTTTTTTTAAACCATATGAAATTTCAGTGGATACAACTTTTATGTTGATCACTTTTTCCAGTTTTGAGGTCTGCTATACCTGAAACTCAATTCCTTAAAGTGAATTTTCGGGCTTCATTTTTGTCAATCTGACAATACCTCTTCTTAATTATATCATATCTTCCTCAAAATAACTTGGATTCTAATGTTTTTTTTAAATTCAATAGAAAAGAATTTGAACCAATTTTTCAGTTAACAAGTTTTTCAAATTTTGAGACTAAGAGAGTCAAAAACAAGAGAGAATATGACCCATTTTGGGTCTAATGTTGAGAATTCAAGTTCAAAGCTCTACTGCTTCTTCTCTATATTTTCAGCCAACCTCCATCTCAAGCCTTGTCCAAGCTATTCGAAGGGAGAGGGTATTGTTTTCTAGTGTTTAATGGAGTAGGAATTAATTAGTGAAGTGTTGGTTGATTAGAATGTTGGTAGGAAGCTAATCGCTTTGGTTTATGGTGAGAAACTCTAGTTAGCATCTCTATTTCTATATATACATGTTTGATGTTGTATTATGATTGCTATGGATGCTTATATATGTTTTGATCATCAAGTATTGATTGTTTGATATGATTGTTAAACTGTTTTACCAAGTCACGTTAATACACGTCGATAAGCACAAAGGAAAGCACTTTCCTTTTGAAAATGAAATGGTGTATATGGAATGCTTAAACCTTTTGGAAATAGTTTTAAAATGAGTTAGAAATGTTTTATAAATATTTAAATATGTTTAAATAAATAAAGGAAGAAAATGAAGATTTTATCTTGTATATTTTAAATAAGTCCAAAACAATTTTCCAGCAAAATCACGCTTTTGCAGTAAAGTGACCAAAGTTTAAAATTGATATTTTAAATGTTTTTAAAATATGAAATAAATCCTAAAAATCTTTTAGAATGTTTTAAAAGAGATTTAAGTTGAAAATATGGATTTCTAAATGATATAGAAGTCATTTTGAAGAATATAGCTTTTAAAATGCTATTTGCAACACTTTTCGCAAGGCTTTTCACAACAGTTTGAAATAACTTTTGAAATGCAGTTTTAAACTTAACAATTCTTTCCTATATATTCTGTGAATGGTTTTAAAAGAATAATTAAGTCATTTAAAGATGATTTGGAAGTTTTAATGAGAGTTTGAATGAATAGGAAAGAGGAATTGTTTATACCACTTAAACAATAAGTGAAGAAGATTGAATATAATAACAAACTGAGTAATGTGGAAACGACTAGTATATTTGTCCCGCCTGTGAGATCTGGGAAAATAAAATAAGGTGTTTAACTAAGGTTAGAAATGGACAACCAGTGGCCTGAACTTACCTGGCCTATATTTTCTCTTCTTAGGCGAGGCGTGGAACGTATCAAAAGGAAAGCTCGGATGCTCTAAAAAATCATAATTAAGTTTTTCTAAGATAAAAGAAAAGAAATAAATTCTTTGAATTTATTATAAATTTTCTATATATAAGATTTATAAAATTGATATTTTATAAATAAAAGTTACGAAATTATAAAAGTGTTTTATAAATATTAAATGGGATTGTAATCAAGTTTATATAAGGGTTCGCAATTGAAATTTAGAAAAGAATTTATAATGGATTTTATACATAATAAGATTTGAAAGGAATGAATTTGTAAATAAGAGTTTATAAGTAATTTAATTATAACTGGATTTTGGCTTATAAATGAGATATAAATGGAATTTGTTAGTAAAGAAATTTTATATATGGAAGTTTATAAAAATGGAATGTATACCGTTTTGTAAATTAAAATCAATTTAAATTGATAAGTTAAATGTGAAACTTTATTAAAGGAATTATATTTGTGATTTTGGACAGTGAATAATCCTTTAAATTAAATGGATGTTTTAAAAAGTGATATTATAAAAAGGGAATATTTTCCCTAAGTTAAAAGTTAAGAAAGAAAATCTTTGATTAAGATTTGATGAATGATTTGGAAAGGTTTTCCTAAGTAAAAGAGAAAATGATTTAGAATTATTTCAGGATTTAAGAAAGGTTTAAATAAATCAAATGATTTGATAAATGAGGCTTAATGATTCCTTATACTCTTGAAAAGAAAATGGAATAAATTGAAAGGAATATATCTAACAAAGATATTTTATAAAAGATGAAGTAATTGATTGATGTTTGATATCCACATATAAACTTAACATCTTTTAAATTGATAATTGGCTTCGAAGGAACCGAGGTCGGATTTGGATAATTCTTATTCGAAAACCACTTCGAACCAATGTATACGTTTGAATGTGAAGACATATTGAAGATGACGACTATTAAAGACCGTGGATCTGCATAGCGTGAGGACTGCTTATTAATTTGCTCAGGGTCGCGCCCATTATAAAGTTATATATAGCAGTGGTCTCCTCGTTATGGAGATTTTTTGGATTACAAGGACTACTCGCTGCTAGTGGTAGTAGGAGAGTGCCTCTAGTTTGTCCTGTTCCTGGATAACTTGTATGGACGTTTGTCTGACATTGCATTTCTAAAGATTACGTACATTGGTTTTTACAAACGTACATCAGTGGTGGCGGAGAAGGTAACTTCTCTTAGCTTAACACCCTCTTTGAGACGTACGAGCTCAAGGGTTGTATTTTTGTGGAAGTCAATTAGTAGTTAACGAAAATGGCAATGTGGCATTCAAAGATGTGATATGTGCTATGTGAAAAAGGTAATCGTTGCCTCAAGCCTCATCAAACTGGAAATGACCGAAACCTGATTAGATACGGCAAGGCTAAGTGAGTCATTCCCAATTAGGGTATGATCATCCTCTTCTAGATACATTTCTTCCCGCTATAATGTTCAGGATGTAAATTAATGTGGTGTATGGAAAATGAGTGCTCGGTTAAAGGTCGGTAACGACCGGGGGATGATATATTCGGTACTATCTAATTACAGAGATAGGTCGGTCTTGTGTTGGTAGAGGAGCTTTTTGATGGTTCCTCGGGGCATCCATCTATAGGTGTACCCATTCGAAAGATAGATCCTTCGCCTGGTCATTTGTATGGAAATCTGTTCTCCAATAAGAACCTTCGGACTTGATTGTAAACCTATTATGCTGGAATTTAATCAATGTAACAATTTCGGCTAAGATTAATAAGTTTATTTGCAAATGTTTTCAAAGATATGTCATTAGAAATAATATCAAATGTTTTGATATAAAAGTGTTCTATTATCATAAGGTAAAAAACCCGTCTGTATTTATGTGTGGGCGTGGTCTTATGAGATATTATTTGTTTTCAAAGATTTTATTCAAAGGCTGATGTGGCGCCCCACCTCTATATTCACGCTAGCCAAGGATACTACGGGGTAATGCCGTCAACTAGCATGATGAATAAGGCTGTTGAGGAGCGACCATCCATGTAATTGCTTTGGGCGAGCACTGATATGTCACATAGCATAACATGCATTTAAAGAAGAAGTCCGACATACCGATACAAACTCAAAGCTACTATACAGTGGCTATATGGTCTTCGGAAACAATATAGAAATAAACATAACATAAATCAGTCACAGATATTCATATCACAATGGCGGAAACAGATATGAATATAACACGTATAAGTGTACATCAGAGTAGTGATCAAATAAGATCCACAATATCACAAAAGAATAGATTTAAGTGCAACATCAAAGAGTATGTATACATCAAGGAGTCTCTATCTCGAATGTATAACAACAAAAACTACCAATCTAATGTCGTTAGACAAAAGTCAGATAATGATTATCCCAAATAAGGAGTCAAGCAGAAGCACCTATAACATCTCGGTCA
This sequence comes from Allium cepa, assembly GCA_030765085.1. NCBI lineage: Eukaryota > Viridiplantae > Streptophyta > Magnoliopsida > Asparagales > Amaryllidaceae > Allium > Allium cepa. Next base: position 148,423,756 of record CM060945.1, read on the forward strand.
GACCCGAGTATTATTTAATAAGAAAATAATAAATGGATAGTCTAGCTATAAATATAAGATAAAAATGAGATAGAATAAGGGATATGACAGAAACGTATGATAACAGTAATGCCATACCGTGAAAAGTATGCATTTGAAAACCAACCAGAGATTAATCAATATCATAAAAATCTTCTCATAGATCAAAAAGAAAACCATATTCTTTATTTTTATTCACTAAATCACAAATATTGGCAAACATCTCAATTCCAATCAAAAAGGTTGTTGAAACACAAATTCACCAATGCACAAATATTCATAAACTCATCAATGTAAATCACTAAAATTGGTGAGACACAAATTCTAGAAATCATCAATTAGAAATTCAGAAATCACAAGAGAGGGAGGCCTATCACAAAACGGGAGCATGAAAACTCACCAACACGTGTACCACAAAACGGAACGCTATTCCATGGTTGCTAACCATTAATTTTTAGTCGAAGCTCCACAAAATTGTCCGAAGACCATGGGTCGCTACCCCACAAAATTAAGCCGAAGCTCCATTGAAACAGGGTTTAGTCTCCCTCGCAGAAAAAGAGACATCGCACATTGCTAGTCTAAATCATAAAATGATCATCATCGATCATCAAGAAGTGTCAATTACACTAAGCTAGTAAATAGATAAGTTTTGCTTCATGTTCCATAACCACTGGCCTAACTTAAATATTTACGAACAAACTGTAAATCTCCACTCGAAAGTTGTCAGAAGAGTTTCAATCGAACGAGTCTAAGAATTAACCGACAAAGTAAATGCAAACGTTTCATTCCACTTGTTTTGCTAAGTCCCGAAATAGAAGTCATCAAAGTCAAATAAATGACAACAACAACTCGAAAAATCATGAATCGATAAAGATTGGAATTTCAAGCAAAATAGGCAAATTGGGATGAAGCAGCAGGTCAGTCGACTGGTCACTGAGTTCAGTCGACTGGCCCAATGCTCGGAAAACTCTCGGGTTCCAGGTCAATCGACTGGACTCAGAGCGCCAGTCGACTGGAACCTGTCTTCTAGAATTTCCAGCCTAGTCCCCAAAGGGGCAAGAATCCAAACGGAGCCGATCGATTGAGCAATTGCAATTAGGGATTTATGCCACGCGACAACCCAGTCCTATAGGCTCTTCCACTCACCCCAAAGACATGTTCAAGCATCAAAGCTAGGATTTTTAAAGATTTAACTTCAAAACACCAAAAATTGAAATGTTCACCAAATCAATGCAAATCAAAAAGCAAATGAACATGAATAGATGTTAGGAATTCATACCCAACAATAATGACAGTTATAGACATGGATGTGAGATAAAAATCTCACCTTTTACACCAAAAACAAGAAAGAAGAAGCTTGAAAACAAAGGAGGATCAACCACTCTTCAATCTCAACTCTAAAAGCTCCAATCTAAGATCATAAGCAAATAATTTCTCGAATTGGATTATAGGGAATTTCTGAAATTGGACAGAGATTGAGATGGAGAAAAAGAAGGAGATGCTTACCTAAGCTTCTCTTTGATTCTTTGGAGCTAAAACTTGGATTTGCTAAAGAAACTAGGGCTTAGGATTTTAATTTTCAATCTCCTCCACCATTTTTGCTAAAGCTTGAGTTGTAGGAATTATTACGAAGGAATGAAGAGGGGTGGAGCGGAATTGGGTTGATATGTTAGGATAATGGGCTGAAACCCAAACCCAAAGCCCTAAGTGAAAAGGTCGAAATTTTAGCTAGCTTCAAACATATCGATGTTTATACTCAAAAAGGTCGCAAACGCCATTTTGAACTCAATGGAAGTGGTCTCGAGTCCTAATTCGGCTATTTGCAAAAAGTAACCTTTCGGACTATAATCCGACTAACGATGCTATATTTAAATAAAATAGTTAAATACACAATCATAAAATATGCGGGTTGTTACAGACTCCCCTCCTTAAAGAAATTGCGTCCTCGTAATATTTAAGAAGAAAATAAAAGTAACAACCATAAAAGCATATCAACACAAAAGAAAATTGAAATAAGAAGTTCACCTCAAAGAGCACGTGCGTGTAAGTCCGGATGCGTTCGCTCGATGAATTCTCTAGATTCTCAAGAACAATCCTTAGGATTTGAGGACCATTGAACTTTCACAAGAGGGACATCTTTATTTCGAAGGCGTTTTACCTCCGATGCAATGATACGAATAAGATGCTGCTCATAAGTCAAATTAGGAGAAACTTCAATTTCTTCCACAACACCAGGCTCAGAAATAGAATCAAAATCCCTAAGGCATCTCCGTAGTTGAGAAACGTGAAACATGTCATGAATAGCAGAAAACTGAGCCGGTCGATAAGCCATGGAACCAATACGTTCGGTGATGGGAAATGGACCAATATATCGAAGTGCTAATTTTCCCGATCGGATGAAATGCACAACACCCTTCATAGGTGAAACACGAATAAACACAAAATCTCCCACAGAAAATTCTAATTTCCTTCTTCGGTTATCGGCATAGGTTTTTTGCCTACTTTGAGCTTCTTTCATCCGATGGCGGATAAGGTCAATCTTTTCTGTGGAATCACGAATAAAGTCTGGACCTAAAACCAGCTTCTTACCTGCCTCAAGCCAGCAAGAAGGAGATCGACATGGCCTTCCATAGAGTGCCTTAAAAGGTGCCATACCAATACTAGATTGGAAGCTATTATTATAGGAAAACTCAACAAGAGAAATATGATCTTCCCAACTTCCACCAAAATCAAGAACACATGCACGAAGAAGATCTTCAAGGGTTTGATTCACACGCTCGGTTTGTCCATCGGACTGAGGGTGATAAGCAGTGCTAAAATTAAGCTTTGTTCCCAAAGCTTTTTGAAGACTCTTCCAAAATCCACTCGTAAACAATGGATCACGATCGCTAACAATAGAAGTAGGGACTCCATGCAATCTAACAACTTCTTTAAAAAAGAGTTTGGCCAAAAAAGGTACGATCCGATTGGACCGAGCGGGAATAAAATGGGCGGATTTTGTAAGTCTATCAACTATCACCCATAGGCTATCATGACCCGAATGAGAACGGGGAAGGCCGTCAATAAAATCCATGGAAATTTGGTCCCACTTCCAAAGTGGAATATCCAAAGGTTGCAATAACCCGCCGGGCCTTTGATGCTCGGCCTTAATGAGTTGGCAAGTCATGCAATGCTTAACAAAATTAGCAATATCGTATTTCATTCCCTCCCAATAATAGAGTCATTTCATATCCCCATACATTTTGCTACTACCGGGATGAATGGTAAATTTAGAACGATGAGAATCTTTTAAAATATCTTTATGAAGACTATCAATATTTGGCATGATAAGTCTACCAAATTTTCGAATGCCGCCACGAGCATCAATATCAAAGTCTTTCAAACCTTCAATATTAATTTTATCCTAACAACTTTGGCTAAGAAGAGCCAATTCGGAATCTAGCTTTTGAGCTTCAAGAATGGGGTCTAAAAGAGAAGGATGAGCCTCAAGGATACATAAAATGAGAGATGAATATAAATCGGATTCACGATCTCGAATCTCACAAGTGGACAAAATCCTGAGATCATTCCATTCGGATATCATCATAGAAATAACCGCTTGTTGCTTACGACTAAGGGCATCGGCAACATGATTCCCCTTTCCGAGAGTGTAAAGAATATCAAGATCATAAGATGCAAGAAATTCGAGCCAATGTTGTTGATGCAAATTAAGTTCCTTTTGAGAAAATAAATACTTCAAAGATTTATATTCGGTGTAAAGAATAAATTTTTCTCCCAAAATATAATGGCTTCTAAGGGGGAAAACAATAACCGAGAGCTCTAAATCATGTGTGGCATATCTAGTCTCGGTAGGCTTCAATTGCCTGGAAGCATAAGCAATAATACGATCCCTTTGCATAAGAACGGCTCCCAAACCAACACGATTAGCATCGGTATAAACTATAAAATCTTGGTTCCCTTCAGGAATCACAAGAATAGGATCATCAGAAAGGAGTTCTTTTAAATTCTGAAAAGAAGCTTCACATTTGTCCGACCAAATGTATTTAACTCCCTTCTTTGTCAAACTAGTAAGAGGCACAGAAATTTTTGAAAAGTCTTTTATGAAACGACGGTAATAACTCGCCAATCCAAGAAAGCTACAGATTTTCGTAACACTCTCCGGTCTCTTCCAATTTTGAATCGCTTCAATCTTTGAAGGATCCATGGAAATTCCAGATTCAGAAATGATATGACCAAGAAATATAACACGAGATTGCCAAAAGTGGCACTTAGAAAATTTTGCTTTCAATTGATTGCTCCTAAGAGTTTCCAACACAATCCGAAGATGCTTTTCATGCTCCTTCTCGGTTTTAGAATAAACAAGAATATCATCTATAAAGATGAGAACAAACCGATCGAGGAAGTCTTTGAAAACTCGATTCATAAGGTCAACGAAATAAGCTGGAGCATTCGTCAAACCAAATGGCATAACAAGCCATTCATAAGATCATGACGAGTACGAAATGACGTCAAAGGAATACTATCCTCTGCAATATGAAGCTGATGAAAGCCGGTTGCTAAGTCTAACTATGAAAAGACTCTAGCACCACTAAGTTGATCAAATAAGTCATCAATCCAAGGTAAAGGATATTTATTCTTGATAGTGAGATCATTAAGCTTGCGGTAGTCGACGCAAAGCCTAAGCGTACCATCAGATTTCTTCACAAAAATAGCCGAAGCTCCCCAAGGAGAGGAACTAGAGCGAATAAATTGCTTCGTCTCCAATTCGGATAGTTGTCTATGCATCTCTTTATTTTCCTTATTAGACATACGACAAGGAGGACGAGTAATAGGTACAGCTCTAGGAATTAGATTAATTCTGAACTCAATGGCTCGCTTAGCGGGTAATCCTAAAACGGGCTCAAATATGTCGGAAAATTCACAAACAACGTGAATAAGAGAAATGACATCTTCCTCATCATCATTATCGTCATCATGAGGATTTAAAGAATATAAAGATGCTGCCAAGTTGGAATTCGAATCTTTAAGAGCAACAGAAATCTGCTTAACAGATTGAGGATGTCGAAGATGAATAGTCCGCTCAGGACATAGGATTTGAGCTTCATAATGGTTAAGCCAATCCATTCCCAAAATCATTCTGAAGCCTAAGTAGCACATGAAATGCAAATCGGCTCGGAAAGAATAATCACATAAAACAATCTTGACATCATTACAAAGCAAACTGAGTGTTGTGGATCCACCAACTGGATTCACAATTCTTAAAGAAGTCATTAAAGCCATAACACTCAAAAAAAAGTATCAACAAGTTCTTTTGAGATAAAAGAAAGGGATGCACCCGTATCAAAAAGAACTCGAACAGGATGATCACGAAATATAATAATGCCATCAAGGATAGAATGAGAAATACCTTGACCACGAGAAGTGTTACTAGGAGCTTATACAACATTTAGCCTTCCCTCCTTCCTGCTTTGAAGTTTGGGACATGCAGATGTATAATGACTCGAACTTTTGCAATAGCGACAAGTAAGGGCTTTAAACACTTATTTGCATAATGGTCCTTAGAACCACAACTGTAGCATTGGCCACTACTAGGGGTAGAAGTCTTGGACACCGGAGTTGCTTGTTTCCCTTTATTGTTGGGATAAGGACCTTTGAACTTATTAGGCCACTTCTTGTTGTTGTTGAAGTTCGGTTTGGCACTCCTAACTTCAACATCACTCTCTTTATCTGCCTCTTCAAGTCGAAGAGCGATATCAACAAGCTGATCGAAAGCAACTTCCAATTTCAAGGGTAATGGCTTTCCGAGATTCTTATTCAAGCCATAGACAAATCTCTGATTTTTCTTCAATGGGTTATTAGTGTACTCGACCCCATATTTAGAAAGGGATTCAAAAGATGTGACATAATCAGCCACAGAAGATTCACCTTGAACAAGGTCAATAAAACGACGGGCTAAAGTCACTTTTTCAGCTTCCGGCAAAAACTTTGATTCGAATCATTTCCGGAATTGCTCCCAAGTAAGATCCGCTTCAACTACTTCATAAATAAGAAGCTCATACCAATCTAATGCTCTTTCTTGGAGCATGCTAGAAGCCACTTGGACTCGATGAAGATCAGTAAGAATCATGCGAGAAAAGATGCGATCACATGTTCTAAGCCAAGCTTGGACTTCGATAACACCCTCGGAACCCCTGAACGTGTTTCCATCCAAATTTGTATAATCACTGCATAGGCGTGCAAATCCGGATTTTGGGTGAGTAGGCTCTGGAACGGGTCCGACAGCTTGAGCATTCTTTACCAGATCTAGAAGCTGTTGGGCGGACATAAATACTCCATCCCGAGGAGTAGCACCGGATTGACCGGCGCTGGGACGGCATGGTCTAACCATTTCTCTTCTTTAAGAAAGAAAGAAAGAAGAAGAAAAAGGTTAATCTTAGAATGAATATCAAACAATCATGATTGATAAAACAAGGCATCACAAAGAAAATAGGATAGGATGGGTCCAATGACTCGAATAAAATCCTAGGGCACGACTCCTAAGAAGAACTTAGGACGATGATCCTTGCTAGAATATTCTACATTGTTCCGAAGTTTGGCTCCGATACCATGTTATGGCGCCCCACCTCTATACTCACTCTAGCCAAGGACACTACGGGGTAATGCCGTCAATTAGCACGATGAATAAGGTTGTTGAGGAGTGACCATCCGTGTAATTGCTTTGGGCGAGCATCGATATGTCAGATAGTATAACACATGTTTAAAGAGGAAGTCCAACATACCGATACAAACTCAAAGCTACTACAAAGTGGCTATGTGGTCTTCAAAAAAAATATAGAAATAAATATAACATAAATCAGTCATAGATATTCACATCACAATGGCGGAAACAAATATGAATATAACACGTATAAGTGTACATCAGAGTAGTGGTCAAATAAGATCCACAGTATCACAAAAGAATAGATTCAAGTGCAACATCAAAGAGTATGTATACATCAAGGAGTCTCTATCTCGAATGTATAACAACAAAAACTGCCAATCTAATGTAGTTAGACAAAAGTCAGATAATGATGATCCTAGATAAGGAGTCAAGCAGAAGCACCTGTAACATCTCAGTCTGACCCGAGTATTATTTAATAAGAAAATAATAAACAGATTAGTCTAGCTATAAATATTAGATAAAAATGAGATAGAATGAGGGATATGACAGAACATATGATAACAGTAATGCCATACTGTGATAAGTATGCATTTGAAAACCAACCAGAGATTAACCAGTATCACAAGAATCTTCTCATAGATCAAAAAGAAAACCATATTCTTTATTTTTATTCACTAAATCACAAATATTGGCAAGCATCTCAATGCCAATCGTAAAAGTTGTTGAAACACAAATTCACCACTGCACAAATATTGATAAACTCATCAATGTAAATCACTAAAATTGGTGAGACACAAATTCTAGAAATAATCAATTAGAAATCCAAAAATCACAAGAGGGGGAGGCCTATCACAAAACGGGAGCATGAAAACTCACCAACATGTATATCACAAAACGGAACGCTATTCCATGGTTGCTAACCATCAATTTTGAGCCGAAGCTCCACAAAACGGTCTGAAGATCATGGGTCGCTACTCCACAAAATTGAGCCGAAGCTGTGACGACCCGCCCTTCTACTACCAGAAAAAACGTATCATCAATAAGAAAGAAAGGGATGAGAAAATAGAAAAGATAGAGAAGAAAGAACAAAAACATCAGAATCTCACAGCGGAATGGAACAAAATATAATATATTATTTAACTATTACATAGTATAATACATCAATCAGAGTTATACAGATAATACATCACATACTAGACAGTTATAAACACCCGTCTAGTTAATACAACTCAAACAATATGACTTGGAGATACCAACACAGCGGACTATATATATATCTACAACGTTGAAGCCTCCTGCTCCATTGCTCCTTCAGAATTCGTCAAAGCTAACCTGAATCCCTTGGCTACCCGTAAAAATTTGGGTACCCGAGAGTTTATGAAAACAAAAATAAACTCCGGGTCAGACATGGGTCTGGTATGAGTAAACGGTTTAAGGTTGTTTAACTTTGAAAAAAAACATTTGAAAATAAAGATATCATGTAAGACTCCCCACAAATAAATACGGGTAAGTTTTTATCTTACGCTAACCAAAACATTTCATAGGAAATCCAGTGATATTATAATAGTGTCTAGGGTTTTCAAGTAAATAGAAAATAGCCGAAATTGTTACATCTATTAAATTCCAGCTACTAGCCACAAAAGTGGGTAATACAAATCAAAACCGTAGGGTCTCGTAGGAAAAATGGATTTCCAACAATGGCAGGGCTACTGGGGTACCGCCCGTCACAGTACGGGGCCTAGATCACCGTACCGAGGATTACTCCCTTCATCCCCTGCAACACAAGGCCGGAACCATTCCTTACTGAACAGTCCCGAACAAGATAAACCCCGTGGTTGGCACGACCAACCACCCACTAAGCCGAAATATATATAAGGGACATCCAGACAGGGAAATATCTTGTCCTGCTTGGGCATGACCCACCTAACCTTGTTGCATCTCCCCTGTTTTAGCCATTCCTGGTTGATGAGGCTTGAGGCTGCGGTTACCTTTAAAGAACATATCACTTAGAATGTTCATCGTCCGCCTGACGATGTGCTGAAAACATTCAATCCATACAAGTTCGTTCCGGGTTCGAACGAAACCGAAGGCATTATCTCGTTACACTCATTTTGGAATCACCCTCAGAGTCAACGATGATAACCCTTGCATTCTGAAACACCATCTCGATCTTCATTTCAGAATTCATGACCTAACGTTTAAATTGGATCGATGTGGTTTTCGGAGAATCAAATTTGATTCTTCCGATCCCGGTCTCATTGAATCCAAACGCCATTTTAAGGGCCAAGTTGTCTAATTAACTTAAACAGCTTAAATAATTTTAAATTTAACAATTTAATTAACATAGCATCTACCACAGATAAACATATACAAGCATCATAGGTATAACACTGCATATCATAGAATATCAACACATAAATGTCAAAATCAGATATTCAATCACAACAGTCCATAAGCAGTCACCTTTAAGTCTTATTGGTAATTAATTCTATTTAGAATTAATTACTTGAGAGTTAATTATTTAACTCAGTTTAATTATCCATTAATTACCTATTTCATTTCAAATTGTTTGAGTTAATTAATCATTACTAAATCGATTATTAAGACTTAATTATTCAATTACTTAATTATTTTATTTCATCATTTAATTTATTACTTCTTAATCTAACTATTAAACTTTAATTACCCAATTAACTATTCCTTATTCATTAAGTAAGTACCCTTAAATATTTTTTTATGGAACTTAATTATTAAATTTTCTAAATACTAATTAGTTAATTAATCAATCATAAATCCTTGATTCTTAATTAAATTACTTAATTAATCAACTATTATTCCATAGTTAAATTATTAGATTAGCTAACTATTAATTCTTCGTTTATTGACTTAAGTCGTTAATTACTCATTTATCAATCACTTAAACATCCTTAATTACTTCCTGCAAGTAATTAAAAGAAGTTTTCTTTAAAATTGAAACTCCACTAACTACTATCCCCAAACTTAACCGTTAATCGGTTACACTTCTAGCTTAAAGTAATTACCTAATTTATACTGTAATTCCTTGATTAAAATGATAATAATTTAGGCTTAACACCATTAAGTATTAGCGTAACTACTAAACATGTAACCAGCTTCTAACTTATAACCATCTAATAGTTATTTATATTTCAATCTTAATCTTGATAAAAGATCTTCATTTAGTTTCACTTTGAAAATTTAACACTGCAATTACAAAACAAACGGGTTTCCCCTATCTGGTCTCGAGCGCAACTCTGGTTTGCACGCAACTTTCCCAAGTTTTTCCCCCTGAAACCCATTCTTCCTCTTCTCTCTTTCTTTTATTTCTCATTATCTAAGTTTAAAACAACTGCTGATGACAACTCGTGCGAACATTGGTCCTAACACGATCTAACCCACTCCCTCACTCGAGTACCCACTCAAGTTTCACTCGATACAGAGCCCCCACTATCCTTCTGATACGCTCACGCCACCGTGCACGTGCACGGTGGCTCGCCACTCCTCTGGTGGCTCGCGACGGCGTCCACAAACCCTAAATCACCCATATACCCAACAGCCAACCCCCATTTCCACGATCAAGCCGAAAGGCAAAATCTCACCTTAAACACGAACACATACGAACTTACAGGAAAACAAAATCGCTTCGACCAAACGACGGCGACCACTGGAAGCGATGGGTCTCCGGCCATAGCTCAACCACATACCCCTCTGCCCTTACTCAAAATCGCGATCAACTCGGTCTCCCTATGATGCCGAAATCAAATGTTTTACAGAGCCTTGAAAATGTAAGCAGTAAACCCTATCTTCAATTCAAACCCAAAACCTTTGCATTAGAAAATTATTTTAGCATTTTTCTAGTGATCTCACATCACCGTTTTAGCTTCATGTTAAATTACAACAGCTAAAATTGTTTGAATCATCAGAATTTCATGAAAATACATTTTTGGTTCACTGACTAATTGCTCTGTGCATAGTTGACTCAAAATTATAAAGTTTGTCTTAAAAATCATAGTTTTATATGTTGTTTCAAATTATAAGTTCAAGTTTACGATTCGAGATATTCGAATTTTTGCCTTTATTTTATGTTTACTGTAAATGTAAGTTTACAGTACCTATATCTTTAGCATAAACAATATTTATTTAGTTTAGGCATTAATTACAGGAAATGATTTTATAAAGAAATATATATGATATATTCTCTGTTTCCTTTGCCTCGGATTTTAGAAAGAACTTGAAGAACTCAAACTACAGTTCATCCAGAATTTACAAACATAACAGAACATTGTTATATCAACAAAGTAATTCATTCATGAGTCAAATATTTAAAACCAAATTTCACAAAAACATTTGTTTACTCACCTAATAATCTGTGAACAGAGGGCAAGGTTGCCTGATGAAGAAAAAAAACTGTTCTTGAAGTTTAAATCCCTGTAACTTTTTTCCTGAATTCGTTTGAACTTGAAAATAAAAAAATTATGTTTATTTTCTTTCACATCTTCTCAGGTTTTTCTTCGTAAGTTAAAGACTGAACTAAACTAAATAAAATAAGACATAATGAATACATATATATAACCTTCAACAGTTATGCCTTCTTGAACAAGCTTTGCTGCAACATAATATTTGCTTTATTTATTATGTACTAAGGCTAAAGGTAAATCAAACATTTCGGCTAGAAGATATTTTGTATTATCATCATTGTTTTCATTGGTTAAGTACCACCACAAGAATTTGGCTGCAGTACTCTCCTGAACCAGAAGTTGTGCTTATTAATGCTTATGCCTTAATTATGATAACATGTAATTAATGTTGTTTCAGATTTTTGTTTAATTTGTACAAGACAATGATCTATTTTTATTATATTGAAGTGAAAACTGTTGTTTTCTTATGCATATAGGCTTCAGCAACATATAAATTTTGTTTTCATCTTTATTTTAAATTTTATTTTCTGTTCAAAGATTAATTAAACATCTTGTGGTACACATGCATGTTACAGGTTATGCCTAGCCCCTATAAGTTTATGCATAGATGCTTATTTCAGCCATGCATATTTTGTCTTTATTACATTTGAAGTAAAACTTGTTGCTTATGTAATCATGACCTTCTACTCACCTATTATTTTATACTAGCAGCAGCCAAACTTGGTTTGTGAGAACATATGTATATAGTTTGCTTTGTTTTCTTTATACTTAGCATTTTGTAGTGCAACTGACTTATTTGCATATGTATGTTTAACTTATCTTTCTTATCATTGCAATTGTTTACAGGTTATTGTTTGACTACATTACCTGTATTCTATTTATATTCCAGACTTTACAAGTTTTTTTGCTTCATAGTATTTTGTTTGTATTATTATATTTCAAGTTATGACTTATAGTAGCATATTTATATTTTTAGTTACATCTATATTTTATAATTATGGTTTATACTTATGTTTATAATTATGATTTATACTTGTTTGATATGTTCATGTTTATAATCATTTATATTGTTTTATACTTAAGCTTTTAAATTCCCATATTCAATACCCAAATCATTATTATCTAAAATTCTACAATTATATACATACATACATATATTATCAGATATGAAAATATTGAAAGTATTTTAATTCAATTATGTAAAAATAAGTTTTATTATAATATTATCAAAAGATTTTGTTTTGAACTCTCCAAAGTCCAATTCCCCTAAAAAAATGCAATTTGAATAAATAAATTGACAATATCTCCAAATCATAATCATTTTAATATGGTCAATTTACGTTTCATTTAATTTAGATTAAATATTTATTAAAATAAACGGGGTCAAAATCCAGGGTCGTTACATTCCACCCCCCTTAAAAGAATTTCGTCCTCGAAATTTTAAAATAACAGTTAGTTCAAAAGCTTTTATATTAACAATCCAAATTTCAGAACTACTGGTTTAACATCTAATGGAGAATCATGAACCAATTTCTAAGATGGGATATACGGAATATACAATAAATTCCAGATATCCACTCTGGCAATTCAATACTGACATCTACAGTATCATTTCTTTCCAAATTTTATTGCCCTCTTTACAGAATTTCAATATTTATACAATCAAGCCCGTACGATGCACATATACCATTCGTACGCAATATCAAATTCGATCGCTCGCTCGATCACACAATTTCACTTCCGAACTAGTATCATCCACCCGAATTTCTAGTGCGAACTCAGAACTGGTTTCTTGATCAGAAACTGTCATTCTTCTTGCATAGTCACAACTATGATAGAGAATTTCTCAGAATCAATCAGAATTCAAATCCATGGTTCGTCGTCGAAAATCGAGTGAAAAATCCTAATTTGGATCGATATACTACCTTGAAATTCTGCGCTCGAATTTGGATCAAATTGTTATGCGAATAAATTAATATACGTTCATCCTACGTATTTATATCCATAGGTTATCAACTATATCAATTTTCTTTTATTGACATTATTCTGATTTTATCCATTTGGAATGATTTTCTCAATATCAAATTTACTTAAACATTTCCCCATTCATTTCTTAAGCTTAATATAAGCATTATATATACTCGTATATTATTATTCTTCCACTTTAGCCTTTATATCTTCTTATTTACATCTGAATTACCAATTCCATATGAATTCAACCTTCTTAACTTTGAATATTGAACCTTTATTGACTATCTCCATTTATAACTGATTCCTATTATTATTTTTAAATTAGTTTCATTCATTAGTTTACTTATAGTTTTCAATTTGAAGTTGTTTTGTTGCTAATAATTTTTCTTGTTTTTTTTTAATATAGTTTTCAAATTCTGAAAAGTTTTTGTCAAAGTCTCCATTACATATTTTCATAAGCACATATGTAAAGTTCAAATCCTCAATACAAATAATTTCAATCAATTCTCAAACCATTCCTTTTAATTAAAAGGAATTTACAACTTACTTGCTTATATAATCCATTTAAGCAATACAAACTCATATCCAAAATCATCTTATTTTGCTTCCAATACTTCATAGAATTTTATCTAACAAACAACCTTTTTAATGTAACAACCAATTTCCTTATGCAATTTAACAATATCATTGTGAATAAATAATCACTTAAGCTTTATAAGCCTTTTAAATTGATTCCATCTCAATTAATTTATTCACGATCCTTTCATTGCATTTCAACGGGTTTGATTCCAAACCATTTTATTAAACTTGACAACCAATATTTTAAATAATCATTTCACTATTTACTTCATTTATTTCTTCAAACTATTCCACCTAACCACTTAAATTTATTCTATTCCACCAACTTCCATTTAAATCTTTGATTTTATTTTCCCTTAATCAAATCCCAACTATTTACTAATCTATTTGATTAGTTTATTCTTTTATCCATCCTTAAATTTTTTAATTTACATTAACAATTCATTATTGAATTTATTCATAATAAGGTTATTCAATTTATGCTTGTATTAGACCTGTTTACACTCACACCAATTTTAACTCAATTCATTACTTACTTATTTACTCAAGAATTTTATTTCATCCAATATTATTTATAACTCGACTGAATTCATTTAAATTCAGTTTTATTTCAGCTCAACTTCAGTTAAATTTATCTACTTACCATTCTTTTAAATTTATTTCTCACTATATGAGTTCAAAGCTTATTTGTTTTCTTAAAAGTTTATATCACTCATTTGGGTCATTTCATCTTATAATCACAATTTCAGATCATATATATATATAACCCTTACTATCACTAGGGTATAAAGCTTCACCTCACAATTACTATCATTTTACCTTCAAATTTTATAGCCAATTAAGTTCATTTTAAACTTCAATTCCATTCAACTTATCCCAGGTTAAACTCAAATATATTTCTTATTTTCATTTACTTAAGTTAAATTTTAATTCCGGGATCAAAATTCCCGATTTCTTCTTATTAATATCAACTTTACTTTATAAGTTCAATAGTTGATTTATTCAAACCTTCCACATTATCTAAATAGAATTTTTTTAGAATTTAAATGCCCGGTTTTTATTCCCAAAACCATTTTGAAAGGATAACTATACTTATCCACTTGGTATATCAAATCAAAGTTCCAAATTCCAAACACTTGTTTTCACCAAAACAAATTTTCTCTTTTGAAATTTCTAAAATAACTTGTATACCCAACAAGCCCAAACAATTTATCATGACCAATATCCTGGTAGCAACCCATCACTTTAGAAACTCGAAAATGAATACTGATGATGTGGCCATCACCATCAGGATTATTTTCCAGTGACTGAAGTGAGTTCAGTGCTTTCTTACTTTCATAAATTCTTTCCAAAACAATTTTCATTCAATCATATTTTCAAAACAAAATCCCATTATTTCCTTCAACTCTTTGGAAAAACACATTTCAAACATTCCCAAGAATTTAAATTCCCAAATCCTTTGTTTTAAATTTCATTTTTCAAATTTCAGGGACTTAAATTCTAGTTTAATCAGATTTCAGTTATATTCCTTTTTTTTAAATTATTCTTAAATAATTTTATTTGGTTATAAACCACTCACATTTAAATTTTTATTTGATTGTACTATTAACAATCAAACATCCAAGTATATATAGTGATTTCAGAAAAATATTTCTTTTATATCAAAATATAATTTTGGGTAAAATTATTTCATTTACCCTACCTTTAAAAACAATACTGTGTCGGTCTATCTTGTTTCAGAGTTCAGGAATCCCTATCGATGATATGGCGTCCCACACATCGACCAGAATCCATAAACACTCAACAGATACATCAACACAATAAAAACAATTTTATATTCACTAACAAGTACGCGCTCATATCTATTGACACTCTCAAACTCATTCTAGAGTTCTACAAACTCTATTCTATGAGTAATCAATACCAGAGCCAAGGTTATCACCAACCTATGCTCTGATACCAACTGTGACGACCCGCCCTTCTACTACCAGAAAAGACGTATCATCAATAAGAAAGAAAGGGATGAGAAAATAGAAAAGATAGAGAAGAACGAACAACAACATCATAATCTCACAGCGGAATGGAACAAAATATAATATATTACATAACTATTACATAGTATAATACATCAATCAGAGTTATACAGATAATACATCACATACTAGACAGTTATAAACACCTGTCTAGTTAATAGAACTCAAACAATATGACTCGGAGATACCAACACAGCGGACTATATATATATCTACAACGTTGAAGCCTCCTGCTCCATTGCTCCTTCAGAATTCGTCAAAGCTAACCTAAATCCCTTGGCTACCCGTAAAAATTTGGGTACCCGAGAGTTTATGGAAACAAAAATAAACTCTGGGTCAGACATGGGTCTGGTATGAGTAAACGGTTTAAGGTTGTTTAACTTTGAAAAAAAACATTTGAAAATAAAGGTATCACATAAGACTCCCCACAAATAAATACGGGTAAGTTTTTACCTTACGCTAACCAAAACATTTCATAGGAAATCCAGTGATATTATAATAGTGTCTAGGGTTTTCAAGTAAATAGAAAATAGCCGAAATTGTTACATCTATTAAATTTCAGCTACTAGCCACAAAAGTGGGCAATACAAATCAAAAACGTAGGGTCTCGTAGGAAAAATGGATTTCCAACAATGGCAGGGCTACTGGGGTACCGCCCGTCACAGTACGGGGCCTAGATCACCGTACCGAGGATTACTCCCTTCATCCCCTGCAACACAAGGCCGGAACCATTCCTTACTGAACAGTCCCGAACAAGATAAACCCCGTGGTTGGCGCGACCAACCACCCACTAAGCCGAAATATATATAAGGGACATCTAGACAGGGGAAATATCTTGTCCTGCTTGGGCATGACCCACCTAACCTTGCTGCATCTCCCCTGTTTTAGCCATTCCTGGTTGATGAGGCTTGAGGCTGCGGTTACCTTTAAAGAACATATCACTTAGAATGTTCACCATTCACCTGACGATGTGTTGAAAACATTCAATCCATACAAGTTCGTTCCGGGTTCGAACGAAACCGAAGGCATTATCTCGTTACACTCATTTTGGAATCACCCTCAGAGTCAACGATGATAACCCTTGCATTCTGAAACACCATCTCGATCTTCATTTCAGAATTCACGACTTAATGTTTAAATTGGATCGATGTGGTTTTCGGAGAATCAAATTTGATTCTTCCGATCCCGGTCTCATTGAATCCAAACGCCATTTTAAGGGCCAAGTTGTCTAATTAACTTAAACAGCTTAAATAATTTTAAATTTAACAATTTAATTAACATAACATCTATCACAGATAAACATATACAAGCATCATAGGTATAACACTGCATATCAGAATATCAACACATAAATGTCAAAATCAGATATTCAATCACAACAGTCCATAAGCAGTCACCTTTAAGTCTTATTGGTAATTAATTCTATTTAGAATTAATTACTTGAGAGTTAATTATTTAACCCAGTTTAATTATCCATTAATTACCTATTTCATTTCAAATTGTTTGAGTTAATTAATCATTACTAAATCGATTATTAAGACTTAATTATTCAATTACTTAATTATTTTATTTCATCATTTAATTTATTACTTCTTAATCTAACTATTAAACTTTAATTACGCAATCAACTATTCCTTATTCATTAAGTAAGTACCCTTAAATATTTTTTTATGGAACTTAATTACTAAATTTTCTAAATACTAATTAGTTAATTAATCAATCATAAATCCTTGATTCTTAATTAAATTACTTAATTAATCAACTATTATTCCATAGTTAAATTATTAGATTAGCTAACTATTAATTCTTCGTTTATTGACTTAAGTCGTTAATTACTCATTTATCAATCACTTAAACATCCTTAATTACTTCCTGCAAGTAATTAAAAGAAGTTTTCTTTAAAATTGAAACTCCACTAACTACTATCCGCAAACTTAACCGTTAATCGGTTACACTTCTAGCTTAAAGTAATTACTTAATTTATACTGTAATTCCTTGATTAAAATGATAATAATTTAGGCTTAACACCATTAAGTATTAACGTAACTACTAAACATGTAACCAGCTTCTAACTTATAACCATCTAACAGTTATTTATATTTCAATCTTAATCTTGATAAAAGATCTTCATTTAGTTTCACTTTGAAAATTTAACACTGCAATTACAAAACAAACGGGTTTCCCCTATCTGGTCTCGAGCGCAACTCTGGTTTGAACGCAACTTTCCCGAGTTTTTCCCCCTGAAACCCATTCTTCCTCTTCTCTCTTTCTTTTATTTCTCATTATCTAAGTTTAAAACAACTGCTGATGACAACTCGTGTGAACACTGGTCCTAACACGATCCAACCCACTCCCTCACTCGAGTACCCACTCGAGTTTCACTCGATACAGAGCCCCCACTATCCTACTGATACGCTCACGCCACCATGCACGTGCACGGTGGCTCGCCACTCCTCTGGTGGCTCGCGACGGCGTCCACAAACCCTAAATCACCCATATACCCAACAACCAACCCCCATTTCCACGATCAAGCTGAAAGGCAAAATCTCACCTTAAACACGAACACATACGAAGTTACAGGAAAACAAAATCGCTTCGACCAAACGACGGCGACCACTGGAAGCGATGGGTCTCCGGCCATAGCTCAACCACATACCCCTCTGCCCTTACTCAAAATCGCGATCAACTCGGTCTCCCTATGATGCCGAAATCAAATGTTTTACAGAGCCTTGAAAATGTAAGCAGTAAACCCTATCTTCAATTCAAACCCAAAACCTTTGCATTAGAAAATTATTTTAGCATTTTTCTAGTGATCTCACATCACCGTTTTATCTTCATGTTAAATTACAACAGCTAAAATTGTTTGAATCATCAGAATTTCATGAAAATACATTTTTGGTTCACTGACTAATTGCTCTGTGCATAGTTGACTCAAAATTATAAAGTTTGTCTTAAAAATCATAGTTTTATATGTTGTTTCAAATTATAAGTTCAAGTTTATGATTCGAGATATTCGAATTTTTGCCTTTATTTTATGTTTACTGTAAATGTAAGTTTACAGTACCTATATCTTTAGCATAAACAATATTTATTTAGTTTAGGCATTAATTACAGGAAATGATTTTATAAAGAAATATATATGATATATTCTCTATTTCCTCTGCCTTAGATTTTAGAAAGAACTTGAAGAACTCAAACTACAGTTCATCCAGAATTTACAAACATAACAGAACATTGTTATATCAACAAAGTAATTCATTCATGAGTCAAATATTTAAAACCAAATTTCACAAAAACATTTGTTTACTCACCTAATAATCTGTGAACAGAGGGCAAGGTTGCCTGATGAAGAAAGAAAACTGTTCTTGAAGTTTAAATCCCTGTAACTTTTTTTTTCCTGAATTCGTTTGAACTTGAAAATAAAAAATTATGTTTATTTTCTTTCACATCTTCTCAGGTTTTTCTTCATAAGTTAAAGACTGAACTAAACTAAATAAAATAAGACATCATGAATACATATATATAACCTTCAACAGTTATGCCTTCTTGAACAAGCTTTGCTGCAACATAATATTTGCTTTATTTATTATGTACTAAGGCTAAAGGTAAATCAAACATTTCGGCTAGAAGATATTTTGTATTATCATCAATGTTTTCATTGGTTAAGTACCACCACAAGAATTTGGCTGCAGTACTCTCATGAACCAGAAGTTGTGCTTATTAATGCTTATGCCTTAATTATGATAACATGTAATTAATGTTGTTTTCAGATTTTTGTTTAATTTGTACAAGACAATGATCTATTTTTATTATATTGAAGTGAAAACTGTTGTTTTCTTATGCATATAGGCTTCAGCAACATATAAATTTTGTTTTCATCTTTATTTTAAATTTTATTTTCTGTTCAAAGATTAATTAAACATCTTGTGGTACATATGCATGTTACAGGTTATGCCTAGCCCCTATAAGTTTATGCATAGATGCTTATTTCAGCCATGCATATTTTGTCTTTATTACATTTGAAGTAAAACTTGTTGCTTATGTAATCATGACCTTCTACTCACCTATTATTTTATACTAGCAGCAGCCAAACTTGGTTTGTGAGAACATATGTATATAGTTTGCTTTGTTTTCTTTATACTTAGCATTTTGTAGTGCAGCTGACTTATTTGCATATGTATGTTTAACTTATCTTTCTTATCATTGCAATTGTTTACAGGTTATTGTTTGACTACATTACCTGTATTCTATTTATATTCCAGACTTTACAAGTTTTTTTGCTTCATAGTATTTTGTTTGTATTATTATATTTCAAGTTATGACTTATAGTAGCATATTTATATTTTTAGTTACATCTATATTTTATAATTATGGTTTATACTTATGTTTATAATTATGATTTATACTTGTTTGATATGTTCATTTTTATAATCATTTATATTGTTTTATACTTAAGCTTTTAAATTCCCATATTCAATACCCAAATCATTATTATCTAAAATTCTACAATTATATATATACATACATATATTATCAGATATGAAAATATTGAAAGTATTTTAATTCAATTATGTAAAAATAAGTTTTATTATAATATTATCAAAAGATTTTGTTTTGAACTCTCCAAAGTCCAATTCCCCTAAAAAAATGCAATTTAAATAGATAAATTGACAATATCTCCAAATCATAATCATTTTAATATGGTCAATTTACGTTTCATTTAATTTAGATTAAATATTTATTAAAATAAACGGGGTCAAAATCCAGGGTCGTTACAGAAGCTCCATAGAAACGGGGTTTAGTCTCCCTCGCAGACAGAGAGACAACGCACATTGCTAGTCTAAATCACAAAATGATCATGATCGATCATCAAGAAGTATCAATTACACTAAGCTAGTAAATAGATGAGTTTAGCTTTATGTCCCATAACCACTGGCTTAACTTAAATATTTATGAATAAACTGTAAATCTCCACTCGAAAGTTGTCAGAAGAGTTTCAATCGAACGAGTCTAAGAATTATCCGACAAAGTAAATGCAAACATTTCATTCCACTTATTTTGCTAAGTCGTTTAATTGGATTTTTCGAACAAATGAGGTTAAGGTTTGTATATATTAATAGAGTGGAAAACGGTTTTAGGAACAAGTTTTGTATTAAAAATAGAGTTGAAATCATCTTTGAGAAAGAGTTTGAATATTTAGTACTAGTATAGAAACCTTTGTATTTAAAAGTAACAAACCATATAAATGATTGTAAACACAATCAAATCACCAAAAAAATTCACATTCGAAGACGTGAATTAAATCCAAAGAAATCGATACCAAATCCATCGAAATGGACATTCCCTAAAAATCCTGAAATAGAAGTCATCAAAGTCATATAAACGACAACAACAACACGGAAAATCATGAATCGATATTGGAATTTCAAGCAAAATAAGCAAATTGGGGTGAAGTAGCAGGTCAGTCGACTAGTTACTGAGTTCAGTCGACTGGCCCAATGCCTGGAAAACTCTCGGGTTCTAGGTCAGTCGACTGGACTCAGAGCGCCAGTCGACTGGAACCTGTCTTCCAGAATTTCCAGCCTAGTCCCCAAAGAGGCAAGAATCCAAACGGAGCCGATCGATTGAGCAATTGTAACTAGAGATTTATGCCACGCGACAACCCAGTCCTATGGGCTCTTCGACTCACCCCAAAGACATGTTCAAGCATCAAAGCTAGGATTTTTAAAGATTTAACTTCAAAACACCAAAAATTGAAATATTTCACCAAATCAAAAAGAAAATGAACATGAATATATGTTAGGAATTCATACCCAACAATAATGATAGTTATAGACATGGATGTAAGATAAAAATATCACCTTTTACACCAAAAACAAGAAAGAAGAAGCTTGAAAACAAAAGAGGATCAACCACTCTTCAATCTCAACTCTAAAAGCTCCAATCTAAGATCATAAGCAAATAATTTCTTGAATTAGATTATAGGGAAATCTGAAATTGGAGAGAGATTGAGATGGAGAAGAAGAAGGAGATGCTTACCTAAGCTTCTTTTTGATTTTTTGGAGCTAAAACTTGGATTTGCTAAAGAAATTAGGGCTTAGAATTTTAATTTCCAATCTCCTCCACCATTTTTGCTAAAGCTTGAGTTGTAGGAATTATTACGAAGGAATGAAGAGGGCTAGAGTGGAGTTGGGTTGACATGTTAGGTTAATGGGCTGAAACCCAAACCCAAAGCCCTAAGTGAAAAGGTCGAAATTTTAGCTAGCTCCAAACATATCGATGCTTATACTCAAAAAGGTCGCAAACGCCATTTTGAACACGATGGAAGTGGTTTCGAGTCCTAATTCGGTTGTTTGCAAAAAGTAACCTTTCGGACAATAATCCGACTAACGATGCTATATTTAAATAAAATATTTAAATACACAATCGTAAAATATGCGGGTTGTTACAGCTTACGTAATGACCCGTGAATTTCGTTCATAAAATTTATCATATTAATAAGATTTTGGAATTAAATTTATAAAGAAATAAAATTGTTATAATTTTTAATGAAGTTAATGTTAAGATTTAACCTATGAAATATTATATTGATTAATATAGACTTAATTAAAAAGGTTGAAT
This sequence comes from Allium cepa, assembly GCA_030765085.1. Lineage (NCBI taxonomy): Eukaryota > Viridiplantae > Streptophyta > Magnoliopsida > Asparagales > Amaryllidaceae > Allium > Allium cepa. Next base: position 148,446,075 of record CM060945.1, read on the forward strand.
TGAATAAACCCTATTTATTGGAACCTAATTTATTGGTATGCAAATTTATAATAAATGAGTATTGCAAGAAATTGAAATTTGAATAGAATTCTAATGAATGAAAGTAGTGAAAAGATTTTACCCGGATGTAATTGTATATGAGAAATAAAGGAAAGTATTAAATTGATTAATGTAATTAAACATTGTTAACAGTATTTGATTGTAAATTAAGGAAACGTGTTAATGCAAGTTAATATGTAATGAACTTGAATGAACGTTACAATTAATTTAAAATTCAAATATTATGATTTAGCTATAGATAGAATATAATAAAAACAAATACAATCAATGCTAGAAACAAAATTTTAATTGTTCGTTGTTGATAATAAACCTTACTTTAATAATTATTAGTATAGTAACGGAAGTGTAAATGAAAATTAAATAGAAACATAAGTTTATTTTAAGGTAGTAATTGATAAATTGGGGAAGATAGTTCAAAGTATGTTAATTGATGAATTAATACGCAATTATGTAGAGTAATAAGTTGGTTTAAGGATGAAATTGAGGAAAATTCATTTATTGGTTTTAAAACCTTAATTAATGCATCTAATTGATAGAAGTACATTTTGGAATATAATATTTATTCAAATTAAGATGTAAATAGGCGTACATTAATGAAATGAAATAAAATTAGCTTTATATATGAAATTATAATATGGATTGATAAGTAACGAACTTATAAATGCAATTAAAGGCAATTAGGTGGTAATTAATGTAGGTTGCTTGTTTATTTAATGCGTTAAGTAAACTTTGGTAATCAGTTGCAATAAATCAAATTTTACATTTGGATACTGTAAATTTAAGTAATAATCGAAAATAATGATAATTTTATTTATAATATGACTATTGGTTGAGGGAAAGATTGTAAATCAAGGTTTATTAATTTATTTGAATGTAAGTAACAGGTGTTGTATAAATAAATGAATAAGTATAATAAATGGTCATTGAATAAAATCAATGTCCGTTAAGTAATTATAATGTTTATGGTTGATAATGAACGTTACTTTATGATTATTGATATAATAACGGAAATGTGAATTGACCAAAATATAGTAAATGGAGATATAATAGTTGATAAATAAAGGATGGAATGGGAGCACTAATGTAATGAATGTAAAACAATTATTATAAGTGAACCATTGATTTAGTCTATTGAATTAAAACGGGTAATCAATTGCAATAAAATTCAAATTGAATGTTACGTTAATGTAAATTAAATGTTACGTTAATGTAAATTAAATGTTATGCAATTGAGATAAAGGAATTGGAAAAATCTTAATGTATCTGGATATATACCAAAATAAACGGTACCTAAGATGATAATATGATAAATAGTGAATTTAAAGAATGGGAATCAGGATTTATTTATTTATATGAAATTTAAATTAAATAATTGAGTTTATTGCAATAAGTAGAATTTAACATTAAATTTTTCGTTAATTGAATTGAAGATGGAATAAGAAAATATTAAAGCAATAGTTTTGAATCCAATGATAAATTCATCTATTTGACAATAATAAATGGAAAGTAAATTAAATTAAATTATTGGAAACTTAATTTATAATTGTTGAATTTAATGAAATTGAAGAATTTATAAATTTTAATTCGACAGTTAAATTTGTTTAAATCAGTGTAAATGATTGGAAAATTTAAAAATGATAAGAATTGTCAATTATCGAATTGAAATTGAAAATTTGATTAAATTGACAAATTTTTAATTTATTTAATTAACTAGAAAATAGCCATTTTGACCACTGACTCAGATTTCGACGAAATCAGTTTCATCGAATCCGTAACGGTGAATTTAGGATTTCAAGTTTCGTGGCGATCGGACTTGTCGTTTGATCGTACGGACTCGAAATGCATTGAAATCAATGAAATTGAAATCGATTTGAAAATATTGATTTTATAATAACTTCTCCATACGATGGAATTTGGACTTGAAACATTTTCCATTGAAATTAAAATATTTTAAAACATCTATTTTGATATATGGGTTGACCCAATTTCATTCCGGAGTCGAAACGGGCTTTTTGGGCCACTTTGTCGTTAGCGCGTATATTCAATCCGATCCATCAATTCTATTCCAGTTTGCCTATATATATCCCAGTTATAAACCCTAGCCCTCTATTTCTCATTTGTATGTACGTATATCTTCTTCTCAACTCCTCCTTTCCAATGGCAGACAAACCCTAATTACAATTGCAATCCCAAAATCAAATCCAAAGCTGAAATTTCAAACTCCTCAGAAAAATTTGAAAAAATATATATATTGAAGCTCTCAATAAGCGTAACTCAGATCCATGATTCGTTTTTTGTTTTGGTTCAACGTCTGATCGGTAAAAATCGAAGAATTTTCGGCCGTTCATCACGTCGAAATCAAACTCGACGGATCGACGAACCGTTTCTGGGTTTTGAAGAGTGGACCGAGGGGATCGCATCGACATTGTTTGTTTGTCATTTTGACGGTTGGATTTTCGGAAAAATTCGACCTAGGGCTTATAATTTTAGGCGGCGGCTGTCATCTTTTTTGGCGTTTGGTGGTCGCGTGAGGGGTGAAGGCCGGTGGAGGCGCGTCCAGGTTCTCGGCGTGATGTGGCGTGGCCGTTCGGCGACGAACGAGAGGTTCTTGCATGCACGCGTTACTGGGGTTTGAGGCTTCTTCGTGTTCTCATGCGTGAGGTGCTGTAGCTTACGTGAGGGAGAGAGTAATTACCGTGACGTGGCAACAAAAGGGGTAAATATGTTCTCTTTTTATTTTTTTATTTTTATAATGGATTTCAATCGCAATTATCGCTATATCTTTCACATACGAACTCCAATTCACGCGCAATTTTTTTTGTTAGGATCGTAATAAAATTACGGACATTTTGACGCTTGTTTAGATGAATTTGGAGACTGTGCAATTTTTGGGTTTAAATTGGATTTGAATTCAATTTAAATTCAAAAGGTGAGTGATTTAACCCACTCACGACTTCTAAAATTTCTTATGTTTGTTAAATTAATTTTTGATATAATTAGAAATTTGTTTGTGACTGTTTGGCATCTTTTTAGTCATCATCTCAGTTAAATTAGATTTATTTGATTTAAATTGTTATTCAATTTATTATTGCATATAAACTGCCAGTTAAATTTATTTATTATTGTATTTAAACTGCCAGCAATTACCTGATATTTTTATCTGTTCTATAAATGTTATTGTTTTAATTGGATGATGAATGTGATAATGTTTGATGATTGATATTGGATGAATGGATGTTGTATTTTATATCGTTATAAACTGCAAATTGTTATGCACCTTTTTAATTCGGGATTGCGGTTTGAAATGATGTATAACTGTACTTTTATTTTAAATTATGGACTGAAATGATAAATATCCGTATCATTTGACCATATGATAGAAAATTTTATACAGACACCGCGGTCTATATATAAAAATATTTTGAAATGATTTCTATGGTTTTGTAAAAAAAAAAATGGTTTATGAGATATTGATTTGGATATTTGTAAATATTATTTTATATATAATTTATTTCTTGGTTTTAAGCCAAGTATAAAATTGGTTTAAAGTATAAAGAAGTTAAATAATAAATATTGATTTTATTAAGATATAATACGGTTAAGTATTTATTTAAATTTTATTTATAGAGTTTATAATGTCTTAAATAAAATTAATGTTGGAAGATAAATATGAATTTGATTCGAATTAAAGTATTTAAGAATTATCCTCGAATAAAATTTATTTGAAATTTAAATAAATTTGAGATTTTAAAAGGTATGATTTTTATAACTTGATTTTGGTTAGAGGACTTAAATGAATATCAAGTCGATTTAAATGAATGTTATCAAGTTATTTAAATTGAAAGAATATCCTGTTATTTGAAGTTTAAAGGTTTTACTTAAATGATATTTGATTTTTTTAAGTAAACATTTCAAATCTAAATAATAGTAATTGAAATTGATATATATGAAATTATTAAAGATTTAGTTTTGAAATGGTGGAATATTTAAGCTTTGAAATATATGGAAATTTATTTGTTTATTTGGGGATTTAAACCTATATTTGGAATGGATTTGTGAAGGTGAAGAAGCTATTTTATTATATTAAGTAATTTAATACTTAAATCATTTAAGTGGTGTAGTTATATTTCAAAGATATGAAACTCAAAGTTTTATGTTTTGAAAGGCTATATTTCAAGAGTTGGTTTTGAAATATTATAACTTGAAATTGTTATGGTTTCAGAAAAGAATATTTTTGAAAATGACATCATTATCGATTTGGTTTTAAAAGGGAAATGATATCGTAATTATATGGTTTTGAAATGGATATTATATCCTGGTTTTAAAATATAAACTATTTTTAAAAGACCGCGGTGTTATAATAACATTTGGTTGTTGAAGAGACCGGGATCGGAAGTTGTCATACTCTCTGCCAACTCCGAAAACCACTTTAACAATCGTGTACGCGATGGAGATTGCAGAATGAAGTAGGATGGCGGCGGCATTTCCTTTGAGGTAAATACGTGGACCCAACTCCCGTGAGTTGGCATAAGATGGCTAAAATAGGAGCGATTCTCGGGCCAATGAGGTAGCACCTTTGATCGGACACATCCCTTCGATATTATACTTTGACTTTTGGATTGATTCGGTGACCACTTTTTTTTTTTTTTATTTAGGGCTGTGGCTCGAGGTGGGCGGTAGCTGCGGCTATGCATTACCACCATCCCGGATAGCAATTGGTATATCTACCCTGGCATTGCCTAGTTGTGCCGTGTCACCTACCCTTGCACGCCTTATAAGATTTTGGTTTTGTACCATACCTATGGAGTGCCCTCTGACGACGCCCAATACGGGGGAGATTACAGTACTTTATAGACTATGGGAATATAAAAGTGTGTTAAGGGCTATATGGGTAACCCCTTAACGCTATTTTCAGTATATTATACTTTACTGTATATTACTACATAGTAGATAGTCTAACGGATCCTTAGGAGATGTGAATCCCGAATATCTCTTGAGTTACTGCACTCACAGTAGACACTGGATAGGAGATGTCAAATCCCGTAAACATATCTGACGCCGTTACACTCTTATTATTTATTGTTGATTTAACTTACATAAGATCTTTTAGTTCTGACTCGAGTGTTTTGTCTTTTCAATTCGCTCGGGGCCGGAGTTGTAGCCGTCACGGTGATCGGATTTTGGGTTGCGTCGTAGTTCCAGGTTTTGGGATTTTGAGGTGATACTTGTTCCAGTATATTTCAGGTTTTAGGTTGGGGGACTCGAATTTGATTTCGAGTAGAAGTTGGGTTTTTGATGGTCGTGGATGGATCTGTGGGCAAGCGTCGATGTGCTCGATGCCTGGGTGGTGGCCGGAGGTGGCCAAGACCACCATGCATATGCATGGTGCAAAGGAATGGCGTCAGGGAAGGTTTTGGTTTTGCAGTAATTTTGTACTCGGGCAATACTCGAGTAATTCGAGTTTTTGCTCGAAAATTGTTTAGGTTTTACTCGAAGTAAATCAGAGGGAAGCTCGGGCATTTTTCTATAGTACAGGTTTCTTTGAAACCTGTATATTTTTCAATTCAATTAGTTTTAAAAATCTGGAACAAGTTTTAAAATAGAATTTAAGATCTAAATTTAAAGTATGAATTTCAAACTAGATTTGAATTCAAATCTTTAAATATAACTTAAACTTTTTAAATTAAAATGTTTAAACAACTTTAAAGGAGTTTAAATAATTGAATTTAAAGATAAAGTTTTTAAAAAAATTAGAGTAGAAGATTTAAGCCTAAGTTTTAAATCTGGAATAAAAATCCAATATGAATCAATGTTTTGAAAATAAAGAAAGTTTTAAATATTTTAAATGTTTAAAAAACTTTTGATGTTGTAACATATTTTAAATACGATTTGTATCTTAAAATAAATATGGGTTTAAATTCCTTTGAACTTCTTTATAAAATAGGAAATTCTTTTACATAAGTTTTAAAAAGGTTTTAAAATGTTTTTAAAAACTTTGTTAAAGTTAAGTTTGATTTCATTTTAAATTTAAAATTTAAAATGTAATTTGGAAACAAATTTAAAGTAAGTTGTTTTAATTTCTTTGTTAATGATAATGTAATCATTAATAAGAATTTTTTTATTTATAATCAATCAAAGATTTAATTATTTTGATTTATTAAATTAATAAGGTAATTAGATGGTTAATTAATTAATTTATTTAATTAATTAAATAAGGATTTGAATTTATTAATTAAGGTCGAGTTAATTAATTAAGATTAATTAATTTGGGAATAAGATCATTAATTAAATAAGTTAAGGTTTTAATTAATGATTTAAAAATTAATTTATCAAGAGGATAAGATTAATTAAGTTAATTAATTAAACAATTAGTGATTAATTAAATGATTATTAAAGATTAATAAATTTGTGATTAATAATGATTAATTTAAATTAATTACTTAAGTAAGGTAATTAAGGAAATTGTTTATAAGTTAATGAAGGTCATTAACTAGGGATTATTTATTAATTAATTTAAATGATTAATTTTGATAATTAATTAGATTAATTAAATTAGATAATCATTATGGTATTTGGTTAAGTATGATTACTTTATGAAAGTAATTAAAGTTATTAATTACTCATTGTAATTAATAAATTAATTTGATTAGATTAAATTAATTAATTAAGTTAATTAATTTAGAATAATCATTTGATGGGTTGATAAGTAATTAATGAAGGATAAATTACTTAGAGAAGTAATTAAGATGAGTAATTACTGAATATAACTTATTGAAGTATGGAAGAGTTGGGGTTATTTGCTTGTGTAATTATTATGGAAGATAATTACTTTGTGAAAGTAATTAATAATTAATTACTTGGTATAATTAATGTAACAACCCCAATTTTTTGCCATTCAAATCGACAATAATCCACACATGTTGGACTTGAATGATGCGAAATAATAGATTGTAAATAAATTTGGAGCAAATAAAATCAAATATACAGAATCACAGACACAGAACAAACAGAATAACTCGCAGCGGAATATAAAATAACATAGTAGTTCATGAAGCTACTATAACAGAGTCTCAAACCAAATACATAATATAGTCTGAAAATAACATAATAGAAATCCCAAATACATAAAAGTTCACTAATACATGAGATAAACTAATACAGCTGAAACAGTAATAGAAATATATGTAGATAAGAAAAAACTCCAGTGAAAGACTAACTCCGGGAAGAGAATCCAAAGTTGTGAATACTCAGGCTGACCCGAGCGTAAAGCAAAACACAAAACACTCGAGTCAGGACAATATATACTTATATAATGTAAACCAACTCAAGTGAACTGTAATAAAGATACAAGCAACTTAAAGGATGCCTGGGACCGCCCATCCTCTAAGGATCCGTCAAACTATTTACTATATAGTAATATTTCGCTATTATAATAATGTCTACAGTAAAATAAACATTCTATAGCGTTTCGGGCTACCCATATCACCCTTCACACATAATAGTCCCAGCAGTCCATCCAATATCATGACATCTCCACAACGGGTGACTGTCAGAGGATACCACATGGGCTACGGGAGAAAAACAAACTCGTAGTAAAGGCTCGGTATGGTAGGTGATACAGCACACAAGGCAATGCCAGGGTTGATATACCAATTACGCACATGGGCTGGTGGTAGCGCAGCAGCCACATACGCCCACCCTGAACAACACTCCAATATCAAAGGGTGCACCCAATCGATCACAACAGTAATAGAATGGTATCGAAGAAGTGTGTTCAGCCAGAGGTGCTACTTCCTTTGGCCCGAGATCGCTCCTGTTTTAGCCACCTTAAGCTAACTCACAGGAGTTAGGTCCACGTAAAGTACCTTAGGAACGTCGTCACCATCCTACTTCATTCTGGAATCTCCACCGCGCACACAGTTGTTAAAGTGGTTTCGGTATGGACAGAGAGTATGTCCATATCCGATCCCGGACTCTTTAACAACCAATCGTTATTATAACCCATAGTTATAATTTAAAAATGGTATTTATTTTTCAAAAAATCAAATATTATTTCAAATCCATTTCAAAATATCACACTTATCATTTCATTTGAAAAACATATTCATTTTTATTCAATTTAAAAATACCATTTCAATTCACATTTCAAAATAGTTCGATTCCAAACAAATTACTTCATTTAAATCATAGAAATATGAAGTTATTACATTTAATAATTAAATTATTAAATTTCTAAAATTTTCAACTTTCAGAGTTCATCCATTCACTTAATTTTATCAAAACAGTGAAAATTCAACTTTCGCAGCATTTGGAAAATGCTACAAAAAGTTATATTCAAAACAGTTCAATTTAACCAAAGATAGCGTTTAAACTGCTGTAATAGAGTTTCATTAGTTTCAAAGAAAACTTAGTTTAATCCAACAATTATAGCATTATAGAATGCTATAATAGCCTTTAATTCAATTTAGCTATTAAGTTCACTTATCAACTACAACATTTACAAATGCTGTATTATTATTTACAATAGAAATAATAGCATTCAAAAATGCAATTAATTAACTTCAAATATAATTCCAAAACAATTATATTTTTATTTAAATCACTTTTAACTTATAAAATCACACATTTTTACTTTTATAACATCATTTAATTTCCCTTAATTTCATGATTTCATAAAGTTAAATTTCCATTTAAAAATTCATATTTAATACTAATTCACTTATTAAATTGCAACATTCAATTTTAAATTCATTACATTAAATTTCAACTTAACACTTAAGTTCAAATTCTCAAATATAACTTAATTTTATTTTTATTTACTTAACTAAAAATCCACTTTTAAGTCAATTTCATAAATTTCCAATTTTGGTTATATTTCAAAATTTCAACTTAAATATTCATACATTTACATTTTAACTTTATTCAAAAATCATTAACATATTATAAAATTACTTTAAATTCATTTAAACTCCAAATTATAATAAATTTACCACATTTCATATTTAATTTAATTTCCAATTATAATTAAATCAAAATTTCCAAAACAACTAACATTCAGATTTTCTAACTTTTTCATTAATTTATTTAACCAATAAATTTCCAGAAAATCAATAATACTTTACAAAATTCATTTTTTAGATAAATTTAAATCAAAATATTTTAATATTTACATTTCTAAAATAATTTTAATTTTTTTAGAAAACATACATTAACTACGGGTCTGTATATAATTTTCTACTAGGAAAAGTGATACGGGTAATATATCATTTCAACCCGTAATTTACAAAGAAAATCCGGGTTTTATCATTTCAAACCCGCAGTCCCAAGTAAATGAAATAAATTGAAAATCATTCAGGCCTATCATTTCAGCCCATAACGATTTTCCCTTATTCTAAAGTCCATTCGGGTATGTATCATTTCAACCCATAGTGATTCTAATCTAAAGGGAACTTGCAGTGTGATAAACTGATAAAAATAACAGAACAGCATAATATAACAGTAACAAATGTTATAACAGGTGTTTAAGCATGGATGAACATCATATAATCATAATATAGCAGATATTATATGATAATGCATTTTACAGATTCACGAAGGGTCAAATCACTAGTTATATATGTATATATTGTCTGATGAGAATAACTCACTGGTTTAAGCTGATGACCCACGACGAATTGCACAAACGGGATCTACACAAGCATAAAAGCACGATACAGATTCGAATGGAGGAGCCAAATGTCAAATTCCTTGGATACAAATCAAACAAAAACAATATAACATCGATAAGTTTCAAACCAGCGACGATCAAAACTACACTAGAATAAACCGCACAGAATCAAATAGAAATGTTTGCACTTGCTTTTAACCTTTACTAGGCTCAGCCATAAGGGAAAATACATGACAATGGCAAGTGTTTGGGTCTGGTTTGGGTGAGTATGGGTTCGACCTACATGTTGGAATGATGGTGTAAAGGTGGGTGAAGGCAAGAACACAAAAGCATGCATACACATGGGTTTTAGGCCATGAATTGGGCTCGGCCAATGCCCTAGGTGCCATGACCAGAGGTGTAGGCTCCACTGTGATGGTGTGGCTGAGGGTTCTAGAGGTGCTGGAGGTGGTGGTGGTGATGTAGGGGGCGGCTAAAGGGGTGGTGAGATGGTGGATGTGAGGTAGTACTCGGCTAGGCTAGTATTGGGGTGGTTTTGAAAAGTTTGTGGATATGCATCACCAAGGGGGTCACGGCTTGGGTGGCTGGTGAGGAGGAGGTGGTGGTGGTGTGCCATCAGGTGGTGGAGGTGGCTAGGCAGCAATGCAGCATGGCCGAACCTAAATGGAAGAGCAAGTGCAAACAAAAATCAAAAGGAATAAGCAATATAAGTGAAAAAAGAGATAAAAGAAGATAAAAATTTTTACCAATTCCTCAAGCAAGTGATGGCCAAAATTATTTTCTTAGGAAGGAGGAAAAGAAGATACATGAAATGAAAATGAAATGATCGGCTGAAATGTGGGGAGTTATGCCAAAAGAAATGAAGAGTTGTGAGGAAAATGAAGAGGTGGAAATCAAAAAGGAAAAAGGCAATCCAAAAGTCAAAAACCCTTCATATTTCCTTATTTTATTTATATAACTTTATATTTCTGGAAATAATAATAATCCCAGATAAGATTTCGAAAATTTATCAAAATATGAAAATTTATATAAAAATTTATCAACTATATAAAGTTAAATTAAGGAAAATAGCTAAAAATAGTGGACTAGACCAGAAAATTTGAAATTAAATAGAATAAATTTTAGAAAAATTTTATGGTCTTGGAAAATAATTATAACAAAGATAATAACATAAAAATAAAAATTAATTCACAAAATAAATAAATAAATTTTAATTAAATATAATTTATATGAAGAAAATAGCAGAAAATTAGAAAACAGCATTTAAAAATAGGAAATAAATACAGTAAATGTTGAAAAAATTCTATTATCATTTTAAAAATATTTAGAGATTAAATTTCACAAATAAAACAAATTTAAAATAATTTTGAAATGAAATAAAGTCAAATTCAAATTTAGAGTCAAAATCTAGGGTTGTTACAATTAATTTAAGCAATTATTGATTAAGTCATTTGGAAAATAATTAAGTAATGTAATTAATTAATGGTAATTAATTACTAATAAAATTGATCAAGGATGATTAATAATTAATTAATTATTTAAATATAATTAATTTAGGGGTAATCAATTTACTCAATGCAGTAATTAAGAATAGTTAATTACTGAAGTTAATTAATCAAAGGTGATTAATAATTAAGGATTAATTACTTGATGAAGTTAATTAATTTAAATGTAATTAGGAATCATTAATATAATTAATGATGTGATTAATATTAATTTAATTGTGATTAATTAATTAATGATAAGTGATTCAAGTAATTAATTAATGTAATTAATTAAGGATTAATGTAATTAATTATAATTAGTGAAGTAATTAAAGATTAATTACTGTATTTGATTAAGAATAATTAATTTGTGAAATTAATTACTTGAATGTAATTAAAGGATGATTAATCAAGGGTAATAAATCAAGGGAATTAATTAGTGGTTAATTAATTAGTTGATTGGTTTGTAATCAATTGTTATATAAGCAGGATTTAGAGATTGAGGTAATTAATTTAATTTAATTTAAATTAATTAGAGATGATGTAATTGATTTAATTCATTTTAAATTAATTATATATGGTGTGATTATTAATCCTTGTTTATATATGGATGATATAGATTTCCTTGAATGGTTTGAATCTCAGATATGAGATTAGTAACGATGTGTGATATGGATGCATTGGTTGCATTGTGATGATGATATGGATTATCTTCTGATAATGATAATATGGATTATCTGTGGTGAAGATTATCTATTGTGATGATGTGAATTATCTATCTGTGTGTATATAGATAATTAAATTGAATTGTTTTAAACTTAAAACAACTTGGACCTAAAAAATGGCGTTTTGGATTCGATGAGACCTGGATCGGGTTTCCATATTTGGATATCTGAAAACCACATCGATCCAAATTAACGATAGGTCGTGAATATCAAGTGAAGATGAAGATTCAGAGTGCAAGGGTTATCGTCGTTAACTCTGAGGGTGATTCCAAAACGAGTGTAACGAGATAATGCCTTTGGTTTCGTTCGAACCCGGGATGAACTTATATGGATTGAATGCTTTCAGAACATCGTTAGGTGGACGATGAGAATTCTAAGAGAAGTTTTCTCTAAAGGTAATCGTAGCCTCAAGCCTCATCAACCGGGAATGGCTAAAATAGGGGAGGTGCAGCAAGGCTAAGTGGGTCATGCCCAAGTAGGACGAGATTTTCCCCTGTCTAGAGGTCCCTTTTTATTCGGCTGTGTGGGCATTTGATTCGCGACAACTACCGCGGTTGTCTTGTTCGGGACTGTCCAGTAAGGGATGGTTCCGGCCTTGTGTTGCAAGGGAGCGGGTGTACTCCTCGGTACGGTGATCTAGGCCACGTACTGTGACGGGCGGTACCCTAGTAGCCCTACCATTGTATGGATTCCAAAATCCAATAAGTGCTGTACGTATTGATTGTGCCCAACTATGTTGGAACATGAGAGGTAAGAATTCCATCTATTTCTGTATTTTACTTGAAAACCCTAGATACTATTATAATATCACCGGATTTCCTATCAAATGTTTTGGTTAGCGTAAGGTAAAAACTTACCCGTGTTTATTTGTGGGAAGTCTTACGTGATACCTTTCTTTTAAAAGGTTTTTCAAAAGTTAAGCAACTTTAACCTATTACTCACGCCAAACCCATGTCTGACCCGGAGTTTATCTTTTGTTTTTCTTAAACTCTTGGGTACTCAAATTTTTACGAGTAGCCAAGGGATTCAGGTTGGCCTTGACGAATTATGGAGGAGCAAATGGAGCAGGAGGCTTCTGCGTTGTAGTTATTTAGTATTCTGCTGTGTTGGTATCTCTAAGTCGTTTGTTTGAGTTGTTTTGTACTGTGTTGTAATAGCTAGATAGGTGTTTATAACTGTCTAGTATGCGTTGTATTATTTGTGTAACTCTGGTAGTTGTTGTATATCTATGTAATACTTTTGTTATTAATATAATTTATTCATTCCGCTGTTGAGATTTTGTTGTTGTTTCTTCTTTCTTCTCTTTCTTTCTCTTTCTATCTCTTTCTTTCTTAATTCATGATACATCTTTCTGGTTAGTGGAAGACGGGTCGTGACAGTTGGTATCAGAGCGTTAGGTTGAGTGAATACCTAGGCTCTAGAGTGGTGTCTATCTTGAGAGAGCGTATTTGTAATTATATATATATATATATATATATTTAGCTATTTCTACCTATCTGTTGGGTTACATGTTTGGGTTTTTCCAATATAGGTTATAAAGGTAGACGAGGTAGTGATGTGTGTAACATGACTACTACCATTGGTTGGAGTTTGATGTTTTAAGGTTGGAAGTGTATCTGTCGAGGCTGTAGACCGAATACCGTCTCGAGTTAGCTGTGCAGAGTGTAGAGATTTCATTGATCTCTGAAGGAAACCTGTTAAGGTTCGGAGTCTATCTTTGAAGATGGATAAGTAGAGTTTGGATCTGTTGGTTGGCAGAAGTGTGTGATGGTATCTTGATACCTCAGATAGTAGTAACTGCGTGATGAGATGCAGTGACTATGGAGGTTTCCGAAGATGTTTTCTTTGGAACAAGTTTTGGGAAGTGTGTCTACTTCGGTGATGTGGCTGAGTCCAGCTGGTTGTTTGTGTTTGGTTTTGAGGTCCGAGTTTCTCGAAGTGCTTTGGATTAGGAAGTCTTTGGCATCGTTGTCAGCAATTCAGTTCGGAGTGTTCTGTGTTAGCAAGAAGTCTTCTGGCTTAGCATTTTTTCTGGAGGAGGAGTTCATAAGCAGCAGAGTGAATCCGTTTCTTCGTTGGATTGGCTAATTAAATGTAAGCTATTCTGTTTGGTAAAGAGAGAACAGTTTTCTATGGGAATTGGTCTGTGTTGATCGCAAAAGTGACTTGGATTGTTTGAGTGATCTCTTGGGTTACCAGAGATTTTCTGGATGTCTTCTGAGAAGTCAGAAGTTTGTTTGTATCTGGAGATTGAGTTTTCTTATCGACTGGATTCCAGGAGTGCTACCGGTGGATCAGATAGTAGAAGGAGGATTTCTCGAGATAGGTTTGGAGAAGCAGCTCATGGTTGGTGGAACTTCTGAGTTTTCTTTTATGGATCTGTTGAACCATATTCTGGGATATGTTTTCCAGATTGTGCTTGTGTTCATCATCGGCATTTTTCTTCTTTTCCAGATCAGAGTTGTGCAGCGGAAGCAGTTTGGGAGTGTTTCTGTGTTGTCTTTTCCGGATAGAAGAAGTGAGTTTGTTCTTCTGAGGTTTGAAGAGTAGAGTTGTGTATTTGGTTTTGGATTGATCTTTAGGAGATCATTGGGTTTGGTTGTTTTTGGTTCTGTTTGTTTCTAGAGGCATCAGCGAAGGTTGAGCTGATCAGTAAGGGTGTAGGCAACCCAGGATCTTCCGGAGAAATTTGGATTCCGGAGTCGGAGATTTGTTTTGGATAAGTTTTCTCCGATCGAGGGAGCTATAAAGTTTTGGTAAGTCTGGAAAGCTAGCTTCGAGGTGTTTTGGATCTCTTCTATGTTTTGGTTGGATTGGTGTTTGGTTTTCAAGAGTTGAATTGCCAGTTGGATAATTGGATTCAATGAGATTCACGTATCTCTGAGGGAGTACGTGTATGAGCTATCTCTGGTTGTGGAACCAGCTGTTCAGGAGGTTTGGTAGTTGAGTCAGACTCGTCTGTAGTCTGATATCCTATTTAGTTCTGTAGATCTAGATGAGTAGAAGCTCTGTAGCTTCATAGTTTTGATTGTTTGGATTCTGTAGAGCGAGTATCCCGGTATATATACTTAGGGAAACTCGAGGAAATTTTATCCAGAATTTTGTCTGGATAATTAAATTCGTTTGATTAGATAAATTGGTTGCTTTGGTTGTTAGCATATGATTGGTATATGCTTGTGTTTTAAATTAAATCTTTAATGGGATTATTAAATTATCTTTGCTTTTAAATTTCGGGGACGAAATTCTTTTAGGGGGGAGGAATGTGATATCCCGGAAATTTTGGCAATATCAATTTAATAATCTGTATTTAAAATTAAATTGATTTGATAAATTATGTTAATAAAATTTGATTTGGTTTAATGATCCAATTAAATAAATGTTTAATTGGTGAATTTTATCTTTTAAAAGCTAATAAATACTTTCTATTTGTAATGTATATATATATTTATATATATTGTAGATGGATAAGTTTTGATTTGAAGTTTAATAAACAAGTAAAATCTTGTTTTTAAATTCTAATATTCATTTTGATAATTTAGAAATTATTATTTGATAAATAACTATTCAAAACTATTTAGTAAATTACTATTTGGTTTTAAGATACTTAAAGAAATTGTTTTAAATTGTTTAAATGTATTTTAAAGCATAGTTTAAATTTAAATAACATAGGCAAAGGTTTATTTTATTTTCTTTTTAAATATAGCTTAATAAATATAATTTGGAATTATATATGAAAATTTAAAATACCATTTATATATTAAAACATTAATTCATTTAATTAAGATAAATAAGATAAGTAATTTATGATTTCTTTTATAAATGATTTAAATTGATAAATATGTTACTTTTAAATAATAATAAATGTATTAATATAGATAGATTTTAAAAGACAACGTTATTTTTTTTTACAAATGTCTTTTATTTTTAATTTTTCTTTTAATTTTTAAAATAAATCAATTTCACTTATAAAAGCATGTTTTCTTCAAGCTCTTTCTTTTCTAATCTTCAATTTTTTTTCAAAGTTAAAAAGATATGTTTTCGGATGAAACAAATTTGTTTCCAAAACTCTCAAAAAAAACCAAAATCAATATCTTATAATTCATTTTCAAAATCTTATCTGAAACTCTTCCTTAAAAATAAAAATGAAAAGCCTGCATTCTTTAAACATGTAATTCCTTTCAAAAGCAAAATGAAAAGCCTCTGCATTTCTTTAAATCTGGGAATCAAGCATATGTCTGCATGCATCTTTCAATCTAGGAATATAAGAAGGAATCTGGGTTTGTCCTCAACAAAATTTCATTAGCATGCAACTGCAAGTTCAAATCAGAAAGTTTCTTAATCAGATTCAAAGAAGTTATGGCATTTCAAATTAAAGATTTCAAAAGCAACTCAAGTTTTAAAATCTGCAACTCAGTTTATAATCAGGAAGTAAAAGCAACTCAATCTTGTGCTCCGTTTCATGCTAAATCAGGTGAGTAACTTTTTTTTCAAAATTAAACTTAAGTATAAATTGTTGCTTGATTAATGACTGAAATAAGCATGTTTGTAAGTAACATTACAGGATTAAAACTTAAGTAAAAATTAAGTTGCCTAATCATCTATGAAACTAGTATGTTTGTGAGTAACCTCACAAATTTTAAATTTAAGTATGATTATGATTGCATGCTTGTCTTTCTGTGATAAAATTTTATTGTGTATATGTATCTTCTATATGTAAATTGATTTGAGCATAGATACTGTTTTTTTTTGTTACAGTTTTTTTAAGTTCCAGATCCATATTTTAGTAAAACTTAAGTACCCTTGAATCAATCTGTAATAATACATAAGTCTTAAATAATGTATGTTTAAATTATCATAAATTATAATTTAAGATTTGTTTAAGTAAAAAAAAAATCAGCAGTTTACTGGAAAATGAAGAAAACAACAGAGTAAACTAAAAACAGGTGAAATTCAATTAAATTGATTTTTAGTTTCAGGAGCATGAATCAAATGCTAAAACTTAAATGTGATTTTTGAAACCAAAATTACAATTTTTAGCATTGGGATTCATGAGCATTATTGTTTTTACTGGAAAATGTAAATGGAGGAAATTCTGATGAACTGGATGGATTTAAGGGTCGTAGCTCTTTATGGATGTAGGGAAGTGGTCAGTGATGATGAGAAAAATGGTGGTTGTGGTGGAAGTTCATCATGGTGATGGTGATTGTCGGATTTGATTCCTAAACCTAGTTTATGGGCAGTGCAGAGTTTTGATCGTCTCGTACCCTCTAGTGGATCGAGTGCTTTGGAATTCCAGGGGATAGTAGATGGAACATCGACGTACTCGTGGCCAGAGTTGTAACCGTCACGGTGACCGGATTTTGGGTTGCGTCGTAGTTCCAGGTTTTGGGATTTTGAGGTGATACTTGTTCCAGTATATTTCAGGTTTTGGGTTGGGGGGACTCGAATTTGATTTCGAGTAGAAGTTGGGTTTTTGATGGTCCTGGATGGATCTGTGGGCAAGCGTCGATGTGCTCGATGCCTGGATGGTGGCCTGAGGTGGCCAAGACCATCGTGCATATGCAAGGTGCAGAGGAATGGTGTCAGGGAAGGTTTTCTGTTTTGCAGTAATTTTGTACTCGCGTAATACTCGAGTAATTCGAGTTTTTGCTTGAAGATTGTTTAGGTTTTACTCGAAGTAAATCAGAGGGAAGCTCGGCCATTTTTCTGTAGTACAGTTTTCTTTGAAACCTGTATATTTTTCAATTCAATTAGTTTTAAAAATCTGGAACAAGTTTTAAAATAGAATTTAAGATCTAAGAATTTCAAACTAGATTTGAATTCCAATTTTTAAATATAATTTAAACTTTTTAAATTAAAATGTTTAAACAACTTTAAAGGAGTTTAAATAATTGAATTTAAAGATAAAGTTTTAAAAGAAATTAGAGTAGAAGATTTAAGCCTAAGTTTTAAATCTGGAATAAAAATCCAATATGAATCAATGTTTTGAAAATAAAGGAAGTTTTAAATATTTTAAATGTTTAAACAACTTTTGATGTTGTAACATATTTTAAATATGATTTGTATCTTAAAATAAATATGGGTTTAAATTCCTTTGAACTTCTTTATAAAATAGGAAATTCTTTTACATAAGTTTTAAAAAGGTTTTAAAATGTTTTTAAAAACTTTGTTAAAGTTAAGTTTGATTTCATTTTAAATTTTAAATTTTAAATGTAATTTGGAAACAAATTTAAAGTAAGTTGTTTAAATTTCTTTGTTAATGATATTGTAATCATTAATAAGAAATGTTTTATTTATAATCAATCAAAGATTTAATTATTTTGATTTATTAAATTAATAAGGTAATTAGATGGTTAATTTATTTTTTATTTATTTAATTAAATAAGGATTTTGAATTTATTAATTAAGGTCGAGTTAATTAATTAAGATTAATTAATTTGGGAATAAGATCATTAATTAAATAAGTTAAGGTTTTAATTAATGATTTAAAAATTAATTTATCAAGAGGATAAGATTAATTAAGTTAATTAATTAAACAATTAGTGATTAATTAAATGATTATTAAAGATTAATAAATTTGTGATTAATAATGATTAATTTAAATTAATTACTTAAGTAAGGTAATTAAGGAAATTGTTGATAAGTTAATGAAGGTCATTAACTTGGGATTATTTTTTAATTAATTTAAATGATTAATTTTGATAATTAATTAGATTAATTAAATTAGATAATAATTATGGTATTTGGTTAAGTATGATTACTTTATGAAAGTAATTAAAGTTATTAATTACTCATTGTAATTAACAAATTAATTTGATTAAACTAATTAATTAAGTTTATTAATTTAGAATAATCATTTGATGGGTTGATAAGTAATTAATGAAGGATAAATTACTTAGAGAAGTAATTAAGATGAGTAAGTACTGAATGTAACTTATTGAAGTATGGAAGAGTTGGGGTTATTTGCTTGTGTAATTATTATGGAAGATAATTACTTTGTGAAAGTATGGAAGAGTTGGGGTTATTTGCTTGTGTAATTATTATGGAAGATAATTACTTTGTGAAAGTAATTAATAATTAATTACTTGGTATAATTAATTTAAGCACTTATTGATTAAGTCATTTGGAAAATAATTAAGTAATGTAATTAATTAAGGGTAATTAATTACTAATAAAATTGATCAAGGATGATTAATAATTAATTAATTAATTAAATATAATTAATTTAGGGGTAATCAATTTACTCAATGCAGTAATTAAGAATAGTTAATTACTGATGTTAATTAATCAAAGGTGATTAATAATTAAGGATTAATTACTTGATGAAGTTAATTAATTTAAGTGTAATTAGGAATCATTAATATAATTAATGATGTGATTAAGATTGATTTAATTGTGATTAATTAATTAATGATAAGTGATTAAATTAATTAATTAATGTAATTACTTAAGGATTAATGTAATTAATTATAATTAATTAATTGGTGAAGTAATTAAAGATTAATTATTGTATTTGATTAAGAATAATTAATTTGTGAAATTAATTATTTGAATGTAATTAAAGGATGATTAATCAAGGGTATTCCCAAGTAGGACGAGCTTTTCCCCTGTCTAAAGGTCCCTTTTTATTCGGCTGTGTGGGCGGTTGATTCGCGACAACTGCCGGGGTTGTCTTTTTCGGGACTGTCCAGTAAGGGATGGTTCCGGCCTTGTGTTGCAGGGGAGCGGGCATACTCCTCGGTACGGTGATCTAGGCCACGTACTGTGACGGACGGTACCCCAGTAGCCCTGCCATTGTATGGAATCCAAAATCCAATAAGTGTCGTACGTATTGATTGTGCCCAACTATGTTCGAACATGAGATGTAAGCATTCCAGCTATTTCTGTATTTTACTTGAAAACCCTAGACACTATTATAATATCACCGGATTTCCTATCAAATGTTTTGGTTAACGTAAGGTAAAAACTTACCCGTGTTTATTTGTGGGAAGTCTTACGTGATACCTTTCTTTTTAAAGGTTTTTCAAAAGTTAAGAAACTTTAACCTGTTACTCACACCAGACCCATGTCTGACCCGGAGTTTATCTTTTGTTTTTCTTAAACTCTTGGGTACTCAAATTTTTACGAGTAGCCAAGGGATTCAGGTTAGCCTTGACGAATTATGGAGGTGCAAATGGAGCAGGATGCTTTGGCGTTGTAGTTATCTAGTATTCCGCTATGTTGGTATCTCTGAATCGTTTGTTTGAGTTGTTTTTTACTGTATTGTAATAACTAGACAGATGTTTATAATTGTCTAGTATGTGTTGTATTATCTGTGTAACTTTGATAGTTGATGTATGTCTATGTAATACTTTTGTTATTAATATAATTTATTCATTCCGCTGTTGAGATTCTGTTGTTGTTCCTTCTTTCTTCTCTTTCTTTCTCTTTCTATCTCTTTCTTTCTTAATTCATGATACGTCTTTCTGGTTAGTGGAAGACGGGTCGTGACAGTGGGTAGTGGCGATGTTCGACTAATCGAAGGTGGTCGTTCGGCGTTGGCGGTGAGGTAGCTTTTTTTTAATTTAATAATATATATTTAAAGATGGAGAAGTAAAATTATATATGGTTTAAACAGAAGCTTTAAAAAGTTTTGACTCAAAAAGAAATGTGTTTAGACAGGAATTTTTGCTGATTTTGGAAAAAATTAGGAGTTATATAAAAAATTATATTTATCTATATAGACTATTTCCTATGAATATATATATATAAGTTTCCAAAAAATAAAATAATTATACATACACACAATTCAAATCTACTAGTTATTTTTAAGATGTGTATTTAAGGTGATTAATTTATTTAATAAACTTATTTAGTTATTTAGTTACTAAAGATAATTTATTAAAAAGAAATTTTGTTTAATATCAAATTATTAAAATTTTTAGTTTAAATTAAATTGTTGGTCAATTTAATTTATTAAATGGTAAATCATTTTAGATTATCTCAGATCTTAATAAACCTTATAATGTTTACACAAGGTCAGAAATCAAGAAACAAGCTGGAATGGAAATGGATTGCAAATAAAAGGGCAAAGTTGATTTAATCTCAATCATTTGGAATACATTTTAAATTTAAATAGTTAAATTTAAATTATTAGATTTGTTGCTTGAATTGATAATTGTTATCAGTCTGGATTGATATTATATATAGTAGTGTGTGTGTGTCTATGTATATATTGGAGTGATTGATTTCCCACACTATATAGCGGATGAGACCCTATGCGTCCCGCATAATAGCGGATGACCCTACATACCGTGATGTTCCACCTCGAAGGGGATTGTGCTTACTTCTATGGATGTAGGGAGACAGGTTGGAGGGTCCAATTGGATTCCTCAAAATATTTAGATTGTTTAATATTCGTTGATCTGATTTATTTAATAATTTGAGATAGATTATATTGGTAATTGAAAATATTGGATGTTATGGTTTGATTGAATATATCTGGGTATACTGAGTTATCTAAAATATATAAATTGGATTTCTTGAAGGGAAAATAAAAGGAGAGAATTTTTAAGTAAAATAATTATAGAGAATTTGGGTAAATTAAAGAATGAATTGAAAAAGGATAAAAGTTGATTTTTATATTTTAATGAATAAATTCCAAGCATGGGAAAGGAGATTTTTGGATAAATGGGAATAAATGAATTTTTAAACTTAAGTGATATTATTTAAAGAAATAAAAGATTTATTTTTAAATTCAGGATTTAAATGGTTTAGGAAGAAATAAAAGAAGAATTTCGAAATAAATATGAAATTGATATTTTCAGTTTAAATAAGATTTTAAATCATAACAAAGAGGTAAAAATCTGAGTTAATGGGTTTTGATATAAAATTGAGTAAGTAAAGGAATTTATTTTTTTAAATGAAGTAAATTTTGGAAATCGATTTGAAAATTATTTGTTTGAAACTGTAATTTAAAAGAAGGATGAGACTATGGAATTTATAAACTGGGATTATAAAGTGAAACAAGATATCAGTGGATATTTGGAAGTATAAATTCACGGTGGGAATTTATAAAGAAATGGGTAATTTGTTTAAAAATAA
Source organism: Allium cepa (assembly GCA_030765085.1). Taxonomy (NCBI): domain Eukaryota; kingdom Viridiplantae; phylum Streptophyta; class Magnoliopsida; order Asparagales; family Amaryllidaceae; genus Allium; species Allium cepa. The sequence continues at coordinate 148,468,094 of CM060945.1, forward strand.
ATAGTGGTTTATTTTTAATGGTGCGGACAGGAATGTCTATGTGACGACCCGGAATTTTTGGATGTCCGAAATTGGAATATTTAATTGATTTTAAATATTTAAAAGTTAATTTTTAACTTGAATTCAAATATCACTATTTATTTGAAAATTAAATTACTAAATTAAATAATTTGAAGTGGGGTAAAATGTTGAATCTGGAGTTTTAAGCCTGTTAAAAATAATTTGAAGGCTTGTAAAATTTATATTGATAGTTCTGAAGATAATAAAAGCTTTTAAATTGAAATTGGAAGTGATTCGTTCGGTTTAAAAAAAATATCTTTTAAATTGATATTTAGAAATAGCCTTTCAAGGCACTGTCTCGGAATTCGACGAAACCAGTTCCATTGGATCCGTAATATTGTATTATTATTGGGTTTCAAATTTCATAGCTTTCAGAGTTATCGTGTGATCGTACGAGATATAAACTCCTGGAATATATTTAATTGAATAAATTTTAATAGTCAATCCAAAACCTATCTTCTCTATACGATCAAATTAGGATTCAAAATTTTTCCATTGTGTTCGGAATACGTGTATAACATTATAAATACCTAGCGGCATGCCTCGATTGGAGGTCGGAATTTTAATTGTTCAACATGGGATATTTGAAATTAAATAATATTATAACGGGTCAAGTCAACCTTAGCCTAGCGTATAACCGAAGCCATCTCACTTCGTTAAAACGCCAATATCTTATCCATTCTTCCCTTATCTTCCCCAGTAATTCAAATCAAAAATTAACGAAAAAAATGGCGGAACCGTAAAGGGCATTCGAAATTGAAAATTACTGCCTCGTTCCTTTTACACCGCATTCCCCTTTCTTCCTCTTGCCAGTTCGAGCGAAAAATGTAGGGGAATTCGAAATTGTATCCCAATCCGTTCAAACGAAATCATCTTCAATCGATCGCTCACATGGGAGTATCGAATGGCCACGACCTGATGGGAGTGTCGAGCTAGCAATGCGAGTGGGCGAAGATGTGAGTTCGAGGCACTGTCATAGGCGGATTGTTCAAGGACGATCTAGGGTTGGCTCGCGATTGGACACTACGGTGAGCTTCGTCAACGTCTTTGATTTGGAGTTGTTCGACCGAGCAAGGGAAGGATGCGACGGCCATTGGCATAGCGCTGCGTTGGTTTCTACTGCGTAGCCAGGTCGAGATGAAAAGGAATTCGCGAAGCTAGGGTTTGAGAAGAGAATCGCGATTTCTATTGGCGCATGCGTCTCGGGATCTTGGCCGCGATGTGGATGCGTGCGCGATATGGGGTTGGTTGCTACTTGATTCTTCCTAGATCGAGCGATAGGTAGGATAATTTTATCTACAAATTATTTTACAGCGAAATATATGAAGTTTTGTGATGAAAATTATAAAGTTCAAACAGAAATGTGTCGGGTTGAAAGAATTGTAAATGGGGTTATATGCTGGTTATTGTAATCAGGTGTAGACTGGATGTGAAAAGGAGGTTATATATATAAATATATAAGGCTGAACAGAATATATATAGATCAGACAAAGTTTTTTTTAAAAAGGGGGAAATTATTAATTTAAATTAAATTACTAGTAGATTAAATTTGTTAAATGGTAATAAATGGTTTGGTTAATTCAAATGTCAATAAAATTTTGAATTGTTTATACAAGGTAAAAATCATGGAGGAAATAGCCAGTTTGGATTGGATTTAAAACAAATGAAGGTGGGTTAATCTCACTCTTCTGGATTATTATTTAAATTTAAAAGGTTAAATTTAAATAATTGGTTGAATGATTAAATTGGTTTGATGTGTTATATTATATATAGTAGTATATAGTATATATTGGAGTGATTGATTTCCCGCATTATATAGCAGATGAGACCCTATGCCCCACATAATAGCGGATGATATTTTATTTAAAACTCATATACCATGATATTCCACCTCAAAGTGGAATTGGTATTGTGCTAACATCTATGGATGAAGGGAAACAGGTTGGAGGGATCCAACTGGATTCCTCAAAATTATTTAGATTTTTTAATATTCTGTGTTATGATTATGTGATATTCTATGGTGAATTATATTGATAATTGGATTATTGGATATTATGGTTCGATTGAATATATCTCGGTACACTGAGTTATCAAAATATATAGAATTGGATTTTTGAAAAGAAAATAAAAGAATGAATTTTTAAGTAAAATAATTATAGAGAATTAGAATAAAAAATTAAGAATGAATTGGAAAGGAATAAAATTGATTTTTAAATCCTAATAAATTCCGGGTATGAAAAAGGGATATTGAATAAATAGAGAAATAATGATTTTTAAAATTTAAGTGATATTATTTAAAGGAATAAAGAATTTACTTTAAAATTCGAAGTTTAAATTTATTTAAAAGGATAAAGAAGGAATTTGGGAAATATGAAATTGGTATTTTCAGTTAAAAGATTTCAAATCATAATTAAAGAATAAAAATCTGAAGTCAATGGGTTTTAAATAAATGAGTATGTAAAGTGAATTAATTCAAAATGGAGTAGTTTGGAAGTCAATTTGGAAATTGATTTAAGTGTTTGAAATTGGAAATTTAAAAGTGAAGCGAGACTAAGAAATTTATAAACTGGGTTTATAAAAGTGAAGTAATATATGAGTGGATATTTGAAAGAACAAATTCACGGTGGGAATTTATTAAAGGAATGGGTAAATTTATTTAAAAATAAATTGTGATTTATTTTTAAAAGGATGTGGAAGGGAAGCGTATTTCCCTGAATAGCCAAGTACGTTTCAAACAATTTTTAAATATAAGTAAAAAGTTTTAAGTCGTTTAAAAGTATGTTTAGAAAACTTATTATTTATAAATTTTTAAACTCTAAAGTAAGTATTTTCTTTTAACCTATTATAGCAGTAATTATTTGAAGGTGGCTTGGTAATTGTTTTAGAAGTTAGAAATTCAGTTTTATATTGTACAAAGTAGTTTTATTTTAAATATTCTTAAAGTGTATATTTTTAATAAAGTATTGAAGTAGTTTTCAATTTAAATGTTAAAGTATATTTTATAATAAAGTGTTTTTGAATTATTCTAAAATCTAAAGTATGGTACTTGGTGTTTTCAGTGGAAATAGAAATATTTGTGAAATGTATTCCGTGAGAGGAAGATGGTTTGAAAACTGTTTTCAAAAGGGTTGAAAATGGAAATATATCTTGCGAAGATATTTTGAGGTTAATAAATAATTCAGGAGAAATTATTTATGCTTGATGGATGTTTGTGAATGTTAATTGATAGTTAAATAACCAACTATCAATATTGGCCAATGCGCTGATCGTTTCGAAGAGACCGGGATCGGGATTTATTTCCTGAAAACCACTTCGATCCGGTTTGAACGTTTCGTGTGGAAAACAAGAGTTTGGATTCGAAGGTGGAGCAGTGAAGTGCAAGGGCTAGTCGCTACTAATACTAAGGATGATTCCAAAATGGATGTAGTAGGAGTAGTGCCTTCGGTTCCGTTCGAACCCGAAATGGACTGGTATGGATGAATGCTTTCAGAACATCGTCAGGTGGGCGATGAGCATTCTAAGAGATGTGTTCTAAAAAGGTAACGCTTAGCCTCGAGCCTCATCAACCGGGAATGACTGAACATCAAGGGATATGCAGCAAGGCTAAGTGGGTAGCACCCATTAAGGTCATTCCTGTCTAGATGTCCCTTTTATTCGGCTTAGTTGTGCGGCTGCTGATCCCAACCGTGGGGTGGTCTTACTCGAGATTATCCAGTAAGGGGTAGTCCCGGTCTTGTGTTGCAAAGGATTGGGAGTAATCCTCGGTACAGTGATCTAGGCCACGTACTGTGACAGGTGGTACCCCAGTGCCTAGTCATCAGTTGGAAATCCATTCTCCCTACGCGTCTGTACGGTTTTGATTGTACCCAATTATTGCTGAAACGTTAGATGCAAGCGTTTCAGCTAGATTCTATTTTACTTTCTATAGACACTATTATAATATCAGAGGATTTTGATAAAAAGTGTTTTGGCTATCATAAGGTAAAAACCCGACATGTTTATTTGTGGCGTGGTCTTACGAGATGCTTTTGTTTTCAAAGGATTTTGAAAATTTAATAATCTAATTGAGTGTGATTTCTCACACTGGTATTCCAGACCGACTAGGGTGTTATTTAACTATAATGCTCGGGTCAGACCGAGTATTATGGGTTACGGGATATGATGCTATGGAGCTCAGGAGACGAGCTGGATGGCGAAACGTACTTCCGTACTTGATCATTAATTCCGCTGTGTATTCAGTTTTGTGGACAAGTTTATATGACTGTCCAGTTGTATTATTTATGTTGTTGAACTCTGATGATGTATTCCTGTGATGTATGTATAAAACAGATATAGTTTTCTTTTGTGTAAAGATCTATTATTTATTATATTTTATTCCGCTACGATGGTTAGATTCCGATGTTGTTTTTCTATTTTCTTCTTCTACCTCTTCTTCTTTAACCCAAATGGTTCATGTTTCTGTTCATCTTGAGTTGATTGATGGAGAGTAATGTTGACTTAAGGGGTACGGATTCGCAGGTCGTTTCACTTGGTATCAGAGCTTAGGTCGGTGATAACCTTAGTTCTGATGGGAATCACTCATTGAAATAGAGTCCATAGTACTCTAGAATGAGTTTGAGTGTATTAATAAATATGAGCGCGTATTTTTTAGTGAATATAAAATAATTTTATATTGTGTTGATCGGTTTATTGAGTAGTTTGTGGATTCTGGTCAATGCGAGTAATTAACATTATTGATAGGGATCTCTAAACACTTGAATAGAATAATTCGACACGGTATTGTTTTAAAATAGGGAAAATGAAATAATTTTACCCAAATTATTTTTGTATATAAAGGAAATAATTTTCCGTAAATTATTATAGTTATATTGGGTTGCTTGGTTGTTAGAGAATGATAATGTTAAATTATTATCATTATTGTTGTGTTGGAATTGAAAATTTTAATAAAGATTAAGGAACAAATTCATTAACAAAATGAAATTTATAAATGTGAATTATGAGTGTGATATATAATTGAAGATGAAATAAAAATTCCAGAGTAATGTTTCAATATGAATTTGCAGGGTTGGAATTTGGAATTTTGGGAAAAGTTTAAATTCCTTTAGGTCTGAAAATGGTTTTCAAAAGCTTGGAGAAATAATGGTGATAGTATTTGCGAAATATTTTGAATTGGATTTGAAATCTGGTGAAATTTGAAATTAAGGATATTTTAAAATGTTTTTAAAGAGATAAAAGCATTGAACTCTTTAGGTCGCTGGAAAATAACTTCTGTGATGACTGCAGCATCATCGATGTTCATCTTCGTGTTTCCAAAGGAGGAATTGCTACTTGAATGTTTTAAATGGGAGATGTTTGCAAAAATTGGGTTTGGTTTTGAAATTCAAAAAGATGATTGAATTTACCAAAGCATTTTGGATATAGATAAGTTGTGACTTATAAAACTTAGAAGTAGAATAAATAAGCCAAAATAAAATTGTTTGAATTTTGGGAAATGAATAAAAATCCAAAACTGGAATTATAAAATAGATCGAAATTATAAAATAGATCGAACTCAAGGAAATTAAGTGAAGTGATTTTTGAAGGGTAAAAATCAAATATTGAATTAAAAGCAGGGAATGAACTAATTTGAATAAATTTGTTAAGTGAGTATTTTAATGGAATTCTGATTGGTTGGATCAAAATTGAATTATGAGTTAAGAATGGATTTTTGTGAAGTTAAACTTGAGTTATAAATTAAATTCAACTTAGAAGTGCTAAGTGAATTGAATATGATTGAAATATGGTTAAATGAATATGTGAAATAAGATTTTGAATGGAACCTGTTTGAATAATGAAATTGAATGTAAGTAAATAGATAAAATTAAATGTAGTGAAAACGAGAATGTATGGATTGTGAATAAATTTAAAATGGAATGAAATTTATGTAAATTGAGTTAGGATCAATTTAAATTGGTTATAAGCTTAAGTAATTATTTATTCACATGAATATCGTCGAATTGCATACGAAAATTTGTCATTCGACGAAAACAGAAGTAAATAAAATTCTATGAATTAATGGAAGTAAATAAATTGATTTTGAAATCAATGAATATGAGTTTGTTTGGACTTAAAAAATGAATAGAATGAAGGAAAGTGGGTTGTAAATCACTTAAAATTGAAAATAATAGTTTAAGGATTGGTTGTAAGCAATTGGAATTAGTGTCAGAATCTTGTAAATTGCATTTGGGTATTGTTTAGTGTATATTGCTTATGTATTATATGTGTCTAGCTATTGAAAGTAAATAAATGTTAGTGAGTTGCATATATTTTATACTTACATGTTTGAATTAAGTAAGTACAGGTACAGAAAAGCTGTATGGCTAGATTTGGACGCGCAAAATGATAAATAAATAAGCCGCTTGCTTAAAAACGCTAAACAGAGGTTACGCCTACGCAATAAAAGTTAGGAAATGTGAACTATTTTTTGTTTTTTTATTTTTCCGACCGGGTGGGTCGATGTATATATATTTATATCTCCTGTCAAATTGCAAAATCTCCTCCGTACAAAGAAGACACTGCCAAAAAATTTCGAAAATTTTGGGAGTTAGAAAATTTTGAAATTTTTTTTGGAAACTTTTTGTTAACGACAAAACGATTTCAAATAGAAATTGAAATAAATTAGTGGATGAAACTAATTTAAAATAATGATATGAATCAGCTATAAATGGAAGATAAAATTCAATATTCAGAGTTGAAGATAAATTGAATTCATGGAAATGGGAGAACCAATTTTAATAGAAGTAGACATAAATTAAAGTGGTGAAGTGAAAATAAATATAAGAAGCGTATAAAATACTTATATTGAACTTAAGAAGAAATGGAAGAATTCTTAAGTAATATGGGTGTTGGGAAAATATATTGAATAAGCATTTGAGTGAAGATTTAATAAAAATATGTGAAATGATAAGCGTTGATAAGTGAATAGAAGTCAAAATGAATGCGAATAAAAAAGAAATTGATATTGTTAATAATCAATGGATATAAATACTTTAGATGTACGTATATTATTTTATTCGCATAGCGATTTGATCCAGATTCGATCATAGAATTTCGAGATAGTTATATCGATTCGAGTTAGGATTTTTCACTCGATTTTCAACGGCGAACCCTGGATATGGATTTTGATTGATTCTGGCAATTCTCTATCATAGCTATAACTATGCAAGGAGAATGACGGTTTCTGCTCGAGAAACCAGATCTGAGTCCGCAACAGGAAGTCGGGTGGACGATACTAGTTCAGAAATGAAATTGTGTGATCAAGCGAGTGATCGAATTTGATATTGCATACGGATGATATATGTGCATCGTACGGGCTTGGATGAATAAATATTGAAATTTTGTAAGGGAATCAATAAAATGATTTTGAATGTTGTGATTGGATATTATTGCTATGTAGGATATATAGGTATTATAAAGGAAAAGGAAAATTGGTTTTGATTTCAGAAGATAAATTTCAATTGTTCGACAAAAAGGTGTGTGTTTAAATTCTATATGAAATTTGATTGGGTTTTTTATCTAGCCACTTGGCATTTTGTTTTCTTTTGAAATCTGAGGGCCCGTATAGGCATTTTGTAGTTGTAGGGAGCTAGCCGCGCAAACGAGACGCTGGCGAATTTTTTCGGAAATTTAGGGAGTTAGAAAATTTTTGAGAAAATTTTGATAAGTCAAATTTGGTTTTAAATTGGAATTTGAATGATTAAGCAAATAGTATTGTTTGAAAACTATGGGAGAGTTTGGGAAGTTAATAAGAATGATAATGGGTCTTTTATAAAAAGATAGTTGGTAGGATGTGGAATTGTTGGTTTTGGGGATAAGTAAACGGGTATTGGACCATTCTTCCTAACCAGAAATTTCGGAGACGAAATTCTTTTAAGGGGGGAGGAATGTGGCGACCCAGAATTTTTGGATGTTTGAAATCAGATATTTAATTGATTTTAAATATTTAAAAGTTAATTTTTAACTTGAATTCAAATATCGCTATTTATTTTATAATTAAATTATTGAATTAAATAATTTGAAGTGGAGTAAAGTGTTGAATCTTGGGTTTTAAGCCTACTAAAAATAATTTAAAGGCTTGTAAAATTTATATTGACAGTTCTGAAGATAATAAAAGCTTTTAAATTGAAATTGGTAGTGATTCGTTTGGTTTTAAAAAAAAATATCGTTTAAATTGATATTTAGAAATAGTCTTCCGAGGCATAGTCTCGGAATTCGACGAAACCAGTTCCATTAGATCCGTAATATTGTATTATTATTATGTTTCAAATTTCGTAGCTTTTAGAGTTATCGTGTGATCGTACGAGATATAAACGCCTGGAAATAATTAATTGAATAAATTTTAATAGTCAATCCAAAACATATCTTCTCCATACGATCGAATTAGGATTCGAAACTTTTTCCATTGTGTTCGGAATAGGTGTATAACTTTATAAATGCTTAGCGGCATGCCTCGATTAGAGGTCGGAATTTTAATTATTCAACATGGGATATTTGAAATTAAATAATATTATAACGGTTCAAGTCAATCTTAGCCTAGCGTATAACCGAAGCCATCTCACTTCGTTAAAACGCCAATGTCTTATCCATTCATCCCTTATCTTCCCCAGTAATTCAAATCAAAAACTAACGGGAAAAAATGGTGGAACCGTAAAGGGCATTCGAAATCGAAAATTATTGCCTCGTTCCTTTTACACCACATTCCCCTTTCTTCCTCTTGCCAGTTCGAGCGAAAAATATGAGGGAATTCGAAATTGAATCCCAATCCGTTCAAATGAAATCATCTTCAATCGCCGCTCACGTGGGAGTTTCGAATGGCCATGATCTGATGGGAGTGTCGAGCTAGCAATGTGAGTGGGCGAAGACGTGAGTTCGAGGCACTGTCATAGGCGGATTGTTCGAGGGCGATCTAGGGTTGGCTCGCGATGGGACACTACGGTGAGCTTCGTCAACGTCTTTGATTTGGGGTTGATCGACCGAGCAAGGGAAAGATGCGGGGGCCATTGGCATAGCGCTGCGTTGGTTTCTACTACGTAGCTAGGTCGAGATGAAAAGGAATTCGCGAAGCTAGGGTTTGAGTAGAGAATCGCGATTTCAATTGGTGCATGCGTCTCGAGATGTTGGTCGCGATGTGGATGCATGCGCGATATGGGGTTGGTTGCTACTTGATTCTTCCTAGATCGAGCGATAGGTACGACAATTTTATCTATAAATTATTTTACAGCGAAATATATCAAGTTTTGTGATGAAAATTATAAAGTTCAAACAGAATTGTGTCGGGTTGAAAGAATTGTAAATGAGGTTATATGCTGGTTATTGTAATCAGGTGTAGACTGGAATTGAAAAGGAGGTTATATATATAAATATATAAGGCTGAATAGAATATATATAGATCAGACAAAGTTTTTTTTAAAAAAAAGTGGAAATTATTAGTTTAAATTAAATTATCAATAGATTAAATTTGTTAAATAGTAATAAATTGTTTGGTTAATTCAAATGTCAATAAAATTTTGAGTTGTTTATACAAGGTAAAAATCATGGAGGAAATAGCCAGTTTGGATTGGATTGCAAACAAATAAAGGTAAGTTAATCTCACTCTTCTGGATTATTATTTAAATTTAAATGGTTAAATTTAAATAATTGGTTGAATGATTAAATTGATTTGATGTGTTATATTATATATAGTAGTATATAGTATATATTGGAATGATTGATTTCCTGAATTATATAGCGGATGAGACCCTATGCGCCGCATAATAGCGGATAATATTATATTTAAAACCCATATACCGCGATATTCCACCTCGAAGTGGAATTGGTATTGTGCTAACATCCGTGGATGCAAGGAAACAGGTTGGAGGGATCCAACTGGATTCCTCAAAATTATTTAGATTGTTTAATATTCTATGTTATTGATTATGTGATATTCTATGGTGAATTATATTAATAATTGGATTATTGGATACTATGGTTCGATTGAATATATCTCGGCACTGAGTTATCAAAATATATAGAATTGGATTTTTGAAAAGAAAATAAAAGAGTGAACTTTTACGTAAAATAATTATAGAGAATTTGAATAAAAAATAAGAATGAATTGGAAAGGAATAAAAGTGATTTTTAAATCCTAATAAATTTCGGGTATGAAAAAGGGATTATGAATAAATAGAGAAATAATGAATTTTAAAATTTAAGTGATATTATCTAAAGGAATAAAGAATTTACTTTAAAATTCAAAGTTTAAATTTATTTAAAAGGATAAAGAAGGAATTTGGGAAATATGAAATTGGTATTTTCAGTTAAAAGATTTTAAATCATAATTAAGGAACAAAAATCTGAAGTCAATGGGTTTTGAAATAAATGAGTAAGTAAAGTAAATTAATTCAAAATGGAGTAGTTTGGAAGTCAATTTGGAAATGATTTAACTATTTGAAATTGGAAATTTAAAAGGGAAGTGAGACTAAGAAATTTATAAACTGGGTTTATAAAAGTGAAGTAATATATCAGTGGATATTCGAAAGAATAAATTCAAGGTGGGAATTTATTAAAGGAATGGGTAAATTTGTTTAAAAATAAATTTTGATTTATTTTTAAAAAGATGTGGAAGGGAAGCGTATTTCCCTGAATAGCCAAGTACATTTCGAACAAATTTTAAGTATAAGTAAAAAGTTTTAAGTGGTTTAAAAGTATGTTTAGAAAACTTATTATTTCTAAATGTTTAAATTCTAAAGTAAGTATTTTCTTTTAATCTATTATAGCAGTAATTATTTAAAGGTGGATTGGTATTTTGTTTTAGAAGTTAGAAATTCAGTTTTACATTGTACAAACTAGTTTTATTTTAAATATTCTTAAACTATATATTTTTAATAAAGTATTGAAGTAGTTTTCATTTTAAATGTTAAAGTATATTTTATAATAAAGTGTTTTTGAATTATTCTAAAATCTATAGTATGGTACATGGTGTTTTCAGTGGAAATAGAAATATTTGGGAAATGTATTACGTTAGAGGAAGATGGTTTGAAAACTGTTTTCAAAAGGGTTGAAAATTGAAATATATCTTGCGAATATATTTTGAGGTTAATAAATAATTCAAGAGAAATTATTTATGTTTGATGGATGTTTGTGAATGTTAATTGATAGTTAAATAACCGACTACCAATATTGGCCAATGCGCTGATCGTTTCGAAGAGACCGGGATCGAGACTTATTTCCTAAAAATCACTTTGATCTGGTTTGAACGTTTCGTGTGGAAAACAAGAGTTTGGATTCGAAGGTGGAGCAGTGAAGTGCAAGGGCTAGTCGCTATTAATCCTGAGGATGATTCCAAAATGGATGTAGTAGGAGTAGTGCCTTCGGTTCCATTCGAACCCGGAACGGACTTGTGTGGATGAATGCTTTTAGAACATCGTAAGGTGGGCGATGAGCATTCTAAGAGATGTGTTCTAAAAAGGTAACGCTTAGCCTCGAAACTCATCAACCGGGAATGACTGAAAATCAAGGGATATGCAGCAAGGCTAAGTGGGTAGCACCCATTAGGGTGAGTTCATCCCTGTCTAGATGTCCCTTTTATTCGGCTTAGTGGTGCGGTTGCCGATCCCAACCGTGGGGTTATCTTACTCGAGATTATCTAGTAAGGGGTAGTCCCGGTCTTGTGTTGTAGGGGATTGGGAGTAATCCTCGGTACAGTGATCTAGGCCACGTACTGTGACAAGTGGTACCCCGGTGCCTAGTCATTAGTTGGAAATCCATTCTCCCTACGCGCCTGTACGGTTCTGATTGTGCCCAACTATTGCTGAAACGTGAGATGCAAGCATTTCAGCTAGATTCTATTTTACTTTCTACAGACGCTATTATAATATCAGAGGATTTTGATAAAAAGTGTTTTTGCTATCGTAAGGTAAAAACCCGACATGTTTGTTTGTGGTGTGGTCTTATGAGATGCTTTTGTTTTCAAAGGATTTTGAAGCTTTAATAATCCAATTAAGCGTGATTTCTCACGCTGGTATTCCAGACTGACTCGGGTGTTATTTAACTATAATGCTCGGGTCAGACCGAGTATTATGGGTTACAGGATATGATCCTATGGAACTCAGGAGACAAGCTGGATGGCGAAACATACTTCCGTACTTGATCATTAATTCCGCTGTGTATTCAGTTTTGTGGACAAGTTTATATGACTGTCCAGTTGTATATTATTGATGTTGTTGAACTCTATTTTCTTTTTCTCCCTCTTCTTCATTAACCCAAATGGTTCGTGTAACGACCCGATATTTTCAACCATTCGCATCCGCACATGTCGGACTTGAATTGTTCAAAATACCGCGTTGTAAATAAAATTTGGCAAATCTCAAAATATACAGTAAATAATTAATCACAGAATCACAAACACGGAATCAGAATACTCGCAGCGGAATTTAAAATACTTAGTGGTTCATGAAGCCACTACAAATAGTCTCAACAAATACAAATTACAAAGTCTTTCATCCCAAATATAGTTTAAATCATCAAATAGAAAATCCAAAAATCCCAAAGTCTTGATTTCATAAATAAGATAACGGACAGAAAGAAGCCAGCAGCTTGAAAGGATCTACAGAAGTCCTAGCTCCGGGATGATGACTGAACTGCAACTCAGGCTGACCCGAGCGTAAAATAAAACATAAACACTCGAGTCTGGACATACATACTTATATAGTGTAAGCTAATTCAAGTGTACTGTAATATAAAGCAAGTAACTTAAAGGATGCTTGGGACCGCCCATCCTCTAAGGATCCGTTAAACTATTTACTATGTAGTAATACTTCGTTATTATAATAGTGTCTATTAGTAAAATAAACTTACTTTTAAATAGCGTTAAGGCTTTACATTTTCCACCTTAACACATAATATATTCCCATAGTCTATACAGTACCGTAATCTCCCCCGGAATGGGCGTCGTCAGAGGGCACTCCATAGGTATGGTACAAAACCAAAATCGTATAAGGCGCGCTAGGGTAGGTGACACGGCACAACTAGACAATGTCAGGGTAGATAAACCAATTACGCTTCCGGACCGATGGAAACGCGCAGCGCGCAACTGCCGCCCACCTCGAACAACACTCCCAAATCAAAGGTGCGCACCAAAACAATCACAAAAGTAATAGAATGACATACGAAGAAGTGCGTCCGATCAGAGGTGCTACCTCATTAATCCGTCGATCGCTCCTGTTTTAGCCACCTTATGCCAACTCACGGGAGTCGGGTCAACGTATATACCTCAAAGGAAACGTCACCACCATCCTACTTCATTCTGGAATCTCCACCGCGTACATGGTTGTTAAAGTGGTTTTCGGTATCGACAGAGAGTATGCCAGATATCCGATCCCGGTCTCTTTAACAACCAAACGTTATTATGACCCGTGGTTACAACTTTTAGAAATGGTATTTATACTTTAAAAATCAAAATAAGTTTCAAATAAATTTCAATTCCATAATATCATTTCAACCATCATTTATTTTAACATCAGTCATTTTATTTACTATAAAATACCATTTAAATCTATTCAATTTATTTAGGAATTAATTTGCCTTTCAACTCACATTTAAAAGTTAAATTCTTCCATTTACAACCATTTAAAGTCAATTCCTTATTTTTTTATTAATTACATATTAAATTCCAAAATTTAAGCCTTTTTCCCCAAAGATTATTTCCATTTATTTTAAACAATCCGAAAATTCAGTTTCCGTAGCATTTATGAAATGCCACCTAAAGTATGTAAGTCAAAACAGTTCATTTATAAAAGACAGCATTTAAGTGTTGTAATAAATTATTCACTTAACAATCAAATTTTAAATTCCCAAATATAACTTATTATCAATTATTTCCTTAACTAAAACTCACTTTTAACAAAATTTCAGAATTTCCCAAAATAAGTTATATTCCAAAAAATTTACTTAAACATTTTTTTTTAACATTTTGACTTATTCAAAAATCATTATAAATTTTATAAAAATCCTTTACATTTGAACCAGAATATTATAAATTCCCATTTAAAATACTTTTAAACATTTCAGAAAAATATTATATAAACCACGGGTCTGTATATAGTTTTCTAGCCTAGGTCAAGTGATACAGATTTATATCATTTCAATCCGCAATTTACAAAACCCTGGGTTCTATCATTTCAAACCCGCAATCCCAAGTTAACAAATAAAATTTAAACAATTAAATAAATAGATGGATAAAAATTGTCGTTTAGGCCTATCTTTTCAGCCTATAACAATCTCCATTTACAGGGAACTTGCAGTGATGATTTAATCAGTAAATAAGCATTAAATAATATAACTGCAATAATATCACAATAGATAAATAACTGATGAAGTGTCAATTTTAAAATGGGGTTTAACATCATACGTTATATTTCAGACAGATAAAATTTAATAAATACTTTACAAATACACTTGCGATAATTCACAGATATATAGGTATGTTTGTTTGGTGGGAAATACTCACCTGAATGCTGTAGAAAAATTTGATTCAAAATGAAAATCCCCCCGAAAAAGAATCGCACAACGGGTAACGATCAAATTCCCCCGGATGTCACGCCTAGATTCAAGATCCAAATACCGAATACGTGACTTTAAAAATTACGGTCAAAGCAAAAATTTTGAGACAATTGGAACGAATAGAGTAAAAGAAATTTTGGTTCAGCTTTTGCTCGACTGCCTCACCCCACATCCCGACCCCAACTTCATAGGCTTGGCAATGCTATTTATTATTATTATATATATATATATAAATTTTTCCAACGGCATGTCCTACTTATCTAGTTTGAAAATATGAATTTTATGCAAAACTTGCGTCTCTGCCTAGATAAACACGTCTCTGCCAAACTCCAAATCAAAACATGCACAGATCATAACATCTCCATATTTTTAAAGTCCTTTCCCTATAGTCACGCCTCCCCTTCAGTTTTTAGATAACACGTCTAATATCTCCATGCATAGATGCAAACTATCCTAGGCAACTATATGCTTCAAAGCATTGCAGGCCTTCAACTGAAACTCTTTATATTCTTTTGCCATTTTATGAACCATGCCTTGCAAAACACGTCCCATTTTGACATTCTATGTCTTCCTTCAAATTTGGAAAGCCTTCTATCAGCTCTACTCAATGATATTACAGGGTTATGCTCGGCAATGGTCTATCTTTTTTTTTTTTCATTATGGCTATAACAACCTATATCAACTACAAGCACACACGCATGAAATCTCTACAGAATGCAACTAAGCTTGACTTCCTATATGATATGCACGGCAAAACATGGCAACACTATCAGGGGGAAAAGAAAGGCATGTACTTAGTCAAAGATGACAGAAATATGGAGTGAGAAGTAGCCGAGCAAGGTGAAAAAGAAAAGGAAAAAAAACTGAAGAAGGAAAACAAAATATAAGGGAGGGAGAAAGAAAACAGAGAGAATACAAAAGAAGAAGAGGAATAGAAATATTACCTGATTGTATGCAAGCTCTCGAGAAGAAACAGAGAGAAGATAGTGGAATTTTGTAACTTAGTATGGTGTATATATATAGATAAACAACTTGAGAAATTTAAGGAAGAGGCAAGCGAAAAAAAATATGTGTGATTTCTTTCCAGTTTTCTTTAGTTTGATTTCTAGAAAAATATGCGCGATTTATATTGCCAGATTTTAATGGATAAGGCTTGCATTGTTTGATTAGCAAGGTTTAAATGCAGAGAAGAAACGACAAGCATTGAATTTATTTTTTTTGACCAGAAAAACGTAAGAGATAAATGGTAAAGGTAAACGAATATAAGGAGGCAAGCAAAATAATGTTTACATAATTATGCATGATTTATTGCCAGATATACGAAAAATTTGATTGCAACGTTATATCTCTTTTTTTTCCAATTAATAGTTGCGTGCTATTTTTATAGTCTGAGAGATTTATATACAAAGAATCAGTAAGTATTAATTTGCTTTGGATGCTACTTCAAGGACAGATTTGAATGCATGCGTTGATTTATGTCATGGAGAGAAAATGGTAAGAAATTTAATTTTCTGATTGATTGAATTTTAGAAGGCAAGCAATTATATTTGATTGAGAGGAATGAATGGCAAGTGGAATAAAATTTATTTGTGAAAGTTTTTAAATCAAATCTCTATAAAGAGGCAAATGACAAAGATGTTAAAGGAAATAAATTTCACTGATATGTCACGCGCAAGGAAAGCAAGTTTGATTTCTTTCCAGATGATATTTGCGTGAAAGGGAAGCACGATTTTGAAAACAATATTGGTAGTGGGAATCTCCTTAATCAGTGCATGATTTTAGAGAAACGGATAGGCACGAAATCAATACGTTGTGGTTGAAAATCTCCTAGCTGATTTTATTAATCCATATAGATATTGAAATATAATTTTTTTTAAATATGTCAAACTGACGCATTACCATACGCCCAAAAATTTATGCAAAAGTAACATTTTTAATTTATACGTTTATACGTTACTTATACCATTACAATGCGTGCCCTTTTTAAATTCGAAATTATCAGTTTATTAATATGCTATAAATTCTTAACATTTATTACTAAATTAAAAAGATAAAACTTTGGTTACATCTCTCTCTGATTCTTATTACCATAAAAAGGCGATTTATTATCCAAATGGACCAAATATTACAAATTTTTAAAGCAAGTATATAATCCAATTTTTTTTTATTAAAATTCCCATTTAGAGTTATCCTTAAACAAAGTGAAACTTTCATTTATTATTTAGCATTTTGGAAATGATTTGATCAAATTAAAATATATATAAATTGGGAAGTAAATTTTACTGGAAAGAGAAAAATAACGTAAGAGATATGAGTAAAGAGAAAAACGCATATGAAATAGGCAAGCAGATAGGAGAATGGATACTGCGCATGACTGAGATTTAGGAGAAAATTGTGTTTTGAAAAATGCAAGAAATAAATTTTGTTGAATGGGAAAAAAATCTATGGAAATCAAATGTTTAAAGTAATGCGTTGAATTTGGAGGCAACATATCTGATTTGAACGCTAGAATATTCCTTCCCTCTAAAAACACATGCCACTAATAAATTTACTCATTTACACTAAGCTCATATTTTTAAGAATGTGTACCATAGCCATAATATTTTATGCCCAAAATATACCGAAATAACGGATTAAAATTCTATACGTTTTCTTATATATATATACGGTATTTATTCCCTAAATTTACGCGCCCTTTTTAACGCGTAATTACCCAGTTCATTTATACACTAAAAAAATTCGAAATTCTGACCGTGCTAAGACTCGAACTCGTGACCTGTCATGAATAGCCCAAATGTCTTAACCACCTAAGCTATTAATGTTTTCTTAATTAAAACTTGATTTTGCTAGAAATTAAGTTATTTACCATCTTCGACAAAAACCCAAATTTCCAAATTAAAGTTAATTCTTAACCATGTCAAAATTTCAGAGATCTTATTATTTAATTAAAAATTTGGTCAATTGTTTTTATTTTTATTTTTAATCACTTTAAAATTCAGATTTTTATATAATAAACCCCAAAGTTTTTAAAATACAAGTGAAATATACTTGTTAAAAATTTGGGCTGTTACATTCTCCCCCACTCAGAACTTTTCGTCCTCGAAAAGGAAGAAGGTAGGGGAATAGAAACAACCTGAAAGAAAACTAAATTGAAACTTAAATTAAAATCATTAATCTAAACAATAAAAATTCAATTTTAAATTAATCATTGATTTCATCTATTTATACTTAAAATTTTAACATTTATTTATTTACATATTTACTTGTATAATATCCCTACACTTAAAAAAATCATTCATTTTTTTTATCCAAATTTTACACAAGGTATTATAACATTCTAATTTAAAATGTTTAATTTTAATCCAAATTTGAAATGGTAATTTAACTTAATTGTTAAAGTAAATTTGCCATTTCCCAAAATAAACTAAATTCCCCATTAAGTTTCTTCTTTATTCCAAACTATAATTAAATTTATTTCTCTCAATATATTTTTCTCATCTATGTCAAATATGTTTACACTTATTACAACTGTTTAAATTTATTCTTAGTTCCTTAACATCATTTTATATTAAAAATTATTCCATTACCCTTTAATTTTATTTTCCTCTGTTAATCTTTTTATAACTAGAGTTTAAGTGTATAACATTTATTATAACCACTCAAATTTTATTTATAAATCATTTATTATAACCATATATAATCCAATTACATTGTTAACTTCTGAAAATCAAGGTAGGTTATATTGAAATGAAATTGAGTATTATACAAATAAAACTTTCAAATTCAATTATCTCAAGTTGGAATTATTTATTCAAAATTTGATTTTTTTTTATTGAAATTATTCCTCAAGATAAAATTTAAGAATTAAAACCCAAATAAATATATGTACATAATATGTCAAATCAAATTTAAATCATATATATCTATATATTATAAATCAAGTCATATTTAGAGATTCAAATCAATTAAATTCTCAAGGTAACACTGTAGCAAGACTACAGAATGGTCTTTTCACTTCGAAACTCGAAAATGAATGTCGATGATGTTGTAGTCATCACCGAAATTATTTTTCAGCGACAAAGAGAAGAGCACTAATTTTTAAAACTTTAAAATTCTTTGGAAACAAATTTATATTCGAAAATAATTTAAATAATAATATATCCTTTTAAGACTTTAAACACAAGGTTTGAAACTATCAGAAATTAAATTCTTAAATTCTTGTTTTAAATCCATTTCTGTTTCCAAATAAATTTATAACCATGTTTTATAGTTCAATTATTTATATAAGACAAAACCAATGGTTTACAAAACCATAAATAAAATCAAACACTATTATCTCTTGACATCTAGTTAAATTAATTATAAAATTCTGAAAATTATACTTATATATATAATATTAGATTTTTCCCAAATATAGGAATAAATTTTTCAAAACAAGGATAGAGATTCAAATTTGATGGATTCAAATCAAAGAGAATTTTGATTTAAAGATAAATTGGAATCAGAAGATCCGATGATTACATAATAGAACAAGGAACTAGATAAGTTTATATAAATCGCGGGCAACCTTAACCTGGTCAACCGTGACTTAAAGAGTCAGATCGAATGTAGATTTACCATTCGATCCGAAGAGATAGAGTTCGGAATAACCAAAGATACTAGCATCTAAACCGAGGTTAAATATAAATCTTTGGTGAATCAATGCTTATTGTAAAGGAGTTTCACCCCTTTATTAGAATATTGGCGAGACCGCCAATTCACTAAAAAGATCATCCGAAGTGGAGTTATGGGATACTCCAGAATCGAAAGAAAATGAATAATGAGGGACACGAATGAACTTCGGAACCGCAGGGAACGTTCCAAAATTCAAAGGAAATCGAATCAAAAGGAAGAGATTCAAGCTCGAATGAAAGTGATTCTGTAAATCAAATTTACCATACATTTTAAGTTTTGCCTAGAGCCAAAGCTCTGATACCAAATGTAACGACCCGATATTTTCAACCATTCGCATCCGCACATGTCGGACTTGAATTGTTCAAAATACCGAGTTGTAAATAAAATTTGGCAAATCTCAAAATATACAGTAAATAATTAATCACAGAATCACAAACACAGAATCAGAATACTCGCAGCGGAATTTAAAATACTTAGTGGTTCATGAAGCCACTACAAATAGTCTCAACAAATACAAATTACAAAGTCTTTCATCCCAAATATAGTTTAAATCATCAAATAGAAAATCCAAAAATCCTAAAGTCTTGATTTCATAAATAAGACAACGGACAGAAAGAAGCCAGCAGCTTGAAAGGATCTACAGAAGTCCTAGCTCCGGGATGATGACTGAACTGCAACTCAGGCTGACCCGAGCGTAAAATAAAACATAAACACTCGAGTCAGGACATACATACTTATATAGTGTAAGCTAATTCAAGTGTACTGTAATATAAAGCAAGTAACTTAAAGGATGCTTGGGACCGCCCATCCTCTAAGGATCCGTTAAACTATTTACTATGTAGTAATACTTCGCTATTATAATAGTGTCTATTAGTAAAATAAACTTACTTTTAAATAGCGTTAAGGCTTTACATTTTCCACCTTAACACATAATATATTCCCATCGTCTATACAGTACCGTAATCTCCCCCGGAATGGGCATCGTCAGAGGGCACTCCATAGGTATGGCACAAAACCAAAATCGTATAAGGCGCGCTAGGGTAGGTGACACGACACAACTAGGCAATGCCAGGGTAGATATACCAATTACGCTTCCGGACCGATGGAAACACGCAGCTGCCGCCCACCTCGAATAACACTCCCAAATCAAAGGTGCGCACCAAAACAATCACAAAAGTAATAGAATGGCATACGAAGAAGTGCGTCCGATCAGAGGTGCTACCTCATTAATCCGTCGATCGCTCCTGTTTTAGCCACCTTATGCCAACTCACGGGAGTCGGGTCCACGTATATACCACAAAGGAAACGTCACCACCATCCGACTTCATTCTGGAATCTCCACCGCGTACATGGTTGTTAAAGTGGTTTTCGGTATCGACAGAGAGTATGCCAGATATCCGATCCCGGTCTCTTTAACAACCAAACGTTATTATAACCCGTGGTTACAACTTTTAGAAATGGTATTTATACTTTAAAAATCAAAATAAGTTTCAAATACATTTCAATACCATAATATCATTTCAACCATCATTTATTTAAACATCAGTCATTTTATTTACTATAAAATACCATTTAAATCTATTCAATTTATTTAGGAATTAATTTGCCTTTCAACTCACATTTAAAAGTTAAATTCTTCCATTTAAAACCATTTAAAGTCAATTCCTTATTTTTTATTAATTACATATTAAATTCCAAAATTTAAGCCTTTTTCCCTAAAGATTATTTCCATTTATTTTAAACAATCCGAAAATTCAGTTTTCATAGCATTTATGAAATGCCACCTAAAGTCTGTAAGTCAAAACAGTTCATTTATAAAAGACAGCATTTAAGTGCTGTAATAAATTATTCACTTAACAATCAAATTTTAAATTCCCAAATATAACTTATTATCAATTATTTCCTTAACTAAAACTCACTTTTAACAAAATTTCAGAATTTCCCAAAATAAGTTATATTCCAAAAATTTTACTTAAACAATTTTTTTTAACATTTTGACTTATTCAAAAATCATTATAAATTTTATAAAAATCCTTTACATTTGAACCATAATATTATAAATTCCCATTTAAAATACTTTTAAACATTTCAGAAAAATATTATATAAACCACGGGTCTGTATATAGTTTTCTAGCCTAGGTCAAGTGATACGGATTTATATCATTTCAATCCGCAATTTACAAAACCCCGGGTTATATCATTTCAAACCCGCAATCCCAAGTTAACAAATAAAATTTAAACAATTAAATAAATAGATGGATAAAAATTGTCATTTAGGCCTATCTTTTCAGCCTATAACAATCTCCATTTACAGGGAACTTGCAGTGATGATTTAATCAGTAAATAAGCATTAAATAATATAACTGCAATAATATCACAATAGATAAATAACTAATGAAGTGTCAATTTTAAAATGGGGTTTAACATCATACGTTATATTTCAGACAGATAAAATTTAATAAATACTTTACAAATACACTTGCGATAATTCACAGATATATAGGTATGTTTGTCTGGTGGGAAATACTCACCTGAATGCTGTAAAAAAATTTGATTCAAAATTAAAATCCCCCCGAAAAAGAATCGCACAGCGGGTAACGATCAAATTCCCCCGGATGTCACGCCTAGATTCAAGATCCAAATACCGAATATGTGACCTTAAAAATTACGGTCAAAGCAAAAATTTTGAGACAATTGGAACGAATAGAGTAAAAGAAATTTTGGTTCAGCTTTTGCTCGACTGCCTCACCCCACATCCTGACCCCAACTTCATAGGCTTAGCAATGCTATTTATTATTATTATTATATATATATATATATATATATAAATTTTTCCAACGGCATGTCCTACTTATCTAGTTTGAAAATATGAATTTTATGCAAAACTTGCGTCTCTGCCTAGATAAACACGTCTCTGCCAAACTCCAAATCAAAACATGCACATATCATAACATCTCCATATTTTTAAAGTCCTTTCCCTATAGTCACGCCTCCCCTTCAGTTTTTAGATAACACGTCTAATATCTCCATGCATAGATGCAAACTATCCTATGCAACTATATGCTTCAAAGCATTGCAGGCCTTCAACTGAAACTCTTTATATTCTTTTGCCATTTTATGAACCATGCCTTGCAAAACACGTCCCATTTTGACATTCTATGTCTTCCTTCAAATTTGGAAAGCCTTCTATCAGCTCTACTCAATGATATTACAGGGTTATGCTCGGCAATGGTCTATCTTTTTTTTTTTTTCATTATGGCTATAACAACCTATATCAACTACAAGCACACACGCATGAAATCTCTACAGAATGCAACTAAGCTTGACTTCCTATATGATATGCACGGCAAAACATGGCAACACTATCAGGGGGAAAAGAAAGGCATGTACTTAGTCAAAGACGACAGAAATATGGAGTGAGAAGTAGCCGAGCAAGGTGAAAAAGAAAAGGAAAAAAAACTGAAGAAGGAAAACAAAATATAAGGGAGGGATAAAGAAAACAGAGAGAATACAAAAGAAGAAGAGGAATAGAAATATTACCTGATTGTATGCAAGCTCTCGAGAAGAAATAGAGAGAAGATAGTGGAATTTTGTAACTGAGTATGGTGTATATATATATAGATAAACAACTTGAGAAATTTAAGGAAGAGGCAAGCGAAAAAAAATATGTGTGATTTCTTTCCAGTTTTCTTTAGTTTGATTTCTAGAAAAATATGCGCGATTTATATTGCCAGATTTGAATGGATAAGGCTTGCATTTTTTGATTAGCAAGGTTTAAATGCAGAGAAGAAACGGCAAGCATTGAATTTATTTTTGTTGACCAGAAAAACGTAAGAGATAAATGGTAAAGGTAAACGAATATAAGGAGGCAAGCGAAATAATGTTTACATAATTATGCATGATTTATTACCAGATATACGAAAAATTTGATTGCAACGTTATATCTCTTTTTTTTCCCAATTAATAGTCGCGTGCTATTTTTATAGTCTGAGAGATTTATATACAAAGAATCAGCAAGTATTAATTTGCTTTGGATGCTACTTCAAGGACAGATTTGAATGCATGCGTTGATTTATGTCACGGAGAGAAAATGGTAAGAAATTTAATTTTCTGATTGATTGAATTTTAGAAGGCAAGCAATTATATTTGATTGAAAGGAATGAATGGCAAGTGGAATAAAATTTATTTGTGAAAGTTTTTAAATCAAATCTCTATAAAGAGGCAAATGACAAAGATGTTAAAGGAAATAAATTTCACTGTTATGTCACGCGCAAGGAAAGCAAGTTTGATTTCTTTCCAGATGATATTTGCGTGAAAGGGAAGCACGATTTTGAAAACAATATTGGTAGTGGGAATCTCCTTAATCAGTGCATGATTTTAGAGAAACGGATAGGCACGAAATCAATACGTTTTGGTTGGAAATCTCCTAACTGATTTTATTAATCCATATAGATATTGAAATATAATTTTTTAAAATACGCCAAACTGTCGCATTACCATACGCCCAAAAATTTATGCAAAAGTAACATTTTTAATTTATACGTTTATACGTTACTTATACCATTACAATGCGTGCCCTTTTTAAATTCGAAATTATCAGTTTATTAATATGCTATAAATTCTTAACATTTATTACTAAATTAAAAAGATAAAAATTTGGTTACATCTCTCTTTGATTCTTATTACCATAAAAAGGCGATTTATTATCCAAATGGACCAAATATTACAAATTTTTAAAGCAAGTATATAATCCAATTTTTTTTTATTAAAATTCCCATTTAGAGTTATCCTTAAACAAAGTGAAACTTTCATTTATTATTTAGCATTTTGGAAATGATTTGATCAAATTAAAATATATATAAATTGGGAAGTAAATTTTACCGGAAAGAGAAAAATAACGTAAGAGATATGAGTAAAGAGAAAAACGCATATGAAATAGGCAAGCAGATAGAAGAATGGATACTGCGCATGACTGAGATTTAGGAGAAAATTGTGTTTTAAAAATGAAAGAAATAAATTTTGTTGAATGGAAAAAAAATCTATGGAAATCAAATGTTTAAAGTAATGCGTTGAATTTAGAGGCAACATATTTGATTTGAACGCTAGAATATTCCTTCCCTCTAAAAACACATGCCACTGATAAATTTACTCATTTACACTAAGCTCATATTTTTAAGAATGTGTACCATAGCCATAATATTTTATGCCCAAAATATACCGAAATAACGGATTAAAATTCTATATGTTTTCTTATATATATATATATATATACACGGTATTTATTCCCTAAATTTAGGCGCCCTTTTTAACGCGTAATTACCCAGTTCATTTATACACTAAAAAAATCCGAAATTCTGACCGTGCTGAGACTCGAACTCGTGACCTGTCATGAATAGCCCAGATGTCTTAACCACCTAAGCTATTAATGTTTTCTTAATTAAAACTTTATTTTGCTAGAAATTAAGTTATTTACCATCTTCGACAAAAACCCAAATTTCCAAATTAAAGTTAATTCTTAACCATGTCAAAATTTCAGAGATCTTATTATTTAATTAAAAATTTGGTCAATTGTTTTTATTTTTATTTTTAATCACTTTAAAATTTAGATTTTTATATAATAAACCCCAAAGTTTTTAAAATACAAGTGAAAAATACTTGTTAAAATTTTGGGCTGAGCGTGTTGAACTACGAAGCAGTGCAATATCATTTTAAACATATATCATAGATGCGTGAGTCATAGTGATGTGAGTTAGCAAATGGGAATATATTTGGAGCCATCTGAATACTTTGTGATATAGTAGTTGCGTGTGCCATGCATAAGTGCTGCCTGCATATTTTTTCCAAAGTGTTTATAATTTTGCAAATCTAGTTCACGTGTTGAAAAAGAAAATTGATATTTGGTAGAGAAAGAGAATAGGAGTGCAGAGTACACGTATATAGTTTATGAAGTAGCGTGTTTAGGTGCACGTGTGCATGTTTTGAAATTAAAGTGGCAGAGACGTATTGTATTTATGAATAGAGAGAGTTTGCATTAGGCAGAGACGCAAGTTTTGTGTAAATACATATTTTTCAAACTAGATA
Organism: Allium cepa; assembly: GCA_030765085.1. Taxonomy (NCBI): domain Eukaryota; kingdom Viridiplantae; phylum Streptophyta; class Magnoliopsida; order Asparagales; family Amaryllidaceae; genus Allium; species Allium cepa. Next base: position 148,493,486 of record CM060945.1, read on the forward strand.
AGTTGGACATGCCGTTAGAAAAAAATAAATAAATAATAATAATAATAAATAGTATTGCCAAGCCTATGAAGTTGGGGTCGGGATGTGGGGTGAGGCAGTCGAGCAAAAGTTGAACCAAAATTTCTTTTACTCCATTCGTTCCAGTTGTTTCAAAATATTTGCTTTAACCGTAAATTGAAGTCGCGTATTGGTTTTATTTGGATTTTTTTCTAGATTTTGATCAAGTCGTTGCTTCCACTATGAATTGATCGTGCTTTCTATACTCTTATTTCGGGATTTTCGTTTTGAATCAAATTTTTCTGCAGCATTCAGGTGAGTAATTCTCACCAGACAAACATACCTATATATTCGTGATTTATCACAAGTGTATTTGTAAATTATTTATTAAATTTTATCTGCCTGTGATATAACGTATGATGTTAAACCCCATTTTAAATTGACACCTCATCAGTTGTTTATCTATTGTAATATTATTGCAGTTATACTATGTAATTCTTATTTACTGATTAAATCATCACTGTAAGTTCCCTGTAAATTTGAGATCGTTATAGGCTGAAATGATAGGCCTGAATGATAAACATTTGTTCATTTATTTAATTGTTTAATTATTTATTTGTTAACTTGGGATTGCGGGTTTGAAATGATATAACCTGGGGTTTTGTAAATTGCGGATAGAAATGATATAAATCCGTATCACTTGACCTAGGCTAGAAAACTATATACAGACCCGTGGTTTATATAATATTTTTCTGAAATGTTTAAAAGTATTTTAAATGGGAATTTATAATATTCTGGTTCAAATGTAAAGGATTTTTATAAAATTTATAATGATTTTTGAATAAATCAAAATGTTAAAAAAAAATGTTTAAGTAAATTTTTTGGAATATAACTTATTTTGGGAAATTCTGAAATTTTGTTAAAAGTGAGTTTTAGTTAAGGAAATAATTGATAAAAAGTTATATTTGGGAATTTAACATTTGTTTGTTAGGTGAATAATTTATTACAGCACTTAAATGCTGTCTTTTATAAATGAACTGTTTTGACTTACAGACTTTAGGTGGCATTTCATAAATGCTACGGAAACTGAATTTTCGGATTGTTTAAAATAAATGGAAATAATCTTTAGGGAAAAAGGCTTAAATTTTGGAATTTAATATGTAATTAATAAAAAATAAGGAATTGACTTTAAATGGTTTTAAATGGAAGAATTTAACTTTTAAATGTGAGTTGAAAGGCAAATTAATTCCTAAATAAATTGAATAGATTTAAATGGTATTTATAGTAAATAAAATGACTGATGTTTAAATAAATGATGGTTGAAATGATATTATGGTATTGAAATGTATTTGAAACTTATTTTGATTTTTAAAGTATAAATACCATTTCTAAAAGTTGTAACCACGGGTTATAATAACGTTTGGTTGTTAAAGAGACCGGGATCGGATATCTGGCATACTCTCTGTCGATACCGAAAACCACTTTAACAACCGTGTACGCGGTGGAGATTCCAGAATGAAGTAGGATGGTGGTGACGTTTCCTTTGAGGTAAATACGTGGACCCGACTCCCGTGAGTTGGCATAAGGTGGCTAAAATAGGAGCGATCGACGGATTAATGAGGTAGCACCGCTGATCGGACGCACTTCTTCGTATGCCATTCTATTACTTTTGTGATTGTTTTGGTGCGCACCTTTGATTTGGGAGTGTTGTTCGAGGTGGGCGGCAGCTGCGCGCTGCGCGTTTCCATTGGTCCGAAAGCGTAATTGGTATATCTACCCTGGCATTGCCTAGTTGTGTCGTGTCACCTACCATAGCGAGCCTTATACGATTTTGGTTTTGTACCATACCTATGGAGTTCCCTCTGACGACGCCCAGTACGGGGGAGATTACGGTACTGTATAGACTATGGGAATATATTATGTGTTAAGGGATATATGGGTAACCCCTTAACGCTATTTAAAAGTAAGTTTATTTGACAAATAGACACTATTATAATAGCAATGTATTACTACATAGTAAATAGTTTAACGGATCCTTAGAGGATGGGCGGTCCTAAGCATCCTTTAAGTCACTTGCCTTATATTACAGTACACTTGAATTAGCTTACACTATATAAGTATGTATGTCCTGACTCGAGTGTTTATGTTTTATTTTACGCTCGGGTCAGCCTGAGTTGCAGTTCAGTCATCATCCCGGAGCTAGGACTTCTGTAGATCCTTTCAAGTTGCTGGCTTCTTTCTGTCCGTTATCTTATTTATGAAATCAAGACTTTGGGATTTTTGGATTTTCTATTTGATGATTTAAACTATATTTGGGATGGAAGACTTTGTAATTTGTATTTGTTTAAGACTATTTATAATGGCTTCATGGACCACTAAGTATTTTTAAATTCCGCTGCGAGTATTCTGTTTTTGTGTCTGTGATTCTGTGATTAATTATTACTGTATATTTTGAGATTTGCCAAATTTTATTTACAACGCGGTATTTTGAACAATTCAAGTCCTACATGTGCGGATGCGTATGGTTGAAAATATCGGGTCGTTACAGTTCTTGTTTCCGTTCATCTCGAGTTGATTGATTGAGAATAATATTGACTTAAGTGGTACGAATTCGTGGGTCGTTTCAGTCTATTTCCTTGGAAAGCCAAGTATATTTTCAAAGAATAATTTCTAAGTATGAGTTAGAGTTTTAAAGGTGGTTTTAAAAGAATGTTTAGAAGAAATTATTATTTAGTGATTTTAACATTTTTAAAGGTAAATATTTTGTTAAATTTGTTATAGTAGTAGTTAATTTAAAAGGTTAATTGGTATTATGCTTTAAAGGATATTAATATTTATATTTATAAAGTAGTTTTATTTTAAAGATAGTTTGACCAAAGTTTTTACTTGAAAAACTTGTATAGAATTTCGTAACTTTTATTTTTTTAAAATTAGTTTTGGATTAAGTTTACATGAAAAATTATTACTAAATTTCAAAACTAGTATTTTAAATAAAAAATTTTAAATAATTTTATTTTAAGTATTGTAAAGCATATATTTTTGGATAAAGTGATTTAAATTATTTTAAAATCTAAAGTACTTAGACTTGGTGATTTTCAGTGGAATAAACAATATTTATGAATTTATTCCGCAAGAGAAAGTGATTTGGAAATTGTTTTCGAAGGATTGAAATGTAGAAAGATATCTTGCGAAGATATTTTGAATAATAAATAATTTGGGAAATTATTAAGGCTAATGGTTGTTGTGAATATTATATGATAGCGAAATAACCGACTATCAATATTGACCAATGCGTTGATCGTTTCGAAGAGACCGGGATCGAGATTTATTTTCCGAAAACCACTTCGATACGGTTTGAACGTTTTCGTGAAGACAAAGAGTTTGGAGTCAAAGATGGAGCAGTGAAGTGCAAGGGCTAATCGCTACTAATCCTGAGGTTGATTCCAAAATGGATGTAGTAGGAGTAGTGCCTTCAGTTTCGTTCGGACCTGGAATGGACTTGTATAGACGAATGCTATCAGAACATCGTCAGGAGGACGATAAGAATTCTAAGAGAATGTGTGCTAAAATGGTAATGCATTGCCTCGAGCCTCATCAACCGGGAATGGCTAAAACAGGGGAGGTGCACATATGGCTAAGTGGCTAGAATGAATTTGGGTAAGGTCACCCCTGTCTAAAGGTCCCTTTATTTCGGTTGTGTGGGCGATTGCTGATCCCAACTGCGGGGTGATTTTATTCGGACTATTCAGTAAGGGGTAGCCCCGGTCTTGTGATGTAGGTGATCAGGGTGGATCCTCGGTACGGTGATCTAGACCACGTACTGTGACGGGCGGTACCCCAGTAGCCCTGCCATTGATGGAAATCCACTCTCCCTGTGTGCCTTTACGGTTTTGTTTGTAGAACCTAGTACTACTGGAATTTAATGAATGTAACAATTTTGGCTATTTGAATAAGTATTTGTATAGAGAGACTATTATAATATCAGAGGATTTTATAAGAAAATGTTTTGGTTATCGTAAGGTAAAAACCCAACATGTTTATTTGTGGCGTGTTCTTATGAGATACCCTTGATTTCAAAATGAATTTGAAAACTTTAATAATTCAATTGAGTGTGTTTTCTCACGCTGGTTTTCCAGACTGACTCGAGTGTTATTTAATTATAATGCTCGGATCAGACCGAGTATTATAGATACAGGAAAGGATGCTGTGGAGCTTAGGAGACGAGCTGGATGGCAAGTCGTATCACACGTATTTGATGAGTATTCTACTGTATTTGATTAACTACATAGTCGGTTTTGTGATGAAAGGTTAATATAACTATCCACTTATGTGTGCTATAGATTTTGTTGTACTTTAATGATATAATGTATAAATAGACATAATGCTTTTGTTTAAAGATTAGTCATTCATCTATTATATATTGTTCCGCTGCGATTGTGACATTCTGATATTGTTTCTATTTCTTCTTCTACCTCCTTCTTCTTTTACCCTGATGGCTCGGTTTTCCGGCTTTCGATTGTTCGACATTAGATACAGTAGACGTATTGATATTGACTTTCGGAGGTCGAAAATCCAGGTCGTTACATTGTGGTATCAAAGCTGAAGGTTAAGCGAGAACCTTGGCTCTGGTGGGGATTACTCATTAAAAATAGAGTCTGTAGTACTCTAGAATGAGTTTGAGTGTATAAATAGATATGAGCGCGTATTTTCTAGTGAATATAAAAAAAATTATATTGCGTTGACTTATCGGTTGAGAGTTTATGGATTCTGGTCGATATATGGGTTGCCTTGTGATCCATAGGGGTTTCTAAACTCTTAAACAAGATAAACCGACTCAGTATTGTTTCAAAATAGGGTAAATGAAATAATTTTACCTAAATTTTTTTTATATAAAAGAAATAATTTTACGTAAATTATTAAGTTATATATGGTTGCCTGGTTGTTAGGGAATGATAATATTAAATTATTATCATTATTGTGTCGAAATTGAATAAGAAATTGAAAATCATAACTAAAAGCTAAGAAATAAATTCAGATAACAAAATGGATTTTGAAATATGAATTATAAATATGATTTATAATTGAAATGAGGTAAAATTACAGAGTAATGTTTGAATATTTATTAGAAGGAATTGAAATTTTAAAATTTGGGAAAAGCTTAAATTCCTTTTGGTTTGAAATGGTTTTCAAAGGTTTTAGAAGAAATAATAGTGATACTATTCGAAAATATTTTTGAGTTGGATTTGGAATCTGGTGAGATTTGGAATTTAAAAATATTTGAAATGTTTTTTGAAAGTATAAAAGCATTGAAATCACTTCAATCGCTGGAAAATAACTTCGGTGATAAGTGCAGCATCACCGATGTTCATTTTCGAGTTTCCAAGGGAGGATTTGCTACCTAGAGACTTTGAGTTGGAGTTGTTTGCAAAACTGGATTTGATTTTGAAATTCAAAGAAATAATTGAATTTACCGAAGGATTTTGGATATAATTGATTTCAAAAAATGATTTTGAAATGTTGAGTAATTATCTAAAAGACTCTATAATCTTATTTAAAATTTTTATGGGTTATAACTGAGTTAGATAACTGAATAGATTTGAAATTGTTAGAATAAAATCTAACTTAAAGAAAAGTTGAATTAAAATAAGTGTGAAAATGAAATAAGTAAGAAAAAGCAAGCTGAATTGGATGGTCAATGAAATAAAATTTATTGAACTGAAGATAAATTGTGAATGAGAAAATTTATTTAGTTGTAACTAAATAGGAATTAGAACTAAACATTTGAATAATGTTTTCTGAATTATGTCAAATAAATGAGTAAAATAAAAAAATTAAGTGAAATGGAAGTTGGACAAGTTAGACTAAATAAATCAAAAGATTGAAAATAAAATTTGTAAGTAAACTAATTGATCTAAATGGGTAAGCAAATGAATTGAAATTAGATATTGGAATGATTAATTGAATATGGTTTGGGATAAAAGTAAATAGAACTAGAATTAAAATTGAATATTGGAATCAATTTAAAGGGTGAAATGATAGTATTTGTTCGAAGGAACTATAAGAAGTAAGAGTTTGGAAATAAACTTTTTATCTTTTTGGCCAAAGGAAATTTTACATTTACAAGTGGCATACTTATTGCCTTTTAAATTTAATTTTATGTAAAAAAATGAATTAAGAAAAAATAAGGAGGCTGCTCTTTTTCTTCTTCATCTTTGAAATAAAAAGAAAGTAAAACCGAAGAAAAAAAGTTATTATCAAAACTAAGCAGCAGTTTTTCAAAGTGTTCAAACCTGATTCAAGAACAAAAATCAAAACCCTGTAAAAGTTTTACAAATCAGAGAAGCCAAAACCTGAGTTCAAGACTAGATCATCTCAGCAAGGATCAACCTAGTTTAAGCAACAAAGCAGGTATAGATCTAGAGTCAAGAATCATGTCCAGCTTCAAATCTTCAAAACAAAAATTTGCTCTGTTCAAACAGAAATGGTGAGTAAACAAAGTTCTAAAAAGTTTAACCGGTTGAATATTGCAATGCATGTGATAAATCTGCAAAGTAAAGTTATAAGTATGGGTTGCATGGATGATTTTAACTGATTTTAGTTGAAATACATTATATACATTTGTATATATGGTTGCGTGTATGTTTGCTTGGTAATGTTGTGATTCCAGGCTCTGGAATAACAATGAAAATTCATATCTACCTATACAAATGACTTCAAGCTTTGATCTTCAAGTGGGAAATGGTTGTAACATTATAATTTCAAATTTAAAAATAGTTTCAAATAAACAATTGGGGTACGTATTTCAATAATGGAAATTTTATAGTTCTGATTCAAAATAAGTTCAAATCTCGTGGTCTGGAATTCTTGATTTAATCTTATAATCTGTTTCCAATTTGTAAATAATGAATTTAGGAAGGTCAATCATTACTTTTAGATTGGTAATCTGTGATAATTGGTATTGAGAGTATTTGGGGATTTTGCCAATTCACGGCGAACGACGTGGTGATTGGTGTTGAAAATTTGGTCGAAGAAGGTTGGAAGGTGGGTGGACCTGGGAAAAATATTGATGGATTTTTCTGGTGTTTGTGGTGGCCTATCGGGGGCGGAGTAGGGTTTTTGAGTGTTGTTTTGTGGAGTTGGTTGCCGAGGAAATGTCGACGACTAAAGAGTATCAGGGTTAATCGCGAGGGGGGAGATGGATCATCCGAGCTTAGGGTAGCTTCAGGTAGATCGATGGATGATTCTAAGATCGGAGACGTCGGCATTGGGTGGTTTCTGATTGACGTTTGGATTCCAGTTTTTGGTCAGGAAGCTTGATTTTGGCTAGATGACATTTCTGTGGTTCTGGATGATCCTTTTTGCTTATCGAAGTCATTGGCGACGTGTTGGAACCGGAATCAATGGTCGGAGCTCTGGCAACGATGCGTGCATGTGCATGGTGCATTGGTAGGTCTGGTCTTTGTTTAGGGGTGGAGGAGAAGAAGTTAGCTCGGGAATTTTTCGAAGAGGCCTCGTGTTTGACTCGAAGGAGATGAACGTCTGTGTTGTTGGAGTTTGGGTTATGCGTTGCCTGGTTTAAAATTAAAAGCAACTTACTAAGTTTCCAAATTTTAAAAGATCCAAGCAAAGTGTTTTAAAAGGGTTTTAAGGTTATTTTAAATACTTGCTTTTCAAAGAAATTTTTTAAACAAGTTTAAAATTTGAAATATTGAATAAATATAGTTTAAAGAATGTTTAGATAAGTTTAAAAGTGTATTCTAAATGTATATGTTTATAAAGTAAATTATTTAACTAGTTTTAATAAATTTTCAAAGGAATGTTAATCATGTTTTTTTCCCAAAGTAAAATTATCAAACAATCTTGTAAATTTATTAAAGTGATTAAAATTCAAGGATTTAAATGTTTAAACAACTTTAAATGTTCAAAGTATATTTTAAATTTCTTTTATAAGATAAGTGTTTCTTTAACATTTAACTTAAAGGGCTTTTAAATTGTTTATAAATGTTGTTAAAGTTAAATTTGTGTTTATTTTAAATCTTTAATTTGGAATGGAATTTAAAAGTGAAATGTTTAAATTGTATATGTTAATAATTAAGTCATTAATAAAAGAAATGATTTATCTTAAAGATTATTTAGGTTTTAATGATTAATGATTAGTTAAGTTAACTAATTAATGATTTAGAATTAATTAATTAAGTAATTAAGGGTTAAATTAATTAAATTAAAGATTAATTAATTTAAAATTAATAAGGATCATTGATTAGATATGTATAGATTTTTAATCAAATATTAGGACTTAATTAATCAAGTAATTGAAGATTAATTAAGTTAAAATCAAGCAATTAATTAAGTAATTAGAAATTAATTTATGGGTATTTAAGAAATGAATAAAGAAATTATGGATAGTTAATTACTGATTAATGGAAGTAATTAATTAAGGATCATTAATTAATGTAATTAATGAAGTAATTAAAGGTTAATTACTGAAATTGTATGAGGATAATTAATTTGTGTAATTAATTAAAGGATTATTACCTTACGTAACTAAGGATAATTAATCAAGGATGATTAATTAAGATGGATAATTAAAAGATGATTAGTTAATGGATTTGTAATTAATTAATTGTTTAAGTAAAGGTAATCTAAGTAATTAAAGACTTGTAATTAATTTAATTTGAGATAAATTAAATTAATTTTGGAAATGATCCATCTTGCTTATGAATGATTGAATGATGATTAAATGTCTTGAATTGATTCATATCTCAGATATGAAATGTTTTGTGATATGATATGTTTTGAGTGAACAATGATAATGTGATTATATATTGATGATAAATTGCTGTGTAAAAAGTGACATCTTTTATTTAAAGTTGAATTGTTTTTACTTTAATAACTTAGGTTAAGATGGTATTGAATTCGAAGAGACCGGAGTCGGGTACTAGTAAATACCCGAAACCACTTCGATTCTTTCTAAATTGATACGTGGAATAAATAGGCTAAAATGGAATGATTTAAGTGAATTGGACTATTTAATCTAAGTTTGGTACTTAGAAATCGATGTGTGAAGTAAGTGACGTCTATAACGACCTGTGAAGTTGTAAATCGATACAAGTTACCCCGGGTTTTATGTAAGTTTTATGCTATTGTATTCCATGTTAGATGGGTTTACTCATGCTGGTTTCCAGCCTGACCCGGGTGTTACTTTGATGTAATGCTCGGGTCAGACCGAATATTACAGATTTTCAGGTAAGGACGTTTTGGAGCTCAGGAGACGAGCTGGATGGCAAGAACGTATGGAGCATATCCCGCTGTATATATTATAGTTTATCTAGGACATGTTGTTTTATACTGTCCAGTGTCGTGTAATGGTGAGTAACTCTGATGTATAAAAATATAAGTGTAATGATACAGTTCTTCTTTGTAAAACTGTTATTTATGTGATATTATATTTTAACCGCTGCGAATGTGAGATTCCGAGTTTGAGTTTTCTGTTTCTTCTTTTCATTAACTATCTGGAATTTTCGGGATCGAAATTTTCTGGGTCGTTACATTTGGTATCAGAGCGAGGTTAAGAGAGAACCTTGGCTCTAGTGGGACTACTCATTAAAAATAGGTTCAATGGTACCCTAGAATGAGTTGAGTGTACATATATGAGAGCGTACTTGTTATTTTCTTATATAAAGATTCTAACTGATTTTATATAAGAATATATTTTGATATATAAAGCAATATTTCTTTCTAATAAATATTAAGGTAATTGGTTGTTAAATTATTGGAATTAAATTAAGTGGTAATAGAAATACAACCAATTTAAATTGAATAAAGATAAGTTTGAAATGTAAACTGGAATTAAAATCTTGAATTTGGGAAAGAGTCTCAAAATAAGATGAATCAGAATTGGTTTCAAAACCAGAAAATAGAATGGTTATTGTGTTTAACAATGGGATGATTGTTTTCCAATAAACAATAGAATTTTTTAAGGAAGTAACCATTTGATGAGAATAACTTGTAAATTAGAAAGGATGTAAATCAAAGTGGATTTCAAACTGTGAAGTTCTGAATTTTAAATTTAAACATTTGAAATTGTTTTCAAAATGTTAAAGGAAATAATATTATTCAAACTATTTTGAATGTAATCTTATTTTAGAATAAGAAGTTGTTTGTAAACTTTAAAAGAATTTGTTTGAATTAAAACCAAGGGTGGTTTAAATTTTAAAATTTGGCTTGGTGGGCCAAGAAGTAAATATGTATATATGTGTGGATATACATAATATCAAAGATAGTTTGAAGTAAACTCTAAATGTTGAGTTTTAATTTGGAATGAGATGTGATACCCAAAGTGATAAGTTCTTGAAATTTAAAAGTGGGAAGATTAATAATGTGAAATTTAGAATTTGAAATGGAATTCAAATTGGTAAGGTTGGCTGGATTAAGTAAATAAAATTTAACTTTGGGAAAGTTAAATAATTTAACAAGCAACCTGAATTGGAAATTTCAAGTTGAAATTGGGATTTAATTGGGAAGTTAAATGGTTGATTTGAATTGGGAGGTTTGTGTAATCTCAAAATGGATTTGAGATCTGGAAATTGGAAATGGATGGATGTTTTAAAATAATTTGAATGATTTCATCCTGTTGTTATTAATAATCTTTAAGTTGAAATTGGATTTGTTTAAATGAATGAAGAAATGAAGTGTGGTAATATATTCGTTATTGAGATAAAAGGGAAATTAAGTTTAATTTGAAATTAAGGATATGGAATCACTTTAAACTGAAGATTTGAATGTTAAGAATTGAATTTGTAAATTAAAATTGTTTTGAACTCTTACTTGAACCTTATAATGAGTTAAGTAAAGATAAGTTAAAATGAAATTTGAATTATGAATTAAATGATTTGAAGATATAAGTTGATTGGATTTAAATATTAAATCAACAAAAAAATTAAATCGAATTTATATAATTCGGGATGGTTTAAATTTGGAATTTGAATTGACTTAGTTCAAATTGAATTTGATTTGAATCAATTGGAATTATGAATGAAGATGGATAAGTTTAAAAATTCAAATGGAAAATTTGAATTGGATTAATTTGAAATGAAATTGAAGTTGAATAAGTTCGAATTCAAATAGGAAGTTGGTTTGAATTTGGGATGAGAATGGAAGTTAACTTAATTTAAAATGAAATTAAAAGTTAATTGGAAATTGGCGATTGAATGGAATTGGGATCAATTCAAATTGGAATTGAATCAATTTAAATGGAAGTGGAAATTTAAATTGAATTTATAAGAGTGGAGATTGGGAATTGAACAGTTTGACTCTAGACTATTTTTAAATAAATTGTTTTAGTACAAATCTATTTTTTCCAAGTTATTTATTATATATACAAACTTTCTTATTAAACCCAAAACTATCTTATATTTATTTAATAACTACTTTTGGAGTTATTTAACTATTTTGTAACCGTTTTATAAACTAATTACTATTTTTCCACTATTTTACAAAATTAATTACTGTTTTACAACTATTTTGCAATCATCTAAAATTTCTATAACTATTTGACTATTTTTCAACTATTTTACAATTAGTTAACTATTTTACAGCTATTTTGCAAACTAATAATTATTTTTCAACTACTTATCTATTTTTAAAATTTCCAAGCTATTTCCTAAAAATAAACTGGTCGAAGTTCAAACTGTTATTGATTAAATACTCAACTGAGGTAAAAATTGAAGCGGTAATCCAAATAGGGATTAAGGCAATTGTAAATAAGTGAATGGAAATTAAAGTAAATGTGAATAAAAAGAGAAATTGATTTAGTTAATAATCAATGAAGTTAAATACGTAGGATGTACGTATATTATTCTATTTGCATAGTGATTTGATCTAGATTCGAGCATAAAATTTTGAGATAGTTATATCGATCCGAGTTGGGATTTTTCACTCGATTTTCGACGGCGAACCTGGATATGGATTGTTGATTGGTTCTGGATATTCTCTATCATAGTTATAGCTATGTAAGAAGAATGACGGTTTCTGATCAAGAAACTAGATCTGAGTCCATACTAGGAAATCGGGTGGACGATACTAGTTCGGAAGTGAAATTGTGTGATCGAGTGAGCGATCAGATTGGTATAGCATACAGATGATAAGTGTACGTCGTACAGTTTTGAATGAAATTGATATTGGGAAAAGTAATCAAATTTAAATATTTGATTTTGAATAAACAAAGTTATATATCTTTATTATATAGGATAAATCTCCCCTTGTTGAATCTATTGCCAGAAGGAAAGGATTTTGAAAGCGTTTGAAGTATAAAAGAAGTTTTATACAATTTTGAAATGATCCAAAGTTTTTAAAAAATTATATATACCTGAATATATATATAAAGGATCTTATGAGGATTTTGGAAAAAGGTTTTGGGAACCTTTGGATTTGGAAAGGCTTTTGATTTTTAGGTAAAATCAATATTGAATTTGGAAAGCCTAGTTTGGAAATTATCGATTTTGGGATAATCGATTTTGTGTAAAGGAGCTTCGTATGAGATCATACTAGGTGTATGATTCGAAAGATACTATATGTGTATAGTATAAAGTGTTTTGATGATGGCTCTGGGGAAAAAGGCGCTCCCTTGAAATGAACTTCTCAGGAGTGCCACCGGGTGGTGCTGCCTTGAGCCCCAAGGGGGCGTTCTAAAGTTGATCCTGTGAGGAGTCCGGACAAAACTAGTTCTTGAGGATTATGAGTAGTGTATACCATAGCGAAAGTCGTGTGTGCCGTTGAGAGCCAACGGTCTACGTTTGATTTTATATCGGTAGACTGTGACCTATGGTAACATAGCGAAAGTCGTGTGTGCTGCTGAGAGCCAACGGTCTACGTTTGATTTTATATCGGTAGACTGCAACCTATGGTAACATAGCGAAAGTCATGTGTTCTGCTGAGAGCCAACAGTCTGCGTTTGGTTTTACATCGGTAGACTGCGACCTATGTAGGAGTGGAGAAGTTTCATTTTAACAGCGAAAATCGAGGGGCGTTGATGCCTACATTTACATGGACTTTTGCTGCGATGGCAACGTAACCCTGGAATGTAACTGCGATCTGTTGTGGGTTCCATGGCGTAATCGAGGGGCGTGGAGTGCGTACAGTTACATGGAATTTTGCTGCGATGGCAACGTAACCCTGGAATGTAACTGCGACCATGGATGGGGGTGATGATTTCCAGAGCATTCTCACCAAAGATATTTCCTCTATTTTCAAAAATGTTTTCTATATTTTCAGTAAAATTATTTTTCAAGTATTTTCACTTGGTGTTGGAAACGGGTCTGCTAAGCACCTATACATTTTCAGTCTTACGCCTGATCAACGTATGACCGAATTTCTGTAAGCACAAGGATGGACTGTTGAGACATCATGTGATGCCCCACCTCTATACCCACGCTAGCCAAGAACATTACGGTGAATGCTGTCGACTAGCACGGAGAATAAGGCTGTTGAGGAGCGACCATCCGTGTAATTTCTTTGCGCGAGCACCGATATGTCAGATAATATAACATGCATTCTATTTCAAGAGGAAATCCGACATACCGACACAAACTCAAAGCTACTACACGGTGTCTATATAAATCCTTCGGAAAACAAATATAGAAATAAGCATAACACAAATCAGTCACAGACAATTCATATCACAAAGGCGGAAATAGATATGAATATTACATTAGGAAGTGTACATCAGAGTAGTGGTCTAAAAAGATCCACAATATCACAAAAGAATAGTTACATGAACTACACAAAAGAATAAGTATACATTATGGAGTCAATATCTCAAATGTATACAACAAAAACTACTAATCTAAGTAGTTAACCAAAAGTCAAGGAGTTAATCCCGGATGAGAAGTCAAGCAGAAGCACCTGTAACATCTCGGTCTGACCCGAGTATTATTTAATAAGAAAATAATAAACGGATCAGTCTAACTATAAATATCAGATGAAACGATATAGAATAAGAGATATGACAAAACACATAATAATCACAATGCCAAGCTGTGATATATATATATATATACACATATATATATATATATATATATACTTAGTTGATAATCATCAAGAGATTAATCAATGTCACCAAATCTACACAAGAATCAAAGAAACGTCATACTCCTTATTTCGATCACCATACCATAAATATTGACGCTAATATCAATGTCAATCACAAAAGTCAATGACACACAAATTCCAGAAGACTACACAAGAAATCCAGAAATCACTAAAGTCAATGACACACAAATTCACCAATGCACAAATATTGATAAAACTTATCAATGGAAATCACGAAAATTGGTGAAACACAAATTCTAGGAATCTACACAAGAAATCCAGAAATCACAAAGGGGGAGGCCTATCACAAACGGGAGCATAAAGCTCACCAACATGTGTATCACAAACGGAACGCTAATTCCATGGTCGCTAACCATCACAAATTGAGCCGAAGCTCCACAAACGGCCCGAAGACCATGGGTTGCTACCCCATCACAAATTGAGTCGAAACTCCACAAAACGGGGTTTAGTCTCCCTCGCAGACAAAGAGACATCGCACATTGCTAGTCTAAATCACAAAGATGATCGTCATGATCAACGAGAAGTGTCGATTACAGTAAGCTAGTAAATATATGAGCTTAGCATCATGTCCCATAACCACTAGCTTAACTTAAATATTTACGAACAAATTGTATATCTCCACTAGAAAATTGTCACAAGAGTTTCAATCGAACAAGTCCAAGAATTAACCAACAAAGTGAACGCAAGCATTTCATACCACTTGTTTTACTAAGTCGTTTAATTAGATTTCTCATACGAGTGAGGTAAAGGTTTATATATGCTAATAGATTGGAAAACGGTTTTATAAACGAATTTGGTATTAAAATAGTATTGAAATCGTTTGAGGAAAGAGTTTTGATATTTACTACTAGTATAGAAAACCTTTATATTTTTAAAGTGACAAAGCACAAGGGGGATTGTAGAAACAATCAATCACAAAGATCACATTCGAAGATGTGAAAAAAAACCAATGAAATCGATAAAGGATCCATCGAAGTGGATATATCTAAAATTCCCAAAGAAAATAAGTCATCAAAGATGATAATAAATGATGACAATAAATAGGATCATCACGAATCGATTTAAATTGGAAATTCAATCCAAAAAGGCCAATTGGACTCAAACAGCAGGTTCAGTCGACTGAACAGAGTTTTCTGTCGACTGACCCTGTGCCTGGAAATTTTCCAGGTTCAGGAAACTTTCTGTTTCCAGTTTCAGTCGACTGAACAGAGTTTTCAGTCGACTGAATCATGCCTGGAAACTTTCGGGTTCCAGGTTCAGTCGACTGAACAGAGTTTTCAGTCGACTGAATCATGCCTGGGCTGTTTTTCAGCCTTATTCAAATGAAGAGCAAACTCTTCCAAAATGCAACCGGACGAACATTGGCTCTAAGGGTTTATGCCAATCGGCAACCCGGCCCTATATGCTCCTCGATGCATCACCAAAAGCATGATCAAACATCCATAAAAGGATTTCACACAAATTTGACTTAAAAACCCAAAAATTGGAGTATTCACAAAACCAATCCAAATCAAGAGCAAATGCACATGAAGAAGTGTTAGGAATTCATACCCAACAACCAAAGATAATTATAGTCATAGATGTGAGATAAAAATCTCACCTTTGAACCCAAACAAATGAAGAGGAAGCTATGAAGCAATGGCAAGAACAAGCACTCTTCAATTCCAACTCAACAAGCTTGAATCTAAGCTTAAAAGATAATTATTTCCCAAATTAGGTTTAAGAATTTTCTGAAATCAAAGAGAGAATGAGTTGGAGAAGAAGAAGAAGAAGCTTACCAATGGGTTCTCTTGAGTTTGGAGCAAGAACTTGGATTTGCAAAGGAAGCTAGGGCTTGGAGTTTTAATTTCCTCTTCCACCCTCCATTAACATAAAAGCTTGAGTATTAGGAAAATAGAAGAGAAGTGAATGAAGAGGAGAGGGTTGGAACTGAGTTAGTAAGTGGTTAATTGGCTCAGCCCAAACCAAAACCCTAAGCAAAAAGTAGCAAAATTCAACTTTCTCCAAACATGTCGAAGCTTATACTCAAAAAGGTCGCAAACGTCATTTTGAACTCAATGGAGGTGGTCTCGAGTCCTAATTCGACCATATGCAAAAAGTAGGTTTTCGGACCAAAATCCGACGAACGATAAAATATTTAAATAAAATATTTAAATATAAAATCGATAAATATGCGGGTTGTTACAGACTCCCCTCCTTAAAGAAATTGCGTCCTCGCAATAAGTAAGAAGGAAATATAAGAAGTAACAACCATAGAAGCATATTAACACAAAAGAAAATTTGAAATAGGAAGTTCACCATAAAGTGCACAAAGGAGTTAGCAAGAAATCTGGTGAAACTTCAATTTCCACAATAACACCGGGCTCAAGAATGAAAACCGGAATCCCTAAGGCATTCCCGTAGATAAAAGACGTGGGGAACGTCAAGAATAGCAGAAAATTGAGCCGGTGCAACGGCGTAGTACAAAATGGGTACGCCCGAAAAACTAGAAACTCAAACAATTTGGGACATCAGCGTAGTACAAAAACGGTACGCCCAATGAACCCAAGCAAAGACATCGATGTAGTACAAACGGTACATCCGATGAATCAAATAGCAAAGACATCGATGTAGTACAACGGTACATCCGATGAATCAAAAGCAAAGACATCGATGTAGTACAAATGGTACATCCGATGAATCAAAAGCAAAGACATCGACGTAGTACAACGGTACATCCGATGAATCAAAAGCAAAGACATCGATGTAGTACAAACGGTACATCCGATGAATCAAAAGCAAAGACATCGATGTAGTACAACGGTACATCCGATGAATCAAAAGCAAAGACATCGATGTAGTACAAACGGTACATCCGATGAATCAAAAGCAAAGACATCGATGTAGTACAACGGTACATCCGATGAATCAAAAGCAAAGACATCGATGTAGTACAAACGGTACATCCGATGAATCAAATAGCAAAGACATCGATGTAGTACAACGGTACATCCGATGAATCAAAAGCAAAGACATCGATGTAGTACAAATGGTACATCCGATGAATCAAAAGCAAAGACATCGACGTAGTACAACGGTACATCCGATGAATCAAAAGCAAAGACATCGATGTAGTACAAACGGTACATCCGATGAATCAAAAGCAAAGACATCGATGTAGTACAACGGTACATCCGATGAATCAAAAGCAAAGACATCGATGTAGTACAAACGGTACATCCGATGAATCAAAAGCAAAGACATCGATGTAGTACAAACGGTACATCTGATGAATCAAAAGCAAAGACATCGATGTAGTACAAACGGTACATCCGATGAATCAAAAGCAAAGACATCGATATAGTACAACGGTACATCCGATGAATCAAAAGCAAAGACATCGATGTAGTACAAACGGTACATCCGATGAATCAAAAGCAAAGACATCGATGTAGTACAAACGGTACATCCGATGAATCAAAACCCAAATAAATCGGAACACTGACGCAGTACAAAAACGGTACGTCCAATGAACCGAAGCCCGAATGATTTTCGGAACACCGACGTAGTACAAAAACGGTACGTCCAATGAACCGAACACAATAAAAGGACATCGGACGCTAGTCCTTAAAAGGAATGAGATAAAGCTCAATAAAACGAAGTATACCAAAACGTCCGATGAACTTGACAGAAAAATAATTCCATTCAGACAACATCAAAGAATCAACCACTTGTTGCTTACGACAAAGCGCATTGGCAACACGATTTCCCTTCTCGGGAATAAAAGAATATCAAGATCATAAGATGCTAGGAACTCGAGTCAACATGAAGTTCCTTATGAGAAAATAATTATTCCAAACATTTATGATCGAGGTAGAGAACAAATTTCTCATCCAAAAATGATGATGCCAAATTCCAAAAGTAAAAACAATAGCCGCAAACACTAGATCATGAGTGGCATGTCTAGTCTCAGTAAGCTATAATGATTTAGAAGCATAAGTGATAGCACGTTCTCCTTTGCAAGAGAATGGCATTCCAAACCAATACGACTAGTATCGGTACAAATAGCAAAGTCTTGGTTCCCCTTCAGGAATCACAAGAATAAGAGTATTGAAAGGAAGGGTTCTTTTAAATAATTCTCTTACCCGAAAAGTTAAAACTTTCAAAATTACATTTTTACTTTTATGTAATAATCTTTCTACAAAAATTTACATTTCTACAAGTCAATATATCGTGTCTGATTGTCACATCAAAGCGTTTAGGAAATTCCTATCGATAAGTTGATCAAGCGCATCGACCAAAATTCTTAAAGCACTCAACGGGCAATACAATCACAAAGTCATCATTTCTAGGATAAATAAATTTCTTAAAAAGTTTTAAGAATATTCTTTGCTCGTTTTAAGAGCAAAATCAAATTGCACTTATAATTAAATCTTATGAAAAAGATTTGCAAAATTTTAAATTTCTATTTCCATCCAAAATCCATAAATAAGAATGGTCTCATCGAAATTTTCATAGAATATTGGATTTATAAAACGGATGAAACAAGCTGGACAAATTGAATGACATAATAATTCATTCATAGGAATCATAACAAGTGCGGAATGCGATAAGTGAAATTGTAATGACCCGCCCTTCTACTATTAGAAAGACGTATCATTAGTAAGAAAAGAAAGGGATAGAAGTAGAAAAGAAATAAAAGAAAAGAACAACGACATCAGAATCTCACAGCGGAACGAATAAATTATATTAATCACATAAGTATTTACATAATATAATACATCAATCAGAGTCATACAGATTGTACATAACATACTAGACAGTTATAAACACCTGTCTAGTTAATACAACTCAATACAATACAACTCAAACAATATGACTCAGAGATACCAACACAGCAGAACCTTATATATATCTACAACGCTGAAGCCTCCTGCTCCATTGCTCCTCCAGAATTCGTCAAAGCTAACCTGAATCCCTTGACTACCCGTAAAAATTTGGGTACCCGAGAGTTTATGAAAAACAAAAATAAACTCCGGGTCAGACATGGGTCTGGTATGAGTAAACGGTTTAAAGTTGTTTAACTTTGAAAAACATTTGAAAATAAAGGTATCACGTAAGACTCCCCACAAATAAATACGGGTAAGTTTTTACCTTACGCTAACCAAAACATTTTTATAGGAAATCCAGTGATATTATAATAGTGTCTAGGGTTTTCAAGTAAAATACAGAAATAGCTGAAATGCTTACATCTCACATTCCAACATAGTTGGGCACAATCAAAACGTACGGCGCTTATTGGAAATTGGATCCCATACAATGGCAGGGCTACTGGGGTACCGCCCGTCACAGTACGGGGCCTAGATCACCGTACCGAGGATTACTCCCTTCATCCCTTGCAACACAAGGCCAGAACCATTCCTTACTGAACAGTCCCGAACAAGATAAACCCCGTGGTTGGCGCGACCAACCACCCACTAAGCCGAAATAAAAAGGGGACATCTAGACAGGGGAAATATCTTGTCCTGCTTGGGCATGACCCACCTAACCTTGCTGCATCTCCCCTGTTTTAGCCATTCCCGGTTGATGAGGCTTGAGGCTGCGATTACCTTTATAGAACATATCACTTAGAATGCTCATCGTCCGCCTGACGATGTGCTGAAAGCATTCAATCCATACAAGTTCGTTCCGGGTTCGAACGAAACCGAAGGCATTATCTCGTTACACTCGTTTTGGAATCACCCTCAGAGTTAACGACGATAACCCTTGCATTCTGAAAGCACCATCTCGAGTCTTCATTTTAGGATTTACGACCTAACGTTTAAATTGGATCGATGTGGTTTTCGAAGAATCAAATTTGATTCTTCCGATCCCGGTCTCATTGAATCCAAACGCCATTTTAAAGGCCAAGTTGTCAAATTAACTTCAACAGTTTAAATACTTTAAATTCATCAATTGAATTAACATAGCATTTATCAAAGATAAAGCATATACAAGCATCATAGATATTACATAACACATCACAGATTAACATCGAATATCATCACATAAATATCACAATCAGATATTCAACTCACAATCTACAAGCAGTCATCTGAAATTTCAATATAAATTAAGTATATCAGAGTTAATCACTTAACCCCGTTTTATTGATTAACAGTTTATTACTTATTTCCTTTCAAACTATTTGAATCAATAGATCATTCATAATTAGTTTTTAAATCTTAATTACTTAATAACTTATTTTATTTTACATTACTTAATTAATTAATTCTTAATTAAACTATTTAACTTTAATTACTATTCTTTAATCATTAATTACTACCTAAATGGTTATTTAATAACTTGAATACTTATTTGTTAACTTCAATTTACTTAACTAACCATTTAATTATCCTTAATTCTTAAGTAAATTACTTAATTAATTATTAACTCACCTCTAGTTTATTTGATTAACCAACCATTAACTTGAGCAGAAATTATAATCTTATAATTACTTAAAATTTACCATTAATTAAAATTTAAAAGTGATTATTCTTAATTACTTCCTGAAGATGTTGATTATTTATTTTAATTAACATTTTAAAGGTTTCTTTAAGTTTGAAGTTCCATTATGTTACTAACTATAACTCAAACATTAATAAACTTTATACTTAATTAAGTTGGTCACTGAATTACATTAATAATTAAGAGCTTAACCCCTTTAAAGTATAGACCAAAATAATCAGCTTGCATATAAGTTTGAAATCATGAACCTGTAAACATTTTTTTCTCTTTTTTTTAAAAAAAAAACAGTGTTTTACAGTTTATTAAAAACTGTTTACTTAGCTTGCTTATAGAAAAAGAAACTGCAGTTATCAAACCCTGAGCATTACCCTGGGAAATTCGCGCAATGCTTCGAGTTACCCAAACAATTCACCGAGCACTTTCCTGAACCCCATCTTCTTCTTCTTCTCCCCAGTTTCTATACTTTTCTCGCTTTTTTTTTATAATATCAGTTAAGTTAACCTCCCAAGCGTCAGGCTTAAACCCACACTCGAACTCTACCTCAAACTCGAAGCTTTTCTCCCATTTTCTCGTGCGCGACTCGAGTACGACTCGCGCCTGTTGAATCTCGACATCCACGTTGACACGACACGCCGCCGTATACGTGCACAGCGGCATGGCCGATCTCCGGCCATCACCAATATTGCCCACAACTCAGAAATCATCCAGAAACACGAAATCCAAGCTCGAAGTTCTCACAAAGTGCTTAATTTGAAAATTTGCCAATCGGTCGAAAACTGCAACTAACCTCACCCAGTAAAACGCTTTGCCATCGCCGTTCCAAAACCCCATTGACCCCCAAACTTCTACCCCACAACGTCAATACGTTGAGCAACCTTCCATCTGATCCTCAAGCAACTCGATCACGAGAAGAGGCCGAACACTAAAATGTTACAGACATGAAAACAAACTAGAACGAAAGCCCTAATTTGCATTCGTTCGATCAACTCTTGAATTTGAAATTTTTTTCAATATTTTTCCCAGATTCCATGATACTTGTAAGTGCTCCAATCCAAGTTTCAACATTTATAAATGAATAAATCCTCAGAATTTGGTAGAAATGCAAAACTTAGTTTATATGCAGACTGTTCTCTAAATTTTAATCTAATAATCTTGATTTCTGTTTTAAAAATCATATTTTGTAATATAAAACCAAATTAAAACCTTGAATCAATATTTTACAACAACCAAATTTCATCCATCATCAATTGATTTCCTGTATCCCAACATTTCAGAGGTATTCTTATAAAGATAGTTTAATCAACTTTCTGAAATCTTAAATTGAAACTTATCATCTTGTTTGTTGAGAATTCGAAGCTAATCAATGATTTAAAGGATGGTAATTTGTGTGTTCAAACCAAATGCAACCAGTAACAAGTTCCAGTGAACACAGAACAAAGAAATTCATTTGTAACTGAAGCATAAATAAACAATTTATAATTAATGTTTGAACTGCTTTAATTAACTTAACCTTTAAAAAATTAAGTTTACTCACCAAAATATGCTTGTGAATCAGTAAGCATGAATGTTTTTGAAGCCTAATTGCTTGAAACTAAAATTTGAAACTGCAGCCTTTGAATCTGTTTTTGCTGTTGAACTAAAACTTTTGAACTTGCCCCATTTTCTTTCTTTTCTGTGGTTGTCTCAGGTTTTATCAATGAACATTATAATGTGAAGTTTGTATAAATAAAGGCATTTGAACAGTATAGGTATTTACTGACCAGTTTTTACCTGTATTGCCATGCTTTTTTATTGGCTAAGAGTTATATATTGCAGAAGGAAATTGTCTCAGAAATTTCGGCTATAGTACTTTACATGAACAAGATGTTGTGCTAATTAATATTTTTGCTTTCATTTATGTTTACATAATTATTTACATGTTTACACTGTAAAGATATTGTAGGTTGTACATAGATATTTGTATGCAGAGATATGTTTCAAGAAAGCTTGCATATGAAGCTACTCATTTTGTCTTGTTATTATATTACTTGTTTTATTATCCTCTAGTTTGAACTCTTACATATATGTGTTGTGTAAATATACACCTGCAGGTAAGCTTGTCTTATCACAGAAGCTTGTTCATATTTATATAGTTTAGTTATTGTTTTAATGCAGCCTGACTTTAATTTTTGGTGAGTACAACTATATATGTATATATATATAACTTTGTTCATTTCATATTACATTACTACGTGTTTTATTCTTTTACTCCATTTCTTACTTTCATATTTTATTTATAAACTTATTCATTTGGCTGTTATTTTTATTTTTATTTTGTATTTTAGCCTTTAACATTTAAATTATATTTCATAAGTTTACTTACTTATATTTATACCTTATATTCTAACTATAAATTTTTAAATCACATTCATATGTTTAGCTTGCATTTTACATTTATTATTTTATATTGCTAGGATTGGATTTTAAACTTTAAACATTATCAAGCAAATGTATTCATTTAACAAATATTAACAATATATAGCATTTTATTATTACTTATATGAGTTAAATTTTATTAATAATGTTGTTAAGAAACTTATTTTAGAATTTCAAACATTGTTATTTTATACTAAATATAAACAATGTAAAGTATTTAAGTAATTATATAAGATAGATTTTTATTGTGAATATTATTGAAATACTTATTTCAATTTCCAAAGCAATCTCCCTTTTTTTAAAATACAGTTTATATTTCCAAAATCATATTCATTTAAATATGATCAATTCACATTTTATATTTAATTAGATTAAATATTTATCAAAATAACCAGGGCCAAAATCCAGGGTCGTTACATTCCTCCCCCCTTCAAAGAATTTCGTCCCCGAAATTTAAAACAAAGATAAATTTAAAAGCTTTTATATTAACAATCCAAACATACATATCATTCATACAATAGGAAACAAACAAGAAGTCTATGCTAACAAACAACACTAGTTATCTGAACATAAATTCGGATAAGCACTCCTAAAACTATCGAGAGTTTATCTCTCGATGATTAATAATCCAAACTGGATTCCTGACCACAATTAAATTCGACTCAACTTCCAATTTCCTGAATTACTGGTTGGACAACCAATGATGAATCATAAAAAAATTTCCTGAGACATATGGAATGCACAATGAATTTCAGATATCCACTCTGGCAATTTAATTTTGAAATCTACAGTATTTAGAATTTCAATATCTATTTTAATCAGGCCCGTACGATGTACATATATCATTCGTACGCAATATCAAATCCGATCGCTCGCTCGATCACACAATTTCACTTCCGAACTAGTACCGTTCACCCGATTTCCTAGTACGGACTCAGAACTGGTTTTCTTGATCAGAAACCGTCATTCTCCTTGCACAGTCACAGCTATGATAGAGAATTTCCCAGAATCAATCAAAATCCAAATCCATGGTTCGTCGTCGAAAATCGAGTGAATAATCCTAACTCGGATCGATATAACTATCTCGAAATTCTGTGCTCGAATCTGGATCATTTTGTTATGCGAATAAAATAATATACGTACATTCTACGTATTTATATCCATTGGTTATCATCCATATCAATTTTCTTTATTCACATTATTCTGATTCTATCTACTTGGAATAATCTTCTTAATATCAAATTTACTTAAGAATTTTACCATTCATTTCTTAAGCTTAATATAAGCATTATATATACTCTTATATTATTACTCTGCTGCTTCAGCTTTAATATCTTCTTATTTTAAATCTGAATTTCCAATTTCTTGTGAATTCAATTTTCTTCAACTCTAAATATTGAATTTTATTGTCTATCTTTCATTTAAACTGATTCCTATTATTATTATCAAATTAGTTTCATTCACTAATTTATTTTAAATTTCCAACTTGAAATTATTTTGTTGCTAAATTTTTTTTTCTTCAAATTCTGGAAAGCTTTGACATATTCTCCATTTGTTTAGCATTACATATTTCCATAAGCACAACTGTAGGGTTCCAATCCTCAACACAATTAATTTCAATCAATTCTCAAACCATTCCCTTTTAATTAAAAGGAATTTACAACCTTCTTGCTTATAAAATCCATTTAAGCAATACAAACTTATATTCAAAATCATCTTATTTTGCTTCTAACAATTCATAAATTTTTATCTAATCTCATTTACTTCAAACAATCCATTTTATATGCAATTCAACAATATCATTGTGAATAAATGATTACTTAAACTTCATAACAAATTTTAAATTGATTCCAACTCAATTTACACTTATTCCATCCCAATTAATTTATTCACAATCTCTACATTGCATTTTCTTTTATTTCAACAGGTTTGATTTCAAACTATTTTATCAAACTCAACCACCAATATTTTTAAACAACTATTACACAATTTACTCATGTTATTATTTCCTTCAAACTATTCCACCTAACAACTTAGGTTTATTCTGTTTCACCAATTTTCATTCAAATCTTTGATTTGATTTTCCCTTAATCAAATCCCAACTATTTACTAATTTACTTGATTAGTTTTTTATTCATTCTTAAAATTACATGAACAATTTATTATTGAATTTATAATAAAGTCATTTAATTTATACTTAATTTAGATTTGTTCACAACTCACACCAATTCTATTCTAATTCAATTCAATACTTACTTTGGTTTACATTTACTTATTTACATAAGAATTTTATTTCCTTCAATTTTATCTATAACTTGACTGAGTTCATTTAAATTCAATTTTATTTTAACTCAGCTTCAGTTAAATTTAGCTATTTACCATTCCTTAAATTTTATTTCTCAATATATGAGCTCAAAACTTATTCGTTTACTTAAAAGCTTATATTGCTCATTTGAGTCATTTCATCTCATAATCACAATTTCAGATTATAAATAGCACTTATTATTGTAAGGTATAAACTTTCATTTCACCATTACAATCATTTTACCTTCCAGTTTTATATCCAATTAAGTTCATTTTGAACTTCAATTCCATTTAACTTAACTCAGGTTAAACTCAAGTATATTTTCTTATCTTCATTTTCTTAAGTTAAATTTTAATTCCGGGATTACAATACCCGATTTCCTCTTATTAATAGCAACTTTACTTTATAGGTTTAATAGTTGATTCATCTAAACTTATACATTATTAATTATAATTCTTAGAATTCAATTGCCCGGTTCTTATTTCCAAAACCATTTTGAAAGGATAACTTCTCATACTCACTTGGTATAGCAAATCAAATTTTCAAATTCTAAACACTTGTTTTCACCAAAACAAATTTCTCAATTTGAAAATCTCTAAAACAACTTGTATACCCAACAACTCCAAATATCAGGTTCAATTATCCTGGTAGCAATCCATCACTTTAGAAACTCGAAAATGAATACTGAAGATGTGGCCATCATCATCAGGACTATTTTCCAGCGACTGAAGTGAATTCAGTGCTTCCTTATTTTCACAAATCCTTTCCAAAACAATTTTCATTCAACAATATTTTCCAAAACAATATTACATCGTTGCCTTCAAATCTTTGGAAAAAATATTTCAAACATTCCCAAGCTTTTAAATTTCCCAAATCCTTTTGTTTGAATTCATTTAAACACCTTTTAAATTCCGGGACTTAAATTTTTTTTTTTAGTCAAGTTTTAGTTATATTCCTTTTATTAGATAATTTTATTTGGTTATAAGCCACTCAAATTTAAATTTTTATTTAATTGTACTATTAACAATCAAACATCCAAGTATATATAGTTATTTTAGAAAAATATTTCTTTTTATATCAAAATATAATTTTTGGATAAAATTATTTCATTTACCCTACCTTTAAAAACAATACCGTGTCGGTCTATCTTGTTTAAGAGTTTAGAAATTCCTATCGATGAAATGGCGTCCCACACATCGACCAGAATCCATAAACACTCAACAGATAAATCAACACAATATAAAAACAATTTTATATTCACTAACAAGTACGCGCTCATATCTATTAATACTCTCAAAACTCTATTCTATGAGTAATCACTACCAGAGCCAAGGTTATCACCAACCTATGCTCTGATACCAAGTGTAATGACCCGCCCTTCTACTATTAGAAAGACGTATCATTAGTAAGAAAAGAAAGGGATAGAAGTAGAAAAGAAAGAAAAGAAAAGAACAACGACATCACAATCTCACAGCGGAACGAATAAATTATATTAATCACATAAGTATTTACATAATATAATACATCAATCAGAGTCATACAGATTGTACATAACATACTAGACAGTTATAAACACCTGTCTAGTTAATACAACTCAATACAATACAACTCAAACAATATGACTCAGAGATACCAACACAGCAGAACCTTATATATATCTACAATGCTGAAGCCTCCTGCTCCATTGCTCCTCCAGAATTCGTCAAAGCTAACCTGAATCCCTTGACTACCCGTAAAAATTTGGGTACCCGAGAGTTTATGAAAAACAAAAATAAACTCCGGGTCAGACATGGGTCTGGTATGAGTAAACGGTTTAAAGTTGTTTAACTTTGAAAAACATTTGAAAATAAAGGTATCACGTAAGACTCCCCACAAATAAATACGGGTAAGTTTTTACCTTACGCTAACCAAAACATTTTTATAGGAAATCCAGTGATATTATAATAGTGTCTAGGGTTTTCAAGTAAAATACAGAAATAGCTGAAATGCTTACATCTCACATTCCAACATAGTTGGGCACAATCAAAACGTACGGCGCTTATTGGAAATTGGATCCCATACAATGGCAGGGCTACTGGGGTACCGCCCGTCACAGTACGGGGCCTAGATCACCGTACCGAGGATTACTCCCTTCATCCCCTGCAACACAAGGCCAGAACCATTCCTTACTGAACAGTCCCGAACAAGATAAACCCCGTGGTTGGCGCGACCAACCACCCACTAAGCCGAAATAAAAAGGGGACATCTAGACAGGGGAAATATCTTGTCCTGCTTGGGCATGACCCACCTAACCTTGCTGCATCTCCCCTGTTTTAGCCATTCCCGGTTGATGAGGCTTGAGGCTGCGATTACCTTTATAGAACATATCACTTAGAATGCTCATCGTCCGCCTGACGATGTGCTGAAAGCATTCAATCCATACAAGTTCGTTCCGGGTTCGAACGAAACCGAAGGCATTATCTCGTTACACTCGTTTTGGAATCACCCTCAGAGTTAACGACGATAACCCTTGCATTCTGAAAGCACCATCTCGATCTTCATTTCAGGATTTACGACCTAACGTTCAAATTGGATCGATGTGGTTTTCGAAGAATCAAATTTGATTCTTCCGATCCCGGTCTCATTGAATCCAAACGCCATTTTAAAGGCCAAGTTGTCAAATTAACTTCAACAGTTTAAATACTTTAAATTCATCAATTGAATTAACATAGCATTTATCAAAGATAAAGCATATACAAGCATCATAGATATTACATAACACATCACAGATTAACATCGAATATCATCACATAAATATCACAATCAGATATTCAACTCACAATCTACAAGCAGTCATCTGAAATTTCAATATAAATTAAGTATATCAGAGTTAATCACTTAACCCCGTTTTATTGATTAACAGTTTATTACTTATTTCCTTTCAAACTATTTGAATCAATAGATCATTCATAATTAGTTTTTAAATCTTAATTACTTAATAACTTATTTTATTTTACATTACTTAATTAATTAATTCTTAATTAAACTATTTAACTTTAATTACTATTCTTTAATCATTAATTACTACCTAAATGGTTATTTAATAACTTGAATACTTATTTGTTAACTTCAATTTACTTAACTAACCATTTAATTATCCTTAATTCTTAAGTAAATTACTTAATTAATTATTAACTCACCTCTAGTTTATTTGATTAACCAACCATTAACTTGAGCAGAAATTATAATCTTATAATTACTTAAAATTTACCATTAATTAAAATTTAAAAGTGATTATTCTTAATTACTTCCTGAAGATGTTGATTATTTATTTTAATTAACATTTTAAAGGTTTCTTTAAGTTTGAAGTTCCATTATGTTACTAACTATAACTCAAACATTAATAAACTTTATACTTAATTAAGTTGGTCACTGAATTACATTAATAATTAAGAGCTTAACCCCTTTAAAGTATAGACCAAAATAATCAGCTTGCATATAAGTTTGAAAGCATGAACCTGTAAACATTTTTTTCTCTTTTTTTTAAAAAAAAACAGTGTTTTACAGTTTATTAAAAACTGTTTACTTAGCTTGCTTATAGAAAAAGAAACTGCAGTTATCAAACCCTGAGCATTACCCTGGGAAACTCGCGCAATGCTTCGAGTTACCCAAACAATTCACCGAGCACTTTCCTGAACCCCATCTTCTTCTTCTTCTCCCCAGTTTCTATACTTTTCTCACTTTTTTTTATAATATCAGTTAAGTTAACCTCCCAAGCGTCAGGCTTAAACCCACACTCGAACTCTACCTCAAACTCGAAGCTTTTCTCCCATTTTCTCGTGCACGACTCGAGTACGACTCGCGCCTGTTGAATCTCGACATCCACGTTGACACGACACGCCGCCGTATACGTGCACAGCGGCATGGCCGATCTCCGGCCATCACCAATATTGCCCACAACTCAGAAATCATCCAGAAACACGAAATCCAAGCTCGAAGTTCTCACAAAGTGCTTAATTTGAAAATTTGCCAATCGGTCGAAAACTGCAACTAACCTCACCCAGTAAAACGCTTTTCCATCGCCGTTCCAAAACCCCATTGACCCCCAAACTTCTACCCCACAACGTCAATACGTTGAGCAACCTTCCATCTGATCCTCAAGCAACTCGATCACGAGAAGAGGCCGAACACTAAAATGTTACAGACATGAAAACAAACTAGAACGAAAGCCCTAATTTGCATTCGTTCGATCAACTCTTGAATTTGAAATTTTTTTCAATATTTTTCCCAGATTCCATGATACTTGTAAGTGCTCCAATCCAAGTTTCAACATTTATAAATGAATAAATCCTCAGAATTTGGTAGAAATGCAAAACTTAGTTTATATGCAGACTGTTCTCTAAATTTTAATCTAATAATCTTGATTTCTGTTTTAAAAATCATATTTTGTAATATAAAACCAAATTAAAACCTTGAATCAATATTTTACAACAACCAAATTTCATCCATCATCAATTGATTTCCTGTATCCCAACATTTCAGAGGTATTCTTATAAAGATAGTTTAATCAACTTTCTGAAATCTTAAATTGAAACTTATCATCTTGTTTGTTGAGAATTCGAAGCTAATCAATGATTTAAAGGATGGTAATTTGTGTGTTCAAACCAAATGCAACCAGTAACAAGTTCCAGTGAACACAGAACAAAGAAATTCATTTGTAACTGAAGCATAAATAAACAATTTATAATTAATGTTTGAACTGCTTTAATTAACTTAACCTTTAAAAAATTAAGTTTACTCACCAAAATATGCTTGTGAATCAGTAAGCATGAATGTTTTTGAAGCCTAATTGCTTGAAACTAAAATTTGAAACTGCAGCCTTTGAATCTGTTTTTGCTGTTGAACTAAAACTTTTGAACTTGCCCCATTTTCTTTCTTTTCTGTGGTTGTCTCAGGTTTTATCAATGAACATTATAATGTGAAGTTTGTATAAATAAAGGCATTTGAACAGTATAGGTATTTACTGACCAGTTTTTACCTGTATTGCCATGCTTTTTTATTGGCTAAGAGTTATATATTGCAGAAGGAAATTGTCTCAGAAATTTCGGCTATAGTACTTTACATGAACAAGATGTTGTGCTAATTAATATTTTTGCTTTCATTTATGTTTACATAATTATTTACATGTTTACACTGTAAAGATATTGTAGGTTGTACACAGATATTTGTATGCAGAGATATGTTTCAAGAAAGCTTGCATATGAAGCTACTCATTTTGTCTTGTTATTATATTACTTGTTTTATTATCCTCTAGTTTGAACTCTTACATATATGTGTTGTGTAAATATACACCTGCAGGTAAGCTTGTCTTATCACAGAAGCTTGTTCATATTTATATAGTTTAGTTATTGTTTTAATGCAGCCTGACTTTAATTTTTGGTGAGTACAACTATATATGTATATATATAACTTTGTTCATTTCATATTACATTACTACGTGTTTTATTCTTTTACTCCATTGCTTACTTTCATATTTTATTTATAAACTTATTCATTTGGCTGTTATTTTTATTTTTATTTTGTATTTTAGCCTTTAACATTTAAATTATATTTCATAAGTTTACTTACTTATATTTATACCTTATATTCTAACTATAAATTTTTAAATCACATTCATATGTTTAGCTTACATTTTACATTTATTATTTTATATTGCTAGGATTGGATTTTAAACTTTAAACATTATCAAGCAAATGTATTCATTTAACAAATATTAACAATATATAGCATTTTATTATTACTTATATGAGTTAAATTTTATTAATAATATTGTTAAGAAACTTATTTTAGAATTTCAAACATTGTTATTTTATACTAAATATAAACAATGTAAAGTATTTAAGTAATTATATAAGATAGATTTTTATTGTGAATATTATTGAAATACTTATTTCAATTTCCAAAGCAATCTCCCTTTTTTTAAAATACAGTTTATATTTCCAAAATCATATTCATTTAAATATGATCAATTCACATTTTATATTTAATTAGATTAAATATTTATCAAAATAACCGGGGCCAAAATCCAGGGTCGTTACAGAAATGCTAACTTCCGCAACTTGTAGCAAATGAAAACGGGGGTAAAGTCGAACTGAAAAGACCTAACACCACACAAAAGATTTCTTAGGTGATAATCCTAAGACAAACTCAAAAATACTGGAAAATTTCTCAAACTACATGAATGAGAGAAATAACGCTTTCCTTATAAGTGGGCTTAAGGAATAAAATGATGCCATCAAGTTGGAATCAAAATCATAAAGGAAAAAATAGAAATCTGCTTAACAGATTGAAAATGTCGAAGATGAATAATCCACTCGGAAAAATAGGATATGGGCTTCACAATGATTAAGCCAATCCTTACAGAAAGGTCAATTCCGAAGCCAAAGCAAAAATATCGGCTCGGAAAGAAAAGTCACATAAAACAATCTCGACATCTAAACAAAAGCAAATTGAGTGTTGCGGATCTACCATCCGGATTCGCAATTCTCAATGAAGTCAACAAGCCCAAAATATTCAAAGAAAAGAATCGACAAGTTCTTTTGATATAAAAATAATAAGATGAAACCCATATCAAAAAGAACTCAAATAGAAAGTTCACGAATTAAAACAATGCCATCGAGGATTGAATGAAAATACCTTGACCAAAAGTTGCAGCTTTCCTTCTCACTTGCTTGGAAGCTTAGGACACGAAGATAAAAGATGACCCGAACCTTTGCAATAACGGCAAAAGAGAGGTTTCGGGCACTCCTTTACTTGGTGGTCTGTGGAACCACAATTGTAGCTTAGGACACGAAGATAAAAGATGACCCGAACCTTTTGCTACCTGAGATTGTTGCTTCCCTTTCTTATTAGAATCGGGGCCTTTGAATTTGATAGGCCTCTTCAAGCTATTGTCGAAGTTCCGTTGGGCACGCACAACTTCAACATCACCTTCATTATCGGCCTCTTCAAGACGAAGAGCGATATCAATAAGCTGATCAAATGAAACCTCAAGTTTCAGGAGTAATGGCTTCTTAAGATTCTTATTCAAGCCATAGACAAATCTCTGATTTTTCTTCAATGGGGTATTAATGTACTCAACCCCGTATTTGGACAGAGATTCGAAGGATGCGACATAGTCTGTCACAGAAGATTCACCTTGAACAAGGTCTATGAAACGCCGGGCTAAGGTTACTTTTTCATCCTCCGGCACAAATTTCAATTCGAATCTTCCCCGGAATTGCTCCCAAGTAAGATCCGCCTCAACGATTTCAGAAATTAAAAGCTCATACCAATCCAATGCTCTTTCTTGGAGCATGCTAGAAGCTACTTGGACTCGATGAAGGTCAATAAGGTTCATGCGAGAAAAGATGCGATCGCATGATTTGAGCCAAGCTTGAATTTCTATAACACTCTCGGATCCCGTGAATGGCCTTCCACCCAAATCAGTGTAGTCTCTGCACAAGCGTGCAAAACCGGATCTAGGATGAGTAGGCTCCTGATTGGGACCCGCTGTTTGAGCGTTCTTGACAAGATCTAAAAGCTGTTGGGCAGACATAAAAACTCCATCCTGGGGAGTAGCACTAGATTGACCGGCGCTGGGGCGGCCAGGTCTAACCATTTCTCTTCTTTAAGAAAGAAAGAAAGAAGAGAAAAAAGTTATTCTCAAAATAAATATCAAGCAATCTTGATAGATAAAACAAGGAATCATAAAAGAAAATAGGATAGGACGGTACGAAGACACGAGTAAAATCCTAAAGCACGACCCCTAAGATGGACTTAGGACGATGATCCTTGTTATAATATTCCATATTGTTCCGAAGTTTGGCTCTGATACCAAGCTGTGACGCCCCACCTCTATACCCACGCTAGCCAAGAACATTACGGTGAATGCTGTCGACTAGCGCGGAGAATAAGGCTGTTGAGGAGCGACCATCCGTGTAATTTCTTTGCGCGAGCACCGATATGTCAGATAATATAACATGCATTCTATTTCAAGAGGAAATCCGACATACCGACACAAACTCAAAGCTACTACACGGTGGCTATATAAATCCTTCGGAAAACAAATTTAGAAATAAGCATAACACAAATCAGTCACAGACAATTCATATCACAAAGGCGGAAATAGATATGAATATTACATTAGGAAGTGTACATCAGAGTAGTGGTCTAAAAAGATCCACAATATCACAAAAGAATAGTTACATGAACTACACAAAAGAATAAGTATACATTATGGAGTCAATATCTCAAATGTATACAACAAAAACTACTAATCTAAGTAGTTAACCAAAAGTCAAGGAGTTAATCCCGGATGAGAAGTCAAGCAGAAGCACCTGTAACATCTCGGTCTGACCCGAGTATTATTTAATAAGAAAATAATAAACGGATCAGTCTAACTATAAATATCAGATGAAATGATATAGAATAAGAGATATGACAAAACACATAATAATCACAATGCCAAGCTGTGATATATATATATATATATATATATATATATATATACTTAGTTGATAATCATCAAGAGATTAATCAATGTCACCAAATCTACACAAGAATCAAAGAAACGTCATACTCCTTATTTCGATCACCATACCATAAATATTGACGCTAATATCAATGTCAATCACAAAAGTCAATGACACACAAATTCCAGAAGACTACAC
This sequence comes from Allium cepa, assembly GCA_030765085.1. NCBI lineage: Eukaryota > Viridiplantae > Streptophyta > Magnoliopsida > Asparagales > Amaryllidaceae > Allium > Allium cepa. Next base: position 148,527,491 of record CM060945.1, read on the forward strand.
AAGAAATCCAGAAATCACTAAAGTCAATGACACACAAATTCACCAATGCACAAATATTGATAAAACTTATCAATGGAAATCACGAAAATTGGTGAAACACAAATTCTAGGAATCTACACAAGAAATCCAGAAATCACAAAGTGGGGGAGGCCTATCACAAACGGGAGCATAAAGCTCACCAACACGTGTATCACAAACGGAACGCTAATTCCATGGTCGCTAACCATCACAAATTGAGCCGAAGCTCCACAAACGGCCCGAAGACCATGGGTTGCTACCCCATCACAAATTGAGTCGAAACTCCACAAAACGGGGTTTAGTCTCCCTCGCAGACAAAGAGACATCGCACATTGCTAGTCTAAATCACAAAGATGATCGTCATGATCAACGAGAAGTGTCGATTACAGTAAGCTAGTAAACATATGAGCTTAGCATCATGTCCCAAAACCACTAGCTTAACTTAAATATTTACGAACAAATTGTATATCTCCACTAGAAAATTGTCACAAGAGTTTCAATCGAACAAGTCCAAGAATTAACCAACAAAGTGAACGCAAGCGTTTCATACCACTTGTTTTACTAAGTCGTTTAATTAGATTTCTCATACGAGTGAGGTAAAGGTTTATATATACTAATAGATTGGAAAACGGTTTTATAAACGAATTTGGTATTAAAATAGTATTGAAATCGTTTGAGGAAAGAGTTTTGATATTTACTACTAGTATAGAAAACCTTTATATTTTTAAAGTGACAAAGCACAAGGGGGATTGTAGAAACAATCAATCACAAAGATCACATTCGAAGATGTGAAAAAAAACCAATGAAATCGATAAAGGATCCATCGAAGTGGATACATCTAAAATTCCCAAAGAAAATAAGTCATCAAAGATGATAATAAATGATGACAATAAATAGGATCATCACGAATCGATTTAAATTGGAAATTCAATCCAAAAAGGCCAATTGGACTCAAACAGCAGGTTCAGTCGACTGAACAGAGTTTTCAGTCGACTGACCCTGTGCCTGGAAATTTTCCAGGTTCAGGAAACTTTCTGTTTCCAGTTTCAGTCGACTGAACAGAGTTTTCAGTCGACTGAATCATGCCTGGAAACTTTCGGGTTCCAGGTTCAGTCGACTGAACAGAGTTTTCAGTCGACTGAATCATGCCTGGGCTGTTTTTCAGCCTTATTCAAATGAAGAGCAAACTCTTCCAAAATGCAACCGGACGAACATTGGCTCTAAGGGTTTATGCCAATCGGCAACCCGGCCCTATATGCTCCTCGATGCATCACCAAAAGCATGATCAAACATCCATAAAAGGATTTCACACAAATTTGACTTAAAAACCCAAAAATTGGAGTATTCACAAAACCAATCCAAATCAAGAGCAAATGCACATGAAGACGTGTTAGGAATTCATACCCAACAACCAAAGATAATTATAGTCATAGATGTGAGATAAAAATCTCACCTTTGAACCCAAACAAATGAAGAGGAAGCTATGAAGCAATGGCAAGAACAAGCACTCTTCAATTCCAACTCAACAAGCTTGAATCTAAGCTTAAAAGATAATTATTTCCCAAATTAGGTTTAGGAATTTTCTGAAATCAAAGAGAGAATGAGTTGGAGAAGAAGAAGAAGAAGCTTACCAATGGGTTCTCTTGAGTTTGGAGCAAGAACTTGGATTTGCAAAGGAAGCTAGGGCTTGGAGTTTTAATTTCCTCTTCCACCCTCCATTAACATAAAAGCTTGAGTATTAGGAAAATAGAAGAGAAGTGAATGAAGAGGAGAGGGTTGGAACTGAGTTAGTAAGTGGTTAATTGGCTCAGCCCAAACCAAAACCCTAAGCAAAAAGTAGCAAAATTCAACTTTCTCCAAACATGTCGAAGCTTATACTCAAAAAGGTCGCAAACGTCATTTTGAACTCAATGGAGGTGGTCTCGAGTCCTAATTCGACCATATGCAAAAAGTAGGTTTTCGGACCAAAATCCGACGAACGATAAAATATTTAAATATAAAATCGATAAATATGCGGGTTGTTACACATCAAGTTATAAAAGGTATTTTTATATATAAAGCTATTCTGGTGATATTATATAGATTTTCAAAGTGCTTTAAAAATGATCAAAGAAAATTTATCTAATTTTAAGTATTTTTATAAATTCTGGCTTCGACGCTTTTCGAGGACGAAAAGATTCAAAGGGGGGAGGAATGTGATAACCCGAATTTTGGGCAATTGTTAATTGGTAATTAACTAATTTTAGCTATTAAGATACTGATTTTTTTTAATTTGGTTAAACAAATAGAGTTCTGATAATTATAAGATTTGGATATATATATAGCTGAATTTGAAGTATTATAAATGTTGGATTTTAAAAAAATCTAGGGATAATAGCTCTTATAATAAATTAGCAAATATATAAATAAATTTGGTTGTAGTATATATAGTAAATTTCTAAATGATAACAAAAGTTAATTTTAATATTTTTATGGTTTAAAATTTAAATAATATTTATATTTTTTTTATATGAATTAAAATAGCTTGTAGATGTATAAATAAGGATAAACATGTTATATAAATAAAATAAAGATAAGTGATTTTTAAATAAGGGTTAAACATAAATCCTTGTATTTAACATTTGAAAAACCCTTATAACATGCAAAATACACTTGAAATAATAATAATATGTTTGTACATGTGTTAGCCAAAGGAAATTTTACATTTACAAGTGGCATACTTATTGCCTTTCAAATTTAATTTTATGTAAAAAGCGAATTAAGAAAAAATAAGGAAGCTGCTCTTTTTCTTCTTCATCTTTGAAACAAAAAGAAAGTAGAACTGAAGAAAAATTATTATTATCAAAACTAAACAATAGTTTTTCAAAGTGTTCAAACCTGATTCAAGAACAAAAATCAAAACCCTGTAAAAGTTTTACAAACCAAAGAAGCCAAAACCTGAGTTCAAGACTAGATCATCTCAGCAAGGATCAACCCAGTTTAAACAACAAAGCAGGTATAGATCTGGAGTCAAGAATCATGTCCAGCTTCAAATCTTCAAAACAAAAATTTGCTCTATTCAAACAGAAATGGTGAGTAAACAAAGTTCTAAAAAGCTTAAACTGGTTGAATATTGCAATGCATGTGATAAATCTGCAAAGTAAAGTTATAAGTATGGGTTGCATGGATGATTTTAACTGATTTTAGTTGAATACATTATATACATTTGTATATATGGTTACGTGTATGTGTGCTTGGTACTGTTGTGATTCCAGGCTTTGGAATAACAATGAAAATTCATATCTACCTATATAAATGACTTCAAGCTTTGACCTTCAAGTGGGAAATGGTTGTAACATTATAATTTCAAATTTAAAAATAGTTTCAAATAAACAATTGGGGTATGTATTTCAAAAATGGAAATTTTACAGTTCTGATTCAAAATAAGTTCAAATCTCGTGGTCTGGAATTCTTGATTTAATCTTATAATCTGTTTCCAATTTGTAAATAATGAATTTAGGAAGGTCAATCATTATTTTTAGATTGGTAATTTCTGTGATAATTGGTATTGAGAGTTTATGGGGTTTTTGCCAATTCACGGCGAACGGCGTAGTGATCGGTGTTGAAATTTTGGTCGAAGAAGGTTGGAAGGTGGGTGGACCCGGGAAAAATATTGATGGATTTTTCTGGTGTTTGTGGTGGCCTATCGGGGGCGAAGTGGGGTTTTTGAGTGTTGTTTTGTGGAGTTGGTTGCCGAGGAAATGTCGACGACTAGAGAGTATTAGGGTTAATCGCAAGGGGGGAACTGGATCATCGGAGCTTAGTGTAGCTTCAGGTAGATCGATGGATGATTCTGAGATCGGAGACGTCGGCATTGGGTGGTTTCTGATTGACGTTTGGATTCCAGTTTTTAAGTCAGGAAGCTCGATTTTGGCTTGGTGACATTTCTGTGGTTCTGGATGATCCTTTAGCTTATCGAAGTCATTGGCGACGTGTTGGAACCGGAGTCGATGGTCGAAGCTCTGGCAATGGTGTGTGCATGTGCACGGTGCATTGGTAGGTCTGGTCTTTGTTTAGGGGTGGAGGAGAAGAAGTTAGCTCGGGAATTTTTCGAAGAGGCCTCGTGTTTGACTCGAAGGAGATGAACGTCTGTGTTGTTGGAGTTTGGGTTATGCGTTGCCTGGTTTAAAATTAAAAGCAACCTACCAAGTTTCCAAATTTTAAAAGATCCAAGCAAAGTGTTTTAAAATGGTTTTAAGGTTATTTTAAATAATTAGTTTTAAAAGAAAATTTTAAACAAGTTTAAAATTTGAAATATTGAAAATATATAGTTTAAAGAATGTTTAGATAAGTTAAAAGTGTATTCTAAATGGATATGTTTATAAAGTCAATTATTTAACTAGTTTTAATAAATTTTCAAAGGAATGTAAATCATGTTTTTTTTCCCAAAGTAAAATTATCAAACAATCTTGTAAATTTATTAAAGTGATTAAAATTCAAGGATTTAAATGTTTAAACAACTTTAAATGTTCAAAGTATATTTTAAATTTCTTTTATAAGATAAGTGTTTCTTTAACATTTAACTTAAAGGGCTTTTAAATTGTTTATAAATGTTGTTAAAGTTAAATTTGTGTTTATTTTAAATCTTTAATTTGGAATGGAATTTAAAAGTGAAATGTTTAAATTGTATATGTTAATAATTAAGTCATTAATAAAAGAAATGATTTATCTTAAAGATTATTTAGGTTTTAAAGATTAATGATTAGTTAAGTTAACTAATTAATGATTTAGAATTAATTAATTAAGTAATTAAGGGTTAAATTAATTAAATTAAAGATTAATTAATTTGAAATTAATAAGGATCATTGATTAGATATGTATAGATTTTTAATTAAATATTAGGAATTAATTAATCAAGTAATTAAAGATTAATTAAGTTAAAATCAAGCAATTAATTAAGTAATTAGAAATTAATTTATGGGTATTTAAGAAATGGATGAAGAAATTATGGAAAGTTAAATACTGATTAATGGAAGTAATTAATTAAGGATCTTTAATTAATGTAATTAATTAATGTAATTAATAAAGTAATTAAAGGTTAATTACTGAAATTGTATGAGGATAATTAATTTGTGTAATTAATTAAAGGATAATTAATTTACGTATTTAAGGACAATTAATCAAGGATGATTAATTAAGATGGATAATTAAAAGATGATTAGTTAATCGATTTGTAATTAATTAATTGTTTAAGTAAAGGTAATCTAAGTAATTAAAGACTTGTAATTGATTTAATTTGAGATAAATTAAATTAACTTTGGAAATGATCCATCTTGCTTATGAATGATTGAATGATGATTAAATGTCTTGAATTGATTCATATCTCAGATATGAAATGTTTTGTGATATGATATGTTTTGAGTGAACAATGATAATGTGATTATCTATTGATGATAAATTGCTGTGTAAAATTGACATCTTTTATTTAAAGTTGAATTGTATTTTACTTAAATAACCTAGGTTAAGATGGTATTGAATTCGAAGAGACCGGAGTCGGGTATTAGTAAATACCCGAAACCACTTCGATTCTTTGTAAATTGATATGTGGAATCAATAGGCTGAAATTGAATGATTTAAGTGAATTGGACCATTTAATCTAAGTTTGGTACTTAGAATTCGATGTGTGAAGTAAGTGACGTCTATAACGACTTGTGAAGTTGTAAATTGATACAAGTTACCCCGGGTTTTATGTAATTTTTACGCTGTTGTATTCCATGTTAGATGGGTTTACTCATGCTGGTTTTCAGCTTGACTCGGGTGTTACTTTGATGTAATGCTTGAGTCAGACCGAGTATTACAGATTTTCAGCTAAGGACGTTTTGGAGCTCAGGAGACGAGCTGGATGGCAGGAACGTATGGAGCATATCCCGCTGTATATATTATAGTTTATCTAGGACATGTTTTATACTGTCCAGTGTTGTGTAATGGTGAGTAAATCTGATGTATAAAAATATAAGTGTAATGATACAGTTCTTCTTTGTGAAACTGTTATTTATGTGATATTATATTTTAACCACTGCGAATGTGAGATTCTGAGTTTGAGTTTTCTGTTTCTTCTTCTTTCTCTTTCTTCTTTTCATTAACTATCTGGAATTTTCGGGATCAAAATTTTCTAGGTCGTTACATGAGCGCTCGGTTAAAGGTCGGTAAGGATCGAGGGATGACATATTCGGTACTATCTCGTTATAGAGGTAGGCCGGTCTTGTGTTGGCAGAGGTTCCTTTATGCTGTTCCTCGGGGCATCCATCTAGAGGTGTACCCATTTCGAAAGTAGATTCTTCAACTAGTCATTTGTATGGAAATCCATTCTCCAATAAGAACCTACAGTTTTATTTGTATTGGCATAATGAATAGCCTCGAAATGCTATATGGGTAACCATTTCGGATAAGATTAATAATTTTATTTGAAAATGTTTTCAAAGAGATGTTATTAGACATAATATCAAATGTTTTGATATAAAAGTGGTTTTATCATAAGGTAAAAACCCGTCTGTGTTTATGTGTGGGCGTGGTCATATGAGATGCTCTTTATTTTCAAAGGATTTTTATGCAAAGGCAGATATATGACACTATCATTTATTATTGAGATTTTCTCATGCTGATTTATCAAGCCTGATCCAGGTTTTTTCAATACTCAGGTCAGATCCGAGTCTTTTAGGTTTTGTCAAAGACGGTTGGAGTTTCTAGAGGAGAGCTAGAGATATTCATCTATGTATGGACATATTCTATTATCCACTGTACTTAGTTGTTTTAGTTGATGTTTATCAGCAATTGTAAGGGCAGATGTTTATTGCTGTCCAAGCTGAATTTAGTTTACACTCTGATATATGTATTTAAAAGCTTTCCGCTGTAAAGATATTATTCAATATTATATATTATTCCATTCGTGTGAGATTATGTTCTATCTTATTTTCTTTATTACCCTTCATGTTTCGTATTTTTGTGCAATTTGAGTTGGATATGTGTGGTTTATTGTCGATTCAAAGGGTACAGAAAAATGGGTCGTGACATTTGGTATCAGAGCTGAAGGTTAAGGGAGAACCTTGGCTTTGTTATGGGTAAAGTCTCATCAGAGATAAGATTAGTAATATCCTAGGATGAGTAACTTATTAGAGATAGGGTTAGCAACACCCTAGCATGAGTATGAGCATATTATATATGAGTGCGTATTCGTTAATTTTATAAAAATGGTTTTGTTTTAAAAGATGGTAAATGTAATAATTTTACCTTGGGTTTATATTTTAAATATCAAAGGGGATATTATTATTTTTGGTTAGAAATTAAAGATTGTTTATAACTTAGCTTAGCAAAACTAAAGTATGAATATCTTATGATTAGAATCGAACGATTTGACTATAAGATATTTCATATAGAATCAATAGGTTGAAAGCTAGAATTTAGAACTTTAATTATATACCCTTAGATATTTACTATAAAGAAATAATAATGATTAAATGATTATCAAAATGGATGGATTTAAAAGCTAAGTATAAATATCTTATGAAGTAAAATTCATGATTTGACTATAAGATACTTGATGATAATATTGAAGCAAGAAGTTGTAATTAGAGAAAGTAAAAAGAAAATGCATAGAAAAATTCTTATTAATAAAATAGAAAAAGATAAGCCGAAATTGAGATTTTTGGGTAAATATAATATGAAAGGGTAAGTTCTATAACTTATAAACCAGTTAAGATAATTTGAAATTTAGACACTTTGATTAGGTTAAAATCAAACTGTAATTTAGGAACAAGAGGTGTAAGAAATATCATCCTAATTAGGGGTGTCAATGGGTCGGGTCGGGTCGGGTTTGGGTCGGGTCAAGTCGGGTTCGGGTTGATTTTAAATGGGTCGGGTCAACCCGTTTATTAAACGGGTCATAAAAACTCAACCCGAACCCGACCCGTTTATAAACCGGTTGACCCGACCCGACCCGTGTAACCCGTTTATAAACGGGTCGGGTCGGGTCGGATCGTAAATGGGTCGGGTCAACCCGTATAAGGCGTAAACGGGTCGGGTCAACCCGTATAAGGCGTAAACGGGTCGTAAACAGGTCGTAAACGAGTCGTAAACGGGTCGAAACGGGTCGTAAACGGGTCGGGTCAACCCGTATAACCCGTATAAGTATAAACGGGTTGTTAACGGGTCAATTTCGGGTTAGCGGGTCAACCCGAAACCCACCCGTTTATAAACGGGTCAAATTCGGGTTGACCCGAAAATGACCCGCCAACTTATCGGGTCGGGTTAACCTGCTAATTTCCGTGCGGGTTTCGAGTCGTGTTTCGGGTCGTGTAGGAAATTGACAGCCCTAATCCTAATATAAACTTGGAATTAGTGATACATTTAGGATAACCTTTGTAATTCAAAATGAAGTAAGATTATAAGTGGATAGTTTTGAATAAAATGGTTAGTAGGTTGATTGTTGGATGAAAATATTTAAATAACAAATACCATATGAATTAAGTTTCATAATTGGACTATAAAGTATTTGATAGATTTAAGGTTAAGAAATTTGATTTAGAAAATGGATAGGTAAATAAGTTAGGTAGATAATTATAGGATTTGTGAGAAAAATGTGTACACTTAGTAAAGTTGTCTTATTAATATATGGATAAGATAACTAATGTTAGCTAAATCAAGACATTAGGTAAATAAAACCAAGGATTAAGTTTTATAACTTATTAATTTGAGATAATAGTAGAATTCCACATTATTTAAACATTATAATTGAAGTTTTAGCGATTTGAAGTTTAGGGATGTGTATATATACTTTTAGGAAGTAAAGGTATATTATACAAGTTTAATTCATATTTGTATGCTTAAGTAATAATGGATTTAGAAGAAAGTAAATGGTTGTGATATAAACTTGGATTAATAAAAATTTTGAAAAAATGTATTAGGTAAAAATGAATGTGAATAAGTACATAAATTATGCGTAAACCATTTTCGGCACATAAAATTTTGATCTAAGATTTGAGTATGGAAATTTGAGGTGTTTACACCAATCCGAAAAAGGATTTATCACTCGATTCTTGACGGCGAGCATTGACGAGAGTTTATGATTATGTACACGAGTTTTCTATCATCGTTGAGAGCTATGCAAGGAAAATAAGGGTTTGTAATTTAGAAGTCTGATCAAAGACCGCACTAGAATAAGGGGATCAATACTAGATCAGAAGTAAAGTTGTGGATTCGAATAGTATATCAAATCAAATATTATATATAGTATGATGTTTTTGGTCTGTCTACATAGTAATTGGATAGTTATCTTAAATAGTAGGCACTAAGACATAGTGGTTGGACTGATGTCTTGGTATGTGTGTATATATATAGACCTCAGGTATAGTACATGCTCAGGTCAGGGGTTGAGTTATGTGGATGTATTCATTTATGTTGGTATAGTATCGGTTTGGTTGTTTTTGGATGTATAAGCTTGTTCGGTTGTTGTATATATTATTTTAAGTGCATAATACACACTAGGATGGGTACGATAGAAGTCTGCCTTGATATATGTATATATGACTTAAGTACGTGATAAGTACACGGGTTAGTGTGGGTAATCTATGTATGTATGTTTAGCATCATTTGTTTTGATATTGCTATAATATCTACCTTCTTCTTTTCCATCATCAGTATAAATAAGTCAAATTATTTGAGGATACGAGCATGAGATAGATTCATTTATCTAACTTTCATTTCGAGGACGAAATACTATTAAGTAGGGGAGAATGTAATGACCTGAAATTTTGCTACTTCAAAAATGAGAGATTTAGTTTATTTTAAATTTAAAAGGAATTTAAGTCTTAAATAAATATGATATATATAATAAATAATTATCTATTCTTATAGTTAATAATTAAAAAGTATAAATTTGGAATTTAGAACAAATCAACAAAGTTAAGTTTTGTTAAAAATAAATAAATGCTTAAATAAATAGGTTTAAATATTTATTTGATAAATTAAATTTTATTTAAAACATCTAATAAAAATAATAGAAGTATGTTAAAAGATTTAAAAGTATAATAATAATCGTTTTACAAAAAAACCAAAATTTGTCACATTTTGTCAGTTTTACATACACTGTAAAATAAAAGATTTTTATATTAATTAAATATGATTTAAAATATAAAGAGAAATGTTTTAGTTTATTTAAAGAAGTAGAAAAATTCATTTTAAATTTGGTTTACATAAATTAATAGTTTAACTAAAACGCCAAAATGTGACCGTAAAACATTTTGTCGAAAATCAACTTTTTGTCGATTTAAAGGTTGTTGCAACGTTGTTGCACCTTTATTTTCTTAAATATGAACACATATTCAAATAGTACAAGTATTGTTTAATTCAGTAATCAAGTTTACTTGTCTTAAACAAGTTTAGAAAACAAATGGCAAAAGTAAACACAAAATGACAAAACATGTCACGTCAACTCCAACCAAATCTTTATTTTTCTTTACTTAAATATTATGTGATTAAGACATAAAGTAATGATGAGATAATATGATGGAAAGTGTTGAAAAAGTAAGATAAAGTAAGGATATTTTAGTAATCGTTTTGTAATTTACCGCTCCTTACTTTTCCTATAAATACACATCCATTCTTCTCGTTTTTCACACAAATCATTCTCTTCTTCCTTTAAGCTATTTTAATGGCTTCTCTCTTTAAAAGAGGTAGGAGGGTTAAAAATAGTGGAGTTCCCAAGCACTAATCCACTTGTTACTCTCTAACCTCTTCTTAATTCACTTCTTCTCTTCTTAAAAATAGCCTTAGGCCGTGAGTTTGGAAGTTGATAGGGGGAGGCCATGAGCAATATGGAAGGGGAAGACTATGGCCAAGAGCAAGAAGGGATGTGGGGTTGTGGCCGAGCACTTGGAAAAGTTGGAAGAATGTTTAGGTGGTTGTTTAGTGAAGCGTTTAATTAAATGAATTTTGGTAGGAGGTTAAACGTTTTGGTTAAAGGTGAGAAAATTCTCACTGCTTTTAAAAGATCATATTTTGATTTTGCTATCATAATTATCTTATGACATATGCAATTATAAACCCCTTTAACATGTTGCTATGGATGTTTGGTTATGTTTGTGTTATGTTTGAATAAGTAGCAAATGTTTATGGTTGTGATTATTTATCATGTTAGCTTATGTATAGAGCATAATAATGTTAGTGACAAATGTTAACTCGATTATGTTCATTTTGATTTAATAATCCCTTTGTTATAAGACCATATTTTAGTGATATGAGATATTTTGGAAAAATAAGTCTCCTTTTTATTAAAAGTGAAATTAAAGTTAAAATAAAAGAGTATTTGAAATTGAAGTGAAATGTGTTTGAAAAGGATAGTTAAATTGAACTAGAGGTGAATAGTGAAATTGAAATCGATTTTTAAAATTGAAGTTGAGATTAAGGATGAATTGAAGTTTAAATTGAAATTATATTTGAAATCTAAGTTTTAAATGTGTTTAATTTGAAGTTAGAATTGAAATTGAGTTGAAATTGGAATTTAAAATTTAATATTAAAATAATAGAAGTATAATAATATTATAATATGGTAATGGTAAAAGTATATTTTAAATACTTTAAAAAGTGAAAATATTGATTTAAATTATTTGTAACGATTTTACAAGTGTTAAAATCCAATTTGAATGGGTTATTTCAAGTATTGAAAAATAAGTTAAAACTAGACGCGTCGCGCAAGGGTAGTTTGCGATTTCGGGTCCAAAAGTTCAAACGAATGTGTAGAGTGGAATATAGCTCAGAATTCTTTGAGATAAGAAAATTGCAGACTATTATATCCATATCTTCTAAACAAAAAAGAAAATCAAGATTTTGTACTGTAGATTTTGAATAAGTCCAAATCAATTTTCTAGAAAAATCGTACTAGTGCAGTTAAGTGACCATAAGAGGAAATTTGTTTAAATGAACGTTTTTAATTAAGGAAAAATATGGAATAAATTTGATAAATCTGTTTGAATAATTTAAAATAGATTTGCATTGAAAAATATAAATTATCGATTTAAGAGTTGATTTAATCAAATAAGCTTATATAGCACTTTCCGCAGCACTTTTGTGCTCCGAATTATATAACTTTTTGAATATGAGTTTAAACGGAACGATTTTTTCGAGAATCAACTGTGGATGTTTTTAAATGGAAAATTAAGCATTTGAAAGATAATTTGGAATCTTTATAATAAATTCCAAAATAAAGTTGATAACTGAGTATGCTGAAACGATTAGTACATTTGTCCCGCATGTGAGATCTGGGGAGATAAAACAAGGTGTTTAACTAAGGTTAGGGATGGAGCAACCAGTTCCTTGAATTTACCTAGCCTATAATTTTTTTCTTGGGCGAGGGGTGGAACGGATCGAAAAGAAAACTCGGATGCTCTAAGATAAAAACGTTTTGTTAAGTTTTTCAAAAAAAAAAGATTGATATTATCAAAAGTTAAGAAATCTCCAAAATGAACAAATTACGACTTGGAATGCATAGAAATAATCTTCTTATACTTGGTATTAAAATCCGAAGCGGGAACTCGTCCTATTCGTGGAATTTAAAAGGTTATTTCACCGTTATTCTGCCCATAGCACTTGTTGAATACGGAAATTGATGTTGCAAAAATTAAAATGATTTTTATGATCGTATTTACTTAAAAATGTTTTGCTAAGATTGATTCAGGGTTTATCATAGACGATGTCTTAAATAACATTGTTTTGACCCGCCTAAAAGTTAAGGAATTTGGACCGAGAGTTTAGTGAGGAAATTTTAGATATTATCCAAAGTAAAATAATGAATTACTTAGAATTATTCTAAATCAAAAGAAAGAGATTTCGAAATCATCCGAAAAGAATTAAAGTAAAAAGAGACTTAGTAAATCCTATATACTTATATTCACTTTTTATCGATAATTGGGTTTTGAAGGAACCAAGGTCGGATTTGGGTGATTTCAATCTAAAAACCACTTCGAACCAATGTATACATTTGAATGTGAAGACATGTTGAAGATGATGATTGTTGAAGACCATGGATCTTCATAATGTGAAGACTGCTTGTTGAACATGCTCTAGGTAGCTCCCATTATAGAGTTATTTATTGCGGTGGTCTCCTCATGGTGGATATTTCTCGAATTGCAAGGACTACTCGCTACTAGTGGTAGTAGGAGAGTGCCTTCGGTTTTTCCTGTTCCTGGACGACTTGTATGGACGTTTATCTGACATTGCATTTCTAAAGATTATGTACCTTTGCTTTTACAAACGTACGTCAGTGGTGGCGAAGAAAACAACTTCTCTTAGCTTAACACCCTCCTTGAGACGTATGAGCTAAAGGGTTGTATTTTTGTGGCAGGTAATTAATAGTGAATGGAAATGGAAATGTGGCATTCAAAGATATGATATATGCTATGTGAAAAGGTATTCGTTGCCTCAAGCCTCATCAAACCGGAAAAGACCGAAAGAGGATTAAATGCGGCAAGGCTAAGTGGGTCATTCCCCACTAGGATATGATTTTCCCCTTCTATATATATTTATTCCTGCTATGACGTTCGAGATGTAAATTAATGTGGTGTATGGAAATGAGTGCTCGGTTAAAAGTTGGTAACGACCGGGGGATGACATATTTGGTACTATCTAGTTACAGAGGTAGGCCAGTCTTGTGTTGGCAAAGGTTCCTTTGTGTTGTTCCTCGAGGCATCCATCTAGAGGTGTACCCATTTCGGAAGGTAGATCCTTCACCTGGTTATTTGTAGGGGAATCCATTCTCCAATAAGAACCTACGGTTTTGTTTGTATTGGCGTAATGAATAGCCTCGAAATGCTATATGGGTAACCATTTCGGATAAGATTAATAAGTTTATTTGCAAATGTTTTCAAAGAGATGTTATTAGAAATAATATTAAATGTTTTGATATAAAAGTGTTTTAGTTATCATAAGGTAAAAAGTCTGTGTTTATGTGTGGGCGTAGTCTTATGAGATACGCTTTATTTTCAAAGGATTTTTATTCAATGGCAGACATATGACACTGTCTTTTCTTATTGAGTTTTTCTCACGCTGGTTTATCAAGCCTAATCCGAGTATTTTCAATACTCAGGTCAGATCCGAGTAGTTTCAGGTTTTGTTGAAGATGGTTGGAGTTTCCCGAGGAGAGCTGGGGATATTCATTTATGTATGGACATACTCTATTATCCTTTGTACTTAGTTGTTTTAGTTGATGTTTGTCAACAATTGTAAAGACAAATGTTTATAACTGTCCAGACTGAATTTAGATTAGACTTTGATATATGTATTTAAAAGTTTTATGTTGTAATGATATTATTCAATATTGTATATTATTCCATTCGTGTGAGATTCTGTTCTGTCTTATTTTCTTTATTACCCTTCACGTTCCATATTTTCATGCAATTTGTGTTAGACATGCGTGGTTTATTGTCGATTCAAAGAGTACGGAAAAATGGGTCGTGATAGTGGGAATATATAAAAAATTATTAATGGGGATATGGGTAACGCCTTAATGCTATTTTAATACTTTACTTCACTGTAGACGCTATCATAATAGCGTATTACACTTCATAGTAGATAGTTTAACGGATTCTTACAAGATGGTAATCCCAAACATCTCTTAAGTTATTGCACTCATGATGACACTGGATAGGAGATGTCAAACTCCGTAAACATCTCTGACGCCGTTACACTCATATTTACCGTTGGTCTAACTTACTAAGATCTTTTAGTTCTAACTTGTGTGTTTTGTCTTTTCAATTCGCTCAGGTCTGTCTAAGCTTTTCAGTTTATCGAAGACTGTATTTTGGAGGATGAAGACGAAGATTTTGTACTATTATTGCTTATTATATGTATTCCACTACATCATATTGTTCCGCTGCATTTTTTATTCCTATTATATGTAACTCTGATTTTGTATTGTAAAGAATAATCAAATGTATTTGTAAAATAGCTTCATGAACTGTTATTTGATTACTATATTTTGTCATTCCGGTGCGAGATTCTGTATTTGTTTTGTTTCTCTCTTCTTTTTGTTATTTACCTCATAACAATCTGCCCTGTTGTATAGTTTGAATCTGACTTGTATGGTTTATCGTCGATTTAAACCGTCCAAAAAGGCTAGTCGTTATAGAAATGATACATAACCAAACGATCGATAAGTTAGGGAAAAATCATTATGGGTTGAAATGATAGTCACAAACGATTTTGTGGTTTTTATTTAATTCGGGATTGTGGTTTGAAATGATATATATCCATAAAAATTTAAATTGCGGATTGAAATGATAAATATATGTATCACTTGACCATAGGGTAGAAAATTATATACGAATAGCGGATCGGTTAAATTAAATGATTTTAGTTCTTTAAATTTTGAATTCAGTTAACTGACATCTTTGAAATAAAAATTTATATGAACTGAATTATTTTCGATAATCCAAGCGTTAATGCTGAAAATGGCATTTATTAAATGAATTGTTCAAAAGATTTCAAAATTGGAATTTCAAAGTTGAAGTGTCATATATAAATGAATTTATCGGAATTGAGTCATTGAAATGTTTGGATATAACTTTGAAACCTATTTTAAACTGGTTTAAAAACTATTTTAATCAATTAAACTATTTAATTTATTTTAATCTAACTAACCTATTTTAAATTAATTAACCTATTTAATCTATCTTAATCTATTTTAATCTATTAAATCTATTTTAATATATTTTAATCCATTTTAAGTCATTTAAACTTTATTAAACTAATTTAATTTATTTTAACTATTAATCTATTTTTAATTCTATTTAATCTAATTTAAATTCATTTAAGCTATTTTAAATCTAATTAATCCATAATAAACCTATTTAATCTATTTTAAACCATTTATACTATTTTAAATCTATTTAAAATATTTTAATCTATTTAATCTATTTTAAATTTATTTAATCAATTTTAAACTTATTTAACCTAATTTATATCTACTTCAACTATATAAAACTAATTAAACTATTTATACTATTTAAATTATTTTCCAAATTTCAGATGGTGTAAAGTGGAAATGTTTATAATTAAAGCCTTGATTTTAAGCGATTAAAATGTTACAACATAAGTTGGGATTTGAAATGACATATTTCAGTAAATATGATGATTTTGAAATAAGAATCCCAATTGTGAATATAATTCCAAAAGTGATACGGTTTGAATTGAATATGATATTTTGATATCAATTATGAATTTGTTTTGGAAATGTAAAAGAACCATACGGTGTGAAATAAGCGTTTGGTTATTAAAGGGACCGAGATCGGATATCGTCATACTCTTTGCCAATACCGAAAACTACTTTAACAACTGTGTACGTAATGGAGATTCTAGAAATGAAGTAGGATGGTTTGGCGAACGATTCTATATGAGGTATTTACGTGACCCTGACTCCCATGAGTCAGCTTAGATATGACTAAAAAAAGAGCTATATCTGGGCCACGTGAGGTCATTCCTCCGATCGGATATACTTCTTCAATACCACATTATGACTTTATGATGATTTTGGTGGCCACCCCTTGATTTGATCATGGGAGTGTGTTTCGAGGTGGGAGGTAGTAGCTGTTATGCGTTACCACCAGCCTGGTTCTGCAATTGTTATATCTATCCTGGCATTGCCTCAAGTGCCTTGTTCACATGCCCTAGAGCGCCTTTTATGAGTTTGGTTTGTACTATACGTATGGAGTGCTCTCTGAGTAAACTTCACGGAGAAGCTTACAGTACTGTATAGACTATAGGAATATATAAAATGTGTTGATGGGGATATAGGTAATGCCTTAACACTATTTTGATACTTTACTTTACTGTAGACACTATTATAATAGCGTATTGTACTACATAGTAGATAGTTTAACGGATCCTTAGAAGATGAAAATCCTGAACATCTCTTAATTTATTGCACTCATGTTAGACACTGTATAAGAGATGTCAAAACCCGTAAACATCTCTGAGGTCAGTATACTCATATCTATTAACTATTTGTTTACTTTACATAAGATCTTTTAGTTCTGACTCGAATGTTTTGTCTTTTCAGTTCACTCGGGTTGGTCTGAGCTTTTCAGTTTATCGAATACTGCTTTCTGGAGGATGAAGACGAAGACTTTGTACTATTATTACTTATTATATATATTCCATCGTATCATGTTGTTTTTCTGCATTTATTTATTATTTATTCGTGCTATGTGTAACTCTGATTTTGTATTATAAAAGTATAATCAAATGTTATTTATAAAACATCTTCATGAATTGTTTACTTGATTATTATATTTTTTCAATCCACCGCGAGATTCTGTATTTGTTTTCTTTCTTTCTCTGTTTTTCTTATTTACCCTATAACAATCTACCCTTTCAAATGATTTGAGTGCGACGTATGTGTCTTATCATCAATTTAAATCGTCCAAAAAACAGGTCATTACAGTTATCGTCGACATGGATATATGTATTTGATACACATGTAGTATGTCTATGGTAGACTCATAGAGTATAAAGCGGAAGTAAATAAAATAACATGCAATGTAAATGATATGATTTGATCAAATGAGTGAGTATATTGGAAAATGATCCGAACATACCTAAAACGAATAAAGATTCATTCTCAAAATTACTCCTCCATGCGATATATAATGATGCATCGATATGGAGTAATCGAACTTTGTTGGAAAATGTACGATTAGTTGTGAGTGAAGTTGAGTTAGTTTCTTTCTATAAGGTAATGTACTTAAGGGTAGTACACAAGGTTAATATTATTTCATCTGAATAACAGTTTAAAAAATTATACAAGACGAGGGTTTATAAGAAATTCCAATATATCTTTGGCCAAGAAGTTGACAGGTTGTACGAGTCAAATGATTGCATGTAATAATTATTCATAAGGGATCTTGTATGAATCTCCCCAAAAGAGTTTTTGGAAGACTATCATTGGATGACATATTTATGTTTCGAACATAATTTTGTAAATTTAAACCAAATCAGTTTTATAAATAAATAAATTCATATAACATTTAGGAATACTTATTTTGTTGCACTGGGAAACAAATGTTGTTCCAAGAAATACCAACTTCCTAACGAAGAAATTTCTTTGAGGAATTACTGGTGGTAAAATGGAACTGGATACGATCCATATATAATATTGATTTGATGAGATGAAATGAAATTAACTAACCTAAAACGAACATAACGCATTAGAAGGTTTAATAAGTATTCTCGCACATTGAAGAGAAACTATGAGTTTCTTATTAATGTCGAAAATATATAATCCAAGATTGTTTAATTAAACCATAGAGTGTGTTGACTTTATATGGTATGATGCGCAAATCTGAAACAATTCGTAGTACGCTATCAAAATATAGATTTTGGTGGTAGTAGCTAAAGGGATATGATCCATCGACCATGACTGTGTCTTTATGAGTAAGACTAATGCAGTTGACATTAAATAAGCAATGTTGATAAGAATAATATCACAAATTTCAATTGTTGAAATTAGCGTAATAGATTCGATATTCAAAATGTTCGAGTCGGTTTAGATTTACTCATAAGATTATTGCGTGATAAGTCTTATTATTTTGGTACATATATATTGAAACAGAAAATTCTAAATAATGATTTAGAGTAAGCTGTTTTACACATATTAATTAAAAATGTCTCAAAGTCAGTGGGAGCGATATTGAGTTTATGAGTCTTTGGATATGATCCAAGAAATGATATGAAAGTATCATTTTATAAGCATCAATATTGAATATGTTCTTTGATAGAAATATCAAATAGTTTGATTTTCAATCAAAGTGCAAAGGAAGCGTGTGTATACAAGAAAATACGTTAAAAAGGTAGATTGATATTTCTAAACTTCAAGTAAACAACGCGTTGTTGATTTTAACTATGTACTTGTGTCAAAATTAACTTTATTTGTTTTAATACTCAACATTGGATTAATAAATGAGGTCTTTTATAGTAAGTATAAAAGAAGTCGGGAATGTCCGAAATGATATGAAAGGACATCTTATTAAAATGTTTAATATGAATCATGTAAGAATGATTCCTTTGCATTGGCAATATAAATTATCATACATGTTATGTTGTCTACAATTTCATGATTTGGTTATGTATTTGATACATGAAGCAAATATGAAATCTAAATTTATATCACTAAATGGTTGTTTGAAATGTTCTCATGTATTTATGAAATACTAGAGAACTATTTACAGAAACAATAAATTCCTTATGATGGAGTGTTTAGACTCAAACTTTCATGAGTACTATTGAGTATAATATGTCAATAACAAATCTTTAAGTTGGAAATGTTCCAAATGAAAAATTATGGCTGATTCAATTAAAAAAGGCTAAGTACATTGCTTTGAGTAGCACCGTAATAAAAAAATGTACATAAAAATATAAGTACACAAATTTATAACTGAGCCGATCCCAAATGTTAAAAATCACATGACATAGTTATATGATAACAATGTTGTAAAATAGTTCGTAACAGAACTTAGAGCCTATTTGAGTCGAGAGACATACTTCGAATTGTTCCATACGATAAAACAGTTTATCACCGTCAGAGAGAGTTGATTTATAGAGTAGATAATTAAATCATAATAGCATACCCATTCACAAAGGGACTGACCCAATTAGTTTTGAGAAAACTGATTGGAGAGTTGGAGTAAGGTTCCATAATTGACCCCAAGTGTAAGTTGGAGACTGATAGAGTTAGAGGTATGCCTTGGGGGCAATTATGAAATATGTTACATATATCTAACTCGTTGACCAATCTTAATTGAAATAAAGGTATTTTCATTCTATTATATACTTGATATAATGTGGTTATATTAATTAATCAACATAATTAAAAGTATACTTAATAGAAAATCCACAAATGGTATGTTTTGTAATAGTGGTTACAAAGTATTGTGACCGTGAGTAATTTATCACAATGAAACAAATATACCATTTTAAATATTCCTAGTCAAGATGCATCGAGACTAGATATCGATGTATCGGTTGAGACTATCTCTCCAAATGTTAGGCAGTGTATTACTCATGACTGGTGGGGGCACCAAGTGGTTACGTACTGATAGTTATTGGATAACTATGGAATGACTCACTAGATAGTTTTGTGTTGGTTGATATAACTAAAGTGTGATTATTTTTCATAGTTCTCTCGACTTGAGAATATTGGTAATCTTCATTGTGGAAGCTCCCCTTTGATTATAGTTAAATCTTGGCATGGCGTCCATCGAACGACTATAGTTGGGTCAAGTGAAAGCATTAGAAGTGAAGTTCTATTCAAGAGAGGATTCATCTCCTTGGTTATATGAGGTTAGTATCACGGTCAACTGTAGTTAACTCAAAGTCAAAGTCTTTGGCCTGAGCATTTCAGTTAATAACAATTGTTATTATTGAACTACAGACTTTGTGTTTGGAATATAAAGTTGAATCTAGATGATATTGGAATTTTGACCATTACCAAATTCCATAACTCCTAATGTGATATAATTTGACGAAGAGAATTGGTGTAAATAATTTTTACTATCAGGTACCGCTTATAATAAGTAAAATTTGATTTGACCAAAAAGACTTGTAAGTGATGAATTCAGCCAAACTATCATACCACCTACTAAACGACCTGCGAAATTAATATTTGAATTGTTCAATATTAATCGCTGACTGAATTCACACCTCTGAGTCGCACAACCGCACTCCAAAAACCACATAATTTAATTAGTTTGTAAAATATTACAAACTATTTAAAATTATTAATATTTATGAAATTTTAATTATTGTTAATTTATTTGATGTTTTGAATGTTGTTGATAATTATTTTAATGCATATATAAAAGTAATATTTGCATATATCGATATGTGATATTGGTAAAAAAATTAAACATGTTTTAAATAATAAAATAATTACATAAAAGTTGTTTTCTTTTATTTGGAATGGTTGCATATTTGAATGTGCTTGGATCGGCCATATAATGGCCAGAGGAGGAAATCAATTAATGAGATTATTTGAAATTTAAAAAGAGGAAATAAATGAGGATATTCTAATAGGAGAATAGGAAATGGTTTCTTTAATTTTAAGGAAAAAAAACCTCCTCATTTTTAAAGTACAGAGAACAAAACATGACTTTCATTTTTTGTCCTTTTTACTTCCTCTTCTCTATCATTCATTCATGGCCGAAACTTCATCCAAAAAACAACAAAGCAAATTCAAATCAACATCAA
The DNA here is from genome assembly GCA_030765085.1 of Allium cepa. Lineage (NCBI taxonomy): Eukaryota > Viridiplantae > Streptophyta > Magnoliopsida > Asparagales > Amaryllidaceae > Allium > Allium cepa. Next base: position 148,548,776 of record CM060945.1, read on the forward strand.
ACTAAATTAAAAAGCATGGTTCATTCTTCTCTTGCGAAGTGGCATGGTGATTTTTAAAACCTAAGGAGAAGCCACAAATTAAGATGTGATAAAGGGAAAGGTTTATCAGATCTAGAGAGTGATCAATCAGATCTAGGTATTCTTCTATCATTCAAGGTGTTTCTACATGCTTTATCCTAAGGTAATTATATGTGCGTATAATTCGAAATTTACATGTTTATTGTATTATTATTTGATCTATATTTGTTTGTCTTTTCCTTTTAATGTATGTTTATAATAAATCAATACGTCTTGAATCTCAGATTATTACTGATAAATTGTCACCATTCTTTATGTTGTTTGTATCTGTAATTTCTTATCACAAATTTACGCATGCCTACCTTGTTCAAATTTATTTTATTTTATTGTAGATAGTTATGAAATTAGAAATTGACTTTGAATGAGATTTATGTATACTATGAAATAATCTTTACTTATTTAAATGCTAACGGAGTATATATAAATATATATGTGTGTGTATGTTAAGTTATTTACCATTCCTTGAATCTAATTTAATTACATATGTTAAATTTTTGCACAGTTGTTACAATCATTGTTAAACATAAGTGGATACCTTAATTTAATATTAATGTCTGGACTTTAGCGCAAATTTTAGTTATTGTTTTCTATATTTAAGTTTTATGTAAAGTTTGATGTATTGTTTCATTCCTAAATCAAAAATTTAATGAAAAATTTTAACTTTAAAACCAAAAACCTTTTGTACAAATGTATAAACGCATATACTATATGCTACATTGTTTGCAAATATATGCTTTCAGATCCAAATTATTAAATTTTAATTATCAGTTATATGTAATATAAATGTTTTGTTTAAATCAAATTTGTATAAACATTATGAAAAATAATGTAATCTTTTTTTAAAACATTTTCTTCTTTGGAATTTTTTCTGTTAACATTAATTTAGGATTGCAAATTACTTAAAACAACCAATAGGTTTTCACTTTGTGTGTATGTATCCATAATTATTATGAATGTATGCATCTATAATTATTATGAATGTATGCATATATTTAATTAACAAAATTTAGACAACGAAGGCATATGTGATTTGGTTGATTAGTAATCAATGTCATATAATGTATTAATTGTTACAGCCAAATGGTGTAAGAAACGTAAGGTTTTCCTCTTTTCATATTCTATCATATCCATGTGTAGATTTGATTGATAAGTAATAAATGTCATTTAATGTATTGATTGTCATAGTTAAATGGTGAAAGAAATGATAGGTTTCCCTCTTTTTATATTCTATCATATTCATGTGTAGATATGATTAATAAGTAATAAATGTCATTTAATGTATTAATTGTCATAGTTAAATGTTGAAAGAAATGACATGTTTCTCTCCTTTCATATTCTGTCATATTTTCTCTTTATTAATTGAATATAGCAATAGAAAAAACAAATAATTTCCATCTCTTGATTTATTTTTACAATTTTCATTTGTACAAATATATACCACTTATACACTGCGCTTGCACTTGACATAAATGAATGTTTTTGATACATTATCACATCACGCACTTTTGTATATTTAAAGTTCCTTAAATTACCATACTGAATAAAACAGTGATTTTATTTAAAAGGAAATTTAGATAAGATCTAAATGCATTTAGACTTCATAGGTCCGTTAATGTTCCAAAATGGTAAATTTTTTGAAATTCATCCATTTCATTCGCTGCAGGCTGGCCGAGTTCCAACAGGAGTTTTCCAGGAAAATTTTCTTCATCTGGTGGAATTCTCCTACAACAACAGCTATCAAGCAAGTATTGGCATGGCACCATATTAAATGACCCGATATGTTCAACCATTCGCTTTCGCACATGTCGGACTTGAATTGCTCAAAATCCCGTGTTGTAAATAAAATTTGGCAAACCTCAGAATATACAGTAAATAAATAATCACAGATCACAGACACGGAGTAAATAATAATGCAGCGAAATTAAAAGAGATAGCAGTTCATGAAGCTACTATATAAAAATAAGATACATCAAAGTTGAACAAGTTACAACAGAAAAGCAACAAGATACATCAGGTACAAATCAGAATATATCACTGTAATCATTGGATACTGGAAGCAAAATAAATGGCTGGATCTTCAAGCAAAGCTCCAACTCCGACTGAAGGTGAGTCTTGAATGCTAAATCACTCAGCCTGACTCGAGCGTAAAGCAAAACACAAAATGCTCGAGTCAGGACATAAATACTTATGAACTGTAAATCAACTCAAGTGAACAGTAACAAAATTGCACCAGTAACTTAAAGGCTGCTTGGGATCGTCCATCCTTTAAGGATCCGTTAAAATATTTACTATGTAGTAATATTGCGCTATTATAATAATATCTACAGTAAAATAAACTTACTTTTAAATAGCGTTGAAGGGTTACCCATATATCCCCCAACACGTAATAGTCCCAGTAGTCCATCCACTATCAGCACATCTTCAGATTTGGAGACTACCCTAAATACTCCATGGGCCACGGGAGAAAAACAAACTCGTAGTAAGGCTCGCTATGGTAGGTGACATGGCACACAAGGCAATTCCAGGGTAGATATACCAATTACGCACACGGGCTGGTGGTAACGTAGCAGCTACATACGCCCACCTCGGAACACACTCCCAATCAAAATTGGAGGATGGCCATCAAATAAACCATAAGTAAGAGTATAGTATCGAAGAAATGTGTCCGATCGGAGGAATGACCTCACTTGGCTCGAGATCGCTCCTGTTTTAGCCACGTTATGCCAACTCACGGGAGTCGGTTCCACGTAATATACCTCAAGAACGTCGCCACCATCCTACTTCATTTTGGAATCTCCACCTCGTACACGGTTGTTAAAGTGGTTTTCGGAGTTGGCAGAGAGTATGACAACTTCTGATCTCGGTCTTTTTAACAACCAATCGTTATTATAACGCCATGGTCATTTCAAAATAGTTTATACTTTAAAAAAAATCAAATCATTTCATTTCAAAACTATATCTCTTTCAAAATAGTTTGTACTCCGAACCAAAACCATTTTTATTTCAAAATTGTATTTAAATCAATACAATATTATTTCCATTTCAAACATATATTCACCTTTCAAGAATCATAATACTTTCAAAGTTATAACTCTTTTGAAACCAAAATACTTGAAATCATTACACTTTGAAAATCATAACATTTCGAAATCATACATTCATTTAATTCCAAATTTATTCAATTAAACCCAAACTCTCAAATTTTAATTTAATTCAATTCAAACCATTAGTTTCAATTCAATTTAGTTTCCCAACAAGCCAATTCAAATCTTATAAATTTCAAATATAGATTTGATCCATAAAATAAACTATTAAATTTTAATATATTTCAAAGTTTTAATATCCCATATTTCAAAACTAAATTTATAATTTCATATATCTCAAATTTAACTTCATTATTACTTAGTTTTGAAATAGTCATTTCATAAATCCAATACTTTCATACAAATATAACATCAAATATTCATTTATCAAAATCAAATATCATTCTAAATTCATATTCTTTATCAAATAAAGATCAAATCATTCAAAACCATTTCAATATCAATAAAATATCATATCCGTCAAAACCTCATTATTGAATCATTATTTGAATTCAATTTCAAATATTCAAATTTAAATATCATTTAAAAATAAAATATGTCAATCTTTTATTATTTCAAATACCATTACAAAATACATTTCAAAATTCCATTCAAAAATTCATTTATCTCATTACATTTCATTCCATTTAACACATAACCAAGTAAACCTTATTTAAATTCAAATTCAATTTAAATTCCTTAAAATTCAATTTAAATATTTAGTTATATTCATAACTCCTTATATTCCACAAATAATAAATTCCAAAAGTTAAATCATTTAACACTTTAAAATATAACTCAAATAGTGTTCAAATCTATAATATTTCAAAACATTGTCAAATTATAGTAATGACAGCATTTATAAAATGCTATCGTAGCTTATAGTTTTCAAAATAGTTTAATTCAAGAACAACGACATTTATAAAATGTCGTAATAGATATTTAGTTATTTCAAACATAGTTAAGTTCAAAACAACAGCATTTTAAAGTGCTGTCATAAAACTACAGCATTTTAGAAATGTTATTAATAAAATTTCAGATTTTATTATAACTTTTCAAAAACAATAAAACTTCAATTTTAGTAAATTTTAAATTTATAAATCATATTTTTAGGCTTCTAAACTTTCACATTTAAATCAATTTAACATATAATTTATCACAATAAAATTTTATAATTGATTATCAAATTTTAAAAACTAAATTCATTTGTTAAGTCAAAATTCATGTTTATTAACTTATAGATTAAATAAAACTTAACATTTTACTTTAAATATCATTTCAAACTTTAAATTTAATTTCCATTATTTACTTACATTTTAAAAACAAAATTTAAAGTCAAAAATCACATTTACTTCAAATTTACGTACTTAATTTCACAAATTCAAAACTTAATATTTAATTTTCACAAAACCATAAAATATATATTTTTAAAATCAAATTTCATACTTTAAAAATACATATTTATATAGAAATCGTTTAAAATATACCACGGGGTCTGTATATAATTTTCTAACCTAGGTCAAGTGATACGGATATATATCATTTCAATCCGTAGTTTACAAAGGAAACCCGGGTTCTATCATTTCAAACCCGCAATCCCAAGTAAAAAAGTAAATAAAAATCGCTCAAGCTTATCATTTCAGCCCATAACGATTTTTTCCTATTCTAAAGTCCGTTCGGGTATGTATCATTTCAACCCATAGTGATTCTATTCTAACGGGGAACTTGCAGTGTGAACATATGCATAAACAGTAAAAACAATGTCAGTGTCATGATATAATGTCATATATCAGATGTCAGGTGATAATTAACAAAGTAAACATGGTAATAACATGGCATAACATATCATGTAATCATCGTTTACTTGCATAAACATTTTTAATTACTAAACACTTGACATCAATTTACTATTTCATAAGTAGAAATGTCAGAGTGAGAAAGACTCACCTTTTCAAGCTGAAGACCACTATGACACACAAAACGATTCCAAAGGCACGACAAGCACGATACAACACCACTTTTGATTTGAATAAATGGAAGCCTAGATGATGATCTTGTATACAATAAATAAACAAGATAATATAAACATATGAATTCAATACAAAATATATTGAAATAATTGGAATTTTGAATTAACAAAGAACATCACCTAGCTTTTATCAAGCTTTGCTTGACCATGACAACATGGCTTGTCAGATGACCAAATGGGCTTGATCACACCACACTAAGCTTGGCCTAGGTGTCAAAATGGCTTGGGTGCGGGTCATATAGGCATGGCAACATGGAGATGAAGGGGTAGGAAAGTTGCAAAGTGAAGTATGCAAAGGACAAGGCAAAAAGGAAGGGTTTAGATGCACCTCTTGGCTCGGCTTAGTCAAATATAGCTTGACTTATGCTTGTATAGGTCTGGACATGTCTAGAGCAGCGGCTAAAGGAGGTGAACTTGCTGGAGGTGGTGTCTAAGGGGGTGGCCAAAGTGAAATAGGAAGGTGATGTGAAGTATAGGCTCGGCTAGCACTTGTTTGGTGGAGTTTTTGTGCAAAGTTTTGGTACAACCCTCATATGGAGGCACAGCCCAAGTCTAGGTCAGAGGAAAGGAAGGAGGAGCTGCTATAGATGGTGGTGGTGATGGTCATGGAATTGGAGTGGAGTAGAGGCTGAGCAAAGCTTGAAGAAGAGGAAGGTGAAAATACAATGAAAAAAGGAGAAAAGGATGAAGCCATAAGCATTTTTTTCTTTTTTCTTGAAGCCGTGAGTTTTAGGGAAAGATGAAAAATATTTCTCACATGAATAGCAATTGAGAAAACCCAAAAAAGTACAAGGAATTGGACGGTCAAAGCAAAAAAAGGCAATTGAAAAATGAATGGACAAGAGTATGAAAAGACATAAAATATAAAAGGGCTTTTTGACTCTTTATATTTCCTATTTCTTTTTAATCAAAATAAACAAATACAATTCAGAAAATAAAAGTAAAATGCTAAAAAAAATAAAATGAAAAAGAAAATAAATAAACATTTTAAGTAAAAATAAAAATAAATGAAGAAAATAGCTTAATAACTGAAATTAGAATTTAAAAATATAAACAATATACAATGAACATTAGAAAATTATAACTACACTTTTAAAAATGTTTTAAAAATAAAAGTATATATAACATGTCTTATTACATATATATATACAAGTTAGAACAAACACAAATATTATTTATATAAATTAAAATAAACAATTTTGTTAAACAAAACAATTTACACACAATATTGTAAAAAGCATAACTTTCATAATATTAATCGGATTTCAATGAAAGGAAAAGTAGTATTCTTGAAATTTAATTTATTTTCATAATAAAAGATAAAATTCAGATATTCAAATATTTAAATTTAAAATTTAAAAGTCAAAGTTTTACCGTATTGACCAAAATTCACATTTTTGGAAATATTCTATTTTTCCATGTTTGAAATTATAATTCACATACGAATCAAAATTTGTATTTAAAATAACAAAATTTATTCATTTTAATAAATAAAATAAAGTTTTTAAATTAGGGATAATTAAAATATATAATTAAAATGATCACAAAATACAGGGTTGTTACACATATAAAGCTTTATATGGTCGTCCATGTAGATTCCTAGTATATTGGATCAAAACCGGAGATCGGTTAGTCCCTGGTCCCGATATGATTCGGGAAGCTTCAAAAAAGGTAGACATGATCAAAAAGAAGATGAAAGAAGCCCAAAGCAGGCAGAAAAGTTACGTTGGTCAAAGGTACAGGAATTTGGAATTCTCAATTGGAGATTTTCTATTCTTGATAGTCTCTCTGATAAGAGGGTAGTAAGATTTGGATGGATAGAGAAGTTAGCATCTCAATTTATTAGACCTTTTTCCATTCTTGAGCGGATTGGCCCATTAGCTTATCATGTGGAATTGCCCAAAATATTGTCTGGTGTGCACAATGTCATTCATGTATCCCATCTATGAAAATATGCACATGATCTGGAATAGATTATAGAAACAACAACCCAGGGAGATTTAGAAGTAGAATCAAATTTGGCAGTTAGCAGACGACCAGTTTGAATCATGGATCACGATAAGAAGCGATTGAGAAGGAAGGTTGTAAGGTTGGTTAAAGTTCAATGGAGTTGTGATGCCGAAGACTGCACTTGGGAAACATAAGATAAAATAGAAAGCTTATCCTGAGTTTAGAATTGAAGTGTAGTTTGCATGTGGTATCGTGATAATGTATTCGTCGCCTGTGGTGTGATCACTTATCATATTTTTTATATATTTCCCCTTATCAAATATATGTTCCTTTTCGAGCCATTTTCTTCTTATCCTTAATTTTGAGGATGGAATTTTTCTAAGAGGGAAGTATGTAACGACCCATAAATTCATCACTTCGAAAATAAAATTACATTATTCCAATATAAGATTTTTAACATAAATGATAATGTTTGGAACAATAAATAAGATTGGTAATCTTATTTTGAACAAATATCTACAAAGGTACACATCTAGGAAAATATCGATAAAATGATCGAAAACCGTTTTATCAATAAACAGCTTAGACCATCCAACATCATGCACGGAGCTAGATACATACACTCATTTGTCAATATGAGTGAGAATATGTAATAAAATTATCTATTTTATTTTTGAAATTAAATCCCTTTACGACATCATCAATGATATCAATATTTTGGAATAAATGGTTTTTGAATTTAAGTTGAGTTTAAATGATTTAATGATTATTTTAATTAGTAAATGATCCCTTTTATTTATTATGTAATGATAGAAATATTATTATCAAACTTTGTTTACAAATATATATATTAAATAAGAATTGAAAATATGACTGGAAATCGAAATCGAAACCCGCAATGATTCAACGTAGAAAAGTTGTGCAACGTTGTGGATCATTGTGACACGCATATGCATATTTACATCTGCACATACAAGTCACATGCATACATATACATAAATTAGCATATATAAACATTTATACACACACACTCCTTAAAATATACAAGATACTTTCCTAAAACTTCATCTTTATGCATCCTAAAATCAACCTCTTATACCCAAAGTACAAGTATATGGGTACACACATGGGGGGTATAGGGCGTGAGTGATGAGATATGAGGAGGGAGTGGTGGTGAGGAAATGTAATGTGTGTGCACGTAAATATCATGATATTTTAGTTCATATTTTTCCTACAAATATCCACTATCCATCTTCGCTTCCATTAACAATTTCATCTTTATTTTCCTAAGCTTCTTCACCTTTTTATACTCCACTTTAATGGCTTCCTACCGTAGGAAATTAATAAAAAATTGAGGCAAAGTAATTAAAGTTATACAGTGTGTGTGCGTTATACAAAATCCTTCAAACCAAAGCAAATCTCCTCCTTCTCCCCATCTAAACCCACCGCTACACCGTCTATCATCCAAGGCCGATCCTTTCCAAAGGACTAAGGTTCGATTCCATAGTCTCCAGTGTGATCGTAGCGAAGCTATAGAAAATTTTCATGAAGTTAGAAATGAATTCAAGGTGAGAAACTCTACTTATATTATGATATTCTGGATGATATATATGTTTGGTTATGCTTGGTTGTGATGGTTATGAGCCATGTTTGGATATGATAATATATTTGTTTGGATGTGTAAGCAATTCACATTTAATACACATCGAATATTACAAAGGAAATCCCTTTCCTTTAATAAATTAAATCATATATTGAGATTGTTAAACCTCTTTAAAATGCTTAAAATGAATTAAAAATGTTTTATTAACATTTAAAAGGGTTTCGACAAAGTTTGGAATGGATAAAGAAAATTAGTTAAAATAGGCATTTCAGCTTCCTTGGAATAAGAATTTTTCGAACTCTTATAATCATAGTTTTTAAACAAAAGGAAAAGATCGAGATTTCATTTATTCGATTTTAAAATATGAACAAATCTAATTTTCAAAATAATCGTGCTTCGGCGGTTTGGAGGCCAAAGCGATAAATTCATTAAAATTGATATTTCTAATTCTTTAAAATATGGAATAAATTCTATAAATATATTAAAATATGTTAAAAATGATTTGAGTTATAAAAATGGACTTCTAAATGATAGAAAGGTTGTTTTGATTAAATAAGCCTTAAAAGCACTATTTGATGCACTTTTTGCAGTGGTTTATAAATAACTTCTGAAATATAGATTTAAACTTAATTATTCTTTTTCAATTATTTTATAAACGTTTTCAAATAAATAATTAAGTAGTTTGATGATGATTTGGAATTTTTATAATTACTTTTAAAGGAGTTTAAATAAACGGTTAAAATAAAAGTTGTTATAAATAATTGATTTAATCTTGGCTCTAAAAGCCAATGAATGGACTGGATTTTTCTATTCATGAGATCCGGATATGAGGTGCTTATACTAACGAGATATTCAGGAGCAACCAGTGCCCTGGCTCACTTGACCTCTTTCTTGGGCGAGGGAAAGATAATGTTGAAATGTCGAAAATATGGCACGTATAAAGATTTAATTTTTTCAAATCTAATATAACTTGGACTATATCGAAATAATCTTCTTATACTTGGTATTATATTTTGAGGAGAGAATCCATAGTATTCGTGCGAATTTAAAAGGTAATTTCACCGTTATTCGACAAATAGTTTAGGTTTAATATGGATTTAATGTTTAGTAGAATTAGTATAATTTCTATTGATCCTTTTTACTGAATAATGTTTTGCAATGTAATTCATGAGAGATGATTTTGAATTCGTATTTTCAAAGTTAAAGATAGGTTTAATGATTCCGTATATACTGGAAAAGAATATGATTTAAAGATTTATATCTCTCAAAGATATATTTTATTTGATAAAAGATATTTATAAATAAGTGATAACTGCCCTCAAACTTAACATTTTTTTATCGATGATTGGTTCGAAGGAACTGAAATCGGGTTTTATGCTTCCTATCTAAAAAATACTTCGAACCAATTTACGTGTTCGAAGGTGAAGATATGGAATGATAATAAATTAGAAGATGGAATGTAGGGCTGCTTGTCACTGACCATCGAGGGAAAATTTCCAATATCATATATATATATATATATATATATATATATATATATATGGCAGTAGTATCTTCATTTGATCTCCGATGCAAGGGCTACTCGCCACTAATCATATGGGTGATTTCTGACAGGATTTAGTAGGAGAGTTACTTCGGTTCGTTCTGTTCATGGGTAACTTATAAGGACGAACGTTTGACATTACAATTCTAACATACACATACATTAATTTTTACAAACATGCATCTGTTTGGTGGTGTAGGAAGTAACTTTCTTAAACTTAATACTCTACTTTGAGACGTACGAGCTCAGAGGTTGTACAACTATGGAAATTAATAATGTGTGATAGAATTGGCAATGCGACATTCAAACTGGAACGTGCTATGTAAAAGGTAATCGTTACCTCAGGCCTCATCTGTAACGACTCGGATTTTTCGACATTTGATTTTGAATATTTTAGTGGTTTTAAATATTGGAGTTGAAGTACAAACTGATTTTTGAATATGAAGATTTTGGTTGAACTTTATAGAATGAATTTAAATTTCAAATATAGAGATTTATAGAAATTGAGTAGAATATAAATCGAAACGATTTCTAATGTTGATATAAATTTTATTTGAATTAGAATTTAGTTAATAAGTTTTTATAACCGAAATTCATGCGATTTCGTAAATTTTAGAAATCGTCGATTTAATCGGCGCATTAAAATAGCGATCCACGGCACAGTCTCGAAATTCGACAAAACTAATTCCATTAGATCTGTAATAATGTATTATTATTCGATTTCAATTTTCTTAGTGGTTGGATTTACCATTAGGTCGCATGATCTAAAACGCCTAAAAATAATTTAATTTAATTTAAATAGTCGATTCAAGAGGTTATCTTCTACTTACGATCGAATTAATCTTCAAAACTTGTTCCATTAGGTTCGGAATAGCGGTATAATATTAGAAATGCTAGGCGGCATGCCTTTATAGGGAATCGAAGTAAATATCTAGATATTTTGGAAGTTTTAAATATATATTTAGCTTATCATTATCACTTTAGCCCAAATTCTTTCATATCAAGCAACCCTATACCATCTTTCACGCCACCCTCCTCATGAAGATAGTTTTCCTAATTTAAATTCATGCCCCTATCCTTCTCTTGCAATTGAAATCAAAATATATTAAAAAAAGAAAACAAAACACGACTCGCGACCGAAGACTGGAGTTCGATTAAGGCGATTTTCAATTTTTATGTGCGGTAAGGGGAGAGGCACGGCGAAGAAGGGTTGCGTGCATGGATGCGTTCGCGAGGTCATACTCGAGTGGCTGACCTAGGGAGATGAATCGTGATCGCAAGGTAATGGTCGACAGTGGAGAGGCGCGATGGAGGCGGGCTAGGGTTTGGGGTGCGTTCGATTTCAAGTTTGGGGCCGATGATGTAGGCTCGTAGAGGCAGTTGCATTCGTATGAAAGTGGTGGTCGCAACCTAGGTTGACAATTTGGGCAGAGGCGCAGCAGGCAACTATACGATTTGTGGAAGCAGCGGCCAGAAATGTTGAACGAGATATAGGAACGAGGTGATTGTCTTAAGTATGTTTTTAAGGTAAATTAAGGTTTAATATGTAATTTAAAAAAATTAAAATAGTTTTTATATAAAATTGTAAGTATTATAAATAGTGAAACTATTTCATACGATTCAAAATCAAGCATCGTTCGTTGAGTTGCACTCGTTTGGACGAAATCTACGCATAGAAATTGGTTTGGGATTTTTTGGAGTTAGCTGGGATTTTGGATAATTTAAAATCTGTATGTTTGGAAAAATAAAAATCAAGGTGCGTAAATCTCACTCCTTTTGGATTGCTGATGTTAATTTAAAATAATAAAAGTAAATTATTGGTTGCTGGTTGAATTTATAAATTATCAATTTGGATGTTATATATGTAGTAGTATATATATTAGTAATTGGAAATCGAGATGAATTTATAAATTTAGTTGGTTATTGAAATTTTAAAAAATTATTTTTAATTTTAAGAAGTTAAGTTGTTTCTTAAAAAGGAAAATTTATCCAATTATGAATATTTAGCTGTCAGTGGTGAACTATTTTGGGAAGTAGATTATTCAAATATTTACTATTTATTGAAATGAATTCACATATTTACAATAAGCTTTGTAAATCAGTTAGTTATTTGAAAATGAAATAGGTAATAAATTATCAATGTTTGTTAAATATTTTAAAATTTTAAATAATTACTTAAACGTGTTTAAAAAATAAATTATCATTCTTTAAAAATACTTATTATACATATATAAAGTTTGGGAAATGATTTTAAATTGTTTATAAACTCTCTCGAGATGTAGAAACTGATATGATAAGTTGTAAATGAATAGATGAGATTATAAGTGAGTATAATCGATTTCGGAAGATGTAAAAGAATTTAATATGTATTCTGAAAAATGTAGGAGATAAGATAAGAAACTTCCTAAATAATAATTGTTTGTACCAAAATTGGGCAAAACACTCTTCGGATGTGTTTGAAGAGGTAAAGTGAAGAAAATAAATGTAAAATGAGGTAGATCTAACAAACAAACCAAACAACAGATAAGAAAAATTGCAAAAACTGGCAAATTTAGAGTGGTTCGGCGTATAGCCTACGTCCACTATGAAATGATTGATGTTCATATTTCACTTGCTGATTACAAGAGATTACATTAGTACAACTGAAGTATAGTGATGATTTCGGTAGAGTATCAGCGTAGAAAAGCCAAAAGTCCATTTTCTGTAGGTCTAGGATCACTATTTATAGGTGTAGGCAGCAAATATCTCTCCCAGATCTTGGAAGACTTCTTCTCTCATGTGGGTGGGCCTATGGGATCGATTTCAAGTGATTTCGACTCGATTTAGAAGCGATATGAATTGAGTTCGTATTGATCCATAAATGGTCCTTTTGGGCTGAAATTTATCTGGTATGCTATTGACGTTGTTGGAAAGCTCCTGTGAAAATTTAGTGGCTTTTGGACTTGTATATTTTGAGTTATGATCGATGCAAGTTTGGATTTGCAATGGGCCGTCGAACTCGTACCGCTTCCATTTGTGTCGATCTCATTCGATCGATAGCATGCACATGTTGGCTAGGTGTGTGGCACTATCCTCCAGGATTGATCCGCTTTCATGCTGAGCTGTCGAGTTTCCCTTCTTTGTAGGTCTTGTTCGTATCAATCCAAAATCCTCCCTTCTATAAAGCCGTGCAGCTTGTCTCGTATCGACGATCATATCCCACATACGTATCGGTCCTGGGAGGGACTTTGTATCGATGAATTCGTATCGTTATTTGGCTCCTTTCATCATATCGATCAGGTAATGGTCGATACGAGTTTGGTTTCTCTCACTCGATGGACACGAAGGGGATGGCGGTGGACATGAACTCGATGGATACGAATGAGCTGCATCTCTCCATGGATACGAATTGATCATGCTTTGCTTGAGAATCGATGGTTATGAACGAGATGGATATGGTCGTGGTTTTTTCCCATTGGATTTTGATGGAGACGAACTATTTGGTTATGAATTATGCTTGCCGCTTATGAGACTTCAATGATCCATAACTTCAGCATACGAACTCCGATTGGCCTAAAATTTGGAACGTTGGCTTTCTCAGTTTTGCTTGTCATGTCATATTGATTGTAGCTCAATCCAAACTCAAGCAAAAATTCACCAGTATCCATAATGAACCTGTGTATAACCGATCTTCGGGATGGATTTCCCATGGTTTCTAGTCAAGTTCAAGGTATCATGGCCTTGCTAAAAGGCGGGATAACATTTGCCCCCCAAAGTACGTCTTGTGTGAACATGACGTGCTTTGAAGAACTACAATCTTCAGTCCGGAAAGTTTTATCTGATTCATTGAATATTTGTTGTCTTTTCATCAAAATATGTAACCTTTATTTATTTCTAGTAATTTAAATGCTGAATTATTGACTGCCAATGATCATACAGTGCATTGTTGCAATCGAATGCTGAGTGTTAGCAAACTGTTGTTCATTGCTGCGATTGTCACCAGGTGAGCATTCGATTCCTGTGAATTTTAAAAGTTGAATGTGTATTCATTATACGCATAAATGCATGTTAACTTGACTTCCGTTAACGTTCGTACGTTCACGAGTCGTTGCCAGTTTTCTTGTATCGAATGCCATATCGATCCTCTCCTGAATCGATGTGACAATCTAGTTGTAACAACGCTTGATTATCGTTTTTAGAGTTTTTATATCGATCCTCTCCTGGATTAATGTGGAAGATTGAGAAAAAAAATTTCATATTAATGGCGATTAATATGAATTTGGTTGATGTTCCAAGGTAGTTCATATCGATGGATAAGAGTCTTAGGGTCTTAAAATAGATGGATACGAATCTGCAAGTCCGTATCAATGGATTTTAGTACTTCAAGCATGACTCTGTTGTGATGTTCGTATCGATGGAACTATTACACTAAATGGATACGAGTAATGAATCTCAAATGGACTCGATCAGTCCAGAAACCCCCTTGCCTTGCACTTCATATCGGTCGCCATAATGGTTCGAACAAGTGTTTCTTTGGTTAGAGGTCACATGGATACGAATAACGGCTTGAAACTGGTTTTAATAGGTCAAAATGACTAGGAGACGAAGGGACATTCCCCTACTATAGATGCCTTAATAGTTAGAATTTTTTTCACTTTTACTTTACTGATATCATCTTGCCTTTCGTATCGATTGATAGTTCGAGAAAAAAGAAAGAGCCATCTTCGTTCCCTACTTCAAATTAATACATTTGCCTCTAAATTTGATCCTTTAATCTAGGTAATTAACTAACTAAACTGACTTTAAAATAATGAGACTCGAACTTCAATGCAATCCCGTCCAAGGTTGGCCGATTTCCAATGACACTGATGCTAGAAGTTGGTTATAGCAAGGTCGTGGAGGAGCAACGGCATGCTCTCTGCTCGAGGAAGAAGAAGAGGGCAATAGAGAGATGGATACGAATGAGGCCGCTCATATTGATCAAGGATGAGGAAGAAATTCACATCGACTTGAATATATGGGGATTTTGTATCGAAAAGGTGGACATCTTTGGGCTTCGTATCGATTCGAGGTGATCGATACGAAAGCACGGACTTAATGATCGATACGAAGGTGTCCTACCTGATCGATACATATTACTTATCAGGAGATCGATACGAATGCAACTTTGATGGTCGATACGAATTCGCACTTTGATGGATACAAATAGCTCCCTCGGCCGATACGAATGGGAGTTTTGGTGATCGATACGAGTTGAACCTTGACGAATTTGAAACCCCTTGCACATTTGAACATATTACTATGACGAGCTTCTGCCTAGCATAATTGGACTTTACTATTTCACTGCATATTTAATTGCCCTTCAAAGCTCATCGGGGGAAGTATAACTAGCCAAAATTTGATGAATCTCAACTTGGATCGATAGTCAAAGTCTGGACGGAACGATTGTGACGGTCAGCGATGACGGTCACTCTAGTTGAATTATGAAGTATCGTCGTTCAACCATCTTTATGATCCTATAGAACCTCTTAAGTAATATACAGCACCGCATTGCACCACACTCATGCATTCACATTAGGGAACACACGGGATTATTTTCACCTAACGATGCTTTTTAATGAGTTGATTAGCTATGGAACCTGGGAGTTCACAGCAACAAGAGGCTCAAAGTATGCCCCTTTTGATAATAGAGACGCCGGCCATCGCGGTCTAAGTTATAAGTCTAGCTTCGGACGAGCTACCAGGAGCAACCTTCGTTTGTTATCCATAAGATTATGTTCCATCCAATGTTTCCGAAGATGTTGGGGAGAATTTGTTTGAGGAACGGTCTATCGTTGAACGATGTCCTGCTACCAGGGCTGAATGACAGGCCACATACTCCTTCCGAAGGGTACACCGCTTTTAATCAATTTTCCTGCACAACCGGGATGCTCCCACCACTCAATTAGTATATTTGGGAGGTGTTACCTTATTTAGGGATTGCCTCATCACAGTTGCATCCGAACGGGTAAGCTCTTCTGAACAGCCTATTCATCATCTTCATGGAGCACCTTATTCGACCCTCGACTCTAGAGGAAGTCAGATTCTTATTCAGCATAAAGATTCAGGGAGATAACCCCTCCTTTACATTTCTAGAGGGAGTCAAAAACTGCCAAATTGTGATTGGGACTTGTACCAAACTTAGCTACTTCAAAATGGAGTGGTTCTATCTTCGATGCCCGCCTAGATTCGCCAGACGGTGGCTAGTTAGATGTAAGTGTCACAATTTCTCTGACGACTAATATGACAGTTGTAATCGATGTCGGGTCTAACATTTTCTTTCTTTTACCGCTTCAATTCCACGACCTGAAGGTGCTCAATTTAAGGAAATAGTTCGAATTCTTTATTAAGTGTCGGGCGAGACTAGAGAGATCGAAGCAGTGCTTATGGATGAAAATCTGAGAGTCGTTGGGCTGATTGACATAGATCAGAGCATATGGCTTGAAGGATCTTTCAGAGCAGCTCCGACAAGACAAGCTAGGTGTAGAATGCTCGAAATTGTAATCGTTGAGCAGGGAGGCGAATAAGATACGCCCACTGAAGATGAACCCATTTCCAGGCCCTCGAACAGTCCTCGACATTCAGAGGGAAAAAGGAAAGGCAATGCGGTTTCCCATAAGCTTCACAAGTCTATGAGATGGAAATATGTCGCAGTGTCTCTACCAGCCACCGGTTTTACGAATTCGGAGGCTCCTTCCTCACACATGGAGAACCCCTTCGAAGGAATTGTAGGAATTCCAATCCCGAA
The DNA here is from genome assembly GCA_030765085.1 of Allium cepa. Taxonomy (NCBI): domain Eukaryota; kingdom Viridiplantae; phylum Streptophyta; class Magnoliopsida; order Asparagales; family Amaryllidaceae; genus Allium; species Allium cepa. The sequence continues at coordinate 148,565,828 of CM060945.1, forward strand.
CCATGTGTCACTCCAACAAGATACCATATTAGAAGGGATTCAGAGTGCTTTAGATCTTGCCGAATCAATTCCTTCGAGTATGGCCGATATAATCGGTTGGTCGAGGGGTTCGTGCATGCATACATACACTTCATGGCCCTATATAATTTTTAATCACAAGCTATTTGCTTCAGAAGATTACCAACTCTGCTTTTCTTTTCTTTTTTACAGACACGATGTCAAAGCGAGGATCTATGCCCGACAGTCTCCGTTCTGCACGCCATTCATCTAGTTCGTGTCATGAGTCTCGCAAGCGTGAGGCCGATAGAGACCGCGATCACAGCTACTCCGGTCAGGAGAGGGGGCGCTACGAGAAGGAAAGTAATAGAGAGAGAGGGAGTATAGGCGTCGTTCTCGATCACGCTCTCCACCACCTAGAGGTCCAACACAACCTTTTGGTTCTGGTAAACAACCCCTGGAACCTTCACATCAATTACCACCTCCTCAAGCAGCCAGGATTGAGCAACAACATCGAAGGACTGAAATAAAGGCTCCTAATGTCACTGAACAAGCTATTACAGAGCCCACCGGGGAAGGAACGATTAGAATCTCTAAGCAGAAAAAAGATTATCCAAATATCTACTTAGACGGCTTCATCTTTCCCCCGCACTTAAAGAGAATTCCCACCAAGGCAGAACAGACGATGCATAACTATATACATGATGTTAATGGTCAGTATTGAGAATGGATGAAGACAGCAGATAAAGTTTCAGTGGTGGCCTTTGAGCAGGCGAAGATAATAGAGAAATTATGGACTGATCTCGCTCAAAAGGACCACATAATTCAGGCGCATAATGATAAAACAAGTCCGTGAGAAATTCAAAAACAGAGGCCAATAAAAGAGCCGATGAGGCAACCCATAGGATGGAGGGGATGAGGTGAACACACTTAGCCTTGGTTGAGGAAATTGGGCATCGGACCACCACAGTTATGGCCGAAAGGGATGGATAGCTAAAAGAGCTTAAGGAGCTTAAAGCCAAACTTGCTAAGGTCGTCAAAGAGAAAGACAATGCAAATAAAGCCGCTCAGGAAGCATGTGAGCAGGTTGTGACGCTCAAGGATGAGAGGGATGCGGCGACGCTAAATGTTCAGGAAGTCGAATCCAGGGTTGAGGGTGATGTGATAACGGTAAAGGCAAGGTTGGAGGGTGGCATTGAAGATCTCCTCATTACATATAATGCCACTGTTCTGAAGCATCAAAATCTAAGCTGGATCGAAAATTATCCATCACATCTATACAATGCCTGGTGTCGCTTGGTTGAAGATGAAAAAGCAGAGCACAATACTAAATCCATCGATGAGTTTGAATTAGAGAATCGGTTGCTGAGTGAGGATGAGAAAAGAATTTTCCACGACATCACTATCACATTTGAGAAAGAGAGACTCGGCACTCAGCATCCAGAGGCTGGAGAGGGTTCTGGCGTTGAGAATCATTATGCGGGCTCTGAATTTCCTATGCCAACTCAGCCCGAATCTACTCCTGCGGTTGATCCTCGGTCCGTGCCCGCGTACAACCTTGATAAACTGCAATTGTCTCTAGCTCATGAGCATGTCCCTGAAGCTGCTCCAACTCCGCCTGTGAGCCATTCTAAGGTAGGTATTCTTAACATTCCTCACATTTACACGAAGTCGGGAGTGTTGTTTGAAGTAGTTATTAACACCTTTTCTCTTATCTCTATTCAGTGACAGGAGCTGCATCGGCCATGCCCCTTGCAACTCAAAAGCCGCATCATGAGCAGGAGGCCCTTATAATAGAGGCAACCACAACAACGGCCGCAGTATCAATTGACGGAGCGTAGGAGAGCGCTTTTACTTTTGATGAGCAGGTGATGGAGAAACTTCTTAGTCATTAAAGTGATCCACTTACTGACCTGCCATTCGTTATGGGCGAAGGCGAATTAATGGATAATTCTACGGGCCCAACTGGGAGCATTCCTGTGGATGCTCAAATAATTCATGAAGAAGAGATAATAGCGGAGATCAACGCCGAGATGGAAGCAGCCGCGTGGGCCGGTGGTATTCGAGGTAGGATGGCGGGGCCCAGTCCAGCTCCTCTGTGAAGGATTTCTCCTGGCGGCACAATTGTTGACACTGGCATGCCTCCCTCGTCTTCCAACATTGAGAATGTTCCTACCACTCCAACTCACATTCAGAAAGTATTCCAATTCCTATGAGTTCGGAGGAAGAGATCACCATCGAAAGGCAAAGGCTCGAAGAGGCACCCGAGTGGTAGCTCCAATGGGTCAACGCCGAAGAAGAAGAAGAAGAAGAAGAAGAAGAAGAAGAAAACAAGAGAATAGACATGTCTTCTTGCCACATTTTTGGTAGGCAGATAGGAATTTCCTTTTGTTTCCTGTAGGCCATGTATAGATGCGGGTTCGGCCCCTGCTAGTAGGATCTTGCGAAATACTTTTGTACTTATCCTTCTTTTCCAAAATATAGTTGAAATAAAATTCCATTTTTTCTTCAGTACGATTTTGTGCTTATTCGATTAAGTGCTATAGCACTCGAACTTCCATCCAATGTACTTGTAAGGTCCTAGTCTCTGAATCATACCTGAGTTATTTGTTTAAGTCCTGAAGTTACGGCTTCGGGTTATAATCGAAAGTTAAGTTGAGTCTCAATATTGTACTGTTTCAATCAGTAGCTGGCACTTAAATTTTTGGCAGTCGCTTTCCGCCTTCGATAAATCAAGCTTAACTTAGTCGCAACGAAGTTGAAAAGAGATGGGTTCGAGTGATCAGATCACACTCGCTCATTTATTGGTAATCACACCTATACTCTAGGGATTGGACTTAAACGTTGGCGGTCAGTCACGCCTGTTTGATGTTTAAAGACACATCCACGCTTCGAGGACTTAAGTTATTCTACAGGTGGTCAGTCACACCCGTTTGATATTTATAATTTAGTCCGCACTCAGGGGACTTAGATTGATTCATGGGTGATCGATCACACCCAATTTATGTTTATATCCCAATTCACGCACTAGGGACTTAGAGTTAGACGATGGGTGGTTGGTTACACCAACTTTGATGTTTATACTCCAGTTCATGCTCTGGGAATTTGGAGTTGGTTACAAGACGGTTGATCACATCTGTTTTGAGTTTTAGGATTTCGTTCGCACTCCGGGAATGTTAGATTTATCAGGATCATGGACGGTAGATTCACATCCACCCTGAGTTAACAAGTGAAGTCATTAGATGGACGGTTTCATTATCCTCGAATTTGGTTTAAACACGGGCGAAGTCATTAGGTGGATGGATCCACCCTCTTCGAGCCCGCACTTGTAAATTTATACTCCGGCTACTCCTACTCGCACTCTGGAGCCGGAGTTTGTTAGAGGATTGCCACATATCAATTCATTTCTGGCTTTAGTGTGATGACTTTCCCCCCGAGCCCGGGTTTCACATAGCGAGTGACCGGGCATATCACAGTCACTTCCTATTTGAATAAGTCTTATCGTGTGGTGGAACTAAGCACTCTGTGCATGGTGATGGTTGTACTACGCATTTTAAAAATCACTTCTCTGGCTCGAAGAGATTGCATTTTATTGCTGAAATAAGAAAATATGGCAAATTTAGTTGCCTTATTACAAATTCAAATTTAGAAATGCATAAACAAATTGCAAATGAAAAGCGGACTGAATGAATAAAGCCTGTTATGTGTATTAGCGACGAAGACTCTCGCTGTTCTAGGCTCTCGAAAAAGTGAGACCATCAGTGGTTGATAATTTAAACGTGACGTCTCCGAGTCTTTGTTCAATAACATGTGGTCCCTCCCATGTTGGTTTTATATGCAAAGGGACCGGATAAATTCTCTTAAGGACGAGTTCGCCAAGTTCAAAAGTTCGTGGTCGGACCTTAGCATCGTATAATCAGGCGACTCGACTTCGATATGCGTCTTCCCTCAAATCAGCCTCTTCACGCTTTTCATCTAGTAAGTCCAGAGATTCGGCAAGTAATATAGCATTTGTCTTCGGATCATAAAAAGTGACACAATGAGAAGGCACTTCCAACTCAACTGGGATAATGACTTCTGAATCGTAGGAAAGTGAAAATGGGGTATGGCCGGTAGCGGACTTGTGGGTTGTTCTATAAGCCCATAGGGCCATATGAATTCATCGACCCATTTTCCTCCGGCCTTTTCCAATCGTTTTTCAGAATGGACTTTATAAATTTATTAACAGCTTCGGCCTGTCGATTCGCTTGAGGGTGTGCAACTGCAGAAAACTTCTTCTGGATGTGGAATCGTTGACAGAAATTCTTAAATTCGACACTATCGAGTTAGGCTCTGTTGTCAGTGATGATGGTATGTGGGAGACCGAGTCAACAGATAATGTTGCGTACAACAAAGTTGATCACTTTCTTCTTGGTGTTAGTAGCAAGGGGTTCGGCTTCTGCTCATTTGGTAAAGTAATCAACTATAGTGATGGCATACTTCGCGCCACCTTAAGCTAGAGGTAGAGACCCAATAATGTCGATGCCCCGTACTGCGAACGGCCAGGGACTGACCATCTGAGTTATTTCGGTAGGCGGAGCTCTTGGAATCAAAGCATGTTTCTGACATCTGTCATATTTCCTGGAACAAGTTGATGCGTCAAGATTTACAGTCGGCCAATAATTACCATATCGGAGCACTTTCTTAGCAAGACCTTGCCCCCCGATGTGATCGCCACATTCTCCTTCGTGTACCTCATGCAACACTCGATTGATTTCATCGTAGGAAATATACTGGAGAAAAGGAATAGAGTACCCTCTTCTATACATGACTCCATCCTGAATAGTAAACCACGAAGCTTTTTGAAGAACTTGTCTTTTTTCACTCCTGCGCTCTGACAGGGTCCCATGGTCGAGATAGTTTCTGAACGGAGTCATTCATGACACCTTATCGGGTATGACTTCAAGTACTCAGTTGGTTTCCACCTGATCAATACTCAAGGAAGCTAATGTCTTAACGTGAATTAGTCACATTTGTTGTGCCTCACCGGTACTGGATAATTTTGCCAAGGAATCAGCCTTCTGATTATGTTCTCGAGGTATGCAATGTATGGCATAATAATCGAACTGATTCAATATTTCCTAGACCCGAGTGAGATAAGCGGTCAGTATCTGGTCTTTAGCTTGGTACCCCCTCGAACTTGGCATACGACTAGCTATGAATCGTAGTAAATCTCCATATCAATAATTCTTAACTCTCTGGCAAGCCTTAGTCCGACGAGCAGGGCTTCATATTTGGCCTTATTATTGGTCACATGAAATCAAACTTTAAAGCATAGCATATAGATCGGCCTTCAGGAGTTTCAAATACAACCCCGATGCCTGAGCAGTGGTCGTTTGATAAACCATCGGTATGTAGCTTCCAGACATGTTTGGGAGATTCACTGGTTTTGGGAAAGTCCTCGAAGATAGTGAATTCAGCGAAGAAGTATGACCGCACTTGCCCTTGAATAGATCGCGTCGGTGTGTAAGCGATGTCGAACTAACTTAGCTCGATATTCCATTTGAATAACCTACCAGATGTCTCAGGCCACGTAAGGACCTGTCGTAACGGCTGGCCGGTGTAGATAGTGATAGGATGAGCCTGAAAATATGGACGGAGCTTTCTCGAGGCAATGACAAGAAAGTAAGCTAACTTCTCCAACTTCAGATAATTTCTCTATACTCCGGTCAGTCGTTTGCTGATGTAATAAATTGGATGTTGTATCCGATCCTCCACCCGAATTAAAGAGTCATTGATTGCATTTTCTCACACCGCCAAGTAGATGTATAGTCTCTCATGATCAATAGGTTTCGACAAAATGGGTGGTGTAGAAAGGTGTTGAACCAGTGCTCGGAATGTGCCCTCACACTTTGTAGTCCATTCAAAGTTCGGTTTCCCTTTTCTGATTAGATCGAAGAAGGGAATGCATTTGTCGGTGGATTTTGTAATGAACCTGCTCAGTGCTTCTACCTACCTGTTGAGGCTTTGAACTTGCTTTATAGTCCTTGGTGTCTTAAGATTTCTAATTGCCCAGATTTTCTTAGGATTGGCTTCGATTCCCAGAGCATTAACGATGAATCCAAGGAATTTTCCACACGCGACACCAAAGTGACATTTTAATGGGTTGAGTTTCATTCTATACTCTCGGAGGATTTTAAACATTATTTCTAGGTCTTTAATATGATTGGTGGAGAATCGTGACTTTACTAGCATATCGTCCACATATACCTCTATAGTCTTTCCGATCTGGTTAGCAAACATTCGGTTGATGAGTCTCTGATAGGTTGCCCCTGCACCGAACGGCATCACTTTATAAAAATAGAGTCCCAAACCGATGACAAAGCTGGTATGCTCCTGATTAGGCAGATGCATTGGTATCTGATTGTAACCATAATATGCGTCCATGAAGGATAAAAGTTCATGTCCGGCTGTTGAGTCTATGAGCTGATCAATCCGCGGAAGTGGAAAACTGTCTTTAGGGCAAGTCTTATTCAAGTCAAAATTGTTAACGCATGTTCTCCATTTCCCGTTAGGTTTTCTGACAAGTACAGGGTTGGACACTCATTCTGGATATAATGCATCTTGGATAAACTCATTCAACCTGAGTTTATCTAACTCTTCCTTGACGGCGGCAAATATCTCTGGATTCATACCATGCCTTTTTTGCTTGACCAAGACATGCTACGGGTCAATATTCAATGTGTGGCTCGCAATATCCGACGACATCCCACACACGTCGGAGTGCGTCCAAGAAAACACGTCAAGGTTTTCCCAGAGAAACTCAAACAATTCCTCCTTCATATGTTGGCTTAGTTGGGATCTAATCTTTACCATTTTAGAATTGTCATTAATATCAATCGAAACATCGATTGTCAGCTCCGTCGGAGAAGCTTGACTGTCTTTGACCTCATCTTCACTTTTGGTATCTCTTGGGTCCAGATCTCTTGGGAACTGGTTGTGGTGCCCGAGCCTTGGCCCTGGCGTTAACTGCCGATTATTTGCAAAGCGGACGCAGAGAGATTCCTCTATGTCCTTTCCTTTCTCTTTTCTCTACGCCTCCCATAGCTCAGTAACAAGACAGGCTGTCTAGCAACCTTGTCTCCCTGAATGACTCCGACTCCATTGTCAGTGGAACTTCAAAGTTAGGCATCAAGGGGCGATGGCGGCCCTAAACTCAACTAGGGCCGGTCGGCCAAAGAAAGCATTGTACGGTGCATCAATATCCAACACAATAAATTGCAATATTTGAACTCTCCGGCACTCTCCAACCCCCAACTCCATTGATAGCTCCACTATCCCAGTGGGTATAGTCGCACTTCCATTGAAGCCATGCATACGAGACTGACAAGGCTTCAGATTTTTCGCTTTCATTTTCATCTAATCATAGGCTCGCTTAAACAGTATGTTCACTGAACGTCCACTATCCACTAAAATCCTCTTCGTCCAAACAGGACCTATCTGAGACGAAATGACTAGCGGATCAATGGTTGGGGCTTCAACTCTATCGACATTCTTGTCTCAAAATACAATGTCATCTTTCATCATTTTCTGTTGTTTGGCCGGGGCCCCGTCTTCCAAATTACTGCACCATTCGCAGCTCGCATGCCTAACAGAGCGGACATACGACTTCATTTCCCTTCAGCTCCGATCCGCTGGATGAGAACCACCACTAATAGTGTTAATCACTAATCACTACCCTCCCGCCGGTATAAGCAGGTTCCTCCGGTCTAACCTGATTTGGTGTTTGGTTTTGATTTGATGGGCTCGTGCTTCCGTACTGCGGCGTCCGTACAAACTATTCCAACTTTCTTTCTCGTATGTACTTCTCAATAACATCCTGTAAATGACAGCACTCGTTTGTGTTATGGCCATAACTATCGTGAAACCTATAAAACCTCCCAATTTGAATCTATTTCTCTGATGATTTCTTTGGATCAGGTTTCTTATATTGGATGGTATTATAAGTTTGCAAGCACACATTTTCCAGAGATGTGTTTAAAGGAGTATATGTGTCAAGCATGGGAGCTCTACGTCGCGGTCCGCGATTCTGATCCCGCTTCTTGCTTGGATTACCATCGGCTTTCTGCTGATTCTGTTTATTCTGTATATTTAATTGCACCTTTCTGAAACTCTCCCCAGTTTTTTTCACAGTGACATTGCTCTGGATTCCCTCCACACTGGGCCTTGTGTCATCCTTTTTCCTAGACTGTTTCGCATCCTATCTTCTCATGAACTGAGCTGCCTTGGAATAGAAAAGGTCCAGTGACGCAGGGGGTTTTCCAGCCAACAAGTTGCTAAATTTGGAATCGGGATTAATTCCCTTAGTCGGTGCCATCACAATGGAATTGTCATTAGGATTACTAATCTCAATGCACACAGCATGAAACTTTTCCAGATAATGTTTGAGTGTCTCTTCGGGAGCTTGAGTGACGCTGGACAAGGTATTAACATCTTTGGGCTTTGTTACACGCATGTGAAACTGTTCAACAAACTTCGTTGCCAACTGGTCGAAACATGAGATCGAGATGGTAGGCGAGTAAACCACATAGTCGCGATGCCCTCTAGGGAAATTGGAAAAATTCGGCACTTGACCGCATCATCTGCCCGTGCGGCATTCATTAACCATTCATACTTTAAAATGTGCTGGTTAGGGTCAAAGCTCCCTTCATAAATAGGTAGAGTTGGCATTCTGAATCACCGAGGCGGTTCAGCGTAGAGGATGCCATCGTTGAAAGGGGTATGACTCTGGGAGATTGCCCAGTCGTAATTTGTAAGGCCCTAACTTTCACGGATCATCTGAAGGATCATTGTTGGGATGTCTGGCATCTGGGCATTCTTGGCATGCTAAGCTAAGGTGTGGACGGATTCCATAATGCGAGGAGAGGATGGGCATGGTCAACGGTCCATATAACGCCTCTTTGGCTTTAAGTCTTCAAGAACATAAGGCTCAGGAGTATAATCACGTTGGAGATGGTTCAGATCCATTCGGATCCTAGTATTAGCTCCCAACTCAATAGCAGTGGCAACAGCACGGTTGTCAGTAGTATGATAAGGAGTCGTCCCTCCTCGGGATGAGGGTCCGGTCTAGTGGCTAGTCGATAGGCCAACTCTCGGTTACCCAAGATTTAGAGTGCACTGATGTTTGGTTGCCTGTGTATAGCTTCCATCCAGCCGTGGGTGCGTGGATCTGTGATTGTAGTCTGAAGGAGATGGACTTCCAGTGGATGAATAAGAAGCTTGATCCCTTCTGGATTTCCTTCGTCTTTCACGGTTCCGGCGATTGGTTAACTCCATGTTGGAACGGAGCTGCTGGGTAAGCTGCTGGCGACTTAGAGTCAGCTCTTGCATCAGTAGTTAGAACTCCTCCCTAGTGGCAGGGCCTTGTGGATCCAAAGGTCCAGCAGAGTTCTGGTCTGTAGAAGGAAGTTGCATATGGTTTTTCCTATCCTGTCCTTTCGGATCTGCAGCTGTAGAGGTAGTCCTCGCAGTAACCATAGTGAATAGTGAAGTTCTCTCCTAGACTTGGTGCAAATATGAATAGGGTAGAAGAACTTCTAAGCTTGAGATCTGGATCTTCTCCTCAATCCAATATCGGTAGTAGATCTAATTAGCAGGGGAAAAGATGGGTGTTCTCAGTGAAAGCACCAAAGTGTTTGTACCAAAATTGGGCACAGCACTCTTCACATATGTTTGAAGAGATACAGTGAAGAAGAAGAAGAAGAAAGTAAAAGAGGTAGATCTAATAGACACACCAAACAACGGATAAGAAAAACTGCAGAAACATGCAAATATAGAGTGGTTCGGCCTATAGCCTACATCCACTATGAAATGATTGATGTTTATTGAATTTTACTTGCTGATTACAAGAGATCACAACAGTACAACTGAATAGTGATGATTTCGGTAGAGTATCAGCATAGAAAAGCCAAAAGTCCATTTTCTATAGGTCCAGGTTCATTATTTATAGGTGTAGGTAGCAAATATCTCTCCTAGATCTCGGAAGACTTCTTCTCTCACATGGGTGGGCCCATGGGATCAAGTTCAGGTGATTTCGAATCAATCTCGGAGCGATACGATTGAGTTCATATCGATCCATAAATGGTCCTTTTGGGATGAAATTGATCTGGTATGCTCTTGACATTTTAGGAAAGCTCCTGTGAAAATTTGGTGGCTTTTGGACTTGTAGATTTTGAGTTTTAATCGATGCAAGTTTGGATGTGCAATGGGCTGTCGAACTCGTATTGCTTCCATTCATGTCGATCTCATTCATATCGATAGAACGCACGTGTTGGCTAGGTGACATGGCGCTATCCTCCAGGATCGATCTACTTTTCATGTCGAGCGACCGAGTTTCGCTCCTTCGTAGGTCTTGTTCGTATCAATCCAAAATCCTCCCTTCATATCAAGCCGTGCAGCTTGCCTCGTATCGATGATCATATCCCCCATACATATCGGTTCTGGGAGGGACTTTGTATCGATAAATTTGTATCGTTATTTGGCTCCTTCCATTATATCGATCGAGTAATGATCAATACGAGTTTGGTTTCTCTCACTCGATGGACATGAATGAAGGGGACACGAACTTGATGGATATGTACGAGCTGGTTCTCTCCATGGATATGAATTGATCACGCTTTGCTTGAGAATCGATGGCTACGAACGAGATGGGTACTGTCATAGGTTTCCCTTTAGATTTTGATGGAGACGAACTATTTGGTTATGAATTATGCTTGCCTCTCATGAGGCTTCATTGATCCATAACTCGAGCATACGAACTCCGATTGACCTAAAATTTGGAACGTTGGCTTTCTCAATTTGCTTGTCACATTACATTGATTGTAGCTCGATCTGGACTCAGGAAAAAATTCACCAGTATCCATAATGAAGATCTTCAGGAATGATTTCCCTTGGTTTCTAGTCAAGTTCTTAATATCATGGTCTTGCCAAAAGATGGGATAACATTAATATTTGAAATGATTTTGGGAAAATGGACTTAAAATATTTTCCTAAATGTGGAAATGAATGGTTTTTGAATATATTTAGCGATGAAGGATTTATCGAGATATTTTTCTAGGTAGTGGATTAGAAATTGAAACTGAAAATATTTCAATGTGTGTGGAAGTAAGATATCGGTTGAAATACCATGTTATGAATATAAGTATTCGAAAATGTTTTCAAATATTGAAATATGGAAAGAGATTGAATATATATCTTTGTAAAGATATTTTTGAAATGAATGTTTTGAAAATTTTATAATATGGGCCTAGTGACTATCATTGCATTGTTTGCTTGGATAGTCAAGTTCTGTAGGTCCAGGTTCACTATTTATAGGTGTACGCAACAAATATTCGAAAATGCTATCATTGCATTGCTTGGAAGGCAGTGTTAACATTCCAAGTATGAATGCTATTCTAAAGGGAAATGTAGCCTCAATCCTCAGCAATTGGGAAATGACCAAAACAAAGCATGCAGTAGGGCTAAGTGGGTCACAACCAAGTAAGGTATGTTATCACTTTTCTAGATAACCTCTGATATATTATAATTGTGGATATGGTTGTGCATGAAAAGAGAGCACTCGATAAGGGTGGGAACACACGGGATGATAACATATTCGGTACTAGTAATCAAGTGCTAGGCCAGTCCTGTATGGCAAGGTATAAGATGTTCTTGTCAGATCCGGATGCATTGATCTAGAAATGCACTCATCAGAAGGTAGTTCCTTACTTGGTCATAGTATGGAATCCATTCTCCAATAAGCGCCATACGGTTTTGATTATGCCCAACTATGTTGAAATATAAGATGCAAGCATTTAAGCTATTTTCTAATTTACTTTATATAGTCACTATTATAATATCAGATGATTTTGATATAAAATGTTTTGGTTATCGTAAGGTAAAAACCTGTTATGTTTATGTGTGACATAGTCTTAGGAGATATCTTTATTTTCCAAAGGATTTTGAAAATATAATTATATTCAAATTGAGTGTGTTTCTCACGCTGGTGTTTTTCGGACTGACTCGGGTGTTATTTTATTATAATGCTCGGGCCAGAATGAGTATTACAGATTTAGGTTAGGATGCTTTGGAGCTCAGGAGACGAGCTGGAGGATTTCAAGCGTATTTCACGTATTTATATTCCATTGTGTGTAGACTATATAACCGGCACTGGTGAGGACAAGTTATAATAATTGTCCATGTTGATGTATTGATTGTTGTACTCTGATGGTTGTGTGTATATTAAAAGCTGCAAATTCTTTTGTATAAAAATCTATTATTATATATTATATTTTGTTCCGCTGCGATTGTGAGATTCTATGTTGTTGTTTCTATTTTCTTCTATCTCTTTCTTCTTCACCCCTAGTTATCCACCCTTTCGTTCAATTTGGGTTGAAGAAGAGTGGTTTGTTGTCCACTCAAAGTGTAATGACCCGAAATTTTGACAGTATAGTTTAATAGATATTTAATCTAATTTAAATGAAATACAAGCTTTCCAAATTTATAAACTGATGAGATCTTTGATATTTAACAGTTATATATGTTTTGAGAAGAAACTTTGATATAAAATCTTTCAATACTATTTAAAATAAAAATTCTTAAAATATTTATAACAAAATCTGTCCTATTAAATTGAAATTAAAAGGTTCAATATTTTCACATTTGATGATATACATATGAATATATGATTGTAGTCTTTTTATAATTATGTTTTATACTTATGTTTTACTGTTTATGTTTATAACCATTTATTTTGTTTTATACTTAAATTTAATATTTATATTTGAATATTGACATGGTTGCCTATTTTTAAACATTATTATTTAAAGACTACAATTATATATTCATATGTATATCATCAAATGTGAAAATACTGAACCTTTTAATTTCAATTTAACAGGACAGATTTTGTTATAAATATTTTAAGAATTTCTATTTTAAATAGTATTGAAAGATTTTATATCAAAGTTTCTTCTCAAAACATATATAACTGTTAAATATCAAAGATCTCATCAGTTTATAAATTTGAAAATCTTGTATTTCATTTAAATTAGATTAAATATCTATTAAAATATACTGTCAAAATTCCGGGGTCCTTACACAAAGGTACGGAACGATGGGTCATTACACTTGGTATAAGAGCTAAAGGTTAAGCGAGAACCTTAGCTTTAGTGGAGATTACTCATTAGAGATATGGTCAGTAACCCTAGAATGAGTTTGAGTGTATTAATAGATATGAGCGTGTATCCGTTAATGAATAAAAATTGTGTTATATTGTGTTGATTTATTGGTTGAGTGTTTATGAATTCTAGTCGGTACGGTAAGTACAACCGTAACGATAAGGGCTTCTAAACTCTTAAACAAGGTAAACCGACACAGTATTGTTTTGAAATGGGGTAAATAAAATAATTTTACGCAAATTATATTTTGATATAAAAGGAAATAATTTTCTAAAATTATTATAGTATACTGGATTGTTTGGTTGATAATGTTATAATCTAAAAAGATTATAAAAATTCGAAATGGTTAAAAATATAACCAAATTTAAAATTGTATATGTATGATTTAGACAAATGAGTTAAAACTAAAGTTGGATTCAAATTAGAATCTGGAAATTTAAGTCTCGAGAAGTTTGGAAATTTTTTTTTCAAAGTGGTGTGGAAAAATAATAAGAGTATTGTTTTTGGAAATATTTTTGAAATAAATGATGGTAATATCATTATGGAATATTTTTGAATAGAAAATGTTTTAAAAATGGATTTTGAAAGTGATATAGCACCGAACTCACTACAGTCGTTGGAAAATTATTCTGATGATGAACGCGACATCATCGGTGTTCATTTTGGAGTTTCTAATTGACGGACTGCTACCATAGTAATTTAATATGAGGATTTTGTTTAGATACAAAGATTGTTTTGGAAATCTCGAAGGAAATTTGTTTTGGATAAAAAGTAGGTTTGGTTTAAATTTAAAAAGTAGAATTTGGTATACAGAGATATATATATATATATCATTGATTTCAAAGTGATTTGAAATATATACCGGATGTTTAAAAAAAATTCTCGAATCCTTATTTAAATGTTTTGGAAAATTTCATAAAATAAGCTATGAACTTACAAAAGGTGAATGATTTTAAAGAAAAATATGGAAATTGAATTTTGGAAATAAAATTTTAATTTGAGTAAGTTAAAATGAATGAAATTTAACTTGAGCTAAGTTAAGTAAAATTGGATTGGAAATGGTATCGATTGGGATTGAGGTATAAAATTAAATGGAATTCAACTTAAGTTAAGCTGAATGAATTAAAAATAAAATTATTTAGAGTGAAATTTAATTTAAGTATAAATAACTCGAGCATGGTTTTGAAATGTAGGTTAAAAGGAATTGAAATTTAAATTAGTAATTGAATATGGGAATGGAATTTAATTTGATTGAACAGAATGGATTGTGGACTGAAGTTGAAATTGAATATGGAACTTGAGTAATAAATAAAATTCGACTTATATATAAGCTGATTAAATATATGTTGAACGTGATCAAATAAAATAGAATTGGATTGAAATCGTGATGGCTTGAGCTATAAATAAATTCAATTTAAGTGTAAATAAATTGAATATGGCCTTGGATATCAATTAAATTAATTCAAGTATGAACTTGAGTATGGAATTAAAATTTGAAGTGGAATAAGTGAATGAACTAATTAAATTAATTACTAAATGGAATAGAATTTGATGGAATAAGACTCGGTCTAAAATTGAAACGGAATTTGTTTGTAAGGAAAATAAACTTGAGTTATATGGTTGAAATAATAGAAGACAAATGAATTAACTTAAGTTAATATTTTTGGATGGAAATTTGGCTCAAATAAATTTGTGAAATGGTTACTTAATGAAGTAGCATGGAATGATTCCAAGCTAAATAAAGTGGATATGAATGGAACATGAATAAAGTGAATGCGAATCAATAGAAATTGATAAATCGATTTAGAACCAATTTAAATGGTCTATAAGCTTAAGCGATTATTTTATTAAATGAATATCACTGAATTTGCATGGAGATATCATCGTTTAACGTAAACAGAAGTAAATAAAATTCTACGATTCAATGGGAAGTGAATAAATCGATTTTGAATCAATTTAAAATGGATATGAATTTGTTAGTATAAATATAAATTGACTGCAAATAAATGTTTGTGATTCGTTGGAATTGAATAAATGAGGTATAAGTCGATTTGAAGAAATTAATCGTATGATTGAGAACCTTGTAATTGTTATAAATGCATACTATAACTTGTTAGGTTATGAATTAATGTGTTTAACTATTTAAACGAATGCGAATTTATTAAATTCCATTATTGCTTACATGTTTAAATTGAGTAAGTATAGGTACTGGAAGACCACTTGGGCTAGATTTGGGTTGCGTAATGTCATATAAAATAAGCCGCTCGCTTAAAAACGCTAAATAAAGGTACGTTTTCGTATTAAATACACAAAAACAAAAATATTGATATATATTGTGTTTTCTGACCGTGTGGGTCGATGTGTATATTTTTATCACTTTTGACATTTTGCAAAAGGCCCTTCGTACAAAGGAGACTCTACCAAAAAAATTCAGAAATTAGGGAGTTAGAAAAATTTTGAAAATTTTTGTAAAATTTTTGTTAACCAAATTCTGATTTCATATTGGACTAAGGGATTTTGATTTTGAAATAGAAAATAATTGTTTTGTATGGAACTAAGGGAATTATGAAAGTGAAATAACAAGTTAACTAAGTGGGTTTTTTAAAAGTTAACGGGTTTGGATCATTCATCCTACCTTAGCAATTTCTGGGATGAAATTGTTTTAAGAGGGGAGGAATGTAACAACCCGGATTTTCCGACATTTGATTTTGAATATTTTAATGGTTTTAAATATTTGAGTTAGCGTATAAATTGATATTTGAATCTGAAGAATTTTTGTTGAAATTTATAAAATGAATTTAAATTTCGAATATAGCGATTTATCGAAATACGAAAATGGTAAATATTTGAAATTTGAGTAGAATATAAATCGAAATGATTTCTAATGTTTATATAAATTCTATTTGAATAAGAACTTAGTTAACAAGTTTTTATAACTGAAATTCAAGCGATTTCGTAAATTTTAGAAATCGTCGATTTAATCGATGCGTTAAAATAGCGATCCGGGTCACAGTCTCGGAATTTGATGAAACCAATTCCATTAGATCCATAATAGTGTATTATACTGAATTTCAATTTTCTTAGCACTTGGATTCACCATTTGGTCGTACAATATGAAAACGCTTAGAAATAATTTAATTTAATTTAATTTAAATAGTCGATTCAAAAGGCTATCTTCCGCATACGATAGAATTAAGCTTCGAAACTTGTTCCATTAGGTTTGGAATAGTGGTACAACATTAGAAACGCTGGGTGGCATGCCTATCTATATATTTTGGAAATTATAAAATATGTATATCTTATCATTATCACTTCAGCCAACATTCTTTGACGTCAAGCCACCCTATACCATCTATCACACCACCCTATACCATATATCACACCACCCTACTCACGAAGACACTTTTCCCAATTTAAATTCGCGCCCCTCTCCTTCTCTTGCAATCGAAATCAAAATATCTGAAGGAAGAAAATAAAACACGACTCACGATCGAAGACTGGAGTTCGATTAGGGGGATTTTCAATTTTTATGTACGGCAAGGGGAGAGGCATGGCGAAGAAGGGTTGCGCACGTGGATGCATTCGCGAGGTTGTGTTCGAGTAGGCAACCTAGGGAGATGAATCGTGATCATGAGGTGATGGGCGACAGTAGGGAGGCACGATGGAAGCTGGCTAGGGTTTGGCATGCGCTCGATTTCAAGTTTAGGGCGGATGACATGGGCTTTTGGAGGCAGTCGCGTTCAACTGGAAGCGGCGGTTTCGACCTAGATTAACGATGTAGGCAGAGGCGCAGCAGGTAGCTGTTCGATCTGTGAAAGCAGCAGTTGAAAATTTTAAATGAGATGCTGGAACGAGGTGATTGTCTTAAGTATGTTATTAAGGTAAATTTAGGTTTAATATGTAATTTAGAAAAATAAAAATAGAAATAGTTTTTATATAAAATTATAAATCTTATAAATTGTAAAACTATTTCATACGAGGTCGAAATCTAGCATCGTTCATTGCATTGCACTCGATTGGACGAAATCTACGCATAGAAATTGGTTTAGGATTTTTCGGAGTCAGTTGGGATTTTGGATAGTTTAAAATCTAGATGTTCGAAAAATGAAAATCGATGTGAGTAAATCTCACTCTTTTTGGATTGTTGGAATTAATTAAAATTAATTATTGGATGCTGGTTGAGTTTATAGATTATCAGTTTGGATGTTATTTATATATGGTAGTATATATATTAGTAGTTGGACATATTTTCCGCCATTGGAGCGGATGAGACTCTATGCATCCTGCATAATAGCGGATGACTCTATATTACCGCGATATCCTGCCTCAAAATGGGATTGGTATTTTATGTTATCTAACATCTGTATATGTAGGGAAAAAGGTTGGAGGGGTCGAATTGAATTTCTCAAAAATGTTGATTTTAATTTCATATATAGTGATATATGATGTGTGTGTAATCTGTTATAGATTTTGTTGTGATTTAATTTTTAGATGCTATAGAAGCACTAGCCTTAATTTTGGTATTTTAAATACCACACTATTATATTTGAATTTTTAAGAAATTGTAAGGAGATTTTGAATATAAAATAATTATAACGAAAATTTGACTATTCA
Organism: Allium cepa; assembly: GCA_030765085.1. Classification (NCBI taxonomy): domain Eukaryota; kingdom Viridiplantae; phylum Streptophyta; class Magnoliopsida; order Asparagales; family Amaryllidaceae; genus Allium; species Allium cepa. The sequence continues at coordinate 148,583,635 of CM060945.1, forward strand.
AAAAAGAGAATGGTTGAATAAACGATAAATTTGAGTTTTGGTTGTACTTAACTATTCGTAAATCGTTTAATAGAGATTTAAAAAAATATTTATACAAGATATTTTTAAATGCAATTCTGGAAAATATAAAAGGGAGTTGAAATCGATATTAAAAATAGATTGGCAGAATAAATGGAATTATGCGGGAATGGATTTATAAAATGGAATTTTATAAATGAGATTAGTTTTATAAAAAGTGAAACTCAAAGGAGTATAAATTTATAAACGATGTTATAAATAAAGAAAATCGATATCAGATGTTAATTTGGGAATATAAAATTCATAGGGTCAGTTTATATTAGGATATGGAAATAGGGTTAAGGAAAAATAGTGGATACTATTTTTGAAAAGTGGAAATGGTTAAGAAGATCGGAATGAAAGCGATGTGTTGGAAATCGGGAGGAATTTATAAATTTAATTGGTTATTTAGATTCTAAAATATATTTTTAATTTTAAGAAGTTAAGTTGTTTTTTAAAAAGGAAATTTTATTTACCTAATTATGAATATTTAAGCTGTTGGTAGTGAAATAGTTTGGGAAGTGGATTATTCAATTTATTGAAATGAATTCATATGTTTATAATAAGCTTCTTAAATCAATTAGTTATTTGAAAATGAAATAGGGAATAAATTATCAATGTTTATTAAAGTATTTTAAAATTTTAAATAATTACTTAAATGTCTTTTAAAAATAAATTACCATTCTTTAAAAATACTTATTACATATATATAGAGTTTTGGAAATGATTTTAAATTATTTATAAACTCTCTCGAGATGTGGAAACGGATATGATTTTAAAAGTTGCAAATGAATAGATGAGATTATAAGTGAGTATAATCGATTTTGGAAGAAGTAAAAGAATTTAATATAAATTCCGGAAAATGTAGGAGATAAGATAAGAAAATTCCTAAGTATTGATATATGAAATGATTTTGGGAAAATGGACTTTAAATATTTTCCTAAGTGTGGAAATGAAAGATTTTTGGAAATATATAGCGACGAAGGATTTATATCAGGATATTTTTCTAAGTAGTGGATTATAAATCGAAATTCGAAATATTTCAATAAGTGTTAAATTAAGATATGGGATGAAATAACTTGTTATGGATATAAGTATAAGAAAATGTTTTCAAATATTGAAATATCGAAAGAGATTGAATATATATCTTTGTAAAGATATTTTTGAAATGAATGTTTTAGAAATTTAATAATATGGGCCTAGTGACTGCTTATAGGCCAAATCCGTTGATCGTTTCAAAGAGACTGGGATTGGATTTAATTATCCGAAAACCATTTCAGTCCAGTTTGAACGTTGCAAATGGTGATATCGTGAAGATGGTAAAGACGGTGACTCGGTTTGTCCAGACCTTGAACAAATTGTATGGATGAATGCTATCATTGCATTGTTTGCCTGGAAGGCAGTGTTAGCATTCCAAGTATAAATGTTGTTCTAAAGATAAACGTAGCCTCAAGCCTTATCAACCGGGAAATGACCAAAATAGAGCATGCAGCAAGACTAAGTGGGTCGCACCCAAGTAGAGTATGTTTTCACTTTTCTACATACTCTCGGACATATTACAATTATGGATACGGTTGTGCATGAAAAGAGAGTGCTCGATAAGGGTGGGAACATCCGGGGTGATAACATATTCGGTACTAGTAGTCAAGCTCTAGGCCGGTCCTGCGTGGTAGGGTACAAGATGTTCTTGTCAAATCCGGGTGCATTGGTCTAGGGATGCACTCATCGGATGGTAGTTTCTTACCTGGTCATATTATGGAATCCATTCTCCAATAAGCATCATACAATTTTGATTATGCCCAACAATGTTGAAATGTGAGATTCAAGCATTTCAGCTATTTTCTAATTTACTTTCTATATACACTATTATAATATCAGATGATTTTGATATAATATGTTTTGGTTATGGTAAGTTTTTGTGTGATGTGGTCTTACGAGATACCTTTGTTTTTCAAAGGATTTTGATAATATAATTAAATTCAAAATGAGTGTGTTTTCTCACTCTGGTTTTCCAGACTGACTCGGGTGTTATTTTTTTATAATGCTCGGGTCAGACCGAGTATTACAGATTCAAGTTAGGATGCTTTGGAGCTCAGGAGACGAGCTAGAGGATTTCAAGCGCATTTCACGTACTTGTTTATATTTCGCTATGTGTGTAGACTGTATAGTCGGCACTGGTGAGGACAAGTTATTATAGCTGTTCATATTGGTGTATTGATTGTTGTACTTTGATGATTGTGTGCATATTTAAGGCTATAGATTCTTTTGTGTAAAAATCTGTTATTATATATTATATTTTGTTCTGCTACGATTTTAAGATTTTGTATTGTTGTTTCTATTTTCTTCTATATCTTTCTTCTTCACCCCTAGTTATTCGCCCCTTCGTGCAATTTAGGTTGGAGAAGAGTGGTATATTACCCACTCAAAGGGTGAGGAACGATGGTCGTTACATCATCACCCGGAAATGGCTTAAACAGGGCATGTCGTGTGGCTGTGTGGTTCACAATCATTAGGTTATGGTCATCATCTTTCTAGATTACTCTCTACATGTCGAGTATGTTGTGTATTCTATAGGATCCTAAATAGGTCGGCTACGACTGGGATTATGTCATATTCGGTACTATCTGCCACCAAATGGGTCTACAGGTCGACCGTCCTTTCTAGTTGCAGAGGTTTCTAAGGCGATGATCCTTGGTAAATCCCTTTATAGATGTACTGTACGAAAGGTAGTCCCTTACCTTGCTATTGTATGGAATTCGTTCTCTAATAAGTGCCTTTGGTCTTGATAGTAGAGCCTAGTATGTTGGAATTTAATAATGTAACAATTTCGACTAAGATTATGTATGTTTATCTGAAAGTTGTTTTCAAAAGAATATCGTTAAAAATAAGATTACCATATTTTGCATAGTAAATATTTTGGTTATCATAAGGTAAAAACCCATTATGTGTTTATGTGTAGCATGGTCTTATGAAATACCCTTTGTTTCAAAATATCCATATTTTGAGTTTCTCACACCAGTCTATGACTGACCCAGAGTTTATTTTCCTTTTCCTTTAAACTCTGGGTGCCCTATTTTTTCTGGTAGCTAAGTAGTTAGGTAGCATGGAGCATTTCGAGAAGGAGCATGGAGCATTTTAGGTCCTTTGTAGAAAGTTATCTACTAATTCCACTTTATTATGTATCTACTGGCACATGTGAGGATAGGCAGTTATAACTATTTTGGTTGGATTAGTACTTAGTAGAACTCTAATGGGGCAGTTTAAAGCAATTACATATACTAATCATATGTATAATTAAATATTGAATGCGATGTGAGATTATATTTTGTTTGTCTTCTACCTTTATTTTCTTTTATCCCATGATGATCTACCTCTCCGGTAGTTGGATTTTCGACATGTGAATACCGATGATGTATTAGTGTCGATTTCTAAGGGTTGAGAAGGTGGGTCATTAGAAGAACTATTAGGTACTTTAGTGGCACACAAGGCATCTTGCAAGGGGACCCTAGTCATTTTATTGGTTCATGGTTATGGATCTGCTCACTTAGATGATTAATAAAGTTATGGATAGAAAATAATTTTCTCTTCACCCTAAATGCAAAAATCTTAGAATTCCGACTTTAATGTTTGTAGATGATTTAATTACTTTTACGAAGCTTACTCAAGAATCTCTACATTGCATGAATAAAGCGTTGGATGCTTTTTCCTCCATCACTGGACTACATACAATTACCAAAAGTTAAGTTTTATATGTTGCAGGTGTTTCTTCTCAACAAAGCGATATTTTGCATGCTTTAACTTCCCTTCGTTCTATGTATGTAAGTATGTCCTATTTAGGCATCCCTTTGTCTTCCAAAAAGATTGGTTACTCCCTCTACTTACCTTCATTTGAAAAGATAATAAGAACCATGAATATCTAAGTGAATAGATTCATTTCTCGGGCTGGTAGGCTAACCATAATTAAGTAATTATTCATGACATGGTGGTATATTGGAGTTGGGCTTTTTTATTACATATTAAGCTCATTAACCCGATGAGGCAAACTATGAATCCTTTCTTAATGACAGGTCATATGCATTCTAAAAAGCTTGTTCCCCTGGCATTTTCTAAAGTTGAAAGTCCTTAATATTATGGTGGACTTGGTTTAAATAATTTAAGGATTTGGAACACTTCATCATTCTCTAAACACTTTGACAACTTTATAAATAATGCAGAAAATATATAGCTAAAGTGGGCTAGGAATTTTCATCTTGGAAATAATTTTTTTGGAACATGGAAGTATATCTTTTGTGTGGTTAGATATAGAGAGGCATCCTGCAGCTCAGAACTAAATTACTGTCTCATGTGCAATTATCTTTATCTCCTACAAGTAAAGCTAATTTTTGGTTTCATCCTTAGGCTATCCAAGGTGTTTTATAAGTTAATAAGCTCACTTGTGAAGAAAAATGTCAATCTAGGATTCTAAATGAAGCACTTGCATGTGATTATATTCAAGAAGGAGTTATCTCCTTGCCTAACCCCAATAATGAGAGATTAGAACTGATTGGAATAAATTTAGAGGTGTTAAGATCATTGTAGGTAAAGGTACTTATGTTTGGACTGATAAGCAAAAATTTCATTCCATTTCTACAGTTCATAATGCTCTAACAGTTTTAGCTCATGATAGAAGATTCAGGTGGAACATGAGAATATGGAATTCATATTGTCCGGAGAGATTAAACTTATTACTTTGGAAGGTGTTTAGAAATGACCTACACACTATCTAATTTGCAAAGTAGGGGTATCAATGTGGATAATGTTTGTTTGGAGTATGTTCTTCACTTGTTCTTTAAGTGTTAGCACATATATGATATATGGTGCTTGACATTGAAGAAGGGTAAAATCTATTTGCCTATTGGGGATAGTAAGCTTGAGTGGAATCATACTTTCAAAGCTACTAGATGGATAAGCAAAGAAACTAAAGTGGTCTGATGGCCTTGAAAACATTTATATTTAAGATATGGTTGAAAAGAAATACCTAAGTTATTTGAGAATAAGAAAAGGAATTGCACGATCTTGTTTCATTCCATATTGTATGAAATCAAGAGCGGTTTATGCAACAATGGAATTTGTACTGAGGCAACTATGCATTTGATGTGGGCTAGAATTATTGTTCTTGACTTGTTGTCGTAGTGTTGCTTTGTGTTTTGTTTATTTTTTTTCCTTTTTTCCTTAATTTATTTTTCCTCTCCTTTGTATTCTTTTTGTTCCCCTAGTGTAGTGTTTGCATTTTATGTTCTTATAGGCATAAGCATGTTTATCTCGTTTTTACTTTTGTTTATTAATAAATTTGAAAGGCCCTAGTCAACCCTGCTAGCTTATGCTAAAAAAAATTCTATTATGCATTTTAAAATTAAGGCAACAACTTGACATCTGCTTTTATTTAAGAGGGATTCAAAGGGTTAATGATGTTCTGTATAAAAGTCCATTTAATTTTTTTATTAATTGAAACAACTCTTAAAAAAAGTCAACAATAACCAAAAAATATATTCAAAACAACAAATATGTGAAACATATATTCAATCTCCAAAGTAATTTTAAATAATTTGCATATATAGTTAATATATTTATGTATATAATGAGGTATAAAATATATCAACTAATAAAAATCAATTTCCAATCCAAAATTGTTTGTTTGTTTACCTTTTTATATAAAATAATAATTTCTTGAACAATGACAAAATTAAATTATACAGCTTAAGCATATATAAATTTTTTGAAAACTAAATTAGATCTAAACTATACATATAATATGGACATATGATGAAAACGTTAAAGTAAATTATATTATCATGATGAATAGATAATTAACTAACATATATCAAATCTAAACTTTGGGTCAACATAATGAATAAATAATGAGATTCGATGTAGCATGTATAGGAGTTAAACTTCATTAATTTGGTGAATATATAATAAAATAAAATTAGAATTACCTAAAATGAGGCCTAAGATTCACCTTGAATGAAGAATAAGACTTTGATTCGATTGAATGAACCTCTAAATTTTGCAAGGATCTATAGGCAAACACCACCTTGAATGTTTTAAATTTCATTTGAATTTGTATTGAGGAACTTTATCATGGAGGCCATTAAGGGAGTGGAGGAGAGCTAAAGAAAGAAAATACCATTTTATTAAGAAAAGAATAATGGATTGAATGGGAGAGAATATGTTTTAAAGGAAATATTAAAACCTTTCGATTCTTTCCTTTAAAACTTTCATTTTAACTTATAATTAAATCTAATCAAATCCTCTCCCTCCATTTCATATTTTTGACAAAAGAAATAGATTCAAAGAGAAAATGGCAAAAATCATTTCATAAATGAGATTTAAGTAAGTTGGAAAAAGGAGTAAAAGGATGGAGATTTAATTCCTCCATTTAATCGCTCCTTTGGATTTTCAAATTGCATTTGAAACCTCTTCTTTTTTCATCATGTATGCAAGCCTCAATTATTTTTTTCAAAACCACTTAGCAATTAATCTATTTAAACCCAGATTAAATATTTTATCTATACGTTATATCAATATTTGCATTTATAACTATTATATACACACTTTATTAAATACTAATGGTATTCAAGAAAATCGAGTAAAATTTAATAATTAATATTTTATAAATATTAACTAATTTACGACAATTTATAAATTAATTAAGTCATGTGCTTTGTTAAGGGTATTCCTCATTACGGTTGTTCTACTTAAATGTGTAAATACAGTCAATGAATAGTATGAAACAATTTGTAAATTAACGTTCACACGTCATCTTAGCTAGTGGCGTGACATTTTGGCTAAATTTATCACCTACACATGTTTCTGGTAAAATCAAATTTACTTATTATAAGCGGTACCCGAGAGCTGTAAAATTAAAGTGCCTAGCGGTTCCATAGCGGGGGAGGTGCAAAAAGTTATAGCGGGGTTTTAATGGTAAATAGCGGAGGTGCAAAAAGCTTCATTAGATATAAAACAAATATTTAAAGTTAGTTTATTCTCATTCTTACATCATTTGTGTTGAAAAAGAAATATTTTTTACTCCTATATAACAAAACCGAAAAATATCATGATTTATGCAGATTAGATTTGGTGACTATTATATATTTCTAACTTATATTAAGCACTTATACCTTAAAATTAGGTCTTTACCCAAACTTTGTAGATTTGTTTTCAAGGATAACTAGTCAAATCAACCTTTATATATTAATTTTCCAATAGCCGGAGCTATAGAGCTTTGATATAGCGAGAGTAGCAGAAAATTATAACGACCTGCTATTTTGAACCATTTAAGTCGACAATCATCCATTCATGTCAGACTTGAATTGCTCAAACAACAGATTGTTAATTTATATTTGGCAAAACTTAACATATAAAATAAACAGATCAATCATAGAACCACAGACACAGAGAAATAAAACAATAAGCAGCGGAATAGATAAATAGTAGTTCATGAAGCTACTATATAAACATCAGAGTCAGAAACAAATACAACAGAAAATCTCAAGTACAAGGAAGTTACTAATACGGATGCCAGTGACAAGTCTGAATAATAAAATTGGAATAAAACTGAAGTAACTGGAAAGCTGAGTAGACAAGGAGCGATCTTCAAGCAAAGCTCCAAACTCCACAGGTGATCTCAAATGCTTTGACACTCAGTCTGACCTGAGCATAAAGCGAAATACAAAACAGTCGAGTCAGGATTAACATTCTTATAATAGTAAATTCAACTCAAGTGAAATGTCAACTAAAATATAAAATAAATTAATGGATGTTTGGGATTCTCATCCTCTAAGGATCTGTTAAACTATCTACATACATAGTGCAATACGCTACATATATAGTGTCTACAGTAAAGTAAAATATTAAAGTAGCGTTAAGGCGTTATCCATATCCCCATTAACACATTTTATATATTCTCATAGTCTATAAAGTATCGTAATTCCTCCATAAACTAGAGGGCTATCAGAGGGCACTCCATAGGTATGGTACAAATCAAACTCGTAGAAGGCGCGATAAGGCATTTGACAAGGCACGCGAGGCAATGCCAAGGAAGAATTCTAGCGTTTGCACTCCCGGACTGGTGATAACGCATAGCAGCTACTACCGCCCACCCCGAGAAAATCTCCCAAAATCAAAGGTGCACCCAATCAAATCACAAAGTAATAGAATGGTATCGAAGAAATATGCCCGATAAGAGGAGCAACCCCACTTGGCCTGGTATAGCTCATGTTTTAGCCACATCAAGTTAACTCGTGGGTGTCAGGGATACGTTAATACCTCATATAGAATCATCACTAAACCATCCTACTTCATTTTGGAATCTCCACCATGTACATAGTTGATAAAGTGGTTTTCGGTATTGGCAGAGAGTATGACAATATCTGATCCTGGTCTCTTTAACAGCCAAATGCTTATTTCACACTGTGGTCATTTTATGATACGAACAGTTTATACTTCATATCAAAATATCATATTCAATTCAAAATCATCTCTTTTGAAATCATATTCATTTCGCAAATCATATCACTTTCGAAATCACAATCACCTTTGAAATCATTTTACTTTCCAACTTAAACAGTTTAATTATTGAAATAGTATCTATATTTATAAATAGTTGTAAATTAAAATAATTTATATAAATAGGTTATAGTTTACATTTAAAATAGGTTATAGTTTTATATAAAAAGAATAGTTAATATTAAAAGAGTTTATATCAAAAAGAGTTTTAAATTACAATTTGTTTCGTCCAATTCCACAAATCGATTTCAAATCAACTTAGGTTCCAAAAATCAATTTAAATCAATCTTAGTTCATCAATTCAAATTTTCAAATAAACCAATTTTAATTTATATCGATTTCAAATACAGATTTGAACTACAAATTAAACCATTTCAATTCTAATAACTTTCAAAGTTTTAAATTTTCAAATATTTACAATAACTCAATTTTATAAATTTTATTAATATTTCAAATTCAACTTTAATTTTATTTTAGTTTTGAAATATTCACTTAGTCAATGTAATAACTATTTAAATAAAATCCTCGATTACAAATTGAAATCAAAATTATAAATTTGATTTCAATTTTATTTAAATTTAAATTATTCATTAAGTCATTTTTAATCAAAATCAAGTAATCAAGTTATAAAACAAATCTTCCAAATCTCAAAATCAATAAATTCACATCAAATCTTATTTAAATTCAATTCTAAACAAATTTAATTATAAATCAATTCTTCTTAAATTTGTCTTTCCAACCTCCATTTACTTAAAGTTATTACAAAAATCTAATTTAGATAAGTACTTAACATAATATGTATATATTATTAGTTAAAATAAATTCTTAATAAAATTTATTATATTAATTAGTATTAAATTAAATCTTATTTTATATGTGTTTAAGAAAAATAAAGTTATAAGTAAAATTTTATAATTTATATTTTCAAACTAAACTTAAAGTTTTAAAGTTTCCCAAAACATATAATTTTCAAAATCTAAATTTTTACATATATATAAAATAAATATTATATTATAATTTAAAATCTATATTTATCAAAACCCATATATTTCCTTTCAATACTCCGGAAATCATTTAAAATAAACCAACGATGTCCATATATAGTTTTCTAACCTATGGTCAAATGATACGGATATTTATCATTTCAATCCGCAATAATTTAATATTTACGAGTATATTCATTTCAACCCGCAATCCCAAAATTTAAAATCAAAAAATCGCTTGGGTTTATCATTTCAACCCATAACGATTTTTCCTTAATCTATAAGATCGTTCGGATATGTATCATTTCAACCCATTGGGAATTCTAACTAACAGGAACTTGTAGTGAGAATATACAATAACATAAAATCACATATATCAATGACAGGCATATATACTTCTAATTAACCATTTAAATGAAATATAGATAACAGGTTATGGTGTCATATGTCAATTTATACAGGCGAACAATTACAGACAATGGCATATCATATTTAACAATTAAATAACTTAAAAGTTCAAATTTAACAGCATATTTCAATCATCATTTCAGGTAAATTAAATTTATTAAATATAAGACTGTTAATCGTGAGTGATTGCCCGCCTTTCGAGGCTAGAGAACGACGGAAATGAGAAGCAACTGACATGGATACGCACATGGGCACAGGCACTACACGTCAAAGAGTTGTGACAAGCAAAGAGCATATTCAGCCCGTGAATTCGATGAAAAACAAATATATACATATATATGATATATATATATATATATACACACACATTTTTCTTAACAAAAAGAGGGACTGCAAAAGGAATAGAAAGATGATGCTGCGACCAAAATGATATATCAGTATGCAACATATACAGATGAACAAAAATATCTCACCATGCAACATATAAGCTATCCTTCTTTTTTTAAACAAGAGGGGAAGAGAGCAAGATCACATGCAACAAATAGATTCTAACATACATATGTATATACATACAAATATATATATATATATATATATATATACACACGAGCATACCTGTTCAAAGATATAACATATATGTATGTATGTATATTCTGCTACGAGAAGGAGACTGTGAACCCGGATGCGTGAGAGAGGTTCAGAGAAGCAAGGTGCAAGATGAAGTATGTATATACATACATACATACATACATATATGTGTGTGTGTGTGTGTATTCTACTACAAGAAGGAGACTGTAAACCCGGATGCGTGAGAGAGGTTCAGAGAAGCAAGATGAAGTGTGTGTATATACACACACACATATATATATACATACATATATATATACAAACACTTTTTTATTTATAAAGGTGGAGAACAGCTATTGTAGGAAAGGAAGCCCGGAGAAGTGGGTTGTCAGAGCGGCTATGCTGCGGTGGTTGTCGGCTACGTACTGCTCGCAGGTGGAGGGGTTTGGGTAGAGGTGAATTGGTGTGGGCTCGCATAAAGGGGAGGACGAGTAGATATGGTGGGGTGGAGATGCTTCGGCGGTCGAGGTGGAGAGAGGACAGATCGTGTTGCCCGGATGGTTTTTGGGTGTAGTCTGTATGATGTGGCGGCTGCTTGGGTGAGGAGGAGAGGCAGTGGTGGGCTAATGGACGGCGAGTGCAAAAGTGAAAAATGGAGGTAAAAGCGGTGGCAAGAATGAGTAAATGAGCGGTTCACAAGGAAGAAGATGACACTTGGTTTCTTAAAAGAAAATATACGAATCTTATAATATAAAAAATTTCTTCGAAGCTAAGGGAAAAGATAATCAGAGAAAACAAATGAACCAAAAAATTATATAGTGAGAATTGAAAAGTCAATACGTTTGAATTCAAGACAAGTATTAAAAACTGATGACTATTTGATTTTCAACTGATGGAAAATTTGAATGGACACAGAAAACAAAAAGGCTCCAAATCCGCACCGATACGACTAACCATTTCTCAAATTTCACCGTATTTCGAACACCGAATTGCACAAATGAATATACTGTGGAGATCTGCATGATGAGACGAACAAAATGGTACACAAATATTAGTAATATGATCATCCTATCAAAAGTTGATATCCGCTGCCGAAAATGCGGCTAAACTACCAAAAATAAGATAAACGGGGATATAGTAGTCCAAATTTGGCGAAACGAAGTACAACATCTCACTCATAAAATGGTTTACATTTTTATTATATTAAAATATTCAGGTTTCGAAATATTTTATTTTCATCAAATTAACTGATTTTAAATTTAGAAATTGAAAATTACACGACAGAACAAACTTATATATAGATGCGTACCAAATATCAAATTTTCATGGTTAAAATTTAATTATTTAATTTCAAGAAAAATTTAGGTGATTACGTTATTAAAAATCGTTAAAATTTCTGAGTCGTTACACTCTCCCCACTCAAAACTTTTCGTTCTCAAAAAGGAACAAGGTAGGAGAATAGATCCAATAGAAACAAAAGATAGATTCAAAATACATAGTACTGGATACAATAATTAATTCAAAACCATATAAATTTCATTTTTGGACATCCTATTTCTTACATTTTATATTGCATACTATTCGATTACATATTCTTATTACATTCAATTTTTTGAATATTTCAAGTAAGTTATATATGCTTTAGAATGTGATTGAGTATTATACAAATAAATTTTATCCTAATTCAACAATCTTAAGCTATTTAAATTCTATTTCACATTTTAGATGCTCCAATTATTCAATTTTTTTAATTCATTTCAATAATTGAAAACCATTATTTAACATAAGCTCACGGGTTTAATTTTCTAGTTTCACTTCAACCATTTTGAAATAACTATATACATATATAATATATAAATCAAACCATATTCAAGAAATTCAAATCAAATCCATTTTTCCAAAACAAAAGTGTAGCAAAGCTACTAAGTGGTCTCTCCACTTTGAGACTCGAAAAGAATGTCGACGATGCTGCAGTCATCACTGAAATTATTTTTTAGCGACATCAGAGGGGAACACTGAATTGTTTCTTTTAAAGTTCTTTGGAAACAATTTTCATTTGAAAATACTTTCAAATAATATATTTTCCAAAACTTTGAAAATAAAATTTTGAAAAGTATCAAAAATTAAATTCTCAAATCCTTAATTTTATATTATTTTATTTTCAACTTGGATTTATAAATCATGGTTATAACTTCATCTCCTAATAACATGCAATAATAGTTAATGTTGACAAAACAACAAATGGTAATCTAGTATTATCATTTCTAACAACTAGTTCATTTAAATGTCTGATTTCAGACAATTATACTTTATATATAAAATATAATCATACATAAATTATTTCATTTACCAATTTCAAAACAATATTGTATCAGTTTGCTTTGCTCAAGTGTTTTGGAATTCCTATCGATAGCGTTGGCCAGACGAATCGATGGAAACCCAAAATTCAAATTTAACAACTCAAACAACACAATATAAAACATTTTTTCGATTACAAATACACTCCTTCATAGGATGATTCAATAATGAATTTTAAAACAAGGATACAGACTCATATTTAGAGAAACCCAAATCAATTCTAACTAAGAAGATAGGCTCAAAAGCAAGATAAAATAGTTAAATTTCAAAAGAGGAAAGATGGATAGACATATATTAATCATGCCGACCTTAACCATGTCCGCCGAGACTAAGAAAAATGGGAATATCATTTATGGAAACCAAGACAAACTGGTTGAGAACATCATGGAAAACACGATTCATGAGATCAAGGAAGAAGACAGGAGCATCGGTTAATCCAAAAGGCATGACTAACCATTCATATAAACCATTCATCTGGGAGGAAGGACAACAAGTCGAGCTTCAGGAATAAAATCAATGCGGAGTTCAAATTTCCCGCTTAGATGGGAGAGATGCGACTTCACCAAAACATCAGGATAATACCTGACTATCAAGGTGGAGTCAAGATTACTGGGCTGAGAATCAAGCGGAAAGATGAGACTGCATACACAATCCCGAGGCATTCGACATTTGGTTACAAGATAATTACCCTAGTCGTCTGCTAGAGGAACGACTCGGGCTTTGAAAGAAATAACAACATCGAAACCAAGGATATAGAAATCTGTAGTGAATCGACACTTGTTGTAAAGGAGTTTCATCCCTTTACAAATCATACAAAGGTTGGCGGGACTGCCAATAGGATTAAACAAACCCAAGGACAAAGTTGCTAATTGGGATGAATTTATTTCAAAGATCGGTAGAAATAAAGCTATGGGATGCTCTAGGATCAAGAAGAACATGAACAGGAAAGACAATAATATATTTCAGAACAAAGAAAAAGTTCCAATATTCAAAAGAAATTTTAATTCAGGAGGATCCTAAGGAAGAATTTCAAGCTCGAACGAAGATGATTCTGTAATTAATTTTTACTCCATATGCTAAGTTTTGCCTAAACCAGAGCTCTGATACCAACTGTAACGACCCGCTGTTTTGAACCGTACAAGTCAACAATCATCCGCTCATGTCAAACTTGAATTGCTCAAACAATAGATTTTTAATTTATATTTAGAAAAACTTATCGTATACGGTAAATAAATCAATCACAGAATCACAGACGTAGAAATAAAACAACAAGATGCGGAACAGATAAATAGTAGTTCATGAAGCTACTATATAAACATCAAAGTCAGAAACAAATACAACAGAAAATCTCAAGTACAAGGAAGTTACTAATACAGATGTCAGTGACAAGTCTGAACAATACAACTGAAATAAACTGAAGTAACTGGAAAGCTGAGTAGACAAGGACCGATCTTCGAGTAAAGCTCCAAACTCCAAAGGTGAGTCTCAAATGCTGCAACACTCAGTCTAACCCAAGCATAAAATAAAACACAAAATACTCGAGTCAAGAATAACATTCTTATAATAGTAAATTCGACTCAAGTGAAATGTCAACTAAAATATAAAATAACTTAGAGGATGTTTGGGATTCTCATTCTCTAAGGATCCGTTAAACAATCTACATACATAGTACAATACGCTACATATATAGTGTCTACAGTAAAGTAACTATTAAAACAGTGTTAAAGCGTTACATATATCCTCCTAAACACATTTTATATATTCCCATATATATAGTACCGTAATTCCTCCGTAACCTGGAGGAATCAGAGGATACTCCATCGGTATGATACAAGCCAAATCCGTAGAAGGCACGCGAGGCAATGTCAGGATAGGATTCTACCTTTTGCACTCCCGGACTGGTTGTAACGCATAGCAGCTACTACTGTCCACCTCGAGACACACTCTCAAAATCAAAGGTGCATCCAATCAAATCACAAAGTAATAGAATGGTATCAAAGAAATGTGCCCGATTGGAGGAGCGACCTCACTTAGCCCGATATAGCTCATGTTTTAGCCACATCAAACTTGCTCACAGGAGTCAGAGTTGCATTAATACCTCATATAGAATTTTCGCCAAACCATCCTACTTCATTCTGGAATCTCCACCACATACACAGTTGTTAAAGTGGTTTTCGGTACTTGCTGAGAGTATGACAATATCCGATCCTGATTTCTTTAACAACCAAACGCTTATTTCACATAATGGTCATTTTATAATTCAAACAGTTTATACATCATATCAAAATAACATATTCATTTCAAAATCATATCTCTTTCAAAACATATTCGCTTCAAAATCATATCACTTTCGAAATCATATTCACCTTTGAAATCATATACTTTCCAACTTAAAAGTTTAATTATTGAAATAGTATCTATATTCAGAAATAGTTATAAATTAAATAACTTATATTTAAATAGGTTACAGATTTAAAATACATTATATTTAAAATAGGTTATAGATAAAATAGCTTTATATAAAAAGAATAGTTTATATAAAAATAGTTTATATCAAAAATAGTTTCAAATTAGAATTTGTTTCGTCCAATTGCACAAATCTATTTCAAATCAACTTAAGTTCTAAAATTCAATTTAAATCAATCTCAGTTCATCAATTTCAATTCAATTCTAATTCTCAAATAAACCATTTTTAATTTATATCGATTTCAAATACAGATATGAGCTACAAATTATACCATTTCAATTTCAATAGGTTTCAAAGTTTTAAATGTCCAAACTTTAAGAATAACTCAATTTTATAAATTTCATTTATATTTCAAATTCAACTTTAATTTTATTTTAGTTTTGAAATATTCCCTTAATCGATTTAATAACCATTTAAATAAAATCCCCGATTACAAATTAAAATCAAAATTAAATATTCGATTTCAATTTTATTCGAATTTAAATTATTCATTAAGTCCTTTTTAATCAAAATCAAGTAATCAAGTTATAAAACATATCTTTGAAAGCTCAAAATCAACAAATTCAAATCAAATTTCATTTAAATTCAATTCTAAATAAATTTAATTATAAATCAATTCTTATTAAATTTGTCTTTCCAACCTCCATTTACTTAAAGTTATTACAAAAATCTAATTTAGATAAATACTTAACATAATATATATGTGATAACCCAGATTTTTGGACTGCTGTTAATTTGTAATTAATAGGATTAAATTTATTAAAACACTGATTTATAAATTGAATAAATAACCTGATAATAAATATATATCCTTGGATATGTATATAGAAGAATCTGAACTATAATAAATGAAGGATTTTAAATATTTGGATAGATATTTATTTGATAATCTCCTAATATAATTACATAAAATTTATAAATTTAATTTGTATTTGTTTAAATATATGTATACATATTTTTGAGTTGATTTTAAATTGGATTTTTAAATTTAATTTGAATTTTAATTTGGTTTTAAATTCGAATTTAAAAAGATATATATCTTAAATATATTTTGGAATTAAATATATGCTTTTATTTAGAATATAATATTTTTATTTTTTTCATTAAAGGGTTTTATTTATATAAATTTATAAAAGTATTTATTATATAGGAAAATAAATATAAAAGCTTTAATTTAGCATTTAATAATAATTATATGCATTTTTACAAGTGTTAGATTATAAAAGCTTGTTATAACATTTGTAAATTAATAAAGGATTGTAGATGACAAATGTTAACTAATGTAACAAGTGTCATTTCTTTTTTTTTTCTTTTTCTTTAAATTTTAATAGATCCTAATTTACACTATATAAACTCTTATCTACTTTCTTCAATTCTTTTCCTATTCTTCATTTCAGAAGCAAGTAAACTCATAATCAAAACCTGTAAAGCAATCACCAAATCAAACTTAAACCCTATAAACATTTTAACAACTTAAGTTCAAAACCCTGTAATCAATACTCAAAGAAAGATCAAAAGCCCGTAAACCATTTCTCAAACCTAGAAATTTATTCAATTTGCAAATCAACTATATTTCAATCTAATCTTCAACAAATAAGCTTCAACCTATAATCTGAAGCAACAATAAAGGAATTCCAGTTCATAATTCAAGCAACTCAAGTTTCTAGTTAATCAAGTTTAAGCATTTTTATTCCAGTTTCAAGCATCTGTTCCTCTGATTCATCTTCTAACTGTGAGTAAACAACTGTTATTTTTAAAAAAAAATTAAATCTATTTAATCCTTAATGCATGCAGTAAACTTGAGTATTAAATTGATGATAATGGTTTGCTTATTGATTTAATGATTATATGTGTATATGCATATGGATATCTCTATGAGTATAATAGTGTTCACTCTGTTCTTGAATTTTTGGATACTAATATAATTCTAAAATCATTTATTCTTGCTCTGATCAGTTTTTGGCTAGGTTGTTTCAACAAAATTTGTTTAAAATAAGAAGGTTTAAATTTTAAAAATATATAAAGTAAGAATTGAAGACAGTATTAACCTGGACATATACATTACAGTAGTAATTTGATTATATCAAAATTTCAACATGAATAAATTGAAGATTTGTGTTCATAATCTGACGTGTCTATGAAAACTAGGATTTTTAAAATAAAAACCATAATTTTCAGTTGAATTTTAGATATGCATTTCTTAGATGATCATAAAATTGGTTTTGGGCTATTCCTGGTGGCCGAAGGACTCGGGGTGGTCGGGTTTTTTGTCGTAGCTAGCATAGCGATCGAGGATGTCGAGAAAAATGTCTGGAGGGAGGATTGATCATTGTGGCGACGACGATTGGTAGAACTATGGTTTAGGTGGGTTCGAAGTCGAGGTCGGGAATCTTCGTTGCTATGGCGTCTCTGGGTGATCGAGCTTCACCAAATTTGGTGAAATGGTAGCGTGGAAGACCGGTTGTGTGTGGCCGAAGTTCTAGAAGATCTGGTGGTTGGCGTCGACGGTTCGAGGAAATTTTCAGGCGAAGGTTTAGTACCAGGTTGACCTGCGTGGCTCGATTTCAATTTAGGCTGTATGGTGATGAATTGGTGGTCGAAATTGTTAGTAGGGTTGATCGTCGATGAGTGGAAAGTTACGGCGATGGTCACGGTGGCGTCGATCACCGGTGCACGTGTACGCGGTGTCTTTGGTGACTGTGTTTTGTTTTGTAAATTTCCTCGAGTCGAAGCATGGGGAAAGAGATGTTGGGCACGGAGTTGATGCGGGGTCATGAGTGTTATAACATAACAGTTTTTAAATTTTAATCTAAGTTTTTTTAAAAAAAAAGATGAAGGAAGGAAGAAAAATCTCGGGCAAGTCTCGAGTGGGTATCAAGTTTAACCTGAAGCAAGATTTATAACACGGTTTTGAAAAGTTTTTTTAAAAAAAAGAAGCATGGTTTTGAAATTTAAATGAATTTGGTTTTAAAAACTTTTCTTAAATAAATTTTATTTTCTATATATAAATGTTTTCCTTAACATGTGATTAGGAATTATATGATTTGTTTAACTTAAATTTGTTAAGTTAATCTTGAAGTTATTTTTAAGACTAAATTTGTAAATATAATTAAGTGTTTGATAAATGTTTTAAAAATATATGATTGGGTAATTAATAAAGAAAATGATTTATCTTAAAAGTAATTAAGGTTTTGAAAATTAATGTGGTAATTAAGGAGTAATTAATTTATTTAAATCAATTAATGATTAAGAATAAATAAACAAGTAATTAAGGATAATAAGTTAATTATTTGTAATTGAGGGTTAATAGTTACATAATTAAAGATAATTAATTGGTGATTAGCGATTAATTAATTGGTAATTAGAGGTTAACTAATGTAAGTAATTACTTAAATGATAATTACTTAATTAAAGGATTATTTTGTTAAGGGTTAATTAATTCAACTATTAATTAAAGGTTAATTGATTTTGGATAATTAACCAATGGGATAATTACTTAATGAAGGTAATTATGGATAATTAATTTTGATAGATAATTAAAGGATGATTAATTAATTGTTGTAATTAATTAGTGTTAAGTATGCAGGATTTAAAAGCAAGTAAATTAATTATAAATGGTTCAATTAATTTATCTTGCTTATAGAAGATTAAGACATATTGAATATCTTATATTATTTGATGTCTTTGATATGTGATTTGGGATGCTTTGTGATATAAGATATTTTGGTTGAACTGTGATATTATATATCTGAGATGAGTTGCTGTGTAAATATGAAATCCTGAATTTAAATTGTATTATTTAAACTTAAACAATTTGGCTTAAAGATGACATTAGATTCGAAGAGACCGGGGTCGCATAGGAAAATACCCGAAACCACTTCGATATGTAATCTACAATAATTCCATATAGGTTTTTTTTAATTAAACAGGCTGGAATGGAATAAACTAAGTAACATGGATATTTAACCTGAGAATTGTTGTGTGTGAGAAATGATTGACTATAATAAGTAAGAACTCGTAAAATGTACAAGTTACCCTGGTAATTTATAAGTTATATAACTTGATATTTCACGTTAATTGGGTTTACTCATGCTGGTTTCCATCCTAACCCGGGTCGCTACATTTTGTTATCAGAGCCAAAGGTTAAGCGAGAACCTTGGCTCTGGTGGGTTTACTCATTAAGTATAGGGTCAGTGATACCCTAGAATGAGTTGAGTGTGTGTGTGTGTGTATGAGATTGTTATTTTCTTATATAAAGGTTTTAAAATTGGTTTTAATGAATGATTTTTATAAAATCTTATATTTTATATATAAAGCAATAATTGGTTGTTGGATATTGAAGTGATATATGTATGTATGTATGTATGTATGTATGTATGTATGTATGTATGTATGTATGTGTGTGTGTGTATCAAAATGGGAATTGAATAAAATGAACTATACTGCTAAGATGAATTAGAATTGGTTTCAAACCAGAATATGGAATGGTTATTGTGTTTATTAATGGGATGTTGTTTTCTAGTAAACATTGTTAAAGCAAAATGAAAAAGTTTTAGGGAAGAAAACTTTTAGATGGGTAATAACTTATAGTAGGTTTTAAATTGTGAAGATTTGAATCCTAAGTCTAGAAACATCTGAAACTGTTTTCGAAATGTTAAAAGAAATGATATTATTCAGACTATTTTGAATGTGATCTTATTTTAAAATAAGAGATGTTTGGAAAATTTTGAACGAATTTGTTTTGAATTTAAAATTAAAGATGGTTTAAAATTTAAAGTAACTTGGTGTGTAAAGGAAATAAATATGTATATTTGAAATAAACTCTAAGGTTGAGTTTTGAATTTTCCTTGGAATGTGATGTGAAAACCCAAAGTGAAATAAGTTTTTAAACTTAAGTGGGAAGATTATTAATAGGAAGCTTAAATTTTGAAATGGGAATTCAAATTGGATAAAGTTCTCTGGATTAAATTGAAGTGAATTTAATTTTGTGGAAATTAAATAAGTTTAGAACAAACGACCTGAATTGGAAATTCCAAAATGAAATTGAGAATTAATTTGGGAAGTTAAATGGCGGATTTGAATTGGGATTTTGGGTGATCTCAAAATGGGTTTGAGATCTTGAAATTGGAAATGGATGGATGTTTTAAAATAATTAGGATAATATTATCCTATTGTTATTGATAATCTTTAAACTGTGAATTGTATTTGTTTTAATGAATAAAGAAATGGATTGTGGTAATATATCAATTATTAGGATAAAAGGAAAATTAAACTTTAGTTTGAAATTAAGGATATGAAATTACATTGAACTTAAGGTTTGAATGTTAAGAATTGAATTTGTAAATTAAAATTGTTTAAGAATCGGTTTCAAAGTTGGAAGATAAAATTGGGTAGTAAATTGAATTTTAAAGATAAAATTGTTTTGAACTCTTATTTGAACTTTGAAATAAGTTAAGTAAAGATAATTTAAAATGTAATTTTGAAATTTTGACTCAGAATTAAATTGTTTAGAAGATTTAGATTGTTGATTTAAAAATAAGCGTTAATTTGATTTAAGGGATTAAATCAACATTTAAAATTTAACTCGAATTTATATAATTCGATATGGTTTAAAGTTGAGATTTAAATTGAATTAGTTCAAATTGAATTTGATTTGAATTAATTAAAATTTTGATTGAAGATGGATAAGTTTAAAACTCAGATGGAAAATTTGAATTGGATTAATTTGAAATGAAATTGAAGTTGAATGAGTTCAAATTCAAATGGGAAGTTGATTTGAATTTGGGATGGGAATGGAAGTTAACTTAACTTGAATTGAAATTGAAGGTTAATTGGAAATTGGCAATTGATTGGAAATGGAGATTGGGAATTCAACAGTTTGGCTCCGAACTATTTTCAATAAATTATTTTAATGTAAACTGATTTCAAATCTTTTATCCTAGCTATTTACTATGCAACTCTTCCTTTTAAACCCAAAACTATCTTATACTTATTTTACAACTACTTTTGGAACCATTTAACTATTTTACGACAATTTTACAATTGTTTATAAACTAATTACTATTTTACAATTACTTATCTATTTAAAAAAATTCAAGTTAAGTTAACTTCCATTTAAGTTATTGGGAGCAATTGAGGATAAGTGAATAGAATCAAAATGAAGATGAATAGAAAAGGTGTGATATTCCGGAATTTCAAACCCAATTTAAATGTGATAATCTTTTTAATAAGTTAATTAAAATTGATAAATTGATATCTTTAAACAATAATAATAATTGTGTTGTAAATATATTGATTTTAATTGAAAATTAATATATACAAATGGAAATGGATTTGTTAAAATTATATCTACATATCAAATTTGATTTTTAAATTGAATTTGAAATTTTATTTGAATTTGAATTGTTAAATTGAAATTCAAAATAGGGTTATTTATATTTTAAATCATACTTTGATTTTAAAAGTTTGTTTCTATGATTTTATTTAGAATATAAAATTTGATTTATATTTATTTCTTTTAAGAAGAATTGATTTATATAAATTAAAAATGTATTTAAAAATTAGAAAAAAATTAATTATAAAAACATTTTAAAATCTATTTTGTATGAAGATTACATATGTTAATTTATGAAGCCCTCTTATAACATGTGTTAAGAGAATAATTATGTTCAGTGACAAGTGTCACATTTATAAATAATTTTCTTTAATTTTAATAAAATAAAATTATTTTTATAAAAGCTTATTTCATCTTCTACATCTAAACTTTCCATCTCATTTTCTAAAAGCAGGAAATCACTACCTCAACTACAAATCTGAATTTCATCAAATTTTCACTCTTTCAACCAAAATTTTAAAACAAGAATCCAAGTTATTTCAAACTCCCAAATCTGCAAAATAGAACACAAAAGAAAATTCTGTAAAAATCAAGTTCCAGTAAAAAAATCAAATTCCAGTATAAGCAAATCCAAAGCTCTCCTCAGTTTCAAATCTTAAGTGCTGATTGAATTAGAAAGCAAACAAAAGCAACTTCAGCAGGCATTTCCAAGTTTTAAAAATCTGCAGTCCATGTTTCCAGAATTCAAATTTTTGGGTCCCTGCTTGAAAAAAATATACAGGTGAGTAAATTTTTATTAAGAAAATTTAAGTAAATAAATTTGTGAATGTGAATTTCTGTGATTTTGGATGTCATGCATGTATATATATATAGGTGTAATCTTTATGTATATTTAGTATTTAATTGTGCATGTTTGGAACTGCCTGATACTTCTCTGTTTCCCAAATTACAGAGTAAAAGCTAAAACAAAAAATTTAAATTTCCTTTACAAATCACTGTTAGGCTTGAATCTTCAAATGCAGTATGTTTATTAAACATAAATTAAAGTTTAAAATTTTATTCAAATAGAATTTGTTTGAAAATCTTCTAAAACCAAGATGAAATAGTAGGAAATTTAATAATATGTTAAAATCAAATATTTTAGTTTGTTTATTCAATTTTATATCTTGAATCAACTCAGTGAAACATGATTTTTAAAATAAAAATCATGATTTTTAGTTTGGTTTTGGGGTAGTAATTTTATGATGACCAGAAGTTGTGTTTTGGGCAAATTCTGGTGGACGGAGGAGTTATGGTGGTCAGGGCTTCAACTGGAGAAGGAGTGAGGATGGGTGGTCACGGCAAAAATGGTCGGAGGTGATCTCGAACGTTGAGGTGGCCGGACGACGTGAGTTTAGGGTTTAAGCCCTATGATTGATCGCGTCTGGAAATTTCGTGACTGGAAATTATGGGGTGGATCGAGTTGCGTAATATTTAGGGGATAGTTGCGTGGGAGGCATGCGGTGTCGTGGCCGGAATTTCATGGCGAACAATGGTCGACATCGTGGGATTGAGGGGTTTTCAGGCGAAGTGTTGTTCCAGGTGATAGGTGCGAACTGCTTCGATTTTGATTTGGGTCGCGTGATGGATAGTCATAGGTCGGAGACGCGTCAGTGATCGATAGGGAGCTTACACGCGGTGTCGCTGGCGGCGGCGGCGGCGGCGGCGGCGTTGGTGAGTCGTGCACGTGTACGGTGTCTTTGGTTGTGTCAGTGGGAATGGTGTTGGGGTAACTCGAGTTGATGATCGAGTAGAGGAGGTTTTGGCTCACGTTTTTACACGGGGTGATTTTGTTGTTTGCTCGTGCCTGGGTTCAAGAGTGTTGCTTCTTCCAGGTTTCAGTGTAATTTAAGTTTAAACATTAAGCTAAAAGAAATACGGAAGGAGGAAAGGGTATGGACCCGAGTTGGTCACGAGTTGGTCAGGTTGAACCCATAGCTAGTAATGTTTTAAAAAGTTTTTCAAAACTTTGTTTTAAATTTTAAAATATAAAATTTATTTAAATTGCTTTATGAAAATGTTAAACTATTTAATTTAAAGTAATTTATACTTGATAACTAAATTTAAAATGATTTTGTATTCTTTTAAATTTAGCTTTTAAAAAGTAATTAAGTTCAAAACAAAATGGAAATGTTTTAAATATGTAACAATGAAATTGATTTGTTGAACGTTAATTAAGTTTTTATGGGTAAAGTTTACTTTAATTAATAAAGTAATTAAAGTTAAATTAATAAATAATTTTAGATTAATTAAAGTATAATTAATAAGTTATGGATTAATTAATGGATAATTAAGAATTAAATCAAAATTAATAGATAATTAATTAAATAATTAAAGGTTAATTAATAAATGATTAGTAATTATTTAATTAAGTGATTAGTGATTAATTAATTAATGATTAAGAATTAACTAACTAAATAATTAGAGTTAATTAATTAAGTAATTAAACATCAATTAATTTATAATTAATAGTTAATTAATTAGTGATTAAGACTTAATTAATTAAATGATTAAGTTTAATTAATTATAATTAATTAAGTAATTAAGATAAATTAATTAAGAAATTAATTAAGATTAATTAATTGTAAATTAAGGGTTAATTAGTAATTAATTAAGGAATGATTAATTTTTAATCAAGTTTTAATAATGAATAATTAGAGATTATTAATTGATAATTAAAGGATAATTAATTAATTAAAGATTAATTAATTGATAATGAGGGTAATTAAGAAGTGATTAATTAATCAAATGATTGTCATTAATTAATTAATTATTGGTTAAGCAAGGTAAAGTGATTAATTCTTAAGTAATTAATTTAATTTGAATTAATTAAATTAATTATAATATGAATTAGAGATATGCTTGCTTATGGATGATAGTTTTGAATTGAATGTCTGGATTTGGTTGATATCTATTGAATGATAATCTGAGATATTATGTGATGAAATATTATATCTGTGATATGTGTTTGTTATTATCTGTGGATATGCTGTGTGGATTCAATGTTTAAAATTGAATTGAATTGTTTAAACCTTAAACAACTTGGCCTTTAAAACAAGTTTGGATTTCGATGAGACCGGGATCGGGAATCAAGTTTGATTTTTTGAAAACCACATCGATCCAAGTTAAATGTTAGGTCGTGACATCTCAAAGTGAAGATCGAGATGGAGTTTCAGAGTGCAAGGGTTATTGTCGTTAACTCTGAGGGTGATTCCAAAATGAGTGTAACGAAATAATGCCTTCGGTTTCGTTCAAACCCGGAATGAACTTGTATGGATTGAATGCTTTCAGCACATCGTCAGGTGGATGATGAGCATTCTAAGAGATGTGTTCTATAAAGGTAATCGTAGCCTCAAGCCTCATCAACCGGGAATGTTTAAAACAGGGGAGGTGCAGCAAGGTTAAGCGGGTCATGCCCAAGTAGGACGAGATTTACCCCCGTCTAGAAGTCCCTTATTATTTCGGCTGTGTGGGCAGTTGTTGGCCACAACTGCAGGTTCTCTTGTTCGGTGCTGTCCAGTAAGGGATGGTTCCGGCCTTGTGTTGCAGGGGAGTTAGGGTGGCTCCTCGGTATGGTGATCTAGGCCCCGTACTGTGACGGGTGGTACCCCAGTAGCCCTGCCATTGTATGGAATCCAAAATCCAGTAAGTACCTACGGTTTTGATTGTATCACCCACTTTTGTGGCTAGAAGCTGGAATTTAATAATGTAACAATTTCTGCTATTTTCTATTTACTTGAAAACCCTAGACTCTATTATAATATCACTGGATTTCCTATCAAATGCTTTGGTTAGCGTAAGGTAAAAACTTACCCGTATTTATGTGTGGGGAGTCTTACGTGATACCTTTTGTTTTCAAATGATTTTAAAGTTAAACAACTTTAACCTGTTTACTCACACCAGACCCATGTCTGACCCGGAGTTTATTTTGTTTTTCATAAACTCTTGGGTACTCAAATTTTTATGAGTAGCCAAGTGATCAGGTTGTAATCGTCAAATGTTTTGGAAGCTGAAGCTGGAGTCCAGACGTACTTATCTATCTCTATCCGATGTAGTGACATTTTGATGTTGTATTTTGGGTTGTATGGTTTGGCAGACTCTTATAAATGTCTAATGTAATGAAGTCGTATTATTTTGTGTACTCTGATATGCAAAACTATGTAATGAATATGTGTAATATTATATTTTGTTCCGTTTCCGCTGTGAGATTCTGATGATTGTTGTTCTTTTCTTTCTATCTTTTCTATTTCTATCTCTTTCTTTTCCTATTGATGATACGTCTTTCTGTGGAACGAAAGCCGGGTCATCACAGTTGGTATCAGAGCATAGGTTGAGAAACACCTAGGCTCTAGAATAGTATCTATTTTGAGAGTGCGTATTTGTAATTTTCTTATATAACTATATCCCTATCTAAATTGGTTGGGTTACCTGTCCAGGTAGCCATAATGAGTTCAAGAGGCAGGAGGGAAAGGGTTGTAGGAAGTACATCAACCAATAATAGGAGAGAACAGACTGATAATGAGGCTGTTAATCCAGTACCGCCTCTAGTCAGTTTTGCTGCCTTATGCAAGGACTTCATTAATCTTGGAGGAAAACCATTTAAAGGGTCGGAGACTATAATTGAGGTCCAAGCATGGCTACGCTCTTGTGAGAAAATTTTTAAGAGCGTGAAATTATTGGATGAGCAGAAGAGGGTAATGGCTTCATGGCAATTACAAGGAGGTGTTGCAGCCTGGTGGGATGCAGTGACAGCAAATGTCTCGGAGGACGATATGTCTTGGGAAGAGTTTAAGGAGTTGTTTGAGGAGAAATTTATGCCTACAGCAGGGAAAACTCGTCTTTATCAAGATTTTCTGAATCTAAAGCAAGGAAGCATGACTATAGCGGAGTACGAGACCAAATTCAACGAGTTATCTTGCTATGGTCCAGGGCTTATAGATACCCATCTCAAAAAGAACGAGATGTTTGTGCAAGGATTGAGGCCACAGTTTCATGATAGGATGACAGCGCACTTGAAAGGATCTTTTGTGGAGTTAATTGATATGGCGTTAAGATATGAGGATTTGATGAATAAGAGATCAGTGGCACGAGTTGCTACATCGGGAGGGAATTCTTCTAACCCAAATAAGAGAAAATTCAATCCCAATTGGAAGAAGCAAAACAAGAAGAAATCTGGAAGAAACAATGGACCTCGCAAGTGCTATATTTGTCAACAAGTCGGGCATTTGGCAAATCAGTGTCCTCAAGAAAGAAAGCAACAACAACAGCATTATATTGGACCAGGTTCAGCTTTGGTTCAGAAATCTCTTTGCTTCAACTGCCATCAACCAGGACATATGATTAAGGATTGCCCGCTCCTTCATAAAGTCCAGCAGAATAAAGTATTTGCTTTGGAAGGTGCACCATCAACCTCATCTAAGGGCAAAGGAGTATTGGAAGGTACCTTACTTTTAGATGGCAAGTATATTAAAGTTTTATTTGATTTTGGTGCTTCTTTGAGTTTTATTTCTCCAGAATCTATAGAGAAGTTCTTTCTTACCCCTAGTACCGTAGACAATCCCATTTGTGTATTCAATCCTATAGGGGGTAACCAAATTAGATATGATTTATAAGGATTTGAAAATCTCCTATCAGTCCCATAGTTTTTCTTGTGACCCTTATGTGTTGGATTTTAAGGGTTTGACCTTATATTGGGAATGGATTGGCTTGATAAATATAAGGTTGTCCTAAATTGTGATGAGAGAACAATTTCGTTGGAAACAAATCTGGGTAGGATTGCCAGAGTAATGTGTGATAACTCTGGAATACACTTGAGTAGTCTTTTACATGGAGTTGAGACTTCTCAAGAGGAGGTTGACGATATCGAAGTGGTTTGGGATTTCTCAGATGTATTCAAGGAAGTTAAGTGTTTACCTCCGCAACGAGAAATAGAGTTTCGTATAGATTTGGTTCCAGGAGCAGTACCCGTAATTCAGCCTAGTGGGAGGATGGTGCATAGAGAGAGGGAGGAGCTAGTGAAGCAAACTCAAGATCTGTTGGAGAAGGGATTGATTAGGCCCAGTTTTTCTTGCTGGGGCTCTGCTGCAGTATTTGTCACCAAGTCGGATGGGTCGCTAAGGTTCTGCGTAGATTATCATGAATTGAACAAAGTGACCATTCGAAATAAGTATCCTCTTCCTCGTATTGATGATCTCTTCGACCAGCTTCACGGAGCTTCAGCCTTTTCTCGGTTGGATTTAGCATCAGGTTTCCATCAGTTAAGGGTAGCTGAGGACAGTATTCCCTTAACTGCGTTTTGGGGGACCTAATTGTTTCTATGAGTGGTTGGTTATGCCTTTCGGGTTAATCAATGCTCATGTATACTTTGTAGACCTGATGAACCAAGTCTTTAGAGATGTATTGAATAAGTTCGTTTTGGTGTTCATCGATGATATATTGGTCTACTCTAAGTCGGAAGAAGAGCAAAAACAGCACTTGAGAATAGTATTAGAAACTCTGAGAAGACATGTTTTAAAGGCGAAGTTCTCTAAGTGCCATTTTTGGAAATTTGAAGTAAAAATTTTAGGGCACATTGTTTCTGGTGAGGGAATCTCGGTAGATCCTGCGAAAGTTGAGACTATTCTAGAGTGGAAGCAGCCTCGGACACCAACTGAAGTTCGTAGTTTTCTGGGATTGGTTGGCTACTACAGGAAGTTCATTAGGGATTATTCCAAGATCTCTTCACACCTAACAAAGCTGACAAGGAAGGGAGCCAAATTTAAGTGGACACCCGAATGTGAGGAGGCTTTTCAGAATCTAAAGGTAAGGTTGACAAGTGCTCCTGTGTTGGCTATTCCGGATAGGAAGAGTAAGTTTGAGGTTTATACTGATGCCTGTATTGTTGGATTGGGAGCAGTTCTAATGCAAAATGGTAGGGTAATTGCGTATGCGAGTCGGCAATTGAAGCCACATGAAAGAAACTACGTTACGCACGATCTAGAGCTATTGGCCATTGTTTTTGCTTTAAAAATATGGAGGCACTATCTTTTAGGAGAAAAGTTCGAGCTATTCACGGATCACAAACCGTTGAAATACCTTTTCTCTCAAAAAGATTTTAATCTAAGACAGCAGCGATGAATCGAGTTCTTGGCATCGTATGATTTGGATATTCTGTATACCTCGGGAAAGGCGAACGTTGTGGCAGACGCTCTTAGCAGGAATGCAGTTCTATCTCTTTTGGAAGTGGTGCCGTCTCTTTTGGAAAGGATTTCGAGCAAGCAAGAATCTGATTGTAAATTAAGAAGAATCATCAGGAGAGTTAAGAAGGGTCAGTGTTCCAGCTTTAAGATTGATAACCAAGGGACACTGAGGATCAACGGAAGGATCTGTGTTTCGAATTTCAAGGAATTGAAGCAGGAGGTCTTATCTGAAAGTCATCGCTCTAGATTAAGTATCCATCCGGGAATCTCAAAGATGTATAAGGATATGAGAAGGATTTTCTGGTGGCCAGGCATGAAGAAAGATATCGTTGTTTTCGTTAATAGTTGTGCTATCTGCCAACAAGTTAAAGGAGATCAGCAAAAGTCAGCCGGTTTGTTGCAACCTTTGGAAATCTCGATGTGGAAGTGGGAGATGATTTCGATGGATTTCATCGATGGATTGCCTAGAACCAAGAAGGGAAATGAAGGGATATAGGTAATTGTGGATCGTCTAACTAAAAGCATTCATTTTATACCAGTTAAGGCAACCCGTACTACAGCTTCTTTGGCAGAAATTTTCTTGAGAGAGATAGTCAGATTGCATGGTGTTCCAGTCAGTATTTTAAGTGATCGAGATCCTATCTTCACCATCAAGTTCTGGGAGGCTTTGCAATCAGCTATGGGAACAAGTTTGAGATTGAGTACAGTATATAATCCCCAGACAAATAGGCAGACGGAGAGACTAAATCGAATTCTAGAAGATATGCTGGGAGCCTGTGTATTGGATTTTGGTGGATCGTGGGAAGACCATCTACATCTAGTGGAATTCTCTTATAATAACAGTTACCAAGCAAGTATTAAGATGGCTCCCTATGTAGCTCTTTATGGAAGACCGTGTAGATCCCCAGCTGTTGGATAGAGTCGAAAGACCATCTTGTGCTTGGACCAGATCTGATCAGTGAAGCATAGCTAAAGTTGAGCTTATCAAGAAAAGGATAAGAGCTGCTCAGGATCGTCAAAAGAAGTATGCAGATAAAAGACGAAGACAATTGGAGTTCGAGATTGGTGATTTAGTCTTTATCAAAGTTTCCCCTATTAAAGGAGCAGTAAGATTTGGGAAGACAGGGAAACTCGCCCCGAGATATATTGGTCCGTTCCGAGTGCTCGAGAGGATTTGTGTCGTAGCATACAAGATTGAACTGCCAGTCCGGATGGCTGGAATTCACAATGTTTTCCATATATCTCATCTACGGAAATACGTGTACGATCCATCTCTTATTGTGGAACCAGCTGTCCAGGAAGACTTAGAGGTTGAGCCGGACTTATCAGTTGTCGGACATCTTGTTCAAATTGTTGATCAAGACGAAAGGCAAATCAGAAGAAAGATAGTGAAGCTCGTTAAAGTCCAGTGGAGTGAGGATCCCAGAGATTGTACTTGGGAGACTCTGGATAGTTTTAGGAAGGCTTATCCGGATACGTGTCCTGATCACTAAAGATGTTTGTATTGGATGTATTGTTGTTTGGATGTTTTGTTTTTTGATTGCTTATGTATGCATGATATGTATTGTGATGACCCGGAAATTTTAACAATTTAAATTTGAATTGTTAATAGATTTTAAAATATTCAAAAGTTAATTTTAACTTGAATTCAAGATTTAACTATTTACATGGTAATTAAATTATTGAACTATATAGTTTAAATATTGAATTTAATAATTGAAATTGGGTAAATTGTTGAATCTGAAATTTCTAAGCCTGTTTAAATAATTTGAAGGCTTATAAAATTTATAATGATAATACTGGAGATAGTAGAATGATTGGAATTCAATTTAAAGGTGGTTTGTTCAATTTTGAAAATATATCGTTTAAATCGATATTTAAAAATAGCCTTCCGAGGCACAGTCTCGGAATTCGACGAAACCAGTCCCATCGGATCCGTAATAGTTAGTTATTATCGAATTTCAATTTTCGTAGCAATTGGAGTTGTCGTTTGACCCTGTCAGCTCAAAACGCTTAGAACTATTTTAAACGATTTAATTTAAAATTGATCGTTTACTCCCGTAACTCGCGCATATGATCGAGTTAGCTTTCGAAACACGTTCCATTGTGTTCGGGACGTGGGTAAAACCTTATAATCACCTCGTGGCATTCCTTAAGAGGAGTTCAGTTTTTAGCTAGCGTTAACGAGACGTTTTGAAGTTTATAATATAATTAAATTTAGCTAGCAAGATATTTTCCTTTTCAGTGTCGTGTCCAAGAAGCTTTCCACCCTCCTCTATTTTTATTCACGTTCCCTCCTCTCTTTTCTTAAGGCAGAAAAAGATCAAAAAAAAATATCTTCAGAGAAAATGGCTTTCTTTTTTTTTCAATCGACCGCTTCCATTTCTTCCTTCCTTCACCAAACCTCGATGTTTCAAATCTACCTACAGTTAAACCAAATCTAAAAAATAATAATAGAATGGCCGAAGCATGGCGACGCGGGCACATTCAGGCTCGAACTCGAGTTGGGGAGGATGGGGCAGAGTCGCGATTGCTTGAAGGGGGGTTTAGGGTTTCGGTTGTTTGGGTAAATCGCTGCGCGCGATGGTTGTTTTGGTGAGGCTGCTTCGATTGGGTAGTGATTGTTCGTTTTAGATGCTCAGCAGCTAGGGGGGAGTTCGAGTAGCCGTGGGTTGTGCGTGGCAGGGTTCTGGTGAGGTGTTATCGCCTGGGAAGTCAAGATCTTGGAGGTATAGGATTTTAATTTAATTGTAATAATATATATAAGTTTATACGAAGAAGAAAATTTATGTTACTGCAGTGAAATATATATAACACAGAGTTTGAGATTTACTGGGAGAAAAAAAAATGGATTTTTAAACCTATATAATTTATTTTGAAAATAAGAGAAATATATTTACACATACATATTTTATTTATTTCCTGGTTTTAATTTTAAGATAATATATTTGTTCGAAAATTTGGGATCTAAAATTTATTTATTTAAGGAAAACAAAATTGGTTTGAATGAATTTTTGGGTTAATAAAATTTATTTAAGGGAAATTGATTTTTGTTGGATAAGTCAAGTATTAATAATTACCTAATGTCTTTACAAGGTCCATTTATTGTGAAGAAAATAGTCGGGATTGAAGGGGATTTCAAAGCTAAAAATCGAAGGTGAGTAAATATCACTTTGTTGGACTTTTGTTTAAATTTAAATGGTTAAATTTAGACAATTGGATGATTGATTGAATTGTTTGGGTGTGCACTGATGATTCGGTGATTTTTGTTTTGGTTGGTTTTCGAGTTAAGTGTTGATTGACTCGAAGCATGGGATTTTAAATTGTTTAAAACTTAAATCATAAATAGGGAAATGGTTTATTTTAAAATTAATAAGGATTTAATGAATTAGTGATTCATTAGATAGGTAGGATAATTTAAATGGATAATTGATTAATCAAATTAATTAATGATTTGAGTTAATTAATCAAGTTTAAATTAATTGGGTGGTTTAATAGGTAATTACTTAATGCAATTAATAAAATATAATTACTTTGTGTAATTAATCAAGAGACAAATTAAGATAATTAATTAAGGAGAATTAATCTATTAAATGAAGTAAATAAAAAGGTAGATAATTTCAGGTGGAGATAAATCAAGTATGGTTAATACTGTGGTTTAATTAATATAATTAATTCAGATTAAGATAAATTGAAATACAATTGGGAAATCAATAATTTATATAATAAATGATGTAATTAAAGATCGGATTAATTAATTAAGACTAATTTATCCATAATAAGTGACTTATCAGAAATTAAGTAAGAAAGGTAATTAAGAATTAATGTAATCAATATAGTTAATAAATTGATGAAGTAATTAAGATTTCTTATTGATTTTGGTTAAGAATAATTAATATCGTGAAACTAATCAAGGATAATTTCTTGAATGAAATTGAAAGATAATTAATCCAGGGTGATTAATTAAGATGATTGGATATGGAATGGTTGATTGATTAATTGATTTGGAATTAATTGATAAAAGAATCTAGGTGATTGAGGTTTGAAATTCAATTAGAATCGATTGAATTGATTTGTATGTGATTAAGCTTTGTTATGGATAATTGCATAATATTGGATGTTATGAATGGGTTGATATCTCTGGTATGAAATGTTGTGTATTTCATTTGAATAATCTGGGATAGGATAACATGAGTTTCGAGGAGGCCGGGGTAGGGTATTAGGAAATACCCGAAACCACTTCGAATCTTTTATAAATTTATTTGTGAAATCAATACGATGAAATGATTTAAGTGAATTGGCTTATTTATCTAGGTTTGGTACTTAGAAATTAACGAGTGGGATAAGTGTTGTCTTTAGTAAATTGTGAATGTGTTAAATTGATATATGTCACCCCGGGTTTAAATAAGTTGATTGCTTTGGTATTCCATGTTAGTTCGGTTTACTCACGCTGGTTTCCAGCCTGACCCGGGTGTTACTTTGGTTAATGCTCGGGTCAGACCGAGTATTACAGATTTTCAGGTAGGTACGTTCTGGAGCTCAGAAGGCGAGCTGGATGACAATATCGTATAGAGTATTTCCGCTGTATTTATATTATTATTAATCTGAGACTTGATAATTGTATATATTCAGTGACTGAATGTATGTGAATCTCTGATGTATATAAAATGTAATCGACAGAAATAGTATTCTTTTGTAAACAGTTATTATTTATTATTATATTTTATCCGCTGCGAATGTGAGATGTTGTTGATTTTGTTCTTCGTCTTCTATCTCTTTCTTCTTTTTCATAACCATCTGAAAATTTCGGGTTCGAAAATTTGGTATCAGAGCTGAAAGGTTAAGCAAGAACCTTGGCTCTGGTAGGGATTACTCATTTAATAGAATACGAAGTACTCTAGAATGAGTTGAGTGTGTGTGTATATATATATATATATATATATATATATATGAGAGCGTACTTGTTATTTTCTTATATAAAGGTTTTAAATGATTTTATATAAAATATATATTTTGATATATAAAGTAATATTTTCTTCTAATAAATATTAAGGTGATTAGTTGTTAATTATTGAAATTTAAAGTTTAGAAGTAATATAATTCAACCAAACTAAAGTCTTGAAGTGGAATTGAATTAAGTAGAAATAGAAATACAACCAAATTAAAATTGATAAAAAAAATGAAATTCTAAATCTGGTCCCGGAATTTGAAAATTTTGTTTCAAAGTAATGAAAAATAATAAATAAGTATTATTTGGATAACTAGGACTTGTTACAAACAATGGATTGTTTGAAATTTGATTTGAGGTGGCTTAAAATTTTAAAACATGGCTGGGAGGACCATGAAATAAATATGTATATATGTATGGATATACATGGTATCAAAGATAATTAGAAATAAACTCTAAGAGGTTGAGTTTTGATTTTTCCCTAAGTGTGATGTAAAAACCTAAAGTGATATAAGTTTGAACTTATAAGAGGGATAGAATTTTGAAATTTGAAGTGGGAATTCGAATTTGAGTAAGGTTGATTGGATTAAGTAAATTGGAATTTAACTTTGGGAAATTAAATAAGTGTAGAAAAGCAACCAGAATTGGAAATTTCGAGATGAAATTGGAATTTAACTTGGAAGGTTAAATGGTTGATTTGAATTGGAAATTTGTGTGATTTCAAAACGGGTTTGAGATTTTTTTTTAAAAAAAAATTGAAAATGGATGGACATTTTAAGATAAATTGAATGATATCATCCTATTGTTAATGAAAATCTTTAAATTGAGAATGGTATTGTATAAATAAAATGAATTTGAATAATTAAAGGGTAAAATAAACTTGTTTAAGAACTGGCTTCAAACGGGAAGATAAAATTTAATAATAAATTAAAATTTTAAAATAAAATTGTTTTGAACCACGAAATACATAAGTTAAGATAATTTAAAATGGAATTTTGAGAATTGAACTCAGGAATTAAATTGATTAAAAACTTTAAATAAAAGTTAAGTTGGTTTAAAGAGTTAAACCAACCTTTGAGAATTTAACTCGAATTTCTATAATTGGAGATAGTTTAAATTCAAGATTGAATTGAATTAGTTCAAAATTGAATTTGGTTTGAAGTAATTGGATTGGAGTAAATTGAAGTGATTTGGATTCTGAAATTAAATTGATAATAATTCAAATTGATTGGGATAATAGGAAATTATAATTAAAATTGAATAGGATTAAAATCAACTTGAATTTGATTTAAGTTGGGAAAGGAATCAAGATTGATTCAACTTGAATTGGAAATTAATCAAGTCCAATGGAATTTGGAGTTGTTTGAATTGGAATTGGGTCAATTTAAATGAAGATTTAAATTGAATTGTTAGGGAGGTGAACAGTTGGCTCTTGACTATTTTCAATATAAATTGTTTTGATATAAACTTATTTTTCTAAGCTATTAAATATATACAATTTTTCTTTCTTAAAGCCAAATTATTTTATATACTTGTTTTACAATTATTTTTGGAGCTATTTAACCATTTTTCAACTGTTTTCTAAACTAATTACTATTTTTCAACTATTTCACAAACTAATTTCTATTTTACAACTATTTTGCAATTATCTACAATTTTTGAAACTATTCAACTATTTCTTAACTATTTTACAGTTAGTTACCTATTTTATAGCTATTTTGCAAACTAATAATTATTTTTCCACTACTTGTTTATTTTTAAAATTTTCAAGCTATTTTCTAAATATAAACTAGTCGGAGTTCAAACTGTTATTAATTTAAATACCCAACTGAGATAAGAATTGAAGTATAAAAGGGTTTTATACAAGTTTGAAATGATCCAAAGTTTTAAAAAAAATTATATATATCTGTTATATATATAAAGGATCTTATGAGGATTTTGGAAAAGGTTTTGAGAACCTTTGGATTTAGAAAGGCTTTCGATTTTTGGGTAAAATCAATATGAGAATTTGGAAAGCCTAGTTTGAGAATTATCGATTTTGGGATAATCGATTTTGTGTAAAGGAGCTTTGTATGATATCATACTAGGTGTATGATTTGAAGATACTATATGTGTATAGTATAAAATATTTTGATGATGGCTCTGGGGAAAAAGGCGCTCCCTTGAAATGAACTTCTCAGGAGTGCCACTGGGTGGTGCTGCCTTGAGCCCCAAGGGGGGTTCTAAAGTTGATCCTGTGAGGAGTCCGGAAAAAACTAGCTCCTAAGGATTATTGGGTAGAGTAAGTCGATGGCGTTGATGCCTACAGAGGCATTTGGGTTATGTTGTGACGACAGTGTAACTCGATGTCGCTGCGATCTACTGTGGGGACCATAGCGAAAATCGTGTGGAGGATGAGTGTCAACGGTCTACACTTGATTTTGCCGGGAAGGCAACGCAACATCGGTAGACTGCGATCTATGGTCAAGTGGAGTGGAGAAGTTTCATTTTTGGCAGCGTCGATGGCGCTGATGCCTACAGTGATATGGGTTTTTGCTGTGATGGCTACGTAACCCCAGTTGTAGCTGCGATCTGTCATGGGTTCCATGGTGTAATCGTGGGGCGCGGAGGCCTACAGTTATCTGTGGATTTTGTCGGGATGGCAACGTAACCATCGGGTTAACTGCGACCATGAATGGGGGTGATGATTTCCAGAGCATTCTCACCAAGATATTTCCTCTATTTTCAAAAACTGTTTGCGATATTTTCAATAAAATTATTTTCCAAATGTTTTCACTGGGTGTTGAAAACGGGTTTACCAAGTACTTATAGATTTTCAGTCCTACGCCTGATCAACGTATGACTGAATTTCTGTGAGAACAAGGATGAACTGGTTGAGGCATCGAGTTATAAAAATATTTTTATTAAAAGCTATTTTAAATAGTATTATCTAAATTTAAAGGCATTTTTTAAATTTTTAAATAAAGGTGTTGGAATTGTGAAAGATGAAATAAATCCAAACTAGAAATATGGAAGACAAAATTTGAACTCGGAAAAATAATAATTAATGAAGTGATTTTTGTAATTAATTTATAAATTGGAAATAAGCTAATTGGTTAAATAATTGTTTGATTGAGTATGTTAATAAAATTTAACTTGGGTAAACAAATGGTTGTAAATTAATAATGGAATTTGGTAGTGAATTAGAGTTGTAAATAGAATTCAACTTGGATTTGATAATGAATTGAATAAGTGAAGATGCCATAAAATGCAAATTAAATAGAGTTGGATTGAAAATGTGATGGTTTGAATTACAAATAAAATCCAAAGGTGATTTGAATAATATTTAATGAAATTTGAAAGTAAATTAGATATAAGAGAAGTGATTATAATAGAAATTGTTTGAGTTCCAAAATAAAACCCAAGTGAATGGACGACCTTGTATTAATAAAATGAATTCGATAATGAATTAAGTAAGTAAATTAAAAAATTTAAATGAGTTAATCGAATTAAAAATAAAATAAATAGATGAAGTCTGATTAAATGAAAACTAAATCAAAGTTGTAATTGGAATTGGATTATCAGTCTGAACTTAAGTTCGGTGGCATATGTGCTTGGATATTAATTTGATAAATGGAGAAGGTGAAGTAAAATTTAAATTTAAATGGATGGGATAACCGAATTTAATGGAATTTGATTAAATGAGAATCAAATAGAAGTAAACTTAAGTTTGATGTTGGAATAAATTAAAGTAAATTAACTTGAGTTTAAAATTTATGAAAGCTTGGCTTCGAATAAGAGTGAAAGCCCATTAAAATAAAAACTTAGATTAAATTAAGTTTGGGAAATAGTTATTAATTTATAAGAATGGACTGTGCCAAGCTTAATAAATTGTTTTGCATGAATCTAATGCGGAAATAAAATGAAATGCAATGAATGGTTGATTAATAAATTAGAAATGAAATGGAATTGAATACAGAATAAGTTGAATTTAATTTAAGTAACTATAAACTACATGAATACTCTATTAAACGAATATCGTCGAAATTGCATAAAATGGTTGACATTCGGCGTAGATAAAAGTAATTAAAATTCTATGAGTTGATAGAGATTAAATAAAATTGATTATGGATCATTTGAAGTGGATATGAGCTTGTTTGGATTAATAATCAATGGAATGTAAGAAATTGAGTTGCAAACCATTGAAACTGAATGAAATGGCTTATAAATTGATTGAAAGCAATTGAATCAGCTTAAAAGTTATATAAATCGCTTATGGAAAGCGTTTTGGTGCTTGTTGCTTATGATATATGTGTTTAGCTATTAAATATAAGTGAAACGCTTGTGATTTGCTATTAAAGTAAATGAAATGCTGATAAATACTCTATATATGGCACTTACATATTTAAATTGAGTAAGTACAGGTACCCGAAGGTCGTTTGGCTGGATTTGGATTGCACTAATTGCTAAAATTAATAAGCTGCTTGCTTAAAATGCTAAATAAGGTACGCCTACGCAATAAAAATAGGAAATATGAACTGTTTTTGCTTTATCCGACCGGGTGGGTCGATGTATATATATTTATATCTCTTGTCAAATTGCAAAAGCTTCTCCGTACAAAAGAGACTCTGCCAAAAAATTTCGAAAATTTTGGGAGTTAGAAAATTCTTGAAATTTTTTTTGGAAAACTTTTGTTAACGACAAAACAATTTCAAATTGGAAATTTAAGTAAACTAGTAAATGAAACTAATATGAATCAGTTATACTTGAAAGATAAAATTCAATATGAAAAATTTAAAATAAATTGAATTCGTATGAAAACGGGAAAAACAAGTTTGAATAGAAATGGATATGAAAACTTCTGTAAGGAAAAGTATGTAAAGATTTAAAAGGGCTATGATGGGATATTATTGCTAAGTAGGTCATGCAGGTATTAAAAGGAGGAAAAGAAAATTGGATTTGATTCCAAATTATAAATGTGAATTGACCGACAAAAGGTATGCATTTAATTTCGGTATGAAATTGATTGGGTTTTTTGATGTAGCCACTTGGCTTTTGTTTTCTTTGGAATTTGGGAGCCCGTAGAGGCCTTTTGTAGTTCTACTGAGCTAGCCGCGCAAAGGAGACACTGGCAAAAAATTTCAGAAATTTAGAGAGTTAGAAAATTTTTGAGAAAATTTTGATAATTAATTTGGTTTTAAATTGAAATTTAAACGATTGAATAAAAAAGGATTGTTGGAAACCATGGAAGGTTTTGGAAATTGGTTGTGGTAATAGTGAATCTTTAATGAAAGATATTGTGACAAGTTGATAAAACTGTTGGTTTTGGAGGAAAGGTAAACGGGTATGGTCCCATTCTTCCTAACTAATAATTTCGAGGACGAAATTCTTTTAAGGGGGGAGAAATGTGATGACCCGGAAATTTTAACAAATTAAATTTGAATTTTTAATAGATTTTAAAATATTCAAAAGTTAATTTTAACTTGAATTCAAGATATAACTATTTACATGGTAATTAAATTATTGAACTATATAGTTTAAATATTGAATTCAATAATTGAAATTGGGTAAATTGTTGAATCTGAAATTTCTAAGCTTGTTTAAATAATTCGAAGGCTTATAAAATTTATAATGATAATATTGGAGATAATAGAATGATTGGAATTCAATTTAAAGGTGGTTTGTTCAATTTTGAAAATATATCGTTTAAATCGATATTTAAAAATAGCCTTCTGAGGCACTGTCTCAAAATTCGATGAAACCAGTCCCATTGGATCCGTAATAGTTAGTTATTATCGGATTTCAATTTTCGTAGCAATTGAAGTTGTCGTTTGACCCTATCAGCTCAAAACTCTTAGAACTATTTTAATCGATTTAATTTAAAATTGATCGTTTACTCCCATAACTCGCGCATATGATCGAGTTAGCTTTCGAAACACGTTCCATTGTGTTTGGGATGCGGATAAAACCTTATAATCACATCGTGGCATTCCTTAAGAGGAGTTCAGTTTTTAGCTAGCGTTAACGAGACGTTTTGAAGTTTATAATATAATTAAATTTAGCTAGCAAGATATTTTCCTTTATAGTGTCGTGTCCAAGAAGCTTTCCACCCTCCTCTATTTTTATTCACGTTCCCTCCTCTCTTTTCTTAAGGCAGAAAAAGATCAGAAAAAAAAAATTCTTCAGAGAAAACGGCTTTCTTTTTTTTTCAATCGACCGCTTCCATTTCTTCCTTCCTTCACCAAACCTCGATGTTTCGAATCTACCTACAGTTAAACCAAATCTAAAAAAAAAAAATAGAATGGTTGAAGCATGGCGACGCGGGCACATTCAGGCTCGAACTCGAGTTGGGGAGGATGGGGCAGAGTCGCGATTGCTCGAAGGGGGGGTTTAGGGTTTCGGTTGTTTGGGTAAATCGCTGCGCGCGATGGTTGTTTTGGCGAGGCTGCTTCGATTGGGTAGTGCTTGTTCGTTTTAGATGCTCGGCAGCTAGGGGGGAGTTCGAGTCGCCGTGGGTTGTGCGTGGCAGGGTTCTGGTTAGGTGCTATCGCCTGGGAAGTCAAGATCTTGGAGGTATAGGATTTTAATTTAATTATAATAATATATATAAGTTTATACGAAGAAGAAAATTTATGTTACTGCAGTGAAATATATATAAAAGAGATTGAGATTTACTGGGAGAAAAAAATGGATTTTTAAACCTATATAATTTATTTTGAAAATAAGAGAAATATATTTACACATACATATTTTATTTATTTCCTGGTTTTAATTTTAGGATAATATATTTGTTCGAAATTTTAGAACCTAAAATTTATTTATTTAAGGAAAACAAAATTGGTTTGAATGAATTTTTGGGTTAATAAAATTTATTTAAGGGAAATTGATTTTTGTTGGATAAGTCAAGTATTAATAATTACCTAATGTCTTTACAAGGTCCATTTATTGTGAAGAAAATAGTCGGGATTGAAGGGGATTTCAAAGCTAAAAATCGAAGGTGAGTAAATATCACTTTGTTGGACTTTTGTTTAAATTTAAATGGTTAAATTTAGACAATTGGATGATTGATTGAATTGTTTGGGTGTGCACTGATGATTCGGAGATTTTTGTTTTGGTTGGTTTTCGAGTTAAGTGTTGATTGACTCGAAGCATGGGATTTTAAACTGTTTAAAACTTAAATCATAAATAGGGAAATGGTTTATTTTAAAATTAATAAGGATTTAATGAATTAGTGATTCATTAGATAGGTAGGATAATTTAAATGGATAATTGATTAATCAAATTAATTAATGATTTGAGTTAATTAATCAAGTTTAAATTAATTGGGTGGTTTAATAGGTAATTACTTAATGCAATTAATAAAATATAATTACTTTGTGTAATTAATCAAGAGACAAATTAAGATAATTAATTAAGGAGAATTAATCTATTTAATGAAGTAAATAAAAAGGTAGATAATTTCAGGTGGAGATAAATCAAGTATGGTTAATACTGTGGTTTAATTAATATAATTAATTCAGATTAAGATAAATTGAAATACAATTGGGAAATCAATAATTTATATAATAAATGATGTAATTAAAGATCGGATTAATTAATTAAGACTAATTTATCCATAATAAGTGACTTATCAGAAATTAAGTAAGAAAAGTAATTAAGAATTAACGTAATCAAT
The DNA here is from genome assembly GCA_030765085.1 of Allium cepa. Classification (NCBI taxonomy): domain Eukaryota; kingdom Viridiplantae; phylum Streptophyta; class Magnoliopsida; order Asparagales; family Amaryllidaceae; genus Allium; species Allium cepa. The sequence continues at coordinate 148,625,175 of CM060945.1, forward strand.
ATAGTTAATAAATTGATGAAGTAATTAAGATTTCTTATTGATTTTGGTTAAGAATAATTAATATCGTGAAACTAATCAAGGATAATTTCTTGAATGAAATTGAAAGATAATTAATCCAGGGTGATTAATTAAGATGATTGGATATGGAATGGTTGATTGATTAATTGATTTGGAATTAATTGATAAAAGAATCTAGGTGATTAAGGTTTGAAATTCAATTAGAATCAATTGAATTGATTTGGATGTGATTAAGCTTTGTTATGGATAATTGCATAATATTGGATGTTTTGAATGGGTTGATATCTCTGGTATGAAATGTTGTGTATTTCATTTGAATAATTTGGGACGGGATAACATGAGTTTCGAAGAGGCCGGGGTCGGGTATTTGGAAATACCCGAAACCACTTCGAATCTTTTGTAAATTTATTTGTGAAATCAATACGATGAAATGATTTAAGTGAATTGGCTTATTTATCTAGGTTTGGTACTTAGAAATTAACGAGTGGGATAAGTGTTGTCTTTAGTAAATTGTGAATGTGTTAAATTGATATATGTCACCCCGGGTTTAAATAAGTTGATTGCTTTGGTATTCCATGTTAGTTGGGTTTACTCACGCTGGTTTTCAGCCTGACCCGGGTGTTACTTTGGTGTAATGCTCGGGTCAGACCGAATATTACTGATTTTCAGGTAGGTACGTTCTGGAGCTCAGGAGGTGAGCTGGATGACAATATCGTATAGAGTATTTCCGCTGTATTTATATTATTATTAATCTGAGACTGATAATTGTATATATCCAGTGACTGAATGTATGTGAATCTCTGATGTATATAAAATGTAATCGACAGAAATAGTATTCTTTTGTAAACAGTTATTATTTATTATTATATTTTATCCGCTGCGAATGTGATATGTTGTTGATTTTGTTCTTCTTCTTCTATCTCTTTCTTCTTTTTCATAACCATCTGAAAATTTCGGGTTCGAAAATTTCGGGCTGTTACATGTATGCTTGAATTGTTGAAACGAAATGAAAATTTTGGATTATCTTTTGTTTAAATTTCGGGGACGACATTCTTTTAAGAGGGGGAGGAATGTGATATTCCGGAATTTCAAACCCAATTTAAATGTGATAATCTTTTTATTAAGTTAATTAAAATTGATAAATTGATATCTTTAAACAATAATAATAATTGTGCTGTAAATATATTGGTTTTAATTGAAACTTAATATATACAAATGGAAACGGGTTTGTTAAAATTATATGTACATATCAAATTTGATTTTTAAATTGAATTTGAAATTTTATTTGAATTTGAATTGTTAAATTGAAATTCAAAATAGGGTTATTTATATTTTAAATCATACTTTGATTTTAAAAGTGTATTTCTATGATTTTACTTAGAATATAAAATTTGATTTATATTTATTTCTTTTAAGAAGAATTGATTTATAAAAATTAAAAATGTATTTAAAAATTAGAAAAAATTAATTATAAAAACATTTTAAAATCTATTTTGCATGAATATTACATATGTTAATTTGTGAAGCCCTCTTATAACATGTGTTAAGAGAATAATTATGTTTAGTGACAAGTGTCACATTTATAAATAATTTTCTTTAATTTTAATAAAATAAGCTTGTTTCATCTTCTACATCTAATCTTTCCATCTCATTTTCTAAAAGCATGAAAAATCACTACCGCAACTACAAATCTGAATTTCATCAAATTGTCACTCTTTCAACCAAGAATTTTAAAACAAGAATCCAAGTTATTTCAAACTCCCAAATCTGCAAAATAGAAAACAAAAGAAAATTCTGTAAAAATCAAGTTCCAGTAAAAAATCAAATTCCAGTATAAGCAAATCCAAAGCTCTCCTCGGTTTCAAATCTTAAGTGTTGATTGAATTCAAGTTGAACGCAAACAAAAGCAACTTCATCAGGCATTTCCAAGTTTTAAAAATCTACAGTCCATTTTTCCAGAATTCAAATTTTTGGGTCCCTGCTTGAAAAAAAAATACAGGTGAGTAAATTTTTATTAAGAAAATTTAAGTAAATAAATTTATGCATGTGAATTTCTGTGATGTTGGATGTCATGCATGTATATATATAGGTGTAATCTTTATGTATATTTAGTATTTAATTGTGCATGTTTGAAACTGCCTGATACTTCTCTGTTTCCCGAATTACAGAGTAAAAACTAAAACAAAAATTTTAAATTTCCATTACAAATCACTGTTAGGCTTGAATCTTCAAATGCAGCATGTTTATTTAAACATAAATTAAAGTTTAAAATTTTATTCGAATAGAATTTGTTTGAAAATCTTCTGAAACCAAGATGATATAGTAGGAAATTTAATAATATGTTAAAATCAAATATTGTAGTTTGTTGATTCAATTTTATATCTTGAATCAACTCGGTGAAACATGATTTTTAAAACAAAAATCATGATTTTTAGTTTGGTTTTGGGGTAGTAATTTTGTGATGACCAGAAGTTGTGTTTTGGGCAAATTCTGGTGGACGTAGGAGTTATGGTGGTCAGGGCTTCAACTGGAGGAGGAGTGAGGATGGGTGGTCACGGCAAAAATGATCGGAGGTGATCTCGAACGTTGAGGTGGTCGGACGACATGAGTTTAGGGTTTAAGCCCTATGATTGATCGCGTCTGGAAATTTCGTGACTGGAAATTATAGGGTGGATCAAGTTGCGTAATATTTAGGGGATAGTTGTGTGGGAGGCATGCGGTGTCGTGGCCGGAATTTCATGGCGAACGATGGTCGGCATCGTGGGATTGAGGGGTTTTCAGGCGAAGTGTTGTTCTAGGTGATGGTTGCGAACTGCTTCGATTTTGATTTGGGTCGCGTGATGGATGGTCAGGGGTTGGAGTCGCATCAGTGATCGATAGGGAGCTTGCGCGCGGTGTAGCTGGTGGCGGCGGCGGTGTTGGTGAGTCGTGCACGTGTACGGTGTCTTTGGTTGTGTCAGTGGGAATGGTGTTGGGGTAACTCGAGTTGATGATCGAGTAGAGGAGGTTCTGGCTCGCGTTTTTACACGGGGTGATGTTGTAGTTTGCTCGTGCCTGGGTTCGAGAGTGTTGTTTCTTCCATATTTCAGTGTAATTTAAGTTTAAACATTAAGCTAAAAGAAATAGGGAAGGAGGAAGAGGTATGGACCCAAGTTGGTCTCGAGTTAGTCGGGTTGAACCCATAGCTAGTAATGTTTTAAAAAGGTTTTCAAAACTTTGTTTTAAATTTTAAAATATAAAATTTATTTAAATTGCTTTATGAAAATGTTAAACTATTTAATTTAAAGTAATTTATACTTGATAACTAAATTTAAAATGATTTTGTATTCTTTTAAATTTAGCTTTTAAAAAGTAATTAAGTTTAAACAAAATGGAAATGTTTTTAATATGTAATAATGAAATTGATTTGTTGAAAGTTAATTAAGTTTTTATGGGTAAAGTTTACTTTAATTAATAAAGTAATTAAAGTTAAATTAATTAATAATTTTAGATTAGTTAGTTTATAATTAATTAGTTATGGATTAATTAATGGATAATTAAGAATTAAATTAAAATTAATAGATAATTAATTAAATAATTAAAGGTTAATTAATAAATGATTAGTAATTAATTAATTAAGTGATTAGTGATTAATTAATTAATGATTAAGAATTAACTAATTAAATAATTAGAGTTAATTAATTAAGTAATTAAACATCAATTAATTTATAATTAATAGTTAATTAGTTAGTGATTAAGACTTAATTAATTAAATAATTAAGGTTAATTAATTATAATTAATTAAGTAATTAAGATAAACTAATTAAGCAATTAATTAAGATAAATTAATTAAGCAATTAATTAAGATTAATTAATTGTAAATTAAGGGTTAATTAGTAATTAATTAAGGAATGATTAATTTTTAATCAAGTTTTAATAATGAATAATTAGAGATTATTAATTTATAACTAAAGGATAATTAATTAATTAATTAAAGATTAATTAATTGATAATGAGGGTAATTAAGAAGTGATTAATTAATTAAATGATTGTGATTAATTAATTAATGATTGGTTAAGCAAGGTAAAGTGATTAATTCTTAAGTAATTAATTTAATTTGAATTAATTAAATTAATTATAATATGAATTAGAGATATGCTTGCTTAAGGATGATAGTTTTGAATTGAATGTCTGGATTTGGTTGATATCTGTTGAATGATAATCTGAGATATTCTGTGATGAAATATTATATCTGTGATAGATGTTTGTTATTATCTGTGGATAATGCTGTGTGGATTCAATGTTTAAAATTGAATTGAATTGTTCAAACCTTAAACAACTTGGCCTTTAAAACAAGTTTGGATTTCGATGAGACCGGGATCGGGAATCAAGTTTGATTTTTCGAAAACCACATCGATCCAAGTTAAACGTTAGGTCGTGACATCTCAAAGTAAAGATCGAGATGGAGTTTCAGAGTGCAAGGGTTATTGTCGTTAACACTGAGGGTGATTCCAAAATGAGTGTAACGAAATAATGCCTTCGGTTTCGTTCGAACCGGGAATGAACTTGTATGGATTGAATGCTTTCAGCACATCGTCAGGTGGACGATGAGCATTCTAAGAGATCTGTTCTATAAAGGTAATTGTAGCCTCAAACCTCATCAACCGGGAATGGCTAAAACAGGGAAGGTGCAGCAAGGTTAAGTGGGTCATGCCCAAGTAGCACGAGATTTACCCCTGTTAGAAGTCCCTTATTATTTCAACTGTGTGGGCAGTTGTTGGCCACAACTGCGGGGTTGTCTAATTCGGAGCTGTCCAGTAAGGGATGGTTCCGGCCTTGTGTTGCAGGGGAGTTAGGGTGGCTCCTAGGTACGGTGATCTAGGCCCCGTACTGTGACAGGAGGTACCCCAGTAGCCCTGCCATTGTATGGAATCCAAAATCCAATAAGTACCTACGGTTTTGATTGTATTACCCTCTTTTATGGCTAGTAGCTGGAATTTAATAATATAACAATTTTGGCTATTTTCTATTTACTTGAAAACCCTAGACCCTATTATAATATCACTGGATTTCCTATCAAATGCTTTGGTTAGCGTAAGGTAAAAACTTACCCGTATTTATGTGTGGGGAGTCTTACGTGATACCTTTGGTTTTCAAATGATTTTAAAGTTAAACAACTTTAACCTGTTTACTCACACCAGACCCATGTCTAACCCGGAGTTTATTTTGTTTTTCATAAACTCTTGGGTACTCAAATTTTTATGGGTAGCCAAGTGATCAGGTTGGAACCGTCAAATGTTTTGGAAGCTGGAGCTGGAGTCCAGACGTACTTATCTATCTCTATCCGCTGTAGTGACATTTTGATGTTGTATTTTGGGTTGTATGGTTTGGCAGACCCATATAAATGTCTAATGTATTGAAGTCGTATTATTTTGTGTACTCTGATATGCAAAACTATGTAATGAATATGTGTAATATTATATTTTGTTCCGTTTCCGCTGTGAGATTCTGATGATTGTTGTTCTTCTTTTCTTTCTGTCTTTTCTATTTCTATCTCTTTCTTTTCCTATTGATGATACGTCTTTTTATGGAATGAAAGCTGGGTCGTCACAAAAGGAGATTGATTTGGCTAATTATCAATAGGGATAAATACATAAGGTGATGTATATTATTCTATCCTCATAGTGATTTGATCCAGATTCGAACATAGAATTTCGAGATAGTACATCAATCCGAGCTAGGATATGGATTTTTGATTGGTTCTGGAATTTCTCTATAATAGCCACGACTATGCAAAGAGAATGATAGTTTTTGATCAAGAAACCAAATCTGAGTTTGCATTAGGAAGTCGGGTGGACGATACTAGTTCGGAAGTGAAATTGTGTGATCGAGTGAGCGATCAGATTCGATATTGCGCACGGATGGTATATGTACATTATACGTGCATAAATGAAATAGATGCTGAAATTTTGAGAGAAATGGAAATGATTTTTGAGGTAAATTCTAAGAAATTTTTTGATGATTAAAGTGGAAGTTGAATATCTGTTATTGAAATTTACGTTTTGGAAAGTAAGTATTATGGTGAATAATTTATAAGAGAAATCAAATTTTAGAAATTTGATTTGGTATAAAAAAAAGTTATATATATCTGTTATATAAGATAAATCTCCCCTTGTTGAATCTATAGCAAAAAAAAGGATTTTTGATAAGTATTTGAAGTATAAAAAAGGAATTTATACAAGTATGAAGTGATCCAAAGATTTTCAAAGTTATATATATTTATATATATATAAAGGATCTTATGAGAATGATTTTGGAAAAAGGTTTTAGAACCTATGGATTTTGGAAAGGCTTTTGATTTTTGAGAAAAATCAATTTTGGAAATTTGGAAAGCCTAGTTTGAGAATTATCGATTTTGGAATAATCGATTTCGAGAAAAGGAGATTTATATGGGATTCATACTAGGTGTATGATTTGGAAGATACTATATGTGTATAGTATAATGTGTTTTGAAAATGGCTCTGGAGATAAAAGCGCTCCCTTGAAAAGAATTTCTTAGGAGTACCATATGTTGGTACTGCCTTGAGCCCCAAGGGGGAGGCTCTAAAGTGGATCCTGTGAGGAAGTCCGGACAAACTAAAGTTGCTGAGGATTATTAGGTAGCGGAAGTCGAGGGCGTTGACGCCTACAGAGGCATTTAGGTTATGCTGTGACAATAGTGTAACTCGATGTCGCTATGATCTACTGTGGACCATTGCAGAAATCGTATGGAGGTGAGTGTCAATGGTCTACGTTTGATTTTGCCGGGAAGGCAACGTAACATCGGTAGACTGCTTTCTATGGTCGAGGGGAGAAGTTTCATTCTTATGGCAGCGAAATTCGAGGGTGTTGATGCCTAGTTATAAAGGTTTTTGCTGTGATGGCAACGTAACCCCAGATGTAGTTGCGATCTGTAGCGAGTTCCATGGCGTAATCGAGGGGTGCGGAGTGCCTATAGTTATCTATGGATTTTGCCGGGATGGCAACGTAACCATCGGGTTAACTAGGACCATGGATGGGGGTGATGATTTCCAGAGCATTCCCACCGAAGATGATATCTTTATTTTCAAAAATGTTTTCTATATTTTCAGTAAATTATTTTCCATGTGTTTTCACTGGGTGTTGAAAATGGGTCTGCTAAGTACTTTTAGATTTTCAGTCCTACATCTGATCAACTTATGACCGAATTTCTGTGAGAACGAAGATGGACTTGTGGAAACATCGAGTTATAAAAATATTTTTATAAAACTATTTTGGTAATATTATATAGATTTTAAAGTGTTTAATAAAGATCAAAGAGTAATTTTTCTGATATTAAGCATTTTAATAAATTCTGGCTTCGTTCGTTTTCGAGGACGAAAAGATTCAAAGGGGGGAAGAATGTGATAACCCGGATTTATGTACAGCTGTTAATTTGTAATTAACAGGATTAAATTTATTAAAATACTGATTTATAAATTGAATAAATAAACCTGATAATAAATATATATACCTGGATATGTATATAGAAGAATCTGACTATAATAAATGCTGGATTTTAAATATTTGGATAGATATTTATTTGATAGTCTCCTAATATAATTACATAAAATTTATAAATTTAATTTGTGTTTGTTTAAATATATATATAAGTTGATTTTAAATTGGATTTTTAAATTTAATTTGAATTTAAATTTAAATTTGAATTTAAAAGGATATATATCTTAAATATATTTTGGAATTAAATATATGATTTTTTTTGGCCAAGCCAGCAGGGTTAAATGGCCCGTACCATATATTAGAAAAAAGAATTACAACGATCCATGGCATACCATCAGATCAAAGAAAAGAAAATACAACAGCAAAGAAATTACTGACTAAAGTTACAAAGGATGGAGTTGACAAGTGTATGCTAGGAAGTAGAAACACTTCTAAACACCCTACTATTCCTCTCCATCCATATAACACTCAAACACTTTTTCAAAACAAGCAGAAGCTTGGAGCTATTATGTGACTTCCATCTGGTTGCCTTGAAAATGTTATACCATTCCATTTTAGAATCTCTTAAGGGGTTCGGATAGTTAAGCATCTGCAGAACGGTTCCCCAAATATAGAAAGTAAAATCACATTCAAAAAATAAATGATGGACGGTCTCCTTGAATTTATGACAGAGAAGGCAAGTATCAACAAGAATAATACCCATCATCTTAAGTTTATCAAGCGTGTGCAAACCATTATTAATAATCTTCCATAGGAGTAAGTTCTCTTTAGGCACAGAACCAGCATTCCACACTCTAGAGTGCCAAGGAAATATAGCAGATTGTGAAGGAGGTTGCATATTGTGAAGGAGGAAATATATGATTTTATTCAGAATATAATTGGTTTTTATTTTTATTTTTTTTCTTTAAAGGTTTTTATTTATATAAATTTAGAAAAGTATTTATTATATAGGAAAATAAATATAAAAGCTTTAATTTAACATATAATAATAATTAAAAAAATGCATTTTTGCGAGTGTCTGATTATAAAAGCTTGTTATAACATATGTAAATTAGTAAAGGATTGTAGATGACAAATGTTAACTAATGTAACAAGTTTCATTTCTTTTTATTTTCATTTTCTTTAAATTTTAATAAATCCTAATTTACACTACATAAACTCCTATCTACTTTCTTCATTTCTTTTCCTATTCTTCATTTCAAAAGCAATAAACTCATAATCAAAACCTGTAAAGCAATCACCAAGTAAACATTTTAACAACTCAAGTTCAAAACCCTGTAATCAATTATCAAAGAAAGATCAAAAGCCAGTAAACCATTTCTCAAACCTGGAAATTTATTCAATCAGCAAATCAACTATATTTCAATCTAATCATCAGCAAACAAGCTTCAACCTATAATCTGAAGCAACAATAAAGGATTTCCAGTTCCTAATTCAAGCAACTCAAGTTTCTAGTTAATCAAGTTTAATCATTTTTATTCCAGTTTCAAGCATGTGTTTCAAGCCCTCTAATTCATCTTCTAACTGTGAGTAAACAACTGTTATTTTTAAAAGTTTTAAATCTGTTTAACCTTAACGCATGCAGTAAACTTGAGTATTAAATTCGTGATAATGGTTTGCATGTTGATTTAGTGATTATATGTGTATATGTATATGGATATCTCTGTGAGTATAACAGTGTTCACTCTGTTCTTGAATTTATGGATGCTAATATAATTCTAAAATCATTTTTTCTTGCTCTGATTAGTTTTAGATTTGGTTGTTTAAGCAAAATTTGTTTAAAATAACAAGGTTTAAATTTTAAAAATATATAAAGTAAGAATTGAAGATAGCATCAACCAGGACATAAATATTACAGTGATAATTTGATTATATCAAAATTTCAACATGAATAAATTGAAGATTTATGTTCATAATCTGATGTGTCTATGAAAACTAGGATTTTTAAAATAAAAACCATAATTTTTAGTTGAGTTTTTTATGTGCATTTCTTAGATGATCATAAAATGGGTTTTGGGCTATTCCTGGTAGCCGGAGGACTCTGGGTGGTCGGGGTTTTTGTCGTAGCTAGCATGGCGATCGGGAATGTCGGGAAAATGTTTAGAGGGAGGATTGATCATCGTGGCGACGGCGATTGGTCGAACTAGGGTTTAGGTGGGTTTGAACTCGAGGTCGGGAATCTTCGTTGCTACGGCGTCTCTGGGTGAACGAGCTTCACCAGAATTGGTGAAATGGTAGCGTGAAAGACCGGTTGTGTATGGCCAGAGTTCCTGAAGATCTGGTGGTCGGTGTCGGCGGTTCGAGGAAATTTTCAGGCGAAGGGTTAGTACCAAGTTGACCTGAGGAGCTCGGTTTCAATTTGAGCGGTGTGGTGATGAATTGGTGGTCGAAATTATTAGTAGGGTTGATTGTCGATGAGTGGAAAGTGACGGCGATGGTGACGGTGGTGTCCATCACCGGTGCACGTGCACGCGGTGTCTCTGGTGACTGTTTTTTGTTTTGTAAATTTCCTCGGTCGAAGCATGGGGAAAGAGATGTTGGGCTTAGAGTTGATGCGGGGTCGTGAGTGTTATAACATAACAGTTTTTAAATTGTAATCTAAGTTCAAAAAAAAAGATGAAGGAAGGAAGAAAATTTTAGAAATACGGATTACGGAACTTAAGGCTAGAATTAATACTATAGGGGGGTGAATAGTGTTTAAAGGAATTGCTAAATCTTTTTGAGTTTATATTAATTTGAACACAAATGTATGCAATATTCAGACATAGATATGATCACAGAATCAAACACAGATGTAGAAATAAAGTAAAAGCAATAAACGAAAGAACACGTTGGATTTTACACTGGTTCGGAGTTACCCTACATCCACTCTCGCACACAAGTACGGATTTCCTTTCAAAAGCAATTTTTACAATTACACCCTCGATTTCAAGTCCACGAGGTACACCACTCCAGATTCATAATCCTCTAGGAAGAGATACTTAATTTTACGGGCAGCAAGTTCACCCAATTGATTTCACGGGCTACAATCACACCTTTTCTCGCTTGATTGATTTCACAGGCTACAATCACACCTTTTCTCACTTAATTTATTACAAAGAAGCCAATATCTCTGAATAGCACTGAGATCTTGTTGAGATAGTGACAGAGAATCAAATCAGAGTTGATCTAGTTAGATTTAATGGTGACTTCGGCAGAGTAATGGTAAAAAAATATATAAAGAAATGTGGAAGAAGAAGAGGAGTGAAAGCAGATAAAATATAAATCTAAAATTCGTTTAAAACTGCCTCTATTTATGGTAGAACAACAGCCATGTCCATTCGTGAAAGGATATGACGAATAGACACTTCTTTTGAAATTCAAATTTTTGAAACAAACTGCCACCTTGTCGACAGAGGTACCTAGGGGTTGTCAACAAGCCTATGGTACTTTTGGTGATTTTTTTTTCTTTGAAAATAACTTCTATCTTGTATTAACACTATTTTTAAACTTTATAAATATATTTAGCTATAGTTAAAATACATAAATAAGTATAGAGAATAATATTTTGGTATATACAAAATTCTACTATATATTTAAATCTAAGTATGAATATTAAAAGTTAAATATATTATAATTAAAAGATATTTTGAAACCAAGGATAATTTGATTTTGAAGATAAAGATTATTTTGAGGCTAAAAGTATTTAAAACCAAGATAGATATTTTTGATTCTTTTAAAAGGAAGGTTTTGATATAATTTTGAAAACAAGATATAATTTTGTAAAAACATTTGAATAAAAGTTAGTGGATACAAAACAATGTTCCACTAGATTTTTCGTAGGTTCCATCCTACTTAGGGTTCCATCCTCTTAACAAGCTCGAAGTGGATTCCATTCCATGAATAAATTGGATTTTAAGATGCCAGTGCTTTTCTAGGGTTTTAACAAAATTCCTAATTAAATTACTTATTATTGGAATCTTGAACTCTTGATAATCTTGATACTCATGAGTCTTCAATCTTAATATCTTGAATCTCTATACTGTATAGTCTTCATTCTTGGTACATGCATGGTTAAATTCTGCATATACATATATATCTAAACTACAATGTTAGTATTTATATTTTATAATCTTATTCTAAGGTTGTTGTCATCAAAACCATCTCCTTAGGAACTAATAGAAAAATCTCGGGCAAGTCTCGAGTGGGTATCGGGTTTAACCCGAAGCAAGATTTATAACAAGGTTTTGAAAAGTTTTTTATAAAAAAAAGCACGGTTTTGAATTAAATTAATTTGGTTTTAAAAACTTTTCTTAAATAAATTTTCTTTTCTATATATAAATGTTTTCCTTAACATGTGATTAGGAATTATATGATTTGTTTAACTTGTTAAGTTAATCTTGAAGTTATTTTTAAGACTAAATTTGTAAATATAATTAAGTGTTTGATAAATGTTTTAAAAACATGTGATTTGGTAATTAATAAAGGAAATGATTTATCTTAAAAGTAATTAAGGTTTTGATAATTAATGTGGCAATTAAGGAGTAATTAATTTATTTAAATTAATTAATGATTAAGAATAAATAAATTAATAATTAATTAAGGATTATAAGTTAATTAATTTGTAATTGAGGGTTAATAGTTAGATAATTAGAGATAATTAATTGGTGATTAGGGATTAATTAATTATTAATTAGAGGTTAATTAATGTGAGTAATTAGTTAAATGATAATTACTTAATTAAAGGATTATTTTGTTAAGGGTTAATTAATTCAATTAATAATTCAAGGTTAATTAATTAAGGATAATTAACCAATGGAATAATTACTTAATGAAGGTAATTATGGATGATTAATTTTGATAGATAATTAAAGGATGATTAATTGATGGTTGTAATTAATTAATGTTGAGTAAGCAGGATTTAAAAGCAATTAAATTAATTATAAATGGTTCAATTAATTTATCTTGCTTATAGATGATTAAGATATATTGAATATCTTAGATTATTTGATATCTTTGATATGTGATTTGGGATGCTTTGTGACATGAGATATTTTGGTTGAACTGTGACATTATCTATCTGAGATGAATTGTTGTGTGAATATGAAATCCTGAATATAAATTGTATTGTTTAAACTTAAACGATTTGGCTTAAAGATGACATTAGAATCGAAGAGACCGAGGTCGGGTGTCAGAAAATACCCGAAACCACTTCGATATGTAATCTACAATAATTCCATATAGATTTTTTTTAATTAAGCAGACTGGAATGGAATGAACTAAGTAATATGAACATTTAACCTGAGAACTAAATCTTATTTTATATATTTTTAAGAAAAATAAAGTTATAAATAAAATTTTATAATTTACATTTTAAAACTAAACTTAAAATTTTAAAGTTTTCAAAACATATTATTTTCAAAATCTAAATTTTTACACATATATATAAAATAAACATTATATTATAGTTTAAAATCAATATTTATCAAACTTATATATTTCCTTTCAAAACTCTGAAAATCATTTAAAATAGACCAACGGTGTCCATGTATAGTTTTTTAACCTAAGGTCAAGTGATATGGATATTTATCATTTCAATCCGAAATAATTTAATATTTACGGGTATATATCATTTCAACCCGCAATCCCAAATTTAAAATCAATAAAATTGATTGGATTTATCATTTCAACCCGTAACGATTTTTCCCTAATCAATAAGATGGTTTGGATATGTATTATTTCAACCCATAGGGAATTCTAACTGACAGGAACTTGCAGTGAAAATATATAATAACATAAAATTACATATATCAATGACAGGCATATATACTTCTACTTAACCATTTAAATGAAATATAGATAACATGTTATGATGTCATATGTCAATTTATATAGGCAAACAATTGCAGACGATGGCATATCATATTTAACATTAAATAACTTGACAATTCAAATTTAATAGCATATATCAATCATCATTTCAGGTAAATTAAATTTACTAAATATAAGAATGTTAATCGTAAGTGATTGTGTAACGGTCCGAAGGTTTCCGACCTCGAAAATTGACACTAATACGTACACTGTACAGAGTGCCGGAAATACCAGGCTTTTAGGGCTTAGAAGAGAAAAGAGATAGAAGAAGAAACAAAAACAATAGCGTGGAATCTCACAATCGCAGCGAAAAAATATAATATACAAATAGCAGCATTTATACGAAGAAAAGCTGTAACTATCAATCGACATACAAGATACCAAAGTACAACCATCAACAATAAATCTGGACAGTCATGATAACTTGCCCTAAATAATGACCATGGTGTCTATAATACATAGCGGAATATAATCAATACGGCTCTGTCATCCGACTCGTCTTTTGAGTTCCAAAAGCGTCCGAACCTGAAATCTGTAACACTCGATCGGACTCGAGCATTACAATAAAGTAACACCCGAGTCAGGCTGGAAACCAGCGTGAGTAAACACATTTAACTTGTAGTACTTGAGTTCTGAAAATCCTTTGAAACCAAGGTAACTCGTACAAAGTTACGAGTTTTATCTGATTATAACCAACCGCTTTTACGGCAATCCATCGATATTGAAATACTGTCTATGTACAGTTACTTATCTAATATAATCAAATTTTCTTAATTTATTCCATTCCAGCCTATAAACTTTATAATCAAAAACCATATGGGTTTGTAGGGATTTTTAAATCGACGTGGTTCCGAATATCACTGATATCCGACCCCGACCTTTCAAATCAAAGAAATAAATTTAAAAGGGTAAATTGTTTAAATTAAACAATTTATATTTAGGTGATCATATCATTTATGGTAATTTACTACAGATGTCTAATTTCAAATAAAACATATCACCACCTAAATCTCATCATTTTAATTTGCTTAACCATTTGTTGGCACAGACAAGAATAATTCGAAAGTAAATATCCAATAGAATTAGGCCGAGGTATAGATCGTTAACTAAATTAACGATCTATAACAATATCAATCAATTCACATCCGAATTTTGGTAACTTACTTAACTGAGTCCAATTATATTCTTATTCCGAATTTATTACAAATTTAGAGGAATTATAAAATAATTTATCACAAGTTAATTAAAAATTAAACGCTTTATTTGATATCCAACATTGTTAATTTATATAAATCTTGAGTAAATTAATAATATAATTAATTACCCATTCTAATTACAAAATATCATTACTTTAAATTTTCGAAATTAAATGACAATAAATTTCCAGTAGAAATAAAGAAGACATAAACTTCCATATTGTTTGCGCCAAAGTTGGTCACAAACCCCAAATGTCATGAAAGCACCAGTATATGAACACGAATCACAGATTCAGGTAATGTAGAGAATGAAAAATGAAGAATAATAACTTAAAACGGAAAGAAATAGACAGAGACACGGGATTTATAGTAGTTCGACTATCTCCGGCCTATGTACACTTCATAATTTAACCTTTTATTGACTTTCCTTACTGATTACAACTGGTTACAGCTGATTATAGTGATGAAATTCGAGTACAACAACAGTCTTGTAGTGCAAAAATGTTTCCGGCAAAGTCTGGACGTCGGATAGCCAAAAAGAGGTCCTTTTTCTATAGGCTTTAGGTTGCTATTTATAGGTGCTCCTTGCAAATATCTCGCTCAAACTTCAGTAGACCTCCTCTGGCACGTGAGTCGGCCCACGCGATTGATCCCAGGTGAGTTCGACTCGATCCGTGATCGATATGAACAAATTTTGTATCGATCAAGATTTTATCCAATCGAGTTGAAATTTGGCATGAACATTCCTTAGGTCATACATAAGTTCCTGTGGAAATTTTATAGCATTTGGACCTATGGATTGGGAGATATGATCGATACAAATTGGAGTCTTGTTGGTTCGCATCAATCGATTCGCATGGATACCTGATCGTATCGATGTCCTACATGTGCGCGCTGATGACATGGCCTTATCTTCAGGGCTTAATCCATTCTCCAAGCCGCCTTGAACGCTTCTTCTTTCGAATCGTGCTTATTCTTCGTTCGCATCCAGGCTTCGTAACCACTTATTCACATCCATCTGTATCCATCAATTCATATCGATCGGTTGCTTCCTTGTTCGTATTGATCAGGCTATTGCCATGGATCGATACGAACAAGACCGATATGAGTTCTGCCTTCGTGTCCATTTAAATTGATATGAAATCTTCGATTCGAACACTATCGACTCGAACCCATGTTGATCGATATGAAAAGTATCGATTCGAAGTATACTGCTATGCTCCATCCTGGTCGATACGAAATAATGGAGTTGAACAAACCATCGTGAACCCATCTATTCAATCCAAATCCATATTCACCGAGTCGAGACACATCGTACCCCTCTCCTTGATCGATACGAACAGTGTGTTCGTATCCCTATCGAATTATTCTGCACGACAGATACGAACGACTTGTACGTATCCATGTCGATCGATACGAACGACATGTTCGCATACATGCCGATCGATACAAACTCGTATCGATTCGATCGAAAACATCACTGCACAAGCATCCATCAATTATCTTGAGTAAATGAACTCCATTTGGTTTGAAATTTGAAACATAACCTCTCCTAGCCTCGGTCTTCATTCCCATTCGATCCCGCCTTGGTTGGAGCTCGATCAAATTTTGATGACATCTATCATAGCCTTATTTCCAATCGATTTCCAATCCTAATATCTATCATTTCTAGTCAATTTATAGATATTCTGACCTTGACCAAAAGGCGGGATAACATTTGCCCCCCCCCCCTTCCAAAACATACCTTGTGATAAGAAGATGTGTTTTGAATAGTCCCGAATGCGATATCCGAAGTCCATATTCTGTCTATAGCCATACAGCCCGATTCATAATCCAATTCATTACCAAGCCATACCACCCAAGTGCATCGTTCTTAACTGCTCTGAATCGATGTCTGATTCCCAATCCAGAAACCAAAGCCATAGCCAATTCCATATCCAATAACCAACAACCGAATCCAGGACCTCTCGGGGTCGATATCCAAATCCTCTTTTCGTTCATAGCCGATATTCATATCTGTAACCTCTCCTGGTTCTTGCCAAGCGTAATCCACACTCAGCGACCTGTACCAAGCAATGCCTTGGTATTCATGGTCCAGTGTCCCTAGATGATGTGTAATGCCATAGGTTAAGTCCTAAGCCGAATCCTAGTCGCTCTGGACCCTTGCCAAGCATAGTCCATACTCGACGACCTGAAATAGTAACCGATAATATAGGGCCTAAGTCCTAGGCCGAATCCTGGTCTCTTCGGACCCATGCCAAGCATAGTCCATACTTGATGACCTGAATAAGTCGATTCGCCACGTTCGGACAAAGCGACTTACACCTTACCAGGTATAATCTATACCCGACAACCATTTACCAAAAAGCAGAATAAAAATCCAATCCAAATCAAATCATAAAACCAAAAATCCATGCCAGAAATCCAACTCAACATCCAAACCAGAAAACAATCAACCAAACAAAATTCCAAACCAGGAAACAAACAAAGTCAGGAGTTCAAACCAAACTTCAAAACTAAACCAGAAAAACGAGCGTCCAATTCAAAACAAAAATAGATTTCACAAACCATGGCATCGCGGTTTATCATCATTCAAAGCATGCCTAGGAGCCATCTTCGTTCCCGTACATGAGTAAATGACTTGGCCATTTGCCTATAGTTTGCTACTTATTTCATATAATCCCGTTAGTTGATAACCAACCGACCATCATTCCTAGGTCTCGTGCCATCGTTGTTTGAGGTAGATGGTGGCTGCTCCTGTTCCACCACCGCATTCCGAGCCCCGACGTATTGTCGTAACTCGCCATTCCTTACATGCTCTTTAATTATATCCTTTAGATGCCTGCAGCTGTTGGTATCATGTCCGTCAAAATCATGGAAGATACAGTGCATTCCTGATGCCCTTTCACGTTCTGAGGGTTCTCTCCTTGCTGGCCTTTGGTAGGGAAGGCGATTCCAAATCTCTATGAATATCTGCTCTAACGTCTCGTCCAACCCTGTGTAAGTAGAGAATTTCGGCTCTTTCCACCGCTTTCTAGCTTTTCCCGTTTCATCATCCAGCTTCCTTTTTCCCTTTTCCATATCTTTGTCCGAGCTTCCGCTGGATGGACCTCCACCCTCAGCCGCGTTCACCTCCTTTAGTTTCATATCTGAACATGCATCTTTCTGCCGAAAGAATCTCTCCGCTTCGTGAAAGAATTCCCCGAGATCCATTGGCGGGTCTGGTATCGGAGACACTTTGAAATCCGAATTCTCTCTAACTCCTGATACTGCTGCCTTTAAGACCATCGATGGATCCAACCGATCCACCGAAGCAACAGCTGCATCGAACCGAGTTAGGAAAGGTCTGAGCGATTGATCTGTCCTTTGCATTACTGGTGTTAGTGTCATTACATTATTTGGCCTTTTGATATGAACCCGAAACTGCTTCAGAAACCTGTCAACCAATTCTGTCCATGTCCTGATAGATCACTCTTCCAACTGTTTGAACCACATAGCAGCTATATCCATTAAGTACAAAGGGAAACATCGGGCCATTACTTCCTCCGACGCCCCCAGCACTTCTATATGTTTTGTGTATCTCATCAAGTGATCAGTTGGATCAGCCTTGCCATTGTATACCTCTACCGTAGGTAGCTTGACCTCTGGTGGGTTTCGAGCCATTCTGATTTCACGAGTAAACGGACTCATGTTTACCCCTTCCAGATCTCTGTTTGTCAATCCTCCACGCATAGTTCATCTAATAATCTCAGCCAATCCAGCGTTGTCCGTCAAGGGTTGCCCCCTCTCTTCCCCTCCCCCCGAGTCCTCGAGGGAATTCCGGCACCTACTCTTCATCACGTGCTCCTGTATTCCTGTCAGCATCTTGTTGTGCGGTGTCACCTAGAATTTCTCCATGAATTAGTCCATCATTACAAGGTGGTGTGCCCTCGAGCCTGGATCCATCCAGATTAGCAGGTGTGTGTTGATTAGGGATTGCGCCTTGTTGAGCTACTCCGTTTGATTGCCTCGGGTCCTCCTGCTCCAGCTTTGTGGATCTGAACTCCTGAAGCTCCAGCTATTCTTGTTTGTCCAAACTGTCTGAGGAGGATCTACATCATTTCTTCTTGCCTTTTTAGAAACTCTTCAAGCGTTGCTCCCATCATCATCTCTATTCGTCTTAGGTGATGAAAATTGAAGTTCGATTGGCCCCTGATGAAGCCTCCTGGCTTCTTTGATGCAGACTTCTCTCTGTTCTTTGTCTTCTACTCGATTGCCTTGTCATGGTTTTTCATATCTGATCCTTTAGCCATTCAAATCTAAACTCCAGATCTGGTATAGCGGGCGTAGTTCCTTCTCAGTGAAAGCACCAAAGTGTTTGCGCCAAAGTTGGTCACAAACCCCAAATGTCGTGAAAGCACCAGTATATGAACACGGATCATAGATTCAGGCAATGTAGAGAATGAAAAATGAAGAGTAATAACTTAAAATGGAAAGAAATAGACAGAGACATGGGATTTATAGTGGTTCGGCTATCTTCGGCCTACGTCCACTTCAAAAGTTAATCTTTTATTGACTTTCCTTGCTCATTACAACTGATTATAGCTGATTATAGTGATGAAATTCGAGTACAACAACAGCCTTGTAGTGCAAAAATGTTCCGGCAGAGACTGGACGTCAGACAGCCAAAAAGAGATCTTTTTTTCCGTAGGCTTTAGGTTTCTATTTATAGGTTCTCCGTGCAAATATCTCGCTCAAACATCGGGAGACCTCTTCTGGCATGTGAGTGCGCCCACGAGATCGATCCCAGGTGAGTTCGACTCGATCCGTGGTCGATAGGAACAAATTTTGTATCAATCAAGATTTGATCCAATCGATCTGAAATTTGGCATGAACATTCCTTAGGTCGTACATAAGCTCCTGTGAAAATTTCATAGCATTTGGACTTATGGATTGGGAAATATGATCGATATGAATTAGAGTCTTGTTGGTTTGCATCGATCGATTCGCATCGATACCTATTCGTATCGATGTCCTACACGTGCACACTGATGACATGGCCTTATCTTCAAGGCTTGATCCATCCTCCATGTTGCGTTGAACGCTTCTTCCTTCGAATCGTGCATATTCTTCGTTCGCATACAGGCTTCGTAACCACTCATTCGCATCCATCTGTATCCATCAATTCATATCGATCAGTTGCTTTCTTGTTCCTATCCATTAGGCTATTGCCACAGATCGATACAAATAAGACTGATATGAGTTCTTCCTTCGTATCCATTTGAATTGATACGAAACCTTCGATTCGAAGCATGCTCCCATCTCCATCCTGACCGGTACGAACACTATGGACTCGAACCTATGTTGATCGATACGAATAGTATCGATTCGAAGTATACTGCTACGCTCCATCATGGTCGATACGAAATAATGGAGTTGAACAAACCATCATGCGCCTATCTATTCAATCCAAGTCCATATTCACCTAGTCGAGACACATCGTACCCCTCTCCTTGATCGATACGAACAGTCTGTTCGTATCCCTGCCGAATTATTCTCCATGATGGATACGAACGACTTGTTCGTATCCATGCTGATCGATACAAACGACATGTTCGCATACATGTCTATCGTCGTATCAATTCGAACGAAAAATCCCTACGCAAGCATCCATCAATTATCATGAGTAAATGAACCCGTTTGGTTTGAAATTTGAAACATAGCCTCTCCCAGCCTCGGTCTTCATTCCAGTTCGATCCCGCTTTAGTTGGAGCTCGATCAAACTTTGATGACATCGATCATAGCCTTGTTTCCAATCGATTTCCAATCCTGATATCTATCCTTTCTAGTCAATTTATTGATATTCCGACCTTGACCAAAAGGCGGGATAACACACACACTATATATATGTATATATATATATATATCAGTTTACTTTTTCTTCTCTTTCCTTTTCTCTTATTTTTTTCCATTCTTTTCTTTCATTTTCTTTATTTTTCGTTTCCTTTATTTTTCCCTTTTCCTCTTTTCTTTTCTTCATTTCATTTCCTTTTTTCTTTTTCTTATTATTATATTTTCGTTTCCTTCATCTTTTTTTTCCTTAATTTTTTTTCCTTTTTTTATTCTTTCTATCCTGGTCCAACCCAGCCCATACTCCATCCTTCCCTTTTCTTGTTTTCCCAGTTCCTTATTCCCTTTCTTCTTTCATTTCGCTTCACTTCCCTTCAGCCATTTGAGAACCACCACCATGCACATACGCACCTTCCCCAGTCACCCAACTACGCCACCAAACCCACACAAGTTACCCTTGACCACGTGACTTCACTCAACCACCTGGAATTGCCACAACCACCCCCGATCAAAATTTGATCCTGACCAACGCTTGGAATGACCATATCCACCAACAAAAACCCTTACGCCTCACCACCACAACCACCCACCACTGATGAAACTCCACCGAAACAAGCGCCACATCCCTCTCCTCCTTTTCCCCATGGTGCACCCGCCATCGTCTCTCCACACTCCCCACCATTCACCTCGAACCGAAGCCAAACAATCACCACCACCAAGCATTAAGTCTCCTCCGACCGACCACCATAAGACAAGGGAAATTGCCGCGACATTTTTCCTCTATCCCAATTACCCCACCCTCCTCCAGGCTGAAAAATCTAACCACGATAATGACCCAGCCATCAAAAATCGATCAAAAGCCCTCTTCTAATCAACCCCCTTTATCTTGTGAGATGCTGGCTTAAAAATCATCAAATCACTTGCAAAATTCATGATTTTAGTAACTGTTACATTCATGAAAGCAATTGATTAAATCGTGATATTCAAAACCAGTTCATTCCTAGGTTGCTTACTGTAAAAATACATTTTTCACTGTTTTTACTAGATAATATTTCATGAAACCATTTTTAAAATAAAGAAAAATCAAAAACAAACAATTTCTCTTTAAATCGCATGATCTAAAACAATTTAGAGTGAGGATGGAGATTTTTGAAACTAACATACACTTTCAGCATATACAGGACAGGGATAAAGATGAAGTACAGACTTGGGTTCCTCTGGTTCTAACCTTAGTACACATTCATAAACAAGTATACATATATTCTAGTTCAAGCATATATATCAACAAATCACAACATTCATGTCCATGTATAGGTTACAGAACATAAGGGTTAGTTTTACTCACCTTCTTTCTTTTGAACAGAGCAGTGTTTCTATTTACTTCTTCCCTTTTTTTTAAAATGTTTGCTTGCTTTGGTTTGATCCTCCCGTGCTTAAATTGTTTGATTTTACTTAAGTTGTAATGGAAGTATTTTTCTTCTTTTTACTTTAGCTAGTTCGAATGAATGTAAATAATGAGGCAAGGCAGTGTTATTAATAAGAGGAAGTATGCAATAGTTTCTTGTGCACAGTAATTCTTTTTTTACATTTTGTTTATATATTTTATCTTGAAAATGACCTGATTTGATTTCCTAAATTCCAATGATTTGATTAAAAGATAATTTGATTTATTATGTGGATTAGATTTGTATGTGACTTGAATTTGAAACGCATTTATCACAATGTTTCCCTTTGCTTATACATATCTTTTTATATATGTACATATATCTTTATCTTCTACATGTTCTTATGCTTATATATATTTACATATATCTACATGTTTACATATTTATTTACTTACATATCATATACATACATTTCTACTTGTACATATTCTCATATACATTGCTTTATGTATATTTCATCATTATATATATATATATATATTCACATTTATATAAATTTTCAAATATATTATTTCATATGTGCATACATTCATATACTTGAATATTGATAAACTTGTATGTATATTTTCCAACATCATAAAGCTTGTATCTATATATTTATGGATATTTTATCTTAATTTAAATGGTGGGGTATATATATTATTTATTTTCTATAAGATTTATCATATTCAGAGATTTTATAATTCAATATTTATAGTTTTCAAATCAATTTATATATTCACATATTTTTAATATCAGAAAAACTTAGTTATTTGACCAATAAAAATTAATATCCAATTAATTAAAATCTTCTAATTACCCAATTAAAATATGTTAAAAATCTGAGTCGTTACATTTCTCCCCCTTAGAAATTTTCGTCCTCGAAAAGAAACGAAGCGAGAATTTTAATTTTTGATGTTTATTACTAGTCAAATCATACTTTAAACATTTAACCCTTTACTCTTTTATTATAATATTTTAAAACACTTTTAAAACTACATAACATTACCAAACTAGCTTTATATAAAAATACTTTTCATAACTCGATGTCTAAACAAGTCCATCCTTGTTCTAACAGAAATTCAGTCATACGTTGATCGGGCGTAGAACTGAAAATCCATAAGTACATAGTAGACCCGTTTTCAACACCCAGTGAAAATACTTGAAAAACATTTTGCAAGAATGCTATGGAAATCATCACCCCCTCCATGGATCACAGTTAGCACGATGATTGCATCGCCATCCCGGCAAAATCTATAAGAAAACTGTATACATCCGCACCTCTCGACTTTCGCCATGGAAACTACAACAGATTGCAGCTACACCTAGGGTTGCATTGTCGTCACAGCAAAAACCATGTAACCGTAGGCATCAGCGCCACTCGAATTACGCTGCCAAACAAAACTTCACCACGTAGATCACAAACTACACCAGTCGAGTCCCAATGTAGCCTGTAGGCACTCTTGCCACACGACTTTTGCTATGGACCACATAAATCGCAATCTACCGATGTTACGTCGCTCTTCCAGCGAAATCAAACGTAGATTTTAGGCAATCACTGCCCCTTGACTTATGCTATGGAAACGTAGTAGATCGCAACTACACCAGAGTTATGTTGCTGTCATAGCATAACCCTAATGTATCTGCAGGCATTAACACCCTCAAATTATGCTACCCCAAACACAATCCCCGAGAACTAAAGTTTTGTCCGGACATCCTTTAGGATCCAAATTTAGAACCTTCCCTTAGGGCTCAAGGCAGAACCACCTAGTGGATCTCCTACCATAAGTTTCAACGCTAAATGGGAGCGCCTTTTTCCCATAGCATTCCCAAAACATTTCATACTATATACATATAGTACCTTTCAAATCATATTCTTTATATGTATCACATATAAACTTCAAAATCGATATCTCAAAATTGATTGTTCTCAAACTTGGCTTTCCAAATTCCCAAAATTGACTTCTTGCCCAAAATTGAAAGCCTTTAAAATCAATGAGTTCCAAAACCCTTTCAGTTTCATTCTCATATAAATAGAAGATTATTCTTTCAACTTGAATAATTTTCGGATCACTACAACCTTATATGAATTCCACTTTACATTTCAAATATCTTGCAAAGATCATTTCTTCTAGTTATAATTTCAATAAGGGGAGTTTCTAATATATAACAAATAGATATAACCTCATTAATGCCAAATCAAATTTCAAGTTCGGTTTCCTTTACCAAGTCATTGGTCACATTTTCTTACTTCTTATAAAGTAAGTATCAATTGTAGCGCTACCCACTTTCATTTTTAATCATCATATACTTCTCAAAATATAATATTTCACTTCGAAACAGTTTTTGCCTTAATATCTCGATTTCAGTTCAAATCCAAAATTGCTTCGAATCTCATTTGGATTATAACTTCAATTCAACCCAATTAGTATTTAAATCCATGATTTAAATATAAGCAATTTCCACTCTGACCAGTTTGAATTTAGAAAATAGCATAAATAGTTTAAAAAATAGTTAATATAAGATAGTTTGAGTATTAAAAGAATGGTTTGTACAGTAAATAGCTTGGAGAAATCAAAATAAATTAAATATTTAAGAAGATAGATTTAAGATAGTTTTTATATTAAAATAATTATTTGAAAATAGTTTCAGAGTCAAACTGGTTTAGTTTCCAATCTCTCATTCAAATCAATTTTTAATTTCCACCTCCATTTAAATTGATTCAATCAGATTCTAATTCGAATCAATTCCCAATTTTGACTTAGAACTAATTCAACTTCGATTACAATCCCAATTAGTTCAATTCAATTCTAATTTGAATTAATTTCAATTCAATCCTCAATTTTTTAACCATCTAGACTTATACAAATTCGTGTTCGGTTTTCGAAATGTTGATTTAATCACTTAAATCAAATTAACCTCTAACATTAATTTAACAACCCAAGTCTTCAAACAATTTTATTCTAAGCCTAAATTTCAAATATTCATTTAAATTACTTTTACTTAAACTTATGTAAGGTTCGAGTAAGAGTTTAAGTCTTTTTAAACAAATCAATTCTCGAAATTCAATTTAATACCCAATTAAACTTCAAATTTTTAAACCCAATCCGTTTAAACAATTCCGGTTGATAAATTCATTTTTTAACATTTTGAACTTAAGTTCAAAATGATTCCATTTCCATAAATTCGGTTTTATTTCTAGAAATCAAAATCATTTAAATAAATTTTAGGATAAAGTTTTACTTTAATTTCAGGAACCAACCCACTTATTTATTCATTCAAAATAATCCAATCTACAGTTTTATATATACTGTCGATAACAAAAAGGACGATGACAGGATATGTCAAAGTAAATAATCCTTCAAATTATCTAAAGCACCAATCAATAGTATTCATCACAAATTTCAAGAATTCGAAACCCGTTTATATTTCAAAAATCATTTTGAAATCATATACATAATTTTTTATCAAGTCCATATTTTTCTTTTCAATTTAATCCATTTAACTTCCTTAAGTTAAATTTTCAATTTCACATTGAAATTTTCCAATTTCAGATCATAAGTTTAAAACTTATTTAACTTGGCCTGAGTTAAATTCCAATCCATTTAACCTTACTCAATTTAAATTTTCCATTCCAATTTTAAATTCTTATCAATATCCCTTCCTACTTATAAGTTCAAAAACTTATTTCTCTTTGGATTACACTCTCATTCTAAAGGGGTTCCAGAATTCAACTCCCTATTTCAAATCAACTTCGAACCCATATATATCCACATATATACATATTTATCTTATTTACGTGTCAACTCACACTTCTAAATTTTTAAACCATTCTTGGTTTTTAATTCAAAACAATTTCCTTCGAAATTTCACAATAACTCTTGTTTTTAAACAAGATTTTCATATTCAAAAATATTCCAAATAATATCATCTATTATTCCCTTGACACTTTGAAACAATTCCAAAATTCTTATGGGCTTATTTAAAACTTCACAATTTAAATCCATTTTAATTTATAAGTCATACTTATAAATTCAGCTTATAACATTTCACTCTGTCTCATCATTGTTTAATTTGTAACAAACATCCGGTATAAGAAACAATACCCAATTTATGATAACCATCATATCTAGAAATCAAACACACTATATATTCCACCATAATTTACTGGAAAAATATAATCAAGATAACTTATATCAAATCCTTTAAAAATTCCTTAGAACTTTTCAGGGATTTAAATTCAGGTTTGAATCCATCTTTAACTCAACTTATTTGTATAGTTAGTCCTTACCCAAATTTCTATTTGGTTATATAAATCACCACTTAAATTTTATAATTTTATTTGATATATAATGACAACCAATCAACTACATTAATCTACAAAAATTATTCCTTTTATATATCAAAATTATTTAAAAATCCTTTTTTTTAAAATCATTATACATGAAAATAATAAGTATGCCCTCATATATGCACTTACTTAATTCTAGGGTACTACTAACCCTATCTCTAATGAGTAATCCCCACCAGAGCCAAGGTGCTTGCTTAACCTTCAACTCTGATACCAAATCTAATTGCCTGAAGATTTCTGACCTGGAAAATCGACACTAATAGGTTCACGGTACAGAGTGCCGAGCAATCGAGTGTCGGAAATACCAGGCTGTTAGGGCTTAGAAGAAAAAAGAGATAGAAGAAGAAACAAAAACAATAGCACAGAATCTCACAATCGCAGTGGAACAAAATATAATATACAAATAACAGCATTTTATACAAAGAAAAGCTGTAATGCCAATATACATACAAGATATCAGAGTACAACCATCAACAATAAATCTGGATAGTTATAATAACTTATCCCTAAATACTGACCATACAGTCTATAATACACAGCGGGATATAATCAATACGTCTCTATCATCGGACTCGTCTTTTGAGCTCCAAAAGCGTCCTAATCTAAAAATCTGTAACACTCGGTCTGACCCGAGCACTATAATAATGTAACACCCGAGTCAGGCTGGAAACCAGCGTGCGTAAACACATTTAACTTGAAGTAATTGAGTTTTGAAAATCCTTTTAAACCAAGGTAACTCGTACATAGTTACGAGTTTTATCTGATTATAACCAACCGCTTTATGGCAATCCGTCGATATTGAAATACTTTCTAGGTACAGTTACTTATCTGGTATAATCAAGTTTTCTTAATTTATTCCATTCCAGCGTATAAACTTTAAAATCAAAAACCATAAGCATTTGTAGTGATTTTTAAATCGAAGTGGTTACGAATATCACTGATATCCGACCCCGACCTTTCAAATCCAAGAAATAAATTTAAAAGGATAAATTGTTTAAATTAAACAATTTATATTTAGGGTTGTTGAGACTTGATTTTGATTCATGACACAAAGCTATCACTACAATATACAGATTTGACGACTGTTATGACAAAAGGAGAATATATACTACATGGAGACAAGACATCAAAATCGGTGCATCAATTTTTATATTATCTTGTTTGAGTCTGAAGTCAATTTTGTTAAGATCTCTCCTCGTTTAATGTATATATTAGCTTATATATATAATCTTCTTATTTTCAAATGATTTATACATATAAGCATATAAAATATATATTTATACATTATCAAAGTTTTTCTTTAAGATCATATTATATATATATATGTATGTATGTATGTATGTATGTATGTATGTATGTATATATAAACCTGTGATAACTGCACAAATTGCACAGAAATTACCAGGTCAGTCGGACTGACCTGACAATTTATGTGCAACATGCACAGGTGCACAAATAAACAAATATATATTAAAAATTCGTTTGAATATCCAATCGACTGATCCAGAGGTTCAGTTGATTGAATTTGTATAATAGCTGTATTTTTTGAAAAGACATGACTATTTGTGATGAGCTACGAATCTCTACAAAAAGATTTAGACGCAACACTTCAATTAGAACTCCTCGTCAATAGTCGATGCTTTTTAACATCTATAAATACATTTTCTAACTTGATTCCAAACCACCGAATTTTCTTATCTTTCTTGTCTAACTCTCTTGAACATACTTGCAACTATACTCCCAAATATTCTGCATTAACATACTCTAAGCAATATTATACCTTTCTATTCTTCATAAACTTCAAATATATATATTTATACTCGAGGAGAAGATCATAGGAAGGGTATACTATAAACTGACTTATCCATGTTATCAGAACACAAAAAGTCAAACAATCTTTTGTATTTGTTGAACTCCTGTTCTGCTGCTCAGGGGTGTGAAATCCTCTTCGGCTGCTGAGGCAAAATCCTTTTCCGCTGCTCAGGCCCCTATTCGGCTGCTCAGGGGTTGTATAGACATGTTCCTCCATGTTAAATGAGGATTGTTTTTTAGTGAAATTCCAGAAGGAGCCGGGGACTGGACGTAGGACGAAGCTCCGAACCAGTATAAAAATCTCTGGTGTCATTTTTATTATACTACTTTTATATCCCGCACTATTTACTATATAGCTATCATCACTACATTCTATATTATCATATATCCATACTACATGATCCATAGCATGCTTTAATTTGGCAACAGAGCAGGTCATCATATAACCGTAACACGGTTATCTGATAGTCTAATAATATGGAAACTAACAATAGCACTAGCATTAAGACTAGCTTCATTGAAGGACAATCCACTGCATGTCCACCACTATTTAATGTCATGAACTATAACTATTGGGCCACACGAATGAGAATATATATGGAAGCAAATGGTTTTGATTCATGGAATATAACTCAGATAGAATATACTATTCCTACTAAAGAGTATTCCACTTGGAAAAATACACTCAAACTAGGTGCCACAACAAATGTAAAAGCCATGAATATGTTTTTTTGTGCCTTGGATAAAAATGAGTTTAACCGTGTTAGCATGTGCAACACTACAGATGAATTATGGCGTACACTCAAAGTTACACAAGAAGGAACTAAAAAAGTCAAACAAAGCAAAATATCCATGCTCCAAAGTCAGTTTCAAAACTTTAGGATGAAAGACAATGAATCTATAAATGATATGTATTCAAGATTTCAAGATATCTACCATTCATTAGTAGGATTAGGAGAAAATATTCAGATTTTGATATTGTAGCGAAAATTCTTAACTCTTTAACGGAAGAATGTGAAAGAAAAGTACTTGCTACTGAAGAAGAAAATGATATTTCCAAAATAACTTCGAAAGAGTTAATAGGAAATCTAATGTCTTATGAAGTAAATTTGCAGGCTAAACGGGTTCAAGCTCAAGAGAAAAGGAATATAGCATTCCATGTAGCACAAGAAGAATCAGATTCTAACAAAGACAATCTAGCCTTTATTGCCAAAAATTTCAAGAAATTCTTGAAGTATAGAAAAGGAAACGGAAATAATAGCAAGAGAAACTTAAACAGCAATAGACTACCATCTTCATTAGTTCTGGAGTGCTTTAACTGTCACAAAAAGGGGCATACATAGAAGGACTGTCCGGATCAAAAGAAAGAATATCGCAATAAAAGGAAGGACAAATTCAAAAGGAAAGCTTTCTTAGTTACATGGGATGATTCAGACTCCTCTTCCTCTTCAGAAAGTGAGAGTGACAGCGATAATGAACAAGCCAACGTAAGCTTTATAGCCAAAGATAATGAGGTTAGTGATTTAAGTTTTGATGATATGATAGAGACAAACTCAGAATTGTTAGACACTTTAAAAAGTCTCAAAAGAAAATATAAAGAGGCTGTTGAAAATCAGAATAAGGTAGAATTCGAAAGAGATATGCTTAAAGACGAGAAGAAAATATCGGAAGATTGAGAAAACTCAAGAATCACTTTCAGATGTTAATTCTCAACTGATATTATTGAGTCAAGAAATTGAGACTCAAAAAGAAAGGAATGATGTTCTTGTTTTTGAAAATCATGATTTGAAAACTAATATTAAAATGGTAGAACTAGAAAATTCAAGTCTAAAGACCAAAATAGAAGGAATCGATAAAAATGTTTCAAATTTTAATAAAGGCATAGAAAATTTATCTAGAATTATTGAAAATTCACAACCTGCTAATAATAAAAACGGATTAGGTTATAAGAAGAAAGTCAAGAATTCACAATTTAGTAATTTAAACAATGGTAAGTCTAATAAAACATCCATATCTTCAAAAAGATTGGTTTCTAAAACTATCAATACACGGGTTCCTAAAATAAATAACTAGTTAATAAGAAATAAGTATATTAGATCATTCATAGAAAATGTACATAATAATAAGAATTATATCTATAAAAGGGCTACTAAACCTACTTGGGTTTGGCTTTCTAAGATCTAACTCTTAGGACCCTATTAAAAAGGTGAGTAGCAACGTCATCTCATATTTTTTGCAGGTCCCACTCAAGAAGAGAGACAGTGGTTGCTTAAAACACATGACATGAGACAAAGATATGCTGACAAACATTACATACTCAGACGGAGGTTCTGTCACTTTTGGAGATAATTCCAAGGAATATATCATCGGCAAAGGCAATGTGAGCAATTACGGTACATCTAGTTTACCTCATATTTCAAAAGTTTTATTAGTTAAGAATCTAAAACATAATCCATTAAGTATAAGTCAACTATGCGATAAAGGTTTCAAAATATCTTCATCTGAATATAAATGTAGTATCTTTGACCAAAATCAGAATCTTATTTCCAAAGGAGATAGAGATAAAAACATTTGTTGAATATGAAAGTTAATCATAACTCAGCTATGTGTTTAATAGCCAAAGAAAATGATCCCTGGATATGGCACAAACGATTCTGTCGTATTAATTGCAAAATTATAAGTAAAATTTCTACAAATAATCTCGTAAAAGGATTACCAGAGATGAGTTTTAAAGCTAATAATATATGTGATGCATGTCAATTTGGTAAATTAACTAAATCTTATTTTAAATCTAAGAAAGTCATTTCGACATTATAACCACTTGAATTACTTCATATGGATTTATTTGGACCATCCCAAGTCCAATCCATAAATCACAATAAATACATATTCGTAATAGTTGATGATTTTTCTAGATATACATGGACTATCTTTATGTAAAATAAAAGTGATACTTTTGAAAATTTCAAAACATTTGTTAAACGAATTCAATACTAAAATTAAAAATATCAGAAGTGTCATGGAGGTGAATTTGAAAACGAACTGTTTGATAACTATTGTAAAAAGAAAGGAATACTTCATAACTTTACGTTTTCTAAAATTCCACAACAAAATAGAGTTGTAAAACGAAAAATCGGACTCTGTAAGAATGTGCAAGAACCTTACTAAACGAAAGCACATTACCAAAACATTTCTGGGCAGAAGCCATTGCAACTGCCTGTTATGTATTGAATCGTGTTTCTATTAGACCCCTCACTAAGAATACACCTTTCGAACTTTTTAACGATAGAAAAACAAACATATTTTATTTTAAAGTATTTAGATCAAAATGTTTTGTATTAAGTACCAAAGATCGGCTTGGCAAATTCGATTCAAAAAGTGATGAAGGTATATTTCTTGGAAATTCGAATCGAAGCAAAGCTTATCGAATTTTCAATAAACGAACTAATACTATTGAAGAGACACTCTATATATCTTTTGATGAGAACTCTAAACTTATTTCAAAAACAAATGATGATAATGATTTACTTGCTAATAACACGAATATAGAAATGAATAATTTAATAGAAGATGAAAATATTGTTTATAATTCTAGAGAAGATGAAAATATTGTTAATAGTTTACAAAATAGAAATAGTTCCAATACATTGAGATGTCCTCGAAGAATCTTACGAAATCATCCTATAGAAAATATAAATGGAGAAATAAATTCAAATGGTCGAACTAGAAATCAACTAAATTTAATGGGTCATGTAGCTTTTCTTCCTACTATAGAACCTAATAATACTAAGGAAGCATCATCCCATGAAAATTGGATTATTGCTATGCAAGAAGAACTAAACCAGTTTGAATGAAATGAAGTTAGGGAACTAGTACCTAGACCGACCAATCAGACTGTTATAGGAACTAAATGGATTTATAAAATAAAGCAGACGAATTAGGAAATATAACTAGAAACAAAGCGAGATTAGTAGCACATGGGTATAACCAAGAAGAATGAATAGACTACGAAGAAACGTTTGCTCCAGCCGCTAGACTAGAAGCAATACAAATCTTACTGGCATACGCATGTTTTAGCAACTTTAAACTTTATCAAATGGATGTTAAAAGTGCATTTTTAAATGGTTATATTAAAGAAAATGTTTTTGTTGAACAACCCCCTTTATTTGTTCATGAAAAATATCTTGATCATTTATATAAACTTAAGAAAGCTTTATATGGTTTAAAAAAGCACCACATGCTTGGTATGAACGCCTTAAAAGCTATATAATTGAATCAGGATTCGAAATAGGAAAAGTAGATCAGAATTTATTTATAAAACACTCTAAAAATGATATTTTAGTAGTTCAAATATATGTAGAAAACATTATATTTTCTTCAATTAATAATAAATTATGTAAAGAATTTTCTGAAATAATGACTAAAGAATTCAAAATGTCCCATATGGGAGAATTATCGTATTTTCTAGGTCTTCAAATAAAACAAGTTTCAAACGGAATATTTATAAATCAATAAAAAAATTAATAATCTTGTAAAGCAATTTGGAATGGAAAACACTTCTACCAAACCAACATCTATGAGCACCATAGCACATCTTGATAAAGATGAAAACTGCAAGAGTGTAGACCAAAAACTATATCATGGTATGATAGGATCATTACTATACCTAACAGCGAGTCGACCATATATAATGATGAGTGTATGTCTATGTGCAAGATTTTAAGCTGACCTAAAAGAATCACACTTACAAGTCGTAAAACGAATACTACGTTATCTTAGTAATTCTAAAGATTTCGTACTTTTCTATCCAAAAGATTGCTCGTTCGACTTAGTGTCATATAGCTGCTGATTTCGGAGGATCACGAACGGATAGAAAACGTACAAGCGGTATATATCACTTCACTACTAAATCATTAATATTGTGGTTTAGCAAGAAAAAAAATTGTGTCTCACCATCAACTTGTGAAGTAGAATATATTTCTGCAGCATTAACTTGTGCACAAGTAATATATATGCAACAAACACTTAAAGATTTCGGAGTTAATTTATCAAAATCAACAATTTACTGTGATAATTTCAGTGCAATAAATCTATCCAAAAATCTAGTAAATCACTCTAGAACTAAGCACATAGATATTATACATCACTTTCTACACGACAATATAGAAAAAGACGTGATAATTTTAGATTACGTTCCATATGAAAATCAATTAGCTGATATTTTTACTAAACCAATGTTAGAGAACACTTTTATAAAACTACATCGAGAACTCGGTATAATGTCAATTAAAGATATATAAATGGTAAAATATGAAATTTTGGACTAAAAACTCAAAAATAAAAAATTTAACAAAAATTCATTTTTTTTCTAACCATGCTAAGACTCGAACCTATGACCTATTATGAATAGCCCAAATGTCTTAACCACCTGAGCTATTACTTATTTTCATTATAATCCAGGTCGGGGCTTTTCTTATATGGTGACAACTATATTATAAATTGTGTAAAACACTTACCTTTATAAATATATGTTTTCAGCATATTACATTTACATAGATAAATCACAATAATAGAAACCCACCAAAATAGCAACTAACATTCCTAACTAACAACTTTATTGCAGCTAAAATCAATACAATCCATTCATTTCATCATTTTTATTCTCAACATTAGTCTTTAAATAGGTATACTTATTCTCTGTTATTCATACAATCTAACAAAAATACAAACTATCATTATATCAAACTCTTCGCAATCAACTCACTCCATTGAAATTCTAACCTCTTCTGAATCACCAAAAACACCCGTCCATCATTCTATACCACCTTCTACTTCTCACGATCATATCGGATACACTCCGGAGAAAATGAAAGGAAAGAAGATGATGTTTGACGTCTCGCCAACCACTAAACAAAAAATAAGTGATCTGCATCACTATCAACAGGAGTCGTTAATGCTTCAGTGCGAAATATATTACGAGCAAAAAATCAATTCGAGATGTCTAGGTATTATAGAACACGTTGCTATGAAATTTTGCGATGCTTCATCCCATCCAATAGATGAACACGTCGTTTCGCCTATTCGTCAACCTTCTACTTCATCCCCCCCATGACCACCGGTCTCACCAAACTCATGGGATCAAAATGAAGCATCCAATGTTCGACGCAAACAGTTATAGGGCTACAAAACTCCTAGTCCTTCAAAATAAGAGCAGTTGTTATTATATGTTATTTTTTGAATAATTTAACAAATTATGTACAATTTTTTTTATTAATAGAATAAATCATTTTTTTCCTTCATATTTTTTTTTTATCAACACATATGCTGGTTCTAATATTCAAATAAGTAAATTTACAGCTTCATAAGTATAAATATATAAAACATTACATAACACCAGGCTGATTGGGAAAATTTATACAGGTCAGTTGACTGGACCAGTGTATCAGTCGACTAATACTGGGATAAAAAAATTCAATAAACCAGATTCAATCGATTGTCACAGTGGATCAGTTAACTCGACCAGAAGATAAATTTTTAATGACCTAGATTCATTCAACTGAATCAGGCCTTCAGTTGACTAAACCAGAAGTTCGAAAATTTTGAAATTCAGGTTCAGTCGACTGAACAACTGATTCAGTCGACTGATTCGTAGATCTGAGCCAATTTATTGCTCCTACCCACCTATTCTCACCTTTTAACCTTCAATTTCCCCTTTACTCTTCACTCTCATTTCATATTTTTCAATTCTTCTAAAACTCTAGATCTTCAAAAACCTAATTTTTAGCTCCAAACGCTCAAATTCAATGGCTCCAAAAAGAAAAGGACAAGCATCTTCATCTTTCCAACCTCCTTCATATGACCAAATCCAACAATGGCTTTTCGGCGATACCGCAGTTAGAAGATGGAGAAGAATGCAAGATTCTCGTATTTTTGAAGATTTATTGGTAAAATTTGTCGATTTCTCTCCTTATCATATACAAGAATTGGCTCGTCGAAGCAATTTGGAGTCTTTGTTCAATATTGATGAAAACAAGCATAAAATAAACCAAATTATGGTCAAACTATTCTATGCTAATCTTAATTTAGGTCATCAAACCATTCACAACCAAGATGATTGTGTATGGAGTTTGGTTTGTGGAAAACCGGTATTTTTCTCATTAGATCGAATGACTCACATTTTAAAATCTGAAAATGATGGTATTCAATTAAGTAATGCTGATTGTGATATGGTCGTTCATGACCGTATAAGTCATTTAATTTTTGAAGATGATATGTGCCAACTTAAGTATATGTCCTTAAGGCCTAAAGCTAGAATTATACACCGTGCATTAATGAAAACCATAACTTCGAGAACCGGATGTTACGAACATGTTTATGAACAGAACTTTAAAGTCTTATATGCCATCTTCGAAAATATCAAAATTAATTGGCTTCGATTAATTCTTGATTAGTTCTTAAGCTTCAATAATGGTTGAATGTATGTCATATACTATGGTGAATATATATGCGCTTACTAAAAGAATGTGAGATTCTGAAACCTGACTCACCGGTTTCTACTGTCGGCTACTTAAACTCTCATACTCTAGCATTAATGAAACTACCGGTTGCTCGACCTCCTTCTATCATTACTTGTAAAGAATGGACTCGGCGCCAATTACCTCAAGATCAACCACCACAACAACAAGGCGAAGCATCTCACCGTCCAACTCGCCAAAGGTCAACTATTCGTCAACAAGACGAAATTATGATTCCTAATCTAGGCCATCCTTCACATGAGTCTATTTCCATGGTATGCCATAACCAACAAATTCTTCAATCCCATATCACTTAAGTTGATAAAAAGCTTGATAAAGTTAAAGGATTTTTCACAAAGTTATAGCAAGCTATCTTTTGTTCATCCGGCACTTCCACGGCTGCACTAGGTGATTCGGGTAAGCAACCCGTCCTCACTTGGTCTTCCTCTTCCGATGATCAAGCAAGTAGTAGCGACAACGGTGGAAATGGAGGAGATAGTGGTGTCAAAGCTCTCATGGCGATATGGGTAAGCATAAAATGGTGTAAGTTGTTACTTTTATTATATTATAAAAACATTAGTCTTTTATTTCACAACATTATGGCTCGTACTAAATAGCTAATCTTTTCGTATTATTTCAAAAATCTTGTTTGTGATATTGTAATGTATGAATGTTCGGTTCTTTCTTAATATCAATCAATACATCATACTTTTATTTATGTTCTTTATTCCTTTTTATCGACGACAAAGGGGAGAAATATTATCAGTAACATTAAAAATGCAGGATATAGATCGTCAAAGATTCGGGGGGAGTAAGTATTTATATGATATATACAGTCAAAATCTATATCTATTTACATGTTGTCATCGATCAAAAAGGGGAGAATGTTGAGACTTGGTTTTGATTCATGACACAAAGCTATCACAACAACATACAGATTTGACGACTGTTACGATAAAAAGAGAATATATACTACAAGGAGACAAGACATCAAAATCAGTGCATCAATTTTTATATTATCTTATTTTGAGTCTTAAGTCAATTTTGTTAAGATCTTTCCTCGTTTAACGTATATATTAGCTTACATATAATCTTCTTATTTTCAAATGATTTATACATATAAGAATATAAAATATATATTTATATATTATCAAAGTTTTTCTTTAAGATCATATATATATATATATATATATATAAACCTGTGAAAACTGTGCAACTTGCATAAAAATTGTCATAGGTTAGTCGACTGACCTGACAATTTCTGTGCAACATGCACAGGTGCATAAATAAACAAATATATATTAAAAATTCGTTTGAATATCCATTCGACTAACCCAGAGGTCCAGTTGACTGAATTTCTATAACAGCTATATTTTCTGAAAAGACACGACTATTTGTGAAGAATTACGAATCTCCGCAAAAAGATTTGGACGCAACACTTCAACCGGAACTCTTCGTCAATAGTCGCTGCTTTTTAACATCTATAAATACATATTCTAACTTGATTACAAACCATCGAATTTTCTTATGTTTCTTATCTAACTATCTTGAACATACTTGCAATATACTCTCAAATACTCTGCATTAACATACTCTAAGTAATATTATATCTTTCTATTCTTCATAAACTTCAAATATATATATATTTATACTCGAGGAGAAGATCATAGGAAGGGTCTACTATAAACATACTTATCCATGTCATCAGAATACAAAATGTCAAACAATCTTTTGTATTTGTTTTAGTCATGTTCTGCTGCTCAGGCGTGTGAAGCCCTCTTCGGCTGCTGAGGCGAAATCCTGTTTCGCTGCTCAGGTCCCTGTTCGGCTGCTCAGGGGTTGTATAGACTTGTTCCTCCGGGTTAAGTGAGGATTGTTGTTTTAGTGAAATTCCAGAAGGAGTCTGGGACTGGACGTAGGATGAAGCTCCGAACCAGTATAAAAATATCTAGTGTCATTTCTATTATACTGCTTTTATATTCCACACTATTTACTATATAGCTATCATCACTACACTCTGTTTTATCATATATCCATGCTGCACAATCCATAGCACACTTTCAAGAGTGACTATATCATTTATGGTAATTAACTACGGATGTCTAATTTCAAATAAAACGTATCATCACTTAAATCTCATCATTTTAATTTGCTTGACCATTTTTTGGCATAGACAAGAATAATTCGAAAGTAAATATCCAATAGAATTAAGCGGAGGTATAGATCTAGCTAAATTAACGACCTATAACAATAACAATCAATTCACATCCGAATTTCGATAACTTACCAATCCAAATTTATTACAAATTTAAAGGAATTATAAAACAATTTATCACTAGTTAATTTAAAATTAAATGCTCTATTTGATATCCAACATTGTTAATTTATATAAATCTTGAGTCAATTAATAATATAATTAATTACCCATTCTAATTATAAAATATCATTACTTTAAATTTTCAGAATTAAATGACAATAAATTTCCAATAAGAATAAAGAAGTCATAGACTTCCATATATATATATATATATCAGTTTCATTTTTCTTCCCTTCCCTTTTCTCTTTTTTTCCCTTCTTTTTCTTTCATTTTCTATATTTTTCCTTCCCTTTATTTTTCCCTTTCCCTTTTCCTTTATTTTTTTCTTTATTTCCTTTCCTCTTTTCTTTTCCTTATTCTTATATTTTCATTTCCTTTATCTTTTTTTCCTTACTTTTTTTTCTCTTTTTTTGATTCTTCCTATCCTGGTCCAACCCGGCCTATACTCCTCCCCTTCCCTTTATTTTTTTCCCAGCTCCTTATTTCCTTTCTTCTTTCCTTTTACTTTCATTTCCCTTCAGCCATTTGAGAATCACCATCGTGCACATACACGTGCGCGTACGCATCTGCCTCGGTAACCCAACTACGCCACCAACCACCCACACAAGTCACACATGACCCCACGACTTCACTCAACCACTGGAATCGCCACAACTACCCCCGATCAAAATTTGACCCTGACCAACGCCTGGAACGACTACATCCACCAACAAAAACACTCACGCCTCGCCATCACAACAACCAACCACCGATGAAACTCTACCGAAACAAGCACCACATCCTTGTCCTCCTTTCCCCCCAGTGCACGCGCTATCGTCTCTCCACACTCCCCACCATTCACCTCGAACCGAAGCCAAGCAATCACCACCACCAAGCCCTAAGTCTCCTCCGACCGGCCACCACGAGACAAAGGAAATTGCCGCAACATTTTTCCATAATCCCAATTATCCCACCCTCCTCCAAGCCGAAAATTCCGACCACGATAATGACCCAGCAACTAGAAATCGATCAAAAGTCCTCTTCTGATCAACCCCCTTTATCTTATGAGATACTTGCTTAAATCACCAAATCACTTGCAAAAATCATGATTTTTAGCAACTGTTGCATTCATGAAAGCAATTGATTAAATTGTGATATTCAAAACCTGTTCATTCCTAGGTTGCTTACTGTAAAAATACATTTTTCACTATTTTTTACTAGATAGTATTTCATGAAATGATTTTGAAAATAAAGAAAAATCGAAAACAAACAATTTCTCTTTAAACCGCATGATCTAAAACAATTTAGAGTGAGAGATAGGGATTTTTGAAACTAACATACACTTTCAGCATATACAGGACAAGGGTAAAGATGAAGTACAGACTTAGGTTCCTCTGGTTCTAACCTTAATACACAAAACAAGTGTGTGTGTGTGTGTATTCTAGTTCAAGCAGATATATCAATAAATCACTACATGCATGTCCAGGTATAGGTTACAGAACATAAGGGTTAGTTTTACTCATCTTCTTTCTTTTGATCAGAGAAGTGTTTCTCTTTACCTCTTCCCTTTTTTTTGTTGAAATGTTTGCTTGCTTTGGTTTGATCCTCTCGTGCTTGAATTGTTTTATTTTACTCAAGTTGTAATGGCAGGATTTTTCTTCTTTTTACTTTAGATAGTTCGAATGAATGAGAAAAATGAGGCAAGGCAGTGGTATGAATAAGAGGAAGTATGTTGTAGTTCCTTGTGTATAATAATTCTTTTTTTACATTTTGTTTGTATATTTTATCTTGAAAATGTCCTGATTTTAAATTCCAATGATTTGATTAAAGGATGATTTGATTTATTATGTGGATTAGATTTGTATGTGACTTGAATTTGAAATGCATTTATCACAATGTTTCCCTTTACTTATACATATCTTTTCATATATGTACATATATCTTTATCTTCTACATGTTCTTATGCTTATATATATAGTTACATATATCTATATGTTTACATATTTATTCACTTACATATCATATACATACATTACTACTTATACATATTCTCATATACATTGCTTCATGTATATTTTGTCATTATATATATATATATATATATATATATATATATTCACATTTTACAAATTATCATGTATATTATTGCATATGAGAATACACTCATATATTTGTATATTTATATACTTATATGTATACTTTTAAACATCATAAAGCTTGTATCTATATATTTATGGACATTTTATCTTAATTTAAATGGTAGGGTGTACATATATTATTTTATTTTCTATAAGATTTATATCCAAAGATTTTATAATTCAATATTTATTATAGTTTCCAAATCAATTTATATATATTTAGATATTTTTAATATCAGAAAAACTTAGTTATTTGACCAATAAAATTTAATATCCAATTGATTAAAATCAGCTAATTACCCAACTAACATATGTTAAAATCCAGATCATTACAGATTGTTCACCTTTCGAGGCTAGAGAACGATGGAAATGAGAAGCAACTGACAAGGATATATACACAGGCATGGACACGACACGTCAAAGACCTGCGACAAGAAAAGAGCAGATTACGCATGCACGCACGCACGTGCGTGCACACACACATACTGCTACAAGGAGGAGATTGTAAACCTTGATGGATGAGAGAGGTTCAAAGTAGCAAGGTGCAAGATGAAGTGTATATATATACAAACCTTTTTTTATAAAGGTGGAGAACAGCTACTATGGGGAAGGAAGGCCGGAGAAGTGGGTTGTCATAATAGCTATGCTGCGGTGGCTGTCGGCTACGTGCGGCTCGTAGGTGGAGGGCTTTGGGTAGAGATGAATTTGTGAGGGCTCGCATGAAGGGGAGGACGGGCAGAAATAGAGGGGCGGAGATTCTCCAGTGGCCGAGGCAGAGAGATGGTGTTGCACAGGTGGCTATTGGGTGCAGTCCGTGTGATGTGGCGGCTGCCTAGGTGAGGAGGCAGGGCAGTGATGGGCTGGTGGACGGCGAATGCAACGGGGAAAGGTGGAGGTAAAAAGGTGGTGGAAAGAACGAGTGAACGAGTAGTTCACAAGGAAGAAGATGACACTTGGTTTCTCAAAAGCAAATATACGAACCTTATAATATAAATGTTTTCTTCGGAATGAACAAAAGCTAGAAGAAAAGAGAATCAAAGAAAACAAATGAACCAAAATATATCATAGTGAGAATTGAAAAGTCAATACGTCTGAATTCAAGACAACTATTAAAAACTGACGACTCTTTGATTTTCAACCGATGGAAAATTTGAATGGACTTGGAAAACAAAAAGGCTCCAATTGCGTACCGATACGGCTACCATATCTCAAATTTTGTCGTGTTTCGAACGCTGAATTGCACAAATGAATATACTCTGGAGAACAGTACGGCGAGACGAACAGAATGATATACAGATATGAGTGATACGATCATCCTAAGTCGATTTTGCTGCCAAAATTTTTGCTAAACTACCGAAAATAAGATAAATGGGGCTATAGCAGTCCAAATTTGGCGAAACGAAGTATGACGACTCATTGAGAAAATGGTTTACATTTTTATTATATAAAAATATTTAGGTTTCAAAATATTTTGTTTTCATCAAATTAACCGATTTTAAATTTAAAAACTGAAAATTACACAACAGAACAAACTTATATATTTTCTGATGAA
Source organism: Allium cepa (assembly GCA_030765085.1). NCBI lineage: Eukaryota > Viridiplantae > Streptophyta > Magnoliopsida > Asparagales > Amaryllidaceae > Allium > Allium cepa. The sequence continues at coordinate 148,666,652 of CM060945.1, forward strand.
AATCTAACATTTGTTATGTTTAAATAGACGCATACCAAATATCAAATTTTCATTGTTAAAATTTAATTATTTAATTTCAAGAAAAGTTTAGTTAATTACGTTATTAAAAATCGTTAAAATTTTCGGGTCGTTACAAAAATGGTGGGGTTTGAAACGAATTTACTATTTAATAAACTAAAGTGAAATAGCATAGCGCCCAAAGGGCATTATGCGCTATAGTGGGTTTTTGCTGGGCTTTAGTGGGGCTTTAACTACATAGAACCTGATAGTGACGATTACTTATATCAATTCTCTTTGTCAAAACTGTATTACTTCAGACTTATGAAATTTGGTAATGGTCAAAATTTCAATGCCATCAATATTCGACTTTATAGTCCAAAAGCAAAGTCCTTGGTTCAACAATGATAATTATTATTAACCAAACCACTCTAGCCAGAGATTTTGACTTTGAGTAGACTTTAATTAACCATGATGCTAAACCCATATGACTGAGGAGATGAATCATTTCTTAAATAGTGTTTCACTTCCAATACTTCCACTCAACTCAATTATAGCCCTTCGATGGATGTCGTGCTTGATTTAACTTTAATAAAAGCAGAGAATTCATATCAAATATCAATAATATTTTCATGGTTACAACAATTTGTAACAACTATCACAAACACATCATTTATGAACCTTTTTGACATATATACTTAAATTAACTAATTAGCTATTTATAAAATTTGATAATAAGTATAAAACAGAAAGGAAACACCTTTTATTTTGAACAAGATTAATTATCGAGTTAGATTTGTGTAATAAATTACATAATTGCCCCAAGGCCATACCCTTAACTCTTTCAAAATTAAAGAGTCTAAAATAACGGGTCTTTACATTTGGTATCAAAGAAAAAATTTCTTTAAATTAAAGACTAGGAACATATTAAGAGGGCATATTTATATATATAATATATGTACACATACACACAATACGAGTCAAGCACATATGTAGCACTGTTTACTATTTCAGTCGAGCCGACTATCTATTATGAAGTTGCTAACGAATCTCAATTATGAGTACCCGAAGGTGAGTAAATTAGCTGACATAGAATCCTTTCTTTTCTCTCTCTTTAGTTAATTTAAATGATTTATTAAATGTCAATAAAATTCTCTTCCTCTTCTATATGCATGGCCGGCCGTAGATGTTGCCGCATAGGCAATCAAAATTTCTTAAATTCTATTAGCATTAATCCCATTTAAATCCAATTTAAATGTTCTAATGATTTCGTATATCGCTGTATGCGTTTATAACTTTTATATATGCATTTTATTAAGCATTACTAAAATTCAAAATAAATTAAATAAAATTTTAATTAATATTTCACTAATATTAATTACTTAATTTATTTAAAAACACACATGGTATTTATTCTATTCAAATTCAATTTAAATAATCTATCGACATCATATACCGATATGCATGTTTATAACTTTTATATATGCGCTTTATTAAATATTAATGATATTCAAATAGGTTAAACAGAATTCAACAGTTAATATTTGATAAATATTTATTAATTTAATTAATTTATAATGAATATAAATTAACTAAATCATGTGGTTCATTAGGAGTATTCATCATTTCGGTTGTGCGACTCAAAGGTATAAATTCAATCATCGTTTAATATTGAACAAATTAAATATTAATGTTCACAGGTCGCATTATCTTGTGGTGTAACATTTTGGCTAAATTTTTCACTTATACATCTTTCGGTAAAGTCCAATTTTATTTATTATAAGCGGTACTGGTAATAACAATTATTTACACTAATTCTCTTCCTCAAAAGCATATCACATTATGATATTTAGTTTTGGTTAAAATTCCAACATCATCCATATTTAATTTCGCAAGTCCAAACACGAAATCCTTAGTTAAACAATAACAATTATCATTAATCATATTGCTCTGGCCAAAGAATTAGATTTTGTCTTGATATGAATTACCGTGATACTAATCACATATAACCAATGAGAAGAATTATTTATTGAATAGTGTTTCACTTCCAATGCTTCAACTCAGAGCCAACTATAGTCATTCGATGGACGTCATGCCATGATTTAACTATAGTCAAAGCGGAATGTCCATGTTGAAGTTCCGCGGTATTCTCAAGTCGAGGGAATTGCGTAACATCATCACTTCAAGATTATCCATTTGACCATAGTTATATTAACCAACAAAGAACTCTCGAGTGATTCATTCCATAGTTAGCTAATAACTATCAGTATGTAGCCCCTTGTTACCCCCAACCACCATGAGTAATACACTGCCTAACATTTAGAGAGCACCACACTCTAATCTTAAGGATGAAGCAATACCCCTTTCTCAAAACATTTTGACTAGGAATATTTAAAACAATATTTTATTTTTCAACATGATAAAATTATCATGATTACAACACATTATAATTACTATCACGTAACATACCATTTAAGAATTTTCTATTTAATAGACATTGAATTAATTACTTAATTAATTATATCACAGTATAACAAATATATAATAAAAAGAAAATACCTTTTACTTTAAACAAGATTGATCATCGGGTTAGATATATGTAATAAATAACATAACTGTCCTTAGAGCATACCCCTAACTCTATCACCTTGATACCTAAGGTTAAAGAACCTAAAACATTAGAGGACCATAGACCTATTGCGTATTGCAACTTCATTTACAAGATAATTTCAATTATCATATGCTACAAAATTAAAAAATTTATGGCTCGTATTATTTCTTAAAACCGAAGTGTCCTTATACCAAATAGATTAACTTTTGAAAACAGTTTGCTTTCTCATGAAATTATACATGACTTTAATAATAGAGGAAAAAGGAAATTGTGCATTAAAATAGACCTACAAAAGCTTTTGATAAAGTTAACAAAAAATTTATTATCCATATAATGAGAATGTTAGGACTCCCATCTTCATTTTATGATCCAGCTTATGAGTGCACTAGAATACCCACTTATTTGATTTCAATTAATAGAAACTCTAAAGGACTTTGAAAGTATAGGGGCTAGATACAAAGAGATCCTCCATCTCTATATTTGTTTATAATAGTTATAGATAAATTTACCCATTCTTTTTTACTTAGAGTATTTAAAAGGGAATATAGTATTAATTAAAAAAATCTAAGCTTATAATTGCACACCTTTCATACGCGAACGATTTAACGCTCTTTACTAAGACCGACCCAAAAATGCAACAACAATCGATTTTTTTCTTCTGATCTAGATAAATATGTTAGACTGGTACTAATTGAGACTAAAGTAAAGTTTATATTAGTAAAATATGCTTGTTTAAATAAGAAGTTTTAAATATAATGGGGACAAAAGAGTGAACTACCTATGAAATGTTTAGGTCTAACCGTATTCACTAGCAAAATGAAAGACAGGGAGTATGCTATGCTTATAGAAAAAAATCCAAAATAAATTAAAAAATTGGTCTAGTAAATTATTGTACATAGTAGGTAGAATGGAATTAGTTTAGACAACTATAACATCAGTTATAATGTACGAATTCAAACTCATAACTTACCAACATCATCTATTCAGAAAATTAAAAAACTATGTCCAAATTTTTTATTAAAAATGGTTACCATAAAATTGCTTGGGAAATGTTTGTAAACCAAAAGCAAAGGCGGTATGGGATTAAGAAACCTTAGAGATATAAATGAGATCTATCCTTTGAAACTACTATGGGGATTTATAAATGAGGATTCCTTGTGGTCTAGTTGGATGAAATCTAAATATTTAGAAAATAAGTGCTTTTGGACTATACAAAATAAAGAATATCATTCTAATATATTGAAAACAGTATTAAAAAAAGTAGTAAATTAATCAATAAAGTATTTAAAGATGGTAGCAATATAGTATGTGGTTTGTCCCTTGGCTAAATGGTCAAAATATCTTAAGAAAAATAGGTAGGAATAATTTATCTTCATAGGTGGGGTCCATGTAGTTAAAGTGCTTAGTGGTTATATAGTGGTGAATGTGCAAATAGTTATAGCAGAGATATAGCGAAAAACAACGGAGATGCAAAAAAATTCATTAGATATAAAACTAAACGTTTATAATTAATCATATCTCATTCTCAAATCATTTGTGTAGAAAAAGAAAATATTGTTTAATCTTATATAATAACACCGAAAAACATCATGATTTATACAAACTAGATCTAGTAAATACAATAGGTTTTTAACTCATGTTGAATGTTTATGCATTAAAATTAAGTCTTTACCATGTTTAAAAGAGCTATCAAATCAACCTTTGTATATTAATTCTGCTAAAACGAATGGTAAAAAAGCTTGATTTAGTAGATGTAGTGGAAAATAATGGAGCATAAAGTGGATCTATTTAATAACACTAAATTGAAATAGCTTAGCGGTCGAAGAGCTATAGCGGAGATTTTGTGGAGTTTTATGGGGCTTTAACTGGACATGGTGTGGCTGATTCTAAAATTAATAAAATTCTAAAAAAGAAGTTTGGTGTGTTGATATTTCTTTATTTTGGGGTCATATAATATAATATTTATATTTCTAGTATGATAATTGATCCAAAACTATGAAACTATGGATGAGTTTGGATGTTAGGTACAAAAAACAAGTTCTCCTTTTAAAAAAACATAGGAATTCAATTAGGGTATTCAACCCAAAGTCAATTAGTATGATGTCATTTGAGATAAAATAAATTATCCCCAGATGGCTTATTGTGTGCCTATTTCGCCATTTAAAACATCTATGGATAAATTAGAGAAATAGTATAAAATGGAGAATGTAAAGGGTTTGTTATGCAATATTGAAGAAGAAACTAATGAACATTTTTTTAATTGTAGTTATTAACATCCCTGTTACTCTAGTAGGTTTCAACTATAGTTCTCTAATAATAATAAAAGATTAGTTGTATTAGAACTAGAGATAGCTTATATAGATACTTTATTAAAGAAGCAAGATAACTCACCGTTTATCAGCTTAGATAATGATTGCTGCTATGATATACATGGACAACTCAATTTGAATGAGAGATAACACTTATTGAGATATCAGAATGTAGTTGACTGCCAGCAAACAACAAAGAAATTTGGCAATGTCCCAGCCATAGAACAGGCGACGACACCAAGGACATCGTCCTTCCCTCTAGCTTCAGATCTGAAGATGACTACCGGTAACACAGAAACTCTGATTGAACACCAGACACAAAATAGGCGATGGCAGTAAAGAAACTACCCTTTTTTAAGCTTTAGATCTGAAGGCAACACATCTCATCGCTTCTCGTTTGATGAAAGCCAGGTGCGGTCATAGTCGTGGGTATAACCAGAAGCAACAGACTATTTGATAATTCTGATAAGTTGAAAGGAGAGCGCAAGTACAATGATATTGAGAAGAGGAAGAAGGCGGATGAGAAGAAATTCAACGATAGGTTTATGCCGCCATGATTTTTGTCATAATTGTAAATTAGGGTTAGAATGCGTCTACTGGAAAAAGTAGGGAGGCGGCTTGGTTTTAAAGTTTTAGTTCGGGTTGGGTGATAATATTTGCTTCCTACTTGGGCCGGGCCAATTTAATATCTTAGGTGTTCAGTGTCCTTTTAACCATTTCAAAAAAAGGATTGGTCAAGATAGTTTGAGTTTTAATTATCTTGAACGAATCTAACAACGTAAGCTCTTGGATCCAACAGTGTGATGATATTATCTAAATCAAAATAGTTTGTCCCTAACATCTCATACAATTATCATCGTTCGTCTTTATATAAACTAGATGAGTAATTGAAACATTATTTGATGGTGAATTGGGGTGATTAGGTAGAAACATGTAACATACGCAGTCAAAGGATAGAAAACCCGACCAGTCCATAATTTATTCCCTTTGAAAAGATGAAATTTGCAACTGCTTCTGCCATTCAATTGGCAAGTGCAAAAGACAATCGCTTTTAAGTTATTGTTGAAAGTAGAGCTCTTTAACTTTTTTTAGTTTTCGGTAGTAATATTTAGTTATTTTAGTTACTAATATGTCCTTTCATAAAAAGGTATCAATTCCCAATTCCAACTTAAGTTGTTTCATCATCAAGGATTTAATATAAATACTTCAACTTTATAGAGTTTGCAATTTTAGAAAATAGTATAGATAGTCATAAATAGTTTAACGGTTTAAAAATATTTTAAATAAATTAAAATAGTTTAAATAGTAAAATAGTTTAGATAGATTTAAATTTGATTTAACTAGATTTAAAATTGATCTAACTAGATTAAATATAGATTAATTAGGTTTAATTAGGTTTAAAATGTCTAAATAGATTAATTAGGTTTAAATTATAGTAAGTAGATTTTTAAACAGATTAAACAAATTTAAAATAGATTAAATGGATTTAGATTATATTAAATATATTTAAAATAGATTAAATAAATTTAATTAGTTTAAAATAGGTAAAAATAGCTTAAATTGGATTAAATAGGTTATTATAGATTAAAAAAATTAAAATAGTTTTAAATTAATTAAACTATAAATAGTTTAAATTAATTTAAAATAGATTTCAAAGTTATATCCAAACATTTCCAATAACTCAATTTCCGATAAATTCTTTTATATTCGACACTTCAACTTTGAAATTTCAATTTAAATCCTTTGAACAATTCATTAAATCAATTCCAATTTCAACGTTTACGCTTGGACTTTCAAAAACAATTCAGTTTATATAAATGAAATTTCTATCAAAATACCAATTACCTAAATTCAAAAAAATTAAAGATTCAAAAATCACTTAATTTAACCAATACGTTGTCCATATATAATTCTAAACCCTAAGATCAAGTGATACGGATATTTATCATTTCAATTCGCAATTTAAATTTTTACGGTTATATATCATTTCAAACCACAATCCTGAATTAAATAAAATCCATAAAGTCGCTTGAGTCTATCATTTCAACCCATAATGATTTTTTCCTAATCTGTAGATCGTTCCGGTATGTATCATTTCAACCCATAGGGAACTTACAGTGTTATAATAATATAGAATATAACATCCAGTCATCCAATATCAACAATCAAACATCCATCAAAATCATCATTCAAATCAACCAATAAACATCAATAGATAACTGATAATCAATAACAGGCATTAAATCGACAATTTAAATTCAATAACAAATTAAGGATGATTAAATGCAATAAAAGTCAAATTTAAGTAGAATGACAATTTAAACATACCAACATCAATCAAATAATTTCTAGTCACGTCATAAAATTTATTTAAATAACATAAGAAAATTTAGTAGTTGTGAGTGAGATAAAACACTCACCTTTTAATTTCAAACCGATTTGAAATCCAAAATAAGCCCCAAATTTGAACCTCAGAATTCGACCAAACCAATTCCAAAATGTCCCTAATTTCGATATGATCCTAATCAAACATCCGCACGTGAATCAGACCTTATATGCAAAAGTTATGTCGATTAGAAGATATAGATTTCAAATTAAATAAAAATAAAAACAAAATTTTGAAACTTAGCCACGTCAGCAGCTGCCTGAAGTGAACGGGAAACCCTACCGCACAGCTTCACGCACGCAATATCCATGAAGCCGCCATAACTTATTGACCTAGCGCCGCCTATTTACGCACTATCACCTTGATCAAACGTCGCCTCCATGTTGCCCGCCCAAAAACGCACCCCCAAGGCCAACGCGATCACCAGCGATCCCCTCCGGCCATCACGCCGTCATTGGCATTCTAAGTCAAATACCGGCGAACCATGGCCCCTAGGAGACGAACGGACAGTACCCCTATGACCTGCATTGTGCCACATTCCTAATGCTACCTCCTGATCGTCGATCGGACAACGATCCACTATTGGATCGTCAAAACCCTAAAATGGGCAGTCGAGGTTCATCCTCAATTTCTGGTCAAACGATGATTCCGATTGAAAAACGAATCACACCAGTGAATTACACTCGTTGAGAGCTTTAAATTTATATATGATTTGATATGGTTTGGAGGAGTTTGATTTTTCAACTTGATTTTGGTTTGCAATTGAATTTGTAATTGGTTTTGGTTTGTCTGCCATTGGAAAGAGAGAAGCAGATACAATTGTACATACAGACAAATAGAATAAGAAATAGGAAGGCTGCTAGGGTAAGAACAGAACAATATATACTAATGAAGCCCGATAAGAATGAAAAACATATCGAACTGGTTCGAATTGATAATAATGACCCGAAAAGCTTGTTTCGCTTCCGAAATGAAAGTGGATCATCCCATATGTCAAAATAGATGTTTTTGATATTTTTAAACTCAATAGAACATGTTTCAAGTCCTTATTCCATCGTATGAAGAAGTTAGCCTAAAATCAGCTTATTTCAAATTGATTTCAATTGAATTTAATTAAATTGATTTCTACGCGTTTCGAGTCCGTACGGTCAAACGACAAGCGCAATCGCTACGAAACTTGAAACCTTACAATAATTCACTGTTACGGATTCGATGAAACAGATTTCATCGAAATCCAAGATAGTAGCCAAAATGGATATTTCCACGTTAATTAGATAAATTATTATTAAATTAAATTTATCACTCCTTATATTCAAATTAATTAACTAACCATTTTTATCATTTTTGATTACATAGACATTTGTAGTAGTTTAAAACAAATTTACATATCCAATTCAGTGTTAAATTATTTTGCTAATTACAGTTTTAAATTTCAACTGTAATTTAAATCCAATTAATTATAATTTTAAATTTCGATAGATTGATTAAATTCAGTTTCAATCTTTGTCCTTCAGTCAACCATTATTCCTTAGACATAGTTAACATGGGTTTATATTTTAATACATTAATATGCTACAATTATCATCTTTTATCATATTAGTTGTAGTATTTCAATAATATTGAACCTTTGTTGATTTTGACATTAATTATGATTTAAATCCCACAACTTCATTTATCCCGATTTCATTTTTATTATTAAATCAATTCATTGTCTTTTGGGTGTAATTGGCATTTCTGTACATTTTATTACATTCCCAATTTGTAGTTATTGTATTAACTCACATTAGTGTAACATTTACTTACATTTATTTGTAATTGATTAATTAAATTGGTAACAAATAACAATTGTCACCATTTCTACATTTAATAACATTTGTAAGTTTATTGTTTACAAACAAATGTTATAACAACTTACACTATACTAATTTTATCCAATTACAATTTATTACACACTATTTCATAAATTAATCAAGATTTAAATTATCAATTACTCTCTAAATCCAATTATAAATTAACATACACATTATTAAAATTAATTTACATCTATTACCCATTTTAACTCTTTAATTATTTTATTAATTGGAATTATATCTAAAGCCATTATCAATTACCTTAAATTAATACCATTACGTTGCATTCCTGTTATATTCTTATGATTAAATCACAAATTTTTATTTCTTCCAATATTAAATCACAAAACCATATCAAATTAATCATTTTTAATTATCAAAAATTATGGGTCATTACACTCTCCCTCCACTCAAAACTTTTTATCCTCGAAAAGGAAAAGAGGAGAAAAGAGGAAACTGAGTAATCAATATATCTTATATAACATATTAAATTAATAAACAATTTATTTACATAATTAAATAATTTGTATAAAATATATCAATTTATAACTATTAAAACTTTTATATTCAAGTTAATAAAAGTTTGGAAAACATTTCATAAAATTTTCTAAGACCAAAATTCATGAAAAATTTCGGCAGAGTCTCCTTTGTACGGAGATGTCTAGGAGAAACAATAATATCAATAATAACAATATATATCATATTTTTCAAAATAAAATATTCCAAACAACCGAAAAACAATATAATATCGTTAGAAAACCATAATCCAAGAACGTACTTATCTGTCCGGCAAACAACGCTTATTTAATGAAACCAAAAACAGTAGTTATTGCTTACATACTTATATTTCACTTATATAATCCAAAAGAGTTAATAATTATATAAAAGAGAAATAATTAAGTTGACAGCAAAACAAGCACAACATAGCAATAGTCACTTGCAAACAAACAATATAACCATCATATCATCACTGCAATCAAAGAAATCAAACATACATCCACAACAACCAACAAATGGTTTGTTCGGGTTCAGAACTTCTAATCATATAAAATGATAAATAAACCATGAAATAAATCATACATTCAATAGTCGTAGATAAACTTTATAGATTATTTATACATCTTTATACAAAATAGAAGTATCCTTTCCCAACAATCCATAAGCCAATACAAACAAAATTTCAAATAATGTTTAAGTTTTATTCTTATTACTCTTTCTTTTTCATATCATTCATTGTTTGTTTTTTTCATCTAAAGGTTTTCTTAAATTCACGTTCATTTTTTACAAAATTTTAGTTTTCTTTCATTCGTGTAAAGCTTATTTTATTAGTCTACATTCTTTACTTACATAAGTTATATCCATTTTAATTATTTGGATCATAAATGAATTCATTATTGAAGTATTGTATACATTTTATTTCAGTTTACTTCACATTTACAATTTAGTTTGATTTTCCCTTTTTTTCCATTTACCTTTCTTTTCTCGTTCATATAATGTCTATTTTTATTAATTTACATTCGTTATTACTTACAAAAGTTCATTTTCCCTTTATTCATACAGTGCCATTTTCTTTTACTTTATTACTTTACATTCATTGCTTGTGCAAGTTATTTTTTTCTTCAGTTATTGGATTATACATTATTAGGTAAGTTTATTTACAATTTAATTCATCATTTATAAATTATTTCTTTTTCACATTTGTTCTTCCTTATATAGTATTACTGAATATTAAATCCACTTCTAAACCATTTTAATGTTTTATGAAATTATAATCATTTAATTAACGTAAAACTCATTTAAATTATAATGGCTTCAATATTAAATTAAGTTTATAATTATTTACTTACCGTATTCACCTTTTACTATTAAATCTGGTTTAAATAGCTCAATTTAATACATTACCGTATTCACCTTTTACTATTATAAGGTGAATATGGTATGTAAATAATTATACCGTATTCACCTTTTACTATTATAAGGTGAATACGGTAAGTAAATAATTATAAACTTAACGTATTCACCTTATGTAGTACAATACACTTACCGTATAATACGGTAAGTAAATAATTATACCGTATTCACCTTATGTAGTACAATACCTTATGTAGTACAATACACTTACCGTATAAGGTGAATACGGTAAGTAAATAATTATACCGTATTCACCTTATGTAGTACAATACATTGTTATAATAGTGTCTACAGTAAAGTAATATATTAAAATAGCATTAAGGCTTAACCATATCCCCCTTAACACATTTTTATATATTCCCATAGTGTATATAGTACCGTAATTCCTCCGTAAACTGGAGGGCTATCAGAGGGCACACCATAGGTATGGTACAAACCAAACTCGTAGAAGGCGCTCTAAGGCATGTGAACACGACACTCGAGGCAATGCCAGACTAGATTTACCAATTGCAGAACCAGGCTCGTAGTAACGCATAGTGGCTACTACCGCCCACCTCGAAATACACTCCCAAATCAAGAATCAAAAGGTGGCCACCGAATCATCACAAAGTTATAATATAGTATCGAAGAAGCATGTCCGATCGGAGGAATGACCTCACTTGGCCCATGTATAACTCCTGTTTTAGTCACATCTAAGCTGACTCACGGGAGTCAGGGTCACGTAAATACCTCATACAGAATCACTCGTCGAATCATCCTACTTCATTTATGGAATCTCCATCACGTACATAATTGTTAAAGTGGTTTTCGAATTGGCGGAGAGCTTGAAAATATTCGATCCCAGTCTCTTTAACAATCAAATGCTTACTTAATGCCGGATGGTTCTTTTACATTTTCAAAAATAAATTCTACTTAATATTAAAATATCATATTTGATTTCCACTTTTGAAATCATATTCACTTTCAAAATCGTCTTCACTTTCAAAATCATCTTTACCCAAATATGTCCTTTCACAAAAAGGTATCAATTTCAAATCCCAACTTAAGTTGTATCATCATCAAAGATTTAATATAAATACTTCAACTTTACATAGTTTGCAATTTTAGAAAATAGTTTAGATAGTCATAAATAGTTTAAAAATATTTTAAATAAATTAAAATAGTTTAAATAGTAAAATAGTTTAAATAGATTTAAATTTGATTTAACCAGATTTAAATTGATTTAACTAGATTAAATATAGATAAAATAGATTTAATTAGGTTTAAAATATTTAAATAGATTAATTAGGTTTAAATTATAGTTAGTAGATTTTTAAATAGATTAAATAAATTTAAAATAGATTTAATGGATTTAAATTATATTAAATAGATCTAAAATAGATTAAATAAATTTAATTAGTTTAAAATAGGTAAAAATATGTTAAATTCGATTAAATAGGTTATAATAGATTAAACAAATTAACATAATTTTAAATCGATTAAAATAGTTTAAATTAATGTAAAATAGATTTCAAAGTTATATCCAAATATTTCCAATAAATCAATTTCCGATAAATTCATTTATATTTGACACTTCAACTTCGAAATTCCAATTTAAATCCTTTGAACAATTACTTATATCAATTCTAATTTCAATATTTACGCTTGGATTTTCGAAAATAATTCAGTTTTTTTAAATCAAATTTCTATTTCAAAATACCAGTTAACTGAATTCAAAAAAAATTAAAGATTCAAAAATCACTTAGTTTAACCAATCTGGTGCCCGTATATAATTTTCAACCTTAGGATTAAGTGATACAGATATTTATTATTTCAATTCGCAATTTAAATTTTTACGATTATATACCATTTCAAACTACAATCTCGAATTAAATAAAATCCATAAAATCGCTCGAGTCTATCATTTCAACCCATAACGATATTTTCTAATCTATATATTGTTCGGGTATGTCTCATTTCAACCCATAGGGAACTTGCAGTGTTATAATAATATAAAATACAACATCCAGTCATCCAATATCAACAATCAAATATCCATCCAAATCATCATCCAAATCAATCAGTAAACATCAATAGATGACTGATAATCAATACCAAGTATTAAATTGACAATTTAAATTCAATATCAAATTAAGGATGATTAAATGCAGTAAAAGTCAAATTTAACTAGAATGACAACTTAAACATACCAAAAATCAATCAATTAGTTTCTAGTGACATCATTAATTTTATTAAGCAACGTAAGAAAATTTAGTAATTGTGAGTGGGATAAAACACTCACCTTTTAATTTCAAATCGATCTGAAATCCAAAATAAGCCTCAAATTTGAACAGTCTCAGAATTTGACCAAACCAGTTTCACAATGTCCGGAATTTTGATATGATCCTAACGAAATTATCCGTGCATGAATCGGACCTCGTATGCAAAAGTTATGTCGATTAGAAGACATAGATTTCAAATTTAAAAAAAAATAAAAAAAATTGAAACTTAGCCACATCAGCAGCTACTTGGAGTGAACGGGAAACCCTACCGCACAGCTTCACGCACGTGATATCCATGAAGCTGTCGTGACTTATCGACCTAGTTCCGCCTATCTACGCACTGTCACCTTGATCAGACGTCGCCTCCATGTTGCTCGCCCAAAACCACATCCCCAAAGGCCAATGCGATCACCAACGATTCCCTTTGGCCATCACGCCGCCGCCGGCATTCTAAGCCAAATAATGGCGAACCACGACCACCGGGGACGAATGGACAGTACCCCTATGACCTGCATTGCGCCACCTTCCTAATGCCACCTCCCGATCGTCGATCAAACGACGATCCACCGTTGTATCGTCAAAACCCTAAAATGAACGGCCGAGGTTCACCCTCAATTTCTAGTCAAACGATGACTCCGATTGAAAAATGAATCACACCAGTGAATTAAGCTCATCAAGAGCTTCGAATTAATATATGATTTGATATGGTTTGGAGGAGTTTGATTTTTCAATTTCATTTTGTTTCAATTGAATTTGGAATTGGTTTTGGTTTGTCTGCCATTGGAAAGAGAGAAGCAGATAGAATTGTACATACAGATAAATGGAATAAGAAATAGAAAGGCTGTTAGGGTTAGAATAAAAAAATACTAACGAAGCCCAATAAGAATGAATAACATATCGAACTGGTTCGAATTGACAATAACGACCGAAAAGCTCGTTCGCTTTCGAAATGAAAGTGAATCATCCCACATATCAAAATAAATGTTTTTGATATTTTTAAACTCAATGTAATAGATTTCAAGTCCTAATTCCATCGTATGAAGAAGTTAGCTTAAAATTAGCTTATTTCAAATTTATTTCAATTGAATTTAATTAATTTGATTTCTACGCGTTTCGAGTCCGTATGATCAAACAACAAGTCTGATCGCTATGAAACTTGAAATCTTACAAAAATTCACTGTTACAGATTCGATGAAACTGGTTTCATCGAAATCCGAGACAGTGGCCAAAATGGCCATTTTCACGTTAATTAAGTAAATTATTATTAAATTAAATTTATCACTCCTTATATTTAAATTAATTAACTTACCATTTTTATCATTTTTGATTACATAGACATTTGCAATATTTTAAAACAAATTTACATATCCAATTCAGTGTTAAATTATTTTACTAATTACAGTGTTAAATTTCAACTGTAATTTAAATCCAATTAATTATTATTTTAAATTTCAATACGGTTTCAATCTTTTTTCTTCAATCACTCATTATTCCTTGGACATAGTTAACATGTGTTTATATTTTATTACATTAATATGCTACAATTATCATCTTTTACCATATTAGTTATAGTATTTCAATAATATCGAACCTTTGTTGATTTGACATTAATTATGATTTAAATCCTACAACTTCATTTATATTGGTTTCATTTTCATTATTGAATCAATTTATTGTCTTATGAGTGTAATGGACATTTATGTATATTTTATTACATTCTCAATCTGTAGTTATTGTATTAACTCACATTAATGTAACATTTATTACATTTATTTGTAATTGATTAATTAAATTGGTAACAAATAATAATTGTCACCATTTCTACATTTAATAACATTTGTAAGTTTGTTATTTACAAACAAATGTTATAACAACTTACATTATACTAATTATATCCAGTTACAATTTATTACACATTATTTCATAAATTAATCAACATTTAAGTTGTCAATTATTTTTTAAATCCAATTATAAATTAACAAACACATTATTACAATTAATTTACAATCTATCACCCATTTTAACTCTTTAATCATTTTATGAATTGGAATTATATTTAAAGCCATTATCAATTACCTTAAATTAATACCATTACATTGCATTCCCGTTATATTCTTATCATTAAATCACAAATTTTATTTTCTTCCAATATTAAATCACAAAGCCTTATTAAATTAATTATTTTTAATTTTCGAAAATTACGGATAGTTACATCAATCGATTTACAGAATTCCATCCTCAATTGTTTATGCATGAGTAAGCAGGGGTACTTGCTCGTCTATTGGAGAAGGATTAATAAAATATAAGCAATTGGTGGGACCCATTGAGTTAAACTAAATTTTATGAATTGGAATTGTATTTAAAGCCATTATCAATTACCTTAAATTAATACCATTACATTGCATTCCCGTTATATTCTTATCATTAAATCAATTTTTTTTATTTCTTCCAATATTAAATCACAAAACCTTATTAAATTAATTATTTTTAATTATCGAAAATTACGGATCGTTACATCAATCGATTTACAAGAATTCCATCCTTGGTTGTTTATGCATGAGTGAGAAGGGTACTTGCTCGTCTATTGGACAAGGATTAATAAAATATAAGCAATTGGTGGGACCCGTTGAGTTAAACTAAATTTAATAATACATACAACCCTATCAATGGCAAGTGCACCTAACACTTTCTTATGTGCTTCATTGAGTTAAACTCAATTTAATAATACATACAGTCTAATCAATAAGCAAGTGTATACAACACTCGTTTATGCGTTCCCAATTAAACTCAATTTAATAATACTAGTATGAAGCCCGTGCCAATGACATGTTTTGTTTCCCATATAGCATTATAGCATGCCATTATGCTTTGCACGAATGCAAAGTTTGATCGATAGAGAACTGCTCCTACATTAAAATAATACAGATATAATATTATATGAGATTGTTCTTTGTAAAATATAATAAATGTGTACATAATTTAAATTCCCGTTCATTTATCTAAATGCAAAATGCATGCATACATACACACATAAATATACGTAAGAGAATACATATAATATTTAGTTAACATGACAAAGTTTTTATAGTTTCATTCAAAGGTGTGGCACAATGAAAAATGGACGTCTAGATCTGTTAATATACTTAGGTTCAAGCCCTGCCTTGCATACACTTCTCGCAAAAATAGTACCCAGGTGGTTATAGATGTCATGAGTTGAAGCGGACAAGCACAATTTAATTCCTCTCAGTAGTTTACCAGTCCGTCGAGTTCTCTTGAGCATACTAAAAAAAATAAAGTTTTTGTAGTTCCTATGCACTCATTATTATTTTTAATTAATATGAAGTGAATTTTTTAATCTATAACAAATTGTAATTTTTTTTCTAGTTGATTACGTTGGAGACAATGTGGAATTTTATGCAGAAGTTACCTGGTTTGAAAATTAGCCATGTTCATATATGGATGATTGTCATACTTTGTATCTGTTTAATATTCAACTCTTCATTTAGTAGTCAAGGGATTAAAATATAGTCCAATATTCGTACGACAAAATAAAATTTCATTATATTATCACAATGTTTGTTGACTTAATCCTATAGTTGATTTTTCTTCTTATGAAGTCATAGGATTCAGATTTGAAGGCAACCTAGTAGCAACATTTATTTTATTCATGTGTACTGCCCACATATGCCATTTATCATCCTATTTAATTAAAACTTAATTTGACTATAAGTTTTTCCATAAAAGCAAATAACAATATAATAATACCCATATATAAAATTTTATATTTTCAAAGTCCAACAAAATGCAGTTTGCATACATTATTATAAAGCATATACCAATATAATATTACGTAGAGATCAAATTTGATATATTCAAACAAAAAGTCCAACAAAATATAGTTTGCATACGTCATTATAGCTATTACGCGAAAGAAAATATATATCTAATACATGCCACTAAAACAAAGCCATCATAATTACATTTAGTCAAATATGATTATAAAACTTACAACATTTTTGGATACTTTTAGAAGAGTATTCATATAATTATATACTCTCAACAGATCCATATGAAGCATCTTGGATTTAGAAACAGATTTGATGTCTTTGTAAACAATATTATAAATTGATTGTAGGTTGAAGCATGCATATAATTGTTTTAATTAGTCCCACATCATTGAAAATATATTAATTGTTGTTATATATAACCTAAGCGATAATCAAGGAAGTTGTTCTAATAAAATTTAATTGAGTTTGGATGGTGCATTGAAGTTTAATAATACAAGTCATAAATAGATACATTCAAATTGAATAACAACAACCAAGGATCCAATTACCATCTATGCCTAGGCGCAAGTGTGGTAAAGCAAATCTTATCCATTTATATATTTAGCGGCCAAATGCTATTGTTGAATTTTTGATAATGAACTAGACTTGGTTTTGTTCGTTATTTCAGTTTAACCATAACATACATCCCCGCCCTAAACGACAACGCAAACAAGCACATCAACTACGTCAATAACATTGCGTTAAATTCACAAAATAATCTGAACATAAAAGTTACAAAGATTCGAATCTACAGTCATCGAACTGATTCATTTCTCTATTGCCCCCTTCTACAAACCCTAACAAGCCCTGTATTCTCAAGGCAAAAACCATCGATTTTTCTGGTTTTCTTCACATCAGGTCAGTAATTTCTTTATCGACCTCTATTCAGTTCTATCTTTATCCGTTTCAGTTGATGTATATGCCATCGGCGTTATCTTTGTGTAACATCATGTTGATTTTTGCCTGGGATAGTCTAATTCTTTTTATGATTGTCACACTTTGAAAGTTGCAATAATTTGGTGATTTCATTTTTGTTTTGAAGGAGGCCTTATTGGTAGGAGTTGATTTAGAGAAAAAGTAATGATTTAAATGGTTCTTATGATTTTTCTGGTTTAGAGTTTAGATCTAATTCTTTTCCAGAGGCATTGCTGGTCTTAAGAAAATGTTATTTCGTATTGTATTTTTAGATTTTGTGTAGTGATTGATATACGTGACTTCTTTGCTTGGTTCTAGGAATATATAAATACATATAGTTATCTTAATTCTGTGCTTTTGAGATCCTTTTAGCACGTGGATCATAAATTTTTAGCATATAAAAAATAAATTTTTCCAAATGGGTCCAATTTCATTATTTTTTAAAATAGCATCAACTGTCAAGAGCACCATATTATGAAGCCAGATATTTGTTCTTCATCATGTTCATCCTTTATTTTTTATTTTGCAATAATAATTGGGCATGTCAAAATATTGGTCAACAATGTGTCATGAGACGATTCTTACTTCACTTGGCAATGCATTGGTAATCAAGAAAAGGATATTCCATCCAATAAAGTTTTTCTGAATGATCTTTATTTACTGAATAATATTGCTAAACAATATTTAATTTACTTGGTAATGAGTTTCCGAATGATCTTGAACAAACCTGGTAATATACTGCCAGACCATCCTTGATTCACTTGGTAATATATTGCCCAAGAATCCTTAGTCAATGTATCATCATACCACTTTTTATGTGATTAAGCCAGGATATGTATTTATTATTGTGTTGGCCATATGGACATTGATGGAAGGGTCATAAATGAGTATAAAAGGAGAAATTGTTTGTTCATTATATAATATCATTGACCATTTTTTTGGGTATCCTTGGAACGTCTTTGATGCTTTCAAAACTAAGTAGTTATGTAAGCTAAATATTAAATAGACTTTTAATTAATAAAATAAAAAGAGTGTGTATAGAATGTTGCGGTGAGATAGTGATATGTCTCTTGATCCTCGAGGTGTTGGAATCGGTTCCCATTTACCTCAGCTAACCATGTTCGTAAAATGAGTATACAAAATGTTCAAAATGGTTTAGCCCTTCCTCTTGAATGAAAAACAAAATACAGTTAGCATGTGTGTATTACATTGTTATAACTTTTTAAATATATAAACTAGAACAAATTTTCAAAATGGGCTAATTTTCGAATCAATCTCGCGATCGGCGTTGATTTTGAAACTTATTACCAAACATGGCTAGTTTCTGCCCAGTCAGCATCCCAGTCAGTTTTTTTCCAACTGCCATGAAAATGCGCAACTCTCACTTGCGCTTATGGGGATTTTAGTTTTTTTAGAAAGCGCTACTAAGAGTTGCGCCTGTTGGATTTTGAATTTTTTTATAAGGCGCAACTAAGAGTTGCGCGTTGATTTTTTTTACGTTGTGCAACTGTTAGACGCGCCTAACCAATACAATAAGCAGGCACAATTCATAGTTGCGCCTGCTTTAGTGTCGAGCAGGCACAACTATGAGTTGCGCCTGCACAGGTTGCTGCTGCTAAAACAGAAGCAGCGGCAACCCTACACTTCATTATCCAAAAACATTTCTCAACCTTCCTATCTTCTTCATGGCCGAACCCAACATCCCCAAATCCAATTTTTAGTCAATTTGCATAATATTATCACAAATTTTGTAAATTTGTTTTTCATTATTCGATTAAACCAAAGCTACGACAATCCCTTCACCCACACTCATATTACCACTAATTTATATGGATAATTAGGAGATTCCAGATGAAGTATTGGTGCAATATGTTGAACGAATGGAAGCTGAAAATGAATTTTTTCTTGAAACTCAGTTGAAACAGTTTCTGAAGCTCAATTTGAGATAGTTCCACCGGCTAACGGTGTTGTTGTTCAATCTGCTTTGGATAATCAATCTGCTTAGGCGAACCGAATCAAAGACCGAGAAAACAAATTAGCGGCGAAGGACGAGTGAGACAAGATAAACATCCACTTTGTCAATGTGGAGATGTTTGTGAGGTAGTTGTATGTAAGATTCAAATAAATGCTGGACGTCGGTTTTGCGAATGTGCCGGTTACCTTGATCATATAACTAACCCGAAAGGTGTTGAGTGCTGTAATTTCTTCAAATGGCTAGATCGTCCATTGACCCCTAGGGGAGTGGAGTATGCGCTAGAGATGCAAGCCGAAGTGAGACGTTTGGAAAAGGAAAAAAGTCAGCTTTGACATCAAGCAGACTATTTGCAGTCCGTAAATCCAATTTTGAAAGGGGTCTAGTAAATTGGGTAGTGCAACTGTACTGTAATGGATCTGTATCAGACTTTTTTAATTGAGTTGCTTTAGTTTTAATGAATGCTGTATTACTTGGTTTTATTTGTACTTGGTTGTTGTAGTGGATATGCAATAGATGATGTATTATTGTTTGTCTGTTATGTTTATTTGACGGTAGATGTAAAACTGTGGAAAATTCATAATTTTGCTGTTAAATCAAAGTAACATAACATAACAAGTAATTTAAACGTTTGACATAAGATAACATTTGATAACAAAGTTGCGTACAGAATGAAAATATAAGTTATACAGTTCACGAATGACAGAATTAGTAGAAACAAGTAAAATATTTATTGCTTCCCACACGTTCTTCTCTTATGATCCAAGTTACTGCATTGTTCACATCTGTCCTGTCTTCTGTTCTCCATTTCGTCCATGACTCCCCTTATTTTTGTGGACCTCGGTCTTCCTGTATTCCTTTGCGTTGGCGGCGAGAGTATAGTAGGGCCTTCAGGTACATCCCAATATCTACTGTCGGGTACTGGATGAAAAACTGGAGAATAACTATGTCTATAATGTCTGCCGTAAACTAGGATGAAATAAGATCATAGTAAGCTCTGTTCGCTCCTCCTTTACATCGTGCGCATGCAGCTAAAACATGGGAACATAGAAAATGTGCTAAAATAGGAATATTGCATGAACAACTGCAGCTGTCATTGGCAATATTTACTGTATAGTTGCACGCGTTTGTGTCTGTTATTTGTCACTCCGTTAAGCTGAACCTGTTAATGCTCGTATTACGTGCTTCTGCCGAATATTTTTCCATCACTTTGTCATAATTTGACGTGAGCGAAGATGTGTAATCCATTCAATCCATACGTCTTCTGTAGAAGTAGCTATTAAGATGATGAAAGGTACGTGCCACTAACGCCTTGACCGGTAACGATTTTACACCTTTAAGAACTCCATTGAAACTCTCCGAAGCATTGGTAGTCATCATACAGAAACGTTCACCGTTGTCCTTGTAAAGATCCCGATGTTCATCTTTATGTCGAAGACTTCTATCAATCAATCTGTCAGCAGTCGGACTCTCATTTTTTAGTTGACCTCTGAGTTCTTTGTATGTTAACTCATCTCTTGCCTCAGTACAAGAATGAAATAAGTTCTGCAAAATCTTACTACCAAAACCAGCTTTTTTAAAGTTTGCTTTCAAATGGCGTAGGCAGAAGCGATGATGTGGTCTTCTCCACTTATCTGACAAGGCGATTGGAGTTCCTTTCATTCTATCGGAATTGAATGTAATGCATCTTGCATTTAAAGAAGAAATTAAGTGTCCCATGTATGAAAAAAACCAACCCCAAGTTTTCGCCGACTCCGTCCTTACAATAGCAAATGCCAAAGGAAAAAAGAGAGTTGTTTGCATCAACTCCTGTAGCCATAAACAACGTACCTTGATATTTACCATACAGATGTGTTCCGTCAATAGAAAGAACCGGGCGACAACGCTTGAAACCTGCAATGCTCGGTCCAATGCTCAGAAAGCCCTCCAAAATCCTTCTGTATGTACATGATAAACAATACCTGTATTGCATTTCTGTATAGCACGAAGAAACCGAGGCAAGTCATTGTACGAAGATTCCCAATCATCAAATATTTTAGACACCGCTTTGCTAAGTCCTTTCTAGGCTCTCATGTAGCTTATTTTGACTTTTGCAAGTGTTTGCCATAAGCTCTTGGACAGACTTTGCAGTGTAATTTGGGTTCGAACGAACATGTGAAAGGACTTTGGTGCAAATGAGTTTGGCTGTTGCTTGTCTGTGGTTCGAGTTGATGATTGGATTTGAGCAAGCGTGATCACCACCGTATTTTTTTATCATCCACCACCCAGCATGATCTCTTTTAGACACAATTGCATGAAGCCGTCATGGACATTTAGCATCAATATCACATATAGCAGTGAACTCTCTAGCACGAGACTTTATGTTTTTAAATGAAACTGAACATTTTATCGATCATTCACTTATATGTTCAATTAAAGATTCCTTCCATTTAAAAATCATACCAACTCGAGGGCCTTTCTCCACACATTGCAGTCCGAACATTTCGTCGGTAAATTGAAATTCTTGCACAACAGATCTTTCCATAATTGTATCATTACATTGGTCATCTTCTAACGGTTCTTCCATCTCGATATGCTCATCAGTGTCATCAACTTCCTCTGGAATATCATCTAAATGAGCGTCATTGTTAACATTCAAAGCATCGATCCATATTTCATCGTCGTCAAGTGATGGAGCGATTTCCATGCTATCCAAATGAGAAATTTCAATATCAGCATTTCCACCCTCCATATCCTCGGTGTCAACATCTTCATCTTCAATTTCATGCAAGTAGTCGTTTGAATTTGGGGTTGGAATTTGTGAGGAACCGAACTCGATGTCCGACAAAAGACATCGAATCCGTATCGCCGGTGCTTGCAACAACATTAGATGATAAACAACACAACGGAAACAAAAGATGATTGTATTGATATACAATATAGATACAATGATAGATACACCATGATACAACAACCCAACACCATCCGAGATTATATACAACTCAACACCACAGCGGAAAATATATTAACATGAACAAGTCTTCAAGGGAATACAATACTGCAACTCCAAACCAAAACTCCAAAAGCCAAAGCTCTAAACTTCAAGCTCGAACCACCATCAAGCTGAACTTGTAGCAATTGCGATCCAGAACGCGATTGCCAAATCAAAAACTTCAAAGATCCAAAGACTGAAGACGATCTCCAAATGCTACCAAACCATAGACTTCGAAGGCTATCGAATCTATACCTATTATTGTATTATCTGAAAAACCCAACTCTACACTGTCCGTGTGGAAAATTGTGAGCATACAGAGTTTAGGAACGGAATAATAAACTCCGGGTCAGTCATGAGACTGGTATGAGCAAGCAAAAACAGTTTATCTTTAAAACAAACAATAAAAAGAATTTAAAACATTGAAATCCGCAATGCTTTTTGAAAAATGAAACTATCATAAGGCCTTCGGCCGCATACACCATGCAAACGCAGAATTGGAGGAGATTTCTTCTTATGATAGTAAAAAATGCTTGATACGCGAAAACCATTTGATATTGTTATTAGTGCATAGTGTAGAAAATATTTGCAAGTATAATATTAATCTTAGCCAGCATTCGTACCATTATAGTATGCCTACTATAGCTATCATATTAGATGGCAGGTTTTACAACTAAAACCGTACAAGGCACGAATTGGAGATTGGATTTCTAACAAATGGTTAGGCTAAGTAACTTTCTATTGCCACATGGGAATGCCTCTTGAGGGACGCTTCGAGAATCAACCCGGATCTCTACCAACACAAGGCCGGTTTACTCCTTGCCCGAGAGTAACACCTAAGATATGCCATTCCCGGTCGCTTGCGACCTTTATCCGAGGATCCTCAACCACAAAACAACATCACATAGTAATAAGTTTACAGTGTCCACATGAGTTAAGTATCTGGGCTCCACACCATGATACCACCTTTTCCAGAAGAAATGGACATACCCTAGAGGCGCGACCCCTGCAACCTTGCCGCATCTTTCCTGTTTCGACCATTTCCGGGGTCTGAGGTCCTGATGCAGTCTCGTCCACAAAGCTACATTTTTTCACAAAGCATGCTTCGATCAACAAATGATCAGCAACGCTTCGAATGTCACATTATCAAATTGAGAATGTATCACTAGTAATCATCAACTACATAACATCTGAGCTCATACGTCTCAGAGAAGGGTGTTAAGCTAAGAGAATAAATCTCCACCACCAAACAGAAATGTATTTGATAGAAACCAGCTTTACATCTTAAAGTGTAATGTCAGAAATGTATTTGATAGAAACCATTTAATTAATCTTAATTAATAAGTGATATTCCTTTAATCACTTGATTGGTCAATTCCTAATCTCAAATTAATTATCTTGAATTAATAACATTAATTAATTAATCAACCTTTAATTATTAAAGAATTATTTAATTACCCTTAATTAACTATAATAAGTAATTATCCCTAATTACTTAATTAACTTTAACCGTTAATTAATTACTTTTAACTATGTAATTATCTTAAAGTAATTAATTACTTCTACTTACTTATATATAAATTAATCTTCTAATTAATTAATTATTCTTAATTATGAACTTAACTAATCTTAATCAGTCTTTGATTAAGTAATTATCCTTAAAATTTCTTACATTAAATAGTTATCTTAAATCAAGTAATCACTTAAGACTTTAATCAAATCAAAAGACAATCCCTTCATCTTAAATTTATTTCTTTAAATATTAAAAGTTTTTAAATATATTTAAAACACTTTTTAAACTTAATAAATTTTAAAATAATTTATTTTAAAACCTTTAATTGATACAAAAATTACCACGAATTGTATAAAAGAATTTGTTTACAAAATTCATTAAAACTTAATTAAATTTTATAAAACTTGATAAAAAATTTAAATTTAAAAACTGTTTTACACAAAACTCTCAAACACGGGAAAAACTTAAGTTTTCCCAAACAAAACTTCGGGCCACACGCAATCTTCATATGCTTCGAGTTTTTCGACTATTTCCTCGCGCTTGAACCCGAGTCTCCATCGTCTTCCCAAACTTGAACAATTCCAGCACCCAAATGTGTATCGATGATCCCTGTGTATGTGTACACGAACTCCAGTGGGTTTCGATCGATGTCGCGACCTCCTGCAAGTTGCCGCCAACCACGACTACTCCATCGATTACCAGATCTGACGAAATTGTCGCAAAATCGAAATCGAGTTTTTTTTCCCACAAATACTGGAACACATTGATCTACCTAAAAACACCCCGCACGATCACCACCGATCAATTGCCACTCTGCCGTCGCAACCCAAGCTCCGCCACACGACCACAAAACTAACCCCCCAGGTCCGATCGACCAGAATGCTATATCGACGACGTTAATGCCTCACGAATACAATTTACAAAATACAGGGTTATAACCCTAAATCGATTCCAATCACTAACCATGATGAATAATAAAATCATCTCGCATTTTTCTCGAGTTCGACGATCATTCCAGCACCTCTAGAAGCAAACCCCGACCCCCAAGCATGCGCCGATCACCAGAAATTGAACGCAATCCAAATTCCGTTCAACCCCAGATATCTCAACGAATATTAGCTTAAAAATCATAAAACAACTACCTAAATTCATGCTTTTGCCTTACGAAGCTGTTTGTAATGTCAAAACACGAAATTGGAAATATTGATTTTCAACTTGAATTTAAATCACCATTGTATAATCCAATTTTCTAAATATTTCTTAAATATTTGCACTCGAAATTATTTTAAAAAATGAATTTAGGATGTTATAAACGATTTCTTTTTAGGATTCAAAGCTAAATTTTGTTTTGAAAGGAAGATATGATTTTATTTCAAGATGTTATTTTAATTCTGTTGATATAACAGAGTAAGCACCTGTACACAGATATACTTATCATCACGTAAACATTCATACAGACATGCAAGCATAATAACCCATCATTTCCATAAAATACTTTGAGCATTAATTATAATATCAAGGGATATAGGTGAATTTGCTCACATTGGATTGAAGACAGAGGACGGATGAATATGTTTGGGCCTGGAACGGATGAATATGTTTGGGCCTGGAACTGGAATGATGTTTGAGCCTGATCTTGAATTTTTTGAACCTGACTTGCTTCAGGCTTTTGAATTGTAAAAGATTGAGTTGAATCTTTTTCCAGACTTTGTTTGTTGTTCAGATTTAAAGTGCACAAGATTGCTGCCTTGATACTTCAGATTTTGCTTGCTGTTTAAATGAATTTGAATTGCATGCTTGATCCTTGCTTAGTTGCTGTTTGAATTAAGTTGAAGATTGATTTCTTTGAATTTTAAAATCTGCTTTAATTCAGGTTTTGATCTTTGTTTTTTTTTTTGTGGATATTGAGATGATTTTTGTTTCTTTTCTTATTTCAGATCTGATGTTAAAGATATGAGGAATGTAATTTAGTTTTTATTCTTCAATATATAAAATTTTAATTTATTTCAAACAAAATTAATGCCACTTGTAATTATTGTTAACACTTGTATTTTGCATGTAATCTCAACATTACAAATGTTCAATTCATTGTCTCATTAATTTACAAATGTCCTAGGTAATGCATTTTTATAGTTTAAACCTTTACTTAATAATATATTAATTATTTGTAAATTTCAAACCATATTTATATATGTATTATGTACTTATTATTTCCTATTTTACACTTAAACTTTTATAACTTATGCCATATAATTTAAACACTATAAATAATATTTTGAATATAACTTTATATCATATTTCTTATTTAATTAAATACATTTTTTTATTAATCATTTATAAAATCCTTTAAAGCAAAAGATGATTTTACAATTTAACTACTCATGAATAAATATATTAGAATTTATTATTATTAGTTAGCCTTTGAAAAATTTATTATATCAAATTCAAAACATCATTTTTAAATCAAACCGCATATTTAATAAAATTAGAAACAAATTCTTATTAAATTAAAAATAAAATTTTAAATCCAATTTTTATTTATAAAATATTTATCCTTAAATTTCAAATCAAAATTCTATTTATAATCTAATTTTTTTAATTTATTCTGGAAATTTTCTAATTAATTCACAAATAATCACAATTTAATTCCAAAATTAAATTAATCGTCAAACTAAACTTGGCTAAAAATTCGGAAATGTTGTAGAATTGACTGTGGAGGATACAATGGATATAGAAGGAAACCATACCCGGGTGACTGCGATGGATATGCCATGACACCGTACCTGTACACAAACATTTGACTGTTAAGTACAAAAAGCACGAATAAAACATTCATACAGCACATAAAAGCATACCCAGCTGCTTATGCGTAAATGTTCGGTGGCTGGTAGGAGTAGTCTGGGTAATACATTTGACTTCGCTCAGCAGTATTACTGGGTCCGGGTTGGCTTGCATACTCAAAGATTTGAGCATGCTATTTAGTAGTATGTACCATCTCCGTCTTCTTAACGTACAGCTCAATTACTTTCATCCCCACACAAAACATAAAACTGACGTCGTCGTCATCGTTTACCTCAATAGCAAGTGGTCCGTTGTAACGCCCTACTCCGAGACCCACTCTAGTAAAGAGTATTACGGAGTAATACCGTCTACTAGAACGGAGAATAGAGTATAATAGAAGCGACCATGTGTAATCAAGCTATAACTAACTACTGAATACGTCGAATAGGTGATTTTTTTTCTTAAGTGGTTCGACATATCCAATAGATATTTATAACGAAATTACAATGGCTAAGGAAAATAAGTTCAGAACAAACATAATACTAAATGATAACATCATCATCACAGAACAGTCACATAACAGTCACAGAACATAGGTACAATATATCGTCAATACAGATCCAAATATCAAAAGGTGAGTACAAAGCCACCGCTCACACATGTGAGTCAAAAATATGTACATAAGAGACTGAATAATCAGAGTATCAAAATAGTGGACAAATATAAAGAGCTATCTATCAGCATAGCAGATAATGTCCACGCGGAAGCACAGAAAGCTAAGTCCAGAGACCTAACCTGAAACAACTCGGTCTGATCCGAGCGAAAACACTCGGGTCAGGCTAGCTAAACAATCAGTAATAACTGAGATATATAATAATGCGGTACATAAATCAAACAGTACTTCTCCAAAGAGAAGAGTAATATGGACCACATGAACATAATGACGATCCCTAATCATCAATAGACAGTAAAAATCTCCAAAGAGAATATCAACACCAAAGTGTTAAATAAATAAAATCGCCTCATATCATCGGCGTAGCCAAAGCTATATAAAGTTGCCCATAGGCAATAATCCCAAGAGTGACCAGAGTCTGTAATCAGTGCCCAAGCAAAGATCGATGCTCCAAAGAGCAATAGGGGTATACTGAAAAAAATCAATGAAATCGAATACTGAAAAGCAGTGTTCAGAGACACTGTGAATCCACAAGGTAATCGCACTTACATCGTATGGTTCCATAGAACCAACACCGAATGGCGGTACTCGAATGGATATAAAAATATCAGATAATACAAATATTGCACGTGCACCGACCAGAGTCGTTATTGCCAAGTACTGTAGAGTTGTGATCGATCACTCGCACAGATGCGGAGCGCGCGAGACGGCGAGATCCTTCCCAGAAGGATAAAGGCCCAGAGGCACATGCCGCAAAAACTGCTCCATAGAGCAGGTGTCCAGAGACGGTTGTCCAGAGGCGTGGTGACCCAGAGGTCCAGTACTGGCCGCCCAGAGGCTAATGTGTCACAAACTTCTTGGAGAGGAACCCGTAAAATGTTAACAATGAGTCCCATACCCCACGTTCGCACTAAACGGTTTACTAACCAATAGCAAGCTCACACTCCAAACAATAAAAAGTCCACCTCGTATCATCGGCAAACTAGACTCAAAGGTCAAAACGATCAATCGAATAGGCCGGGGATTAACCGGAAAGAAAATACACACGGTTCCATAGGTCGGAGATTTCCTAACCGTTTAAGCACCTTCCCACTTTGCTCGACGTGCTAAAAGTGAGTGTGTGAGATTTTTATTATAGAAAATAATGGTGCGAAACGTATTTATAATTGATCTTGAAATCACTTTAAAACGGCTTTTGAAAACTCTCCTATTATGGAGTAATTAATTTAATAATTAAAAATAATATTATATAATAATTTCGAAAGCCATTTAGGAGTGAAAAATCTTTTTAAAATAGTTCATAAAAACCCGTGTACGAAATCCAGAGACAAATTTCAAAGAAATCGATAAATCAGAAAATCACTGAAAACCAATATTCGCGTTGGAAAATATTCCGAATGGTTGTGAACCAAAGTTCGACAATTTTTTGATTAGCAATTGAAGCCCAAAGGTTCATTGCAGAAACAATCAATTTGAAGCGGTTGCACCAAAATGGTGCAACCCGGACTCGGTTGCACCAAAATGGTGCAACGTTGGGTCGGAACCCGGCTGCACCAAATGGATGCAGCCATTTTTTTTTAAAGAAGCCGGCTGCACCGCATGGTGCAGCCCGTTTCAGTGAACCAGGCTGCACCATGCGGTGCAGCTGGTTCAGACCAGCCCCAGCCCGCATGGACTGAAGGGGGGGGGGGGGGGGAAGGCCCCAGCCCGCATGGACTGGGGGGGGGGGATAAAGCCCCAGCCCACCTGGGCGGGTTTGGGGGGGGGGGGGGGGGGTAAAGCCCCAGCCCGCATGGGCTGGGGGGTAAAGCCCCAGCCCGCATGGGCTGGGGGGTTAAAGCCCCAGCCTACCCGGGCTGGGGGTAAAGCCCCAGCCTGCATTGGGGGGGGGGGGGGGTTAAAGCCCCAGCCCGCCTGAGCTGGGTAGGGGGTAAATCCCCAGCCCGCGCGGGCTGGGGAGGGGGGCCCAAGCCCCAGCCCCATGCGGGTTGGGGAGATGTGCGCGCCAGCCCATGCGGGCTGGCATACTTCCGGCTAGCCCAACTGGGCTAGCCTGCTGCGCCTGGGCAGCAGCCTGAGTGCAGCCCAGGCCTGCCCTGGTGCACCCAGAGCCATGTTTCAGCCTGTTTTCAGGCTGAAACATTCCAGCCTGTAGAAATTGTTCATTTTAGTGATTTTGGGGTGTTTTTTTTCAAGTTTTTGGCACCAAATTTCACCCATATCAATTACTAACTACCATATAATGATTACTACACTATATTAAAGAAAACAAAGGGCCAAAGCTTAGCATTACCTTATGAAGCAATATCACAAACACTTTATGTGCACACCCAAAATGAAAGCAAAGATGATCAAAGAGCTATGATTCACATGTTACATAATAAAACATGTGTTACTAAATGATTTCTGAAATCAAAAGAGGATTAAACACATATTAGAAGAGGTTTTTAGCAATATACCTCTCTAGAAAGTAACAAAGACCACTATAGCATCAACCCAAGTTAGCAAAAGATGATTAGGAGGCTATAAGATCAAAAAAACACATAAGACATGTGTTATCAAACTAATTTCAGAAATTAGAAAGATATAAAAATGGATTTGAGGTGGGTATTTGCATTATCTTTGCATAGAATGACTTGCATAAGCTAAAACTAGAAGGAGATGAAGATAGATGCCATTTTTGTTAAGAAAGCTTTAGGAAACGATTAGGGTTTTGATTAGGGATGAATGAATGAGGTTAGGAGAGTTTGAGATAATTATAGAGGAGGTTTAGGGTGGGTTATTGGGTTAAGTTTGGTAACCCAATAAGAAAGAGTTATTTACATGTTTCTAAAAATTAGTCTAAGTGTTCATGTATGTTTATAAAACTCATTTTTCTTACTCAAACCCGTTTTAAAATCTCTCCTAAAATATTTAACTTTCCAAAAATAACATTTTATCCTCATTTTAAAATTCCATATTTCCCATTTAATTAAAATAGTCTTTTTCAAATAAATTTTGTTATTCCAAATCCTTTTACGCTTCATTAAAATAAATAAAAATTCTAACTTTTATTTATTAATTGGTAATGCAAATCCCGGGTTGTTACATCCGTCATCCGTTACCCATTTACTAACCAACGAGATGTTGAACTCCGTAGTAGCAATCTTGATAGCTCTGTAAATTCTATTTTCAGCTCAAGAAAATTGCAACCCCTCCTGACTTTCGATCCCTTATGTTTTCCGTCAACATAGGTTGGCTTGCTATTTTCGTCACTAAATCACCGTCGTAGTGACAAATAATAGGCACGGTAGTCATTGATCTATCAAAAATTACAGACAATTAATTGTCAACACTAGATC
This sequence comes from Allium cepa, assembly GCA_030765085.1. Lineage (NCBI taxonomy): Eukaryota > Viridiplantae > Streptophyta > Magnoliopsida > Asparagales > Amaryllidaceae > Allium > Allium cepa. The sequence continues at coordinate 148,697,970 of CM060945.1, forward strand.
TATCAAAATTAGTGGAGTACGGTTTCGATTCTTTACCTCAAGTGTAGACGAACGTGCAATCTTTTGTTTATCTCCGTAGAATTAAGCGATTTTGAGTGGAATGTTGTGTTGATAGTAGTGAAAATAATGGAAATGGAGGTTAGGGTTTCTGAAAGAAAATGGGTTTGAGGAGTTGTGATGTTTATATACAGCTGTTGGGCTAGGGGATAGCCCAGATATGCAGGCGCAACTTCAAGTTGCGCCTAAAGGACAATATTAGGCGCAAGTCAAAGTTGCGCACAGTATACTCATGGGAGCGCAACCATTAGTCGCGCCTGCAAATATCCAGTTCTTACGCGATTCAAAGTTGCGCATGCAACTTTCCAGATTTCCAGAGATCATATAACATATGCAACTTTCACTAAACATCAACTTTCATATAATAACAATATATAAGTACAACATTTCATTCGAATAGGTGAAATATTTCATACAGAACATCATATTTCATATAACAACATGTTTCAAGTCAATAATACAACATCGCAACACCTAAAAACCAACAAGTTTCAAGCCAATACAAATTCAAAACAAAGCAACCAAACGACAGACCAACACAACCCTATCTTCTTATGTTTCTGCGGTCGCGCAGTATTCTTTGAGTTTGCGTCGGAGGCGGTTGAGATGGTCCAGCTTCAACTATTTCCTGCCCTGTATGGCTACCTTGTGAAGGACCCCGTGTTTCTAAAACGTCTCCTTTGGTAGGTACGACCAAAAGTCTGGGGCGGACGAGACACATACGGTGGTGGTCTTTCTAGCTTATGCCTATCCAGAAACGACTTGATAATTTTGTTGATGTTGAAGCACTTTCCTTTTACTCTGTCCTCATCTGCAGGATCTGCAAGGACTTCGTCAACTTCATTGGAAATCATATACAACCCTTGAACCTAAAATACAAGAATCAATGACGCAAGTAAGTAAAGCTTGTTGAGGAAGTTTAAAGATTAAAACTTGTAAACACGTACCAAATCACGTTCCACCGGTCCCCGTGGAGCATATCTGGGCAGTCTAGTTGATGATTCTTTAAGAACAAATCGCCGTGTGATATGCCAGTACCAACTATAGTAATGTTCGATTGACATTCTTGGTACGCGTTCAACTGAACGTGATCCAACCTGTGATCCCACCTTACGACATATGTGTTGTACAAGTCTCTATTTCAACCGTGTGGTAAAATCTGCTCGGTCGGATCCGGTATATGCTGATGAAGGCCTAATTGCCTCATCACTCTGTCGGGGTAGTGCATGGCTACACTTTGCAAGCAAATAATCGGGGTCCTTGCATACCAACTATGCTTTCCGTCCAAGCAAATAGGTAGCAGATCCTGTATGATTTCAGCCGTGTATGGCGTCCAGTCAACAGCATGCTCGTCCATAACATCGAGCTTGTTGCGATAGAATGTAGGTTGATGGGCTGGATTATCTCTCCAACATCTATCTCCGGTCCATCTACAGTCATAATCAAATAGTGTGTGAATATTGGCAGAAATCAAAAAAATTTCAGTGTAAATTTCAAGTTGCTTTTACCTTGACCGTACGGTAATCCCAGAGCAACGTTGGCACGAACATTTGGCCGTCCAACAGAAATACGCGTTCAAGACCATACTTGCATATTATCAGTTTTAAGAAACGTCTTTCAAAATATTTCATAAATTTGGTACACCGGTAAGTCAAAACCGACATACCTGCAGAAGGGTTAGGCAACCTGCTAACCCGTTCGTTTTTCTTAGTGCCACATTATCCAACTCTTTGTACAATGCGCACTGAACCATGTTACCCCATGAATAATCAGAAATGGTGGCAAAATCCTCTAGCAAGTACAACCATTTACGCTAACTCTACTCTTCGAATGGTTCGAAAATAGACGAGATGCTATAAGAAGCAATATGACAGCCCGTGTGAACTGTTCTATCTCCTCAATAGATGAATCGACTGAAATCTCCCTGCCGATTATAAGGTCATTCAACCATTTGACCTTCAACTCTCTTCTCTTGAGGTGGAATTTCAACAAGCAAATGTTGATAAATCTCACCGGCGTCCACGTTACCACCGTAGTTCAACACGGCGCCTTCGATGAGAAGACCAAGCAAAATAGATACGTCTTGCAGTGTAACTGTCATTTCTCCAATGGAAAAATGAAAAGTGGAAGTCTCCGGTCTCCATCTATCACATAAAGCTGTGAGTAATGACCTGTCAAATCTGATATATCTAATCTGCATGAAATACCAGAATCCCGCTTGATATACTAATTGTTGAACCGTTAATTTTCAACCATCTCCATCAAATCTTCAAAAGTTTGCGAATGATACAGACAATGCATCGGTTTTACACTCTGCAAAACAAAGAATTATAACTTTTAGTTAATTCAAAATGCGAAATAACTTGCAAAAATTTACTATAATTACAAAGCGAATAATATTACTCTCGTTAAGTCTTCAAAATTAGAGGGGTGATTATCCTGAAAATAAAGCACGCCACCGTCTATCGGTCCGCTTTTCGGTTCTTCATAGTTCATGCGAAAAAACCGATTTTTATACATCGTTTACAACCAATTGGTGACTCAACACTTCAAATTGGATTATAAAGATGTACAACAAGATATTTGACAATGTTTTTAGCAAATACAACCAAATAATAAACAAGTTATAAATTGATCAAAAAAGCTAGGGTTTAGAAATTATCAAAATCTATTTGTGTTGAAGACGATTCCGCTTCCATTGTTGTTGCTTTGGTTTAATCGAAGAAAGAAGAAGAAATTTAAAATTTTTGTGATAAATTGGTGGTAATTGACTAAAATTTGGGTTTGAAGTTGATGGGTTCGGGCATGAAAGAAGGGTTGAAGGTTGAAAAATGTTTTTGTAGAATGTGGTGTAGGGTTGCTGCGGTCTCTGTTTTAGCAGCAGCAACCTGTGCAGGCGCAACTCATAATTGCGCCTGCTCGACACTATAGCAGGCGCAAGCATGAGCTGCGCCTGCTTATTGTATTGGTTAGGCGCATCTAACAGTTACGCAACGTAAAAAAAATCAAAATCCATACGTGCAACTCTTAGTTGCACCTTCTAAAAAAAATTCAAAATCCAACAAGCGCAACTCTTAGTAGCGCTTTCTAAAAAAATAAAAACCTCATATGCGCATCTAAGAGTTGCGCATTTTCATGGCAGTTGGAAAAAAGCTGACTGTGATACTGACTGGGCAGAAACTAGCCATGTTTAGTAATAAGTTTCAAAACCAACGCCGATCGCGAAATTGATTCGAAAATTAGCCCATTTTGAAAATTTGTCCTATAAACTATAAACTTTAGGTGTCCTGTGATGTTTATTTATTGTTTTATTCAGCAATTGACATGTTGAGATGCGATGCACTGTTGAATGTTACCCGTTAAATTTTGGACTCTAATTTTTTGTTTCATTTATGATAAATTAAACTTCAATGTTCTGTTTTTTCTTCTTGTCAAAGTTTCTTGGAGTAATTTATTTATTTAAACACGGTTAATAACAAGTGTAAACCATTAATCTGTTGCTTTGGTGCCTGGTTGTATATGCCTGGTTATTTGCTTACTATAGCAGTATAGTTTCAAGTTTGCTTTTATCCCTCTTCATATGTAGTATTGACAGTCATTTGATTAAACCATAAAAGAGTGTAAATCCTATAAGATACTTTTTATTGGCACAATTTGTACATTAGGAATTTTTTTTCCTTTCCGTCGATGAATTATTTTAAAAATAAAATATGTTACATATAAGTGATATGGTGGAACTTCAATGAAATTTTAAGCATAAGTTTACTTTCTATATTTCTTTTTTACTTTTAGTCTATATTTTACAAGCTAACTATGTAAAGAATATAAATCAGAGAACACTTTCAGTTAAGAATTCTGAATGAGCTTTGGAAGAATTATGTTTTATTGCCATCCTGAAGAACCTCTAATACAATTTCATTGGCTCACAAGTTTGCTAATTTTTTTTTTTTGGGGGGGGGGAGGGGGGGGGGGGAGGGTTTGTACCGTGTTTCATGGGGTCAAAAAGGTATCTTGTACTGTTGTACAAGTATGATATACCTTTTACAGTCCCCAGATCTTGGCAACCTGAATGAGACAATGCAACATTGTGGTAATTGTGTTTAGATGTCCAATAGATGTGTAGCTGAAATAAGATGATTGCCTGTGCATTTCATGTAGTTTTGTCTACAAAAAAGGATTGGATGTTAAAAGTGGATAGTTGGGCTTTCAAATCAGCAATTTGTCATAGATGCATACTATTGCGTACATGTGTTAGGTTTAGATGTAAAGTTCGGATATCAAAGTCAAATTTAGAATATAAATGATCAATACCATAGTTATCAAGGCATGCGCCTAGACGCGCCTAGGCTCAAAAAAGACTCAGGCGCACATTGTGTTAGGTTTAGATGTAAAGTTCGGATATCAAAGTCAAATTTAGAATATAAATGATCAATACCATAGTTATCAAGGCATGCGCCTAGGCTCAAAAAAGACTCAGGCGCACATTGTGTGCCTTTGTAGTTTGAGTGTGTCTTTTTGCAGTTTGAGGCTTTTTTTGCAAAATTCAAATTTTAGTTTACAAAATAGTTAAATAAATTTTTTTAATGGTTAAATGAATTATAAAATATGGTTTGAAATTTAGGTAGTAAAATATTTAAATAGTTAAATGAATTATAAAATATGGTTTAAAATTTAATTTGTAGTTAGTAAAGTAGTCGATCAAACTTGTATAAAAGGCACACAAAAAGGCTCGAGGCTCAAAAAAGCCCAAAGCTTGCACCTTTTTGCGCCTTAGCACCGTAACTACAATGATTATTACTACGTAAAGAAGAATTGGTGTTTTAACATATTTAATTGTCTTTTAATAAACTACATAAAGCAAATTTTTTAGGATGCAAATGCATATGCACATTAAAGTATGTGTCGTTTGGATCCTTTGATCTACGATTCACAGTTTAAATCCAATTTCGATATAACTATGAAGTTTAAAGTTCAGGATACACAATTTGAGTCCTATTTTATTTTGAAAACCTTAGCGTCTTCGTGTTTCTTTTCGTTACTGCATAATGTGACAGCAAAGCATGTTGTTTCTCAACGTTTAAGGCTAGCAATAGGTAATAGAGCTATCTTCACCATGGAACATGTCAGTACATTAACATATTGTGAGCTTTGAAGTTGATAATTTTAAACCTAGTAATGATAAAATTCTGGTATTTTGGATGTTCGCGGTACCTTTCTAACATGATTTTTCTGCTCTAGTATATACAATATTTTCTCTCCCTTAAAACATGCAATTTAACTTAGATATGCTTTATATTCTTGGACAATTGATTAGTAAACATCTTCATTACAGGGACATGGTCTGTTATTTAGCAAATATTTAGTGCAAACTTATTTTTGGAAGTACATATGCTCTTAAAATTTTGAAACACCGGCCAAAGTTGAAAATTGCTGAAACCAGTTGCTATACTTAATACAGTTGAAAGGACTTAATTGTTTTCTTAACATTTAAAGTCTGTTAAGATGAATTAAACCTTTGGTCAACGAAAGTGAGAAGGGGTATCTATGAACATAAATGTTAAAATGGAAATAAACAAAAGAAGTTGTAACGACCTGTCTTTTTGGACGTTTTAAGCAGATACATAAGTCAGACTCGAACCATTCAAAATGGCAGATTGTTATGTGGTAAATAAGAAAAAGATAAAGAAATAAAACAAATATAAAATCTCACAGCGGAATGACAAAATATGATAATCAAATAACAGTTCATGAAGCTGTTTACAAATAAATTTGATTATACTTAGACAATACAGAATCAAAGTTACAGATAACAAGAATAAATAAATAAATGGAGCTGATCAACATGATTCAGTGTAATAAATATATTAAATAATAATAGTACAGATATTCGTCTTCGTCCTCCAGAAATTAGGTCTTCAACCCAGAAATGCTCAGGCTGACCCGAACGAATTGAAAAGTCAAAATGCTAGAGTCAGAACTAAAAGATTTTATGTAAGTTAAATCAACGGTAAATATGCGTGTGACGGCTTCAGAGATATTTACGGGGTTTGACATCTCCTATCCAGTGTATAACGTGAGTGTAGTAACTTAAGAGATGTTCGGGATTCACATCTCCTAAGGATCCGTTAAACTATCAAATATGTCATTTTTCAAAAAGGTATCAACTTCAAATTCCAAATATGTATCATCATCAAGAGTTTAAATATAAATACTTCAACTTTCCACAGTTTTAAATTTTAGAAAATAGTTTAGATAGTCATAAATAGTTTAATAGTTTAAAAATAGTTTAAATAAGTTAAAATAGTTAAAATACTTTAAATAGATTTAAATTTGGTTTAACTAGATTTAAATTGATTTAAATAGATTAAATAGATTTAATTAGATTTAAAATGTTTAAATAGACTAATTATAGATTAAATAGAGTTAAATTATATTAAGTAGATTTTTAAACAGATTAAATAAATTTAAAATAGATTAAATAGATTTAAATTATATTAATTAAATTTAAAATATATTAAATAAATTTAATTAGTTAAAATAGGTAAAATAGATTAAATTGGATTAATAGGTTATAATAGATTAAATAAATTAAAAATAGTTTTTCATTGATAAAATAGTTTAAATTAATTTAAAATAGGGTTCAAAGTTATATCCAAACAATTCCAATAACTCAATTTCGATAAATTCATTTATCTTCGGCGCTTCAACCTTGAAATTTTAATTTAAATCCTTTGAACAATTTATTAAATCAATTCTCTTTTCAGCATTAACACTTGGATTGTCGAAAATAATTCAGTTTATATAAATCAATTCCTATTCAAAATACCAGTTAGCTGAATTCAAAATTTTTAAAGACTCAAAAATCATTTAATTTAACCAATCCGGTGTCCGTATATAATTTTCTACCCTAGGGTCAAGTGATACAGATATTTATCATTTCAATCCGCATTTTAAAATTTCACGGTTATATATCATTTCAAACCGCAATCCCGAATTAAATATACATCCATAAAATCGCTCGAGTCTATCATTTCAACCCATAACGATTTTTCCTTAATCTATAGATCATTCGAGTATGTATCATTTCAACTCATAGAGAACTTGCAATATTATAACAATATAAAATACAACATCCAATCATCCAATATCAACAATCAAACATCCACCACAATCATTATCCAAATCAATCAATAAACATTAGTAGATAACTAATAATCAATAACATGTATTAAATCGATAATTTAAATTCAATATTAAATTAAATGATGATTAAGTGCAATAAAATTCAAATTTAACCAGAATGACAATTTAAATATACCAAACATCAATCATTAAATTTCTAATTACATCATAAATTTAATTTAACTAACATAAGATAGTTTAGTAATTGTGAGTGGGTTAAAACACCCACCTTCGATTTTAAATCGAATTAAAATCAAAATAGGGTCCAGAATTCAATTGTCACATTATTCGTTCAAGCCAGCGTCAAAATATCCGGAATTTCGATACGATCCCAACGAAACAAACCGTGCATGAATTGGACCTCGTATGTAAACTTTATGTTGATTAGAATGAGTTCAAATCAAAATTAGAAAAAAAGAAACACACCCAAACATATGCAGCCACGTCACACACACCTTCTCCGTGCACTCACGTTCATGCCCAGGTTTACACGTGCCTCCACCACGTTTGACCGGCCACGGCCCTCGCCACAGATCACCATCGATCGAGGCGACCATCTCCGTGCGATCACCATCCATACCCTCCTCCTCCGGCGCAGTCGCGTCCCCCCAGATCGATGCCGCCGCCGGCAAACAAGGGTTTCAAAACCCTAATTCAAAAATTCCGATCGCCTCCTCTCCATGATATGAGATGCGGCCGCCACCAGTCAAATCCAGACACGATTCTCCACAAAACCCATAAGTCGATTTCGTCGATTGAAGCCTAAATCAGAAACCCTAAATTGGCTAAGGGTTTCGAAAATTCGAGGCTTTGACCGTGATTCTAGATCGACTCGAGCACCATTTCCCAAAACAAACAGTTGACGCAGATTCGCATCATCGAGAACTTCAAAACGATATATAATTCGATGTATTTTGAGTAGTTTAAATTTTCGATTTGATTTGAATTTTGAAATAGGATTGTAGGGTTTGTAACTGGCCATTTGTTTTTGCCATTAGAAAGGGAGAAGCAGATAGAATTGTATGTACTGTAAATGAGAATATGAGAAACAATTAGGGTTTATAATAGGCTACTTATAGGCAGATCCAAAATAGAAATGAATGGATAAGATTGATTTACAAGTTGAACGATAAACGATCCGAAAAGCCCGTTCTGTCTTCGGAATGAAAATGGGTCATTCCATATATCAAAATTGATGTTTTCAATAATTTTAAACTCAATGGGTCAGGATTAACATTCTTATATCAACAAATCCAACTCAAGTGAAATATCAACTGAAATACAAATAACTTAAAGGATGTTTGGGATAACCATCCTCTAAGGGTCCATGGAACTTTCTACAAGGTAGAAATATACACTATAACACCGTGGTCATTTCAGCTTAATTTATACTTCAAAACCAAATCTCATTTTCACTCCAAATATCTCTATATTTCCCAAAATAGTATTTATATATATTAAATAATTTATACAGTAAAGTATTTTCAATTTTCTCAACTTAACAAATCGTTCCAACATCAACCCGATCTTCCTATTCAAATTAAATTCAACCTCAATTTATCAATTTAAATTCAACTCAATTTCTAAAATAACCACTTAAATTTTATCGATCTCAAATTCGGATTTATAATCACAGATACCCCTTTATATTTTCATATATTTCAAAACTTTAAGTATTCAACGTTTCATCTAAATTTTCATTCAATTTAGTTTTCTAAACAATAAATCCAAATTTAGTTTAACCTAAATTTTCATTTTAATTCAATTTAGTTGCTAAATAACAAATTCAACTGCGTTGATTTTAAATACAGATCCGAATCTCAACATAAACCATTTAAATTCCAATATAGTTCAAGACTTTAATATTTAAATGTTCTTTATAACAGTTTCATATAGATCTCGATTTAACCTCATTATTATTTAGTCTTGAACTACTCCCTTATTAGATTCAGTATCATTTAAGTAACCTTAAATTACATTTTACTCAATATTTTCTTTAATTTATTTAAACGTGAAATATTCATTAAATCATTTAAATCAAAAATCCAGTTATAAAATCGTACCCTTTAAATTTCCCATTCAAAAATTTCAAATCGATTTAATTTAATAAATCCTTATTTAAATATCATTTTTATAAACCCGAATTTATCTCCCAATCTTAATTATTCAATTTATTACAAGAGAATCTATTTGAAATATAGATTTACATAAATACTTAACCATATTATATGTATTAAATCAATCTAATTTAAATCAAATATTATTACTAAATCTATATGTACAATTTTCATTTATATAATATCTTAAGAATCAAATTTATTAAACCATATATTTCTTTCCAAAATTATAGAAATTATTTTCAAAATATTTATATAGACCAACAGTGTTTGTATATATTTCCTATCATATAGTCAAGTGCTACGGATATTTATCATTTTAATCCGTATACTAAATATATACGGGTGGATATCATTTCAACCCGTAATCCCAAATTCAATTAAATGAAAATCGCTTGGGTTTATCATTTCAACCCATAACGATTTTCTCCTATTCTAAAGTCTGTTCGGGTATGTATCATTTCAACCCATAGTGATTTCTAAACTACAAGGAACTTGCAGAGTGATAACAGAAAATACAATAAAATAATAACAGGCATATATCATCAATAATTTAAATAAAATATAAACACCAGGATATGGTGTCATATCCCACCAGTGAACAGTTACAGAAAATATCATATGAATAACAATTTAAATGAATACAACATCATATTTCAATTGTCGTTTCAATTGAAATCAAATTTAATAAAATACAAGAATGTTAACCGTGAGTGGATTGCTCACCTTTCGAGGCTAGAGAGATTTGAAATGGGTTATGGATCCAAGAACGAATTTCCAAAATGAACAAGATTGGCACGAATAGGACGAACAGAGCTGATAAATAGAGATCGATGAAAATAGATTAGAAACTGCTTGATGTAGACCGAAACAAAATATATAAAATCCCAAAATATTATTTGCTTCACTAGTATTAACTTTGACTCTCATTAAAATTATATAGATACGTTTTCCAAAAATATAAATAGTTTAGAAACAACTATTGACCATACGTTCTGTATAATCAACATATATCCATTATACATTTAAACTAGATTATATTTAAATTATACTATGTATAGTAATGTAATATAGTATACGGTACACTTATTACAATACACGTTAGGACTATAAATATAATATTTAACAATACACTTATAACAAAATATGCGACTGTAAAATTTCCGTTTTAATATAAACACAGAGAACAACCTTATATATTTATTAATATTCAGTTATATAAAAACTCTTGCTATATATTTATATTCAAAAGCTAATAACATAAATATACTGCAAACGTATATGTAGTTGAGAATATATAATACATTTTTATACTTTCTTATGCACTTAATATACTCAACAACGATTTATATATATATAAGCGGTCATGCATTTTTATATGAAACAACAAGTATAAAATAACTTTTAAAACTTTATCATTATATATATATATATATATATTTTATACACTGAACAGTTAAAATAACTTTTAAAACCTTTTTAAAAAACTTTATCATTATAAAATAACTTTTAAAATATACATCATACGAATGTTTTTAACCCACACAAAAATATATGCTTCCTTATACATATTATATACATCTAATTTATTTATTCTTATCATTATTAACTTTTTTTAATATATAAAAGAAAAGTGGTGCCTGAATAATATTTTCTCATTCTTCTAGAGCATAGGTGACTAACAAAACGCGCATGGTCTAACATGTGATAACATTTATTTTCTATTTTTATAAAAGTGGTGCAAACATATTTACTCTATCTTAGAGTACAAGTGGAGCAAATGATTTTTTTTTTCAAGGCCTTAGCCAAATGTATATTATTCTCAAACCAAAATACTTATTAACGTTAAGACCTTGATCGAACAAAGTTGAGGAGAATATTTTACTGATTTAAAACCTGAAGTAAAACAGCGATGCCACCTACATCCTTTTCCAACGTGTTTATAAATGATATAAGCAAGAATCTGTCTATACTGTGAAGGGTGCTCTTGATTGTGGAGGAGGGTGGGTGTCATGTGGTGAAATAGTAGAGCCAAAAATTTGAACAGAACAATGAAGAAAAGAAAAAAAAAAGGAGGAAAAATAATTCGGTCATTACCTGATGCTTTGCTCACACGCAAGGAAGAAGGAGAGAAACCCAAAATGAGATGCAGATGAAGTTTGATACGTAGTTTGTATTTATTTGTGACAACACAATTGTTAAAGTGGGAAAGCAAAAATCAAGGCATGCAAATTTTAAAGCAAGGAAGAAAACGTGTTTAGCATTTAAAGAAAAGCTTGCGTGTATCAAGGGAAAAATGGAAAGAAATTTAAAGATTTTGGAATGGTTAGAAATTTGTGGATCACGTTCCTATTAAATCAGAAGGCAAAAGGAAAGTGAATATAATTTGCATGTAAATGGTGAGACACATTTTATATTTAAAGGGAGTAATTTGCGTTGATTGAGTGGGGGAAACGGTATGAAATAAATTGCTTTAGGAACGGTAGAGAAGTATGAAATGAATCGTGTTTTATAATCAAACACGCGTTGATAACGGTGAAAGAAAAAGGTAGGAGGAAAGTTGATTTTGAACCGGATTGGATTTTAAAGATTTTATACCAATTTTAAACAAGAGGAAATTGGAAAGAGTAGAAAAATTTCCGCATGAATCCAAGGTAAACATTTTAAACTAATTGAATGGTTAGGGAATTTAATTCTTTCCCACTTAAAAAAAATAATACGCCTACGGATAAATTTAATTATTATCCAAGGTAAGAAAATGAGACATGCGTAAAACTGACGTAAAAATATACGCCCAATTTATAACAAAGAAACGCTTTTAAATTTGTACGTTTTTCTTATGTAGTAAATATAGGTTTGATCAGAGAGGTAGCGTGATTTAAGGAGAAGAAAGAACGACAATAAATCAACTTGTTTTGAAATGGAAAGGAAATTAAACCAGCGTTGATTTTTAATGAGCAGTTATAGGTAAGAAATAAGATACTGATAAAAAAAGGCCACGATTTTGATTGAGCACTGATTTTTCTTGTTATACACGGTTACTATATTTTTAACAAATTTTAAGCAAATGGGTTCGAAATTAAAGCAGAAGAAACAGTCAGCTAAGATTAGATTTTGGAATAAGATTTTTAAACAATATTAAATGCGTTTAAAATTTAAAGCTCGCGTTGATGGGAATAATGGCAAGAAATTAAAAAAGTGAACGGTTACAAAATTTGTAAATAACGTTCCTATTAAATCTGGAGGGTAAAAGGAAAGTGAATAAAATTAGAATGCGTACAACAGACGCAGTGATTTTTTCCAAAAAAATTGAAAATAACGGATTTAAATTTTATATGTTTTCTTGTATGTGTATATACATTATTTATTCCATCAAATAACGCGCCTTTTAAACGCGAAATTAAATAGTTTATTTATAAAAAAAGTTTTGGAAATTTTATTACTTATATAAAAATATGATTTGTTTACACATTTACTAAGAAATTTATATTCAAAAATGTATATAAGTAAAATATAAAATATTAAAATTTTAAAAGTATAAAATCAATTTTTTTTAAAGAACAAAAGGTGAAATAAACGTTGTTACGAATATATTAAATTAAACGAAAAGATTAAAAATTAAAAATTTAAAGATTTATAACTTCAAAAAAAAATGTTAAGTTTTAACCAAAATAAGAATTTTAGAATTTTCACACTAATAAAAATCTTGGGTGATTATTTATAATTAAATTTAGACAATCAAATTTTCGAAAAATAAAACCCCAGAGTTATAAAGAATAAAATATTGCTGAAATTTGGGCTGTTACACTGATATTGGAAGAGAGTATGATAATATTCGATCCCGGCCTCTTTAACAACCAAATGCTTATTTCACACTGGATGGCTCTTTTACATTTTAAAAGTCAATTCATTATTAATATCAAAATATCATATTCAATTTCAAACTATATCACTTTCGAAATCATATTCGTTTTCAAAATCATATTTACTCAAATATGTCATTTCATAAAAGATATCAACTTCAAATTCCAACTTAAGTTGTATCATCATCAAAGATTTAAATATAAATACTTTAACTTTCTTCAGTTTGAAATTTTAGAACTAGATTTAAATTGATTTAAATAGATTAAATATAGATTAAATAGATTTAGTTAGATTGAAAATGTTTAAATAGATTAATTATAGATTAAATAGAGTTAAATTATATTAAGTAGATTTTTAAACAGATTAAATAAATTAAAATAGATTAAATCGATTAAAATTATATTAATTAGATTTAAAATAGATTAAAAAAATTTATTTAGTTAAAATAGGTAAAATAGATTAAATTGGATTAATAGGTTATAATAGATTAAATAAATTAAAAATAGTTTTTCATTTATAAAATAGTTTAAATTAGTTTAAAATAGGTTTCAAAGTTATATCCATACAATTCCAATAACTCAATTTTGATAAATTCATTTATTTTCAGCGCTTCAATCTTGAAATTCTAATTTAAATCCTTCGAGCAGTTTATTAAATCAATTCCCTTTTCAGCATTAACGCTTGGATTGTCGAAAATAATTCAGTTTATATAAATCAATTCTTATTCAAAATACCAGTTAACTGAATTCAAAATTTTTAAAGACTCAAAAATCATTCAATTTAACCAATATGGTGTCCGTATATAATTTTATACCCTAGGGTCAAGTGATACAGATATTTATCATTTCAATCCGCAGTTTAAAATTTTACGGTTATATATCATTTCAAACCGCAATCCCGAATTAAACATGCATCCATAAAATCGCTCGAGTCTATCATGTCAACCTATAACGATTTTTCCTTAATCTATAGATCATTCAGGTATGTATCATTTCAACTCATAGGGAACTTGCAATATTATAACAATATAAAATACAACATCCAGTCATCCAATATCAACAATCAAACATCCATCACAATCATCATCTAAATCAACCAATAAACATCAGTAGATAACTAATAATCAATAACATGTATTAAATTGACAATTTAAATTCAATATTAAATTAAATGATGATTAAGTGCAATAAAATTCAAATTTAACCAAAATGACAATTTAAATATACCAAACAACAATCAATAAATTTCTAATCACATCATAAATTTAATTTAATTAACATAAGATAGTTTAGTACTTGTGAGTGGGTTAAAACATTCGCCTCCGATTTTAAATCGAATTATAATCCAAAATAGAGCCCAAAATTCAACAGTCACGGAATTCGTCCAAACCGGCGTCAAAATGTTCGGAATTTCAATACGATCCCACGAAACAACTCGCGCGCGAATTGGATCTCGTATGTAAACGTTATGTTGATTAGAACGAGTACAAATCAAAATTTTATAAAAAAGAAACACACCCAAACATATGCAGCCACGTCACACACTCCTCCGTGCACTCACGTTCATGCCCAGGTTTACACGCGCCTCCACCACGTTTAACCGGCCACGGCGCTCGCCACAGATCACCATCGACCGAGGCGACCATCTCCGCGCGATCACCATCCACACCCCCTCCTCCGGTGCAGTCGCGTCCCCCTACAAGTTCGACGCCGCCGTCGGCAAACAAGGGTTTCAAAACCCTAATTCAAAAATTCCGATCGCCTCCCCCTACGACATGAGATGCGGCCGCCACCAGTCAACTCCAGACACGATTCTCCACAAAACCCATAAGTCGATTCCGTCGATTGAAGCCTAAATTAGAAAGCCCTAAATTGGCTAAGGGTTTCGAAAATTCGAGGCTTTGACCGTGATTCCAGATCGACTCGAGCATCATTTCCAAAAACAAACAGTTGACGCAGATTCACATCGTCAAGAGCTTCAAAACAATATATAATTCGATGTATTTTGAGGAGTTTAAATTTTCGATTTGATTTGAATTTTGAAATAGGATTTTAGGGTTTGTAATTGGCCATTTGTTTTTGCCATTGAAAAGAGAGAAGTAGATAGAATTGTACGTACTGTAAATGAGAATATGAGAAACAATTAGGGCTTATAATGAACTGTTTATAGGCAGATCCGAAATAGAAATGAATGGATAAGATTGATTTACAAGTTGAACGATAAACGACCCGAAAAGCCCGTTCTGTTTTCGGAACGAAAATGGGTCATTCCATATATCAAAATAGATGTTTTTGATAATTTTAAACTCAATGTGACATGTTTTTAATCCGAATACCATCGTATGAAGTTAGCTTAAAATCAGCTTATTTCAAATTAATTTCAATTAAATTGATTTTTAGGCGTTTCAAGTCCGTATGATCGAACGACAAGTCCGATCGTTACAAAACTTAGAATCTACAATAATTCACCGTTACGGATCCGATGAAGTTGGTTTCGTCGAAATCCGAGACAGTGGCCAAAATGACTATTTTCACATTAACTAAATAAATTAATATTAAATTAATTAAATCACATTTTTATTTCAAATTTAATAACTAACAATTTTCATCATTTTTTATTGCTTGGACATTTATAATAATTTAAAGCAAGTTTACCTAAAATTTCAATGTTAATTATTTTTCAAAATACAGTGTTCAGTTTCATCTGCAATTAATCCAATTAATATAATTTAATTTCAATAAATTTATTTAATTTGCTTTCGATCTTTTAATTCAATCAATTATTTCTCTACATACATAATTAACATTGTTATACATTTTATTATATTAATATTTTACCATTTTCATCTTACTTTTCATTTACGTAATCTTTAATTACATTAATTGTAATAAATCCATTTATTATAACTTAGATTCCAGTAAATTGAGCAAACTTGATTCCAATTATTTTTATACAATCAATTGTCATATCATGCATAAAATTTTCATTGGTTACATCTTATTGAATTAACATTCTACAATTATCAATTTAACCTACATTAACTACACTAATTAAGTGAATCAATTGCAATTGATTATCAATTTTAATTTAACAGCTAAATAAATAGGTAACATATAATTATTATCACCATTAACTTCTAGTCACATTTGTATGTTTGTTATCTACACACAAATGTTATAGTTATTCACACAACATTCATTTTTCCAATTTACAATTTATTACATATTATTTAATTAATACAACACTTAAATTATCAATTGCTCTTTTAATTCAGCTATCAATTGATACATTCATTATTACAATAAATTTACAATTTATAACCAATTATAACCTTTTTAGTCCTTTTAATTAATTGATTACATTTAAAGCGGTTATCAATTACCTTAAATTAATACTATTTCACTTTACTTCAGTTATATTCTTATTATTAAATCACAAACTTTTTTATTTTTTCCAACATTAAATCACTAGACTTATTAAATTAACTGTTTTTAATTATCGAAAATTACGGGTCGTTACAGAAGTTATAGTTGAGGACTCGATTAGGGGGAGGGAATTTTTTTTTTATTATTTTCCCTGAAAATGCCTTCTCTTTATGGCTAAAAGACTGTATTACTTACAAAATCACTTTTATGCTGTTCAAAAACTTGTTGCAAAATATGACATGATTGTATAAGCTATGACTTGTCTACATGTTCTTCAAACTCAACTCATACCAAGATATCTCAAATACCTTAAGAATATCTCGAGTAAGTTTCAAAACTTTAGGCATTAGTTTTCAGCCGTGAGGTTAAATGATAAATTACACAAGAGGCAATTAGGCATGCTTTAACATATAGGGACAGATAATCAAGAAGGGAGAAAAAAAAGCATTAACATGATATGGGTGCTACAAAGATGAGGATGCTAACAGTATCAGTAAAGAGAAGGTAAGGAATAAAGATGTTCAACCAAGCGTGAATTTTATGGCAGAGAAGAAAAAGAGATAGGAAATTCTCTACAATAATTTGGTCATGAGCAGACTGGCCAGTATACACGAGAAGATGGAGCAGTTAGATATAAAGGAGAAGATGGAGTATTTAAAAGCATGACCTATGATAGTTAATATTAATAAGATACAGAGTTTAAGAAATGGACAGATTTTTACAGTAATTTATGTGATTTTGTTTCAAATAAGTTTAAGCTAATTGTAAGATATTAGGCCTACAGTAATATATAGTATAATGAAATAAGCACAGCTTTTAAATCAGCACCAGAGTTCTGTTTTTTCATGACTTGTATTAGTCGGGTATATGAAGCCTGAATAAAATACTTGTTCAGAAACATATATTTGTCAGAAAATGAGCCCATAACTTTGAACTGCAAGTTTTTCTTTACAGCATATCCTATATATTCGAAAATAAACAACCTTTTTGCAGGATGGTTCAAAACGAGCAGTTACAGTAATTACGACTGCTGTTTTGTGTGTGCACATCATCCATGTGTGCTGGTGTGCATGGGTGTATGCATGTGCACTGTAATGCGCGCGTATTCTTAGTTTAAAGTACTAAGTTGTATTTCCAACTTATTTAAGTTGTCATGATCGGTGTTCTCGAAACATGATTCACATCATAAGTCGTAGGTTCAAGAAAGTTATATTTTATTTTGTGTCCATGTACTTGTGTGCTAAAATTGTTGCTTATATAGATTATTAAAAGAAATTTGAGTGTGCAAAAACATCAATTAGTCTATCGGTAGTATTAATTTATATATTCGAAATTGATTTTGATGCTTGAGTTTACCCCCGAAGTCTGGAACTAAAATTTCTATCTGGTTTCATTCTCAGTTTCTATAGAAAATAATAAAATTCAAATTGCGAATTCAAGTAAACATCTTGAAATTTTCTATCTGGACATATAGACTGAATGAATTTTTGTCAATTTTTGTTTTAATTTAGTTTTGAATCGGAATTCGATTGAATTGTAATGTGAGAGGTTCCGTTTGAAATGAAATTCAAATTGTATTTTTTTTTTCCTTTTTAAGATTTGAGAAAACAATGGTCATCATCATCATGTATCTCTTGTGTGGTTAACTGCGATATGGCTGTCATCAAAAAAAGATGCATCTTCTCATCTGTTTTGGACCCCAATAGTGTCAAATTGACCTTCACATCTGATTTTCTTTTTCAATTATTTTATTTATTTATTATTATTATTATTTTAAAGAGAGTAAAATCAATCTACATTTCATTCATTTCTTGTTTCAGGTTCTGTGAAATGTCTCCAGCATCAAATTCGAAGTTGAAAGACAAATCAACTTCAAAAACAGTCAAAGAATCGAAAGCTCATTCCAATGATCGTTTTAATGATTTGTTAGAAGAGTCTGAATTCGATCCAGTCTTTGAATACGATTCAGTGTCAAATATTGACAGTCTATCAAGCGAGTGCAACGAACATCAAAAAGATGGAAACAACAATGCATCTTTTCGTACCAATTCTATACCAGGATCGGATCCTACAAAACAAGAGAAAATAAAGCTGAAAAACGAAAAGAAACACCAAAAAAGAAGGGAAAAACGAGCTCAGGAGCTACAGGAGAAATGCTGTAGCTATCTAACGTCTCAAAAGCTGGATTCATTAACTCAGCATTTAGTAAGCATGGGTTTCACCTCCGAAGCAGCAACCACAGCTCTCATTCAAAACGAAGGTCGCCTAGAAGCTTCTGCATCATGGATTCTAGATGGTGGCTTTGAAAGAACAGAACACTCTAACCTTGATACATGTAATAAGAAGATCGATATAAGCGATGAGCTTTATAAAATCAGAGTATTTGAATCAAGATTCAAATGTTCGAAGCTGGATGTTCAAAAGGCAGTAGTGGCATGCGAAGGCGATTTACAGAAGGCAGAAGAGGCTTTGAAGGCTCAGTTTGAACAGCCAAAAGCTTCCACTGTTTCTGAAAGCTTGAAAGAAAACAGGAACGAACCTACATTAAGCCCTGCTAGCGAAAAAACACTGCCTGTTAGTTATACAAAGCCAAAATCTACTATGTCAACGCAAGTGTACAGACCAGTGAAGAAAGCTGTTCCTACTACAGCAGCTTTTGCTACTACAACGCAAGTGAGTCAAAATGCAGTACCATCTCTTTCAGAAAAGACAAGGTCGGTAAGCACAACTATGGGCATTGCATTGCAACAAATGCAGAGTTCAGCATTGGCAAGTAAGTCTAATACTGACACAAATACTCAAGAGCTATACTTTCATGATCAATATCATCATATGCCATATGTACCATCATTGAAGAAGCCACCAAAGGGTGGCTTTGGAGATAATGATAACATGCATGGAACAAATACTTTTAGGTCTTCATTGCCTTCTTCTGGTTCTTCTGTTTTGGCATCGAAAGTTGATTGGAGCAGACATAAGTATAGTATACCATTTTGTGACTATACAAATATAGATTGGAGTTTAGATAGGGCACAAATAGGGTTACCACCTTCGTTTATAAAGGGCGAACGGTTATACGATAAAGCATCATGTGCTTCTTCTCTGTTTTCGTCAAAACTTGTTTTTAGAAAATCAGGTAGTGATGGTGGTGAAAATGGGAACTTTACTAGTTAGAATCATGCTTTGGGCTCCATAACAGCCCTCATAGTTGAAACATGAATAATGTGAAAAATATATAAGAATAATGATGAAAAACAGAAAAATAGACTAATTCCTTTTCTTTTCTGGTTGAAAAGCTTATGTTCTATTGGTCTGGTTGTTTGTGTTTTGCTAGTTGATTTTGGTTATAATTAGTGAAATTTTGCTCTGTTTTACATTAAAATATTGAGATTTTTGGACGTAATCAAAGTAAGGTTTTAACCTTAAGCAATCAAAGTTTTTAAAATTGAAAATAGTTTCTTTTATTTTGAATTAGTATGGAAGTTTATGAAAATCAAAATTTTATTTTTCCAAATGGTAGGGGAAGATGAAAATTCCAATGAAATACATAAAATGTTGACGTGAAGCTTGTCTTAGAAGAATTAAATTATTTTTTGAACTTGCATAACATAATGATTTTTATGTATCCTTTTTAGATGTTATGTTCCGGTTGCTAAAATTCTAACAAATGGCAGTAGTTGGTTATGCTACTTGATGTATGAGCATCTGTATACGTACACACCACTTTCCCCAACACACGTGTGTATCCGTGTATTTATAATTTCACTTTGTTTTTCCGAATCAAAATGATTTTTTGTTGATATATGCAAAATTTCACATGGAAGTGTCTTTTTCTCACAAAAAGGCGAAAGATCAATTATAGGGGATAAATAAGAAGAGTTATCTACATACGTCTCTCTCTCTCTATATATTATATATATAATGATCGGATTTTTCGATCCTCAAAAATCGACATTAATACGTCCATTGTATCACATGCTGAGCAATCGAATGACGGAAGACCCGATTGTTAAGGGAAAAAAAGAAGATAAGAAGGAAACTAAACAAAACAACAGAACGAATAATCTATAATGTACCATAAATCTTTACACAAAAACAAAACTGTAATATATGTATATACAAACATTAATCAGAGTATACTAACCTATTTCAGCTTAGACCGTTATAACAACATGTCTTCACAATTGCTGAGAAACACAACATGACTATAGCAGAAAATAACCATCTAAGTGAATACGTTTCTAGGTCTTCAGCTCGTCGTCTGAAGCTCCAAGCATCCAAACCAATCTGTAATATGCTCGGTCTGACCTGAACGATAACACCTCGACGATTGAAGGCCACCTGAGCAAATCATGACCTGACACTTGACACTCGCTGACGCCCTACAGGTCGCGCGACCCAAAACTCCACATAAATCGATGAAACTATGCGTGGAGATGCAATTCGACGCTCTAGACATGAAAATATCCTCCAATTCGACATAAAAAATTCCAACCCTATAATCGCTGCCCCCAGCCATACCCACGAAAAACACTGCCGCACCCCTCAATAGGCATCTCGGGTCGAAGCTCTCACCAAAAGAAGAATTTTAAATTTTGTTTTAGATTTTTTTGTAGAGTAAATTTTGAGATATAATTTTTTTGAATGTAATTTTTTTCTCTGATACGCAATTGCTATATAACGAGAGAAGGGGACGTGGTGGAACATGAGGACGGTACGGGCGAACAGACATGGGTATGGGCTGGAGATGATGGGTCAAACAGTGTATGGTCAAATCTGAAAAGAAAATATATTATTTAAAATTCAAAATATCTAGCTATATAATTCCGAACCCCAATCGAGACGTGCCGCCTGACGTACTATATGTTATACCATATTCCAAGCGCAATAGAACTAGTCTCGAGCTCTAGTTCGACCGTATGTAGAAGATAACCTTTTGAACCCAATTATTACATTAAATTTTCAATATTAATTTCAACGCGTTTCGATCTCGCACGACCAAACGATACGTCTGATTGCTACGAAATTTGACGGCGTATTATAATTTATTATTACAGACCCAATGACACTAGTTTCGTCGAAATTCGAGACAGTGCTTCGGAAAGCTATTTTTACTCGTTAATTAAAACGAGATATTTCAAAAATCAATTAAATCACTTTTAAATCCAATTTGAAAGTTTATTATCTTCCTTTTATTAAATAGAAATTTAATAAGCCTTTAAATCATTTTTATCCAATTTAAAATCCAAGATACAATTATTTAAACAATTTTCCATTACTAATTCAATAATTAAATTACCCAATAAATCACTATATTCGAAATTCGAGTCATTGAATCTAAAATTAACTTTTCAATATTTAAAATTTATTAAATATTTCAAATTCAAATAACTAAAATTTTGAATCGTTACGTTCTTTCCCTCTTAAACGAATTACGTCCTCGAAATTGCCAAGGTACGAAAAATGCCCAAACTATTTACTTTTCTAAAACCAATTAGTTGAAATAACTTATCAAATCCTTTTAAGTCTTTAACTTTCAAAAATCAATTTGTTGAAACCTTATTATTACTTTACCAAGTTTTCGAATTCATCCATAGATTCCAACTAATATTATCACATTCAATCATTTCAGGTTATAACTCAAACCGAAATTTTAATTATCTAATTTTTTTCAAAATTTTCAACTCTTTAAATTTTCGAAATTTTTTGTCAGCGCCTACTCTGCGCGGCTCGATTGAAACAACTACGAATTGCCATTCATGGCACAATCCAGCAAAAGAAACCAAAGCCAAGTGGCTCAGTCATAAAACCATCAAATTCGAACAACAATATAAACATGCACCTTTTTGTTGGCCAACCAAATTTTACTTAGGAAACCAAAGGCATCGAGTTAGCTCTTGCTTTTATATACCTACATCTTATTTATCAGTGATATCCCACCATATAGTTCATAATTATTTTATTTTGTATTTTCCAATTTTCAATATTTGTTTTACTTAAGCCCGTACGATGTACATATATCATCCGTACGCAATATCAATTCTGATCGCTCGCTCGATCACACAATTTCACTTCCGAACTAGTATCATTCACAGGACCACTTTAATGCGACTCAGATCTGGTTCCTTGATTAGAAACTGTCGCTCTCCTTGCATAGCTATATATAATGATAGAGAATCCCAGAATCTACCAAAAAATCCATATCCAATGTGCGCTGTCGAGATCGAGTGAAAAATTCCAACTCGGATCGATATAAATCATCTTGAAATCTTGTGCTCGAATATGGATCAAACCGTTATACGAATAAAATAAAATATGTACAACCCACTACTTATTTCAATTGATTCTTAACTATAAAAAATTCTTTTTATTCACATTCACTTGTCTATATTCAATTTATTCATATTCCATTATTCACATTCCTTTATTTAGTATATTCCTTTCAATACTAATTTTTCCTTTAAGAATTATTCCATCAAATTTTCTTAAATTTATTGTAAATATTTTATACAAAAGTTCTCATATTTATTACCACTTCAGAACTTAAGTCCGTATCCATTTCTAACCAAATTCATTTTCATTTTCCAATTTCAACATTCAGATTTAGTAATCAACATTCCAAACCATATCCAATTCACTAATTAAAATAGTTTAAATAGTAAAATAGTTTAGATAGATTTAAATTTGATTTAACTAGATTTAAAATTGATCTAACTAGATTAAATATAGATTAATTAGGTTTAATTAGGTTTAAAATGTCTAAATAGATTAATTAGGTTTAAATTATAGTAAGTAGATTTTTAAACAGATTAAACAAATTTAAAATAGATTAAATGGATTTAGATTATATTAAATATATTTAAAATAGATTAAATAAATTTAATTAGTTTAAAATAGGTAAAAATAGCTTAAATTGGATTAAATAGGTTATTATAGATTAAAAAAATTAAAATAGTTTTAAATTAATTAAACTATAAATAGTTTAAATTAATTTAAAATAGATTTCAAAGTTATATCCAAACATTTCCAATAACTCAATTTCCGATAAATTCTTTTATATTCGACACTTCAACTTTGAAATTTCAATTTAAATCCTTTGAACAATTCATTAAATCAATTCCAATTTCAACGTTTACGCTTGGACTTTCAAAAACAATTCAGTTTATATAAATGAAATTTCTATCAAAATACCAATTACCTAAATTCAAAAAAATTAAAGATTCAAAAATCACTTAATTTAACCAATACGTTGTCCATATATAATTCTAAACCCTAAGATCAAGTGATACGGATATTTATCATTTCAATTCGCAATTTAAATTTTTACGGTTATATATCATTTCAAACCACAATCCTGAATTAAATAAAATCCATAAAGTCGCTTGAGTCTATCATTTCAACCCATAATGATTTTTTCCTAATCTGTAGATCGTTCCGGTATGTATCATTTCAACCCATAGGGAACTTACAGTGTTATAATAATATAGAATATAACATCCAGTCATCCAATATCAACAATCAAACATCCATCAAAATCATCATTCAAATCAACCAATAAACATCAATAGATAACTGATAATCAATAACAGGCATTAAATCGACAATTTAAATTCAATAACAAATTAAGGATGATTAAATGCAATAAAAGTCAAATTTAAGTAGAATGACAATTTAAACATACCAACATCAATCAAATAATTTCTAGTCACGTCATAAAATTTATTTAAATAACATAAGAAAATTTAGTAGTTGTGAGTGAGATAAAACACTCACCTTTTAATTTCAAACCGATTTGAAATCCAAAATAAGCCCCAAATTTGAACCTCAGAATTCGACCAAACCAATTCCAAAATGTCCCTAATTTCGATATGATCCTAATCAAACATCCGCACGTGAATCAGACCTTATATGCAAAAGTTATGTCGATTAGAAGATATAGATTTCAAATTAAATAAAAATAAAAACAAAATTTTGAAACTTAGCCACGTCAGCAGCTGCCTGAAGTGAACGGGAAACCCTACCGCACAGCTTCACGCACGCAATATCCATGAAGCCGCCATAACTTATTGACCTAGCGCCGCCTATTTACGCACTATCACCTTGATCAAACGTCGCCTCCATGTTGCCCGCCCAAAAACGCACCCCCAAGGCCAACGCGATCACCAGCGATCCCCTCCGGCCATCACGCCGTCATTGGCATTCTAAGTCAAATACCGGCGAACCATGGCCCCTAGGAGACGAACGGACAGTACCCCTATGACCTGCATTGTGCCACCTTCCTAATGCTACCTCCTGATCGTCGATCGGACAACGATCCACTATTGGATCGTCAAAACCCTAAAATGGGCAGTCGAGGTTCATCCTCAATTTCTGGTCAAACGATGATTCCGATTGAAAAACGAATCACACCAGTGAATTACACTCGTTGAGAGCTTTAAATTTATATATGATTTGATATGGTTTGGAGGAGTTTGATTTTTCAACTTGATTTTGGTTTGCAATTGAATTTGTAATTGGTTTTGGTTTGTCTGCCATTGGAAAGAGAGAAGCAGATACAATTGTACATACAGACAAATAGAATAAGAAATAGGAAGGCTGCTAGGGTAAGAACAGAACAATATATACTAATGAAGCCCGATAAGAATGAAAAACATATCGAACTGGTTCGAATTGATAATAATGACCCGAAAAGCTTGTTTCGCTTCCGAAATGAAAGTGGATCATCCCATATGTCAAAATAGATGTTTTTGATATTTTTAAACTCAATAGAACATGTTTCAAGTCCTTATTCCATCGTATGAAGAAGTTAGCCTAAAATCAGCTTATTTCAAATTGATTTCAATTGAATTTAATTAAATTGATTTCTACGCGTTTCGAGTCCGTACGGTCAAACGACAAGCGCAATCGCTACGAAACTTGAAACCTTACAATAATTCACTGTTACGGATTCGATGAAACAGATTTCATCGAAATCCAAGATAGTAGCCAAAATGGATATTTCCACGTTAATTAGATAAATTATTATTAAATTAAATTTATCACTCCTTATATTCAAATTAATTAACTAACCATTTTTATCATTTTTGATTACATAGACATTTGTAGTAGTTTAAAACAAATTTACATATCCAATTCAGTGTTAAATTATTTTGCTAATTACAGTTTTAAATTTCAACTGTAATTTAAATCCAATTAATTATAATTTTAAATTTCGATAGATTGATTAAATTCAGTTTCAATCTTTGTCCTTCAGTCAACCATTATTCCTTAGACATAGTTAACATGGGTTTATATTTTAATACATTAATATGCTACAATTATCATCTTTTATCATATTAGTTGTAGTATTTCAATAATATTGAACCTTTGTTGATTTTGACATTAATTATGATTTAAATCCCACAACTTCATTTATCCCGATTTCATTTTTATTATTAAATCAATTCATTGTCTTTTGGGTGTAATTGGCATTTCTGTACATTTTATTACATTCCCAATTTGTAGTTATTGTATTAACTCACATTAGTGTAACATTTACTTACATTTATTTGTAATTGATTAATTAAATTGGTAACAAATAACAATTGTCACCATTTCTACATTTAATAACATTTGTAAGTTTATTGTTTACAAACAAATGTTATAACAACTTACACTATACTAATTTTATCCAATTACAATTTATTACACACTATTTCATAAATTAATCAAGATTTAAATTATCAATTACTCTCTAAATCCAATTATAAATTAACATACACATTATTAAAATTAATTTACATCTATTACCCATTTTAACTCTTTAATTATTTTATTAATTGGAATTATATCTAAAGCCATTATCAATTACCTTAAATTAATACCATTACGTTGCATTCCTGTTATATTCTTATGATTAAATCACAAATTTTTATTTCTTCCAATATTAAATCACAAAACCATATCAAATTAATCATTTTTAATTATCAAAAATTATGGGTCATTACACTCTCCCTCCACTCAAAACTTTTTATCCTCGAAAAGGAAAAGAGGAGAAAAGAGGAAACTGAGTAATCAATATATCTTATATAACATATTAAATTAATAAACAATTTATTTACATAATTAAATAATTTGTATAAAATATATCAATTTATAACTATTAAAACTTTTATATTCAAGTTAATAAAAGTTTGGAAAACATTTCATAAAATTTTCTAAGACCAAAATTCATGAAAAATTTCGGCAGAGTCTCCTTTGTACGGAGATGTCTAGGAGAAACAATAATATCAATAATAACAATATATATCATATTTTTCAAAATAAAATATTCCAAACAACCGAAAAACAATATAATATCGTTAGAAAACCATAATCCAAGAACGTACTTATCTGTCCGGCAAACAACGCTTATTTAATGAAACCAAAAACAGTAGTTATTGCTTACATACTTATATTTCACTTATATAATCCAAAAGAGTTAATAATTATATAAAAGAGAAATAATTAAGTTGACAGCAAAACAAGCACAACATAGCAATAGTCACTTGCAAACAAACAATATAACCATCATATCATCACTGCAATCAAAGAAATCAAACATACATCCACAACAACCAACAAATGGTTTGTTCGGGTTCAGAACTTCTAATCATATAAAATGATAAATAAACCATGAAATAAATCATACATTCAATAGTCGTAGATAAACTTTATAGATTATTTATACATCTTTATACAAAATAGAAGTATCCTTTCCCAACAATCCATAAGCCAATACAAACAAAATTTCAAATAATGTTTAAGTTTTATTCTTATTACTCTTTCTTTTTCATATCATTCATTGTTTGTTTTTTTCATCTAAAGGTTTTCTTAAATTCACGTTCATTTTTTACAAAATTTTAGTTTTCTTTCATTCGTGTAAAGCTTATTTTATTAGTCTACATTCTTTACTTACATAAGTTATATCCATTTTAATTATTTGGATCATAAATGAATTCATTATTGAAGTATTGTATACATTTTATTTCAGTTTACTTCACATTTACAATTTAGTTTGATTTTCCCTTTTTTTCCATTTACCTTTCTTTTCTCGTTCATATAATGTCTATTTTTATTAA
This sequence comes from Allium cepa, assembly GCA_030765085.1. Classification (NCBI taxonomy): domain Eukaryota; kingdom Viridiplantae; phylum Streptophyta; class Magnoliopsida; order Asparagales; family Amaryllidaceae; genus Allium; species Allium cepa. Next base: position 148,725,714 of record CM060945.1, read on the forward strand.
TTTACATTCGTTATTACTTACAAAAGTTCATTTTCCCTTTATTCATACAGTGCCATTTTCTTTTACTTTATTACTTTACATTCATTGCTTGTGCAAGTTATTTTTTTCTTCAGTTATTGGATTATACATTATTAGGTAAGTTTATTTACAATTTAATTCATCATTTATAAATTATTTCTTTTTCACATTTGTTCTTCCTTATATAGTATTACTGAATATTAAATCCACTTCTAAACCATTTTAATGTTTTATGAAATTATAATCATTTAATTAACGTAAAACTCATTTAAATTATAATGGCTTCAATATTAAATTAAGTTTATAATTATTTACTTACCGTATTCACCTTTTACTATTAAATCTGGTTTAAATAGCTCAATTTAATACATTACCGTATTCACCTTTTACTATTATAAGGTGAATATGGTATGTAAATAATTATACCGTATTCACCTTTTACTATTATAAGGTGAATACGGTAAGTAAATAATTATAAACTTAACGTATTCACCTTATGTAGTACAATACACTTACCGTATAATACGGTAAGTAAATAATTATACCGTATTCACCTTATGTAGTACAATACCTTATGTAGTACAATACACTTACCGTATAAGGTGAATACGGTAAGTAAATAATTATACCGTATTCACCTTATGTAGTACAATACATTGTTATAATAGTGTCTACAGTAAAGTAATATATTAAAATAGCATTAAGGCTTAACCATATCCCCCTTAACACATTTTTATATATTCCCATAGTGTATATAGTACCGTAATTCCTCCGTAAACTGGAGGGCTATCAGAGGGCACACCATAGGTATGGTACAAACCAAACTCGTAGAAGGCGCTCTAAGGCATGTGAACACGACACTCGAGGCAATGCCAGACTAGATTTACCAATTGCAGAACCAGGCTCGTAGTAACGCATAGTGGCTACTACCGCCCACCTCGAAATACACTCCCAAATCAAGAATCAAAAGGTGGCCACCGAATCATCACAAAGTTATAATATAGTATCGAAGAAGCATGTCCGATCGGAGGAATGACCTCACTTGGCCCATGTATAACTCCTGTTTTAGTCACATCTAAGCTGACTCACGGGAGTCAGGGTCACGTAAATACCTCATACAGAATCACTCGTCGAATCATCCTACTTCATTTATGGAATCTCCATCACGTACATAATTGTTAAAGTGGTTTTCGAATTGGCGGAGAGCTTGAAAATATTCGATCCCAGTCTCTTTAACAATCAAATGCTTACTTAATGCCGGATGGTTCTTTTACATTTTCAAAAATAAATTCTACTTAATATTAAAATATCATATTTGATTTCCACTTTTGAAATCATATTCACTTTCAAAATCGTCTTCACTTTCAAAATCATCTTTACCCAAATATGTCCTTTCACAAAAAGGTATCAATTTCAAATCCCAACTTAAGTTGTATCATCATCAAAGATTTAATATAAATACTTCAACTTTACATAGTTTGCAATTTTAGAAAATAGTTTAGATAGTCATAAATAGTTTAAAAATATTTTAAATAAATTAAAATAGTTTAAATAGTAAAATAGTTTAAATAGATTTAAATTTGATTTAACCAGATTTAAATTGATTTAACTAGATTAAATATAGATAAAATAGATTTAATTAGGTTTAAAATATTTAAATAGATTAATTAGGTTTAAATTATAGTTAGTAGATTTTTAAATAGATTAAATAAATTTAAAATAGATTTAATGGATTTAAATTATATTAAATAGATCTAAAATAGATTAAATAAATTTAATTAGTTTAAAATAGGTAAAAATATGTTAAATTCGATTAAATAGGTTATAATAGATTAAACAAATTAACATAATTTTAAATCGATTAAAATAGTTTAAATTAATGTAAAATAGATTTCAAAGTTATATCCAAATATTTCCAATAAATCAATTTCCGATAAATTCATTTATATTTGACACTTCAACTTCGAAATTCCAATTTAAATCCTTTGAACAATTACTTATATCAATTCTAATTTCAATATTTACGCTTGGATTTTCGAAAATAATTCAGTTTTTTTAAATCAAATTTCTATTTCAAAATACCAGTTAACTGAATTCAAAAAAAATTAAAGATTCAAAAATCACTTAGTTTAACCAATCTGGTGCCCGTATATAATTTTCAACCTTAGGATTAAGTGATACAGATATTTATTATTTCAATTCGCAATTTAAATTTTTACGATTATATACCATTTCAAACTACAATCTCGAATTAAATAAAATCCATAAAATCGCTCGAGTCTATCATTTCAACCCATAACGATATTTTCTAATCTATATATTGTTCGGGTATGTCTCATTTCAACCCATAGGGAACTTGCAGTGTTATAATAATATAAAATACAACATCCAGTCATCCAATATCAACAATCAAATATCCATCCAAATCATCATCCAAATCAATCAGTAAACATCAATAGATGACTGATAATCAATACCAAGTATTAAATTGACAATTTAAATTCAATATCAAATTAAGGATGATTAAATGCAGTAAAAGTCAAATTTAACTAGAATGACAACTTAAACATACCAAAAATCAATCAATTAGTTTCTAGTGACATCATTAATTTTATTAAGCAACGTAAGAAAATTTAGTAATTGTGAGTGGGATAAAACACTCACCTTTTAATTTCAAATCGATCTGAAATCCAAAATAAGCCTCAAATTTGAACAGTCTCAGAATTTGACCAAACCAGTTTCACAATGTCCGGAATTTTGATATGATCCTAACGAAATTATCCGTGCATGAATCGGACCTCGTATGCAAAAGTTATGTCGATTAGAAGACATAGATTTCAAATTTAAAAAAAAATAAAAAAAATTGAAACTTAGCCACATCAGCAGCTACTTGGAGTGAACGGGAAACCCTACCGCACAGCTTCACGCACGTGATATCCATGAAGCTGTCGTGACTTATCGACCTAGTTCCGCCTATCTACGCACTGTCACCTTGATCAGACGTCGCCTCCATGTTGCTCGCCCAAAACCACATCCCCAAAGGCCAATGCGATCACCAACGATTCCCTTTGGCCATCACGCCGCCGCCGGCATTCTAAGCCAAATAATGGCGAACCACGACCACCGGGGACGAATGGACAGTACCCCTATGACCTGCATTGCGCCACCTTCCTAATGCCACCTCCCGATCGTCGATCAAACGACGATCCACCGTTGTATCGTCAAAACCCTAAAATGAACGGCCGAGGTTCACCCTCAATTTCTAGTCAAACGATGACTCCGATTGAAAAATGAATCACACCAGTGAATTAAGCTCATCAAGAGCTTCGAATTAATATATGATTTGATATGGTTTGGAGGAGTTTGATTTTTCAATTTCATTTTGTTTCAATTGAATTTGGAATTGGTTTTGGTTTGTCTGCCATTGGAAAGAGAGAAGCAGATAGAATTGTACATACAGATAAATGGAATAAGAAATAGAAAGGCTGTTAGGGTTAGAATAAAAAAATACTAACGAAGCCCAATAAGAATGAATAACATATCGAACTGGTTCGAATTGACAATAACGACCGAAAAGCTCGTTCGCTTTCGAAATGAAAGTGAATCATCCCACATATCAAAATAAATGTTTTTGATATTTTTAAACTCAATGTAATAGATTTCAAGTCCTAATTCCATCGTATGAAGAAGTTAGCTTAAAATTAGCTTATTTCAAATTTATTTCAATTGAATTTAATTAATTTGATTTCTACGCGTTTCGAGTCCGTATGATCAAACAACAAGTCTGATCGCTATGAAACTTGAAATCTTACAAAAATTCACTGTTACAGATTCGATGAAACTGGTTTCATCGAAATCCGAGACAGTGGCCAAAATGGCCATTTTCACGTTAATTAAGTAAATTATTATTAAATTAAATTTATCACTCCTTATATTTAAATTAATTAACTTACCATTTTTATCATTTTTGATTACATAGACATTTGCAATATTTTAAAACAAATTTACATATCCAATTCAGTGTTAAATTATTTTACTAATTACAGTGTTAAATTTCAACTGTAATTTAAATCCAATTAATTATTATTTTAAATTTCAATACGGTTTCAATCTTTTTTCTTCAATCACTCATTATTCCTTGGACATAGTTAACATGTGTTTATATTTTATTACATTAATATGCTACAATTATCATCTTTTACCATATTAGTTATAGTATTTCAATAATATCGAACCTTTGTTGATTTGACATTAATTATGATTTAAATCCTACAACTTCATTTATATTGGTTTCATTTTCATTATTGAATCAATTTATTGTCTTATGAGTGTAATGGACATTTATGTATATTTTATTACATTCTCAATCTGTAGTTATTGTATTAACTCACATTAATGTAACATTTATTACATTTATTTGTAATTGATTAATTAAATTGGTAACAAATAATAATTGTCACCATTTCTACATTTAATAACATTTGTAAGTTTGTTATTTACAAACAAATGTTATAACAACTTACATTATACTAATTATATCCAGTTACAATTTATTACACATTATTTCATAAATTAATCAACATTTAAGTTGTCAATTATTTTTTAAATCCAATTATAAATTAACAAACACATTATTACAATTAATTTACAATCTATCACCCATTTTAACTCTTTAATCATTTTATGAATTGGAATTATATTTAAAGCCATTATCAATTACCTTAAATTAATACCATTACATTGCATTCCCGTTATATTCTTATCATTAAATCACAAATTTTATTTTCTTCCAATATTAAATCACAAAGCCTTATTAAATTAATTATTTTTAATTTTCGAAAATTACGGATAGTTACATCAATCGATTTACAGAATTCCATCCTCAATTGTTTATGCATGAGTAAGCAGGGGTACTTGCTCGTCTATTGGAGAAGGATTAATAAAATATAAGCAATTGGTGGGACCCATTGAGTTAAACTAAATTTTATGAATTGGAATTGTATTTAAAGCCATTATCAATTACCTTAAATTAATACCATTACATTGCATTCCCGTTATATTCTTATCATTAAATCAATTTTTTTTATTTCTTCCAATATTAAATCACAAAACCTTATTAAATTAATTATTTTTAATTATCGAAAATTACGGATCGTTACATCAATCGATTTACAAGAATTCCATCCTTGGTTGTTTATGCATGAGTGAGAAGGGTACTTGCTCGTCTATTGGACAAGGATTAATAAAATATAAGCAATTGGTGGGACCCGTTGAGTTAAACTAAATTTAATAATACATACAACCCTATCAATGGCAAGTGCACCTAACACTTTCTTATGTGCTTCATTGAGTTAAACTCAATTTAATAATACATACAGTCTAATCAATAAGCAAGTGTATACAACACTCGTTTATGCGTTCCCAATTAAACTCAATTTAATAATACTAGTATGAAGCCCGTGCCAATGACATGTTTTGTTTCCCATATAGCATTATAGCATGCCATTATGCTTTGCACGAATGCAAAGTTTGATCGATAGAGAACTGCTCCTACATTAAAATAATACAGATATAATATTATATGAGATTGTTCTTTGTAAAATATAATAAATGTGTACATAATTTAAATTCCCGTTCATTTATCTAAATGCAAAATGCATGCATACATACACACATAAATATACGTAAGAGAATACATATAATATTTAGTTAACATGACAAAGTTTTTATAGTTTCATTCAAAGGTGTGGCACAATGAAAAATGGACGTCTAGATCTGTTAATATACTTAGGTTCAAGCCCTGCCTTGCATACACTTCTCGCAAAAATAGTACCCAGGTGGTTATAGATGTCATGAGTTGAAGCGGACAAGCACAATTTAATTCCTCTCAGTAGTTTACCAGTCCGTCGAGTTCTCTTGAGCATACTAAAAAAAATAAAGTTTTTGTAGTTCCTATGCACTCATTATTATTTTTAATTAATATGAAGTGAATTTTTTAATCTATAACAAATTGTAATTTTTTTTCTAGTTGATTACGTTGGAGACAATGTGGAATTTTATGCAGAAGTTACCTGGTTTGAAAATTAGCCATGTTCATATATGGATGATTGTCATACTTTGTATCTGTTTAATATTCAACTCTTCATTTAGTAGTCAAGGGATTAAAATATAGTCCAATATTCGTACGACAAAATAAAATTTCATTATATTATCACAATGTTTGTTGACTTAATCCTATAGTTGATTTTTCTTCTTATGAAGTCATAGGATTCAGATTTGAAGGCAACCTAGTAGCAACATTTATTTTATTCATGTGTACTGCCCACATATGCCATTTATCATCCTATTTAATTAAAACTTAATTTGACTATAAGTTTTTCCATAAAAGCAAATAACAATATAATAATACCCATATATAAAATTTTATATTTTCAAAGTCCAACAAAATGCAGTTTGCATACATTATTATAAAGCATATACCAATATAATATTACGTAGAGATCAAATTTGATATATTCAAACAAAAAGTCCAACAAAATATAGTTTGCATACGTCATTATAGCTATTACGCGAAAGAAAATATATATCTAATACATGCCACTAAAACAAAGCCATCATAATTACATTTAGTCAAATATGATTATAAAACTTACAACATTTTTGGATACTTTTAGAAGAGTATTCATATAATTATATACTCTCAACAGATCCATATGAAGCATCTTGGATTTAGAAACAGATTTGATGTCTTTGTAAACAATATTATAAATTGATTGTAGGTTGAAGCATGCATATAATTGTTTTAATTAGTCCCACATCATTGAAAATATATTAATTGTTGTTATATATAACCTAAGCGATAATCAAGGAAGTTGTTCTAATAAAATTTAATTGAGTTTGGATGGTGCATTGAAGTTTAATAATACAAGTCATAAATAGATACATTCAAATTGAATAACAACAACCAAGGATCCAATTACCATCTATGCCTAGGCGCAAGTGTGGTAAAGCAAATCTTATCCATTTATATATTTAGCGGCCAAATGCTATTGTTGAATTTTTGATAATGAACTAGACTTGGTTTTGTTCGTTATTTCAGTTTAACCATAACATACATCCCCGCCCTAAACGACAACGCAAACAAGCACATCAACTACGTCAATAACATTGCGTTAAATTCACAAAATAATCTGAACATAAAAGTTACAAAGATTCGAATCTACAGTCATCGAACTGATTCATTTCTCTATTGCCCCCTTCTACAAACCCTAACAAGCCCTGTATTCTCAAGGCAAAAACCATCGATTTTTCTGGTTTTCTTCACATCAGGTCAGTAATTTCTTTATCGACCTCTATTCAGTTCTATCTTTATCCGTTTCAGTTGATGTATATGCCATCGGCGTTATCTTTGTGTAACATCATGTTGATTTTTGCCTGGGATAGTCTAATTCTTTTTATGATTGTCACACTTTGAAAGTTGCAATAATTTGGTGATTTCATTTTTGTTTTGAAGGAGGCCTTATTGGTAGGAGTTGATTTAGAGAAAAAGTAATGATTTAAATGGTTCTTATGATTTTTCTGGTTTAGAGTTTAGATCTAATTCTTTTCCAGAGGCATTGCTGGTCTTAAGAAAATGTTATTTCGTATTGTATTTTTAGATTTTGTGTAGTGATTGATATACGTGACTTCTTTGCTTGGTTCTAGGAATATATAAATACATATAGTTATCTTAATTCTGTGCTTTTGAGATCCTTTTAGCACGTGGATCATAAATTTTTAGCATATAAAAAATAAATTTTTCCAAATGGGTCCAATTTCATTATTTTTTAAAATAGCATCAACTGTCAAGAGCACCATATTATGAAGCCAGATATTTGTTCTTCATCATGTTCATCCTTTATTTTTTATTTTGCAATAATAATTGGGCATGTCAAAATATTGGTCAACAATGTGTCATGAGACGATTCTTACTTCACTTGGCAATGCATTGGTAATCAAGAAAAGGATATTCCATCCAATAAAGTTTTTCTGAATGATCTTTATTTACTGAATAATATTGCTAAACAATATTTAATTTACTTGGTAATGAGTTTCCGAATGATCTTGAACAAACCTGGTAATATACTGCCAGACCATCCTTGATTCACTTGGTAATATATTGCCCAAGAATCCTTAGTCAATGTATCATCATACCACTTTTTATGTGATTAAGCCAGGATATGTATTTATTATTGTGTTGGCCATATGGACATTGATGGAAGGGTCATAAATGAGTATAAAAGGAGAAATTGTTTGTTCATTATATAATATCATTGACCATTTTTTTGGGTATCCTTGGAACGTCTTTGATGCTTTCAAAACTAAGTAGTTATGTAAGCTAAATATTAAATAGACTTTTAATTAATAAAATAAAAAGAGTGTGTATAGAATGTTGCGGTGAGATAGTGATATGTCTCTTGATCCTCGAGGTGTTGGAATCGGTTCCCATTTACCTCAGCTAACCATGTTCGTAAAATGAGTATACAAAATGTTCAAAATGGTTTAGCCCTTCCTCTTGAATGAAAAACAAAATACAGTTAGCATGTGTGTATTACATTGTTATAACTTTTTAAATATATAAACTAGAACAAATTTTCAAAATGGGCTAATTTTCGAATCAATCTCGCGATCGGCGTTGATTTTGAAACTTATTACCAAACATGGCTAGTTTCTGCCCAGTCAGCATCCCAGTCAGTTTTTTTCCAACTGCCATGAAAATGCGCAACTCTCACTTGCGCTTATGGGGATTTTAGTTTTTTTAGAAAGCGCTACTAAGAGTTGCGCCTGTTGGATTTTGAATTTTTTTATAAGGCGCAACTAAGAGTTGCGCGTTGATTTTTTTTACGTTGTGCAACTGTTAGACGCGCCTAACCAATACAATAAGCAGGCACAATTCATAGTTGCGCCTGCTTTAGTGTCGAGCAGGCACAACTATGAGTTGCGCCTGCACAGGTTGCTGCTGCTAAAACAGAAGCAGCGGCAACCCTACACTTCATTATCCAAAAACATTTCTCAACCTTCCTATCTTCTTCATGGCCGAACCCAACATCCCCAAATCCAATTTTTAGTCAATTTGCATAATATTATCACAAATTTTGTAAATTTGTTTTTCATTATTCGATTAAACCAAAGCTACGACAATCCCTTCACCCACACTCATATTACCACTAATTTATATGGATAATTAGGAGATTCCAGATGAAGTATTGGTGCAATATGTTGAACGAATGGAAGCTGAAAATGAATTTTTTCTTGAAACTCAGTTGAAACAGTTTCTGAAGCTCAATTTGAGATAGTTCCACCGGCTAACGGTGTTGTTGTTCAATCTGCTTTGGATAATCAATCTGCTTAGGCGAACCGAATCAAAGACCGAGAAAACAAATTAGCGGCGAAGGACGAGTGAGACAAGATAAACATCCACTTTGTCAATGTGGAGATGTTTGTGAGGTAGTTGTATGTAAGATTCAAATAAATGCTGGACGTCGGTTTTGCGAATGTGCCGGTTACCTTGATCATATAACTAACCCGAAAGGTGTTGAGTGCTGTAATTTCTTCAAATGGCTAGATCGTCCATTGACCCCTAGGGGAGTGGAGTATGCGCTAGAGATGCAAGCCGAAGTGAGACGTTTGGAAAAGGAAAAAAGTCAGCTTTGACATCAAGCAGACTATTTGCAGTCCGTAAATCCAATTTTGAAAGGGGTCTAGTAAATTGGGTAGTGCAACTGTACTGTAATGGATCTGTATCAGACTTTTTTAATTGAGTTGCTTTAGTTTTAATGAATGCTGTATTACTTGGTTTTATTTGTACTTGGTTGTTGTAGTGGATATGCAATAGATGATGTATTATTGTTTGTCTGTTATGTTTATTTGACGGTAGATGTAAAACTGTGGAAAATTCATAATTTTGCTGTTAAATCAAAGTAACATAACATAACAAGTAATTTAAACGTTTGACATAAGATAACATTTGATAACAAAGTTGCGTACAGAATGAAAATATAAGTTATACAGTTCACGAATGACAGAATTAGTAGAAACAAGTAAAATATTTATTGCTTCCCACACGTTCTTCTCTTATGATCCAAGTTACTGCATTGTTCACATCTGTCCTGTCTTCTGTTCTCCATTTCGTCCATGACTCCCCTTATTTTTGTGGACCTCGGTCTTCCTGTATTCCTTTGCGTTGGCGGCGAGAGTATAGTAGGGCCTTCAGGTACATCCCAATATCTACTGTCGGGTACTGGATGAAAAACTGGAGAATAACTATGTCTATAATGTCTGCCGTAAACTAGGATGAAATAAGATCATAGTAAGCTCTGTTCGCTCCTCCTTTACATCGTGCGCATGCAGCTAAAACATGGGAACATAGAAAATGTGCTAAAATAGGAATATTGCATGAACAACTGCAGCTGTCATTGGCAATATTTACTGTATAGTTGCACGCGTTTGTGTCTGTTATTTGTCACTCCGTTAAGCTGAACCTGTTAATGCTCGTATTACGTGCTTCTGCCGAATATTTTTCCATCACTTTGTCATAATTTGACGTGAGCGAAGATGTGTAATCCATTCAATCCATACGTCTTCTGTAGAAGTAGCTATTAAGATGATGAAAGGTACGTGCCACTAACGCCTTGACCGGTAACGATTTTACACCTTTAAGAACTCCATTGAAACTCTCCGAAGCATTGGTAGTCATCATACAGAAACGTTCACCGTTGTCCTTGTAAAGATCCCGATGTTCATCTTTATGTCGAAGACTTCTATCAATCAATCTGTCAGCAGTCGGACTCTCATTTTTTAGTTGACCTCTGAGTTCTTTGTATGTTAACTCATCTCTTGCCTCAGTACAAGAATGAAATAAGTTCTGCAAAATCTTACTACCAAAACCAGCTTTTTTAAAGTTTGCTTTCAAATGGCGTAGGCAGAAGCGATGATGTGGTCTTCTCCACTTATCTGACAAGGCGATTGGAGTTCCTTTCATTCTATCGGAATTGAATGTAATGCATCTTGCATTTAAAGAAGAAATTAAGTGTCCCATGTATGAAAAAAACCAACCCCAAGTTTTCGCCGACTCCGTCCTTACAATAGCAAATGCCAAAGGAAAAAAGAGAGTTGTTTGCATCAACTCCTGTAGCCATAAACAACGTACCTTGATATTTACCATACAGATGTGTTCCGTCAATAGAAAGAACCGGGCGACAACGCTTGAAACCTGCAATGCTCGGTCCAATGCTCAGAAAGCCCTCCAAAATCCTTCTGTATGTACATGATAAACAATACCTGTATTGCATTTCTGTATAGCACGAAGAAACCGAGGCAAGTCATTGTACGAAGATTCCCAATCATCAAATATTTTAGACACCGCTTTGCTAAGTCCTTTCTAGGCTCTCATGTAGCTTATTTTGACTTTTGCAAGTGTTTGCCATAAGCTCTTGGACAGACTTTGCAGTGTAATTTGGGTTCGAACGAACATGTGAAAGGACTTTGGTGCAAATGAGTTTGGCTGTTGCTTGTCTGTGGTTCGAGTTGATGATTGGATTTGAGCAAGCGTGATCACCACCGTATTTTTTTATCATCCACCACCCAGCATGATCTCTTTTAGACACAATTGCATGAAGCCGTCATGGACATTTAGCATCAATATCACATATAGCAGTGAACTCTCTAGCACGAGACTTTATGTTTTTAAATGAAACTGAACATTTTATCGATCATTCACTTATATGTTCAATTAAAGATTCCTTCCATTTAAAAATCATACCAACTCGAGGGCCTTTCTCCACACATTGCAGTCCGAACATTTCGTCGGTAAATTGAAATTCTTGCACAACAGATCTTTCCATAATTGTATCATTACATTGGTCATCTTCTAACGGTTCTTCCATCTCGATATGCTCATCAGTGTCATCAACTTCCTCTGGAATATCATCTAAATGAGCGTCATTGTTAACATTCAAAGCATCGATCCATATTTCATCGTCGTCAAGTGATGGAGCGATTTCCATGCTATCCAAATGAGAAATTTCAATATCAGCATTTCCACCCTCCATATCCTCGGTGTCAACATCTTCATCTTCAATTTCATGCAAGTAGTCGTTTGAATTTGGGGTTGGAATTTGTGAGGAACCGAACTCGATGTCCGACAAAAGACATCGAATCCGTATCGCCGGTGCTTGCAACAACATTAGATGATAAACAACACAACGGAAACAAAAGATGATTGTATTGATATACAATATAGATACAATGATAGATACACCATGATACAACAACCCAACACCATCCGAGATTATATACAACTCAACACCACAGCGGAAAATATATTAACATGAACAAGTCTTCAAGGGAATACAATACTGCAACTCCAAACCAAAACTCCAAAAGCCAAAGCTCTAAACTTCAAGCTCGAACCACCATCAAGCTGAACTTGTAGCAATTGCGATCCAGAACGCGATTGCCAAATCAAAAACTTCAAAGATCCAAAGACTGAAGACGATCTCCAAATGCTACCAAACCATAGACTTCGAAGGCTATCGAATCTATACCTATTATTGTATTATCTGAAAAACCCAACTCTACACTGTCCGTGTGGAAAATTGTGAGCATACAGAGTTTAGGAACGGAATAATAAACTCCGGGTCAGTCATGAGACTGGTATGAGCAAGCAAAAACAGTTTATCTTTAAAACAAACAATAAAAAGAATTTAAAACATTGAAATCCGCAATGCTTTTTGAAAAATGAAACTATCATAAGGCCTTCGGCCGCATACACCATGCAAACGCAGAATTGGAGGAGATTTCTTCTTATGATAGTAAAAAATGCTTGATACGCGAAAACCATTTGATATTGTTATTAGTGCATAGTGTAGAAAATATTTGCAAGTATAATATTAATCTTAGCCAGCATTCGTACCATTATAGTATGCCTACTATAGCTATCATATTAGATGGCAGGTTTTACAACTAAAACCGTACAAGGCACGAATTGGAGATTGGATTTCTAACAAATGGTTAGGCTAAGTAACTTTCTATTGCCACATGGGAATGCCTCTTGAGGGACGCTTCGAGAATCAACCCGGATCTCTACCAACACAAGGCCGGTTTACTCCTTGCCCGAGAGTAACACCTAAGATATGCCATTCCCGGTCGCTTGCGACCTTTATCCGAGGATCCTCAACCACAAAACAACATCACATAGTAATAAGTTTACAGTGTCCACATGAGTTAAGTATCTGGGCTCCACACCATGATACCACCTTTTCCAGAAGAAATGGACATACCCTAGAGGCGCGACCCCTGCAACCTTGCCGCATCTTTCCTGTTTCGACCATTTCCGGGGTCTGAGGTCCTGATGCAGTCTCGTCCACAAAGCTACATTTTTTCACAAAGCATGCTTCGATCAACAAATGATCAGCAACGCTTCGAATGTCACATTATCAAATTGAGAATGTATCACTAGTAATCATCAACTACATAACATCTGAGCTCATACGTCTCAGAGAAGGGTGTTAAGCTAAGAGAATAAATCTCCACCACCAAACAGAAATGTATTTGATAGAAACCAGCTTTACATCTTAAAGTGTAATGTCAGAAATGTATTTGATAGAAACCATTTAATTAATCTTAATTAATAAGTGATATTCCTTTAATCACTTGATTGGTCAATTCCTAATCTCAAATTAATTATCTTGAATTAATAACATTAATTAATTAATCAACCTTTAATTATTAAAGAATTATTTAATTACCCTTAATTAACTATAATAAGTAATTATCCCTAATTACTTAATTAACTTTAACCGTTAATTAATTACTTTTAACTATGTAATTATCTTAAAGTAATTAATTACTTCTACTTACTTATATATAAATTAATCTTCTAATTAATTAATTATTCTTAATTATGAACTTAACTAATCTTAATCAGTCTTTGATTAAGTAATTATCCTTAAAATTTCTTACATTAAATAGTTATCTTAAATCAAGTAATCACTTAAGACTTTAATCAAATCAAAAGACAATCCCTTCATCTTAAATTTATTTCTTTAAATATTAAAAGTTTTTAAATATATTTAAAACACTTTTTAAACTTAATAAATTTTAAAATAATTTATTTTAAAACCTTTAATTGATACAAAAATTACCACGAATTGTATAAAAGAATTTGTTTACAAAATTCATTAAAACTTAATTAAATTTTATAAAACTTGATAAAAAATTTAAATTTAAAAACTGTTTTACACAAAACTCTCAAACACGGGAAAAACTTAAGTTTTCCCAAACAAAACTTCGGGCCACACGCAATCTTCATATGCTTCGAGTTTTTCGACTATTTCCTCGCGCTTGAACCCGAGTCTCCATCGTCTTCCCAAACTTGAACAATTCCAGCACCCAAATGTGTATCGATGATCCCTGTGTATGTGTACACGAACTCCAGTGGGTTTCGATCGATGTCGCGACCTCCTGCAAGTTGCCGCCAACCACGACTACTCCATCGATTACCAGATCTGACGAAATTGTCGCAAAATCGAAATCGAGTTTTTTTTCCCACAAATACTGGAACACATTGATCTACCTAAAAACACCCCGCACGATCACCACCGATCAATTGCCACTCTGCCGTCGCAACCCAAGCTCCGCCACACGACCACAAAACTAACCCCCCAGGTCCGATCGACCAGAATGCTATATCGACGACGTTAATGCCTCACGAATACAATTTACAAAATACAGGGTTATAACCCTAAATCGATTCCAATCACTAACCATGATGAATAATAAAATCATCTCGCATTTTTCTCGAGTTCGACGATCATTCCAGCACCTCTAGAAGCAAACCCCGACCCCCAAGCATGCGCCGATCACCAGAAATTGAACGCAATCCAAATTCCGTTCAACCCCAGATATCTCAACGAATATTAGCTTAAAAATCATAAAACAACTACCTAAATTCATGCTTTTGCCTTACGAAGCTGTTTGTAATGTCAAAACACGAAATTGGAAATATTGATTTTCAACTTGAATTTAAATCACCATTGTATAATCCAATTTTCTAAATATTTCTTAAATATTTGCACTCGAAATTATTTTAAAAAATGAATTTAGGATGTTATAAACGATTTCTTTTTAGGATTCAAAGCTAAATTTTGTTTTGAAAGGAAGATATGATTTTATTTCAAGATGTTATTTTAATTCTGTTGATATAACAGAGTAAGCACCTGTACACAGATATACTTATCATCACGTAAACATTCATACAGACATGCAAGCATAATAACCCATCATTTCCATAAAATACTTTGAGCATTAATTATAATATCAAGGGATATAGGTGAATTTGCTCACATTGGATTGAAGACAGAGGACGGATGAATATGTTTGGGCCTGGAACGGATGAATATGTTTGGGCCTGGAACTGGAATGATGTTTGAGCCTGATCTTGAATTTTTTGAACCTGACTTGCTTCAGGCTTTTGAATTGTAAAAGATTGAGTTGAATCTTTTTCCAGACTTTGTTTGTTGTTCAGATTTAAAGTGCACAAGATTGCTGCCTTGATACTTCAGATTTTGCTTGCTGTTTAAATGAATTTGAATTGCATGCTTGATCCTTGCTTAGTTGCTGTTTGAATTAAGTTGAAGATTGATTTCTTTGAATTTTAAAATCTGCTTTAATTCAGGTTTTGATCTTTGTTTTTTTTTTTGTGGATATTGAGATGATTTTTGTTTCTTTTCTTATTTCAGATCTGATGTTAAAGATATGAGGAATGTAATTTAGTTTTTATTCTTCAATATATAAAATTTTAATTTATTTCAAACAAAATTAATGCCACTTGTAATTATTGTTAACACTTGTATTTTGCATGTAATCTCAACATTACAAATGTTCAATTCATTGTCTCATTAATTTACAAATGTCCTAGGTAATGCATTTTTATAGTTTAAACCTTTACTTAATAATATATTAATTATTTGTAAATTTCAAACCATATTTATATATGTATTATGTACTTATTATTTCCTATTTTACACTTAAACTTTTATAACTTATGCCATATAATTTAAACACTATAAATAATATTTTGAATATAACTTTATATCATATTTCTTATTTAATTAAATACATTTTTTTATTAATCATTTATAAAATCCTTTAAAGCAAAAGATGATTTTACAATTTAACTACTCATGAATAAATATATTAGAATTTATTATTATTAGTTAGCCTTTGAAAAATTTATTATATCAAATTCAAAACATCATTTTTAAATCAAACCGCATATTTAATAAAATTAGAAACAAATTCTTATTAAATTAAAAATAAAATTTTAAATCCAATTTTTATTTATAAAATATTTATCCTTAAATTTCAAATCAAAATTCTATTTATAATCTAATTTTTTTAATTTATTCTGGAAATTTTCTAATTAATTCACAAATAATCACAATTTAATTCCAAAATTAAATTAATCGTCAAACTAAACTTGGCTAAAAATTCGGAAATGTTGTAGAATTGACTGTGGAGGATACAATGGATATAGAAGGAAACCATACCCGGGTGACTGCGATGGATATGTCATGACACCGTACCTGTACACAAACATTTGACTGTTAAGTACAAAAAGCACGAATAAAACATTCATACAGCACATAAAAGCATACCCAGCTGCTTATGCGTAAATGTTCGGTGGCTGGTAGGAGTAGTCTGGGTAATACATTTGACTTCGCTCAGCAGTATTACTGGGTCCGGGTTGGCTTGCATACTCAAAGATTTGAGCATGCTATTTAGTAGTATGTACCATCTCCGTCTTCTTAACGTACAGCTCAATTACTTTCATCCCCACACAAAACATAAAACTGACGTCGTCGTCATCGTTTACCTCAATAGCAAGTGGTCCGTTGTAACGCCCTACTCCGAGACCCACTCTAGTAAAGAGTATTACGGAGTAATACCGTCTACTAGAACGGAGAATAGAGTATAATAGAAGCGACCATGTGTAATCAAGCTATAACTAACTACTGAATACGTCGAATAGGTGATTTTTTTTCTTAAGTGGTTCGACATATCCAATAGATATTTATAACGAAATTACAATGGCTAAGGAAAATAAGTTCAGAACAAACATAATACTAAATGATAACATCATCATCACAGAACAGTCACATAACAGTCACAGAACATAGGTACAATATATCGTCAATACAGATCCAAATATCAAAAGGTGAGTACAAAGCCACCGCTCACACATGTGAGTCAAAAATATGTACATAAGAGACTGAATAATCAGAGTATCAAAATAGTGGACAAATATAAAGAGCTATCTATCAGCATAGCAGATAATGTCCACGCGGAAGCACAGAAAGCTAAGTCCAGAGACCTAACCTGAAACAACTCGGTCTGATCCGAGCGAAAACACTCGGGTCAGGCTAGCTAAACAATCAGTAATAACTGAGATATATAATAATGCGGTACATAAATCAAACAGTACTTCTCCAAAGAGAAGAGTAATATGGACCACATGAACATAATGACGATCCCTAATCATCAATAGACAGTAAAAATCTCCAAAGAGAATATCAACACCAAAGTGTTAAATAAATAAAATCGCCTCATATCATCGGCGTAGCCAAAGCTATATAAAGTTGCCCATAGGCAATAATCCCAAGAGTGACCAGAGTCTGTAATCAGTGCCCAAGCAAAGATCGATGCTCCAAAGAGCAATAGGGGTATACTGAAAAAAATCAATGAAATCGAATACTGAAAAGCAGTGTTCAGAGACACTGTGAATCCACAAGGTAATCGCACTTACATCGTATGGTTCCATAGAACCAACACCGAATGGCGGTACTCGAATGGATATAAAAATATCAGATAATACAAATATTGCACGTGCACCGACCAGAGTCGTTATTGCCAAGTACTGTAGAGTTGTGATCGATCACTCGCACAGATGCGGAGCGCGCGAGACGGCGAGATCCTTCCCAGAAGGATAAAGGCCCAGAGGCACATGCCGCAAAAACTGCTCCATAGAGCAGGTGTCCAGAGACGGTTGTCCAGAGGCGTGGTGACCCAGAGGTCCAGTACTGGCCGCCCAGAGGCTAATGTGTCACAAACTTCTTGGAGAGGAACCCGTAAAATGTTAACAATGAGTCCCATACCCCACGTTCGCACTAAACGGTTTACTAACCAATAGCAAGCTCACACTCCAAACAATAAAAAGTCCACCTCGTATCATCGGCAAACTAGACTCAAAGGTCAAAACGATCAATCGAATAGGCCGGGGATTAACCGGAAAGAAAATACACACGGTTCCATAGGTCGGAGATTTCCTAACCGTTTAAGCACCTTCCCACTTTGCTCGACGTGCTAAAAGTGAGTGTGTGAGATTTTTATTATAGAAAATAATGGTGCGAAACGTATTTATAATTGATCTTGAAATCACTTTAAAACGGCTTTTGAAAACTCTCCTATTATGGAGTAATTAATTTAATAATTAAAAATAATATTATATAATAATTTCGAAAGCCATTTAGGAGTGAAAAATCTTTTTAAAATAGTTCATAAAAACCCGTGTACGAAATCCAGAGACAAATTTCAAAGAAATCGATAAATCAGAAAATCACTGAAAACCAATATTCGCGTTGGAAAATATTCCGAATGGTTGTGAACCAAAGTTCGACAATTTTTTGATTAGCAATTGAAGCCCAAAGGTTCATTGCAGAAACAATCAATTTGAAGCGGTTGCACCAAAATGGTGCAACCCGGACTCGGTTGCACCAAAATGGTGCAACGTTGGGTCGGAACCCGGCTGCACCAAATGGATGCAGCCATTTTTTTTTAAAGAAGCCGGCTGCACCGCATGGTGCAGCCCGTTTCAGTGAACCAGGCTGCACCATGCGGTGCAGCTGGTTCAGACCAGCCCCAGCCCGCATGGACTGAAGGGGGGGGGGGGGAAGGCCCCAGCCCGCATGGACTGGGGGGGGGGGGATAAAGCCCCAGCCCACCTGGGCGGGTTTGGGGGGGGGGGGGGGGGTAAAGCCCCAGCCCGCATGGGCTGGGGGGTAAAGCCCCAGCCCGCATGGGCTGGGGGGTTAAAGCCCCAGCCTACCCGGGCTGGGGGTAAAGCCCCAGCCTGCATTGGGGGGGGGGGGGTTAAAGCCCCAGCCCGCCTGAGCTGGGTAGGGGGTAAATCCCCAGCCCGCGCGGGCTGGGGAGGGGGGCCCAAGCCCCAGCCCCATGCGGGTTGGGGAGATGTGCGCGCCAGCCCATGCGGGCTGGCATACTTCCGGCTAGCCCAACTGGGCTAGCCTGCTGCGCCTGGGCAGCAGCCTGAGTGCAGCCCAGGCCTGCCCTGGTGCACCCAGAGCCATGTTTCAGCCTGTTTTCAGGCTGAAACATTCCAGCCTGTAGAAATTGTTCATTTTAGTGATTTTGGGGTGTTTTTTTTCAAGTTTTTGGCACCAAATTTCACCCATATCAATTACTAACTACCATATAATGATTACTACACTATATTAAAGAAAACAAAGGGCCAAAGCTTAGCATTACCTTATGAAGCAATATCACAAACACTTTATGTGCACACCCAAAATGAAAGCAAAGATGATCAAAGAGCTATGATTCACATGTTACATAATAAAACATGTGTTACTAAATGATTTCTGAAATCAAAAGAGGATTAAACACATATTAGAAGAGGTTTTTAGCAATATACCTCTCTAGAAAGTAACAAAGACCACTATAACATCAACCCAAGTTAGCAAAAGATGATTAGGAGGCTATAAGATCAAAAAAACACATAAGACATGTGTTATCAAACTAATTTCAGAAATTAGAAAGATATAAAAATGGATTTGAGGTGGGTATTTGCATTATCTTTGCATAGAATGACTTGCATAAGCTAAAACTAGAAGGAGATGAAGATAGATGCCATTTTTGTTAAGAAAGCTTTAGGAAACGATTAGGGTTTTGATTAGGGATGAATGAATGAGGTTAGGAGAGTTTGAGATAATTATAGAGGAGGTTTAGGGTGGGTTATTGGGTTAAGTTTGGTAACCCAATAAGAAAGAGTTATTTACATGTTTCTAAAAATTAGTCTAAGTGTTCATGTATGTTTATAAAACTCATTTTTCTTACTCAAACCCGTTTTAAAATCTCTCCTAAAATATTTAACTTTCCAAAAATAACATTTTATCCTCATTTTAAAATTCCATATTTCCCATTTAATTAAAATAGTCTTTTTCAAATAAATTTTGTTATTCCAAATCCTTTTACGCTTCATTAAAATAAATAAAAATTCTAACTTTTATTTATTAATTGGTAATGCAAATCCCGGGTTGTTACATCCGTCATCCGTTACCCATTTACTAACCAACGAGATGTTGAACTCCGTAGTAGCAATCTTGATAGCTCTGTAAATTCTATTTTCAGCTCAAGAAAATTGCAACCCCTCCTGACTTTCGATCCCTTATGTTTTCCGTCAACATAGGTTGGCTTGCTATTTTCGTCACTAAATCACCGTCGTAGTGACAAATAATAGGCACGGTAGTCATTGATCTATCAAAAATTACAGACAATTAATTGTCAACACTAGATCTATCAAAATTAGTGGAGTACGGTTTCGATTCTTTACCTCAAGTGTAGACGAACGTGCAATCTTTTGTTTATCTCCGTAGAATTAAGCGATTTTGAGTGGAATGTTGTGTTGATAGTAGTGAAAATAATGGAAATGGAGGTTAGGGTTTCTGAAAGAAAATGGGTTTGAGGAGTTGTGATGTTTATATACAGCTGTTGGGCTAGGGGATAGCCCAGATATGCAGGCGCAACTTCAAGTTGCGCCTAAAGGACAATATTAGGCGCAAGTCAAAGTTGCGCACAGTATACTCATGGGAGCGCAACCATTAGTCGCGCCTGCAAATATCCAGTTCTTACGCGATTCAAAGTTGCGCATGCAACTTTCCAGATTTCCAGAGATCATATAACATATGCAGCTTTCACTAAACATCAACTTTCATATAATAACAATATATAAGTACAACATTTCATTCGAATAGGTGAAATATTTCATACAGAACATCATATTTCATATAACAACATGTTTCAAGTCAATAATACAACATCGCAACACCTAAAAACCAACAAGTTTCAAGCCAATACAAATTCAAAACAAAGCAACCAAACGACAGACCAACACAACCCTATCTTCTTATGTTTCTGCGGTCGCGCAGTATTCTTTGAGTTTGCGTCGGAGGCGGTTGAGATGGTCCAGCTTCAACTATTTCCTGCCCTGTATGGCTACCTTGTGAAGGACCCCGTGTTTCTAAAACGTCTCCTTTGGTAGGTACGACCAAAAGTCTGGGGCGGACGAGACACATACGGTGGTGGTCTTTCTAGCTTATGCCTATCCAGAAACGACTTGATAATTTTGTTGATGTTGAAGCACTTTCCTTTTACTCTGTCCTCATCTGCAGGATCTGCAAGGACTTCGTCAACTTCATTGGAAATCATATACAACCCTTGAACCTAAAATACAAGAATCAATGACGCAAGTAAGTAAAGCTTGTTGAGGAAGTTTAAAGATTAAAACTTGTAAACACGTACCAAATCACGTTCCACCGGTCCCCGTGGAGCATATCTGGGCAGTCTAGTTGATGATTCTTTAAGAACAAATCGCCGTGTGATATGCCAGTACCAACTATAGTAATGTTCGATTGACATTCTTGGTACGCGTTCAACTGAACGTGATCCAACCTGTGATCCCACCTTACGACATATGTGTTGTACAAGTCTCTATTTCAACCGTGTGGTAAAATCTGCTCGGTCGGATCCGGTATATGCTGATGAAGGCCTAATTGCCTCATCACTCTGTCGGGGTAGTGCATGGCTACACTTTGCAAGCAAATAATCGGGGTCCTTGCATACCAACTATGCTTTCCGTCCAAGCAAATAGGTAGCAGATCCTGTATGATTTCAGCCGTGTATGGCGTCCAGTCAACAGCATGCTCGTCCATAACATCGAGCTTGTTGCGATAGAATGTAGGTTGATGGGCTGGATTATCTCTCCAACATCTATCTCCGGTCCATCTACAGTCATAATCAAATAGTGTGTGAATATTGGCAGAAATCAAAAAAATTTCAGTGTAAATTTCAAGTTGCTTTTACCTTGACCGTACGGTAATCCCAGAGCAACGTTGGCACGAACATTTGGCCGTCCAACAGAAATACGCGTTCAAGACCATACTTGCATATTATCAGTTTTAAGAAACGTCTTTCAAAATATTTCATAAATTTGGTACACCGGTAAGTCAAAACCGACATACCTGCAGAAGGGTTAGGCAACCTGCTAACCCGTTCGTTTTTCTTAGTGCCACATTATCCAACTCTTTGTACAATGCGCACTGAACCATGTTACCCCATGAATAATCAGAAATGGTGGCAAAATCCTCTAGCAAGTACAACCATTTACGCTAACTCTACTCTTCGAATGGTTCGAAAATAGACGAGATGCTATAAGAAGCAATATGACAGCCCGTGTGAACTGTTCTATCTCCTCAATAGATGAATCGACTGAAATCTCCCTGCCGATTATAAGGTCATTCAACCATTTGACCTTCAACTCTCTTCTCTTGAGGTGGAATTTCAACAAGCAAATGTTGATAAATCTCACCGGCGTCCACGTTACCACCGTAGTTCAACACGGCGCCTTCGATGAGAAGACCAAGCAAAATAGATACGTCTTGCAGTGTAACTGTCATTTCTCCAATGGAAAAATGAAAAGTGGAAGTCTCCGGTCTCCATCTATCACATAAAGCTGTGAGTAATGACCTGTCAAATCTGATATATCTAATCTGCATGAAATACCAGAATCCCGCTTGATATACTAATTGTTGAACCGTTAATTTTCAACCATCTCCATCAAATCTTCAAAAGTTTGCGAATGATACAGACAATGCATCGGTTTTACACTCTGCAAAACAAAGAATTATAACTTTTAGTTAATTCAAAATGCGAAATAACTTGCAAAAATTTACTATAATTACAAAGCGAATAATATTACTCTCGTTAAGTCTTCAAAATTAGAGGGGTGATTATCCTGAAAATAAAGCACGCCACCGTCTATCGGTCCGCTTTTCGGTTCTTCATAGTTCATGCGAAAAAACCGATTTTTATACATCGTTTACAACCAATTGGTGACTCAACGCTTCAAATTGGATTATAAAGATGTACAACAAGATATTTGACAATGTTTTTAGCAAATACAACCAAATAATAAACAAGTTATAAATTGATCAAAAAAGCTAGGGTTTAGAAATTATCAAAATCTATTTGTGTTGAAGACGATTCCGCTTCCATTGTTGTTGCTTTGGTTTAATCGAAGAAAGAAGAAGAAATTTAAAATTTTTGTGATAAATTGGTGGTAATTGACTAAAATTTGGGTTTGAAGTTGATGGGTTCGGGCATGAAAGAAGGGTTGAAGGTTGAAAAATGTTTTTGTAGAATGTGGTGTAGGGTTGCTGCGGTCTCTGTTTTAGCAGCAGCAACCTGTGCAGGCGCAACTCATAATTGCGCCTGCTCGACACTATAGCAGGCGCAAGCATGAGCTGCGCCTGCTTATTGTATTGGTTAGGCGCATCTAACAGTTACGCAACGTAAAAAAAATCAAAATCCATACGTGCAACTCTTAGTTGCACCTTCTAAAAAAAATTCAAAATCCAACAAGCGCAACTCTTAGTAGCGCTTTCTAAAAAAATAAAAACCTCATATGCGCATCTAAGAGTTGCGCATTTTCATGGCAGTTGGAAAAAAGCTGACTGTGATACTGACTGGGCAGAAACTAGCCATGTTTAGTAATAAGTTTCAAAACCAACGCCGATCGCGAAATTGATTCGAAAATTAGCCCATTTTGAAAATTTGTCCTATAAACTATAAACTTTAGGTGTCCTGTGATGTTTATTTATTGTTTTATTCAGCAATTGACATGTTGAGATGCGATGCACTGTTGAATGTTACCCGTTAAATTTTGGACTCTAATTTTTTGTTTCATTTATGATAAATTAAACTTCAATGTTCTGTTTTTTCTTCTTGTCAAAGTTTCTTGGAGTAATTTATTTATTTAAACACGGTTAATAACAAGTGTAAACCATTAATCTGTTGCTTTGGTGCCTGGTTGTATATGCCTGGTTATTTGCTTACTATAGCAGTATAGTTTCAAGTTTGCTTTTATCCCTCTTCATATGTAGTATTGACAGTCATTTGATTAAACCATAAAAGAGTGTAAATCCTATAAGATACTTTTTATTGGCACAATTTGTACATTAGGAAATTTTTTTCCTTTCCGTCGATGAATTATTTTAAAAATAAAATATGTTACATATAAGTGATATGGTGGAACTTCAATGAAATTTTAAGCATAAGTTTACTTTCTATATTTCTTTTTTACTTTTAGTCTATATTTTACAAGCTAACTATGTAAAGAATATAAATCAGAGAACACTTTCAGTTAAGAATTCTGAATGAGCTTTGGAAGAATTATGTTTTATTGCCATCCTGAAGAACCTCTAATACAATTTCATTGGCTCACAAGTTTGCTAATTTTTTTTTTTGGGGGGGGGGGGGGGGAGGGGGGGGGGGAGGGTTTGTACCGTGTTTCATGGGGTCAAAAAGGTATCTTGTACTGTTGTACAAGTATGATATACCTTTTACAGTCCCCAGATCTTGGCAACCTGAATGAGACAATGCAACATTGTGGTAATTGTGTTTAGATGTCCAATAGATGTGTAGCTGAAATAAGATGATTGCCTGTGCATTTCATGTAGTTTTGTCTACAAAAAAGGATTGGATGTTAAAAGTGGATAGTTGGGCTTTCAAATCAGCAATTTGTCATAGATGCATACTATTGCGTACATGTGTTAGGTTTAGATGTAAAGTTCGGATATCAAAGTCAAATTTAGAATATAAATGATCAATACCATAGTTATCAAGGCATGCGCCTAGACGCGCCTAGGCTCAAAAAAGACTCAGGCGCACATTGTGTTAGGTTTAGATGTAAAGTTCGGATATCAAAGTCAAATTTAGAATATAAATGATCAATACCATAGTTATCAAGGCATGCGCCTAGGCTCAAAAAAGACTCAGGCGCACATTGTGTGCCTTTGTAGTTTGAGTGTGTCTTTTTGCAGTTTGAGGCTTTTTTTGCAAAATTCAAATTTTAGTTTACAAAATAGTTAAATAAATTTTTTTAATGGTTAAATGAATTATAAAATATGGTTTGAAATTTAGGTAGTAAAATATTTAAATAGTTAAATGAATTATAAAATATGGTTTAAAATTTAATTTGTAGTTAGTAAAGTAGTCGATCAAACTTGTATAAAAGGCACACAAAAAGGCTCGAGGCTCAAAAAAGCCCAAAGCTTGCACCTTTTTGCGCCTTAGCACCGTAACTACAATGATTATTACTACGTAAAGAAGAATTGGTGTTTTAACATATTTAATTGTCTTTTAATAAACTACATAAAGCAAATTTTTTAGGATGCAAATGCATATGCACATTAAAGTATGTGTCGTTTGGATCCTTTGATCTACGATTCACAGTTTAAATCCAATTTCGATATAACTATGAAGTTTAAAGTTCAGGATACACAATTTGAGTCCTATTTTATTTTGAAAACCTTAGCGTCTTCGTGTTTCTTTTCGTTACTGCATAATGTGACAGCAAAGCATGTTGTTTCTCAACGTTTAAGGCTAGCAATAGGTAATAGAGCTATCTTCACCATGGAACATGTCAGTACATTAACATATTGTGAGCTTTGAAGTTGATAATTTTAAACCTAGTAATGATAAAATTCTGGTATTTTGGATGTTCGCGGTACCTTTCTAACATGATTTTTCTGCTCTAGTATATACAATATTTTCTCTCCCTTAAAACATGCAATTTAACTTAGATATGCTTTATATTCTTGGACAATTGATTAGTAAACATCTTCATTACAGGGACATGGTCTGTTATTTAGCAAATATTTAGTGCAAACTTATTTTTGGAAGTACATATGCTCTTAAAATTTTGAAACACCGGCCAAAGTTGAAAATTGCTGAAACCAGTTGCTATACTTAATACAGTTGAAAGGACTTAATTGTTTTCTTAACATTTAAAGTCTGTTAAGATGAATTAAACCTTTGGTCAACGAAAGTGAGAAGGGGTATCTATGAACATAAATGTTAAAATGGAAATAAACAAAAGAAGTTGTAACGACCTGTCTTTTTGGACGTTTTAAGCAGATACATAAGTCAGACTCGAACCATTCAAAATGGCAGATTGTTATGTGGTAAATAAGAAAAAGATAAAGAAATAAAACAAATATAAAATCTCACAGCGGAATGACAAAATATGATAATCAAATAACAGTTCATGAAGCTGTTTACAAATAAATTTGATTATACTTAGACAATACAGAATCAAAGTTACAGATAACAAGAATAAATAAATAAATGGAGCTGATCAACATGATTCAGTGTAATAAATATATTAAATAATAATAGTACAGATATTCGTCTTCGTCCTCCAGAAATTAGGTCTTCAACCCAGAAATGCTCAGGCTGACCCGAACGAATTGAAAAGTCAAAATGCTAGAGTCAGAACTAAAAGATTTTATGTAAGTTAAATCAACGGTAAATATGCGTGTGACGGCTTCAGAGATATTTACGGGGTTTGACATCTCCTATCCAGTGTATAACGTGAGTGTAGTAACTTAAGAGATGTTCGGGATTCACATCTCCTAAGGATCCGTTAAACTATCAAATATGTCATTTTTCAAAAAGGTATCAACTTCAAATTCCAAATATGTATCATCATCAAGAGTTTAAATATAAATACTTCAACTTTCCACAGTTTTAAATTTTAGAAAATAGTTTAGATAGTCATAAATAGTTTAATAGTTTAAAAATAGTTTAAATAAGTTAAAATAGTTAAAATACTTTAAATAGATTTAAATTTGGTTTAACTAGATTTAAATTGATTTAAATAGATTAAATAGATTTAATTAGATTTAAAATGTTTAAATAGACTAATTATAGATTAAATAGAGTTAAATTATATTAAGTAGATTTTTAAACAGATTAAATAAATTTAAAATAGATTAAATAGATTTAAATTATATTAATTAAATTTAAAATATATTAAATAAATTTAATTAGTTAAAATAGGTAAAATAGATTAAATTGGATTAATAGGTTATAATAGATTAAATAAATTAAAAATAGTTTTTCATTGATAAAATAGTTTAAATTAATTTAAAATAGGGTTCAAAGTTATATCCAAACAATTCCAATAACTCAATTTCGATAAATTCATTTATCTTCGGCGCTTCAACCTTGAAATTTTAATTTAAATCCTTTGAACAATTTATTAAATCAATTCTCTTTTCAGCATTAACACTTGGATTGTCGAAAATAATTCAGTTTATATAAATCAATTCCTATTCAAAATACCAGTTAGCTGAATTCAAAATTTTTAAAGACTCAAAAATCATTTAATTTAACCAATCCGGTGTCCGTATATAATTTTCTACCCTAGGGTCAAGTGATACAGATATTTATCATTTCAATCCGCATTTTAAAATTTCACGGTTATATATCATTTCAAACCGCAATCCCGAATTAAATATACATCCATAAAATCGCTCGAGTCTATCATTTCAACCCATAACGATTTTTCCTTAATCTATAGATCATTCGAGTATGTATCATTTCAACTCATAGAGAACTTGCAATATTATAACAATATAAAATACAACATCCAATCATCCAATATCAACAATCAAACATCCACCACAATCATTATCCAAATCAATCAATAAACATTAGTAGATAACTAATAATCAATAACATGTATTAAATCGATAATTTAAATTCAATATTAAATTAAATGATGATTAAGTGCAATAAAATTCAAATTTAACCAGAATGACAATTTAAATATACCAAACATCAATCATTAAATTTCTAATTACATCATAAATTTAATTTAACTAACATAAGATAGTTTAGTAATTGTGAGTGGGTTAAAACACCCACCTTCGATTTTAAATCGAATTAAAATCAAAATAGGGTCCAGAATTCAATTGTCACATTATTCGTTCAAGCCAGCGTCAAAATATCCGGAATTTCGATACGATCCCAACGAAACAAACCGTGCATGAATTGGACCTCGTATGTAAACTTTATGTTGATTAGAATGAGTTCAAATCAAAATTAGAAAAAAAGAAACACACCCAAACATATGCAGCCACGTCACACACACCTTCTCCGTGCACTCACGTTCATGCCCAGGTTTACACGTGCCTCCACCACGTTTGACCGGCCACGGCCCTCGCCACAGATCACCATCGATCGAGGCGACCATCTCCGTGCGATCACCATCCATACCCTCCTCCTCCGGCGCAGTCGCGTCCCCCCAGATCGATGCCGCCGCCGGCAAACAAGGGTTTCAAAACCCTAATTCAAAAATTCCGATCGCCTCCTCTCCATGATATGAGATGCGGCCGCCACCAGTCAAATCCAGACACGATTCTCCACAAAACCCATAAGTCGATTTCGTCGATTGAAGCCTAAATCAGAAACCCTAAATTGGCTAAGGGTTTCGAAAATTCGAGGCTTTGACCGTGATTCTAGATCGACTCGAGCACCATTTCCCAAAACAAACAGTTGACGCAGATTCGCATCATCGAGAACTTCAAAACGATATATAATTCGATGTATTTTGAGTAGTTTAAATTTTCGATTTGATTTGAATTTTGAAATAGGATTGTAGGGTTTGTAACTGGCCATTTGTTTTTGCCATTAGAAAGGGAGAAGCAGATAGAATTGTATGTACTGTAAATGAGAATATGAGAAACAATTAGGGTTTATAATAGGCTACTTATAGGCAGATCCAAAATAGAAATGAATGGATAAGATTGATTTACAAGTTGAACGATAAACGATCCGAAAAGCCCGTTCTGTCTTCGGAATGAAAATGGGTCATTCCATATATCAAAATTGATGTTTTCAATAATTTTAAACTCAATGGGTCAGGATTAACATTCTTATATCAACAAATCCAACTCAAGTGAAATATCAACTGAAATACAAATAACTTAAAGGATGTTTGGGATAACCATCCTCTAAGGGTCCATGGAACTTTCTACAAGGTAGAAATATACACTATAACACCGTGGTCATTTCAGCTTAATTTATACTTCAAAACCAAATCTCATTTTCACTCCAAATATCTCTATATTTCCCAAAATAGTATTTATATATATTAAATAATTTATACAGTAAAGTATTTTCAATTTTCTCAACTTAACAAATCGTTCCAACATCAACCCGATCTTCCTATTCAAATTAAATTCAACCTCAATTTATCAATTTAAATTCAACTCAATTTCTAAAATAACCACTTAAATTTTATCGATCTCAAATTCGGATTTATAATCACAGATACCCCTTTATATTTTCATATATTTCAAAACTTTAAGTATTCAACGTTTCATCTAAATTTTCATTCAATTTAGTTTTCTAAACAATAAATCCAAATTTAGTTTAACCTAAATTTTCATTTTAATTCAATTTAGTTGCTAAATAACAAATTCAACTGCGTTGATTTTAAATACAGATCCGAATCTCAACATAAACCATTTAAATTCCAATATAGTTCAAGACTTTAATATTTAAATGTTCTTTATAACAGTTTCATATAGATCTCGATTTAACCTCATTATTATTTAGTCTTGAACTACTCCCTTATTAGATTCAGTATCATTTAAGTAACCTTAAATTACATTTTACTCAATATTTTCTTTAATTTATTTAAACGTGAAATATTCATTAAATCATTTAAATCAAAAATCCAGTTATAAAATCGTACCCTTTAAATTTCCCATTCAAAAATTTCAAATCGATTTAATTTAATAAATCCTTATTTAAATATCATTTTTATAAACCCGAATTTATCTCCCAATCTTAATTATTCAATTTATTACAAGAGAATCTATTTGAAATATAGATTTACATAAATACTTAACCATATTATATGTATTAAATCAATCTAATTTAAATCAAATATTATTACTAAATCTATATGTACAATTTTCATTTATATAATTTCTTAAGAATCAAATTTATTAAACCATATATTTCTTTCCAAAATTATAGAAATTATTTTCAAAATATTTATATAGACCAACAGTGTTTGTATATATTTCCTATCATATAGTCAAGTGCTACGGATATTTATCATTTTAATCCGTATACTAAATATATACGGGTGGATATCATTTCAACCCGTAATCCCAAATTCAATTAAATGAAAATCGCTTGGGTTTATCATTTCAACCCATAACGATTTTCTCCTATTCTAAAGTCTGTTCGGGTATGTATCATTTCAACCCATAGTGATTTCTAAACTACAAGGAACTTGCAGAGTGATAACAGAAAATACAATAAAATAATAACAGGCATATATCATCAATAATTTAAATAAAATATAAACACCAGGATATGGTGTCATATCCCACCAGTGAACAGTTACAGAAAATATCATATGAATAACAATTTAAATGAATACAACATCATATTTCAATTGTCGTTTCAATTGAAATCAAATTTAATAAAATACAAGAATGTTAACCGTGAGTGGATTGCTCACCTTTCGAGGCTAGAGAGATTTGAAATGGGTTATGGATCCAAGAACGAATTTCCAAAATGAACAAGATTGGCACGAATAGGACGAACAGAGCTGATAAATAGAGATCGATGAAAATAGATTAGAAACTGCTTGATGTAGACCGAAACAAAATATATAAAATCCCAAAATATTATTTGCTTCACTAGTATTAACTTTGACTCTCATTAAAATTATATAGATACGTTTTCCAAAAATATAAATAGTTTAGAAACAACTATTGACCATACGTTCTGTATAATCAACATATATCCATTATACATTTAAACTAGATTATATTTAAATTATACTATGTATAGTAATGTAATATAGTATACGGTACACTTATTACAATACACGTTAGGACTATAAATATAATATTTAACAATACACTTATAACAAAATATGCGACTGTAAAATTTCCGTTTTAATATAAACACAGAGAACAACCTTATATATTTATTAATATTCAGTTATATAAAAACTCTTGCTATATATTTATATTCAAAAGCTAATAACATAAATATACTGCAAACGTATATGTAGTTGAGAATATATAATACATTTTTATACTTTCTTATGCACTTAATATACTCAACAACGATTTATATATATATAAGCGGTCATGCATTTTTATATGAAACAACAAGTATAAAATAACTTTTAAAACTTTATCATTATATATATATATATATATTTTATACACTGAACAGTTAAAATAACTTTTAAAACCTTTTTAAAAAACTTTATCATTATAAAATAACTTTTAAAATATACATCATACGAATGTTTTTAACCCACACAAAAATATATGCTTCCTTATACATATTATATACATCTAATTTATTTATTCTTATCATTATTAACTTTTTTTAATATATAAAAGAAAAGTGGTGCCTGAATAATATTTTCTCATTCTTCTAGAGCATAGGTGACTAACAAAACGCGCATGGTCTAACATGTGATAACATTTATTTTCTATTTTTTATAAAAGTGGTGCAAACATATTTACTCTATCTTAGAGTACAAGTGGAGCAAATGATTTTTTTTTTCAAGGCCTTAGCCAAATGTATATTATTCTCAAACCAAAATACTTATTAACGTTAAGACCTTGATCGAACAAAGTTGAGGAGAATATTTTACTGATTTAAAACCTGAAGTAAAACAGCGATGCCACCTACATCCTTTTCCAACGTGTTTATAAATGATATAAGCAAGAATCTGTCTATACTGTGAAGGGTGCTCTTGATTGTGGAGGAGGGTGGGTGTCATGTGGTGAAATAGTAGAGCCAAAAATTTGAACAGAACAATGAAGAAAAGAAAAAAAAAAGGAGGAAAAATAATTCGGTCATTACCTGATGCTTTGCTCACACGCAAGGAAGAAGGAGAGAAACCCAAAATGAGATGCAGATGAAGTTTGATACGTAGTTTGTATTTATTTGTGACAACACAATTGTTAAAGTGGGAAAGCAAAAATCAAGGCATGCAAATTTTAAAGCAAGGAAGAAAACGTGTTTAGCATTTAAAGAAAAGCTTGCGTGTATCAAGGGAAAAATGGAAAGAAATTTAAAGATTTTGGAATGGTTAGAAATTTGTGGATCACGTTCCTATTAAATCAGAAGGCAAAAGGAAAGTGAATATAATTTGCATGTAAATGGTGAGACACATTTTATATTTAAAGGGAGTAATTTGCGTTGATTGAGTGGGGGAAACGGTATGAAATAAATTGCTTTAGGAACGGTAGAGAAGTATGAAATGAATCGTGTTTTATAATCAAACACGCGTTGATAACGGTGAAAGAAAAAGGTAGGAGGAAAGTTGATTTTGAACCGGATTGGATTTTAAAGATTTTATACCAATTTTAAACAAGAGGAAATTGGAAAGAGTAGAAAAATTTCCGCATGAATCCAAGGTAAACATTTTAAACTAATTGAATGGTTAGGGAATTTAATTCTTTCCCACTTAAAAAAAATAATACGCCTACGGATAAATTTAATTATTATCCAAGGTAAGAAAATGAGACATGCGTAAAACTGACGTAAAAATATACGCCCAATTTATAACAAAGAAACGCTTTTAAATTTGTACGTTTTTCTTATGTAGTAAATATAGGTTTGATCAGAGAGGTAGCGTGATTTAAGGAGAAGAAAGAACGACAATAAATCAACTTGTTTTGAAATGGAAAGGAAATTAAACCAACGTTGATTTTTAATGAGCAGTTATAGGTAAGAAATAAGATACTGATAAAAAAAGGCCACGATTTTGATTGAGCACTGATTTTTCTTGTTATACACGGTTACTATATTTTTAACAAATTTTAAGCAAATGGGTTCGAAATTAAAGCAGAAGAAACAGTCAGCTAAGATTAGATTTTGGAATAAGATTTTTAAACAATATTAAATGCGTTTAAAATTTAAAGCTCGCGTTGATGGGAATAATGGCAAGAAATTAAAAAAGTGAACGGTTACAAAATTTGTAAATAACGTTCCTATTAAATCTGGAGGGTAAAAGGAAAGTGAATAAAATTAGAATGCGTACAACAGACGCAGTGATTTTTTCCAAAAAAATTGAAAATAACGGATTTAAATTTTATATGTTTTCTTGTATGTGTATATACATTATTTATTCCATCAAATAACGCGCCTTTTAAACGCGAAATTAAATAGTTTATTTATAAAAAAAGTTTTGGAAATTTTATTACTTATATAAAAATATGATTTGTTTACACATTTACTAAGAAATTTATATTCAAAAATGTATATAAGTAAAATATAAAATATTAAAATTTTAAAAGTATAAAATCAATTTTTTTTAAAGAACAAAAGGTGAAATAAACGTTGTTACGAATATATTAAATTAAACGAAAAGATTAAAAATTAAAAATTTAAAGATTTATAACTTCAAAAAAAAATGTTAAGTTTTAACCAAAATAAGAATTTTAGAATTTTCACACTAATAAAAATCTTGGGTGATTATTTATAATTAAATTTAGACAATCAAATTTTCGAAAAATAAAACCCCAGAGTTATAAAGAATAAAATATTGCTGAAATTTGGGCTGTTACACTGATATTGGAAGAGAGTATGATAATATTCGATCCCGGCCTCTTTAACAACCAAATGCTTATTTCACACTGGATGGCTCTTTTACATTTTAAAAGTCAATTCATTATTAATATCAAAATATCATATTCAATTTCAAACTATATCACTTTCGAAATCATATTCGTTTTCAAAATCATATTTACTCAAATATGTCATTTCATAAAAGATATCAACTTCAAATTCCAACTTAAGTTGTATCATCATCAAAGATTTAAATATAAATACTTTAACTTTCTTCAGTTTGAAATTTTAGAACTAGATTTAAATTGATTTAAATAGATTAAATATAGATTAAATAGATTTAGTTAGATTGAAAATGTTTAAATAGATTAATTATAGATTAAATAGAGTTAAATTATATTAAGTAGATTTTTAAACAGATTAAATAAATTAAAATAGATTAAATCGATTAAAATTATATTAATTAGATTTAAAATAGATTAAAAAAATTTATTTAGTTAAAATAGGTAAAATAGATTAAATTGGATTAATAGGTTATAATAGATTAAATAAATTAAAAATAGTTTTTCATTTATAAAATAGTTTAAATTAGTTTAAAATAGGTTTCAAAGTTATATCCATACAATTCCAATAACTCAATTTTGATAAATTCATTTATTTTCAGCGCTTCAATCTTGAAATTCTAATTTAAATCCTTCGAGCAGTTTATTAAATCAATTCCCTTTTCAGCATTAACGCTTGGATTGTCGAAAATAATTCAGTTTATATAAATCAATTCTTATTCAAAATACCAGTTAACTGAATTCAAAATTTTTAAAGACTCAAAAATCATTCAATTTAACCAATATGGTGTCCGTATATAATTTTATACCCTAGGGTCAAGTGATACAGATATTTATCATTTCAATCCGCAGTTTAAAATTTTACGGTTATATATCATTTCAAACCGCAATCCCGAATTAAACATGCATCCATAAAATCGCTCGAGTCTATCATGTCAACCTATAACGATTTTTCCTTAATCTATAGATCATTCAGGTATGTATCATTTCAACTCATAGGGAACTTGCAATATTATAACAATATAAAATACAACATCCAGTCATCCAATATCAACAATCAAACATCCATCACAATCATCATCTAAATCAACCAATAAACATCAGTAGATAACTAATAATCAATAACATGTATTAAATTGACAATTTAAATTCAATATTAAATTAAATGATGATTAAGTGCAATAAAATTCAAATTTAACCAAAATGACAATTTAAATATACCAAACAACAATCAATAAATTTCTAATCACATCATAAATTTTATTTAATTAACATAAGATAGTTTAGTACTTGTGAGTGGGTTAAAACATTCGCCTCCGATTTTAAATCGAATTATAATCCAAAATAGAGCCCAAAATTCAACAGTCACGGAATTCGTCCAAACCGGCGTCAAAATGTTCGGAATTTCAATACGATCCCACGAAACAACTCGCGCGCGAATTGGATCTCGTATGTAAACGTTATGTTGATTAGAACGAGTACAAATCAAAATTTTATAAAAAAGAAACACACCCAAACATATGCAGCCACGTCACACACTCCTCCGTGCACTCACGTTCATGCCCAGGTTTACACGCGCCTCCACCACGTTTAACCGGCCACGGCGCTCGCCACAGATCACCATCGACCGAGGCGACCATCTCCGCGCGATCACCATCCACACCCCCTCCTCCGGTGCAGTCGCGTCCCCCTACAAGTTCGACGCCGCCGTCGGCAAACAAGGGTTTCAAAACCCTAATTCAAAAATTCCGATCGCCTCCCCCTACGACATGAGATGCGGCCGCCACCAGTCAACTCCAGACACGATTCTCCACAAAACCCATAAGTCGATTCCGTCGATTGAAGCCTAAATTAGAAAGCCCTAAATTGGCTAAGGGTTTCGAAAATTCGAGGCTTTGACCGTGATTCCAGATCGACTCGAGCATCATTTCCAAAAACAAACAGTTGACGCAGATTCACATCGTCAAGAGCTTCAAAA
Organism: Allium cepa; assembly: GCA_030765085.1. Taxonomy (NCBI): domain Eukaryota; kingdom Viridiplantae; phylum Streptophyta; class Magnoliopsida; order Asparagales; family Amaryllidaceae; genus Allium; species Allium cepa. The sequence goes on from CM060945.1 coordinate 148,761,570, forward strand.
CAATATATAATTCGATGTATTTTGAGGAGTTTAAATTTTCGATTTGATTTGAATTTTGAAATAGGATTTTAGGGTTTGTAATTGGCCATTTGTTTTTTCCATTGAAAAGAGAGAAGTAGATAGAATTGTATGTACTGTAAATGAGAATATGAGAAACAATTAGGGCTTATAATGAACTGTTTATAGGCAGATCCGAAATAGAAATGAATGGATAAGATTGATTTACAAGTTGAACGATAAACGACCCGAAAAGCCCGTTCTGTTTTCGGAACGAAAATGGGTCATTCCATATATCAAAATAGATGTTTTTGATAATTTTAAACTCAATGTGACATGTTTTTAATCCGAATACCATCGTATGAAGTTAGCTTAAAATCAGCTTATTTCAAATTAATTTCAATTAAATTGATTTTTAGGCGTTTCAAGTCCGTATGATCGAACGACAAGTCCGATCGTTACAAAACTTAGAATCTACAATAATTCACCGTTACGGATCCGATGAAGTTGGTTTCGTCGAAATCCGAGACAGTGGCCAAAATGACTATTTTCACATTAACTAAATAAATTAATATTAAATTAATTAAATCACATTTTTATTTCAAATTTAATAACTAACAATTTTCATCATTTTTTATTGCTTGGACATTTATAATAATTTAAAGCAAGTTTACCTAAAATTTCAATGTTAATTATTTTTCAAAATACAGTGTTCAGTTTCATCTGCAATTAATCCAATTAATATAATTTAATTTCAATAAATTTATTTAATTTGCTTTCGATCTTTTAATTCAATCAATTATTTCTCTACATACATAATTAACATTGTTATACATTTTATTATATTAATATTTTACCATTTTCATCTTACTTTTCATTTACGTAATCTTTAATTACATTAATTGTAATAAATCCATTTATTATAACTTAGATTCCAGTAAATTGAGCAAACTTGATTCCAATTATTTTTATACAATCAATTGTCATATCATGCATAAAATTTTCATTGGTTACATCTTATTGAATTAACATTCTACAATTATCAATTTAACCTACATTAACTACACTAATTAAGTGAATCAATTGCAATTGATTATCAATTTTAATTTAACAGCTAAATAAATAGGTAACATATAATTATTATCACCATTAACTTCTAGTCACATTTGTATGTTTGTTATCTACACACAAATGTTATAGTTATTCACACAACATTCATTTTTCCAATTTACAATTTATTACATATTATTTAATTAATACAACACTTAAATTATCAATTGCTCTTTTAATTCAGCTATCAATTGATACATTCATTATTACAATAAATTTACAATTTATAACCAATTATAACCTTTTTAGTCCTTTTAATTAATTGATTACATTTAAAGCGGTTATCAATTACCTTAAATTAATACTATTTCACTTTACTTCAGTTATATTCTTATTATTAAATCACAAACTTTTTTATTTTTTCCAACATTAAATCACTAGACTTATTAAATTAACTGTTTTTAATTATCGAAAATTACGGGTCGTTACAGAAGTTATAGTTGAGGACTCGATTAGGGGGAGGGAATTTTTTTTTTATTATTTTCCCTGAAAATGCCTTCTCTTTATGGCTAAAAGACTGTATTACTTACAAAATCACTTTTATGCTGTTCAAAAACTTGTTGCAAAATATGACATGATTGTATAAGCTATGACTTGTCTACATGTTCTTCAAACTCAACTCATACCAAGATATCTCAAATACCTTAAGAATATCTCGAGTAAGTTTCAAAACTTTAGGCATTAGTTTTCAGCCGTGAGGTTAAATGATAAATTACACAAGAGGCAATTAGGCATGCTTTAACATATAGGGACAGATAATCAAGAAGGGAGAAAAAAAAGCATTAACATGATATGGGTGCTACAAAGATGAGGATGCTAACAGTATCAGTAAAGAGAAGGTAAGGAATAAAGATGTTCAACCAAGCGTGAATTTTATGGCAGAGAAGAAAAAGAGATAGGAAATTCTCTACAATAATTTGGTCATGAGCAGACTGGCCAGTATACACGAGAAGATGGAGCAGTTAGATATAAAGGAGAAGATGGAGTATTTAAAAGCATGACCTATGATAGTTAATATTAATAAGATACAGAGTTTAAGAAATGGACAGATTTTTACAGTAATTTATGTGATTTTGTTTCAAATAAGTTTAAGCTAATTGTAAGATATTAGGCCTACAGTAATATATAGTATAATGAAATAAGCACAGCTTTTAAATCAGCACCAGAGTTCTGTTTTTTCATGACTTGTATTAGTCGGGTATATGAAGCCTGAATAAAATACTTGTTCAGAAACATATATTTGTCAGAAAATGAGCCCATAACTTTGAACTGCAAGTTTTTCTTTACAGCATATCCTATATATTCGAAGATAAACAACCTTTTTGCAGGATGGTTCAAAACGAGCAGTTACAGTAATTACGACTGCTGTTTTGTGTGTGCACATCATCCATGTGTGCTGGTGTGCATGGGTGTATGCATGTGCACTGTAATGCGCGCGTATTCTTAGTTTAAAGTACTAAGTTGTATTTCCAACTTATTTAAGTTGTCATGATCGGTGTTCTCGAAACATGATTCACATCATAAGTCGTAGGTTCAAGAAAGTTATATTTTATTTTGTGTCCATGTACTTGTGTGCTAAAATTGTTGCTTATATAGATTATTAAAAGAAATTTGAGTGTGCAAAAACATCAATTAGTCTATCGGTAGTATTAATTTATATATTCGAAATTGATTTTGATGCTTGAGTTTACCCCCGAAGTCTGGAACTAAAATTTCTATCTGGTTTCATTCTCAGTTTCTATAGAAAATAATAAAATTCAAATTGCGAATTCAAGTAAACATCTTGAAATTTTCTATCTGGACATATAGACTGAATGAATTTTTGTCAATTTTTGTTTTAATTTAGTTTTGAATCGGAATTCGATTGAATTGTAATGTGAGAGGTTCCGTTTGAAATGAAATTCAAATTGTATTTTTTTTTTCCTTTTTAAGATTTGAGAAAACAATGGTCATCATCATCATGTATCTCTTGTGTGGTTAACTGCGATATGGCTGTCATCAAAAAAAGATGCATCTTCTCATCTGTTTTGGACCCCAATAGTGTCAAATTGACCTTCACATCTGATTTTCTTTTTCAATTATTTTATTTATTTATTATTATTATTATTTTAAAGAGAGTAAAATCAATCTACATTTCATTCATTTCTTGTTTCAGGTTCTGTGAAATGTCTCCAGCATCAAATTCGAAGTTGAAAGACAAATCAACTTCAAAAACAGTCAAAGAATCGAAAGCTCATTCCAATGATCGTTTTAATGATTTGTTAGAAGAGTCTGAATTCGATCCAGTCTTTGAATACGATTCAGTGTCAAATATTGACAGTCTATCAAGCGAGTGCAACGAACATCAAAAAGATGGAAACAACAATGCATCTTTTCGTACCAATTCTATACCAGGATCGGATCCTACAAAACAAGAGAAAATAAAGCTGAAAAACGAAAAGAAACACCAAAAAAGAAGGGAAAAACGAGCTCAGGAGCTACAGGAGAAATGCTGTAGCTATCTAACGTCTCAAAAGCTGGATTCATTAACTCAGCATTTAGTAAGCATGGGTTTCACCTCCGAAGCAGCAACCACAGCTCTCATTCAAAACGAAGGTCGCCTAGAAGCTTCTGCATCATGGATTCTAGATGGTGGCTTTGAAAGAACAGAACACTCTAACCTTGATACATGTAATAAGAAGATCGATATAAGCGATGAGCTTTATAAAATCAGAGTATTTGAATCAAGATTCAAATGTTCGAAGCTGGATGTTCAAAAGGCAGTAGTGGCATGCGAAGGCGATTTACAGAAGGCAGAAGAGGCTTTGAAGGCTCAGTTTGAACAGCCAAAAGCTTCCACTGTTTCTGAAAGCTTGAAAGAAAACAGGAACGAACCTACATTAAGCCCTGCTAGCGAAAAAACACTGCCTGTTAGTTATACAAAGCCAAAATCTACTATGTCAACGCAAGTGTACAGACCAGTGAAGAAAGCTGTTCCTACTACAGCAGCTTTTGCTACTACAACGCAAGTGAGTCAAAATGCAGTACCATCTCTTTCAGAAAAGACAAGGTCGGTAAGCACAACTATGGGCATTGCATTGCAACAAATGCAGAGTTCAGCATTGGCAAGTAAGTCTAATACTGACACAAATACTCAAGAGCTATACTTTCATGATCAATATCATCATATGCCATATGTACCATCATTGAAGAAGCCACCAAAGGGTGGCTTTGGAGATAATGATAACATGCATGGAACAAATACTTTTAGGTCTTCATTGCCTTCTTCTGGTTCTTCTGTTTTGGCATCGAAAGTTGATTGGAGCAGACATAAGTATAGTATACCATTTTGTGACTATACAAATATAGATTGGAGTTTAGATAGGGCACAAATAGGGTTACCACCTTCGTTTATAAAGGGCGAACGGTTATACGATAAAGCATCATGTGCTTCTTCTCTGTTTTCGTCAAAACTTGTTTTTAGAAAATCAGGTAGTGATGGTGGTGAAAATGGGAACTTTACTAGTTAGAATCATGCTTTGGGCTCCATAACAGCCCTCATAGTTGAAACATGAATAATGTGAAAAATATATAAGAATAATGATGAAAAACAGAAAAATAGACTAATTCCTTTTCTTTTCTGGTTGAAAAGCTTATGTTCTATTGGTCTGGTTGTTTGTGTTTTGCTAGTTGATTTTGGTTATAATTAGTGAAATTTTGCTCTGTTTTACATTAAAATATTGAGATTTTTGGACGTAATCAAAGTAAGGTTTTAACCTTAAGCAATCAAAGTTTTTAAAATTGAAAATAGTTTCTTTTATTTTGAATTAGTATGGAAGTTTATGAAAATCAAAATTTTATTTTTCCAAATGGTAGGGGAAGATGAAAATTCCAATGAAATACATAAAATGTTGACGTGAAGCTTGTCTTAGAAGAATTAAATTATTTTTTGAACTTGCATAACATAATGATTTTTATGTATCCTTTTTAGATGTTATGTTCCGGTTGCTAAAATTCTAACAAATGGCAGTAGTTGGTTATGCTACTTGATGTATGAGCATCTGTATACGTACACACCACTTTCCCCAACACACGTGTGTATCCGTGTATTTATAATTTCACTTTGTTTTTCCGAATCAAAATGATTTTTTGTTGATATATGCAAAATTTCACATGGAAGTGTCTTTTTCTCACAAAAAGGCGAAAGATCAATTATAGGGGATAAATAAGAAGAGTTATCTACATACGTCTCTCTCTCTCTATATATTATATATATAATGATCGGATTTTTCGATCCTCAAAAATCGACATTAATACGTCCATTGTATCACATGCTGAGCAATCGAATGACGGAAGACCCGATTGTTAAGGGAAAAAAAGAAGATAAGAAGGAAACTAAACAAAACAACAGAACGAATAATCTATAATGTACCATAAATCTTTACACAAAAACAAAACTGTAATATATGTATATACAAACATTAATCAGAGTATACTAACCTATTTCAGCTTAGACCGTTATAACAACATGTCTTCACAATTGCTGAGAAACACAACATGACTATAGCAGAAAATAACCATCTAAGTGAATACGTTTCTAGGTCTTCAGCTCGTCGTCTGAAGCTCCAAGCATCCAAACCAATCTGTAATATGCTCGGTCTGACCTGAACGATAACACCTCGACGATTGAAGGCCACCTGAGCAAATCATGACCTGACACTTGACACTCGCTGACGCCCTACAGGTCGCGCGACCCAAAACTCCACATAAATCGATGAAACTATGCGTGGAGATGCAATTCGACGCTCTAGACATGAAAATATCCTCCAATTCGACATAAAAAATTCCAACCCTATAATCGCTGCCCCCAGCCATACCCACGAAAAACACTGCCGCACCCCTCAATAGGCATCTCGGGTCGAAGCTCTCACCAAAAGAAGAATTTTAAATTTTGTTTTAGATTTTTTTGTAGAGTAAATTTTGAGATATAATTTTTTTGAATGTAATTTTTTTCTCTGATACGCAATTGCTATATAACGAGAGAAGGGGACGTGGTGGAACATGAGGACGGTACGGGCGAACAGACATGGGTATGGGCTGGAGATGATGGGTCAAACAGTGTATGGTCAAATCTGAAAAGAAAATATATTATTTAAAATTCAAAATATCTAGCTATATAATTCCGAACCCCAATCGAGACGTGCCGCCTGACGTACTATATGTTATACCATATTCCAAGCGCAATAGAACTAGTCTCGAGCTCTAGTTCGACCGTATGTAGAAGATAACCTTTTGAACCCAATTATTACATTAAATTTTCAATATTAATTTCAACGCGTTTCGATCTCGCACGACCAAACGATACGTCTGATTGCTACGAAATTTGACGGCGTATTATAATTTATTATTACAGACCCAATGACACTAGTTTCGTCGAAATTCGAGACAGTGCTTCGGAAAGCTATTTTTACTCGTTAATTAAAACGAGATATTTCAAAAATCAATTAAATCACTTTTAAATCCAATTTGAAAGTTTATTATCTTCCTTTTATTAAATAGAAATTTAATAAGCCTTTAAATCATTTTTATCCAATTTAAAATCCAAGATACAATTATTTAAACAATTTTCCATTACTAATTCAATAATTAAATTACCCAATAAATCACTATATTCGAAATTCGAGTCATTGAATCTAAAATTAACTTTTCAATATTTAAAATTTATTAAATATTTCAAATTCAAATAACTAAAATTTTGGATCGTTACGTTCTTTCCCTCTTAAACGAATTACGTCCTCGAAATTGCCAAGGTACGAAAAATGCCCAAACTATTTACTTTTCTAAAACCAATTAGTTGAAATAACTTATCAAATCCTTTTAAGTCTTTAACTTTCAAAAATCAATTTGTTGAAACCTTATTATTACTTTACCAAGTTTTCGAATTCATCCATAGATTCCAACTAATATTATCACATTCAATCATTTCAGGTTATAACTCAAACCGAAATTTTAATTATCTAATTTTTTTCAAAATTTTCAACTCTTTAAATTTTCGAAATTTTTTGTCAGCGCCTACTCTGCGCGGCTCGATTGAAACAACTACGAATTGCCATTCATGGCACAATCCAGCAAAAGAAACCAAAGCCAAGTGGCTCAGTCATAAAACCATCAAATTCGAACAACAATATAAACATGCACCTTTTTGTTGGCCAACCAAATTTTACTTAGGAAACCAAAGGCATCGAGTTAGCTCTTGCTTTTATATACCTACATCTTATTTATCAGTGATATCCCACCATATAGTTCATAATTATTTTATTTTGTATTTTCCAATTTTCAATATTTGTTTTACTTAAGCCCGTACGATGTACATATATCATCCGTACGCAATATCAATTCTGATCGCTCGCTCGATCACACAATTTCACTTCCGAACTAGTATCATTCACAGGACCACTTTAATGCGACTCAGATCTGGTTCCTTGATTAGAAACTGTCGCTCTCCTTGCATAGCTATATATAATGATAGAGAATCCCAGAATCTACCAAAAAATCCATATCCAATGTGCGCTGTCGAGATCGAGTGAAAAATTCCAACTCGGATCGATATAAATCATCTTGAAATCTTGTGCTCGAATATGGATCAAACCGTTATACGAATAAAATAAAATATGTACAACCCACTACTTATTTCAATTGATTCTTAACTATAAAAAATTCTTTTTATTCACATTCACTTGTCTATATTCAATTTATTCATATTCCATTATTCACATTCCTTTATTTAGTATATTCCTTTCAATACTAATTTTTCCTTTAAGAATTATTCCATCAAATTTTCTTAAATTTATTGTAAATATTTTATACAAAAGTTCTCATATTTATTACCACTTCAGAACTTAAGTCCGTATCCATTTCTAACCAAATTCATTTTCATTTTCCAATTTCAACATTCAGATTTAGTAATCAACATTCCAAACCATATCCAATTCACTAATTAATTTAATTAGCTCATTTCATTAATTTATTTTAAATCTCAACCAATTCCATTTCCAAAAATTATTTTATTTAGCCTTACTTAGGCTAAATTTTCAAAATTCACTTTATTTAGCTTAATTCAAGTTAAATTTCATTCCATAGTTCAATTTCAAATTTTTACTTTTCTTGCATTCATATTTAACAATTTAAAACATTGCCTTAACTTACTAATATTCAAATTTTATAAGTTATCAAACTTATTTTCTCATATTCTCAATAAAACATTTAAATGAAAATTCCAAAGTTAAACACCTTTTTCTTAAGTATTTCAAATTATTTTTGAAATCATACACACACATACTCCCTTAGTATATTAAATCATTCTTTTGGATTTTAAAATCAAAACCAGTTTTACCAAAACAAAACTTCAATGGTAGCAATTATTCCCTTGAAAACTTGAAAATGAACGTCGATAATACTGCAGTCATTACCAAAATTATTAATCAGCGATCGAAGTGAGTTCAGTGCTTTTATTCCCTTTAAAATCCTTTTAAAAATATTTCCATTCAAAATTGTTTTTCGAATATTATTTTTTTTCTTTTTCGAAACCAACGGAATTTAAATTCCCAAATTCCCATCTTTTAAACTCTTTTTACCTGCAATTATCTTTATAATATACTTCAGGAATTTCATTTTCCTTTCAATTTATCACATTTATAAATCACATTTATATAATTCCATTTTGTTATATAAAATCATTCCGTAATTGTTAATCTTTTTTGCATTATAATAATAACACTTTTATTCGATCACAACAACAACAACAAATGATAACAATGAAATATTATCATTCTCTAACAACCAAGCACACCATATATACCATAATAATTTTTGAAAAATTATTCTTTTATATATAAAAATAATCAAAGTAAAATTATTTCACTTGCCCAATTTCAAAACAATACCATGTCGAGCTGCTCTATTAAAGTGTTTAGAGATCCCTATCAATAATGTTAATTAATCGTATTGACCAGAATCCATAAGCCACTCAATAGATCAACCAACACAATATAAAATATTTTTATATCGCTAACAAATATGTGCTTATATATATATACATTCAAACTCATTCTATGGTGCTATTGACCATATCTCTAATAAGTAATTACCACCAAAGCCAAGGTTCTCGCTTAACCTTCAGCTTTGATACTAAATGTAACAACCGGGCTTTTCGACCCTTGAAAATCAACACCAATACGTCCATTATATCATATGCGAGCATCGAATGCCGGATGACCCGATTGTTAGGGAAAAGAAGGAGGAAGATAATAAGAAAACTAAACAACACAGAATCTTACAGCGGAACGAATAATCTATAATATACCATAAATCTTTATACAAAAACAAAATTATAATATATGTATATTCAGACATCAATCAGGGTATACTAACCTATTTCAGCTCGGATAGTTATAACAATCTGTCCTCACAATTGCCGATAAACACAATAATGACTACAACGGAAAATAACTATCTACGTAAATACGTCTTTGGTCCTCCAACTCGTCTCCTAAAGCTTCAAGCATCCAAACCAATCTGTAATATGCTCGGTTTGAACCGAATGGCAACACCTCGACGCCCGAAGGTCACCTAAGCAAACCGCGACCTGAAATTTGATACTAGCCGATGCACTAAAGGTCACACGACCCAAAACTCCACAGAAATCGATGGAACTATGCATGGAGATGCAGTTCGATGCTCTAAACATGAAAATATCCTCCAATTCGACAAATGACGACTACACTCATCAAAAATTCCAATCCTAGAATCGCTGTCCCAGCCACACCCACTAAAAATACTACCGCATTCCTCAATAGGCATCTCAGGTCGAAGCTCTCACCAAAAGAAGAATTTATAATTAATTTTAGATTTTCTTTAGGGGTTTTTAGGCTTAAGGATAAAGTTGAAGAAAATATTTGATTCAGGGACAAGAAGTTTGCTGTTTATGCTGAAAGACTCTTTTTAGTGTAAATCACAAAATGATGTTTGTAACTATCATTTTCGGTTTACACTAAAAATGTCCTACAAACTAAAATCCAAAATTGTTGTCTTTGAGACTAATTTTTTTTGTAACTTCTTTCCTATGGCTATTTTCCTGTTTTCTTTATGGAGTAAATTTTGAAATAATTTTTTTGAAAGTTCATTTTTTTTCTTTGATACGCAATGGCTATATAATGAGAGAAGGGGACGTGGTGGAACATGAGGAAGGTACGGGCGAGCAGACATGGGTAAAGGTTGGAGATGATGGGTCAAACAGTGTATGGTCAAATCTGAAAAAAAAAATTTAAAATTCGAAATATCTAGCTATATAATTTCGGACCCCAATTGAGACGTGCCGCTTGGCATTCTATATGTTATACTTCTATTCTGAACGCAATGGAACTAGTCTTTAGCTCTAATTTGACCGTATGTAGAAGATAGCCTTTTGAACCCAATTATTATATTAAATTTTCAATGTTAATTTCAACGCGTTTCGATCTCGCTTGACCAAACGATACGTCTGATTGCTATGAAATTTGATGGCATATTATAATTCATTATTAGGGACCCAATGACACTAGTTTTGTCGAAATTCGAGATAGTACCCAATATTTTAAAAATCAGTTAAATCACTTTTAAATCCGATTTGAAAGTTTATTATCTTTATTTTTATTAAATAGAAGTTTAATAAGCTTTTAAATCATTTTTATCCAACCTAAAATCAAAAATTCAATTATTTAAACAATTTTCAATTAATAATTCAACAATTAAATTACCCAATAAATCGCTATATTCGGAATTCGAGTTATTGAATCTATGAAATTAACTTTTCAATATTTAAAATTTGTTAAATATTTCAAATTCAAATAACTAAAATTCTGGGTCGTCATATATATATATATATATATATATATATATATATATATATATGGAATTTAATTCTTCCTATTTACACTTCTATAATTTTACAATACACACTTCAAAATCGAATTAAAATATGTAGACATATTTTTACGTGTCTCAAAATCATCTCCATAACTTTTTGACTAATTCGAACAATCTTAATATATTTAAAATAATATTCTAAATCGATGGTTAAACTAAATATTTTATTGACTTAAATTTTTGATGCTAAAAGTTTAGAAATGAATTTATTTTTCGTGGATATGATGTGATGTTCATTGCGTAGGTCTAACATTCTCAATGTTTCATCGGATTGTGTAGCACTAAAAATCATGGGCTTGTAGAAGTGGTGTAGAAAACGAGGGGTGTAACAAATCCATTTTTTAGTCCAAAGTTTTATCTTATTTTTGTTTACTTTAACACTTTAATAAGAAAGGAAAATAAATCAGTAGTAAAAAAAAACCTTAAGTGGACGTCGATCGGGTTGCTGAATCATTATAAATCCCAAGTTTCTTTAATTTATACATATTTTTTGTTTATTATTATTTTGGTCATCTATTTTGTCTATTTATCTAAACAAATATTAACTAATGATAAATAGATCAAACTCTAAAATTGCACTAAAAACTCTAATTTGCATTTAGAAAATGTGATTCTTCATAATATACTAAGTTTGCAACTAACTTTAATGCAAACATCATCAAGTGCAATTTCTTTAGCATCTAGTTCCTCACTTCAATGTCATTGTTATCGTTAATGGCAAATATAGTGATGCAGGCTGGGTTAGCACGAAGGTCCTAGGTCATTCACGACCTAAGGAAGAGGCGCTAAGTCATTCACGACTTAACAGGAAATAAGAGAGGGAAGTTGCATTGAGCTCGCGACCTAACGAGTTTGCAGGTCACGACCTAAAAGAGCGACGACTTATCAACCTACGAGATAAGTACTTCACGAGTTAACAAAACTTTAGGTCGCTCATGACCTAGTTAAGTCGTTTGAAGAGTTATGCCGCATGGAGCTTGAGTCGCGTGAAGTAATGAAGAAGCTATGCTCTTAAGTCGCTGAAGAGTTAAGTCGTGTTATTTTAAGTCGTTGTGTCTTGAGTCGCTATGTTGTACATATGTGAAGGTGAGTCGTTGTATGCTTAGGTCGGGTGCGTTGTATCTTAGGTCTTGTGTTGTAAATTGTTAAGTCGTGTCGTTCTTAAGCCGTTATGTCGCTGGGACTTGATTAGTTCGTATGTGTTGTAATTGCTTTAAGTCGTTGTAACTTGTGTTGTGATAAGTCGTAGGTCGGCATGTAGATAAGTCGGTCGACGGTGTGCTGTGTTGTAAGGGGGTTGAGTCGTCTAGTGATAAGTCGTAAGCCGTATAACGACTTAAGAGACCGGGCTGTAAAAGGCTATAAATAGCGGTTGTGTTGGTCATTTGAAGGAGTTGATTGTTGAATAAAACTTTGTTTGATTGCTGTGTGCTTTCATCTAAATTGGTAGTTGAGTGTGATCTCCTATCTCCACTTTCGGTTATTCGAGTGCGCTCGAATCAACGATCGTTGAAGCCAATTCACGGTATCAAGTGCGCTTGATCAACGTTTGAAGAATTGCAGATCTTCTTTCACGGTATCATGCGCGATCAACGTGTCGAAGATAGCTGGAATTCGGTATCTTTGTGATCAACGAATTTGGGCATTTCAGTATCTTCAATCCACCGATTGCTATTTTTATCAATCTATATCGTTTTGTTATTATCCGCTGCGTCAGTTTTGGTATCAGAGCTAGACTTAGCCAATCATAGCTAAGCCGAGTCTTGGAGCCAAGGAGTTTGAAGTTTGGTGTTCATCGTGTTCATCTTGAAGTTGCAACAAGTTAGAAGCTTTCGATCCATTCCATTTTGGATCAAAGTGTGAAAAGAGTTTGAGGTGTTTGAGTGAAGGCCGAGCATAACTTTGTGTTAAGCTTTGAGCCGTGCATAATCTTGCTTGTTCAAGCCGAATTGAAGTTTGAATTGTGAAGTATTTGTGTTTGATTCAATCATGCCACCAAGGAGAGCTAATCGTCATCAGAATATTGAAGCGTTGTATAGAAGAGAAGAAGCCGAGCAAATGGAACAACGTATCAATGAGAAGTTTGATGAAGGTATTGGAAAGTTAGAGAAATTGATGAATGATTTGAATCAAAATCAAAGGAGGAGATCACCAGTCTCGAATCATGGAGGAAACAGAGTTTCATCATCGGTTACGGAAGCGAGAAGGGTATCGCCACAATCTTTTAGAGAAAGAAGAGAAACATCAATTTCATCGAGAAGAGATCACCATGACTATGGACATGAAGAGAGAAGAACTCCACAAGAGTTTGAAAATGAGCCATATCGAGATGAAGAGAGACATAGTAGAAGAGACATGCGTGGTCAAAGGGATGTTGATGGTCGAGATCGATATAGACATACATTTGATTTTGATGAAGAGGGTGATAGAGCTAGCATTCATTATCGAGATCGAGACCAAGTTCGGAATTTATATAGGGATGTAGATGATGATCGTCGATGGGAATCGGGTATGAAGATGAAAATTCCAGAATTTAAAGGTGGAATGGTAGCAGAAGAATTTTTGGATTGGTTGTCTAATGTTGAAGAGATCTTTGATTTCAAAGAAGTTTCGGAGAAGCGTCGAGTAAAGTTGGTTGCTACTAGGTTGAGGGGGAGAGCTATGGCGTGGTGGCAGAAAACCAAACTTACATGAGAACGGATGGGGAAGTCGAAGATTGAGTCATGGGAGAAGATGAAGAAGTTAATGAAGGCTACATTTTTACCTTACAATTATCAATCACTTATGTGTCAGAGGTTGTAGAATCTGAGGCAAGGGACGAAGACTGTTAATGATTATGCTGATGAATTTTATCAACTGATTGCTCGAAATGACATTATGGAGACAGAGGAACAGCTGACTGCTAGATTTGTTGGAGGATTGAGGATACAGATCCAGGATATGGTGAATATGTTTGATCCAAGATCTGTAGCAGAAGCACATCAGAAAGCGTTGGCTTGGGAGAAGCAGGGAAGACGTGGAGGTGGTGTGTTTACAAGTTCCAATATTCAGAACAAAGGTGCTAGTGGGAGTTCCAATGTTTCGAAAGCTATCAGTAAACCAGTTGTGAATGAAGTTGCGAAGGCGAAGGTCAATAACAGTTTCAAGTGTTACAATTTCCAGGAAGTGGGTCACAAGAATAATGAATGTCCGAAGCTGAAGAAACGAACTATGATTGCTGAAGTTGAAGGTGAGGATGTTGGTGAAGGTTATTCTAGTCCAGTTGAGGAGGATGAATAGGATGTTGCGTCATGAGATGAAGGATGTAATCTAATGATGAGGAGGTCTTGTTTAATACCGAAGCAGGAAGAAGAAGCTAGTTGGTTGAGGAGTAACATCTTTCAGTCAACATGCACTATTCTGGGAAATGTTTGTAAATTTGCGATTGACGCTGGAAGTTGTGACAATATTATTTCTACCGAAGCAGTGAGAAAGTTGAATCTGAAAACAGAGAAGCATCCAAATCCTTACAAGTTAGCGTGGTTGAGAAAAGGAGGAGAGGTGAAGGTGTACAGGCGAGTTCGAGTTCCATTTTCTATTGGGAAGAAGTATAAAGACGAGATCTGGTGTGATGTTGTGGAGATGGATGTTTGTCACTTGCTTTTGGGAAGACCGTGGCAGTATGATCGAGCAGTGCAGCATGACGGTCGAACCAATAGCTACAGTTTTATGTTTGAAGGTGTTAAGATCATTTTGGTTCCAAAGAAGAGACAACAAGGAGAGAGCACGTCAGAAGAGATTGAGGAGCTGAAGACTTTGTTGACTTTGAAGGAATTTATTAAAGAAGTAGAGGAGAGTCCAGAGGTGTTTTTGTTGATTGGACATGAAGCTACTGAATCAGTTGAAGTCCCAGAGGAAGTAAAGCCGGTATTAGAAGAATTCAGTGATGTGTTTCCTGAAGAGTTACCAACGGAATTGCCACCGTTGAGGGATATTCAACATCAGATTGATCTTGTGCCAGGGGCAGTATTACCACACAGGCCACATTACAGAATGAGTCCTAAAGAGCATGAGGAACTGAGAAGGCAGGTGGAGGAGTTGTTAGAACAAGGGCGTGTTCAGGAGAGCTTGAGTCCTTGTGCAGTGCCTGCTTTATTGGAGCCCAAGGAGGATGGTTCGTGGAGGATGTGTACGGACAGTAGAGCTCTGAACAAGATCACTGTGAGATACAGATTTCCTATGCCAAGGTTTGATGATTTGATAGATCAGTTGAGTGGAGCTGTTGTGTTTTCCAAGATTGACTTGAAGAGTGGATACCATCAAATTCGTATTAGACCAGATGATGAGTGGAAGACTGTAACAGGGAAGGATTATACGAATGGTTGGTTATGCCGTTTGGTTTATCGAATGCACCAAATACTTTTATGAGAGTGATGAACCAAATTTTCAGACCATACATTGGGAAGTTTGTGGTAGTTTACTTTGACGATATTTTGATCTACAGTGGAAGTATGGAAAAACATGTCCAGCATTTGCGTGAAGTACTGTTGATTCTACGACAGGAGAAATTTTATGCTGCAAAAAAGAAGTGTGTGTTCATGACGCACAGTGTTTTGTTTCTGGGATACGTTCTATCGAAAGAAGGAATTCAAGTGGATGAAAGTAAAGTAGAAGCTGTCAGGAGTTGGCCACAACCCAAGACAATTACTGAAGTGAGAAGTTTTCATGGATTGGTGTCTTTCTATCGAAGATTCATTCCACATTTTAGTAGTGTGATGGCATCTATAACCGATTGCATGAAAGGAAAGAAGTTCGAGTGGTCAGAGGAAGCAGAGGTTGCTTTTGAGAAGATCAAGACATTATTGACGACATCGCCAATTCTTGTATTACCGGATTTTCAGTTGTTGTTTGAATTACATACTGATGCATCGAAGGTTGGGGTTGGTGGAGTTTTGAGTCAGAGGGGAAGACCAATTGCTTATTTCAGTGAGAAGTTGTCTGGAGCTAAGTTGAGATATAACACTAATGACGTTGAGTTTCACGCAATTGTTCAAGCTGTGAAGCACTCGAGACATTATCTGTTTCAGAAGGAGTTTGTTCTTTATACGGATCATGAAGCTTTGAAGCATTTGCAAGGGCAGGACAAAATTTCAGCTAGGCACGCTTCATGGGTCGCATATCTGCAGCAGTTTACTTTTGTTGTAAAGCACAAATCAGGGGTGATGAATCGTGTAGCAGATGCTTTGAGCAGAAGGAATCACTTGTTAACAACGTTGAAGGTTGAAGTGACTGGATTCGAACTATTGCCAGAGTTATTTGAGAAGGATCCTTACTTTGCAAAGTTTGTTGAGAAAGTTAAGGAGGGAAATACTGATGAATTTGTATTGATTGATGATTTCTTATTCAAGGGGAATCGATTATGCGTACCGGATTGTAGCTTGCGAATGAAGATAGTAAAGGAGCTTCATGAGGAAGGACATGTGGGTAGAGACCGAACATTGTAGTTAATCTCTCAATCCCACTGTTGGCCATCGATGAGGAAGGAAGTTGAAAGGTTTGTTCGGAGATGTCATGTTTGTCAAGTTTCGAAAGGAACAACTACAAATGCGGGTTTTTATATGCCTTTACCTATTCCTATAAAACCATGGGTGGACGTTAACATGGATTTTGTGTTGGGTTTACCGAGAACGCAAAGAGGAAATGACTCAATATATGTGGTGGTAGATCGTTTCTCGAAGATGGTACATTTTATTGCTTGTAAGAAGACGGCGGATGCTGTTCATGTTGCTCAGTTATTTTTTAAGGAAATCTATCGACTTTATGGATTACCAGAATCTATCGTGTCAGACAAGGATACCAGGTTTCTGAGTCATTTTTGGCTAAGTTTGTGGAAGACGGTGGGAACGAAGCTGAATTTCAGTAGTGCTTATCATCCGCAGATAGATGGACAAACGGAGGTTGTGAACAGATCATTGGGGAATTTATTGAGATGTTTGGTGAAAGATAACTTGAAAGGTTGGGATTTGAAATTGTGTCAAGCTGAGTTTGCTCATAATCATGCAGTGAATCGGAGTACAGATTTCAGTCCATTTCAGGTTGTTTATTCGACAATTCCAAAGGGACCGTTAGATTTGACAACAGTGCCATATCAGAAAGGAGTTGTTAAGCGGGCTAGTGATTTCGTAAATAAGTTACAGGAGTGCCACAAAACTGTTCATGAACGGTTGCTTGCATCTAATGAAAAGTATAAACAGTTGGCGGATAAGAAATGACGAATTGTTGAATTTAACGAAGGAGATTTAGTATATGCTGTGCTAACAAAAGATCGTTTTCCAGTAGGGGCATACAATAAACTTAAAGCTCGAAAGATTGGTCCTGTGAAAATTGTGAAACGGATCAATTAAAACGCATATAAGTTGGAGCTGCCGGAGGATGTGTACACTTCGGACGTGTTTAATGTTAAACATCTTATGCCTTATCATGGAGATAAACTTTTAAATTCGAGGACGAATTTTTCCCAACCAGGGGAGAATGATGCAGGCTGGGCTAGCACGAAGGTCCTAGGTCATTCACGACCTAAGGAAGAGGCGCTAAGTCATTCACGACTTAACAGGAAACAAGAGAGGGAAGTTGCATTGAGCTCGCGACCTAACGAGTTTGCGGGTCACGACCTAAAAGAGCCACGACTTATCAACCTACGAGATAAGTACTTCACGAGTTAACAAAACTTTAGGTCGTTCACGACCTAGTTAAGTCGATTGAAGAGTTATGCAGCATGGAGCTTGAGTCGCGTGAAGTAATGAAGAAGCTATGCTCTTAAGTCGCTGAAGAGTTAAGTCGTGTTATTTTGAGTCGTTGTGTCTTGAGTCGCCGTGTTGCACATATGTGAAGGTGAGTCGTTGTATGCTTAGGTCGGGTGCGTTGTATCTTAGGTCTTGTGTTGTAAATTGTTAAGTCATGTCGTTCTTAAGCCGTTATGTCGCTGGGACTTGATTAGTTCGTATGTGTTGTAATTGCTTTAAGTCGTTGTAACTTGTGTTGTGATAAGTCGTAGGTCGGCATGTAGATAAGTCGGTCGACGGTGTGCTGTGTTGTAAGGGGGTTGAGTTGTCTAGTGATAAGTCGTAAGCCGTATAACGACTTAAGAGACCGGGCTGTAAAAGGCTATAAATAGCGGTTGTGTTGGTCATTTGAAGGAGTTGATTGTTGAATAAAACTTTGTTTGATTGCTGTGTGCTTTCATCTAAATTGGTAGTTGAGTGTGATCTCCTATCTCCACTTTCGGTTATTCGAGTGCGCTCGAATCAACGATCGTTGAAGCCAATTCACGGTATCAAGTGCGCTTGATCAACGTTTGAAGAATTGTAGATCTTCTTTCACAGTATCGTGCGCGATCAACGTGTCGAAGATAGCTGGAATTCGGTATCTTTGTGATCAACGAATTTGGGCATTTCAGTATCTTCAATCCACCGATTGCTATTTTTATCAATCTATATCATTTTGTTATTATCCGCTGCGTCATATAGCCTCTAAAATAGGCGAGTAACTAATCCAGATCTTTTGTCTATCATATCGTATGGTACATGTTTTCCATCATAAATAAGGAAATCATCCATCTGCTTAATAACAAATTTTGAATCAACTTGGTCACGGTTAACTTCGGTTGAGTATTGAAATTTACGCTTGTTGTTTAGCAAGTTGAGCTCGGCCTTCCTCTATTTTTATGGACTAATTCTCATCAATCTTGCGGCAGTTGATCTCAATTGATAGCGCAGTGATTTCCCAGTCTAATATAATAAACTTAACCTTAAGGTCATTGACAATTTTTTTTAATGTTGAACTAAATGACATGTTATTCCCTATGCTCATTCTTAAGTCGATCAATCTCGTTAAGTTTGGTGGATTGACACTGTTTTCCTTGTAGCCCACCTTTGAGATTTTCGGTCTCTTTCTTATACCTACTTCTATTGACATATTTTGTACCGTGATAATATTTGATAACTCGATTATCCATCTCAATTTGCTTCCTAAGTCCCTTAATTGTAACATCCTTTTCTCCGACTTAAGCAATGTCATAATAGCATACGCTCAACTATGTTGTACCTTGTCCAAGGTGCTGCTATTATCCATAATTCTCTTGATCATGGAGTAATTGAGAGGAGGCTTCCCATTTAAGTTTCCATGAAGGAACTGTTTCCATTGAAGTTTGAGGAATAGATACATACGATGAGGCTTGAACCGTAGTCGATTAGGTGGTGGCAATTGAAGAAATAATGCCAATTTATAAGGTGTGTGTGGTTGCAAATGTAGTGGATTGCGATAAGGGAGCCATTATTGTTTGAGTTTTTGAGGCAACTACTTTTGGGCCTGTGGACAATTTTATCCGATGAAGTTTTGCTGGACATGGAAGAGGTTATTTCTTTAGAAAATATAGTATTCGAAGCTAAGGCAATGTTGGAACGATTAGTGATCTTCTCTTGATGACTACGATCATTGTTAGTATTTTTTGAAGCGTCAACATCTCTAAGATGTGAGTAATGATGAATTTTGTGATCCTCGTGGCTAATGGATCTACCATGTCAATAAGAGTAACGTGAATGATCATCGTAAGTCTTTCATCACGACTTCTCTAGTTCTTTTAGATCATTTTTAATCTCTTTTTCCTTCCTCGTTGGGTGATGGAGTGTGATCTGCTTTGGATGCATTCCCTTCATTATGTTAGTATCGGTCATTATACCAGCATTATGTTTGCTCGATCTTTCACCTACATATGTAGAGTTGCATATATCAACCATGAATAGGAAAACATGTGATGCAAATGCATGGATCGAGGAAAAGATGCATGCATGTATGTGTAAGTACGAAACTAACTTTTATCGAACACCATAATTGTTTTGATCATAGATGTATGTATCACCCTCATCATGGTTAAGAAATAGAGTCTAATCCATCATTGTTGCTAACAATGATCTCATCGTTGGATTAACTTTTGAGCATGGTCTTTGTTGTCAAACAATGCATTCTCATCAAAGGTTTGGAATGTTGGTTTCTAGATGTCTTGTAACAATCCATACTTAAAAATGAATTATATAAAGAAAGATTTCAATATATTAAACGATCATATTTTTAGGATGAACTATATTTGGAAATATAATTTGATGTATTAAAGATATATGCTAAATTTTGCAACGTTTAGAAATCGAAAAATCTTTTTAGCCATAACTTTTGGTTATAGATTAATTTGAAGTCGATTATTTTTCCAGATTAGAGATTGTTTTTCGTAGAGGTCAATCAAGCTGATATAAGCTTAGTTTCACTGAATGGTTTGAGAAATAAGAGAAAAATATGAAGCTACTTGGAATTGACATTTTGACAACCTCTGTTCAAAAACCAAATTGGTCTTGTATCTTTGATTTAAGGATTAGAGTGGTATTAGAGTTAGGAGCAATAATCTAATTATTTTATTCTTCTCTATAAAATTTCTTGATCTCTATTAAAAACATCTCAACCAAGTCTAATTTAAAACATCAATTTTAAACAATTTTTTTATAGAGATTTTGGCAAACCAAGGTTGGTCAACCATCTTAGAGCACATACATTCGGATTTAGGCAAAATTCAAGTGTAAATTTAAAAGGCGGATGTTCCTCATCATTTACTTGTCGTTGACTTTGGGTTTAGACATCGTTTGAGGTGAGTGGTTCTATATCTCTTACATATTTATGTACTTAATATGTATGTAAAATAATTTAATGATTAAATATGTGGTTTTTATATAAGATTATATTTATAATTTCCGACTTGATTTGGAATAACACCTAACTCAATGTTTAGATGTTGGATTTAGGTTTTATTGTTTGATTAATCACTTGGAGGTGGTATACTATGTTTATAGATATAGTTTTAATGATTTTATGTTGATATAATTAATATTCTTTGATGTCTTATATTGGTATAAACCAAGTTATGATGTTAGAGTGGTAATAAATTAATTTGAAGATATATTCAATTATTTAGACCTATTATTTCTTATATATAAATTTGGTCGTTCTGCGTTGATATTGGTTATATTGCTTGATTACGGTTTTTTAGTTTTTTTGATTGTATGTATGTATGTGGATGATCATTTACGATGAGAGAAAGTGCATGTGAGTGTCGGAGAAATCTGATTTAGCATATGGTGGTTCAACTGAAGTTTGGAAAACGTGCTAAAGGTGTTTGGTGAAATGACGAAAAAGAGAGAATGAGAATTTGGCTAAGTAATTTTCTTGAGAATGGACTAAACTACTTGGTAGCAATAACAATTCCTACAAAGATTCGGCTAGATAGTTTTGGAGAATTGTTTAAACTGTTAGGTAGCAATTGTAATGCCAAAACCAAAAGAACAACGAAAGAGCATCCAAAGGATACAATAAAAGAGCGAAATTAGAGTAGCAAAAAGGGGAAATGACAACTTGGCCAAGATGACCAAGACACGGTTCGGTACTTAACTGATCAAGTTGGTTTGTAACGAATCAGCTGTTCGGTTCGGTGTACACTGCTGTTCTAGAGCAAGCTTTAGGTCAGGCAATGCTCGACTCGGGGGTTAGGTTGCTTGACTCGGAGTATGCTCGGCTCGAACTATATGTGCCAGAGGTCATGATTCGAGGATGAATGTTGCTTAATCCGGAGTAAGCTCCTAGCTGTGAGCACGAGGTCGATCCTAAGTCGAACTCTGATCTGGGTTGAACTTGGATTCCATCCAGGGCGCAATTCAATTGGACAATTGATATTCCAATATACATAACATCTTCGTTTCAAGCCTAATTTTGATGGGACTTTGACCATGTGCAAAGAATGTTAAGAGCTATGTTTTAACATGTTTCAACGATTAGGCCAAAGAAAATTATGGAGTGTTCGAGGGATGAAATGAGCATTTTTAAACAAATTTAAAATAGTATGGATCAACATGAGTGTATGGAAACTAGAAGGGGATCGTAGGAGTTGAAATTTGACTAAAAATGAGAGCAGAGACTCCAGTTGAGTCGCAAAGCAATGCAAGAGATTGGAAAACAGAACAATGATGTTTTTCTATAGTGCGAACGTGCCTAGGATCTGTAGTAACTAATTGGTATGATGATTGCCACAAAGAGATCGTTACCAAATCGAAGATGCTCACCATGTTGGTCTGAGTGACAGGGTCATTAGTAGGGTCTCCACATAGATATAAAATTGCAATGATGATGAGCTTCTATAAATAGTAGTAAATGTTGTTATCAAATTATAATGATAATGAGGTTTTAGAAACAGTGGTAGATGTCGTTGAGCGAAGAAGTAGGCCATTGAGTCATCGAATATCTATGAGTTACGACGTGAGTACGAGCGAGAGCTAGGATGCTATGCTTGTTTGTTTTATGTGGTATTATATGAGACTTATACCATTTACACAATGACACCTTATATCCTAGTATTTGTAATGTAACGTATCCTTACTCTATTGATAAATCAAACATAGAGTTTTTATGCTAATGCCTGTGTTGGATCGAGTGCTTTAAACAGTGGGTAATCGTGGTACATGTTAAAATAATATCATTGCTTTAGTTTAGCGCAAGGCCATATTTTGAGTTATTATGAGTAATCTTATTTATGTCAAATCATTATATACATATGTTTAATTGGATAAAAATTTAATTGTTTTTAATCAACTAAAAATATTATGTCAATTAGCAATATTATTTTTTGATGTTTATTTATAATAGAATATTAAGTTTTCTTATGTGTATAAATGTGTTTATTTTGTATTTATATTCAAGTAGAAGATATATGTTACATGCGTGCACACACATGTACGTGCGTGTTCATATGCATGTGTGTGTTTTTATACACATGCAAACACGTACGTACATACATATACACACACACACAAAGACACACATACTGTATGTGGTGATTGAGAGTTATGGCCAACTTATGTATATATGTTTATCATAAACATATAAATATATGTATATACATGTGATATTGCATATCATATTCATCATTACTAAATAAAATATATGCATTCATTTATTTTTGTTTAAAATTTGAATTAATTAATTTAAACATATGAATTGAAAATACATATATTATATAAAAGAAAATTATCATATGTGAATCATTAGTTCCTAAAATTGCATTCCACCAAGTAAATCTTTTGTTTATTTTGACCATAATATAAAATAGTTATATTATCATTGTTAGAAGTACATATATTTGAAATTAAATTCGAAAAAGACACAAAAATATCTTTTTAGAATTCATAAATAATTTTTCTTACAATTAGGAAAATCAAAATTCAATTAGATTACTAATTGAAACGAATTTATAAAAACTGAAATATATATTAATTAAAAATCAAAAAATAAATTAATATAAATTGATAAAATTGAAATATAAATTTATTACTGATTTATAAATTTTAAATCCACATTAAATATTTATGTAGAATTTGTTTATAAAACATAACCAATATAATTTTCTTTTAAATTAAAGTAATAATATTAATTTCAAAATTTTTCGAATAACCAGGTCGAATGATATATATATATAACTTTTATTGAAAATATGAATAAATACTTACTTCGTCATCTTATTGGTCATTATCACCTTGAACCTCGACTTCACCTTTCAAAGAACCTTTCTCTAACTTGATAAGACCTATACGAGAATTAAACTTGCGCCAAAAATAATGAAGGCCTTCAGGTGTATTTATAACATCATACCTTCCATCTTTTTCTCAATAAACTGGATAAGACCTTTTGCTTTCTCTTATTTAATTTTCGAACACTTTTTTCCGAAAAGATTGATAATATATTTATTTGGTCAATCTTATTGGTCAAATAATAAAACTAATTTTTAATCGTTAATGAGCACACTATTTATTTATTATAGGCACATGCATGTAACATTTGTTTATATTTTACTAGATATACCTAGATCCATAAATAATAAATGTTTACACAGAAAAAGAACAAAAACCACCAATCGATTTGCAATTGAATCAAAGAATCGTAGTAAAATAAAACGCATAGAGATTTATTGTGGTTTGGCACGAACGTGCCTACATCCACTTTCATTTTTATTTCCTTCTTTGTATATCAGCTTTATAATGATTGACTTAAAATACAATGATTTGCAACAAAATATGGCTTCCTAGTAGTCTGTTCGGCGATTTCTATTGGGCAGTGTTTGGCAGGTTTCAAGAGTCGTCCCCATTGCTGTTGGAAACTTGGATATTTATAGGAGTAAATAGATAGGGAGCCCAATCCAATAAATCAGCTAGTTTCCTTATATAACACACTCAGTTCAGTTATTTCCATATATAGAAGACATGATCCAAAACTTCCTTATATTCTAGATTTCCTTTCCTTAAACAAGCTGTTCGGTCCAGTGGTAGATGGTTGGTTCGACAATAGTTAGTTCGGTAATCTGATTAGGTTGCCTTTTGGGCTATGTTTGACCTTTTGCATTGTTGGTTCGACAATCTCCAACTATCATACAAGAATTCATGTTAGGTAGTTCCACTACCGAACAAGGAATTTTGTCCAGTGATTAAGCCATCGGACAGAAATCCTTGTTCGGTAGCTAGAGTAGCGGACATGAATTTTTGTCCAGTAAGTATTGTACTGAACAAGGGAGGGTGTTGTGTGTTTTCCTTTGTCTTCTTTCCTGCTTTCACCTATATCATTCTAGAGGTCTCTTACCATCTTTTCTAAGGCCCCTAAGCATATCATGCCCCCATACCATGTGCACTTTAACTACCTCTTCTTTAGCTTAAACTTTTAGCATTAGTTGTTTCGCGGGTGGAAATGTCCACAACACTTTCTCCAAAGTACGCTTCGTATAATACAGAGCGTTCTTTGTCCATCACTTTTTGTTAAGTTGTGTCTACCTTGTGTGCTATCTTTTATCGTTCTGATCCATCATTTTTGACTTCCCAGTCTGTCTAGCGTAAAAAATCCTGTTTGGTATTCTTGCCCGTAGCCTCTTGGTCCGATGCCGAACCCAATTGTGCTAGCCTATATAGACAACATCACTTCTTTTGTAACGACCCGTAAATTTTTAATAATTAAGTTGGTTATTTCAATTAAAATTGAGTAATTAAATTTTGAAGGAAACAAAAAATTTTGTGATTTTTACCGAAGCAAACTTTAAAAAAAAGTAATGTAAATGGTAAATCACTTAAGACTTTGTGATTTAATATTTGGAGAAATAATATTTGGGTAACTTATTAATGAAATAATAAGTGAATTAAAACGTAACAATGCTAATTATGGTTAATAATTAATAGGTTGAATGAAATGACAATTAATGAATTTATTTAAATTGGTAAAGTTATAATGGAATTATTGTATTTATGTGTGAATGTAAATTTAAAATAGAAACGTAGATTTATTATAAGGTATTAATTGATGTAATAGAAAGCATGAGACCAAATAGGTAAATTCATTGAGGATATTAATTGTAATTGGATGTAAGCTAATAAATAATTTATTTAGCGCAACTCTAATTAATTGAAATAACTGTAAGGTCATAAGTTGGTGTATTCGGTAATGTTATGGTAGGTTGCCTATTTATTTATTTAGATTGTTAGTTGAAATGGGAAATAGGTTTGTAATAAATGTTACATTAATGAGAAATGTAACACAATGTTTAGGAGGGTTAAATTGGGTATATTAAGATAATATTTGTAAGTAATGTTAAGGTTATTCATATTGGAGAATTTGTCGAGTTATAAGGATCGGGAATAAAGCTTTATTAATTTATTGGAATTTGAAATTAACTAAAAGGATTAATTGCAATTAAATGAATTAAATATTTTAAAATGGGAATTTAGATGAAATGTGAGAATATTAATGTAATGAATTTTGAATCCGATGTTAATCTCATCCGTTTAATAATAATGAATCGAATAATAAAATGAAAAGTAAATTTAATATAAATTTTTGGAAATTAAATTTATAATTTTCGAATTTAATGAAATTGAGGTTAATACCGAAATTTATAAATTTATCAACTCTAATTTGACAGTTAAATTGGTTTAAATCATTGTAAATGATTGGAAAATAAAAAAGGATAAGAATTGGCAATTATCGAATTGAAATTGAAAATTTGATTAAATTGACTAAATTTTATTTATTTAATTAATAGAAAAACAGCCAATTTGGCCATTGACTCAGATTTCAACGAAACCAGTTTCATCGGATCCGTAACGGTGAATTATTATAGGATTTCAAGTTTTGTAGCGACCGGGCTTGTCATTTGATCGTACGGACTCGAAACGCCTTGAAATAAATGAAACTGAAATCAATTGAAATCAATTTGGAAAGTATTGATTATAGCATAACTTCTTTGTACGATGCAATTTGAACCTGAAACCTTTTCTATTGTGTTTAAAATATTTTTAAACATCTATTTCGATATACGGGTTGACCCAATTTTGTTTCGGAGTCGAAACGGGCTTTTTGGGTCACTTTGGCGTTAACGCGTAAATCTATCCTATCCATCCATTCAAATGTCAACCCTGCCTATATACATCCTGCTATAAACCCTAGCAGCCTCTGTTTCTTATTTCTATACGTTCTATTCACCTCATCACTTCAATGGTAGACAAACTCTAATTCCAATTGCAATCCCAAATTAAATCCAAAGCTGAAATTTTAAACTCCACAATATATAGCAAATTTTATATAAATTCGAAGCTCTCGAAGAGCGTAATCTTCTGGTGTGATTCGTTTTTCAAATCGATACACCGTTTGCCCAGAATTCGCCAATCAATTTTCGGCCATTCATCACGTCGAAATCAAACTAGTCGGATCGTCGAATCGTTTTTGGGTATTGCAGAGGGGACTGAGGGGAGTCGATCTATGTAGTTTTGGTGGCGCGTTGATGGTCAGATTTGCGGCAAATTTTGAGTAGGGTTTAATTAAATGTGGCAGCGACTGATAAGGGTCTCGGGTTCACCGTCGTTCGCGTGGGTCGTGGGGTCGCTGGCGATGGTGGATGGTGGGCGTGTTTGTCTAGATGCTCCGGGCTGGTGTTGGTGAAGAGGAGGTGACACGATCGTGGGGGGCTGCGCGATTTGGTTATCGCGTGCGTGCAGTAGGGTTTCTTGAAGAGATGGGGGTGACGTGGCCACGTGGTATAGTTTGTGTTTTCTTTTTTTTTTATTTTGTTTTATTTTGATTTCATACGGTTTAATCAACATAACTGTCACATACGAACATCAATTCACGCGCAATTTTTTTAGGATCGTATTGAAATTCTGAACATTTTGGCGCTGGTTTGGACGGATTCGGGGTCTGTTCAATTTTTGAGTTTAAATTGGATTTAAATCCAATTTAAATTCAAAAGGTGAGTGTCTTAACCCACTCACAACTTCTAAAATTTCTTATATTTGTTAAATTAAATTTTGTTGTCATTATGCATTTATTTATGACCTTTCGTATATTTTTAATCATCATCTCGGTTAGTTGCATTTATCTAAATTAAATCGTTATTTAATTTATTATTGAATATAACTGCCAGTTAATTACCTGTTTTATATTATCAGTTATATATTGATATTGATTGACTATTTTGTATGATGATTGTGATGGATGTATGATTTTATGATGAATGAATGGATGTTGTAATTTATATTATTTTAAAACTGCATGTTGTTATGCATTTTATTTCATTAAGGATTGCGGTTTGAAATGATATATAACCGTAATTTTATTTTTAAATTGCGGATTAAAATGATAAATATCCGTGTCACTTGACCATAGGATAGAAAATTAGATACAAGCACCGCGGTATATATATAAAATTATTTTTTGAAATGATTTTCTATGATTTTGGAAAGAATACGGTTTAATATATATTAAATTTTGACGTTATATAAAGATTATTATATATATAGTTGAATTCTTGAATTTAAGCTATGTATAAAATTAATCAATAAAAATGAGTTAAATAATAAAGTTTGATTTCTTTTTTATAAAGTGGTTAAGTATCTATTTAAATTCTATTGTATATAGAGTTTATAATGACTCAAATAAAATTAAGGTTGGAAGATAAATGGGAATTTGATTTGAATTAAAGTATTTAAGAATTATCCTCGAAAAATTTGATTTGAAATATAAATAAATTTGAGATTTTAAAAGATATGATTTTTATAACTTGACTTTGGTTTAGAGGATTTAAATGAATATCAATCGCTTTAAATGAATATTATCAAGTTAAATTAAATAGGAACTATATCCTGTTATTTGAAGTTTAATGGCTTTGCTTAAATGATATTAGATTTATTAAGTAAACATTTCAAATTTAAATAATAGTAATTGAAATTGATATATATGGAATTATCAAGAATTAGTTTGAAATGGCGGAATATTTAAACCTTTGAAATATGTGAGTTGAAATGGTTTATTGAGAGGTTCAAATCGGTATTTGGAATTTATGTGTAAAATTAAAGAAGCTATTTTATTATGTGAAGTAATTTAATATTTAAACCATTGAAGTATATTAAGTTATGTTTCAAAGCTATAGATTTCAAGGTATATAGATTTGGAAGTGCTATGATTTCTTGAAAAGGACATATTTGAAATAAAATGATATCATATTGATTTGGGTTTTAAAATAGAAATGATATCATATTTATATGTTTTGAAATAGATATTATATTCTGATTTTTAAAGTATAAACTATTTTGGAAAGACCGAGGTGTTATAATAACGTTTGATTGTTAAAGAGACCGGGATCAGAAGTTGTTATACTCTCTGCCAACTCCGAAAACCACTTTAACAACCGTGTACGCGGTGGAGATTTCAGAATGAAGTATGATGGCGGCGGCGTTTCCTGAGGTAAATACGTGGACCCAACTCCCGTGAGTTGGCATAAGGTGGCTAAAGCAGGAGCGATCGACGGGTTAATGAGGTACCACTTTGATCAAACACATCCCTTCGATATTATACTTTGACTTTTGGATTGATTTGGTGGCCACTTTTGATTTTTTTTTATTTGGCGGTGTGGCTCGAGGTGGTCGGTAGCGGCGGCTATGCGTTACCACCGACCCGGAAGCGTAATTGGTATATCTACCCTGGCATTGTCTAGTTGTGCCGTGTCACCTACCCTAGCGCGCCTTGTACGAGTTTGTTTTGTACCATACCTATGGAGTGCCCTCCGACGACGCCCAGTACGTGGGAGATTACGGTACTGCATAGACTATGTGAATATAAAAATGTGTTAAGGTGGAAAATGTAAAGCCTTAACGCTATTTTTGGTATATTATACTTTACTTTAGACACTACTATAATAACATATATTACTACATAGTAGATAGTTTAACGGACCCTTAGGAGACGTGAATCCTGAGCATCTCTTAAGTTACTTGTAACGACCCGTATTTTACGTGTCGATAAATCGTAGAATTTACAAGTCGTTAGTGTTGTTTGTGTTGTCTCTAGCCTGAGTCGGTTAGGAAGTTATCTCGCGTTTGTGTTGAGTCGTGATTGAGTTAGCAAGGCTTTGAGTCGTTAACGGGTCATGGGAGTTTGAGTCTTGAGTCGTAGACGACTCATAGGGGACCGACTCAAGGAGTTTAGGCGACTCATAGGATGGCCGACTCATAGAGGCAGCGACTTATGGGTATGGCCGAGTTAAGAGGTTGACCGACTCATAGGGTTTGCCGAGTTAAGGGTGTAACGACTTAAGGTTTTGACCGACCCAAGGGGATAGGTCGTAGGGTGCTTTGGTCATGAGTCGTTGGGAACGACTTAACGATGAGTCGTGTTCAACCTATAGAGAGTTCGACCTAGTGGTTGATAGATGAGTCGTATAGTAGATAAGTCGTTGGGGCTTAGGTCGTAACTCGTGTATAGTTGTTAGGTCGGCAGCTAGTTAGGTCGTCTGGCCCGTGTTATTGTTAGGTCGCAGGAAGAAGTTAGCGACTTAGTAGATGAGTCGGTAGGGTGTTGGGTCGTGCGTGTGTAGTTAGGTCGGCCTTGAGTGAGTCGGCAAGAGTTGGGTCGTGGACGACTCATGATAGGTCGTGACCGACTTAAGGGGCGACGACTCATGGTGGTTCCAGCCTATAAATAGAGGGGTTTGGCTCACTTTTTGGCACCGGTTTTTGAAGCGACGAAGTGCTGCCATTTTGGGAACTCGACTACAACATTTCTTCATCTTCTTTTCTCCATTCCAATCTAGTTCTAACATCCATCCAAGATCGAAGATCCAAGAGCCAAAGTTGAAGATCTTCATCCGTTCGAGCTAGATTTCATCGATTGAAGCGAGATTTCGCCGGATCAAGCCTTGATCTTCGCTGTCCAGATCTGAAGTGTTTAGTTTTTGGGGTGTTTGAGTGATTTGGTGAGTGGTAGTTATCTCTCACGCGGACCCAAAGGAGTATATTGGATTGGTGGTTTGTTGGAGTGTTGTAGATAGTGATTTTGTGCATTTTCCCTAGATCCAAGTATAGATCCATTGTTTGTGAAGATGTTTACCTATGCAAGCTCATTTATTAAGTTATAGAAACAAAACCCATGTTTTATATTTGCTAGATCTATGCTAAAAACCCATGATTCATGTATGTTAGTTCTATGCTCATTTATTTACGAAATTGCCATTGTAGTTATGAATGCCTAATTAGATCTTGATTGAATACTTATTTGTTTGGATTAATGTTTGCCTTGATTGATTGTTGTGAATGAGCTATCTAGTTGATAGATTTGGACAAGTATGGTCAAAGATGATTCAAAAGCTACAGAAGAGGCTCTTGAATGGTGAAAGCTGCTAAAGGCATATGTGGCGGATGTGGAAGCTCATATGTATGGATTGAATGATGTTGAGATGGAACTTTGCCATGATGCGATGAGGCAAACCATGTTGTTGAGTTGAGACTTTGCTATGGTGTAATAAAGCGAAGTATGATGTGATGTAGACTCGGCGTAATCCAGGCAGGGATCATTCCAAGCATGTTGATAACTCGAGGGATGGTTCGAGTTGGTTGATAATGGATTGCTCGAGAGGTAGCTTGAGCTAGTATGAGGATAGTCGTCAAGGAGGATGACTAGGAGGCTTGGACCTCATCGTTGTTGAAGGTTCTAGCATGCTCAAAAGCAAGAGTGCATGGGGCGCCCATAACGACTACAGGTAGGTAGTCGGGACAACCAAAAGACTACAGGTAGGTAGTCGAGTACTCTGGGCAAAGTAGATAAGTCCTAGGCACAAGGCAGTGTGCGGAGTTATGTCTGGAACCAGGGTTACCATTAGCCCTTGACGGATGGTCATTCAATCAACGGTAAAATCGAAGCAAGGATAACAGTGATAGCCAGAGTCATGGATGTTTGGACGTTTGGTTGTATCATCATTCGGTCTCAAGAGCGGTATTTTCTAGGTGTTTATCTGATCTTGGTTTAGGCCTTGGGGGTTTGTATTTGGAAAACACTGCCCTTGACTCGAGTGATTATTGCTTTACCTTAATTGTCTGCTGTGTTATGCTTACTTCTCCTTGGTGTGTGTCTGGGGGCTATCACTGTAGAAAGAGGTGGAGTGGGATGGTTTGGTTCCTATTTCTTTTATCCTTTATGCTCTTTTGGTATGTTTGATAGTTGATTTACTGCTCACTAAGACTTTGTCTGACTCAAGGTTTTATGTCTCCTCTTATTACCTTGGGCTGTTCATCCATGTTGGGATGGGCAGACTAGGTAGCAGGTGACAGGTGCTGTTCTTAGAGATCTACGATGCTTATATGATGATTTTTCTGTTATGGGGCTTCACTATATATTTCTCTATTGTATTTTATCCATGCGCTGTGAGTTGTACGATAGAGTTTGCTGTTTTATTTTACCCTGACTACTGTCCATGGCTACCTGGCACGCCCTTCAGCGCCCTTTTCTCTTGTTTTGGTGCGGGAGTCATGGGCGGTCGTCACATTTGGTATCAGAGCTTTGGTTAATCGATTTTAGCCAACGCTCGCTGACGTAACTACGTATGAGAGACGTAATTGTATTTTGATGGATAATTACTATATATAATATAGTAGCTTAGAAGGATTTGAACTCCTTATGCAGTTGTTTCTTAAGGTGTTCTAATCATTCTTATTGCAGATATTAAGGATGAGTCGAAGAGGGAGACCAGCTGCAAGGGAAGGCCGTGCTGATGAAGGGGCTGTTGATTATGGAACTATGTTCGAAGCGATGATGACTTCGATCATGAGAAGGATACCAGCCTCGGGATCATCAGTGGATGTGGGAGTTCAAGTCCAAGCTCCAAGGCCGGTGGATTTTGCTAAGCTTTGTAAGGATTATACTGCTCTTGGAGGAAAAGCTTTCTTGGGGACGGAGTCGACCATTGAGGTGCAGAGATGGATTGATGCATGTCGAAGAATCTTTGGTGACTTAGGGATTGAGGATGCAACTAAGAGGAAGCTTGCATCGAGACAGCTTCAGGGAAGAGCTGCTGATTGGTGGAATTCTATCACCATCGATACTCCAGAAGAAGAGATCACTTGGGAGCAATTCCAAGTTAGATTTGAAGCCAAGTTCATCTCTACGGCTCAGAAGTCTGTTTTGTTCAAGAGGTTTGTAGAGCTCAAGCAAGGT
The DNA here is from genome assembly GCA_030765085.1 of Allium cepa. Classification (NCBI taxonomy): domain Eukaryota; kingdom Viridiplantae; phylum Streptophyta; class Magnoliopsida; order Asparagales; family Amaryllidaceae; genus Allium; species Allium cepa. Next base: position 148,794,201 of record CM060945.1, read on the forward strand.
GGGAGACCAGTTCTTGAGTATATTTCTGAGTTTGAAGCTTTGTCCAAGTATGCTAGATCGTATATTGATTCTCCTTATCAGAAGAATGAGAAGTTTGTGACTGGTTTGGATGCTTATCTTGGGAGGCAGTTGGTGGATCATCTGGACGATCCATTTGAGAAGCTTGTGGAGAAAGCCCTCAGGCATGAGAGTTTGTTTCCTAAGGAAAGTTCTATTGTTGCTGTAACCAGGGAAGGATCTAAACCACACCAGAGTGGCAATAAGAGGAGGAAGCAGCAGCAGCAGAAGGGTAAGGATGGCCAGAAGAAGCCGAAAGGCGAAGTGACTTGTTATAACTGCCAACAGAAGGGCCATCTTTACAAAGATTGTAAGAATCCCAAGGTGCCGGGAAAATGTTATAACTGTGATAAGCTGGGACATATCAAGAAGGATTGCCCAGAGCCGAGGAAAGATAGGCAGATTGTGCAAGCTTATGCTTTGGGAGTTGTGCCGTCATCTTCAAAAGCTCCTACTGCTGAAGAAAAGGGGAAGAGTGTGGTGGTTCAAGGTACTCTTTCTATCTGTGGTGTTCCAGTTAGAGTGTTGTTTGATACTGGAGCGTCGCATTCTTTTGTTTGTAATGATTTGGTAGGCCGGTTAGGTTTGAAACCGGATATTGTTGATAGGCCATTGGTTGTGACTAATCCGGTTGGGGGTTCGTCATGTTTGTGTATGATATGCCGTGGTCTGGTTGTGTCGAGTCATGATTGCTCGTTTGATTGTGATTGCTTTGTTTTGAACTTTGCGGGGTTCGGAATTATTTTGGGTATGGACTGGCTCAAGAAGTATGCGGCAAGGATTGATTGTGAGAGGCTTGAGGTGACAGTCGGGAATGTGGAAGGGCGAAAGGTTGTGATACGATGTAAGCATGAGGAAGGCGTCTTCATGAGCTTCATGTATTCGCTGATTATTCCACAGGATGGACTGTCATCGGTGCCTATTGTGAATGGATTCGAGGATGTCTTTGATGAAGTCAAAGGGTTGCCGCCGCATAGGGAGATCGAGTTTCGAATCGATCTAGTTGAGGGAGCCAGACCTGTTGTGATGCCTCTTAGGCGGATGGCGCCTAGGGAGCAGCTAGAGTTGAGGGTGCAGGTTGAAGACCTTTTGCAGAAAGGATTCATTCGGAGAAGTGTGTCCGAATGGGGTGCACCAGTTGTGTTCGCAACCAAAGCGGATGGATCGTTGAGGTTGTGTGTGGATTATCGTGAGCTGAATAAGTTGACTAGGAAGAACAAGTATCCATTGCCGAGGATAGATGACTTGTTTGATCAGCTTCACGAGGCTAAGGTGTTTTCCCAGATGGATTTGGCAACAGGATTTCACCAGTTGAGAGTGGCGAAGGATAGTGTGCCAAAGACTGCTTTCAGGACACCATCCGGTTTTTATGAGTGGCTGGTAATGCCGTTTGGATTGACTAACGCGCCAGCATATTTTGTGGATCTTATGAATAGAGTGTTCAGAGATCAGTTGAATAAGTTCGTGCTTGTGTTCGTGGATGATATTTTGGTTTACTCCAGAACTGAGGAAGAGCACAAGACGCACTTGAGAATTGTTTTGGAAATCTTGCGGAAACATCAGCTGAAGGCTAAGTTTTCGAAATGTCACTTCTGGAAGAGTGAAGTGAGGTTCTTAGGCCATGTTATCTCTGGAAATGGAATAGCGGTTGATCCCGCTAAGGTGGCAGCAATCCAGGATTGGGTTAGACCTAAGAATGCATCTGATGTGAGGAGTTTTCTTGGATTAGCAGGATATTATCGTCGGTTTATCAAAGACTTTTCCAAGATAGCTGCACCGTTGACAGGATTGACGAAGAAGAACCAAGTGTTCAGATGGGATGACAAGTGTGAGCAAGCTTTCGTAATCCTGAAAGAGCGACTGACAAGTGCTCCTGTTTTGACTATTCCAAGTGGGAATGAAGAGATGGTGGTTTACACCGATGCATGTGGCACTGGACTTGGAGCAGTGCTAATGCAGAAGGATAAAGTTGTTGCGTATGCAAGTCGACAACTGAAGCCGCATGAAAGGAATTATCCGACTCATGATTTGGAGTTAGCGGCGATTGTGTTTGCTTTGAAGATGTGGAGACATTATCTATTGGGAGTTAGATTCGAGTTGTTTACAGATCATAAGTCGTTGAAGTATCTGTTCTCCCAAAAGGATTTGAATCTTCGACAGCAACGGTGGCTAGAGTTTCTGGCATCTTATGATTTTGGTATAGCCTATACTCCGGGAAAAGGTAACGCAGTGGCTGATGCGTTAAGTCGAAGACATGCAGGTTTGGGAGCCATGTTTTTAGGATGGAAAAGCCTTGAGTATTTGGCTGGATTTGACTTCAGGCCTAGATGTGAATTGGAACCTGAGATGTTGGCAAACTTATCGATAAGACCTACTCTTGTGGAAAGGATTGGCGAGACCCAAAAGAGAGATTATAAACTTGTCAAGATTATCCGTGATTTGGAATCTGGATTGGAACCAGAGAAGGATAAAGGATTCGAGGTCGATCGAGAGGGTTGGCTTCGGAAGCAAGGACGATTGGTTGTTCCCGATGTAGATGGATTGAGAGATGAAGTTCTGAGGGAAAGTCATCACTCGAAGTTGACAATTCATCCAGGTGGAAATAAGATGTATCGGGATATGAAGAGAGCTTACTACTGGGAAGGTATGAAGAAGGATGTTGGAAATTTTATTTCCAAGTGTATGAACTGCCAGTTGGTGAAAGCTGAGCAGAAGAAGCCCAGTGGATTACTTCAGCCGTTAGAGGTTCCTACATGGAAGTGGGAGCAAGTGTCGATGGATTTTATCGATGGTCTACCTAGAACCAGGGCAGGGAATGAAGGGATTTGGGTCATAGTAGATCGTTTGACAAAGAGTGCAAGGTTCATTCCTGTTCGATCAACTAGGACTGCATCGAAGTTGGCTGAATTGTATGTTAAGTGGATAGTTCGATTCCATGGTATTCCGAAGAGTATAGTGAGCGATCGAGACCCTTTGTTCACTAGTGGATTTTGGAAGAGCTTCCAGGAAGTTTTGAGAACCAAGTTATGTTTGAGTACAGCTTATCACCCTCAAACAGATGGTCAGACTGAGAGAGTTAACCGAGTTTTGGAAGATCTTCTCAGAGCTTGTGTTTTGGACTTCGGAGGATCATGGGAAGATCATCTTCATTTGGTAGAGTTTGCATATAATAACAGTTATCAGTCAAGTATTGGTATGGCACCATATGAGGCATTATATGGAAGACCGTGTAACTCTCCGACATGTTGGTTGGAAACTGGAGAAAAGCTGATACTTGGGCCAGAGATGATTCGACAGACTTCGGATTGTATAGAGATCATTCGGCAACGAATGAAGGCAGCCCAAGATCGTCAGAAAAGTTATGCCGATAATCATCGTAAGGATTTGGAATTCGACGTAGGTGAGATGGTTTTTGTGAAGATTTCTCCATTGAAGAGTGCTATTAGATTCGGGAGGAAAGGAAAGTTAACTCCGAGATTTGTTGGACCATTCCCGATTATCGAGCGAATTGGAAAGCTCGCTTATAGATTGGAGTAACCAGAAAAGATGGCGGGTGTGCACAATGTTTTTCATGTATCTTATCTACGGAAGTATGTGCATGACCCAACGACGGTGGTTTCTGCTGATAGCTGTGAAGACTTGGAGGTTGATCCAGTGTTTAGAAGACCTCGTAAGCCGCTTCGTATTATTGAAACCGATACGAAACAGCTTAGGAGGAAGACGATTACGCTGCTCAAGGTACAATGGAGTGATGATGTTAACGACTGTACATGGGAGGAGGAAGAGAGGATGAAGGCAGCTCATCCCGGACTCTTCGAGGTATGGCCCTAAAGTGTCGTGACATCTCATGAATTTGTAGCTTGTTCTAAGTCTTAGAATTCTGCATGCTAGGCTAGAATTGGATGCATGGTTTGATGGTTGCTATGGATGATAGGCATGCGGAATAATTTTGATTGCTGTTGATTGCTTGGAATTTCGGGGGCGAAATTCCTAAGGGGGAGAGAATGTAACGACCCGTATTTTACGTGTCGATAAATCGTAGAATTTACAAGTCGTTAGTGTTGTTTGTGTTGTCTCTAGCCTGAGTCGGTTAGGAAGTTATCTCGCGTTTGTGTTGAGTCGTGATTGAGTTAGCAAGGCTTTGAGTCGTTAACGGGTCATGGGAGTTTGAGTCTTGAGTCGTAGACGACTCATAGGGGACCGACTCAAGGAGTTTAGGCGACTCATAGGATGGCCGACTCATAGAGGCAGCGACTTATGGGTATGGCCGAGTTAAGAGGTTGACCGACTCATAGGGTTTGCCGAGTTAAGGGTGTAACGACTTAAGGTTTTGACCGACCCAAGGGGATAGGTCGTAGGGTGCTTTGGTCATGAGTCGTTGGGAACGACTTAACGATGAGTCGTGTTCAACCTATAGAGAGTTCGACCTAGTGGTTGATAGATGAGTCGTATAGTAGATAAGTCGTTGGGGCTTAGGTCGTAACTCGTGTATAGTTGTTAGGTCGGCAGCTAGTTAGGTCGTCTGGCCCGTGTTATTGTTAGGTCGCAGGAAGAAGTTAGCGACTTAGTAGATGAGTCGGTAGGGTGTTGGGTCGTGCGTGTGTAGTTAGGTCGGCCTTGAGTGAGTCGGCAAGAGTTGGGTCGTGGACGACTCATGATAGGTCGTGACCGACTTAAGGGGCGACGACTCATGGTGGTTCCAGCCTATAAATAGAGGGGTTTGGCTCACTTTTTGGCACCGGTTTTTGAAGCGACGAAGTGCTGCCATTTTGGGAACTCGACTACAACATTTCTTCATCTTGTTTTCTCCATTCCAATCTAGTTCTAACATCCATCCAAGATCGAAGATCCAAGAGCCAAAGTTGAAGATCTTCATCCGTTCGAGCTAGATTTCATCGATTGAAGCGAGATTTCGCCGGATCAAGCCTTGATCTTCGCTGTCCAGATCTGAAGTGTTTAGTTTTTGGGGTGTTTGAGTGATTTGGTGAGTGGTAGTTATCTCTCACGCGGACCCAAAGGAGTATATTGAATTGGTGGTTTGTTGGAGTGTTGTAGATAGTGATTTTGTGCATTTTCCCTAGATCCAAGTATAGATCCATTGTTTGTGAAGATGTTTACCTATGCAAGCTCATTTATTAAGTTATAGAAACAAAACCCATGTTTTATATTTGCTAGATCTATGCTAAAAACCCATGATTCATGTATGTTAGTTCTATGCTCATTTATTTACGAAATTGCCATTGTAGTTATGAATGCCTAATTAGATCTTGATTGAATACTTATTTGTTTGGATTAATGTTTGCCTTGATTGATTGTTGTGAATGAGCTATCTAGTTGATAGATTTGGACAAGTATGGTCAAAGATGATTCAAAAGCTACAGAAGAGGCTCTTGAATGGTGAAAGCTGCTAAAGGCATATGTGGCGGATGTGGAAGCTCATATGTATGGATTGAATGATGTTGAGATGGAACTTTGCCATGATGAGATGAGGCAAACCATGTTGTTGAGTTGAGACTTTGCTATGGTGTAATAAAGCGAAGTATGATGTGATGTAGACTCGGCGTAATCCAGGCAGGGATCATTCCAAGCATGTTGATAACTCGAGGGATGGTTCGAGTTGGTTGATAATGGATTGCTCAAGAGGTAGCTTGAGCTAGTATGAGGATAGTCGTCAAGGAGGATGACTAGGAGGCTTGGACCTCATCGTTGTTGAAGGTTCTAGCATGCTCAAAAGCAAGAGTGCATGGGGCGCCCATAACGACTACAGGTAGGTAGTCGGAACAACCAAAAGACTACAGGTAGGTAGTCGAGTACTCTGGGCAAAGTAGATAAGTCCTAGGCACAAGGCAGTGTGCGGAGTTATGTCTGGAACCAGGGTTACCATTAGCCCTTGACGGATGGTCATTCAATCAACGGTAAAATCGAAGCAAGGATAACAGTGATAGCCAGAGTCATGGATGTTTGGACGTTTGGTTGTATCATCATTCGGTCTCAAGAGCGGTATTTTCTAGGTGTTTATCTGATCTTGGTTTAGGCCTTGGGGGTTTGTATTTGGAAAACACCGCCCTTGACTCGAGTGATTATTGCTTTACCTTAATTGTCTGCTGTGTTATGCTTACTTCTCCTTGGTGTGTGTCTGGGGGCTATCACTGTAGAAAGAGGTGGAGTGGGATGGTTTGGTTCCTATTCCTTTTATCCTTTATGCTCTTTTGGTATGTTTGATAGTTGATTTACTGCTCACTAAGACTTTGTCTGACTCAAGGTTTTATGTCTCCTCTTATTACCTTGGGCTGTTCATCCATGTTGGGATGGGCAGACTAGGTAGCAGGTGACAGGTGCTGTTCTTAGAGATCTACGATGCTTATATGATGATTTTTCTGTTATGGGGCTTCACTATATATTTCTCTATTGTATTTTATCCATGCGCTGTGAGTTGTACGATAGAGTTTGCTGTTTTATTTTACCCTGACTACTGTCCATGGCTACCTGGCACGCCCTTCAGCGCTCTTTTCTCTTGTTTTGGTGCGGGAGTCATGGGCGGTCGTCACATTACTGCACTCACGTTAGACACTGGATATGAGATGTCAAACCCCGTAAACATCTCCAACGCCGTTACACTCATATTTATTTCAGTTGATTTAATTTACATAAGATCTTTTAGTTCTGACTCGAGTTTTTTGTCTTTTCAATTCGCTCGGGTCAGCCTAAGCATTTCAGGATTTGAAGACCTTACTTCTGGAGGGCGAAGACGAAGATTTTATTACTATTATATATTATATATTAGTCCACTTCACACTGTATTCCGCCGCATCGATTATTATTTGTTGGTATGTGCAACTTTGATATGGATTGTTTAAATATAATCAAATGTTTATAAAACAGCTTCATGAACTGTATACTTGATTATTATATTTTATCGTTCCGCTGTAAGATTCTATTTTGTTTTTTTTCATTTCCTTGTTTTACCCCATAACAATTCGCCCTTTTGTATGGTTTAAGTCCGACGTGTGTGGTTTGTCGGCGATTTAAACTGTGCGGAAAGGCGGGATGTTACATCTGGTATCAGAGCTTTGGTTTAGCGATAAACCTTAGTTTTGTGGGGTCTGACTCTTTACTAATAGGGTAGTAATACCCTATGGGAGTCATTGAGTGTATATATATGAGAGAGCATATTAGTTAGTGCTATAAAAAGGTTTTAATATTGTGTTATTCCGTTCCGTTTTGTATTTATAAATTCTGGTTGATGCATGGGATGCTATGACATCAATAGGGGTTTCTAAACACTTAATATGACAGACCGACATAATATTTGGTTTTAATACAGGTGAATGAAATAATTTTGCATACTATATTTTCTATATATATAAAATAAATTTTTATAAATGATATATATATATATATATATATATATTTGGTTGCAGTATATTAGTTGTTAGGAAATGAAATTTATATATGATAGTTGCAATAAGATTGAAAATAAAATAAATGAAATTGGAAATTTAGAACTTAAGTTCTAGGTTTTGAAATTTCTTTCGAATAATTTTGGAATGTAATAATATTATTTATAAGTATTTTCTGATATACATATTTCAATATAATTTGGAAGTGTTGTTTTAAAGAAGATTTTGAAAAAAATTAAGTTCTGTACTTCCCTCTCTGTTGCTGGAAAATCAGTGATGGCGGCCGCATCATCGACATTCATTTTCGAGTTTCGAAGTGGGAAGGCCACTGTAGTAGTTTACTACAGATTTGTTTTGATAAACCAAATATAAAATTTTAAATTGTTTAATTATAGTTAGATATATAAATTATAAGTATATATTTTATCTGTTATTTTAAAATGATTTGAAACTTAACCCGGTATTTAGTTCTTAAGTTTCCAATTAAGTAATAGTTTTAGTTAGTGTAGTGAAATGGAATTTAACTAATAATTGAAACCTCTAAATGAAATAAGAAATGAAATGCTAAAATATAAATGAGATTAATAGAAAGTTGAAATTGTAACTTATAAGACAAAAGATAGAATTATTGAACATCTAATTAATTAAAAGAAATAAGATAAACTTGTATGATTTCAGTTACATTCTTTAAAAGCATATATATAACTTACCAATATTAAAAGTTGAAATGTTTAATAAGAAAATGTAATGGAAATTGTACAAGTAAAAGTATGTAAAGAAAGTGTTCAATAAATTGCTTTTATTTATAAGAATTGATGTTATAGAGTTATAAACTTAAGTATAATTGAAATACTATTAATTCATATAATAGCCGGCAGGTATTGTAAGTAAGAATTTTAACTTAAGTAAATAAGTTTAAGTTATTTCTAAATAAAATGGTAAGAAATAAATGTAAAATAAAAAGATAAATCATTATATGAAAGAAAAGAAATCAAAAAACTAATGTCTGAAATGAAATTAATAATAAGTAAACTAAATCGGTTGTTTGAAACTGTTGTTTGTTTTGGTTTATGGTTGTTTGGGTGAGGATACTTTAAAATTGTTTGGATGAATAAATAATCTATTTTGTTTCATCTAAGACTGTTGAGTAAATGATGCACTTGGTAGTTTATTTTTAATTCTGTGCAATTTAAAGTTTGAACCCGAACAACTATTTGTTTTGTTTGATATGAATGAATGATTGATTTGTATTGATTTTATGTGATGGTTGCATGCCTGGTTGCAAATGATTGTTGGCTGTAGTGATTTGTTGTTTAAGGTTGAAACGACATTAAATATTTCATTTTATATAGTTATTAACTCTTTTGGATTAGATAAGTGAAATATAGGTTATGGAAGCAATTGCTACTGCTTTTGATTTCATAATTAAGCGTAATTACCCGACAAATAGGCACGTTTTCGGATTTCGGTTTTAGCGCAATTATATTGTTCCCGTGTTGGGATATATTATTTTGAAAAATATATGTTGTATATTGTTATATTTAATATTATATTTTCTCTCGAGCCTCTCAGTACAAAGGAGACTCTGCCGAAGAAAATTTTGGACTTAGAAAATTTTTGAAAATATTTTTCCAAACTTTATTACTTTAAGTATAAAAGATATAATGGTTATAAATTAGTATATTTATTTAAATTAATTTATTTTGTAAATTTATTTATTTACAAAGGTAATATTTTTGAATAAGATGTATTGTTTACTCAATTCTTTCTTTTCCTATCTTTTTCCTTTTCGGGGACGAAAAGTTTTGAGTGGGGGAGCGTGTAACGACTCGTAAATTTTTAATAATTAAGTTGGTTATTTTAATCAAAATTGAGTAATTAAATTTTGAAGGAAACAAAAAATTTTGTAATTTTCAATGAAGCAAACGTTAAAAAAAAGTAATGTAAATGGTAAATCACTTAAGACTTTGTGATTTAATATTTGGAGAAATAAAATTTGGGTAACTTATAAATGAAATAATAAGTGAATTAAAACGTAACAATGCTAATTATGGTTAATAATTAATAGGTTGAATGAAATGACAATTAATGAATTTATTTAAATTGGTAAAGTTATAATGGAATTATTGTATTTATGTGTGAATGTAAATTTAAAATAGAAACGTAGATTTGTTATAAGGTATTAATTGATGTAATAGAAAGCATGATAGGTAAATTCATTGAGGATATTAATTGTAATTGGATGTAAGCTAATAAATAATTTATTTAGCGCAACTCTAATTAATTGAAATAACTATAAGGTCATAAGTTGGCGTATTCGGTAAATTTGGAAAATAAATTTCAGTAAATGTAATAAAGTATTTGGAATATATATTGTTTCCATAGGATAATATAAAGAAATGAAAACTTGCGACCTATGTTTGGAATAATGACCAAAATAAGTGAAATAGCGTTAATGTAAGTAAATTGGTAACAAATTGAATGGATTCCCATGATTTATTGGAAATTTTATATGTTACAACTTGGTTATGAATTCAATATAAGGTAAGTGAATGGAAATATTATAATATGTCTATAAACGTAATAATGCAGTGTTAATGGTAATTAATTAGTGCTATATATGGAATTATAGCCTGTGATTGTTAAGTAATAAACTTGTAAATGCAAGTAAAGGAAAATAGGTAACAATCTATATATGTTATTTATTTTGTTTAATATGTTAAATAAAATTTGGAAATCAAATTTCATAAGGAAAATTTAGTAGTACGTTTACTGGAAATTAATTTTAATAAATGTCACATTAATGTGAATAGTGTATTAACTAATGAAATTAGTAGTATGGAAATAAATGCCAAAATTGATTTTAAGTAATAAAAGCTTATTTATGTGACAAAAAGGTAAAGGTAATGTTATGGTAAGTTGCCTATTTATTTATTTAGATTGTTAGTTGAAATGGGAAATAAGTTTGTAATAAATGTTACATTAATGGGAAATGTAACACAATGTTTAGGAGTGCTAAATTGGGTATATTAAGATAATATTTGTAAGTAATGTTAATGTTATTCATATTGGACAATTTGTTGAGTTGGAATAAAGATTTATTAATTTATTGGAATTTAAAATTAAATAAAAGGATTAATTGCAATTAAATGAATTAAATATTTTAAATGGGAATTTAGATGAAATGTGAGAATATTAATGTAATGAATTTTGAATCCGATGTTAATCTCATCCGTTTGATAATAATGAATCGAACAATAAAATGAAAAGTAAATTTAATAGAAATTTTTGAAAATTAAATTTATAATTTTCGAATTTAATGGAATTGAGGTTAATACCGAAATTTATAAATTTATCAACTCTAATTTGACAGTTAAATTGGTTTAAATCATTGTAAATGATTGGAAAATAAAAAATGATAAGAATTGGCAATTATCGAATTGAAATTGAAAATTTGATTAAATTGACTAAATTTTATTTATTTAATTAATATAAAAATAGTCATTTTGGCCACTGACTCGGATTTCGACGAAACCAGTTTCATCGGATACGTAATGGTGAATTATTGTAGGATTTCAAGTTTCGTAGCGACCGGGCTTGTCGTTTGATCGTACGGACTCGAAACGCCTTGAAATAAATGAAATTGAAATCAATTTGAAAAATATTGGTTATAGCATAACTTCTTCGTACGATACAATTTGAACCTGGAACCTTTTCCATTGTGTTTAAAATATTTTTAAACATCTATTTCGATATACGGGTTGACCCAATTTCGTTCCGGAGTCGAAACAGGCTTTTTGGGCCACTTTGGCGTTAGCGCGTAAATCTATCCTATCCATCCATTCAAATGTTAACTCTGCCTGTATATATCCTACCATAAACCTTAGCAGCCACTGTTCCTTATTTCTATATGTTCTATTCACCTCCTCACTTCAATGGAAGACAAAACCTAATTCCAATTGCAATCCCAAATCAAATGCAAAGCTGAAATTTCAAACTCCACAATATGTAGCAAATTTTATATGGATTCGAAACTCTCGAAGGGCGTAATTGTAACATCCCGCCTTTTTGCTCGCTTTAAATCGACACACGTGCCAATTCAAACCATTCGGAAGGGAGGATTGTTATGGGGTAAATAAGAAAAACGAGAAAGAAATAAAACAAAACAGAATCTCACAGCGGAAGGATAAAATATAATAATCAAATATACAGTTTATAAAGCTGTTTAAAAATTCGATTATACAAATACAACATAAATCAGAGTTACACATACCATATAAAAATGCAGCGGAACAATATGAGTGTAGTGGAATATAATAAATAAAAATAATAGAAATCTCCGTCTTCGTCCTCCAGAGCTAAAGTTTTCGATCCTGAAACGCTCGGACTGACCCGAGCGAATTGAAAAGACAAAACACTCGAGTCAAAACTAAAAGATCTTATGTAAATTAAATCAACAGAAATAAATATGAGTGCAGTAACTCAAGAGATGCTCGGGATTTACATCTCCTAAGGATCCGTTAAACTATTTACTATGTAGTATATTTCGCTATTATAATAGTGTCTATAGTAAAATAAACATACTTTTACATAGCGTTAAGGCTTCATTTTCCACCTTAACACGTAATAGTCCAGTAGTCCATCCAATATCATAGTCCCTCCTGATCGGGAAGCCACCAGAGGATACCACATGGGCTACGGGAGAACTCATACAAGGTGCAATAGGGTAGGTGACACGGCACAACTAGGCAATGCCAGTGTAGATATACCAATTACGCTTCCGGGTCGGTGGTAACGCGTAGCGCGCAGCTATCGCCCACCTCGGACAAACTCCCCCAAATCAAAGAAATCAAAAGTGAAGGTGGTCACTGAATCAATCCAAAGTCAGAGTATAGTATCGAAGGAAAGTGTCCGATCAAAGGTGCTACCTTATTAACCCGTCGATCGCTCCTGTTTTAGCTACCTTATGCCAACTCACGGGAGTTGGGTCCACGTATTTACCTCAGAGGAAATGCCGCCACCATCCTACTTCATTCTGGAATCTCCACCACGTACACGGTTGTTAAAGTGGTTTTCGGGGTTGGCAGAGAGTATGACAACTTTCGATCCCGGTCTCTTTAACAACCAAACGTTATTATAACACCAGGTCATTTAAAAATAATTTTACTTTCAAAACCAGAATATAATATCTATTTCAAAACCATATAAATACGATATCCTTTCCATTTCAAAACAAACTCATTTGATATTATTTTTTTAAAAACCCAAATTAATATAATATCATTTTATTTCAAATATATTTCTTTTCCAAAATCATATTGCTTTAAAATTTATAATAATTGGAAACCAAACATTTGAATCATAACTTTCAAACATAAAACTACAAAATTTGTAGCTTTAAAACCATAACTTTCAAAACTTAAATGGTTTGGATATTCAACAGTATATAAAATAAACAGTTGAATTTAAAATTTCTTTATAAAGTAAATAATTTCCACGCCTATACAATTTTATTCACTTTAAATTCAGTCTAAACCCATAACTTTTTAGATTCACTTTCAGTTTGAATAAAAACCCTTAGATTTCAATATTTTCAAACTTTGAGTATTTAATAAATTTCAAACTAAGGTTGGGAATTTCTATTCAACAATTCCTTGTCCTATTATTTAGTTTTGAATAATAGATCCATAACCATTTAAAATAAAACGCAATTTATTAACACTAAATATTTCCTTCCATTTATTTATACTAGAATTATTCATTTAAAAATTCAGATAAATATCATACCTTCAAAATTTCAAGTTTAATAAGTTTACATCAACTTATGGAGTTTAATTTTTAAATAAGCTCAATTCCAAATAAATTTCCAATTTACTTTCCAATCTTAATTGGTTTAAATCATTAAAACTCTATATATATACCATATCTTAAACCTATACCTGACCATATATTATAAATTATCAACTCCATTATTCAACTTATTTATTTTATTTAACAGATTTATACATAGCTTAAATTCAAAAATTTAACTATATATGCATATATATAAAATAATATTTATATAATATCAAAATTTAATATTTATTAAACCGTATCCTATCCAAACTATAGAAATCATTTCAAAAATAATTATATATATATATATATATATATATATATATATATATATATATGTATGTACCGCGGTGGCTGTATAAAATTTTCTATCCTATGGTTAAGTGATACGAATATTTATCATTTCAATCCGCAATTTAAAAATAAAAAAAATGCGGTTGTATATCATTTCAAACCGCAATCCTGAATGAAATGAAATGCATGATACATTGCAGATTATATAATATGGAACACATCATCCATTCACCAAACATCAATCATCAACCATTTATTACAATCATCATCCAATTTGAACAAAACATCAATATATATATATATATATAGCATATAAAATATAACAGGTATCAATGAACAGTTTATATTCAATAATAAATTAATAACTGTTTAATTGGAAGTTTATATGCAAAAATAAATAAATTTAATTGTCAATTTATATGCAATAATAAAATTAAATAACAATTTAATTTAAATAAATGCAATCTAACTGAGATGGTGGATAAAATATGCCAAACAGTCATAAATGAATTTCTACTCATATCATAAATCAATTTAACAAACATAAGAAATTTTAGAAGTTGTGAGTGGGTTAAAACACTCACCTTTTGAATTTAAATTCAATTTAAACCTAAGATTGGACAGTCTCCAAATCCGTCCAAACCAGCGTCAACAGATCCGGAATTTTATTACGATCCTAATAAAAAAAACTGCGCGTCAATAGATCCGGAATTTTATTACCATCCTAACAAAAAAACCAGCGTCAACAGATCCGGAATTTTATTACGATCCTAACAAATATCGTATGAAGAAGTTATTCGATTTTAAATCGTTTGAAATAAAATTTAAATTAAAACCAAACTAACCTAAATTAATCACCATGTCATCCTTCCTTTATCACACGCATGCATGATCCAGAGCAAAACGCGAAAAAATGCACCACCAGGAACGACGTTGACCAACGCTTCCCGTCGCCGTGGCCCCCTCGTCGTCCAAGCCGATGGACCCACCACCTTTATCTGCTCCGGCCGTCGAAATATGCCCCGGTCCGGTCGCCTATCTCTCCCCAGCCGCCACCTTGTCCTAGGGTTTTGCCGAACCCTAATACGCGAAGTTCGATCACCTTAGGCCGAATTGAATAGCCGCACCACCACCAATCGGATCCTCATGCTACCCTCTTCGAAACCCAGAAAGCAAATGCTCGATTGTTGCCCGAATTAAAAACGCCCAATTGGATGATTAGGGTTCGCCGATTCAACCCTTTGACCGAGATTTCCGATTGATTCGACCACTATTACGAAAAACGAATTGCACCATTGAATTACGCTCGTCGAGAGCAACAACATATATTTTTTTGAGATTTTTCTGAGGACTTTGAATTTTTGACTTTTGATTTTGAATTGTAATTAAATCTAGGGTTTGCATCCATTGAGGAAGAGGAGGAGCTGATGAAATTTATGCGTAGACAAATGAGAATAGGAAGAGGCTAGGGTTTAGTAGGGTATTTATAGATGAAGTTGAAAAATAGATGGATCGGGTTGATAGATATACGTGCTACCGCTAACGTGGCCCAAAAGCCCGTTCTGACCCCGGAACGAAATTGGGTAAACCCATATATCAAAATAGGCATTTTAAAATATTTTAAACACGATGGAAAAAGTTTCACTTCCAAATTCCATCGTATGAAGAAGTTATGCTGAAATCAATATTTTCACATTGATGTCAATTGATTTCAATTAAATCGATTTCAAGGCGTTTCGCGTTCGTACGATCAACGACAAGTCCGATCGCTACGAAACTTGAAACCCTACAATAATTTACCGATACGGATCCGATGAAACTGGTTTCGTTGAAATCCGAGTCAGTGGCCAAAATGGCTGTTTTTATATTAATTAAATATTTAAAATAAATTAATTAAATCAAACTTCAAAATTTAGATTCTGAAATTTGCAATCTTTATCACTTTATAATCCTCAAACATTTACAATTATTTAACAATTTTTAAATTAATTAAATAAATTTAAAATGAATTGATTAAATCCAAATTTTTAATTTCAATTTTAACGTTTGAAAATTTTATCCCTTTATAATTCTTAAACATATATATAAAATTTAAACAAATTTAGATGTCCCCTAAATGCGGATTTAATTTTCAATTCAAGCGTTAAATTTTAATTTCATTAAATTCAGGGATTATAAATTTCCAAAATTTCCATTGAATTAAATTTCATTCATATTATTCAATTCATTATTACACCGGATGAGATTATCATCGGATTCAAAATTCATTACATTACTACTCTCGCAATTCCTCTAAATTCCCTTTTAAATATTTAATTTATTTAAATGCAATTAGACCTTTATTTAATTTTAAAATTCCAATAATTTAATAAAGCTTTATTCCCGATCCTTATAACTCAATAAATTTGAAAATATGAATAACCTTAACAATACTTACAATATTATTTTACTTACATTAATGTAATATTAAATGTTGAATTTCATTTATCTACAATCAAATAAATTTATGATTAAATAAATAAATCTTTTAAATCTTTACGTTAACCAACATTCATATGGAATTTACGTTATCTCCAATTTTTAATTACCATCAGTTAAAATCTTACATTAGTTCCATAAATTTATATGCACTACATCAGTTACTGCATTTATCGAGTTCCAATTTCGCAATCACTTCCAATCCATTAATTGTTATTGCATTGACATTTAAACTTATTAGCTTATACCAACACTATTATCATTAATTGAAAAATAGATTACCAATTTTGAATTGATTACTATGTATTATTATTGCTTAATGATTAATTCAATATTTGTATTGGTTTTGCTTGTATTGAATTAATTACCCATATTAATTAAGGTTTCAAAACAATTAATACATTCCCTTAGTCCAAGCCCTTTTACCCAATTATTTCCCTTCAAATAAATTCATGTTTCTATTAATACTTACATTTACACTTTATCATTATTTTAATATACCCATTCTAACAACTCTTAACCCTTACCTTTACGTTTCACACACTTGTAATATTTAATTACATTTATTACAATTCAATGTTGGCATTTATTCCTATTAATTAATTAAATATTTACAGCCACTTATTTACAATTTCTTCAATTTTATACAGTTATGATTCACTCTTCGACAGTTACTTTTATATACTCCTTTCCTATTTTAACCCAAATATAACAAATTTCATTATTCATTATTATATTAATCAATTCCATTTTAGTTAATATTTTTGTCAAAAATTCACAAATTCAACATTTCTATTGGTTTCTCATATTAAACTTATAACCAAGTATGCCAAATTTACATTATTTCGATTTATTGCCATATAAATATTAAATTGTTAACATTCAAGTACAATTGCTTCGTCTAAGTTCTACATTCGCTTCAATATAAATTATAAGATTTTCATTTTCTTTCTTTATTAAATTACGAAAATCAATTTAAATTAACAAATTAAATGGTCGAAATTTACGGGTCATTCCAGTAATCTTCTGGTGTGATTCGTTTTTCAAATCGATACGCCGTTTGCCCAGAATTCGCCATTCAATTTTCGGCCGTTCATCACGTCGAAATCAAACTAGTCTGATTGTCGAATTATTATGAGTATTGTAGAGGGGACTAAGGGGAGTCGATCTATGTAGTTTTGGTGGCGAGTTGACGATCAGATTTACGGCAAATTCCGAGTTGGGCTTAATTATATGTGGTGGCGGCTGATAAGGGTCTCGGGTTCACCATCGTTCGCGTGGGTCGTGGGGTCGCTGGCGATGGTGGATGGTGGGCGTGTTTGTCTAGATGCTCTGGGCTGGTGTTGGCGGCAATGTAACAACCCTAGATTTTTGTATATTATTTAAATTGGACTTTCTTTTATTTTTAAATTATTTTAAATTTGTTTTATTTCAAACATTTTATTTTTAAATATAAATGATGATTATTAAGTGATTTATAGTTCAAGTTAGTAAAAATTGAATATTTTGCTGAAAAGCGAATTTCTACTCAAACAGTTTAAACTTTGACTTTTAAAATTTAAAACTAAAATCATTTTAAATTTTAAATTTTATCTTTTATTATGAAAATAGATGTAATAACTTGAACACTGCTTTTCGTTTCGTTGGAAACGGACTTAAACTGTAAAAGTTATGTATATTTCAATATTGAGCGCAATTTGTTCATTCTGCAATTTTGTTATTTTAAATTGTATAAATTATATTTTCTTTGTCATATTTTATTTTAATATGTATTAATATGTTATTTTATGTATATTTTTGTCTTTTAATATTTTTAAAGTGAGGTAGGAATTTTTCTAGAGTTAGTAGCATTTTTCTTGTATTTTCCATGCCCTGTTTTCAATTTTTATACATTTTCTTTAGCTCGTTTTCTATTTTTCTCCAATTTAATTATTTGTTATATTTTTAAAATGATAAATAAATTATTTTATTTCAAATTTTCACTTCATAATATTTTTAAAATGAAGTGGATATTTTTTCAAGACTAGTAGTGATATATTTGTAATTTCTGGACACTGTTTTGTATTTTTAAGTAATTTCTTTCATTCTTTTTATATTTTCTTTGAAATTTATTATTTATTTTCTTATATTTTTACTTGGTTTCCGTTTTTAAAGGTGTTTGCTGATTTATTTTGTTTTTATTTGATCTTTAGAAACAGAAATGTGAAACGTTGAAGGCATTTCTTTTCTAGACGTTTCATTTCTAGACGTTTCATTATCCAAAAACGTTTCAATGCCATAACCATCTCAATTATTCATTTTGACTGCCCATTTTCAGTTTTATAGCCATGTATTATATTACTTTTCACATGAAAAACTACTCAGCACTTCTCATTCTCATGGCTTCTTCAAACTTCCTTGGTAGTGGCCTCCTCTCTTCTCTCTTTTTCTTCTTCCTTTTTCTATTGTTTTGCTTGATTTTTGCCTTGCTTCTTTTACTTTGCTTGGCCTAACACCTCCACCTTCCTCCTCCCCTTCCACGGCTTCAAATCCCTCTCTCCTCCTCTGACCAGATCAGGCCATGGCCTTTAAATGAAGACAAACACCTCAAAAGTTGCACAAAACTCCTTAAAAGCATGTCTAGCCATCCAGTCTTTATCACCATCACCTTAGATGACCTTGGCCACCTCCTATTGCTCCACCACAACCTTGACACACCCCTAACCATCACCTTCATCCTCTGTCCAGATCTGAAACATGCCATAGCCGAGCCATAGATCCATGTAGCCTAGCCCAAAATGAACCAAAAAACCACTATTTTGCATAAGCCTCTTCATATTCATGCATAGTAACTCCTCCACCACTTTAATACCTTATAGCCATGTCTTATAGGACCCAAACCTGAACCAAAGTATGTCCAAACTTGAGCCAAAACATTCCCTAAGCCGAGCTAGCAAGTGTAGAAGGCAAGACAAAAGACTGTGTATTCGCATCTCTTTTTATTTCAAAGTTATTCCTATTCAATGTTGTATTGAATCGTAATTTTATTTTGTTTTGTTTTGGGTTGTAACACAAGTTCTAAGCTTGGATCTCTTTCCACTTGAGCCTGTTGTTGTGTCATCGTGCCTTCTGGAATCCGTTGTGTCATTTGTATTGCAATCTCCAGCACATAAAGGTGAGTAAAGCTCACACGACATTTATACTTATGCAGTTGTGAAACAACAACAACTTAATGTGTAGAATTAAATATGATGTTATAACTTCCATGTGATTTTTTTTATGATGTTCAATCTGTTAAATTTCATATCATATCATCTGTTATTTATATATGTTGTTACTGTTCATTTATATCTATTTATCACACTGCATGTTCCCTGTAGATTAGAAATCACTATGGGTTGAAGTGATACTTACCCGAACGGACTTTAGAATAGGAAAAAAACGTTATGGGCTGAAATGATAGGCCTGAACGGTTTTATTTATTTCATTTATTTAACTTGGGATTGGGGGTTTGAAATGATAAAACCCAGATTTTTCTTTTTAAACCGCGGATTGAAATGATACATATCCGTATCACTTGACCTAGGTTAGAAAACTATATACAGACTCATAGTTATTTTATAAAGTGTTTTTGGATATTTTTAAGTATTTTAAAAATATAAATTTATGAAATTTGATTTAAATAGATTTTTAAATGTTTTAAAATAAATAAATTATGATTTTTCTATGAGTTAAAAATGTAATTAATGAATGGTTAGATTGGATTATTGAAATATAACTTAAGTTTGGAAATTTGGAATTTTGGTTAAAAATGATATTTAAGTTATATAAATAAAATGGAAATTTATTCTTATTTTGAAAATGGTAAATATGATAATTTGATTTAAATTTGAATTTAAGTGATTTATTAAAGTATTATTTATTTTTCTATGAATTAAAAATGGTTAAGTAAATGAATGCTTAAAAGTGAAATTTTAAAATACAACTTGATTTGGAAATGTGGAATTTGGTTTTGTTTAAAGTTTTAAGTTAATTAAATAAATTGGGAATTTAGTTTAATTTGTGAAATGATAATTTGAAAAATGTAAATGTTAATAAAGTGTTAAATGTAAAAATAGGAAAGTTTACACTTGAGTTTATTAAGTGGATTTGTGAAATTTGATTTAATTATAAAATGTTGCTTTATAAAATTCATTAATTAAAAGAGTATTTTAATGAACATATTTGATTGTTAAAATATGATTTTTATAATGTTTAAATGGTTTAAATTGAAATGTTTTCAAACATAATTTTCAGCACCTTTTTCTGAATACTGTAAAAGGGGCAAATTTTCAATGTTTATGGTTTTAACTTAGTAAATGAACTCATAATGGTTTAAAACTTTTGGAATTGAATATTTGATTTGAAATTATATAAACTTAAATTTTAAATGGTTTAAATGAATTATTTTGATTAAAATATAAGCTATATAGAAGGTGATTTGGAACGATAATAAATGAACGATATCTTTGAATTTAAAAGGTATTTGAAGTTGAATATTTGGATTTTGAACTTATATGATGATTTGAAATTGAAGCTTTGGAATGATATGATATTTTGATATATATTAAATGTTTTGAAATGAAGCTTTCGAAAGATATGATATTTTGATATATATTAAATATTTTGAAATGAAGCTTTAGAAAGATATGATATTTTGATATTTAAAATGATTTAAAAATGAAGTCTTGAAAGATATGATATTTTGATATTAAAAATGATTTAAAAATGGAGTCTTGAAAGATATGATATTTTGATAATAAAATGGTTTAAAAATGAAGTCTTGAAAGATATGATATTTTGATAATAAAATAATTTGAAAGGAAGTTTTGAAAGGATATGATATTTTAATATATTAAATTGATTTGAAAGGAGTTTTGAAAGGATATGATAATTTAATATATTGAAATGATTTGAAATGACTTGATATTTATTTTGATAAATATTTGAATTTGAAAGATATGGTATGTTGATATATTGAAATGGTTTAGAAATGATTTAATCTTTATTTTGATAAAGATTTGGATTGAAATGAAATTTTATTTTGAAGTATAAAAATATTGTTTTAAATTTATAACCACGGGTTATAATAACGATTGGTTGTTAAAGAGACCGGGATCAGATATTGTCTTATAGCCGGCCAATACCAAAAACCACTTTAACAACAGTGTACGCGGTGGAGATTCCAGAATGAAGTAGGATGGTGACGACGTTCTCGAGGTATATTACGTGGACCTAACTCCTGTGAGTTGGCATATATGACTAAAACAGGAGCTATACCGGGCTACACAAAGGGTCGCACCCTTTCATCGAGCATGCTCCATCGGAAACCATTCTATTACTTTTGTGATTCGATACGTGGCGCCATTTTGATTCGGGGGTATTGTTCGAGGTGGGCGGAAGCTGCTGGCTTGCCGTCACTACCGGTCCGGGAGTGCAAACGGTGTATCCACCCTGGCATTGCCTCGCGTGCCTTGTCATCTCCTTATAGCGAGCCCACTACGATTTTGGTTTTAAAGATCCGACCGCATTAAGGTTCACCATCCCCTTAACGCTGTTTTCTATATGCTTATACTTTGCTGATTAGACACTACTGTATATAGCGCAATATACTACATAGTAAATAGTTTAACGGATTATTAGAGGATGGGCGGTCCCAAGCGTCTTCTAAGTTACCTGTACCTTTACTACAGTTCACTTGAGTTGGTTTACATTGTATAAGTATGTATGTCCTGACTCGAGTGTTTGTATTTTTATTTACGCTCAGGTCAGCCTGAGTTATTCACAGATTTGGATTCCACTTTCTGGAGATTGGAATCGCTGGAGATTATCTGCTTATCTAGTTTTATCTATTCCAGTTCTGTTGTTCTATTCAGCTTGTACGTGGTTGTCATTTTGAGACTTCTGTTGTACTTTATTTCTTCTGTTGTATCTTGTTTAACTCTGATATATTATATAGTAGCTTCATGAACTACTATCTCTTTTACTTCCGCTGCATTATTAAATACTCTGTGTCTGTGATCTGTGATTATTATTTACTGTATATTCTGAGATTTGCCAAATTTTTGTTAACAACGCGGTATTTTGAGCAATTCAATTCCGGCATGAGTGTTTACCTATACACTTATAATGGATGCGAATGGTTGAAAATATCGGGTCGTTACAGGCGAGGAGGTGACGCGATCGTGAGGGGCTACGCGTTTTGGTGATCGCGTGCGTGTAGTAGGGTTTCTGGAAGAGATGGGGGTGACTTGGCCACGTGGTATAGCTTGTGTTTTCTTTTTTTATTTTCTTTTTTTATTTTGGTTTCATACGGTTTAATCAACAAAACTTTCACATACGAACACCAATTCACGCGCGATTTTTTTTGTTAGGATCGTATTGAAATTCTAAATATTCTGGTGCTGGTTTGGACGGATTTGGAGTCTGTTCAATTTTTGGGTTTAAATTGGATTTGAATCCAATTTAAATTCAAAAGGTGAGTGACTTAACCCACTGACAACATCTGAAATTTCTTATGTTTGTTAAACTAATTTTTTTTGTGACTATGCATTTATTTATGACTTTTCGTATATTTTTAATCATCATCTCAGTTAATTGCATTTATGTAAATTAAATCGTTACTTAATTTATTATTGAATATAACTTCCAGTTAATTACCTGTTTTATATTATCAGTTATATATTGATACCAATTGACTGTTTTGTATGATGATTGTGATGGATGTATGATTTTATGATGGATGAATGGATGTTGTATTATATATTATTTTAAAACTGCAAGTTGTTATGCATTTTATTTCATTCGGGATTGCAGTTTGAAATGATATATAACCGTAATTTTATTTTTAAATTACGGATTGAAATGATAAATATCCGTATCACTTGACCATATGATAGAAAATTATATACAGGCACCGCGATATATATAAAAAATTATTTTTTGAAATGATTTTCTATGGCTTTGGAAAGAATACGATTTAATAAATATTAAATTTTGATGTTATATAAAGATTTTTTTATATATGTATAGTTAAATTCTTGAATTTAAGCTATGTATAAAATTGATTAATAAAAATGAGTTAAATAATAAAATTTGATTTCTTTTATATAAAGTGGTTAAGTATCTATTTAAATTCTATTGTATGTAGAGTTTATAATGACTCGAATAAAATTAAGGTTGGAAGATAAATGGGAATTTGATTTGAATTAAAGTATTTAAGAATTATCCTCGAAAAATTTGATTTGAAATATAAATAAATTTGAGATTTTAAAAGATATGATTTTTATAACTTGACTTTGGTTTAGAGGATTTAAATGAATATCAACCGCTTTAAATGAATATTATCAAGTTAAATTAAATAGGAAGTATATCCTGTTATTTGAAGTTTAATGGCTTTGCTTAAATGATATTAGATTTATTAAGTAAACATTTCAAATTTAAATTATAGTAATTTAAATTGATATATATATATATATATATATATATATATATATATATATGGAATTATCAAGAATTAGTTTGAAATGGCAGAATATTTAAAGCTTTGAAATATATTAATTGAAATGGTTTATTGAGAGGTTCAAATCGGTATTTGGAATTTATGTGTAAAATTAAAGAAGCTATTTTATTATATGAAGTAATTTAATATTTAAACCATTGAAGTATATTAAGTTATGTTCCAAAGCTATAGATTTCAAGGTATATAGATTTGGAAGTGCTATGATTTCTTGAAAAGGATATATTTGAAATAAAATGAAATCATATTGATTTGTGTTTTAAAATAGAAATGATATTGTATTTATATGTTTTGAAATAGATATTATATTTTGATTTTTAAAGTATAAACTATTTTTAAAAGACCGCAGTGTTATAATAACGTTTGTTTGTTAAAGAGACGGGATCCGAAGTTGTCATACTCTCTGCCAACTCCGAAAACCACTTTAACAACCGTGTATGCGGTGGAGATTCCAGAATGAAGTAGGATGGTGACGGCGTTTCCTTTGAGGTAAATACATGGACCCAACTACCGTGAGTTGGCATAAGGTGGCTAAAACAGGAGCGATCGACGGGTTGATGAGGTAGCACCTTTGATCGGACACATCCCTTTGATATTATACTTTGACTTTTGGATTGATTCGGTGACCACTTTTGTTTTTTTATTTAGGGGTGTGGCTTGCGGTGGGCGGTAGCGGCGGCTATGCGTTACCACCGACCCGGAAGCGTAATTGGTATATCTACCCTGGCATTGCCTAGTTGTGCCGTGTCACCTACCCTAGCGCGCATTGTACGAGTTTGTTTTGTACATACCTATGGAGTGCCCTCTGACGACGCCCAATGCGGAGGAGATTGCGGTACTGTATAGACTATGGGAATATAAAAATATGTTAAGGTGGAAAATGTAAAGCCTTAATGCTATTTTCAGTATATTATACTTTACTTTAGACATTATTATAATAGCGTATATTACTACATAGTAGATAGTTTAACGAATCCTTAGGAGATGTGAATCCCGAGCATCTCTTAAGTTACTGCACTCACGTTAGACACTGGATATGAGATGTCAAACCCCGTAAACATCTTCTACGCCGTTACACTCGTATTTATTTCAGTTGATTTAACTTACATAAGATCTTTTAGTTCTGACTCGAGTGTTTTGTCTTTTCAATTTGCTCGGATCAGCCTGATCATTTTAGGATTTGAAGACCTTACTTATGGAGGGCGAAGGCGAATATATTAGTCCACTTCACACTGTATTCCGCTGCATCGATTATTATTTGTTGGTATATGCAACTCTAATATGGATTGTATATATATAATCAAATGTTTATAAAACAGCTTCATGAACTGTATACTTGATTATTATATTTTATCGTTCCGCTGTAAGATTCTATTTTGTTTTTTCCTTTTCCTGCTTTTTCTTATTTACCCCATAACAATTCGCCCTTCTGTATGGTTTAAGTCCGACGTGTGTGGTTTATCAGCGATTTAAACCGTGCGGAAAAGCGGGATGTTACATCTTTTGTCGTACACCTTACTTCATTTTTGCTGCTTCCTCTTACTTTCATGCCTGTTCATATCCCTTCGGCCGAAGCTTCCAAATTTGATCCCAATTATCTTCAAATTGCTACTCTTTCCTTCCATCCTTTTAATCAACTAAGGTAAGCTTTCTATCACTAAATTAGACACTTTAATGAGTGATCTTTTCTCTCAAATTCACTTTCTTCCTACAACCCTATGTGTTTGGCATTTTTGAAAACCAGAGGTTCTAGGATTTTTGGCCCTTGTGAGCAATTGGTATTTGCATAATATTTTGGCTTGGGATGTCTAAAATCTTACACACAACAAGTCTTTATCATTCATGCTTTAGGTTTCTAGGCTCTGTTCGGTTAGGGTTTTAGTTGCTAAACATAGATAATTGGAAGCGTGCGAGCTTTTTAGGCAACACTTCTAAAGCCTAATTTGGAATTCTGAGGGCTGTTTGGGGAATTAGGATATAGTTTTGGTTCTAGTGTAAAGCTAGTTCGGTTATGACTTTTAGGGTGTAGGATCACCGAACCAAGTGGTGGATTGACTGCGGTCAATAGCCTGTTACTTCTAACCTTTTAGTTATATAATTTCCTTTACAAACTCAGATCCTTAAGGGGTTGTATACTTGGTTCAGTGGTTGCAATCACCAACTACAAATAGTAATCTCCTATAAATAGTAGACCGCTTCAGAGGGTTGGTTGCTCGTAATCTAATCATTGGACAGTACACTTGGGGATTTTTTGGTCGGTTCTTTTTATTATAGGCTTCCTTTATCTAATATTCTATTACATGTGTTATTCATGCATGTGCACTTGCACACCCACGTCAGTGACAATACGTGAGACAGGTTCAAATATTGGACAGACACGTCGAGTCGTCGCAACACTCATTAATAGAGCTCTGTTGGAGATCGGGCTCCTTTCTTTTTTGCCCCTCCCGATCCTGCACCATCAGGACGCAGGATTAACTAGCCCAGTTTTGCTCGTTCTTAGTCTACGGGTATGTTCCTTCACAGCTGTTAGTGGACCCCATCGAGTCAATAGCATCATTTTTATCATTTAAGCAGTAAGATACCGTAGCCGCTGCTCATGAGCTATCGAGGGGTGGCATGCTGCTGCCAATGCATGACCAATGGGCTCATGCCCCTCCCGAAGGGTATATGGCTTACGCTAGATATCAGTGCATGACGAGGGCCCTACCTCCTCTTCCATTGTGGATTATATGATTTCTAATATACCTAAAGATCGCTCCCTTTCAGCTGCATCCAAACAGGTATGCTATATTGACCAGGCTTTACACCATTTTCATGCGGGAGTCCTAGGTTCTGCCTACACACCGGTAGATCAGGTTCTTACATTCAATCAAGAGTAAGGAAAAAAGTTTTTTTTCATTTATCTCAAGGCGGGAGGCAAGTTTAAGCCGATGGAGGATTTGTATTCAAAGTACAATATGTAAAAAAAGAGTACTTTTTCATCAATGACATTTCTTCATGCTTCCATCAATGACACTTAGGACATAAGTTACTTTAGTTGCTCGATTATGTTCATTCTTACTTAGAAAAGACTTTGTTTTGATCATTAATCCCTCTTATGGTCATTTACTTAGGTTTTGTGAAAGCTGCAACTGGCGGTGACTTGGAAGAGATGCTGGAGAACTTGAACAAAATTCCAGTAGAGTTGAGGGTGGTTCCTTGTCTAGTGAAGGATAATAATCTTGGGAAGTTTGGAATGTTGGACAACGAACGCTCCATTGGTAAAGGTAGAGTTCCTTTTACCTGCAACATAGAGTGAATTGTTCTTGGAGGAGTGGTGAGGTAAGTGAGGTACGACCTTCTCAACCCTCAGCTCCATTTGGTACCGACCTGGTCATGCACATATATGCCATAGGTTTTTTAGTGACCCGCCCTTCATAATACCAAGAATCAACGTCGAATGATGATCTTTGACTCCTATATGCCACAAAAGACAGTCCGTCGAGGTAAAATTTAAAACCAAACAACATACCAAGGCACATCGATACAATCTTACATTTGAATGATAACATATAATATAACGAATGTACATGAATGTAACATGATAAATAATAAATAAGCGACTGCACTAGCGAAATCAACCAATAAATAAATATCAATACAGAAAGTCAAAATACATCAATTCCATTCATTATGGAGTTCTCAATAAAATGTTCGATATGAAAAGTTACGCATACAAAATAGCCTGTCCGCCATGTACTACATCATCAACAAGTATACATACCCAATATATCGACTTCATGCCTCTCGAATGCTCCAATTGTCATGTAAGCCTATCCTTAGAAGCAGTTAACCTCGAAACTACTCAATTTAGTACCCGAAAGTTATCATGGCATAAACAACTAAAGACAAAACACAGGTCAAATATAAAGCCTGGTGCGAGGGGAACTATCTCTAAGTACCGTATATACATGCAACATATATATGTCTAATAAACGTGAGCAAGGGCCAATGGGTAATACTAATCATACATCACCCTAATTTATCCATACACCAAGAAGTTAGGATAATGCCTAATATCGGTTCTTTTATTAAAACAGTTAGTTCTATAACAAGCTATGCTACTGAATATAAAAAACAAGTGTAAGGGTAATACTACATTTCATAAGTAATGGTCCCATAGATCTCCTAATCCCTATCAAAGAATTTGAAATGCAAAACAAATACAATGATATAACAATGCTACTAACATTGCATCTGCATTCTCAAAACCGAATTACGAGTACATATAGCCGATACTCATGTCGAATTAACATCAGCTACTAAAGAGACCTATCGAGAGCCCAACTAACTTGTGGGCTCCTTTGAAAACCAATACCTCAAAATAAATTAGCATGTAGGTCCCGTCGCAATATCCATCCATATAGCGCAACAATATATGACCTAATCTAGTCTTTGTCTGTTTATGTAATATCCCGGAATTTTGGACAATATAAAGTTAATAATCTGTGTTTAAATTTAAATTGAATTGAT
Organism: Allium cepa; assembly: GCA_030765085.1. NCBI lineage: Eukaryota > Viridiplantae > Streptophyta > Magnoliopsida > Asparagales > Amaryllidaceae > Allium > Allium cepa. The sequence continues at coordinate 148,822,317 of CM060945.1, forward strand.
AATTATGTTGATAAATTTTGTTAATAAATTTGATTTGATTTGATAATTTTCTTTATTTAAATATTAATTTGTGAATTTATTTTTAATAAACTAATAAATCTATTTTCTATTTAATAATGAATATGTATTTATATATATCTTAAATAGACAAGTTGTTTTTAAATAAATTAGTATAACATAATTTTAATATTTTGAAATTAGGAAATTGTGATTTATTTTTGAATTAAGTTTTCCAAAAATATTTAATAAAATAACTAAATGATTTTTTTGAAATATAAGATAAATGTTTTATTGGTTTAAAATTCATTTTGACTTAAGTTTGAATATTAAAATAAGTTACAAAAATGTTTGTGTTATTCTTTTTAAAATATTAATTTATAAAATGTTATTTGTTAATTTAATATGAAATTTAAAATACAATTTTAAATATGAAACATGTATTCAAGTAAGTTATAACCTCTTTTATAAATTTATTTTAATTGTATAAAAGTATCTTAGACAAATGATTTATTTGTATATTGTTTTATTTATAAGAACACTTTGCATTATTCTTTAGAAATTAATTATATACATAACTAGGTGTTAATGGAACTAATTAATTAAGTTTAATTTTCTTTAACACTTTAATTAAAATAACAAATCATTTATAAAGACATGTGTAAGTAATTTAGGACATGAGTTAACATGTGTTAAGTATTTAAGCAAGATATTTACAAGTGTTAACATTTTAGCCATGTGTCAAAATTTTAGTTTTAATTTTCCTTTAATTTTAATTTAATTCAACATATTGTTATTTAAACTTGCATGTTTTCTTGAGTTTAAATTCTATTTTAAAACCTGATTTTTTTAATTTTAATGACAGTTTTTAAATAAGTTTTTAAATTTAAATTTGTTTTAACTATTTTAGAAAAGGTTAAATAATTTGAAAATGAAGATGGAGATGTAAGTAAAGTTTTAATTTTTAAGTTTGAATCTGGAATGAAAATTTAAATTGTGTTCAGTTTAAAATTTAAAAAAGAAATTTTTAAATTGAATTTATTTAGAAACAAATTGTTTAAAAATACTTTATATAAGAAGAATGTTTCTTAATTTAGAACTTAAGAAAATGGTTTCATTTAAATTGTTAAATTAATTTAAATGGAATATTAATTATTTAATTAATGAATAATGTGGATGTTTAATTAAGTAATTAATAATTTTTAAGTTAATTAATTTGATTTGAGATTAATTAATTAAGGTTAATTAATATATAATTAAGGATGGTTAATTAAATTTTAACTAATGATTACGATTTATTTAATCAAGTGATTAATGATTAATTAAGATTTTAATTAACACTTAATTTTAGAGATTAATTAAATTGTAATTAAATGTTAATTAATTGATAATTAATAATGATTTGTATAAGTTAACTCTTAATTAAGTAATTAAGAAATGTTAATGAAGGTCATTAACTTAAGATTATTTAACAATTAATTAATGTGATTAATTTTTGATAATTAATTAAATTAATTAATTAAATTAATTAATTAATAATAATCAATTATTTAGGTTTAATTACTTAATGAAAGTAATTATGAATTAATTACTTAGTGTAATTAATATGATTAATGTGATTAGTTTAGATTAATTAAGTTTAATTAATTTAAACAATTGTGGATTGATGAATAATTACTTTATGTAATTAATGAAATTGTAATTACTTAGGGAAGTAATTAATTAAATAATTACTGGATGTAATTAAAGATATTAATTATGGAAGTAATTTAAATTACTTTGAAATTAATCAAGGGATTAATTTAGATAATTAATTAAGAGTAATTAATTTATGGAATGAGGAATTAAGGGAAGTTAATTACTGAATGGTTATTAATCAAGAGTGATTAATATATGTGTGGTTTAAAGTGAAGATTAATTACTTATGTAATTAATTTATATAGAGATCGATTAAATGTAATCAGAAATCATTAATAAATTAATTAATGATGTAATTTAGAATTGATTAATTAAGAAATAATCAATAAATGAAGTAGTTAATTAACAAAGGATTAATGTAATTAAATTTAGTTAATTAATTACTTAAGTAACTAAAAGTTAATTATTGTAAGTGTTAAGTATAATTAACTTGTGCAATTAATTTATAAGCTAATTACTTATTGTAATTAGGAAATATTAATCAGAAATGAGTAATTGAATTGAATAATGAGATGGTGATTATTTAATTGATTTGTAATCAATTAATGGTTAAGTTAAGCATGATTTAATGATGAAGTAATTAATTTAATTCATTTTAAACTAATTAAAGATTAAGTAATTAATTTAATTCATTTTAAATTAATTATAAATGGTGTGATCATTAGATCATTGCTTATGTTTGATGATTGGTATTAATTGCCATGTATGGTTTGTAATCTCAGTTATGAGATGAGTAATGTCATGTGATATGGATGTATTGGTTGCTTTTGGATGATATTATAGATTATCTGATTATGATATGAATTATCTGTCGGTAATGACAATGTTGATTATCTATTGTGTTGTGAATTATCTATCTGTATGTATATAGGTAATGAATTGAAATTGTTTTAAACTCTAAAACAACTTGGCCTTAAAAGACACGTTTTAGATTTCGATGTGACCGGGATCGGGTTTCCTATTTAGATATCCGAAAACCACATCGATCCAAATTAACGTTAGGTCGTGAATCTGAAGTGAAGATGAAGATTCAGAGTGCAAGGGTTATTGTCGTTGACTCCGAGGGTGATTCCAAAATGAGTGTAACGAGATAATGCCTTCGGTTTCGTTCGAACCCGGAACGAACTTGTATGGATTGAATGCTTTCAGAACATCATCAGGTGGACGATGAGTATTCTAAGTGATATGTCCTATAAAGGTAATCGTAGCCTCAAGCCTCATCAACCTGGAATGGCTAAAACAAGGGAGGTGCAGCAAGGCTTCGTGGGTAGCCCCCACTTGAGAGCGAGATTTACCCCTGTCTAGACGTCCCTTTATTTCGGCTTAGTGGTGCGGTTTCTGATCACAACTGCGGGGTGGTCTTTTTCGGAACTGTTCATTAAGTAATGGTTCCGGTTTTGTGTTGCAGGGGAGCGGGCGTACTCCTCGGTACGGTGATCTAGGCCACGTACTGTGACGGGCGGTCCCAGTTGCCCAACCATTGATGGAATCCAAAATCCATTAAGTGCCGTACGTATTAGTTGTGCCCAACTATGTTGGAACGTGAGACGTAAGCATTCCAGCTATTTCTGTATTTTACTTGAAAACCCTAGACACTATTATAATATCACTGGATTTCCTATCAAATGTTTTGATTAGCGTAAGGTAAAAACTTTTCCATGTTTGTGCGTGGGAAGTCTTACGTAATACCTTTTCTTTTCAAAGGTTTTTCAAAGTTAAGCAACGTTAACCTGTTACTCACACCAGACCAATGTCTGACCCGGAGTTATTTCTGTTTTTCTTTAACTCTTGGGTACTCAAATTTTTACGAGTAGCCAAGGGGTTCAGGTTAGCTTTGACGGATTGTGGAGGAGCATATGGAGCAGGAGGCATCTGCGTATAGTTATATAGTTTTCCGCTGTGTTGGCATCTCTGAGTATCTTCTGTGTGTATTGAGTTGTAATAACTAGACAGGTGTTTATAACTGTCTAGTATGTGTTGTATTGTCTGTGTAACTCTGATATTTGTTGTATATTATGTAATACTTATGTTATTAATATAATTTATTCGTTCCGCTGTTGAGATTCTAGTGTTGTTTCTTCTTTCTCTTCTTTCTTTTCTCTTTTCTATCCCTTTCTTTCTTAAGGACGATACGACTTTTTGTGAAGAAAAAGTCGGGTCGTCTCAGTTGGTATCAGAGCGTTAGGTTGAGTGAATACCTAGGCTCTGTAATGGTGTCTATCTTGAGAGAGCGTATTTGGATTTTTAATATATATATATATATATATATATATATATATATATATATATATATATATATATGTTTCTACCTATTTGTTGGATTACCTGTTCGGGTTTTCCAATGTAAGTTATAAAGGTAGATAAGGTAGAAGTGTGTGTAACACGACTACCATTGGTTGGAAGTTTGATGGATGAGGTTGGAAGTGTATTTGTCGAGACTGTAGACCTAATACCGTCTCAAGTAAGTTTTGCTTGGTGTAAGGGCTTCATCGATCTCTGAAGGAAACCTTCTAAAGGTCCGGAGTTCATTTTTGAAGTGCAGAATTGAGTTTTGATCTGTCGATAAGGCTGAAGCAAGTGAGTGATGATATCTTGATATCTCAGGAAGGAGTAGCTGCGTGATGAGATGCAGTGACTATGGATATTTCCGTAGATGTTTCTTTGGAACAAGAGTAAGAAGTGAGTTTGCTCGGTGATGTGGCTGAGTTTAGCAGAGTGTTCTGAGTTGGTAAGGAGTCATCTGGTTGAGTAGTTTTTCTGAAGTGGAGTTCAGAAGCAGTAGAGTGGAATCATTTCTCTAGTTAGTTGGCTAGGCTAGCATAAACTGTTCTGTTTGGTTGAGAGAGAGAGAGAGCAGTTTCTTTGGATTTAGGCTGAGTTGATCGCAAAAGTGACTTGCGATAGTATGTTCTTTTGGATTGTTGGAGATTGTCCGGATTTCTTCCAAGAAATCAGAGGTTTGTCCACATCTGGAGATTGAGTTTTCTTTCCAGGAATGGAACTGGTGGTTCAGTTAGTAGATGGATGGTTCCTTGAGATAGAAGTTGGTAAAGCAACTCAGGTTTCGAAGAAACATCTGAGTTTTATTATGGATATGTGGAACCATATTTCTGTGCTGTGTTGTCTAGTCTGTGCTCATGTTCTTCAGCATTTTCTTCTACTTCGGATCAGAATTGTGCAGCGGAAGCAGTTTGGGGGTGTTTCTATTTTGTCTTTTCCGGATAAGAAGAAGTTTGTTCTGTCTTCTGTTGTTGAGAAGCAGGGTTTGTGTTCTTGGTTTTTGAGTGATCTTGAGGAGATCATTGGATTGTTTTGATCTAGTCAGTTTCTAGAGGCATCAGCATAGAGTATTTTTGGATAAGAGACGGAGAAATTTGGATTCGAGAGTCAGAGATTGGGTCTTGGTTAAGTTTTCTCCGATCCGGAGAGCTATAAGTTTAGGAAGCTAGCTCCGAAGTGTTTTGGTTTCTTCTGTGATGGGTAAGATCAGTTTTTGGTTTTTTAGAGTTGAATTGCCAGTTTGGATAACTGGGATTCAGTATGTTTCACGTATCTCCGAGGGAGTACGTGTTTGATATTTCTGGCTGTAGAACTAGCAGTTTAGGATGGATTGGTTGTTGAGTCAGACTCGTCTGTAGTCTGATATTCTGTTTAGAATTGTTGATAGGAGCTCTGTAGCTCTGTAGTTTTGATTGTTTGAATTTTATAGAGCGAGTATCCCGATATATATATACCGGGAAAACTCGTGGAAGTTTTATCCAAAATCCTTTTGGATAATTAGATTTGTTCTGATTGTGTGAATTGGTTGCTTGGGTTGTTGGCATATGATTAACATATGCTGTATTTTAAAATAAAATCTGTAAATAGATTATTAAATTACCTTTGTTTTAAATTTCGGGGACGAAATTCTTTTAAGGGGGAAGGATTGTAATATCCCAGAATTTTGGACAATATAAAGTTAATAATCTATGTTTAAATTTAAATTGAATTGATAATTATTGTTGATAATTATTGTTAATAAGTTTGATTTGATTTGATAATTTTCTTTATTTAAATATTAATTTGTGAATTTATTTTTAATAAACTAAAAAATCTACTTTCTATTTAATAATGAATATGTATTTATATATATCTTAAATAGACAAGTTGTTTTTAAATAAATTAGTATAGCATAATTTTAATATTTTGAAATTAGGAAATTGTGATTTATTTTTGAATTAAGTTTTTCAAAAATATTTAATAAAATAACTAAATGATTTTTTTGAAATATAAGATAAATGTTTTATTGGTTTAAAATTCATTTTGACTTAAGTTTGAATATTAAAATAAGTTACAAAAATGTTTGTGTTATTCTTTTTAAAATATTAATTTATAAAATGTGATTTGTTAATTTAGTATGAAATTTAAAATACAATTTTAAATATGAAACATGTATTCAAGTAAGTTATAACCTCTTTTATAAATTTATTTTAATTGTTTAAAAGTATCTTTGACAAATGATTTATTTGTATATTGTTTTATTTATAAGAACACTTTGCTTTATTCTTTAGAAATTAATTATATACATAACTAGGTGTTAATGGAACTAATTAATTAAGTTTAATTTTCTTTAACACTTTAATTAAAATAACAAATCATTTATAAAGACATGTGTAAGTAATTTAGGACATGAGTTAACATGTGTTAAGTATTTAAGCAAGATATTTACAAGTGTTAACATTTTAGCCATGTGTCAAAATTTTAGTTTTAATTTTCCTTTAATTTTAATTTAAATCAACATATTGTTATTTAAACTTGCATGTTTTCTTTTCCCTTTCTTTTCTCATTTTTCATTTCATAAACTAAGAGAAAATTTCCAACTAAAAATCTAATCAAAACTCTTCATTCCTCAAATCTGAAAATCATGATAACCTATTCAATTTCCCGTAAAATCAATTGCATTCCTCAAATATGCAAAGTTCATCTCCTCAAAATTTCAAAATCAAATACTTTAAAAACCTAGGTGATTAGAATCTGGAAATGCAACACCTGCATTTTGTTTTCTTCAATCTACAACCTGGGGAATTTGCATCTGCAACCATGAAGCAAGCAAAGTCTGCATTCATGAATTTTCAAATCTGGAAGCATTTTTAAAAACAAGTTTAAAGGCATTAAAACATTTGCAAAGTTCAAGCAAGATTTTAAAGGGAAATTTGGAAGCTTTCAAAATCAGGGTTCTGTCTGCATTTTATTTCACGTGAGTAACACCCAATTTAAAAATAAATTAAGTAGGGATTGAATGCTAGTTTATCTGATAAGTTTAATTTTGTATATGCCTTTGAAATTGCCTGTGTAAATATGAGTGTGAGGCATGTTTGATTTCCCAAGGTTCTGACTGTTACAATTTAAGTTCAAAATTGATAAATAATTTTTTTCCCTTGATCTGGTTGCTATTATGTTTTATCATTGAATGAAATTTGTTTATTTCATGACAAAATAAATTTTAAAAGTTTTTTTTAGCTGTATTGTTTTTGTGTTGTCTGGAACATAAACAACACAACTAAATTCTGTAAAAATGGAAAATTTAAAGTATCATAAATCAATGTTTCAGGATTAGGAATCAAAACTACTTCCAAAATTCTGATTTTTAAAAGAAGAATTTAAATTTTTAATACCTTATACTGAAAGCAGTTTAAACCTTTCTGTATTTTATAATTTGAGTGAACTCTGTTGATTTTGATGATCGTTTGGGTTGAAATTTCTTTTAGTGATAGTGTAATGATCAGTGATATTGGGAAATTTTTTAGTTTGAATTGAAATTCATTTGTGATGTTGTAATTTGGGATTTTTAGTTATGAACCCTAGTTTTACTGGGTTTAAGAATTTGAGTACTTCGGCTTCAACTATGGATCGAGTTGTAAGATCTTTAGGGTATTGCTAGATGAGAGGTTGATGAAGTTGTTGGCGGAGATTCAAAGGTGATAGTGGCCGGAGATGGGAGGACTCGTCATTGACAGGTCAAGCATTGAAAGGGGGAAAGATGTTCCAGGTTTTGGAATTTGGGTCTCGAACTCGAATTCGAGCATGTGTTGTAGAAGTTGGTGTTGAGTTGGCCTGAGGGGAGGATTGTTGACCGTGGGATGGTCGTGTGTTTGGCCAGTGATGGCCGGAGTTGATGAATTGGTGCATAGTGATGTGGTGTGCATGTTGGTGATGAAGTGGGTTACAGTTTGATACCTCGGGATGGTCTCGGGTAAATGGGAGTGGTTACTCAAAGCAAGGGAGGGTATGACTCGAGGCATGTTTGGGATTTCTCGAGTAAAAGTTTGGTTTCAGGTTTCTCTAATAAACAGAACCTGTTTTCCAGTTTTTTTTTAAAAAAAATTTAAGACAAAGGTTTTGATGCAAACTAAAATTTAAACCTAAGATTTAAAAAAACTGAATTTAGATTTGAATTCAATCAGTCAAACCTTAGGTTTTGAAATAAATTTAAATTTTGAAAATTTTAGTTGGTCTTAAGCAAAACCAGAAAACCTGTTACAGTTTTAATTTTTGAAGAAGAGTTTAAAATGCAAACAAAAATCTGAAACTAAGCTCGAACCTAAAATTTGAATTTGAATTCAATAAGTTTAAATTTTGGATCTTTGAAATAAAATTTGAAACTCTTTTAAACTCAAGTTGATTTTAAACCAAAACAGAAACTGTTTTCTGTTTTTAAATTTTAAAAGTAAAGTTGAAATGTAAGTTAAAGTTCAAACTGAGATTTTTAAACCTGAAATTTGAATATGTAATCAATAGTTTAATTCTTGGATTTTGAAACATTTTTGAATTAAAAAATTTAAGATGTTTAAACCAAAACAGGAAACTGTTTTTCTGTTTAAATTTAAAAGTAATTTTTAAAATGTAACTGAAAATTTAAACAAGTTTAAATCTGGAAACTGAAATATGAAATTCAAGTAGATGAATCTGAGTTTGAATTCAATTTAAATCTGGGAATTTAAATTTAGATTTTAGACTATTTAAAGTATAAAGGAACGTTGGTTTTGAATTTAAAACTATGAGTTTTAATTTATGAATAAGGTTTAAAATGAGTTTAAATTCTGTTTTAAAACCTCAGTATTTATTTTAATGATAGTTTTTAAATTTAAATTTGTTTTAACTATTTTAGAAAAGGTTAAATAATTTGAAAATGAAGATGGAGATGTAAGTAAAGTTTTAATTTTTAAGTTTGAATCTGGAATGAAAATTTAAATTGTGTTCAGTTTAAAATTTTAAAAAGAAATTTTTAAATTGAATTTATTTGGAAACAAATTGTTTAAAAATACTTTATATAAGAAGAATGTTTCTTAATTTAGAACTTAATAAATTGGTTTCATTTAAATTATTGAATTAATTTAAATGGAATATTAATTATTTAATTAATGAATAACGTGGATGTTTAATTAAGTAATTAATAATTTTTAAGTTAATTAATTTGATTTGAGATTAATTAATTAAGGTTAATTAATCTATAATTAAGGATGGTTAATTAAATTTTAATTAATGATTAAGATTTATTTAATCAAGTGATTAATGATTAATTAAGATCTTAATTAACACTTAATTTTAGAGATTAATTAAATTGTAATTAAATGTTAATTAATTGATAATTAATAATGATTTGTATAAGTTAACTCTTAATTAAGTAATTAAGAAATGTTAATGGAGGTCATTAACTTAAGATTATTTAACAATTAATTAAGGTGATTAATTTTGATAATTAATTAAATTAATTAATTAATAATAATCAATTATTTAGGTTTAATTACTTAATGAAAGTAATTAATGAATTAATTACTTAGTGTAATTAATATGATTAATGTGATTAGTTTAGATTAATTAAGTTTAATTAATTTAAACAATTGTGGATTGATGAATAATTACTTTATGTAATTAATGAAATTGTAATTACTCAGGGAAGTAATTAATTAAATAATTACTGGATGTAATTAAAGATATTAATTATGGAAGTAATTTAAATTACTTTGAAATTAATCAAGGGATTAATTTAGATAATTAATTAAGAGTAATTAATTTATGGAATGAGGAATTAAGGGAAGTTAATTACTGAATGGTTATTAATCAAGAGTGATTAATATATGTGTGGTTTAAATTGAAGATTAATTACTTATGTAATTAATTTATATAGAGATTTATTAAATGTAATTAGAAATCATTAATAAATTAATTAATGATGTAATTTAGAATTGATTAATTAAGAAACAATCAATAAATGAAGTAGTTAATTAACAAAGGATTAATGTAATTAAATTTAGTTAATTAATTACTTAAGTAATTAAAAGTTAATTATTGTAAGTGTTAAGTATAATTAACTTGTGTAATTAATTTATAAGCTAATTACTTATTGTAATTAGGAAATATTAGTTAGAAATGATTAATTGAATTGAATAATGAGATGTGATTATTTAACTGATTTGTAATCAATTAATGGTTAAGTTAAGCAGGATTTAATGATGAAGCAATTAATTTAATTCATTTTAAACTAATTAGAGATTAAGTAATTAATTTAATTCATTTTAAATTAATTATAAATGGTGTGATCATTAGATCATTGCTTATGTTTGATGATTGGTATTAATTGCCATGTATGGTTTGTAATCTCAGTTATGAGATGAGTAATGTTATGTGATATGGATGTATTTGTAACAACCCGCATATTTATCGATTTTATATTTAAATATTTTATTTAAATATTTTATCGTTCGTCGGATTTTGGACTGAAAACCTACTTTTTGCATACGGTCGAATTAGGACTCGAGACCACCTCCATTGAGTTCAAAATGCCGTTTGCGACCTTTTTGAGTATAAGCTTCGATATGTTTGGAGAAAGTTGATTTTTGCTACCTTTTCCCGCTTAGGGCTTTGGTTGGGCTGAGCCAATTAGTCACTTAACTCAGTTCCAACACTCTCCTCTTCATTCACTTCTCTTCTATTTTCCTAACACTCAAGCTCAAGCAAAAATGGAGGAAGAGAATGGGAAATAGAAATTCCTAAGCCCTAGCTTGCTTTGCAAATCCATCTCCTTGCTCCAAAGTTCATGAGAACCCATTGGTAAGCTTCCTCTTCTTCTTCTCCAACTCATTCTCTCTTTGAATTTCAGAAATTTCCTAAACCTAACTTAGGAAATGTTCTTCTTTTTAGCTTAGATTCAAGCTTCTAGAGTTGGATTTGAAGAGTGGTTGATTCCCCTTTGCTTTCAAGCTTCATCTTCATAAATTTTAGTGCAAAGGTGAGATTTTTATCTCACATCTATGACTATAATTATCTTTGGTTGTTGGGTATGAATTCCTAACACTTATTCATGTGCATTTGCTCTTGATTTGGATTGGTTTTGTGAATATTCCAATTTTTGGGTTTTTAAACCAAATTTGTGTGAAAATCCTTTTATGGATGTTTGATCATGCTTTTGGTGATGCATCGAGGAGCATATAGGGCCGGGTCGCCGATTGGCATAAACCCTTAGAGCCAATGTTCGTCCGGTTGCATTTTGGAAGAGTTTGCTCTTCATTTGAATAAGGCTGAAAACAGCCCAGACATGATTCAGTCGACTGAAAACTCTGTTCAGTCGACTGAACCTGAAACCCGAGAGTTTCCAGGCATGATTCAGTCGACTGAAAAACTCTGCACAGTCGACTGAAACTGGAAACAGAAAGTTTCCTGAACCTGGAAAATTTCCAGGTACAGGTTCAGTCGACTGAAAATTCTGTTCAGTCGACTGAACCTGCTGTTTGAGTCCAATTTGCCTTTTTGGATTGAAATTCCAATTTAAATCGATTCGTGATAATCCTATTTGTTGTTATCATCTATTATGACTTTGATGACTCTTTTTAGGGATTTTTGAATATCCATTTCGATGGACCCTTTATCGATTTCGTTGGATTTTATTCACGTCTTCGTATGTGAATTTTTGTGATTGATTGTTCTTACAATCTTCTTCGTGATTTGTCACTTTAAAAATATAAAGGTTTTCTATACTAGTAGTAAATATCAAAACTCTTTCCTCAAACGATTTCAATACTATTTTAATACCAAATTCGTTTATAAAACCGTTTTCCAATCTATTAGTATATACAAACCTTTACCTCACTCGTATGAGAAATCTAATTAAACGGCTTATAAAACAAGTGGTATGAAACGCTTGCGTTTACTTTGTCGGTTAATTCTTGGACTTGTTCGATTGAACCTCCTGTGACAATTTTCTAGTAGAGATTTACAGTTTGTTCGTAAATATTTAAGTTAAGCAAGTGGTTATGGGACATGAAGCTAAACTCATATATTTACTAGCTTAGTGTAATCGACACTTCTCGCTGATCATGACGATCATCTTTGTGATTTAGACTAGCAATGTGCGATGTCTCTTTGTCTGCGAGGGAGACTAAACCCCGCTTTGTGGAGTTTCGACTCAATTTGTGATGGGGTAGCAACCCATGGTCTTCGGGCCGTTTGTGGAGCTTCGGCTCAATTTGTGATGGTTAGCGACCATGGAATTAGCGTTCCGTTTGTGATACACGTGTTGGTGAGCTTTATGCTCCCGTTTGTGATAGGCCTCCTCCCCCCCTTTTTTGTGATTTCTGGATTTCTTGTGTAGATTTCTAGAATTTGTGTTTCACCAATTTTTCGTGATTTCCATTGATAAGTCTTATCGATATTTGTGCATTGGTGAATTTGTGTGTCATTGATTTTTGTGATTTCTGGATTTCTTGTGTAGATTTCTAGAATTTGTGCTTCACCAATTTTTCATGATTTCCATTGATAAGTCTTATCGATATTTGTGCATTGGTGAATTTGTGTGTCATTGACTTTTGTGATTTCTGGATTTCTTGTGTAGTCTTCTGGAATTTGTGCGTCATTGACTTTTGCGATTGACATTGATATTATCGTCAATATTTGTGGTTTGATGAACGAAATAAAGAGTATGACACTTCTTGGATTCTTGTGTAGATTTTGTGATATTGATTAATCTCTTGTTGATTATCAACTACTTATATATCACAGCTTGGCCTTGTGATTATTATGTGTTTAGTCATAACTCTGATTCTATATCGTTTCATCTGATATCTATAGTTAGACTGATCCGTTTATTATTTTCTTATTAAATAATACTCGGGTCAGACCGAGATGTTACAGGTGCTTCTGCTTGACTTCTCTCTTGGGATTGATTTCTCTTGCTTTTGGTTAACTACTTAGATTAGTAGTTTTTGTTGTATACATTTGAGATATAGACTCCATAATGTATACTTATTCTTTTGTGTAGCTCATGTAACTATTCTTTTGTGATATTGTGGATCTTTTTAGACCACTACTTTGATGTACACTTCCAAGTGTAATATTCGTATCTATTTTCCGCCTTTGTGATATGAATTGTCTATGACTGATTTATGTTATGTTTATTTCTATATTTGTTTCCGAAGAAATTATAGCCACTGTGTAGTAGGTTTGAGTTTGTGTCGGTATGTCGGATTTCCTCTTGAGATGAAAAGTTATATTTTTATCCGGTATATCGGTACTCGCACAAAGCAATTATACAGATGGTCGCTCCTTAACAGCCTTATTCTCCGTGCTAGTTGACAGCATTCACAGTAATGTTCTTGTCTAGTGTGGGTATAGAGGTGGGGCGTCACAGCTTGGTATCAGAGCCAAACTTCGGAACAATATGGAATATTATAACAAGGATCATCGTCCTAAGTCCATCTTAGGAGTCGTGCTTTAGGATTTTATTCGGGTCTTCGTACCGTCCTATCCTATTTTCTTTTATGATTCCTTGTTTTATCTATCAAGATTGCTTGATATTTATTTTGAGAATAACTTTTTCCTCTTCTTTCTTTCTTTCTTAAAGAAGAGAAATGGTTAGACCAGGCCGCCCCAGCGCCGGTCAATCTAGTGCTACTCCCCAGGATGGAGTTTTTATGCCTGCCCAGTAGCTTTTAGATCTTGTCAAGAACGCTCAAATAGCGGGTCCCAATCAGGAGCCTACTCATCCTAGATCCGGTTTTGCACGCTTGTGCCGAGACTATACCGATTTGGGTGGAGGGCCATTCAAGGGGTCCGAGAGTGTTATAGAAATTCAAGCTTGGCTCAAATCATGCGATCGCATCTTTTCTCGCATGAATCTTATTGACCTTCATCGAGTCCAAGTGGCTTCTAGTATGCTCCAAGGAAGAGCGTTAGATTGGTATGAGCTTTTAATTTCTGAAATCGTTGAGGCAAATCTTACTTGGGAGCAATTCCGGGGAAGATTCGAATTGAAATTTGTGCCGGAGGCTGAAAAAGTAACCTTAGCCCGGCGTTTCATAGACCTTGTTCAAGGTGAATCTTCTGTGACAGACTATGTCGCATCCTTCGAATCTCTGTCCAAATACGGGGTTGAGTACATTAATACCCCATTGAAGAAAAATCAGAGATTTGTCTATGGCTTGAATAAGAATCTTAAGAAGCCATTACTCCTGAAACTTGAGGTTTCATTTGATCAGCTTATTGATATCGCTCTTCGTCTTGAAGAGGCCGATAATGAAGGTGATGCTGAAGTTGTGCGTGCCCAACAGAACTTCGACAATAACTTGAAGAGGCCTATCAAATTCAAAGGCCCCGATTCTAATAAGAAAGGAAAGCAACAAACTCAGGTAGCAAATGTTCCTACCTCTAGTCGTGGACGATGCTACAATTGTGGTTCCACAGACCACCATGTAAGGGAGTGCCCGAAACCCCTCTTTTGCCGTTATTGCAAAGGTTCGGGTCATCTTTTATCTTCGTGTCCTAAGCTTCCAAGCAAGTGAGAAGGAAAGCTGCAACTTTTGGTCAAGGTATTTTCATTCAATCCTCGATGGCATTGTTTTAATTCGTGAACTTTCTATTTGAGTTCTTTTTGATATGGGTTTCATCTCATTATTTTTATATCAAAAGAACTTGTTGATTCTTTTCTTTGAATATTTTGGGCTTATTGACTTCATTGAGAACTGCGAATCCGGATGGTAGATCCGCAACACTCAATTTGCTTTTGTTTAGATGTCGAGATTGTTTTATGTGACTTTTCTTTCCGAGCCGATATTTTTGCTTTGGCTTTGGAATTGACCTTTCTGTAAGGATTGGCTTAATCATTGTGAAGCCCATATCCTATTTTTCCGAGTGGATTATTCATCTTCGACATTTTCAATCTGTTAAGCAGATTTCTATTTTTCCTTTGTGATTTTGATTCCAATTTGGTGGAATCATTTTATTCCTTAAGCCCACTTATAAGGAAAGTGTTATTTCTCTCATTCATGTAGTTAGAGAAATTTTCCGGTATTTTTGAGCTTGTCTTAGGATTATCACCTAAGTAATCTTTTGTGTGATACTAAGGTCTTTTTAGTTTGACTTTACCACCGGTTTTCGTTTGCTACGACTTGCGGAAGTACCGCATTTCGCACTCGTTATGATTCTTATGAATGACTTATTTTGTCATTCAATTTGTCCAGCTTATTTCATCCATTTTATAAATCGAATATTCTATGAATATTTCGATGATACCATTCTTGTATTTATTGATTTTGGATGAAAATAGTAATTTAAAATTTTGCAAATCTTTTTCATAAGATTTATTTATAAGTAAAACTGGATTTTGTTCTTGAAACGAACAAAGAATATTCTTAAAACTTTTGAAGAGATTTATTTATCCTATAAAAGATAATTTTGTGATTGTATTGCCCGTTGAATGCTTTAAGAATTTTGGTCGATGCGCTTGATCAACGTTATCGATAGGAATTTCCTAAACGCTTTGATGTGACAATCAGACACGATATATTGACTTGTAAAATGTAAATTCTTCTAGAAATATTTTTACATCGAAATAATTTTGATTTTTGAAAGTTCTAACTTTTCGGGGGAGAGAATTATTTAAAAGAAGTTCTTTCTTTTCGATACTCTTATTCTTTCTTGTGATTCCTGAAGGGGAACCAAGACTTTGCTATTTGTACCGATACTAGTCGTATTGGTTTGGATGCCATTCTCTTTCCATAGAGAACGTGCTATCACTTGTGCTTCTAAATCATTATAGTTTATCGAGACTAGATATGCCACTTATGATCTAGTGCTCTCGGCTATTGTTTTTACTTTTGGAATTTGGCATCATCATATTTGGATGAGAAATTTGTTCTCTACCTCGATCATAAATCTTTGGAATATTTATGTTCTCTTAAGGAACTGCATGTTGACTCGAGTTCCTAGCTTCCTATGATCTTGATATTCTTTTTATTCCCGAAGGGAAATCGTATTGCCAATTCATTTAGTCGTAAGCAACAAGGGGTTGTTTCTTTGTTGATGACCGAATGAAATTATCTTTTTATCAAGTTCATCGGGTGTTTTGATGTACTTCGTTTTATTGAGTTTCATCTCATTTCTTTTATGAACTTGCGTCTGATGTTCTTTTATTGTGTTCGGTTCATTGGACGTACCGTTTTTGTACTACGTCTGTGTTCCGAAATCATTCGGGCTTCGGTTCATTGGACGTACCGTTTTTGTACTGCGTCGGTGTTCCGAATTATTTGCTTTCGATTCATCGGATGTACCGTTTGTACTACATCGATGTCTTTGCTTTTTGGATACATTGGATGTACCGTGTGTACTACATCAGTGTCTTTGATTCATCGGATGTACCGTTTGTACTACATCTATGTCTTTGCTTTTGATTCATCGGATGTACCGTTTGTACTACATCGATGTCTTTGCTTTTTGGATACATTGGATGTACCGTTTGTACTACATCAGTGTCTTTGATTCATCGGATGTACCGTTTGTACTACATCGATGTCTTTGCTTTTGATTCATCGGATGTACCGTTTGTACTACATCGATGTCTTTGCTTTTTGGATACATTGGATGTACCGTTTGTACTACATCAGTGTCTTTGATTCATCGGATGTACCGTTTGTACTACATCGATGTCTTTGCTTTTGATTCATTGGATGTACCGTTTGTACTACATCGATGTCTTTGCTTTTGATTCATCGGATGTACCGTTTGTACTACATCGATGTCTTTGATTTTTGGATACATTGGATGTACCGTTTGTACTACATCAGTGTCTTTGATTCATCGGATGTACCGTTTGTACTACATCGATGTCTTTGCTTTTGATTCATCGGATGTACCGTTTGTACTACATCGATGTCTTTGCTTTTGATTCATCGGATGTACCGTTTGTACTACATCGATGTCTTTGCTTTTTGGATACATTGGATGTACCGTTTGTACTACATCAGTGTCTTTGATTCATCGGATGTACCGTTTGTACTACATCGATGTCTTTGCTTTTGATTCATCGGATGTACCGTTTGTACTACATCGATGTCTTTGCTTTTTGGATACATTGGATGTACCGTTTGTACTACATCGATGTCTTTGCTTTTTGGATACATTGGATGTACCGTTTGTACTACATCAGTGTCTTTGATTCATCGGATGTACCGTTTGTACTACATCGATGTCTTTGCTTTTTGGATACATTGGATATACCGTTTGTACTACATCGATGTCTTTGATTTTTGATTCATTGGATGTACCGTTTGTGCTACATCGATGTCTTTGCTTTTGATTCATCGGATGTACCGTTTGTACTACATCGATGTCTTTGCTTTTGATTCATCGGATGTACCGTTTGTACTACATCGATGTCTTTGCTTTTGATTCATCGGATGTACCGTTTGTACTACATCGATGTCTATTCATCGGATGTACCGTTTGTACTACATCGATGTCTTTGCTTTCGATTCATCGGATGTACCGTTTGTACTACATCGATGTCTTTGCTTTCGATTCATCGGATGTACCGTTGTACTACATCGATGTCTTTGCTATTTGATTCATCGGATGTACCGTTTGTACTACATCGATGTCTTTGCTATTTGATTCATCTGATGTACCATTTGTACTACATCGATGTCTTTGCTTGGATTCATTGGGCGTACCGTTTTTGTACTACGCTGATGTCCCAAATTGTTTGAGTTTCTAGTTTTTCGGGCGTACCGTTTTGGTACTACGCCGTTGCACCGGCTCAATTTTCTGCTAATCTTGACGTTCCCCACGTCTTTTATCTACGGGAATGCCTTAAGGATTTCGGTTTTTATTCTTGAGCCCAGTGTTATTGTGGAAATTGAAGTTTCACCAGATTTCTTGCTAACTCTTTTGTGCACTTAGGGTGAACTTCCTATTTCAAATTTTCTTTTGTGTTAATATGCTTCTATGGTTGTTACTTCTTATATTTCCTTCTTACTTATTGCGAGGACGAAATTTCTTTAAGGAGGGGAGTCTGTAACAACCCGCATATTTATCGATTTTATATTTAAATATTTTATCGTTCGTCGGATTTTGGACTGAAAACCTACTTTTTGCATACGGTCGAATTAGGACTCGAGACCACCTCCATTGAGTTCAAAATGCCGTTTGCGACCTTTTTGAGTATAAGCTTCGATATGTTTGGAGAAAGTTGATTTTTGCTACCTTTTCCCGCTTAGGGCTTTGGTTGGGCTGAGCCAATTAGTCACTTAACTCAGTTCCAACACTCTCCTCTTCATTCACTTCTCTTCTATTTTCCTAACACTCAAGCTCAAGCAAAAATGGAGGAAGAGAATGGGAAATAGAAATTCCTAAGCCCTAGCTTGCTTTGCAAATCCATCTCCTTGCTCCAAAGTTCATGAGAACCCATTGGTAAGCGTCCTCTTCTTCTTCTCCAACTCATTCTCTCTTTGAATTTCAGAAATTTCCTAAACCTAACTTAGAAAATATTCTTCTTTTTAGCTTAGATTCAAGCTTCTAGAGTTGGATTTGAAGAGTGGTTGATTCCCCTTTGCTTTCAAGCTTCATCTTCATAAATTTTAGTGCAAAGGTGAGATTTTTATCTCACATCTATGACTATAATTATCTTTGGTTGTTGGGTATGAATTCCTAACACTTATTCATGTGCATTTGCTCTTGATTTGGATTGGTTTTGTGAATATTCCAATTTTTGGGTTTTTAAACCAAATTTGTGTGAAAATCCTTTTATGGATGTTTGATCATGCTTTTGGTGATGCATCGAGGAGCATATAAGGCCGGGTCGCCGATTGGCATAAACCCTTAGAGCCAATGTTCGTCCGGTTGCATTTTGGAAGAGTTTGCTCTTCATTTGAATAAGGCTGAAAACAGCCCAGGCATGATTCAGTCGACTGAAAACTCTGTTCAGTCGACTGAACCTGAAACCCAAGAGTTTCCAGGCATGATTCAGTCGACTGAAAAACTCTGCACAGTCGACTGAAACTGGAAACAGAAAGTTTCCTGAACCTGGAAAATTTCCAGGTACAGGGTCAGTCGACTGAAAACTCTGTTCAGTCGACTGAACCTGCTGTTTGAGTCCATTTTGCCCTTATGGATTGAAATTCCAATTTAAATCGATTCGTAATAATCCTATTTGTTGTTATCATCTATTATGACTTTGATGACTCTTTTTAGGGATTTTTGAATATCCATTTCGATGGACCCTTTATCGATTTCGTTGGATTTTATTCTCGTCTTCGTATGTGAATTTTTGTGATTGATTGTTCTTACAATCTTCTTCGTGATTTGTCACTTTAAAAATATAAAGGTTTTCTATACTAGTAGTAAATATCAAAACTCTTTCCTCAAACGATTTCAATACTATTTTAATACCAAATTCGTTTATAAAACCGTTTTCCAATCTATTAGTATATACAAACCTTTACCTCACTCGTATGAGAAATCTAATTAAACGGCTTAGTAAAACAAGTGGTATGAAACGCTTGCGTTTACTTTGTCGGTTAATTCTTGGACTTGTTCGATTGAACCTCTTGTGACAATTTTCTAGTGGAGATTTACAGTTTGTTCGTAAATATTTAAGTTAAGCAAGTGGTTATGGGACATGAAGCTAAACTCATATATTTACTAGCTTAGTGTAATCGACACTTCTCGCTGATCATGACGATCATCTTTGTGATTTAGACTAGCAATGTGCGATGTCTCTTTGTCTGCGAGGGAGACTAAACCCCGTTTTGTGGAGTTTCGACTCAATTTGTGATGGGGTAGCAACCCGTGGTCTTCGGGCCGTTTGTGGAGCTTCGGCTCAATTTGTGATGGTTAGCGACCATGGAATTAGCGTTCCGTTTGTGATACACGTGTTGGTGAGCTTTATGCTCTCGTTTGTGATAGGCCTCCTCCCCCCCCTTTTTTGTGATTTCTGGATTTCTTGTGTAGATTTCTAGAATTTGTGTTTCACCAATTTTTCGTGATTTCCATTGATAAGTCTTATCGATATTTGTGCATTGGTGAATTTGTGTGTCATTGATTTTTGTGATTTCTGGATTTCTTGTGTAGATTTCTAGAATTTGTGCTTCACCAATTTTTCATGATTTCCATTGATAAGTCTTATCGATATTTGTGCATTGGTGAATTTGTGTGTCATTGACTTTTTTGATTTCTGGATTTCTTGTGTAGTCTTCTGGAATTTGTGCGTCATTGACTTTTGCGATTGACATTGATATTATCGTCAATATTTGTGGTTTGATGAACGAAATAAAGAGTATGACACTTCTTGGATTCTTGTGTAGATTTTGTGATATTGATTAATCTCTTGTTGATTATCAACTACTTATATATCACAGCTTGGCCTTGTGATTATTATGTGTTTAATCATAACTCTGATTCTATATCGTTTCATCTGATATCTATAGTTAGACTGATCCGTTTATTATTTTCTTATTAAATAATACTCGGGTCAGACCGAGATGTTACAGGTGCTTCTGCTTGACTTCTCTCTTGGGATTGATTTCTCTTGCTTTTGTTTAACTACTTAGATTAGTAGTTTTTGTTGTATACATTTGAGATATAGACTCCATAATGTATACTTATTCTTTTGTGTAGCTCATGTAACTATTCTTTTGTGATATTGTGGATCTTTTTAGACCACTACTCTGATGTACACTTCCAAGTGTAATATTCATATCTATTTTCCGCCTTTGTGATATGAATTGTCTATGACTGATTTATGTTATGTTTATTTCTATATTTGTTTCCGAAGAAATTATAGCCACTGTGTAGTAGCTTTGAGTTTGTGTCGGTATGTCGGATTTCCTCTTGAGATGAAAAGTTATATTTTTATCCGATATATCGGTACTCGCACAAAGCAATTATACAGATGGTCGCTCCTCAATAGCCTTATTCTCCGTGCTAGTTGACAGCATTCACAGTAATGTTCTTGTCTAGTGTGGGTATAGAGGTGGGGCGTCACAGTATTGGTTGCTTTTGGATGATAATATAGATTATCTGATTATGATATGAATTATCTATCGGTAATGACAATGTTGATTATCTATTGTGTTGTGAATTATCTATCTGTATGTATATAGATAATGAATTGAAATTGTTTTAAACTCTAAAACAACTTGGCCTTAAAAGACACGTTTTGGATTTCGATGAGACCGGGATCGGGTTTCCATATTTAGATATCCGAAAACCACATCGATCCAAATTAACGTTAGGTCGTGAATCTGAAGTGATGATGAAGATTCAGAGTGCAAGGGTTATTGTCGTTGACTCTGAGGGTGATTCCAAAATGAGTGTAACGAGATAATGCCTTCGGTTTCATTCGAACCCGGAACGAACTTGTATGGATTGAATGCTTTCAGAACATCGTTAGGTGGACGATGAGTATTCTAAGTGACATGTCCTATTATGGTAATCGTAGCCTCAAGCCTCAACAACCGGGAATGGCTAAAACAGGGGAGGTGCAACAAGGCTTCGTGGGTAGCCCCCACTTGAGAGCGAGATTTACCGCTGTCTAGATGTCCCTTTATTTCGGCTTAGTGGTGCGGTTGCTGATCACAACTGCGGGGTGGTCTTGTTCGACACTGTTCAGTAAGGAATGGTTCCAGCTTTGTGTTGCAGGGGAGCGGGCGTACTCCTCGGTATGGTGATCTAGGCCACGTACTGTGACGGGCGGTACCTCAGTAGCCCAGCCATTGATGGAATCCAAAATCCAATAAGTGCCGTACGTATTAGTTGTGCCCAACTATATTGGAACGTGAGATGTAAGCATTCCAGCTATTTCTATATTTTACTTGAAACCTAGACACTATTATAATATCACTGGATTTCCTATCAAATGATTTGGTTAGCGTAAGGTAAAAACTTTTCCATGTTTATGTGTGGGAAGTGTTACATGATACCTTTTCTTTTCAAAGGTTTTTCAAAGTTAAGCAACTTTAACCTATTACTCACATCAGACCCATGTCTGACCCGGAGTTATTTCTGTTTTTCTTTAACTCTTGGGTACTCAAATTTTTATGGGTAGCCAAGGGGTTTAGGTTAGCTTTGACGAATTGTGGAGGAGCATATGGAGCAGGAGGCTTCTGCGTATAGTTATATAGTTTTCCTCTGTGTTGGTATCTCTGAGTATCTTCTGTGTGTATTGAGTTGTAATAACTAGACAGGTGTTTATAACTGTCTAGTATGTGCTGTATTGTCTGTGTAACTCTGATATTTGTTATATATTATGTAATACTTATGTTATTAATATAATTTATTCGTTCCGCTGTTGAGATTCTAGTGTTGTTTCTTCTTTCTCTTCTTTCTCTTCTTTCTTTTCTCTTTTCTATCCCTTTCTTTCTTAAGGATGATACGACTTTTTGTGAAGAAAAAGTCGGGTCGTCTCAGTTTATATCATGACAACTCTCAGGAGTCAGGTGCTTTTTGGGAAAGACTTACAGGAAAGTTGGAACATTCTGAAGGTGTGAAGTCGATATATAGGATTGTATACTTGTTGATGATGTAGTACATGGCAGACTTGCTATTTTGTATGCGAGACATATGATATCAGACATTGTATATAGAAATCCATATTCAATGGAGTTAGTGTATTCTGACACTCTGTTGTGGCTCTCGATGGGTCTCTTTGGTATCTAAAGGAAATTTGGCTCGTGTATCAGTTATAGGTACTCGTATTTTGGTTTTAGGTATGGCGATCCTATGTTAGTAACATTATTGTATCGTCATATTTGTTTTGCATTTTAGATGCTTTGATAGGGATAGGGAGATCTATGACACCATTGCTTATGAAGTGTAGTATTACGCTTGTGTTCGTTTTTCATATTCAGTAGCATAGATTGTTATAGTATGAACTATTTTAATAAGAGAACCACTATCATGTGTCATCCTAACTTATTGGTGTATGGATATAGTAGCGCGATCTATGCTTAGTATTACCTATTGGTTCTTTTTCACATTTATTAGATGTACATAGGTTGCATGTATATACAATACATAGAGATAGTCCCCCTCACACCAGGTCCTATGTCTGATCCATTTTTTGTCTTTGTCTATTTATGTCATGATAACTCTCGGGTACTCGACTGAATAGTTTAGGAGTCAGGCGCTTTGGAGACAGGCTTATATGACACACGAAACATTATAGAGATGTGAAGTCGATATATTGGATATGTATACTTGATGATGTAGTACATGGCGGACATATTATTTATATGCACGACTTGTAGTATCAGACATTGTATTTAGAACTCCATATTGAATGGAGTTGATGTATTCTGACTCTCTGTATTGATATTTATTTATTGGTTGATTCCGCTGGTGCTTCTCTTATTCATTGTTTATCTGGTTATATTCATGCATATTTTGTATATTATATGTTATTATTTCGCTGTAAGATTGTATCGATATGCCTTGGTATTATATTTAGTTTTAAATTTTTACCCGAAAGACTATCTTTTATGGTATCCAGGAGTTAGACGTTGTCATTCAACGTTGATTCAATGTATCGTGAGGTTCATAGCTATATTCTTACGAGGTTCATAGACAGACTGTTTGTTTATGTTAGGACCAAGCCCCGTCTAAGTTGCCGGTTAAAATCCATAAAGGATTAGGAGGATGATAGTGTTTGTAGTGTTTGAGCCGAAATTGGTCACAAACCCCAAAAGCCGCGAAAGCACCAATGATTACACACAGATCCTCAATATTCACGCACAGATCTCAGATCCATATTAAGTAGAGAAAAAAATGAAGAAATAAAAAAATTAAAATGTAAGAAAGCAAGAAAGAACATAAGGTTTATAGTGGTTCAGCAATCCGACCTATGTCCACTATGAGTCAATCCTTTTTATTCCTTTTATGCTGCAATTACAATTACAAGCCTTTAGTATCGATCACAAAAATGACAGAGCTTCCACGTTTTTAAAAGGAGAATATCCTTTTTTAGTTGCCACAGGACTCCTATTTGTAGATGTTGATCCGAAAATATCCGCTCCCAAAACTTGGAATACCTCTTCTCTTTCGCAAGTGGGCCCATGGGACAGATCCAGAGCGATTTGGGATCGATTTGTGTTCAATTTGTATCGATCCAACAGTGGTCCAATCGAGCCGAGATTGATCATGGAGGTTCTTGAGTGCATCAGGAAGCTCCACTGAAAATTTCATAGCATTTGGACATGTAGATTTTGAGTTATGACCGGTGCAAGTTTGTGTTTATAAGTTGGTTGTCGCATTCATATCAATCCAAAGCTCCGCATTCTCCTCTCTTCGCATCGATGTAGTTCGCATGATGACGTGACTCAAAAACCCAGGGAAGATCCATTTTGTATGCCGAGTTGAATGCTTCTCTCGCCTGACCATGCTCTTCGTATCCATCCTGTATAATTCCTCTCGTGTCGATGCCGGCATGCACTCTTCGTATCGATTAACTGGTGTCGGCTTCGCATCGACTGAAAATGATAGTTTCGTATCGATCATCTGGGTGATCGATACGAAATATACATCCACACGATCGATACGGAGTAGATAGCTGTGGGCTGCTTCGCATCGATGGGAAAGGTTGGGTTTCGTATCGATGATTTGGTCGATCGATATGAAACATATCATATATTAACATGCATATATCAATACGAAGTGAACGACCTTAATCGGTCTGAGAGATGCAGTCGTCCAATCGATACGAAGAGGACGAGTGAAAACCTGATGGACATGATGGAGTTGACGGATAGGAATAAGACTTCCGTTTATGGATATGAACAAGGCCAACCCTAATGGATACGAAGTGATGTTACTTGGATCGATATGAACGTGATGGATATGAAGAAGGCCACCTCGGATTGATACGAATATGACGGATACGGATGAGAATGTTGTTTAATTTGCATCGATCATATATGGAGCATACGAACGCTGATTGATTTGAAATTTGAAACGTAGCCTTTCCTAGCCTAGCTCATCATTCGCAATCAATCCCGTCTTGATTGAAGCTCGGTCAAATTTTTACGATATCTATCATAGCCTTTTTTCTAATCGATCTCTAATACCGGTTTCCATCCTTTTTAGCCTATTTGTTGATAACCCGACCTTGACCAAAAGGCGGGATAACAGGTAGTAAGGCTTTTGAGGTGGTGAGTCCACGTTCTCATGACAGTGGTGCCATCGCCTCAGACTAGAATGAAGCCCATTCTTCTAGGCAGAAAGACCTCGATTCTTTATCCAAACTTGATGTTAAGGAGTCAATGAACAAAACTTTTGGCTCAAAGGATCAAAATGAGTTTGTCCAAAGGGACATCATGATCTATGACTATTTATAGGCCTCGAACTAGGGATCTCTTATGGGGACTCTGCCTAATAGCAAAGATCCAATGATGGTTGGAGACACTCAAGAACCCTAAGGGCTTGTTTAAATGCCATGCACTCTTCACACACACAAAAACCTCCTTTCCTATGTTACATTATGTTGATCCAAAAAGTGGCACGCAAAATAAATTGAAATATAGAGATACAACAATAAAATTGTAACAACCCGGAAAATTTTAACAATTTTAATTGATTCTATAACGTATTTAATTGAATATTTGTGAAATCTTATAATAATTGAATTTTTAAATAAAATGTTTATATATTTAGAATACGTATATTTAAATATAGCAGATTGTAAATTTTCAAATAATTTTATGGAAGTTTATTTAATTGAGAAAACGTCCTGTCCAATTCAAGCTATTAATTGCTTTAATTGATTTCTGAATCAGTGCGTAACGGTTTCTTTTTACTACCGTTAAAGATTTCTATTGCTTAATACTTTTCCAATCCAGGTAGACTTTTCCATTCGTAACCATTAATAAATTTGAGATCATCGACCTTGCTTTTACTATTCCTTGTAGTTTCGTGCACTGACTTTACCTTTCCCACTACCCATAATTTTCTCTATACGTTTCTTTTGCAATTGAAGCGTATATTTATATTTATGGTGGTGCGTTTATTTTGGTCTCTCTTTATTTTTGTTTTTAACGCTTAAAGAATCTCAAATCATCAAGCTAGTAGCATCCGTTCCTTCCCTCGCTTTCATAAGGCCTATAATATATAAACCACTTGCTTATAGATCCGAACACAACTTTGTCATCAAATTTAATGTGCCTTCCTCTCCCTATTATTTCGGTTCCAACCTTCCTAGTAAATGGCTTTAATAAATTTTGGCTAAATCATAGCTACGGACTTTTCAAATTTCTTTCATTTTATATTTATTTCCAATTCCTTCATTGCTTCAAAATTTTTGAACGTGCCTAATCATCTCAGCATGTATATATAGTGTAAGCCTACCTTTCCTTGGAAAGCTATTGCTCACAAAAATTTCCTGATTTCTTTCCTTTTATCCATTTTTATATCCTTGACTTTCAAAACTCATTATGTGTTGTACAAACAAATTTTTTTTTATTGCTTTAAGTGTATAGCTAAATCAACTATTGACCGTTACAATTACTTTTTTTTTCATTTCAATTTATTACTTAAATAACGTTTTGATGAATTAATGGACAGCTTTACGTTTCTTTTGCTTTTGAAAACTTTATATTTATAGTGTACGTTTCTTTTGCATTTCAAAAATTTGAAACATGCTGCCCCATTTAAGCCATTAATTGTTTTAATTATTTTTCTTAATCAACATATAACCGTTGCTTTTTATTATTCTAGGATTTACATCCATACTTTAATCTCTGCTGTTCCATTTATTTCATTTGAAATCTAAATTTATTTACCATTCATTTATACGCCTCTTTCTCTTCCCTCTTTTACCTCTTCGTTTCCGTGTTTCTAGGAATATATATATATATATATATATATATAGTATAGCATAGATTGCATCTTCTTTTCTCTCTGTAGGCTATTCGTTGCCCTCAAATTAATATTAAAAGAGGAGAGAGCTTTGTAAATATTATATAAAGTCATATAGCACGTTCACATATCAGATGCAGACCTACCTTTATATTTAAGAAACTAGCATTTTCTCTGTTGCCTGAAGAATGCCCTTCGCCATGTCATGTTGCTTGAATCACGCATGCATTCTTCCTTTAAAAATCGTCTGTTCTCATCTCCCCTCCATCTTTTCTTATTTCTTCCAAACCTGAGCATGAGCTCTCTCTTTTCCTTGGCCTGCTTCCTCCCCATGGCCGCATGCATTAGTTGGCAAAACATTTCCTCTCTGGTTTTTAAAAGTATGTACGCATTTTATTTGATATAAGTCTATTTTATATATTAAGAACAGTATAGATTGTGCATAAGTTTTTTTTTTATATGTTTACTGCAACTATGGGGATTTTGAATTCCCTAACAGTTGAACTTTAAAAATAATAATATATTTCATAATAGTATATATATGATAATTGTTATATTTATAAACGTGTATATAAATATTTAACTTCTGTTCATATATAAAGGTTAGTATATATTTATACTGTATTATGTATATTATTTTAAGATTTTACGGTATATAGTTTTTGACTTTTGTTAGCATATAGTTATCGTACGGCTTTTAGATACGTATGTTTTACTAACTAGTTGATAAGTTAAATATATAAATATATATATATACGCGTTTTATTTTACTATTGATAGCTTACGGTATATATGGTATAAGTTTGGCAGCCTTCTATTAATATACGTATTTTTATATGTTTTATATATTTGGTTATAACAGTTTCAAATATAATAAAATATGTTATTTTATTAGCTTTCATATGTTAGATATATAAAATAAAGTATTTCAATTTTCGTTACTGTTTTGGTATATGTATTATATAAAATTGGTGGCTACAAGTTTGATAGGTCAATTTATAATATATATATTTTTATGATTGTTTTAGTATTTTAGAGTCTACCGTACTATATTTTATTTTATTTTCAACAATTTACATAAGTTATATTTAAATGTAGGTATATATATAAATTTTCTATGGTAGTTTTACAGTATAAGTTATATCAATATTTTATAATTTCAACAGTATATGCTTTCAAAAGTTTATTTCATGTCAGCCTTAAGGTTGTTTGCACTGACTGATATACGTTGGATTTTTTTTAAGGGATGTGTATTTTGGTTTCAAGTATAGTCATATGTATAGTCATATACAAATTGGTAGAGGAAATGTTATATAGTATATATATGGTTATATTAATATAGTCGGTCTGCACACCTATGTATATATATTAACCGAGGCATGCATATTTTGTTGCATATTTTATAAACCGCGTCTGCATATGTTGGCTAGTTGTATATAAGCTCACTTATCCTATTTATCTTCCTTGATCCAATTCTGATTTGAATTCGTCTATTCCTATTATCAGCTTTTATCATTGAACCGTGTCCATCTAGCTTTGTATTGGAATTCAGATATGGATTTCATAACTCACTTCTTTTTCTCTGGCCTCGAAAGGTGAGAAATCACTCACGATTAACATTCTTTTATTTACTAAATTTGATTTCAATTGAGACGACAATTGAAATATGAGGCAGTAGTTATTTAAATTGTTATATATGCTATTATCTGTAACTATTCACTTATGGGATATGACACCATATCCTATTGTTTATATATTTATTTTGATGATATATGCCTGTTGTTATTATTATTTACATATCTGTTATCACTCTGCAAGTTCCCTGTTAGTATAGAAATCACTATGGGTTGAAATGATACATACCCGAACAGACTTTAGAATAGGAGAAAATCGTTATGGGTTGAAATGATAAACCCAAGCGATTTACATTTAATTGAATTGGGATTACGGGTTGAAATGCTATCCACCCGTATACATTTAGTGTACGGATTGAAATGATAAATATCCATAACACTTGACCATATGATAAGAAATATATACAGACATCATTGGTCCATATATATAAATATTTTGAAATTTAATTCATTGTTTTGGAAAGAAATATATGGTCTTATTAAATGTTAATCCTTAAATTTTTTTATATATAAAGGGTAATGATATATAGAGTTAATAATATTTAATTTAGTCAAAATTTGATTTAATACATAAATTATGCTAAATATTTATGTAAATTTTATTCCAAAAGTATTCTGCAATTTACTAAGATTGGGAGATAAATGTGGGTTTATCTAAATGGTATTTAAATAAGGATTTATTCAATTAAATCAATTTGAAATTTTTGAATGGGAAATTTAAGTGTATGATTTTGTAACTGTATTTTTATTTAAGTGATTTAATGAATATTTCACGTTTAAATAAATTAAATAAAATATTGAGTAAAATGTAATTTAAGGTTACTTAAATGATATTGTATCTAATGAGGGATTATTTTAAGACTAGATAATAATGAGGTTAAATCGAGATCTATATGGAACTATTAAATTGAACATTTAATTAAATATTAAAGCTTTGAACTATATTGGGATTTAAATGGTTTATTTTGAGATTCGGATATGTATTTGAAATCAGTATAGTTGAATTTATTATTTAGAAACTAAATTGATTAAAAAGTTAGTTTGAAACGTTGAATACTTAAAGTTTTGAAATATATTGAATATAAAGGGTATTTTGTGATTTCAAATCCGAATTTGAGATCGATAAAATTGAAGTGGTTATTTTAGAAATTGAGTTGAATTTAAATTAATAAATTGAGATTGAAATAGATTTAAATGGGGTGGTCGGGTTGATGTTAAACGATTTGTTAAGTTGAGGGAATTGAAATTTCTTTACTGTACAAATTATTTAATATATAAAAATACTATTTGGGAAGTATAGAGATATTTGAAGTGAAAATGATATTTGGTTTTGAAATATAAATTAAGTTGAAAAGGCTACGGTGTTATAGTGTATATTTCTATCTTTTAGATAGTTCCATGGACCCTTAGAGGATGGTTATCCCAAACATCCTCTAAGTTAATTATATTTCAGTTGATATTTCACTTGAGTTAGATTTATAGATATAAGAATGTTAATCCTGACTCGAGTGTTTTGTGTTTTGCTTTACGCTCGGGTCAGACTGAGAGATACAACATTTGAGACTCATCTTCGAAGTTGGAGCTTTGCTTGAAGATCCAGCTATGTAACAACCCGGCATTTGCGTCGATTAATAATCGACTTTTAAATGATTAATATTGACACAAATTTCCATTTGAAGTTTTAAATTTTGAATTTTTAAATTTCTTTTATAAATTGTTAAAAGAAATTTCGGGCTTTAATATAAACTTGGCCCATATTTCTTTTGTTTGATGCTGTGAAGTTTTCGAGTTATAACCGTTCCCCTCTTCATTTCTGTTGGCTAACCCGATCCCTCTCTCTCATTTTCAATTATTCGAAACCCTAAACGAAAAGAAAAATTATGGTGGCTGCTCGTTTCGTCGCCCCTCCCCCTTTTCTCTAAAATTAGGGCTTCGTTCCAAATTGGGGTGTTCGCCTGTAGTCTTGCTCGATCCAATTCTCCTGCTCGGCTACGAATCTGCGACTCGAAAAGGTGAGTGAACTATCACTCACATCTAATTCCTGCTTAGTATTGTGTTCATGTTGTTCAACTTTGTTTCGATGTCGATGATTTTTATTTGCCTTGGTTCGATTTCTATTATCCACGGCTTTGAGTAGTCAAGTGATTCTATAGCTTGAGTACAGTGTAATGTAAATGGCAGATGATTTTGAGTATTTTCTGTTGACATCGGCTTTAACATGAATCTTATTTCTGACTTCAATTTGATTTCTGACTTCGGTCACTTGTTTTTGTGGACTTTCGGTTGGTTGAAAATGCTATGCTTCGGCCTTGATTTTGTGGTGAACCTGTTATCTACTTGTTTTTGGTTGACTTTGATATTGGCATTCATTCATTGTCACTGTCTTGTATACTTGTCGCATTTTTGAGTCCACTGGCATGTTTCACGTTCATTTGCATAGTGCAGTTGCCTTTGTGTCTGGCCATGTTGCATCTCTAGCCAAGCTTAGTACTGGTGCACAGTCCACTGCTGCCTTGAGTAGTTGTTGTCTGCATCACCATATATCAGTTATACCTGTTTTCAATTGGCTGTTACAGTCCTATCCACTGCCCTGTCCTGTTGTACATGCTTACAATTGAATTGAGTTATTCTCGAGTATGATACTTGGTCGTACTGATCATTTATGTCTAGTGTATGTGCATTTGTGGCTTTTCCACTGTGTACTTGCATGCATCCCTCTGATCATATGGTCATGTCGCCTTCAGATTGCTTGTATATATGTTTCATATTGTGCCTTGTTCTTGATCATGATATTAGCACTGTCCAGTTTACAGTTGAATGCATGTTGTATTTTGGGATACACTTGGGTTATGTATCACTTGTGTTGTTTGTTGTGTCATATATGACATTGTTTGCATTAAGTTGTAACTGTTGCCTTGAACTGTTGCCACAACGTTCATGTGCATTTTCCATTTAAGTGAAATTGAATTCGAAATGTATTATTAAACACTTGAGTTGATTATGGTAATTTTGGGCATTGTTTCATCTGACTTCGGTCTTGATACTTGTACTACCTGGTCTGGATTGTGCTTTATCTTTGTGTATGGCTATTCTTTGACCACTTCACTATCGTTTTGACATTCCTTTGTATCTTGGTTCTACGCATTGTCGTGTCACTTGTGTACTTAAGTCAGTGCTGCCCACCTGACTTTGAGCATTGCAGTTTACTAGCTGTCTTCAATCTTATGTTTTCGGTGAAGGCTTGAATCTCTGATATGTGTATGTTTATATGCATATATATGCATACATATAAATCTGCTCGTTTTGGTCATCATTCAAAGTGTTCACTGAGCCTGTACACTTGCCTTCATCTGAATTCATGATTTTTATTCCAGTGCATACTCTAGCCTGCACATTCACCTATGCTTGTATGCAGTTTGTTTGTCACCTCTGTACTGTGTATTCATGTTGAAACTGGACCATTTACTTTCTTTGATCTTTGATCCATTGTAGCATTTTTAGTTACACTAACACTTGAACTTGTAGTCTTTATGCACTTTTCTGGTTTGATGTGCATATGCTTACTTGATCCTGTAGTGTTGTACTGGGGCACTGTTGTGTCTGCACTTGTATCTCTTGTGAACTTTGTCTCTCTTTTGCCTTTTTGAACCAGTGCACTTGACCATGAGCCTGTAGTCTTCATATATGTGCATTTGGATTGATTTTCGAATTACACTTGAGTTGAATCCGGTGACTCGGGTTTGATCATGTGTTTGCTTGTGAATATTCATTGGGTACATCATCACTGTAGTGGCAAGGCAGTGCACGCAAGCGTGAACTGCAGCCACACGGTATTGAGTTTTTGGGTACGACATCACTATAGTGGCAAGGCAGTGCACGCAAGCGTGAACTGCAGCCACACGGTATGGTTTTGTGATATTCTATTTTGTTTTGATTTATTAATCTTTTGCGTAGTTCATGTGCTGTAGTGGCGAGGCAGTACACGCGTGCGTGTACTGCAGCCCTACTCATCTTAATGTTTTAATTGATATTCCAATGGTCTGAACTGTTTTGTTTATTTCAATTCAATGTTCTGAATTGCATTCTGATTTGGTTTAATTACTATCGTCTATTCATTATTTAATTATTATTGCTTCTGTGCATTAATAACTGAGTTTGAATTAGACTGACCCGAGTATTATTTTCTTTTGAATTTAATACTCGGGTCAGACCGAGTATTTCAGGTTGTAGATATTCTGCTTTGGGTTGCTGCTAGAGCTATGAAGTTCTTTCATATCTTTTGGAGTAGTCGTCGTCATTTGTAGTAGTATGTAAAATTGTATAGGAAGATATGTATTCATGTATATTATATACGTTAATGTACTTGTATATGTAACTTCCTTAGTCGACTGTTGTAGTAGTATCATATGTACCGTGTGAATGTATTGTAACTGACATCAGTTATTATATATATATGAGACTTTCTGTTCCATCTGTGTTCCGCATTTATATTATCTGTGTTGTTATTTTATATTTACTGTTCTAAACTATTACGAACCATCGTAGTTCGTTTTATACTGGAATTGGGGTATGTCGATGGGAGAAAATAAATCAGAGATGAAAAATGAAAGAATATATATATTTATATCACTCCCATCGAGATAACCAATACTAGTGTAAGGCCAACTATTGATGGCCGCTCCTCAACAGCCTTATTCTCCGTGCTAGTTGACAGCACTACACCGTAGTGTTCTTGGCTAGCGTGGGTATAGAGGTGGGGCGTCACAGCTTGGTATCAGAGCCTGGGGTTTAGAACAAATATAAAACGTAACTTAGATAGTACATGTGTTACAACTATTTGTCGACTTTGAAAACTTCTATTTCTGGAATTTTTTTGGATATTCCTACTTTGATGGATTTAGAATCGAATTCTTTGGATTTTATTCACGTCTTCGAACGTGAATTTTAGTGAATTGATTTGGTTTCCAAATTTAATCGATTTTTGATTATTTCCCGATTTGTTGCTATCATTTATTAGCAACTTTGATGACCATTTCTTCGGGAACTTTTGTGAACATACCTTTTGATGGATACAGTATCGATTTCTTTGGATTCTATTCACATATTTACATGTGAATTCTTGTGATTGATTGTTCCTACAATCATTTTTGTGATTTGTCACTTTAAAAATATAAATGTTTCAATACCAGTAGTAAATATCAAAACTCTTTTATCAAAATGTTTTTAACTCTATTTTCAATATCAAACTCTTCTTCTAAAAACCGTTTTCCAATCTATTAGTATATACAAACCTTTACCTCACTCGGATGAGAAATCTAATTAAACGACTTAGTAAAACAAGTTGTATGAAATGCTTGCGTTCACTTCGTCGGTTAATTCTTGGACTTGTTCGATTGAACCTTCTGTGACAATTTTATTAGTGAAGATTTACAGTTTGTTCGTAAATATTTAAGTTAAGCTAGTGGTTATGGGACATGAAGCTAAACTTTTATATTCACTAGCTTAGTGTAATTGACACTTCTCGTTGATCTTGACGATCGCTTTATGAACTAGACTAGCAATTGTGCTATGTCTTTTTATTTGCGAGGTTAGACTAGACACCACTTGTGTGATTCCATTCACACATACCTTTCTGCTTTTTGGTTAGTCTTGACCTCAATCTGTGTGATTCCATTCACACATGCTTAGTGTAATTGACACTCCTCGTTGATCATGATGATCGTTCTGATGGTCAGACTAGACACCACTTGTGTGATTCCATTCACACATACCTTTCTGCTTTTTGGTTAGTCTTGACCTCAATCTGTGTGATTCCATTCACACATGCGGGGTAGCTCCCCATGGTCTTCGGACCGTCATGTGATAGGCCTCTTTCCCTTTTTCTGTGATTTCTAGATTCCTTATGTTGATTTCTGGAAATTTTATGCTTCACCTATTCTTGTGCATTGGTGAATTCATATGTTATTAATTTGTCATGAGTACAAATTTGGGGTATGTTACCTCTTTGGATCTTTGAGAAGATTCTTGTGATATTGATTATCTCTTATCGGTTGATCTCCTGTTGATCATTATTTGCATACTTATAGTCGTATGTCAGTATGGATATTTCATATTTATGCCATACCCCTCATCGGTTGATCTCCTGTTGATCATTATTTACATACTTATAGTAGTATGTCATTATGGATATTTTATGTTATGCCATATCTTTTATTCTATGTCATACTCTGTTCGAGTTTTCATACTCCGTTCGAGTTTTTATACTCCGTTCGAGTTTTTATACTCCGTTCGAGTTTTCATACTCCGTTCGAGTTCTCATACTCTTATCTTGTGATTTCTGGATTTCTTGTGTAGATTTCTAGAATTTGTGCTTCACCAACTTTCGTGATTTCTATTGATAAGTTTTATCAATTCTTGTGCATTGGTGAATTCGTGTGTTATTGACTTGTTATGAATACAAGTTTAGGGTATGATATCCCTTTCTATCTTTGAGAAGATTCTTGTGACATTTTTGATGAACGAAAATTCATTGGTATTATATTTTGATGCCAATTATTTCGATGAAATTTTGACGTATGTCGAAGTTGCTACTGACATTGCTATTTTAATCACGTGTTTTAAAAATTTGTTATTCTTCAAAATATTTCAAAATATAAATCAAAATTGTTTTCAAAATCTTTACGATTTGCGCTTTCAAAAGAATGAGGAAGCGAATTAAACGTTTTAGAAAAATCGAGGACTATGACCCCTTTCTTTTACTGATTCGCTTAATTCCGGACTTGTCCGTTTGAGAACGTAAAATGTTATTTATTTAAAATACACAATTTTGCACTTTCAAGGAAACGATGAAGTGAATTAAACGATTTAGTAAAACTTGTGGTTATGGGTCATGTGCGTTTGCTATTTCGGTTAATTTCGGACTCGTTAATTGAAAATTTGTGATTTCTGATTATCGCTTGTGATAATCAGATAATTGAGATTTGATTATCAATTGTGATAATTAAATATTTATGATTTCTGATTATAGTTTTTGATAATCAGATATTTATTGTTTCTAATTATCGTTTGTGATAATTAGATATTTGTGGTTTAATTATCGTTGTGATAATTAAACATTTGCGATTTGAGATTTGATTATCAATTGTGATAATTAAATATTTATGATTTCTGATTATA
Organism: Allium cepa; assembly: GCA_030765085.1. Classification (NCBI taxonomy): domain Eukaryota; kingdom Viridiplantae; phylum Streptophyta; class Magnoliopsida; order Asparagales; family Amaryllidaceae; genus Allium; species Allium cepa. Next base: position 148,857,971 of record CM060945.1, read on the forward strand.
GTTTTTGATAATCAGATATTTATTGTTTCTAATTATCGTTTGTGATAATTAGATATTTGTGGTTTAATTATCGTTTGTGATAATTAAACATTTGCGATTTGAGATTTGATTATCAATTGTGATAATTAAATATTTATGATTTCTGATTATAGTTTTTGATAATCAGATATTTATTGTTTCTAATTATCGTTTGTGATAATTAGATATTTGTGGTTTAATTATCGTTTGTGATAATTAAACATTTGCGATTTGAGATTTGATTATCAATTGTGATAATTAAATATTTGTGATTTCTGATTATCGTTTTTGATAATCAGATATTTGTTGTTTTTGATTATCGTTTGTGATAATTAAATATCTGTGATTTGAGATTGATTTTCGATTTTGATAATCAAATACTTGTTGATTTGATTATCGTTTTGGATAATCGAATATTTGTGATTTGAGATTTCTGAATTATCTATTGATAATTAGATTTTGATGATAATTTGTGAATTTCCTATATGAAATTAAAAGATTTCTTTGGCGTTTATATTGTACTACGCCAGTGTACCGGCTCAATTTTCTGCTATTCATGACGTTTTCCACGTCTTCCTATTACGGAAATGCCTTAGGGATTTTTGATTTTTATTCTTGAGCAACCTTCTATTCATATCAATGCTTCGGGGGTTCAGCACCTTCGAAATAAAGATGTTTTCCTCGTGAAAGTTTAGCGGTTCTCAAATCCTATGGATTTCACTTTGGAATCCAGAGAATTCATCGAGCAAACACATTCAAGCTTACTCTTTCATGCTCTTATGGTTGTTACCTTTTGTCCATTTATTCCTTATGATTGCGAGGACGCAATTTCTTTAAGAAGGGGAGTCTGTAACAACCCGGCATTTGCGTCGATTAATAATCGACTTTTAAATGATTAATATTGACACAAATTTCCATTTGAAGTTTTAAATTTTGAATTTTTAAATTTCTTTTATAAATTGTTAAAAGAAATTTCGGGCTTTAATATAAACTTGGCCCATATTTCTTTTGTTTGATGCTGTGAAGTTTTCGAGTTATAACCGTTCCCCTCTTCATTTCTGTTGGCTAACCCGATCCCTCTCTCTCATTTTCAATTATTCGAAACCCTAAACGAAAAGAAAAATTATGGTGGCTGCTCGTTTCGTCGCCCCTCCCCCTTTTCTCTAAAATTAGGGCTTCGTTCCAAATTGGGGTGTTCGCCTGTAGTCTTGCTCGATCCAATTCTCCTGCTCGGCTACGAATCTGCGACTCGAAAAGGTGAGTGAACTATCACTCACATCTAATTCCTGCTTAGTATTGTGTTCATGTTTTTCAACTTTGTTTCGATGTCGATGATTTTTATTTGCCTTGGTTCGATTTCTATTATCCACGGCTTTGAGTAGTCAAGTGATTCTATAGCTTGAGTACAGTGTAATGTAAATGGCAGATGATTTTGAGTATTTTCTGTTGACATCGGCTTTAACATGAATCTTATTTCTGACTTCAATTTGATTTCTGACTTCGGTCACTTGTTTTTGTGGACTTTCGGTTGGTTGAAAATGCTATGCTTCGGCCTTGATTTTGTGGTGAACCTGTTATCTACTTGTTTTTGGTTGACTTTGATATTGGCATTCATTCATTGTCACTGTCTTGTATACTTGTCGCATTTTTGAGTCCACTGGCATGTTTCACGTTCATTTGCATAGTGCAGTTGCCTTTGTGTCTGGCCATGTTGCATCTCTAGCCAAGCTTAGTACTGGTGCACAGTCCACTGCTGCCTTGAGTAGTTGTTGTCTGCATCACCATATATCAGTTATACCTGTTTTCAATTGGCTGTTACAGTCCTATCCACTGCCCTGTCCTGTTGTACATGCTTACAATTGAATTGAGTTATTCTCGAGTATGATACTTGGTCGTACTGATCATTTATGTCTAGTGTATGTGCATTTGTGGCTTTTCCACTGTGTACTTGCATGCATCCCTCTGATCATATGGTCATGTCGCCTTCAGATTGCTTGTATATATGTTTCATATTGTGCCTTGTTCTTGATCATGATATTAGCACTGTCCAGTTTACAGTTGAATGCATGTTGTATTTTGGGATACACTTGGGTTATGTATCACTTGTGTTGTTTGTTGTGTCATATATGACATTGTTTGCATTAAGTTGTAACTGTTGCCTTGAACTGTTGCCACAACGTTCATGTGCATTTTCCATTTAAGTGAAATTGAATTCGAAATGTATTATTAAACACTTGAGTTGATTATGGTAATTTTGGGCATTGTTTCATCTGACTTCGGTCTTGATACTTGTACTACCTGGTCTGGATTGTGCTTTATCTTTGTGTATGGCTATTCTTTGACCACTTCACTATCGTTTTGACATTCCTTTGTATCTTGGTTCTACGCATTGTCGTGTCACTTGTGTACTTAAGTCAGTGCTGCCCACCTGACTTTGAGCATTGCAGTTTACTAGCTGTCTTCAATCTTATGTTTTCGGTGAAGGCTTGAATCTCTGATATGTGTATGTTTATATGCATATATATGCATACATATAAATCTGCTCGTTTTGGTCATCATTCAAAGTGTTCACTGAGCCTGTACACTTGCCTTCATCTGAATTCATGATTTTTATTCCAGTGCATACTCTAGCCTGCACATTCACCTATGCTTGTATGCAGTTTGTTTGTCACCTCTGTACTGTGTATTCATGTTGAAACTGGACCATTTACTTTCTTTGATCTTTGATCCATTGTAGCATTTTTAGTTACACTAACACTTGAACTTGTAGTCTTTATGCACTTTTCTGGTTTGATGTGCATATGCTTACTTGATCCTGTAGTGTTGTACTGGGGCACTGTTGTGTCTGCACTTGTATCTCTTGTGAACTTTGTCTCTCTTTTGCCTTTTTGAACCAGTGCACTTGACCATGAGCCTGTAGTCTTCATATATGTGCATTTGGATTGATTTTCGAATTACACTTGAGTTGAATCCGGTGACTCGGGTTTGATCTTGTGTTTGCTTGTGAATATTCATTGGGTACATCATCACTGTAGTGGCAAGGCAGTGCACGCAAGCGTGAACTGCAGCCACACGGTATTGAGTTTTTGGGTACGACATCACTATAGTGGCAAGGCAGTGCACGCAAGCGTGAACTGCAGCCACACGGTATGGTTTTGTGATATTCTATTTTGTTTTGATTTATTAATCTTTTGCGTAGTTCATGTGCTGTAGTGGCGAGGCAGTACACGCGTGCGTGTACTGCAGCCCTACTCATCTTAATGTTTTAATTGATATTCCAATGGTCTGAACTGTTTTGTTTATTTCAATTCAATGTTCTGAATTGCATTCTGATTTGGTTTAATTACTATCGTCTATTCATTATTTAATTATTATTGCTTCTGTGCATTAATAACTGAGTTTGAATTAGACTGACCCGAGTATTATTTTCTTTTGAATTTAATACTCGGGTCAGACCGAGTATTTCAGGTTGTAGATATTCTGCTTTGGGTTGCTGCTAGAGCTATGAAGTTCTTTCATATCTTTTGGAGTAGTCGTCGTCATTTGTAGTAGTATGTAAAATTGTATAGGAAGATATGTATTCATGTATATTATATACGTTAATGTACTTGTATATGTAACTTCCTTAGTCGACTGTTGTAGTAGTATCATATGTACCGTGTGAATGTATTGTAACTGACATCAGTTATTATATATATATGAGACTTTCTGTTCCATCTGTGTTCCGCATTTATATTATCTGTGTTGTTATTTTATATTTACTGTTCTAAACTATTACGAACCATCGTAGTTCGTTTTATACTGGAATTGGGGTATGTCGATGGGAGAAAATAAATCAGAGATGAAAAATGAAAGAATATATATATTTATATCACTCCCATCGAGATAACCAATACTAGTGTAAGGCCAACTATTGATGGCCGCTCCTCAACAGCCTTATTCTCCGTGCTAGTTGACAGCACTACACCGTAGTGTTCTTGGCTAGCGTGGGTATAGAGGTGGGGCGTCACAAGCTATCTATCCCTTCAGTCATCCAGTTGATTGATTCAGAGAAGCCATCTGTTGCATTGGAGACTTCATGGCATTTGAACTATTCGGTTGTATTTTATTTCTAACTCTGAGGTATATAGTAGCTTCATGAACTACTATTCTTTATCTATTCCGCTGCATTGTATTACTCTATGTAAGTGATCTATGATTGATTTATTTACTGTATATTTTAAGTTTTGCCAAATTTTATTAACAATTCGATATTTTGAATTATTAAAGTCGGACATGTACGGTTTTATTGTCGATTTGAATGGTCCAAAATAGCGGGTCATTACAAAAATGATAGAACGAAGCAAAATACATCAGAATTTTTATAGTGGTTCGACAAATTTGAGGCCTGCATCCACTTTATTGTTATTACTTAGAGATTTCTTTCCAAGTACAAGTGTTTTACTGATCCAACAGCCTAGGACGACAAAATGTAGCTTTCTTTATGATAACATCATGTAGAAAAAGAGAGAATGAAGAAGATGAAGTGCCAAAAGTGCCTTTTGAGTTGCATATGCTTGATATTTACAGAGAAATCGCCCAACCAAATTGCCAAATCTCGAAATACCAAGGCTAGCTTCAAATCCAAGAATGTAGGAGGGGAGATGGAGTCCCTTGGTCAGTAAAATCATCTTGGTGCCGATCAAAAGTAATCGGTACAGGCTTGATTTTATGATGGTAGGTTGTGTCATCATCCTCCACTTGGTCCTCTATCTTCGATCCGTAAAGCTCCAAGTAGTTTTTCCATAGAAATCATGTCGTTATCAAGAGGTTCTAAGTTTTTCTTTCAGAGCTTCCTTGGAGTTGTTCACTTACTCGTTCAAAAATAAACCACAGGACAATCACTCTGACTAGAAATCCATAAGTCAAAGCTCTAGAACTCTGCAAGGTGCTGAAAATGAGCTCGGTATCGACCCAAAAAGAGGTCCATACCGATTTGTTTACTTGGTTCCTTTTGCACTTTGAATTCTTGAAGTCCCTTCCATTATGCTTCCAAGCATACTTGTAACACTCCATAATTTTAACGCTAATTAATTCAAAAGAAATTAATTAATAAATAATAACGCTTAAAAATTGAATTTTCACAAACATCAGAATTTGGTTACGAAACTTGCACCATTGGATTCGTGGCAATGTTCTGACTATTTTTCAATATAATTTTCCGATCGGAGTTCAAACGAAAACGTTATTGACATTCGAAATGTTTTAATCAAAATAATTATATATATATATATATATATATATATATATTTATGGTAATAAAGAGTAACTAACATTAATTACTAACATTAAAGCATACTTTGACGTTAAGAAAAATTAACGTTAAAACAAAATCTCAAAAAAATTGTAACATGGAAAATAAATGATAACAATCGTTTAAGAAAAGCAATTAATCAAACGAATAAACATTGAACATTAATCACCGATTAAATGAACACCAGGTTGACCTAGGAAGTACCATGGTTGATCGGTAGCGGTCGACTGTGGAGAGTAAGCAGTTGACCATGGGTACTATAAAATCGATATTAAACATGGGCTAGAAGGACCTAGATTCCAACAGTTTAATCGTACGATTAGTATTGATTTGAACCCCTAAATATAGACCTAAACACCCACTTCCAAACTCCGATTTTCTAATGGACGTGGAAGATCTGCCATTTTCTTTTCTCCTCCAAAATTCTAGATTCTAAAATTAGCTCTAATTTAGGTGAATATGCAAATGGAGAACTATAGAAGATGACAGAGAAAAGGGAATAAAGTCAAATCAAATCACCAAAGTTGAGGTAAAATGTAAAACCAAATTTAATTTATAAATCAATCCAAATCTCTCTTCTAATCTAGATTTCTAATAGATCTATCTATGCTTGCGATATATACCAAAATAGGATGATAAAGAAAGTCAAACTGGAATAACAAGGATTAGATCCGGAGATTTGGAATGCTAAAAAGAGGCGAATGAGAAATCACAGACTATTATAATATTGGGTTTATGTCATTTTATATTTATTTCATATATTCTTAGATATAAATTAAGATTTGGATATTTAATTTCATGCACGTAATGAAGTGATATAAATCATGATTTGGATATTTAACTGCATGTGTGTAATGATTAGGGAAAATATGTCTATATGTTAGGAAAACTATAAACTTGATAGATACTTATGCATATTAGGATTCCAGATTTGATTAATTTATATATATTGTTGAATATAAATTAGAATTGATGATGAGTTAAATTTAGACTTGAAAATATTTTAATACATTGGAATGAATTGTGTAACAATGTAAATTTGTATAAATTGTCTGAAGTACAAATAAAAGTGTAGTGGTTGAAGTAATAAGGAACGTAAACAAAAAGGAAGGTGTACAAAATAAGGGAAACACCGTATTTTGTATTGTCTATTCCAATAGAAAATAAAAGATAATTTCTTGTTATTTCATGCATAAGACAAGTGATCTTTAAGTAATTTATAGAGAATTATAATGTTAACAATTTCCTTTGGGGAAAGACAAGTGTTTTAAGGCATAAAAATCCATAAAGTATAGCTTAAGTAATGTGAGTAGAAATAGTCACAACAATTTAAATAGGAAACCTTAAGTATGTAATTTAAGATACTGCAAAAAACAAACAGCAAATGGAGAAGATACAATTAAACAAATATGGAAGCAATAAGTCTAAAAAGGCAATTAAAGGAGGATATTAGTTAAAAAGGAAAACAAGTGGATTTCGCCCAAAATGTTAAATGACGGGGAAGGAAATATGGAAAGAAATTCAAAAAAGTGGTAAATGACTTTAAATTGAATAAGAAGAAAACACGTAAAAAAAAGTAAAGAAATGTTGTTAACAATGGACAGTAGAGGCATAGTAAATAAACAAGAATGAAAGAAGAGTGTATTTATAACTAATATATACACATTGTAACGGCCCTGAATTTTGGACAATTTAAATTGGAAATATTTAATTTGTTTTAAATATTTGAATGATAATTTAAATTGAATTCCCAATATAACTGTGAATTTGGCGATTAAATATTAAAATTTAATCTATACAAAGTTGAATAAAAATTTAAATTTGACCTTGGAGTTGAAATTGAATATTGAGTTTGTATTTTAAATTCAAACTAATGACTTAGGAAAATAATTTGGATACAAGTATTATTTATGTAAATTTATAAATGGGTGGTTAGTTTTTAAATAACATTTTTCTTTTCTTTAAAATAAAAAGGAATAAATTTTTTAATCAATACAAATAGATGAATAAATACACATAGTAAAAATGTAAACAACATATTTATAAATTTTGAAAAATATTATGTAACTACATTGGAGAAATTTTAACAACATAATTTAAACAAAAACATAACAAAGCAAAGAAATAACAAAACCAATTGAAATTCAAAATAAAAAAAATAATAAAAGAAATTTTGTTTAAGAATTTATGGGCTGTATAATATTGGCCCATTCTCTTCTTTTTTGTTGGGCTGTGATATTATCTAATGTTTATAACCCGGTCCCATTATCCATTCACTTCGTTGAAAACCCTAAACCAAATGAAAGAAAAAAATTAATGGCGGCGGCCTGTTCCTCTCTTCCTTCGATCTGAAAAATTAGGGCTGGTGATAATTTGGGGCCTTCATTCGATTGCGCTCTTTGTTCCAAAACAGGGTTTTTGCGAAGCTCCTTTCTTCGATTCCACGGCTTCGACTTCAAATGTTCGATGCTCGTCTCTGGTGATGCTGACGGCCGCTTGATGTGTTCGCTTTTGCTTCGATTCCATTTCGTGCTCTTCAGAAAATAAGGTGAGTAATTTTTATTACTCACATCTACTTAAACTTCATATATATGTGATTTGGTGATTTCCATATGTGATTTGGTGATTTCCAGGGTTTTGAATTCTTTGATTTTCAGTCAGATACAAATGTTTTGGTGTTTCTCTGACTTTATCGAGTCGTATAAATTTATGAAATTATGGCTTTGATGATTTTTTTAACTGCGTTTTGGTTTCTGATGATTTATGATGTTGATTTGGTTCCTGCTGCACCTGACTTGTAACTGAATCTTTATTTCACTAGTTAACTACTGCCTCTCTGCCTAGTTCGACTTGATGTTGCTCTGTTGAGTTTTGTTCGAATACATGTAACACTTGAGTCTATTGGGTTGAGCATCCACCGTGTTGGTTCACTGTTATAACTGCTGCACATCACTGCATTCCCACCACTGCTGTATCTCATTTGGTATTGTCTCGAATTTGATACTATCTGGCACTTCAAAGTATACTTTTGAAGTCTGCATCTGTTAGTGGTTCTCTGTCTTGTTCAAAAGTGATACTTTTATTTAAGTCTTCAGGTATGCTTGTTGGTCTGGTTCATCGTGTAGTCTTCTTCAAACTGTCTGTGATAATCAATAAGTGAGTAAACATTCTAACTAAAACTTGATGGTTAGTTATCTGTTTCTTAAAAAAAATTGCTGTGATAATGATGCCTTGCATGAATAGATAGAAGTATAAAAAATCTGAGTATATGAATTTGAATGGCATTGCATGTGAATGAGTGGCCAAGCTTGTGTTTGATTTTCCTGGAAACATTTGTTTCCATGTCTTTGTCTTCCTGTAACATTTTAGTTACAGTGATATCTAAAATCTCTCTTCCCATTTCCTTTGGAAAAAAAAAATGAATCACTTCTGTTGTTGACTTTAAACCTCATTTTTTGATACCGGACTCATCACTGGTGCATTTAAATAGGAAGCTGGGCATGATTATGCATCTTTGCACGTTTAGTTGCATTTGTACACTTGGCCGAAACTGGCCCTTGATGTTCATTTGAACTGTGCATTCATTGTTGCCACATCTTGGCTCCTCGCAGTTTTGTTGTTGTTTGAGTTTCACTGGACTTTGATTTTTGAATTGCGTATTTAGTTTTGGCTTAGCTTTGAAACATTTTTTTTAAGGCTCTGCCATTTTAAGTTGAAACTGCAGTTCCATTACCTCTGTGGCATATTGTGGCGTAGCTTCATATGTATATATATATATGTATTCATGTTATATATATATGACTGTTTGTCACACTGTTCCATACGTATGTGTTTTTGTCACCTGTTATTCAAATCTGCATATATGTATCACTTGTTGCACTGTTAACCACATGATCACTTATTGGACTGTGAAATGAGTCTACAATGACAGGCTCCTTCATTTTCAAGCTAACCAAATTCTGGACCCTTCTTTGAGTTAAAACACACTGAATTTTTTGTTGAAAATCTTAAGTTAAAGACACTTATATGAAAATTTATAAAATTCTTCTTCTTTATGTTCACTCTGTAACAGACATATATATATTTACAATCATATATGTATGCAGATATAACCATACTCGTCCCATTCATATTTCACACAATCAATATTGATCACATTCAATTCAAGGTGTTCACAAATATTTAGAGTTTGCTCACTGTGGTCTCTTTGACCTGATGCCTGTAGAATTGTGCCTTTGACTTGTGCTCGCATTTTGATTTTATTTTGAGTTGCATTTGAGTTGAACCTGATTTTCTTGGGTTTGACCCTATGCTCGGTTGAGAACTTTCATTGTGCTTTCGTGCACTTCATCACTGTATTGGCGAGGCAGTGCACTCGTGCGTGTACTGCAGCCAATCAGTTTTGATGTTTTTAAGTAACTTTTCAATTATTTGAATTGATTTGGTTTAAATTGATGATTTTGTTGTTAAATGCCGTTTAGGCAATTTTGATGTTTTTTTTTTCTAAATTATCTTCATTCAAAATTGTTTCATATACCTTAGTTGATAATTTAAATCTGCTGATTTATTGGTTAACACTGTTAAGTGTTATATTTATCGTTATTCGATTTCTTTGTTAAAAGGATCGGATAGGTGAATCTATCTTTGACTGTCGTCTAATTTCTATTTAATTATTATTGCCTCTATGCACTAATAACTGAGTTTGAATTAGACTGACCCGTGTATTATTTTCTTTTGAATGTAATACTCGGGTCAGACCGAGTATTTTTGCAGCTTGGAGATTTTCTCGCAGCGAAGTTAGAGAGAGGGGAAAGCACTTCACTAAAGTTTTTCTGGAAAATTTTTCTTGTACTTAATAATAAATAAATTGTTCCGCTGTATAAAATGTAATTCATTGTATAACTCTGATATTTGTATATAAAAGAAAAATTCATTTATGTGAAATATGATTATTATTCTGTGATTCTGTAGCTGATTCTGTTTAAATGTTATAAACTAAATAACAATCCGTCATTTTGAAAGTTTCTAGTTGGTTTAATTACCGACTGGAGGCGGTCAGAGCGGCAGGTCGTTACACACGTGGCCTCAAAGTATGCATCTATGACAGGTGTGAATTATGGAGATTAATATATGAATAAATGAATATAATGACATAGTCGTTAGAATATGTTGGAATGCGAGGTCAATAGTGTTACAGTAGAAGCATTTCCACCGAAAGAGGCTACCAGCAGTTGTGTATACATTGACTGATGTGAGACATGTCCAACTATATAACTTGTGGAGAATATATGATTGCATATAGATAAAAGAATACCCCAATAGAAAAGGTAGTCTCTTCAATAAAATAGGAAAGAAGGGGTATTGCCTCGATTGCAGTAGACAATCTAAATTGGATGATGAGCAAAGAACGATACTATGACAGCTGAATTGGTACTATATAAAGGAGTTGGGCTATGTATAGATCGAGAATGTAATCAATTTTAGCGGTCAACGAGAAAGATAGGGATTACACCTAACTGGTGTAGACTGCTTACTAGTGTACGGTTCGCGTTGGGTCAGGCATCGCCACATTGTTTGCTAGTTTGTTTGTTAGGAGGCAAGACTAGTTAATCCCATCAAGGAAGCCTTTCAAACGTGCATGGTATAGTCCATGAAAGCTGAGTCCATAGCCGGTGGGGCTGAATCCATCATATTTATAGTTTGTAGAGCCGAGTCTACAACCGGGAAGCATACAAGAAAATCCTTAGAATGCAGCAAAGAGAACTACTAAATTATTATGAAGCCGTTATTAAGCACTACGGGAGTTCCTCGGTATGCGCGACAATGAGAGCATGATACATTGAGGGTGATGGATTTTGATGGGGTGCTAAGTTAAGGAATACTAGCAGGGATAGTATCTTGGTGCAATGGTTGATCAAGGTACTTATATATACACACACACATACATACATACATACATACATACATACATACATACATACATATGTGTGTGTGTGTGTGTGTATATAAATGAGCACATAGCTATAGTCTACTACGGTTAGAGGAGACATATCATGCACATATGTAAAGTCGAAACGACTAATTTAAAATAAAAGACATAACAAGAGACAGAAGACAACCGTCATAAACTAATTATAACACCTCTATTTTTAGTTAAATATTATTTGGGACATTTATAATTGGATAGGTTAAATAGAATAATGTAAATGGCTAGAGAGAATGAAATTTGAAAATATTAATGTAATGACCCACTTTTTTGGATGGCTTAAATCGACAATAAACCACACATGTCCACTCAAACCATTCAGAAGGGAGGACTGTTAATGAGGTAAATAATAAAATAAGAGAAAAAGAAGAAAAAACAAAACACATCATGGTGGAATGACAAAATATAATAATCAAATAAACAGTTCATGAAGCTGTTTATAATATACCTTTGATTTCACAAACTTTTACGAAAATCAGAGTACAAACGATGACATACAATAATGGTGCGGCGGAAAATTACTATTAATATAATATATACCAAACTCTGTCTTCGTCCTCTAGAAATAGAGTCATCAATACTGAAAAGCTCAAGCTGATCCGAGCGTAATGAAAAGACAAAACACTCGAGTCAGAACTAAAAGATCTTATGTAAGTTAAATCAACATAAATAAATAAGAGTGTAACGACTTCAGAGATGTTTACGGGATTTTACATCTCCTATACAGTGTATAATGTGCGTGCAATAACTTAAGAGATGTTTGGGATTTCTATCTCCTAAGGATCCTTTAAACTATTTATATGTAGTAATATATGCTATATATAATGTCTATTAGTAAATTATTAAAATAGCATTAAGGCGTTACCCATATCCCCCTTAACACATTTTTTAAATGCCGTAGTCTATACAGTACCATAAACTCCACCAAATCGATGGGCTATCACGGAGCACTCCACGGGTACGACACAAACCAAAATCGTGCTCGATAAGGCATATGACAAGTCACATGAGGTAATGCCCAGGGTAGTTTTCTACCGTTTTGTACGCCCAGACAGGTGGTAACGCATAGCAGCTACTACCACCCATCTCTGAACACACCCTCATAATCAAATCGAAGGTGGCCACCAAGTCAATCACAAACTAAAAGATATGGTATCAAAGAAATATGTACGATCGGAGGTCACCCAGGATAGCTCTTGTTTAGTCGTATCAAACTGACCCGAAGGGGTCAGGGTTACATGCACACCTCATACAGCAGCGTTCGCCAACCATCCTATTTTGTTCTAGATTCTTCACCACGTGCATAGTTGTCAAAGGGGTCTTGGAGTTGGCAAAGAGTATGAAAATATCTGTGTAACGACCTGTAAAAATTGATAAATAAAATTGGTTAATTTAATTAGATTTTCGGAACTTAATTTCGGAAGGAATAAAAATTTAGTGAATTATTAATGGAAATAATAACTTGGATAAGATTGGTAAGTTAATTGTTAATAACTTGGATGTACTTCCAATAAGTGAAACAGAGTAAATGCTAATTATATGCTTATTGTAATAAAAGAATGTTACCAAGATAAAATGACTAAATTGATTTAAAATCTTAATTAATGTGTGCATTAATTTAATTTAAATCTTAATTAATGGGTGCATTAATTTAATTTAAAATCTTAATTAATGTATGCATTTATTTATAATGGGATATAAAAGGTAAATTAATAATTTAAAACGTTGGCTTACTAATAAAATAATGTATAATGAATGGAAATGGAATGAATTAGTGTATGAACTAATGGTAGCACTTGTTGTAAGCTAATAAGTAAATTAAAACGTAACAGTGGTAATTTAGGTTAATAATTAATAGGTTGAATGACATGTCAATTGACGAATTTATTAAAATTGTAAAGTTATAATAATAAAAGGGTAATTGGTTGGGAAGAATAAAGATAACTAAATATACTTTAATGAAAATTAAACGGACTTTAATGATAATTAATAAAATAACGGAAAGGGTGAATGTAAATTTAAAATAGAGAACGTAAACTTATTTTAAGATAGTAATTGGCGTAATAGAAAGCATGAGACCAAGTAAGTAAATTTATTGGGAATATTAAATGTAATTGGATGTAGATTAATGGAATAACGTTAATGCAAACTAATTAGCGCAATCACTGTTAATTGAAACCTATTGCAATAAATGGAATTAAATATTTCGTTAGGGTAATTTAAGGTAATATTTGGTAATAATGGATTGTTAATGGCTTATGAATAAATTGATAATTAAAATGAAAGGTAGTGATGATAATATAAGTTGACTATAAATAAGTGGAATGGAATCCAAATAAAGGAAGTAATGCAAATGTGTGTTTAGCAAAAATTTCAACACTAGTGGAAAATTTAGTTAACACACAATAAAAAAGGAAATTGAGTATATTTAAGTAATGTAATGTAAAGCCAGCATTAATTATGTTATTTGAAATCAGTGGATGGGTTATAAAGATTGCAATCAAATAAAAACAATTTATTTGGAATTTAAATTGTAATCATATGATTAATTGCAATTAAAGGTAATTTAATTTATACGTTAATTGGAATTAATTTAAAATGGGTGAATATTAAGAACCAAGATTTAAAAGCAATGTTAGCTATATTCTTATCGTAATAAGACTCGAATAACAAGGGTTAAGAATTTAATACATGGATTTTGGAGTTTTATTTTATAATTTCTAAATTTAGTGAAATTGAAATTAAATACTGAAATTGAGGTTAACATTGGAATTTATGAATTAATCAACTCAAAATTGACATTTAAATTTATTTAATCATTGTGAATGATTGAGAAATTAAAAATGATGAAATTGGTTAATTGTAGAGTTGAAATTGAATATTTGATTTAAATTTGTTAATTTATTAATTTAATTAATTAATATAAAAATAGCTATTTTGGCCACTGACTCGGATTTCGACGAAGCCAGTTTCATCTGATCCATATCGGTGAATTATTGTAGGATTTCAATTTCCATAGTGATCGGACTTGTCGTTTGATCGTATGGGCTTGAAACGCCTTGAAATTGATAAATTGAAATCAATTAAAATTGATTTTAGCGTAACTTCTTCATACGATGGAATTTGGACTTGAAACCTTTCCCATCGCGTTTAAAATATTTTAAAACATCTATTTTGATATATGAGTTGACCCAATTTCATTCCGGAGTCGAAATGGGCTTTTTGGGCCACTTTGTCGTTAGCGCGTAAATCTATCTTATCCATCTATTCAAAGTTCAACCCTACCTATAAATACTCCGTTATAAAACCTAAATTCCTTCATTCTCATTTGTCTGTGCACACCTCCTCAGTTCAATGGCAGACACACCTAATTCCAATTGCAATTCAAAATCAAAGCCAAATTACAAACTCCACAAAATATAGCAAACTATATATGGATTCGAAGCTCTCGAAGAGCGTAACTCAGATCTGCAACTCGTTTTTCAGTTCGATGCATTGGTTGTCCAGAAATTGATGAACAATTTGCGGCCGTTCATCGCGCGACGATCAACGTCGATGGATTGTAAAATTTATGATACCATCGCGTAGTGGGGGTATTGCGGAGTTCATCAGCATATCTGGTTCATCATTTCATCGGTTGGATTGACGAGTTTAATTCGATTAGGGTTCGAGCAATAGGCGGTGGATGCATTTTTTTGGGGTTCGTCGGTGTCACGTTTGGCGCTCGGAGGTGGTCGCGAGGTTTGGGGAGCAAGGCGTCGTCGGTGGCAAAGGTTATGGTCGACGGCTTCAAGTGTGGAGGTCACGTTTTCTTCGGCCTGTAGGGTTTAGGGCTAGCGCTGTAGCGCGTGTGGGGAGAAGGAGGAATTTCGACGTGGCAAAGAAATTTAAGTGGGTAGGTTTATATATTCTGTTTTAATTTAATTTTGACTTCAACGTGTTCTAATCGCTATATCTTTCACATACTTGATCCAATTTACGTGCAGTTTTCTCCGCTAGGTTCGTATTGGGATTCCAGACACTTTGGCGCTGGTATGGATGGATTCTCAGGTTGTTTGATTTTTAGGTTTAAATTGCATTTAAATTCAATTTGAATTCAAAAAGGTGAATGTTTTAACCCACTCACAACTTCTAAAATTTCTTATGTTTGTTAAATTGATTTATGATGTGTTTAGAAATTTATTTATGACTGTTTGGCATATTTTCAATCATCATCCCAGTTCAATTAAAATTATTTAATTAAATTATTATTAAATTATTCATTGCATATAAACTGCCAGTTAAATTGTTATTTATTTATTTATTGCATATAAACTGCCAGCTAAACAGTTACTGAATTTATTAATGAATATAATCTGATAGTTAATACCTGTTGTTTATTATCCGTTCTATATTGATGCTATTGGTTGAATTGGATGATGATTGTGGTTAATGGTTGATGATTGATTTTGGATGAATGGATGTTTTATTTATATTGTTATAAACTACAAGTTGTTATGCATTTATTTTGATTCGGGATTGCGGTTTGAAATGATATACAATCGCATTTTTATTTTTAAATTGCGGATTGAAATGATAAATATCTGATCACTTAACCATAGGATAGAAAATTATAGACTGGCATCGTGGTATATATATAAAATTATTTTTAAAATGATTTTTATGGTTTTGTAAAGAAATATATGGGCTATATAGATATTTATTTTAGATGTTATGTAAATGCTATTTTATTATTGATTTAGCTATGTATAAATTTGTTTTAAATTATAAAATAAGCTAAATAATAAATTTGAATTTCTTTTATATAATATGGTTAAGTATCTATTTAAATTCTATTGTACATAGAGTTTATAATGGCTCAAATAATACTAAGGTTGGAAGATAAATGTGAATTTGATTTGAATTTAAGTATTTAAGAATTTTCCTAGAAAAATTTGATTTGAAATATAAATAAATTGAGATTTAAAAGGTATGATTTTATAACTTTATTTTTGTTTAGAGGATTAAATGAATATCAAATTGATTTAATTGAATATTATCAAGTTAATGTAATTGAAAGAATATCCAAGCCTAAAGGTTTTACTAAAACAATATTTGATTTATTAAGTAAACATTTCAAATCTAAATAATAGTAGTTGAAATTGGTATATATGAAATTATCAAAGAATAAGTTTTGAAATGGTGGAATAATTAAAGCTTTGAAATATATGAAAATTATATCGGTTTATTTGGGAATTTAAAATCCATATTGGAATTGATTTGTGAAGGTGAAGAAGCTATTTTACTATATAAAGTAATCAAATATTTAAACCATTTAAGTGGTGTAGTATGTTTCAAAGTTATAAAATTCAAGGTTTTATGTTTTGAAAGGCTATATTTCAAGTTTTGGTTTCGAAATATTATAACTATGAAATGTTATAATTTTAGAAAAGGATATATTTGAAAATGATATCAAATTTGATTTGGTTTTTAAAAAAAGAGGAAATGATATCATATTTATATGGATTTGAAATGGATATTATATTCTGGTTTTAAAAGTATAAACTATTTTGATAAGACCGCGATGTTATAATAACGTTTGGTTGTTGATGAGACCGGGATCGGAAGTTGTCATACTCTCTGCCAACTTCAAAAACCACTTTAACAACCATGTACGCGGTGGAGATTCCAGAATAAAGTAGGATGGTGGCGGCATTTCCTTTGAGGTAAATACGTGGATCCGACTCCCGTGAGTTGGCGTAAGGTGGCTAAAACAGGAGCGATTCTCGAGCCAATGAGGTAGCACCTTTGAACGGACACATCCCTTCGATATTATACTTTGACTTTTGGATTGATTCAGTGGCCACTTTTGATTTTTTATTTGGAGGCGTAGCTCGAGGTGGGCGGTAGCTACACGCTACGCGTTACCACCAGCCCGGATAGCAATTGGTATATCTACCCTGGCATTTCCTAGTTGTTCCGTGTCACCTACCCTAGCACGCCTTGTACGAGTTCCTATTTGTGTCATACCTATGGAGTATCTCCTAGTAGCCTCCCGATCAGGAGGTATTACGGTACTGTATAGACTATTGGCATTATTTGTGTTGAGGGGAATATTGGGTCACTCCTTAACGCTATTTAAAAGTAAGTTTATTTTACTATTAGACACTATTATAATAGCGAAATATTACTACATAGTAAATAGTTTAACGGATCCTTAGGAGATGTGAATCCCGAGCATCATTTAAGTTACTGCAGTCACGTTAGACACTAGATAGGTGATGTCAAACCCCGTAAACATCTCCGACGCCGTTACACTCATATTTATTTCAGTTGATTTAACTTACATACGATCTTTTAGTTCTGACTCGAGTGTTTTGTCATTTCAATTCGCTCGGGTCAGCCTGAGCATTTCAGGATTCAAAGACTTTAGCTCTGGAGGACGAGGACGAAGATTTATATTATTATTACTTATTATAGTATTCCACGACATTCCTACTGTTTCCGCTGCATAAATTGTTCTCTGGTATGTGTAACTCTAATATGTGTTGTATAAGTAAAAATATTTTGTAAACAGCTTCATGAACTCTATATTTGATCATTATATTTTATCGTTCCGCTGCATGATTATTTTGTTTTTTCTTTCCCTGCTTTTTCTTATTTACCCCATAACAATCCGCCCTTTTGTATGGTTTAAGTCTGACGTGTGTGGTTTATCGTCGATTTAAAGCGTGCGAAAAAGGCAGGACGTTACAATCCGACTCCGGTCTCTTTAACAATTAAACGCTTACATTTTTCACACTGCAGTTATTTTATAAAACATTTGTAACAGAAACTTTCATACCAAGATATCCATATACTTATTCCAAAAGTATAAATATATTCATAAATACTGAGGAAGATTTCTTTCAATCAATTTCGAAAATAATTTATAAATCTCTCTTAAACCATTATAAACTATTTATATGCTTTAAAACCATATATAAAGCTATTTATAAATTCCGAAACAGTGTACAACTCTTTCCCTTTAAACAAGTTCCTTTATAAAATCGTTTAAAACCTTTATAAATCCCTTCATAAAGCCATTATAAAAATCCTTTATAAAAATCTTTTATAAAAATCCTTTTTACAAAATCCATTATAAAATCTCTTACAAAATTTTGTAAATTCCATGCAAAACTTTTTTCAAAATTCTAAAATCTTTTACAAAAATCATTTATCTATTAAAGTTATTATAAAAGTCTATTTTCATTGTCTCAAACTAAATTTAAATAAATATTTTAAAACTATATTGAATATTTTATTAAATTAAATTATATATAAATCTCTTAAAATATATTACATATTTTATTAAATTAATTTTTTAAACTATTTTAAATTATATATTTTAAAACTAAATAAAATTATAAGTTAAAAACTTAAAATTACATTTAAAACCATATATTAATTTTATAATTTGAAAGTTTAAAACATATAAAATAAATTATTTCAAAATATAATTTCTTTATAAAATTATAATTAAATTTAAAAATCAAATTTGTAAATCAACATACTTTATCATTTAGAAAATAATTTAAAAATGACCAACAGTGTTCGTATATAATTTTCCAACAGTGTCCGTATATAATTTTCTACCCTACGGTCAAGTGATAGGGTTTGCATCATTTCAACCCTAAATAGTTAAATTTCCTAGGTATATATCATTTTAAGCATATCCCAAATTAGCATTTTCCAAATCAATAAAAACGCTCGGGTTTATCATTTCAACCCATAACGATTTTCTCAATTCTATAAAATCATTCGGGTATGTATCATTTCAACGCATAGTGATAATGGAGATATAAACATTCAATCATCCAAAAATGTCAACAAATAAACATCCATCATAATCAACATCCAAATCAGTCAATAAATCACAACAATTAACTGGTTATCAATATCTGGCTATCAATTTAATTTCAATATTAATTTAAAATAGCAATTAAATTCAATATAAATTCAAATTAAATTAAAATGTCAAATTAAACTACCAAACAGCAGCCAATAATACTCTTGTTACATCATAAATTTAATTCAACTAACATAAGAAGCTTTATTATTTATGAGTGGGTTAAATCACTCACCTTTGATTTCTGGTCGATTTAAAATCCAAATAAAGCCCAAAATCCAACAGCCTTAGAATGCAACCAGACTAGTTCCATATCGTCTGGAATTTCGATACGAACCCAACGCAAGAAAACGCGTCTAAATCCAAGCTCGTTTGAAAATTTATTAACATTAGAAGGTTTGAAAATTTTAAAAATAAATAAAACAAAGAGCCTGTACCTACACCTACCAAACCCTAGCTGCATTATTCGAACCCATCTCGTATCTCGGCCTCTATGTTCTTGCTCGAAGCCAATTATCCATTCCGCTACCTCCAGATTGGCAACACTACAGCCAAGGCCACCCTTGGCCGACCATACTGGCCATACGCACAAATCCAAAACGACTCCAAATGCCCTGCCTCCGCCATGCCTTCAGGCATGATTTTTGGCAAAATCGTCGACCATTGCCATGAATGAACCCAGATCCAAGACCTGCTCATCCTCCTCTTCCACATGCCACTCCTCGATCGACAAATGGTCAACAATACACCGTTGGATCGATAACCCTAGAACGAACGATCGAGGATAAATCGATGATTTTTGGCCAAATCGTGACTCGAATCGAAAACCGAATTGCAGCAGTAGATTGCGCTCATGGAGAGATTTCCAACGACATATAATTTGATATATTTTGAAGAGTCTGAATTTACAATTTGATTTTGAATTTGGGAATTAGGGTTTTGATTGAAATTATCTGACATTAGGAAGGAAAGAAAGAGATAATTTGTAATGACCCATAAATTTTACCGGTTTTAATATTGTAATTAACTAAAATTTTGTGAAATTTTAAATAATTGAAATTGTAAATGAAAATTTGATGTTTGGATTATGTCTATTTTGACATAGCAAATGGTAAATTTTCATCAGATAATATAGAAGTTTATTTTCTTGTGAAATTTTAGTTCAATTTAAATCAGTTAATTTGATGGAAATAAAATCTTTTTGAAATCTATGTATTTTTATACAATAAATTTGTAAATGATGTTCTTAGTGAGATGTCATAATTCATTTCTTCAAATTTGATCTTCTCTAGCTCCGTTTATCTTATTTTCTGCAATTTTGCAACATTTCCAGTAGCGGAAATTTGAGTTTTTATAATTTGATCATCTCTGGTATCTGTGCACCGTTCTGTTCACATCATCATACTGATCACCATGGTATATTTATTTCTGTATTTTGAGATCCGGTACGCACTGGAAGCAATAAACTGTTCATTGTAACGGTACCATTATTTTTGACTTTACTCCTCCCTTCGGTTTCAAATTTCAAACGTCCTGCCCAAAACAAAATTTATTGCTTTAAATTCTCCGCCGCAATTAAGTGACTTGACCGTTGAAATTACATTCACGTGTATATTTACTCTAGCCGACTCATTTGGCCTCGCAATTCACTCTGAACATACGTTCACTTTATTTTTATTTTTCTCCTTTGTGTTCTTATTCTCCCTTGTATTTTTCTCCACTGTAAATTTTTTTCCAAGCATTCCACTAAAAATTCACTCCACTCCCCATGAAAACATCACCGGCCTCCATTCCTCTAGCCGCACCACCCACTTCGACTTTCACTTGCTGTAGCTCATCTCCAACACGACCATCGTGCGGCCTCCATTTCCTCATAGCCACACGATCTCCACAACTGAACCCTCCAACTGCCGAGCATGAACACGCCAGTTCATCATTTTCCAATTTCCGTAGTCTCTCTCCCACTGCCATGTCCATCAGCATAGTGGCCATCGCCAACATCCCACAACCTATGCCATCAAAACCTAAGCCAGCTCCGACCACCTCGAATACCCTGTAGCTGATCAAACTTTCTCTCCCTGACTCATGCTAGCCCGAAATCCCACGACCCGACCACCTTTCTCGACAACTCGCCTCACCTTCCCCTGCAAGTTGCTCCGCCCTCGCTCCTCCACTAGCCGACCTCCTTTGGCCGCCTATATTTCGAACCCGAGCACAAGCCTCCTCCCCTTGTTTTTGTATATGGTAAGCAATATAAGATATGTGATATATACAAGTTTGTAGACTGTTTATTCATAATATATATATATATATATATATATATATATGTGTGTGTGTGTGTGTGAGTGTGCGTGTGTGCGCGTGTGTGTGTGGTTTATATAAGATTTGTTATGTTAAGTTTTGCATATATATTTTAGTGTATATATACATTAGTTAGTTATATAAGCTTAGTACGTATTATAATATAGAAGAAGACGTATATCTCAATGTTCCACATTTCGTTTACTGATATGATAGGTTAGTGTGTATATATATATTTAGAGTTATGTGTAAGTATTGTATGTTATAAATGTATATTTGTAAACCTATTTTATATATATTAGTTAATATATATTCTATTTGAGTTTTGAAATAGGCAGATGGTTACAGTATGAGTATATATATAAGGTGTATATTAGTTTGATCATATAATATGTTATAAATCATGCAATATAAATAAATGACATAGGTATGTATGTTACTGTATATATATTATCTTATATTTACAGTGTTAAGGTTTTATATGTAAGGTACGTTATAGATATAAGTTTATATATATATATATATGTGTCTTTTGATTTATATATTAGTCACTGTAAATGTTATTTTATAAGTTTATATTTGGAGTTTAAAACACTTAAATGTATGAAGAGAGTATATTAGCCTTCCGTTTTTACATTCAGCTGAAAGGAGAAATAATATAAGTATTATGTATTACTATAAAGTAGTTGTACTAGTATGGTTTAAAAGTACATATGTAAAAGGATGTTAGTTTTAATATATATGTAATATAGCTATTTTGGATATATGTATTTTGGTTTAAATGTTGATTTGATAATCTGTACGTATATGGTTATTTTAAATTTGGAATTTATATAGATTTAAACTATAAGTTATATTCTGTTGCATTGAACACACACACATATATATTATTCAAGGCTTTTCGTATGGGATAGTTTTAATAATATGATAGTTTATATATATTGGGTTGGGTCTTTGCCTGCAACTTATATATTAAGTTAGCATGTGTATGTTTTGGTGACTGAAGATGTGTGGTACGAAACAGTTTTTATAATTAAATGAATATATGTGAAATTATAAAATATATAATTTTTTTAAAGTGTATAGTTATATGTATTGGAATAAAGTAAAGTTTTTTGATTTTAAAATGTAATATATGTTGTGACTTTGTATCTTACATATATAAGCTTAATTATGTATTAAATATTTATTTTGAAATTTTATAATATTTTAGTGTATTTTTTTGAAATTAAAATATTGAAATGATATATAAATTATAAAAGTAATGTATATATTTTTAGGTTATATCAAATCTAATTCATTTTGTTCATCGATTCCCGTTATCAGCTTTGCTCGTCAAATTCGCATTCAATCTTGCTTTTCTTTGGAATTCGTACCTGGATTCGTAACTCATCTCATTCTCCTCCATCTCTAACCTCAAAAGGTAAGCAATCACTCACGATTAACGTTCTTATATTTACTAAATTTTATTTCAATTGAAATATGCTACTGTTAGTCAATTAAATCGTTATGTATGCTATTATTTGTAACTGTTCACCTACAGGATATAACACCATATCCAGTTGTTTATTTTTTTATTTAGTCACTGATGATATATGCCTATTGTTATATGCTATGTTTTATCATATATGTTCTCACTCTGCAAGTTCCCTATTAGTATAGAATTCCCCATAGGTTGAAATGATACACACCCGGACGATATATAAAGTAGGAGAAATTTGTTATGGGTTGAAATGAAAAACCCAAGCGATTTTCATTTGAATTGAATTGGGATTGCGGGCTGAAATGGTATATACCCGTATATATTTAAACTGCGGATTGAAATGATAAATATCCGTATCACTTTTACGTTTCTCATACTTTCTACTTTATTGTCCTTAATTCTCGTGCTTGACGTTATCATTTCAGTTTGTTTCCATTGAATGTGGCACGCTTCATGGTTAACATTTTATTCCATTTATGTATGGCTTTCCTTTTGCAACCTGTCCCATTTCTATTTCATTCGTTTCAAAATTTGAAACGTTACAGCTGGACCACATTATTTATTCGCTTGAATAAGGAAGCTAAATCAGTGGATGACCGTTGCTGATAATATTATTACTTTCTAACATATATACTCATTTCTACTTTTCCTGACCTTTTATTTCTACTTTCTTTTTTCACTGTTTCGTTCCTGCTTTAAAATTTTAATATATATGTTATGCATGTATTAAAAATCTTCACGTCACTTGGTCACTCAAGCCGTTCATTTTCTTTCCACTAAAACTGCTTATATTTAATTCCATACGTTTCTTTATAACGTTTTATAATATTGCTTTCATCTTGATACTGAAACAAAATGCACCGCATACATATGTTCGTTCAAAAGAAAGTGTGTAACATCCCGCCTTTTCGCACACTTTAAATTGACCCACGTGCCGGTTCAAACCATACGGAAGAGCGGATTGTTATGGGGTAAATAAAAAAAACAAGAAAGAAATAAAAGAAAACAGAATCCCACAGCGGAAGGATAAAATATAATAATCAAATATACAGTTTATAAATCTGTTTACAAATTGATTATATATAATACATATAAGAGTTACACATACCAATGACAATGGAGCGAAACAATATGAGTGTAGTGGAACATAATAAATAATAATAATAGAAATCTCCGTCTTCGTCCTCCAGAGCTAAAGTCTTCGATCCTGAAACGCTCGGACTGACCCGAGTGAATTTGAAAAGACAAAAACACTCGAGTCAAAACTAAAAGATCTTATGTAAGTTAAATCAACAGAAATAAATATGAGTGCAGTAACTCAAGAGATGCTCGGGATTTACATCTCCTAAGGACCCGTTAAACTATTTACTATGTAGTATATTTCGCTATTATAATAGTGTCTGTAGTAAAATAAACATACTTTTAAATAGCGTTAAGGCTTTACATTTTCCACCTTAACACGTAATAGTCCCAGTAGTCAATCCAATGTCATAGTCCCTCCTGATCGAGAAGCCACCAGAGGATACCCCACGGGCTACGGGAGATGTAACGACCCGCTATTTTGGACCATTCAAATCGACAATAAAACCATACATATCCGAATTGAATAATTCAAAATACCGAATTGTTAATTTAAATTTGGCAAAACTTAAAATAAACATTAAATAAATCAATCACAGATCACAGAGTAATATAGTGCAGCGGAATCACAGATCACAGAGTAATATAGTACTGGAAAGGCTGGAATCTGAATCGATAGTTGGATTTCCAAACGAAGCTCCAAACTCCAAAGGTGAGTCTCAAATGCTGTATCACTCAGTCTGACCCGAGCGTAAAGCAAAACACAAAACACTCGAGTTAGGATTAACATTCTTATATCAATAAATCCAACTCAAGTGAAATATCAAATGAAATACAAATAACTTAAAGGATGTTTGGGATAACCATCCTCTAAGGGTCCATGGAACTTTCTACAAGGTAGAAATATACACTATAACACCGTGGTCATTTCAGCTTAATTTATACTTCAAACTAAATCTCATTTTCACTTCAAATATCTATATATTTCCCAAAATAGTATTTATATATATTAAATAATTTATACAGTAAAGTATTTTCAATTTCCTCGACTTAACAAATCGTTCCAACATCAACCCGACCTTCCCATTCAAATTAAATTCAATCTCAATTTATCAATTTAAATTCAACTCAATTTCTAAAATAACCGCTTAAATTTTATCGATCTCAAATTCGAAGTTATAATCACAAATACCCTTTTATATTTCCAAATATTTAAAAACTTTAAGTATTCAACGTTTCATCTAAATTTTTATTAAATTTAGCTTTCTAAATAATAAATTCAAATTTAGTTCAACCTAAATTTTCATTTCAATTCAATTTAGTTGCTAAATAACAAATTCAACTACGTTGATTTCAAATACAGATCCGAATCTCAAGATAAACCATTTAAATTCAAATATAGTTCAAGGCTTTAATATCTAAATGCTCTATATAACAGTTTCATATAGATCTCGATTTAACCTCATTATTATTTAGTCTTGAAATACTCCCTTATTAGATTCAATATCATTTAAGTAACCTTAAATTACATTTTACTCAACATTTTCTTTAATATATTTAAACGTGAAATATTCATTAAATAACTTAAATCAAAAATCCAGTTATAAAATCATACCCTTTAAATTTCCCATTCAAAAATTTCAAATCGATTTAATTAAATAAATCCTTATTTAAATACCATTTTTATAAACCCAAATTTATCTTCCAATCTTAATTATTCAATTTATTACAAGAGAATCTATTTGAAATATAGATTTACATAAATACTTAACCATATTATATGCATTAAATCAATCTAATTTAAATCAAATACTACTACTAAATCTATATGTACAATTTTCATTTATATAATATCTTAAGAATCAAATTTATTAAACCATATATTTCTTTCCAAAATTATAGAAATTATTTTCAAAATATTTATATGGACCAACGGTATCTGTATATATTTCCTATCATATAGTCAAGTGCTACAGATATTTATCATTTCAATCCGTATACTAAATATATACGGATGGATATCATTTTAACCCGTAATCCCAAATTCGATTAAATGAAAATCGCTTGGGTTTATCATTTCAACCCATAACGATTTTCTCCTATTCTAAAGTCTGTTCGGGTATGTATCATTTCAACCCATAGTGATTTCTAAACTACAGGTGTAACAACCCATATATTTGGACCATTTAAATTGACCATAATCCACACATGTCAACTCAAATAATACAAAACACGAATCATTATGGGATTATATATACATAAATGTAAATGAGAATCAATACAACATCACAGACACAGAACAGTCACAGAATAATGCAGCGGAAAATACATCGTCATAATAGTAGTTCATGAAGCTACTACAAAAGTACAACAATGTCTCAACATAAAATAACTGGAATGAAATACATAAATGCCCAATAGACACAGACATCAAAATAGACTGATAAAGATAAATGCTAAGTCTTCAGCATCTTCAACCAACCTTGATCAGCAAACTGGATAGCTTCAGACTGACCCGAGCATATACAAAAAGAAACACTCGAGTCAGGACTCAAAATCTTATACAAGATAATCAAGTGCAAGGTAAAAGTCCATAACTTAAAAGATGAATCAAATAAACATCTCTAAGGATCCGATAAACTATTTATATATAGAATAGAATACGATATGTAGATAATGTCTAATCAGTAAAATATAATATTAAAATAGCATTAAGGCGTTACCATAATTCCCCTTAACACATTTTATATTCCCAAAAGCATATACAAGACCGTAGTTTCCCCAAAACTGGAAGTCACCAGAGGGCAATCCATATACTCAAGGTACAAATCAAAACGTAGTGGTTGCGAATAGGATAATCAGTATGACAAGGTACATGAGGCAATACCAACTAGGATACTAGTAGTTGCGTGATCCAGACTGATGTTGAGCATAGCAGCTACTATCTTAACACCGTGAAACAACACTCCCAAATCAAGGGGTGCACCCAAATCAATTCACAAAAGTAATAGATATGGTATCGAAGAAGTGTGTCCGCTAGAGGTAGCGAACCTCAATGACCCGGCGCGGCTCCTGTTTTAGTCATGTCAGGGGTCATCCAATATCGTTCTCTTTCTTCAGTCAACGCGTTCACCAAACATCCACTTCATTCTGGATCATCACTTCGCGTTTAATAGTTATTAAAGTGGTTTTCGGTATCGACAGAGAGTATGTCCATATCCGATCCCGGTCTCTTTAATAACTACGTATTTATTACCCGACGGTCGGTTAAAGTAGATTTTAAACAAAATCAAAGTCCAAAAGTCAAGTTGCAAATTTGACTTTTAAAATTTTGATATTTACAATTCGATTTGTTCCAGATTTTAAAAATATATCTCCAAATGAATCTCAGTTCATCGTTCGAGTTAACACTATAATTAAGTATTCAAATTAAATTTAATAAGATCTAAATTTCGCTTATGAACTTTTGTTCATAATTAATTAATTAAATTTTATGGTCAATTTTAGTTCAAATCATTAAATCAAATCTTGTTCACTTAAATAAATCGTTAAATCAAATTTTATTCACTTAAATTCGTATTTACATTCATCGTTACATTAAATAAATCATAGATTTGATTAGTTTAATTTCATTAACTAAATTTCTTCTTTTTTTTTTTTTGATTTATTCCCTACATTCGACTTTATATTTCTATTTGAAATTCACTTCCATTTATTTAGTTAAATGATCTATACATCAAAATAAGCTATTTCGGGTTACAAATCAATTCGGTACATATTCCACTTACAATATCGTGATTTAATGAATTCATTAAAATTTAAATCATTAAATTATCACTAAATTAATCTATATAACTTTAGCCAATTTATATTAAGTCAAATTTCCAAATCTCATTTTAAATTTTATACATGTTTCAAATTTATTTAATTAAAACCCAAGTTTAAATCTACATTTAATACTCTATAAATTATTAAATTTTAAAACTTACACATTTCTCAATCTCATTTCTATTAACTTTTCAAATTCATTTTATTCAACTGAATAGTTTATTAATTCGATTCAATTAATTCCATTAATTCCATTTGTTAATCTATTTCAATTAACTTAATTAGTTCGTTACTTAATGAAAATAATTTCAATTTCAAAATAATTTTATCGACCATTCGGGTTTCTCACTTTTAATTATCTATCCTAGGCCAAGTTGTTTAATTGTTTTATCATTCCTACCCAATATTATTCAACGTAAAACAAAGCATAGCAAAGGGAACTTGCAGAGTTATAATAGGGATGGTGTCAAAGTAAATAAACAAGCAATAGCAACAATACATAACAATTCAACAACTTATTTAAATAATCCCGAAATAATCGTATTAATTTACATTTGTCATTTATGCAAATTAATATAATTATTTTCTAGAATTCACACTATCATTTCATGCGAATAAAAGATTATCTCATTTGGTTTACTTGGTGTCTACATACATTCACCAGTTCAAATAAGATTAACGCTATTCTATGCGTCAATTTATTTAACATCTAAAGGGTCAAAATTCAGTATATGTAATCCATTTTAAATCGTGTAACTATCCTATCAAATTCAAATTCTTTTTAATTATCATTTATATTAACGACCAAATTTCATTTCAAATTTAATGTCACAACTATTAACCATAAATCAACATTAAATCACAATTTATCACATTTAACACATGGCGTCAATTTAGAAATCTTAAATTCTAGCAATATTCAATTTTTACTTATATAACAATTTACAGTTTAATTCAACAAATTTAACAACCAATAATTCAACATCCAAATTTATACTAACAACAATTTATCGCTTGATTATCATAGCATAATAGACTGAGTCGTGAATGAAATATTCACCTTGCGTGGTTAGAGAAGATGACGAAGCACGAAGACGAATAGATATAATAGGCCCTAACAAGCACGACGCAAATTGAACACAAATGCAATCAACAAATAATAAATCAAAATTTGTTTATTGCAATATATATATATATATCGATTCGAATATATGTATAAACCATACCAAAACAAGGAACTAGATGCAAATAAGGTAGATGGAAGCTTAGGCCTGAGATCCCTAATCAGCTACAACTATCAAGCAAACGAAACGACATATGAGGTATTGTAACCCGAATTCATATATATACTACATATACGTAAAATTTTACATTACAAATTTTTTTTTCTTTTAAAATATGAATATAACTTTATACAAAATAGCTTTAATATTTTTTTCGGGTTGTAGGTGAATGGGACGTGTTGGGCGGAGGTTGAGGAGGCTGGTACGGTGGGTCTGGTCACGACAGGGGGTTGCGGGAACATGCGGTGGCGGTGGGGTGGTGTTTGCATGGCGATTGCAGCGGAAGCTGCGGGCGGCTGGTGGCACGCGTAGGCGGTGGGTGTGGCGCAGAGCAGATGGAGGAGGGACGGGGTAAGGTGGTCAGTGAAGGGTGGTCGACGTGGAGATGGGCATTGCAGTAGACGTGGGAAGGCGAAGGCGGTGGAGTAGTGTGGATGCATGGGTTTGCGGTTGCAGGCGACTGGGTGCGTGGATCTGGGTTCGGCAGCATGGAGGCGGGGCGGGCTGGGGCCGTGCGTGCAGTCCGGTGGAGGAGCAGTGGGTCGGTGCGCGTGGTGGGCGTTGCAGCAGTTGACGTGGCAGATGGTGGTAAGGGCGGTGAATGCATGAAGGAGGGGCAGAGGAGTGAGTAATATAAATTTTCTCTGGAAGGAAACGAAACAAGACAAAATGAAATAAAACATGATGAAGGAGAGAAGAACCTGTACCAGAGATGTAGATTTTGCAAACGAAGAATGAAGTGAACCAGTATAAAATAAAAAATCTAGAAAATCAAAGGTCTCAAATTTTATTGCCTTGGTAACCGAAATGGCTATTTGATTTCCAATGTAACTGAACAATCAAAGGCTGTTAGGATTCTGATCGTTGGAGAAAACGGATACCGTTTTGTGCTGCGTAACGGACCGATTTGCTATCCGTTAAACAATTATAGTTCGCAGCGCCGAACTTCGATTTACACAAACAAATATACCGTTTTGATCAGTGCGATGAGACGGACACAACGGTATAAAAATATTTATGGTTTGACATTGTTCGCGAAGTGATAATTCTTTTTTAACTGATTGCTCAAGTGACAATTCAAGTAGCAATTAAAAGCGAAATTTGACGAAACGAAGTTCTCCATTAAATTCAGAATATTTTTCCTATTCGGGAATGTGAAAAATATTTGAGTTCGGACTAAAGGAAATTTTCACCTACGATTTAAATCAATAGGCAAATGAGACGCACGAAATTTTCTTTAATACTTTTCAACGAAATTTGGCGTACGCCTATGTCTATCTAGACGCAATCCAAATATGAAGTTTGAATAGAAACGGAATTTGTTTGTGAAAATTTTAATTTCTGCATTAAATAAACAATTTTAAAATTTTAAACTGGGTCTGAATTTCAGGGTCGTTACATTCTCCCCCACTCAAAACTTTTCGTCCTTGAAAAGTAACAGAGTGAAGAGTGGAAGAACAGATAGAGAGATACGATTGGTATAGAATTTTATTATCGAATAAATATAGAATATAAAATAGACTTTACCTTCATCAAACAATTCTGGGTTTGAATCCCGAATACTTTCCTCGGTTTCCCAAGTACAATCACGATCATCGGGACTCCATTGGACTTTGACTAGGCTAACAGATTTCCTTCTAAGCTGCTTCGTATCCCTATCAACAATACGAAGTGGTCTTCTTTCTATAGTCAAATCCGGCTCAATATTAACCTCATCTAACAGAGCAATAGGAATGGTCATGGATGGATCGTGTACAACCTTCCGAAGATGTGAAACATGGAAGACGTTGCGCACTCCCTCAAATTTCTCCGGCAATGCGACTCTGTAGGCTAGTGTACCAATCCTCTCAGCGATAGTGAATAGTCCAACAAATCTAGGAGCGAGCTTCCCTCTACGACCAAACCGAATAACATTCTTTAAAGGTGATACCTTTAGAAATACCTTATCTCCAACATGGAATTCCAAATCTCTTCTACGCCTATCGGCATAGCTCTTCTGCCTATCCTGTGCGGTCTTCATCTTCCTTCTGATCTCATTAACCTTCTCGGATGCTTCCATAATCATATCTGGACCAAGAATTAGTCGATCTCCAGGCTCAATCCAACAAGCTGGCGATTTACATGGCCGTCCATATAAGGCTTCGAACGGTGCCATATCAATGCTTGCCTGATAGCTGTTATTATACGTGAATTCAACTAAATGTAAATGGTCTTCCCAAGATCCCCCAAAATCAATAATACAAGATCGGAGCAAATCTTCCAAAATCTGATTCACCCTCTCAGTTTGGCCATTTGTTTGAGGATGATAAGCCGTGCTCAGATTTAGTTTAGTGCCCAAGACGTCCTGAAATGCCTTTCAGAATTTACTAGTGAATAAAGGATCTCTATCGCATACAATACTAGATGGAACTCCATGAAGTCTAACTATCTCCCTCATATAAATCTCGACTAAACTCGAAGCAGTACGAGTGGTCTTAACTGAAATAAAGTGAGCAGATTTGGTCAATCTATCAACAATAACCCATATACTCTCGTTACCCTTTCTGGTTCTTGGTAATCCATCAATAAAGTCCATAGAAATCTGATCCCATTTCCAACACGGAATCTCTAAGGGTTGAAGTAATCCAGCCGTTTTCCGGTGATCAGTCTTGACTTGCTGGCAAGTAGTGCATTTACTGACATATACAGAAATATCTCTCTTCATCCCACTCCACCAATATAAAAGTTTCATATTTCGATACATCTTAGTGACACCAGGATGAAATGAAAGTGATGACTGATGGTTTTCTCTAAGTACTTCTTGTCTCAATCCATCAACATTTGGAACACAAATACGGTTGTCAATCTTCAGAACTCCGTTACTATCTATCTGTGCTCCCACTTTACTGTCAGCATTTCCAACTCTACTAAGAACTAACTCCTTCATGCGATAGAGCAAAGTGTCTTCGTATTGCTTAGCTTTTATGCGGTCCATAAGAGATGGGGAAATAACAAGTTGAAATAGCATGCCTTCTACAAGATTACAACATGACAATGCTTTACTACGGCTCAAAGCATCAGCTACCACATTTGCTTTTCCAGGAGTATAATTGAAGTCGAGATCATATGCAGCTAAGAATTCGAGCCATCGGACTTGTCTCTGATTCAAATCCTTCTGGGAGAAGATATACCTCAAAGACTTATGGTCTGTGAATAATTCAAATTTTGTTCCCAAAAGATGATGCCTCCATAATTTCAAAGCAAACACAACCGCAAGAAGTTCTAAATCATGAGTTGCATAGTTTACTTCATGAGTCTTTAACTGACGACCAGCATAAGCAATAACCTTTCCATTTTGCATAAGGACAGCACCTAAACCTTCTCGACAAGCATCAGTATAGATAGTTAATCCTTCACTCCCGTCAATTACCGCGAGAACTGGGGCTGAAGTTAACTTACGCTTCAACTCATTAAAAGCTGATTCACACTTCTTACTCCAAATAAACTTGACATCCTTTCGAGTTAAAGCAGTGAGTGGGGCAGAAATCCTGGCAAAGCGCTCAATGAATCTGCGATAATAACCGGCTAGGCCCAAGAAGCTTCGGATATCAGTAGGAGTTTTAGGAGTCTCCCAATCCTGTAGATAAGTTTTCAAATTAGAAAGGAACACGATGGATCGAATAGAAATAACGAATAGGATAGAACTTACATTGATTACGGCGATCTTAGCTGGATCGACCGAAATCCCGTTTTCAGAAACAATATGGCCAAGGAATCGTACTTCTCGCCAGAAGTGGCATTTCGAAAACTTGGCTTTAAGCTGATGATTTCGGAGAGTTCCCAGAACATAAGCAAGATGTGTCTCATGCTCTTCCTTATCTTTGGAGAAGACGAGAATATCATCAATGAAGACGAGAACAAACTTGTTAAGGACATCACGAAAGACTCTATTCATTAAGTCGACGAAATAAGCAGGTGCGTTGGTCAAACCAAATGGCATAACCAACCATTCATAGAATCCATTCTCGGTACGGAAAGTTGTCTTATGAATACTATCCTCTGCTACTCTGAGTTGGTGGAACCCAGTGGCTAGATCAAGTTGTGAGAAAACTTTAGCTCCATGGAGCTAATCGAATAAATCATTGATGCGAGGCATCGGATAGCGGTTCTTGAGAGTGCGCTTGTTTAATTCCCGGTAATCAACACACATGCGAAGAGATCCATCAAATTTGGTGACAAATACAACTGCGGCGCCCCATTCAGAACAACTTCTCCTGATCAAACCCTTAGCAAATAGATCGTCAATTTGGGTTTTAAGTTCAGCTTTTTCTTTAGGAGCCATCCTTCTGTGAGGGAGAACTACGGGAGTAGCTCCGGGAATGAGGTCAATGCGGGAATCGATCTCTCGTTTTGGCGGTAGAGAGTCGACCTCTCCAAATACATCGGGAAATTTCTGAACAATAGGAGTAGCACTAAGGTCATCCGGGTGAGCATCAAGAGAGAATATGAAGCTTCCGGCATATTTCTGAGGTGATTTGCATTCGATGACAAGCGGTAGACCCTTGTCATTGACTAGAGAAACAGATCGAGCTTTGCAAGAAATAATAGCATCGAATTTTCTTAACCAATCAGCACCAAATAAGATGTCAAATGCTACGGAGCCAAGCACATAGAAATCCCAAGTGAATCGATATCTTCCATACAAGAGCACAACCCCATTACAAATTCTACTGAGGTTGGCAAGTCCTCCAATAGGGTTAGAGACACATAAGGAAGTAGTAGCAAGAGTAGGTTCTAATTTGAGCTTATTACAAAGATCAATAGATATGAAGCTATGAGAAGCATCAGTATCGAATAATACCCTGACAGGTAAATCATGAAATGAAAAAGTACTTCGTAAGGTACCTTGGTCATCCTGAGCAGGTGGTGGAGGTGGTGTGGGAGTGGTGACGGCATATACTCCTGATGGTGTGCCTTTCTTCCTCAATGGGCAATCTCTCTTGAAGTGACCTGGCTGGAGGCAGATATGGCATAAATCATTCCTCATCTGAGGAGGTGGTGGAATAGCAGCTCCGGTGGATGGACAACTATTAGCATAATGGCCCTTCTTATCGCATTTGAAGCAAGTGATCTTAGCAAGGTCAATTGAGCTTTTCTGAGCGTATCCTAATCCTGTAGTCTTTTGCGAAGCTTTCTTTTGTTGATCAATGTTCATCTTCCTCTTTCCGAGCTGGCTGGAAGAGGGCTGAGTAGGAGTGACCTTGGCAGTAGGTCCCCTAGGCTTTGCCTCATATCGAAGAGCATAGTCAACAAGCTCTGTGAAAGTACAGTGAATGTGGCCAGTAAGCAAGTCATAATACTCTGGTCTAGCTCCCAAAATGAATTTCTCGTTCCTCAGAAGTGGTGTATCGATCAATCCCGGGCCAAACTTGGAGAGCTCGTTGAATTTCCTCTCGTACTCAGAAAAAGTCATACTGCCTTGCTTAAGATCCATAAAAGTTCTATAAAGTTGGATTTTCCCAGCAGCTGGCATCCATTGTTCCGAGAAGGTATCCCTAATCAAAAGATAGACTAGATAAGTAACATTCCAAGGATTGTAAGAAGAATTTAGACTACGATATCCAAATAAATTTATACCTAAACTGGGCCCAAGTGATGGTGTCCTCCTCGATACGAGAAGTAACAGATTCCCACCAGTCTCGTGCGGCATCCCGAAGTTGCCAGGCAGCAAGCTTACACTTTTGAGCGTCACTAATTTCCAATCCAGAAAATATCATCTCTAAACTTTTGAGCCATTGTTGAGCTTCAATAATATTCTCGGATCCATAGAACTTAACACCTCCAAGCTGTGTATACTCCTTACTAAAAGTGGTGAATTTGACTGGAGCTGGGGCGGCAGGTGCATCCTGGGCAGGACCATTTCCCCTTCCTCCCCTATTGTTTCTTCTGGCACTCATCCTGAAATACCAACAGGGAATTTTAAGAACCAAGGATAGAAAATCATAGAACTTTAAGGAAAGTCAAATCAACGAATCAATAAGAAGTTTGAATTTGAAAGGATATGGATCTTGAATTGATTCTCCTCATTCTAGGGTATTGCTACCCTATGTCTAATGAGTTTATATAACCCCAAACTAAGGTTTTTAGTGGAAACCAAAGCTCTGATACCAACTGTAACAACCCGTATATTTGGACCATTTAAATTGACAATAATCCACACATGTCAACTCAAATAATACAAAACACGAATCATTATGGGATTATATATACATAAATGTAAATGAGAATCAATACAACATCACAGACACAGAACAGTCACAGAATAATGCAGCGGAAAATACATCGTCATAATAGTAGTTCATGAAGCTACTACAAAAGTACAACAATGTCTCAACATAAAATAACTGGAATGAAATACATAAATGCCCAATAGACACAGACATCAAAATAGACTGATAAAGATAAATGCTAAGTCTTCAGCATCTTCAACCAACCTTGATCAGCAAACTGGATAGCTTCAGACTGACCCGAGCATATACAAAAAGAAACACTCGAGTCAGGACTCAAAATCTTATACAAGATAATCAAGTGCAAGGTAAAAGTCCATAACTTAAAAGATGAATCAAATAAACATCTCTAAGGATCCGATAAACTATTTATATATAGAATAGAATACGATATGTAGATAATGTCTAATCAGTAAAATATAATATTAAAATAGCATTAAGGCGTTACCATAATTCCCCTTAACACATTTTATATTCCCAAAAGCATATACAAGACCGTAGTTTCCCCAAAACTGGAAGTCACCAGAGGGCAATCCATATACTCAGGGTACAAATCAAAACGTAGTGGTTGCGAATAGGATAATCAGTATGACAAGGTACATGAGGCAATACCAACTAGAATACTAGTAGTTGCGTGATCCGGACTGATGTTGAGCATAGCAGCTACTATCTTAACACCGCGAAACAACACTCCCAAATCAAGGGGTGCACCCAAATCAAATCACAAAAGTAATAGATATGGTATCGAAGAAGTGTGTCCGCTAGAGGTAGCGAACCTCAATGGCCCGGCGTGGCTCCTGTTTTAGTCATGTCAGGGGTCATCCAATATCGTTCTCTTTCTTCAGTCAACGCGTTCACCAAACATCCACTTCATTCTGGATCAACACTTCGCGTTTAATAGTTATTAAAGTGGTTTTCGGTATCGACAGAGAGTATGTCCATATCCGATCCCGGTCTCTTTAATAACTACGTATTTATTACCCGACGGTCGGTTAAAGTAGATTTTAAACAAAATCAAAGTCCAAAAGTCAAGTTGCAAATTTGACTTTTAAAATTTTGATATTTACAATTCGATTTGTTCCAGATTTTAAAAACATATCTCCAAATGAATCTCAGTTCATCGTTCGAGTTAACACTATAATTAAGTATTCAAATTAAATTTAATAAGATCTAAATTTCGCTTATGAACTTTTGTTCATAATTAATTAATTAAATTTTATGGTCAATTTTAGTTCAAATCATTAAATCAAATCTTGTTCACTTAAATAAATCGTTAAATCAAATTTTATTCACTTAAATTCGTATTTACATTCATCGTTACATTAAATAAATCATAGATTTGATTAGTTTAATTTCATTAACTAAATTTCTTCTTTTTTTTTTGATTTATTCCCTACATTCGACTTTATATTTCTATTTGAAATTCATTTCCATTTATTTAGTTAAATGATCTATACAACAAAATAAGCTATTTCGGGTTACAAATCAATTCGGTACATATTCCACTTACAATATCGTGATTTAATGAATTCATTAAAATTTAAATCATTAAATTATCACTAAATTAATCTATATAACTTTAGCCAATTTATATTAAGTTAAATTTCCAAATCTCATTTTAAATTTTATACATGTTTCAAATTTATTTAATTAAAACCCAAGTTTAAATCTACATTTAATACTCTTTAAATTATTAAATTTTAAAACTTACACATTTCTCAATCTCATTTCTATTAACTTTTCAAATTCATTTTATTCAACTGAATAGTTTATTAATTCGATTCAATTAATTCCATTAATTCCATTTGTTAATCTATTTCAATTAACTTATTTAGTTCGTCACTTAATGAAAATAATTTCAATTTCAAAATAATTTTATCGACCATTCGGGTTTCTCACTTTTAATTATCTATCCTAGGCCAAGCTATTTAATTGTTTTATCATTCCTACCTAATATTATTCAATGTAAAACAAAGCATAGAAAAGGGGACTTGCAGAGTTATAACAGGGATGGTGTCAAAGTAAATAAACAAGCAATAGCAACAATACATAACAATTCAACAACTTATTTAAATAATCCCGAAATAATCGTATTAATTTACATTTGTCATTTATGCAAATTAATATAATTATTTTCTAGAATTCACACTATCATTTCATGCGAATAAAAGATTATCTCATTTGGTTTACTTGGTGTCTACATACATTCACCAGTTCAAATAAGATTAACGCTATTCTATGCGTCAATTTATTTAACATCTAAAGGGTCAAAATTCAGTATATGTAATCCATTTTAAATCGTGTAACTATCCTATCAAATTCAAATTCTTTTTAATTATCATTTATATTAACGACCAAATTTCATATCAAATTTAATGTCACAACTATTAACCATAAATCAACATTAAATCACAATTTATCACATTTAACACATGGCGTCAATTTAGAAATCTTAAATTCTAGCAATATTCAATTTTTACTTATATAACAATTTACAGTTTAATTCAACAAATTTAACAACCAATAATTCAGCATCCAAATTTATACTAACAACAATTTACCGCTTGATTATCATAGCATAATAGACTGAGTCGTGAATGAAATATTCACCTTGCATGGTTAGAGAAGATGACGAAGAACGAAGACGAATAGATATAATAGGCCCTAACAAGCACGATGCAAAATGAACACAACTGCAATCAACAAATAATAAATCAAAATTTTTTTATTGCAATATATATATATATATATATATATATATATATATATATATATATATATATATATATATCGATTCGAATATATGTATAAACCATACCAAAACAAGGAACTAGATGCAAATAAGGTAGATGGAAGCTTAGGCCTGAGATCCCGGATCAGCTACAACTGTCAAGCAAACGAAACGACATATGAGATATTGTAACCCGAATTCATGTATATATACTATATATATGTAAAATTTTACATTACAAATTTTTTTTCTTTTAAAACATGAATATAACTTTATACAAAATAGCTTTTATATTTTTTTCGGGTTGTAGGTGAATGGGACGTGTTGGGCGGTGGTTGAGGAGGCTGGTACGGTGGGTCAGGGCACGACAGGGGGTTGCGGGTACATGCGGTGGCGATGGGGTGGTGTTTGCATGGCGATTGCAGGGGAAGCTGCGGGCGGCTGGTGGCACGCGTAGGCGGTGGGTGTGGCGCAGAGCAGATGGAGGAGGGACGGGGTAAGGTGGTCAGTGAAGGGCGGTCGACGTGGAGATGGGCATTGCAGCAGACGTGGGCAGGCGAAGGCGGTGGAGTAGTGTGGATGCATGGGTTTGCGGTTGCAGGCGACTGGGTGCGTGGATCTGGGTTCGGCTGCATGGAGGCGGGGCGGGCTGGGGCCGTGCGTGCAGTCCGGTGGCGGAGCAGTGGGTCGGTGCGCGTGGTGGGCGTTGCAGCAGTTGACGTGGCAGATGGTGGCAAGGGCGGTGAATGCATGAAGGAGGGGTAGAGGAGTGAGTAATATAAATTTTCTCTGGAAGGAAACGAAACAAGACAAAATGAAATAAAACATGATGAAGGAGAGAAGAACCTGTACCAGAGATGTAGATTTTGCAAACGAAAAATGAAGTGAACCAGTATAAAATAAAAAATCTAGAAAATCAAAGGTCTCAAATTTTATTGCCTTGGTAACCGAAATGGCTATTTGATTTCCAATGTAACTGAACAGTCAAAGGCTGTTAGGATTCTGATCGTTGGAGAAAACGGATACCGTTTTGTGCTGCGTAACGGACCGATTTGCTATCCGTTAAACAATTATAGTTCGCAGCGCCGAACTCCAATTTACACAAACAAATATACCGTTTTGATCAGCGCGATGAGACGGACACAACGGTATAAAAATATTTATGGTTTGACATTGTTCGCGAAGTGATAATTCTTATTTGACTGATTGGTCAAGTGACAATTCAAGTAGCAATTAAAAGCGAAATTTGATGAAACGAAGTTCGCCATTAAATTCAGAATATTTTTCCTATTCGGGAGTGTGAAAAATATTTGAGTTTGGACTAAAGGAAATTTTCACCTACGATTTAAATCAATAGGCAAATGCGACACATGAAATTTTCTTCAATACTTTTCAACAAAATTTGGCGTACGCCTATGTCTATCTAGACGCAATTCAAATATGAAGTTTGAATAGAAACGGAATTTGTTTGTGAAAATTTTAATTTCTACATTAAATAAACAATTTTAAAATTTTAAACTGGGTCTGAATTTCAGGGTCGTTACAACAGGGAACTTGCAAAGTGATAACAGAAAATACAATAAAATAATAACAGGCATATATCATCAATAATTTAAATAAAATATAAACACCAGGATATGGTGTCATATCCCACCAGTGAACAGTTACAGATAATAGCATATGTAACAAATTTAAATAAATACAGCAGCATATTTCAATTGCCATTTCAATTGAAATCAAATTTAATGAATAAAAGAATGTTAATCGTGAATGATTGCTCACCTTTCGAGGTTAGAGAGATAGACAATGAAGTTGAGTTAAGAAATGCAAGCACGACTTCCAAAGCAAAGTTAGATGGTCCGATTTCGACGGAAAAGCAGATAGATAGAAATTGATGAGAACGGATCAAATTAGCTTGATAAAATTGAAACGAAGATTATATGATTAATTTATTACTTTCTTTCAAAATGAACGTTAAATCTAAACACGCATTTTAAAAAATGAAATATATATATATATATATATATATGCACACCCATGAAAACCATATAACTTTAAAACGCTTCCATTTCATATTAATGTTGAATAACAAATATATAATTATTCAAAATGTCACATATATATTATATTCATTTTATGGTTGTCGTTTCCATGTAATAAATATTCATTTTAAACCAATATTAAAATAATATATGTATAGTTAAAAATCAATGTTCTAACAGAAAACACATATATTAAAGATCAACACACACATATAATATCTTTTGAAGTGAATACTTATATATATATAATTATTATAGTTTATTACTTTCCTTTTCAAAATATCCAGCAGGAAATCAAACAAACTTATGCACATATATATGCAGATAAACAATATTCTTTATAATACATTGTTAACTTACTCCTTTTTTCCCTTTTTTTAAAGAGTATATATGCAGTACAGTTTATAAGAATTTTTTTATTTTATAAAACCTTCATATATAACAAAATATGTGTATAAAATAAAATATTTGTATATATAAAAATCAAAACGTTTCAAACGTATATTCAAAAACTGGATCATATAAATAACAATGTATTTAGTTAACACATAGTATAAAATTCATTTATATAACTCTCTTATATATTCATTATAACTATAATCAAAACGGTAATATATACTTTCATATAAATTACCCAAATATACACGTTGGTTAACCTATCTGTACCCGATCAATAGCTTTACTATTAAAGCACGCACATCATAACAGTATGAAGATATATAATGCTTTAGGCTTATTAAACAATATATCGCAACTTATGTATACTAATATGTGAATATAAATAAGCTTACATACTTATTATATAAAAATCAAAATTAAAAAAAAAACAATATAACAAAATATATATAAACTCAGAAATGGATATATAAGCTTATACTGTTATATCGAGATTTTTTTTATATTAAATACAACCATACATATATATCTTTGGGTACTACAATTTGTATTATTTGCCTTTTATAAAGAAAATTGTGGTTGCACTGAGTTTGTACATATAGCTTACTTTATGTATATAAGTAATGTACGCTGTCATACATATATACACTAAAATATGTAAATTTAAGGCAGTATACTACTAGCAAATATATATTATATAATACAATGTATAGACATACCCTGTGTAAAATCGAGTCGCTGATGGGTGGGAAAAAGGAATAAATAAGAAACTACAGACAATAGGGGAAATGTTGATGCCACCTATGTGCTGTCAGAAGTTATTACCTCTAGGCTATACACTCGGCTATGATGAGGCTGCCGATGTGGATAGGGAAGATGTTGGGTTCGGTTGGAAGGGAGGGTGTTTCTTAAGAGAAGAGGAGTGGAGAAGGAGGGGACAGGCGCTTGGTGGAAAGAAAATTTGCAGAGAAAGGATGAAAAGAATGCAGATGTACTAGGCAAAAGAAAGGAGGAGCAAGCTAGAATAAATAGAATGTACGAAGAGAACAAGGAAGGTTATAAATCAGATTGGAATGGAAACGTAAAGAAAGAAAGAAATAAATAAAAGAAATCAATGAATGCGAAATAACGTATAGTATTTTATACGTTTCAAACTTTGAAATGTCAACGGTCATGAGTTGATTTAGCTACATTTAAAGCAATAACGTTTTTGTTTGTTTGGATAGTACGTAATGAGTTTGGAAAGGCAATGATATTTAAAATGGAACAAGGAATGGACAGAGAAATTTAGGCAAAGATAAAACGTACAGAATAAATATAGAGTAACGGGACAGTCACGATAATTCAGTGGATAATTAAAGCAACTTTTAATGCCACCAGCTACACGTTCAAATCTGAAAAGGCAGAGTAACGGACCATATAATAAATTGAAACGATGGATTGATAACAGCTGCAAGTTTATATTTAATAGAAAAGAACGGACAGAGAAAATTTTGTGAAACGTACTGAAAATAAATATGAAGTACTTATTATATTATACGTTTCTTTTTGAATGCAGAGTCCAAAATTTGAAAGCCAAGTAACGGCAACCCTTGATTTGGTGAAAACAATTGTAGCAATTAATAAAAGAAATAAATAGCAACGGTCACGTTGCTTTGATTTAGCTGACCCATCAAAGCAAATTATTTATAATTTTACCGGTAGGAAACGTAAAGGAACGTA
Source organism: Allium cepa (assembly GCA_030765085.1). Lineage (NCBI taxonomy): Eukaryota > Viridiplantae > Streptophyta > Magnoliopsida > Asparagales > Amaryllidaceae > Allium > Allium cepa. The sequence continues at coordinate 148,900,267 of CM060945.1, forward strand.
CCGCCATAAAATGAAATTGATAACATCTGTGCATTGATTCTGCAATATTTATTAAAGAAATTTATTAGCTAGCTTGAATTAAATAGAATTTCACAATGGAATAAACTTTGATAAAATAAATTGAAAATTTAAAATCTGCTATGTTTAATTGGATGTAATCCAAATATTACATTTTTATTTCAAAATATTATCATATAAAATTTCTCAAAAGTTTCAATTAATTACGTTAAATAAAATCATTTAAAACTGTTAAAATCTACGGGTCGTTACACTCTCCCCCACTCAAAACTTTTCGTCCCCGAAAAGGTAGGAGGTAGGAGAATAGAACAACCAGAAATAAAATAGATTGAAAGACAAGATAAACAATTAAGTTAAAACTATATAAATTTTATTTGAAATATTTATTTGATAACTTCATTTGAAATTTAATTTTCTTTAATACTTTAATGCTCTTCAAACTCCTTTGAAAACAATTATTTACATTATTACTTGTATTTACAAAGAAGCTATTGAAATATTAAATCCAAAATTCAAATTTTTTTATTTTGTTTCAAGATACCTTCCAAATATTATTTTTAGATCACAAATCATTTTTTTTTAAAATATGTTTCATTTTAGATAAATAACTTCTAAAATATTTATAACACTAAAATTTCTATTAAACCATGTAGTATATAATTAAACAACATTTTAAAGGATATATCCAACAAGGAAGGATGGTAGATTTGGAAAACAGAGTCAAGGTGAATAACTAAACTGAGCAGATAAGGTAGATGCAAGGAATAGTATCGGGCATGAATAATTAATCTAGAACCATAAGAATTTAAATTTCAAATAATAATTCAACATTTCTTTGTTGGGAAAAATACTTTACCTTTATAATAATACTTTTATAATAAAATACTATTATATTAAAATAATTTTTTCTTTCGAAAATACTTTTATAACTCGATGTTTCAACAAGTTTATCCTCGTTCTTGCAGACTCTGGCCATGCGTTGATCAGGCGCAAAGCTAGAATTCTTCATGTACTTAGTAGACTTGTTTCAACACCCAATGAAAATACTTGAAAAACCTTTAAAACAAACATGGAAAGTACAATCCAAACAAAACAACCAAACCAAAACCTTTGTCCAACCATTGTTCGCAGATACACAATGGTTACGCCTGGATCCCTCAGGAAACAATCCGTATCCGTAGCTTTCTCAGCCCTGCGAGTTACGCCATGATGACTAGTAGAGTGCAGGATACACAATGGTTACGCCTGGATCCCAAGGAAACAATCTGTACCCCTAGGCCAGACTCAGCCAGGCAATTGCGCTATGCAGTCGCGAGAGAAAAAAAACCATGGGTTACGCCATGGTGGGAACACTTGAGTATTACATCCGGAAAACCAAAAATCAGAGAGAATAATATCGATAGAATGAATCCACGATGTGGCCACAAAGCGGATATCAAGCAGAAGGCACTTTCCATATCTTTACTTCAAAAATATATATCATATAGTACCTTTTCAAATCACTTTCAAATATCGTACTTATATAAAGTCCATATATATAGGATTCCATTTTTCCCAAATCGAATACTTTCCAAATTAATAGTAGATCAAATCATACTTATATAGACTTCGATTATATAAAATCTCTTTCCAAATTGAGTACCTTCCAAATCAATAGATTTCAAATCAACTTCATTCTTATACAATCCATTTTATATAAGTTCGACCACTCCCGAATCAAGTGCTTAGTATTCTAAGGTTCTCAATTTCAAATCATTTCAATATAAATTCAGTTTCAAAATCATATATGATTTCACCAAATTTTCTTCCAAATTAAATATCTAAATTTCAAAGTTCCAAAAATAATAGGTTTAGAAAATTATCCCAGTTTCCAAATTAAAATAATTCAAGTCAAACAAATTCATTTCCAAAATCACCATATAAGTACTGGTTTTTAATTTCAATTTAATTTTCAAAACCAAATATTTTCTCAAAATCAATTATACTTAAAATGGTTTCCAAATTTATAATTATCCCTTTAAAACTTTTAAACTATCTATTTCTATTTGAAATATCCAATTTACCTTACTGAAAACCATTATTCAAAACTATTTTTTTTCAAAACATTTCAAAACTAAATTTATATTCTTTATCAAACATTTTATACTCTTCAAAATTTCTTTAGCTTTGAAAATTTAATCTCGATTTGGAAGTGTTCGAACATTCAAAATAGTTAGGGAAATCAATTTTTCAATTCAAGAGTTGAAAATCAACAATAAATCAATAAATCAATTATTAAATCCGAAACTCGAGGACTGAACACTGGTCTCATTTTAAATTGTTTCAAATATATACTTATATCTTTCTAAAATGTGAAATTATACTTCGGAATTTGAAATCAAAAACGGTTTTACAAAATCACTTGCAGAGCGAAGCTATTAAAGTGGCCTCTCCCCCACTCTGAAACTCGAAAATCAATGTCGATGATGCATGCACTCATCACCAAAATTATTTTCCAGCGACATAAGTGAGTTCTGGACTTCTATTTTCTTTAAAACATCTTTGAAATTTCTTCAAAATTATTGGAATTCATTTGAAACATTTCTTATTCGGAAAAATACTTTTAAATCGTATTATTTTTATATATATATTCCAAAATCTTAAAACCAATTTCAAAATACCGGAATTCAATTCTCGAATTTCAAATTTAACTCTACAGTTATAAATCATTTTTATACAAATCAATTTCTTATAATTTTTTAAAATTTCAAATCCTTTCAAAACCTTTTTATATAGAATAACATTTCTTATTTGCTTTATATATATAGTTATATAATCCTTATCGAAAACAGTTTCACTTTTATATATATAAAAAATCATAGTTATCAAAATAAAATTTTGGTATAAACAATTTCAAAAATACAAACAAAACCCGATTTTCAAAGGATGATTCAAGAATGGATTTCAAAACAAAGATAGAGATTTAATTTAGAGGAACTCCAATCAATAGAATCCTGATTCGAAGATAGACTCGATCGAAGATGAGATAATTAAATTACAAAATAGAAGATGGATATACTTCTACAAATCGCGGGCGACCTTAACCGGATCAACCGTGAATTTAGCAATATAATGGATGTAGAATTCTAAGGCAAATCGATATTCGATCGCTATAAATAGAATCTGGAATAACAGGAGATAGTAGCATCTAAACCGAGGGATACATAAATCTCCGGTGAATCAATGCCAATTGTAAAGGAGTTTCATCCCCTTTACAAATCATTCAGTGGAGTCATGGGATACTCCAGAATCGAACGAATATAAATAGGGAGAGACAAGAATGAATTTCGAAACCGAGGGACATTCCAAAATTCAAAGGAAATCGAGTCAAAAAGGAAGAGATTCAACTCGAACAAAAGTGATTCTGTAAATAAATTTACCATATATGCTAAGTTTTGCCTAGAGCCAAAGCTCTGATACCAACTGTAACGACCCGCTATTTTGGACCATTCAAATTGACAATAAAACCATACATATCCGAATTGAATAATTCAAAATACCGAATTGTTAATTTAAATTTGGCAAAACTTAAAATATACATTAAATAAATCAATCATAGATCACAGAGTAATATAGTGTAGCGGAATAGATAAAGAATCGTAGTTCATGAAGCTACTATGTATATCAGAGTTAGAAAAATACAACCGAATAGTTCAAATGCACTGAAGTCTCCAATGCAACGGATGACTTCTCTGAACCAATCAACTGGAAAGGCTGGAATCTGAATCGGTAGTTGGATTTCCAAACGAAGCTCTAAACTCCAAAGGTGAGTCTCAAATGCTGTATCACTCAGTCTGACCCGAGCGTAAAGCAAAACACAAAACACTCGACTTAGGATTAACATTCTTATATCAATAAATCCAACTTAAGTGAAATATCAACTGAAATACAAATAACTTAAAGGATGTTTGGGATAACCATCCTCTAAGGGTCCATGGAACTTTCCACGAGGTAGAAATATACATTATAACACCGCGGTCATTTCAGCTTAATTTATACTTCAAACCAAATCTCATTTTCACTTCAAATATCTCTATATTTCCCAAAATAGTATATCTATATATTAAATAATTTATACAGTAAAGTATTTTCAATTTCCTCAACTTAACAAATCGTTCCAACATCAACCCGACCTTCACATTCAAATTAAATTCAATCTCAATTTATCAATTTAAATTCAACTCAATTTCTAAAATAACCACTTAAATTTTATCGATCTCAAATTCGGATTTATAATCACAAATAGCCCTTTATATTTCCATATATGTCAAAACTTTAAGTATTCAACGTTTCATCTAAATTTTCATTAAATTTATTTTTCTAAATAATAAATTCAAATTTAGTTCAACCTAAATTTTCATTTCAATTCAATTTAGTTGCCAAATAACAAATTCAACTACGTTGATTTCAAATACAGATCCGAATCTCAACATAAACCATTTAAAATCCAATATAGTTCAAGGCTTTAATATTTAAATATTCTATATAACAGTTTCATATAGATCTCGATTTAACCTCATCATTATTTAGTCTTGAAATACTCCCTTATTAGATTCAATATCATTTAAGTAACCTTAAATTACATTTTACTCAATATTTTCTTTAATTTATTTAAACGTGAAATATTCATTAAATAACTTAAATCAAAAATCCAGTTATAAAATCATACCCTTTAAATTTCCCATTCAAAAATTTCAAATCGATTTAATTAAATAAATCCTTATTTAAGTACCATTTTTATAAACCTAAATTTATCTCCCAATCTTAATTATTCAATTTATTACAAGAGAATCTATTTGAAATATATATTTACATAAATACTTAACCATATTATATGCATTAAATCAATCTAATTTAAATCAAATATTACTACTAAATCTATATATACAATTTTCATTTATAAAATATCTTAAGAATCAAATTTATTAAACCATATATTTCTTTCCAAAATTATAGAAATTATTTTCAAAATATTTATATGGACCAACGGTGTCTGTATATATTTCCTATCATATAGTCAAGTGCTACGGATATTTATCATTTCAATCCGTATACTAAATATATATGGGTGGATATCATTTTAACCCGTAATCCCAAATTCAATTAAATGAAAATCGCTTGGGTTTATCATTTCAACCCACGATTTTCTCCTATTCTAAAGTCTGTTCGGGTATATATCATTTCAACCCATAGTGATTTCTAAACTGCAGGGAACTTGTAGAGTGATAACAGAAAATACAATAAAATAACAGGCATATATCATCAATAACAATATAATATAAACAACAGGATATGGTGTCATATCCCGCAAGTGAACAGTTACAGATAATAGCATATATAACAAATTTAAATAACTACAGCAGCATATTTCAATTGTCATTTTAATTGAAATCAAATTTAATGAATAAAAGAATGTTAATCGTGAATGATTGCTCACCTTTCGAGGTTAGAGAGATAGACAATGAAGTTGAGTTACGAAATGCAAGCACGACTTCCAAAGCAAAGTTAGATGGTATGATTTCGACGGAAAAGCTGATAGATAGAAATTGATGAGAACATATCAAATTAGCTTGATAAAATTGGAACGAAGATTATATGATTAATTTATTACTTTCTTTCAAAATGAACGTTAAATCAAAACACGCATTTTAAAAAATGAAATATATATATATATATATATATATATATATATGCACACCCATGAAAACCATATAACTTTAAAACGCTTCCATTTCATATTATTGTTAAATAACAAATATATAATTATTCAAAATGTCACATAAATAGTATATTCATTTTATGGTTTTCGTTTCCATGTAATAAATGTTCATTTTAAACCAATACTAAAATAATATATATGTATAGTTAAAAATCAATTTTCTAACATAAAACATATATATTAAAGATCAACACACACATATATAATATCTTTTGATGTGAATACTTATGTATATATATAATTATTATAGTTTATTACTTTCCTTTTCAGAATATCCAACAGAAATCAAACAAACTTATGCACATGTATATGCAGATAAACAATATTCTTTATGTATATATGAAGTACAGTTTACAAGATTTTTTTTTTATTTTATAAAACCTTCATATATAACAAAATATATGTATAAAATAAAATATTTGTATATATAAAAATCAAAACGTTTCAAACGTATATTCAAAAACTGGATCATATAAATAACAATGTATTTAGTTAACACATAGTATAAAATTCATTTATATAACTCTCTTATATATTCATTATAACTATAATCAAAACGGTTATATACACTTTTATATAAATTAACCAAATATACACGTTACTTAACCTATCTGTACCCGATCAATAGCTTTATTATTAAAGCACGCACATCATAACAGTATGAAGATATACAATGCTTTAGGCTTATTAAACAACATATTGCAACTTATGTATACTAATATGTGAATATAAATAAGCTTACATACTTATTATATAAAAATCAAAATTAAAAAAAAAAACAATATAACAAAATATATATAAACTCAGAAATTGATATATAAGCTTATACTATTATATCGAGAATTTTTTTTTATTAAATACAGCCATACATATATATCTTTGGGTACTACAATTTGTATTGTTTGCATTTTATAAAGAAAATTGCGGTTGCACTGAGTTTGTACATATAGCTTACTTTATGTATATAAGTAATGTAAGCTGTCATACATATATACACTAAAATATGTAAATTTAAGGCAGTATACTACTAGCAAATATATATCATATAATACAATGTATAGACATACCCTGTGTAAACTCGAGTCGCTGATGGGTGGGAAAAATGAATAAATAATAAACTACAGACAATATGGAAAATGTTGATGCCACCTATGTGCTATCAGAATTTATTACCTCTAGGCTATACATTCGGCTATGATGAGGCTGCCGTTGTGGATAGGGATGATGTTGGGTTCGGCTGGAAGGTAGGGTGTTTCTTAAGAGAAGAGGAGGGGAGAAGGAGGGGACATGCGCTTGGTGGAAAGAAAATTTGCAGAGAAAGGATGAAAAGAATGCATATGTACTAGGCAAAAGAAAGGAGGAGCAGGCTAGAATAAATAGAATGAACGAAGAGAACAAGGAAGGTTATAAATCAGATTGGAATGAAAACGTAAAGAAAGAAAGAAAGAAATAAAAGAAATCAATGAATGCGAAATAACGTATAGTATTTTATACGTTTCAAACTTTGAAATGTCAACGGTCATGAGTTGATTCAGCTACATTTAAAGCAATAACTTTTTTGTTTGTTTGGATAGTACGTAATGAGTTTGGAAAGGCAATGATATTTAAAATGGAACAAGGAATGGACAGAGAAATTTAAGCAAAGATAAAACGTACAGATAAAATATAGAGTAACGGGACAGTCACGATAATTCAGTGGATAATTAAAGCAACTTTTAATGCCACCAGCTGCACGTTCAAATCTGAAAAGGCAGAGTAACAGACCATATAATAAATTGAAACAATGGATTGATAAAAGCTGCAAGTATATATTTAAGAGAAAAGAACGGACAGAGAAAATTTTATGAAACGTACTGAAAATAAATATGAAGTACTTATTATATTATACGTTTCTTTTTGAATGCAGAGTCCAAAATTTGAAAGCCAAGTAACGGTCAACTCTTGATTTGGTGAAAATAATTGTAGCAATTAATGAAAGAAATAAATAGAACGGTCACGTTGCTTTGATTTAGCTGACCCATCAAAGAAAATTATTTATAATTTTACCAATAGGAAACGTAAAGGAACGTACCACCATAAAATGAAATTGATAACATCTGTGCATTGATTCTGCAATATTTATTAAAGAAATTTATTAGCTAGCTTGAATTAAATAGAATTTCACAATGGAATAAACTTTGATAAAATAAATTTAAAATTTAAAATCTACTATGTTTAATTGGACGTAATCCAAATATTAAATTTTTATTCAAAATATTATTATATAAAGTTTCTCAAAAGTTTCAATTAATTACGTTATATAAAACCATTTAAAACTATTAAAATCTACGGTTTGTTACAGGAGAAATCCAAACTCATACAAGGCGCGATAGGGTAGGTGACACGGCACAACTAGGCAATGCCAGGGTAGATATACCAATTACGCATCTGGGCTGGTGGTAACGCGTAGCTGCTACTACCGCCCACCTTGGACAAACTCCCCCTAAAATCAAAAAAATCAAAAGTGGCCATCGAAATAATCCAAACTCAGAGTATAATATCGAAGAGGAGTATCCGATCAGAGGAATGACCTCATTGGCCCGAGAATCGCTCCTGTTTTAGCCACTTATGCTAACTCACGGGAGTCGGGTCCACATAATTACCTCAAAGGAAAATGCCGCCACCATCCTACTTCATTCTGGAATCTCCACCGCGTGCACGGTTGTTAAAGTGGTTTTCGGAGTTGGCAGAGAGTATGACAACTTCTGATCCCGGTCTCTTTAACAACCAACCATTATTATAACACCGCGGTCATTTAAAAATAATTTTTCTTTCAAAACCAGAATATAATTTCTATTTCAAAACCATATAAATACGATATCCTTTTCATTTTAAAACAAACTCATTTGATATTATTTTTATAAAACCCAAATTAATATAATATCATTTTATTTCAAATATATTTCTTTTCCAAAATTATATTGCTTTAAAATTTGTATTAGTTGGAACCCAACATTTGAATTATAACTTTCAAACATAAAACTACGAAATTTGTAGCTTTAAAACCATAACTTTCAAAACTTAAATGGTTTGGATATTCAACAGTATATAAAATAAAACAGTTGAATTTAAAATTACTTTATAAAGCAAATAATTTCCAAGCCTTTACAATTTTATTCACATTAAATTCAGTCGAAACCCACAACCTTTAGATTCACTTTCAGTTTGAATAAAAACACTTCGATTTCAATATTTTCAAACTTTGAGTATTTAATAAATTCCAAAACTAAGGTTAGGAATTCCTATTCAACAATTCATTGTCCTATTATTTAGTTTTGAAATGTTTACATAATAGCTCCATAACCATTTAAAATAAAACTCAATTTATTAACACTAGATATTTTCTCCATTTATTTATACTAGAATTATTCATTTAAAAATTCAGATATAAATATCATACCTTTAAAATTTCAAGTTAATAAGTTTTACATCAACTTATGGAGTTAAATTTTTAAATAAGCTCAATTCCAAATAAATTTCCAATTTATTTTCCAATCTTAATTGATTTGAACCATTTAAAACTCTATTTATATACAATATCTTAAACATGTACTTAATCATATAATATAAATTATCAAACTCCATTAGTCAACTTATTTAATTTCATTTAACAAATTCATACATAGCTTAAATTCAATAATTTGACTATATACATGTATATATAGGATAAGATTTCATATAAGATCAAAAATTAATATTTATTAAACCGTATCCTATCAAACCATAGAAATCGTTTTTAAAATATTTATATATATAGACCGACGGCGTCTGTATATAATTTCCTATTCTATGGTCAAGTGATACGGATATTTATCATATCAATCCGCAGTTTAAAAATAAAAATGCGGTTGTATATCATTTCAAACCGCAACCCCGAATGAAATGAAAATGCATAATAACTTGCAGTTTATGCAATATAAATACAGCATCCATTCGTCCATCATATCAATCATCAAACATTCATCAATTTATCATCCAATTCAAACAATCACATCAATAAATAATAATTAATTACTGACAGTTAATTTTCCAATAATGAATTAAATAACTATTTAACTGTATTTTATATGCAATAATAAATAAATTTAACTAGCATGTTATATGCAATAATAATTTTTACTACAATTTTAACTGACAGTTTTAATGCAGTGAATAAATTAATTAACAATTAACTGGCAGTTTTAAATGCAATAATGAATTAAATAACGCGTAAATTAAGTGAATGCAATTTAACTGCGAAAATGATGAAATATATGCCAAACAGCTATAAATAAAATTTTAAACACATCATAAATCAATTTAACCAACATAAGAAATCTTAGAAGTTGTGAGTGGGTTAAAACACTCACCTTTTGAATTTAAATTGAATTTAAATCCAGTTTAAACCCAAAATTTCGACAGTCTCCAAATCCATCCAAAATAGTGCCAAAACGTCCGTAATTCTAACACGATCCCAGTAAAACAAACCGTGCATGAATCCGAGCTCGTATGAAAAAGTTAGGAAAATTAGAAGATTGGAAAATTCTGGTCCTGAGTCGACTTCGGGTTCAACTTCGGTCCACCATCTCAATTCCCCGGTGCTTGCTTGGAGTTTTTGCCAAAATGACCCGGAACGACCCGAGTAACTTTCTTCCTAACCCGAAGTAGCTGCAGCGTTTTTGCCTCTAAAACTCGAAGCATGACCAGAAATTGCTGCAGATCCGCAATTTATTTTTGAAATTGAAATTGGATTGGGAAGATTAGGATTTGCAGTGGAATGAGGAAGAGAATATGTTCAGAATGAGTAATAAGCAATGACCTATGGTTTATAACCACATATATATAGGCAAACAAAATAGAAAGAATAAGCTAGGTTGGACTTGGGTTTTGAACGACAATTGACCCAAAAAGCCCGTTTCGATTCCGGAACGGAAAAGGGTCAACCCATATATCAAAATATATGTTTAAAAATATTTTAAACGCGATGGAAAAAGTTTCACGTCCAAATTCCATCGTATGAAGAAGTTATGCTAAATTCAAATTTTTCAAATTGATTTCAATTGATTTAAATTGCATAAATTTCAAGGCGTTTCGAGTCCGTACGATCAAACGACAAGTCTGATCGCTACGAAACTTGAAACACTATTATAATTCACCGTTACGGATCCGATGAAACCGGTTTCGTTGAAATCCAAGTCAGTGGCCAAAATGGCTATTTTTCTATTAATTAAATAAATTAATAATTAATAAAAAAAATTCAATTTTTAAATTTCAATCTTAAAATTGACAGATTTTTCACTTTATATTTCTCAATCAAATTACAATGTTTTAACCAAATTAAAAGTCAATTTAAAGTTGACTAATTTAACAAATTTCAGTGTTTATCTCAAATTCATTGAATTTAGAAATTGTAAATTAAATTTTCCAAATTTCATTTAATTTCCTTTCATTCTATTATTCAGTCTATTATTATCAAAAGATGCAGTTTACATTGGTTTGTATCTATTGCATTACTATTCTCAAATTTCCTTTGTAATTTTCATTAACGTAGTATTTTAATATTAAATTCCACTTTTTTAAAATCTTACCCTTGTTATTCGAGCCTTATTGAATTTTATATTTCAAATAAATAAACAATTTTCATTTTATAACTAAAATTAACATTTATTACATCTTATAAAACTAATCATTTCAAATGGCCAATCACATCTACCATAACTGCACAAATTACAAACTAGTAGATTTTTGTCATTTTAATCCCTTAAATACTTAAAATAGCTAAAAGCAAATTCACATATAATTTTAGTTTCAATTATTCCAGTAAATACAGTGTTCAAATGTCAACTGCAATTAATCCAATTAATTGCAAATTAATTCCAATAAATTTGATTTTATTAGATTACAACTTAATATTCACTCAATTATTACTCAACTAACATAGTTAACATTGTTTCATATTTTATTACATTAATATTTATATATACATCTTAGATTTGTATCAACGGTTATACTTGAAAATGTGAATCTTGTCAATTACGCATATTAATTAAGGTTTCCAACTCAATTAACAAAATTTCCTAAGTCAAATCCCTTTTTACCAAATTTGACAATTCTTAACCATTTGTACTACATTCCATATTAATGTAATATTTATTAGATTTTATTTCAAATTAACGTACAACTTAATTTCTCTTAATTGAGATCTGATTCCCAAATTTTTTTATTTAACATACTAAATGAATAAATAACCTAAATAAATGGTCACCTACTTACTTCTTCCATTTATAAGTTTACTACTCACCCACCCAGGTATAAATTCCATATATAACACTAATTAATTTCCATTAACACTGCATTATCCAATTATCATAAATTTGTTCAATATATACTCTTGTTTACTTAAAAACAAATTTATGTTTTCCATAAATTCTCATTCACTCTTCCATTACGAAATTAAAAATCATTAAGAAATGTTTATTATCAAAACAACATTAATTTATTACCTTTCATATCCCACTATAAATTAGTGTAACCATTAATACCACACATATTACAATTCCTTACACCATACTGATCTTATTTAATTACCATTAACTATCTATTTTGTATAGTAACTAAATATTTACATTTGTTACTTATATTTAGTTTTATAACCAAGCATAGCATGTTTAGATACAATGAATTGGAGTTTCATTAAGATTGTTGACACCTAACTTGTATTAACATTGTCTCAGATTAAATTTAGTTATTATTCCATTATAAAATTGCAACATTTTATTTCTTTTAATATTAACTCATAAAATATTATTAAAACCACAAAATTAAAACATCAAAAATTTATGGGTCGTTACAAAGTGGATAGGCCTAAAACATGCAGCTTTTCATTTACTTTTCAATTGATTTCCTCCCTTATATTTTTACTTTACATTTCAAATTTGAAACAAGGTGCTTAAACAATAGAAATTTGCTTTTATTATTCAGCTCGATTAAGGGTAACCGTTGCCATCACATAACCGGTAAAAGATTTGTATACGTTTTATTTGTTTATGTGGCAACGATTCACATTTACACTATTATCGCCTTTTTAACTTCATTGGTTTTCATTTATTTGTGTACGTTTCGTTCCATTTATTTGCGCTTGAATTTTTCCATATTCATTACTTTACATTTATATCGGTACGTTATTTTTGCGTTCCTAAAACGTTGTACGTTACTTTGCATTCATTAAATTTTAAACGGCCCACCTTATTCACCTTTATATTTATTCACTTTTGGTCTTGATATTCCCAATATAAGTCTATACGTTTGTCTTTGTCCTTTCACTTTCACTTCTCGGACATCTGGTGTTGCTTGTGAGAGAATACAACAAAGGATATAAGTGGCCTTCTTCTCCATTCAACTGCTCATTTTGTTCTCTTTGAAAAAAAATATTTCGCATGCTTGTAGATAGTAGTCCCCTCCTCCTTTATTTTCCGAACCCCACCTTTCTCCTTTCCTCTGCAACCTTTGCAATTCTTTTATAGAAGGCAATATCTATATTATAAATATATTGTGTTGTACTTACCTAAAAGTTAAAAGATATAATATGTTTACCTTTTTATACATACATACATACATATATATATATATATATATATATATATATATGAATTTATACGAATTATTACAAGTTATCTTATCTATATATATAGTACGCTTATGATTTGTAAATAGCTTATATATACAATTGTTATATACACACTTGTCAACATACAATTGGTTACATAAACGGGAGCATGTGTGCATATTTAGCCATATTTTACATATAGGGTCTGCATATTTGTTTGTATATATAATTGTAAGAGCTGAATATATTTAGATGTGCATCATTATGTTTAAATCGATCATTTTTTTTGCAACAAGTCTTATATAAATAATATGTCCACATATATATAAGTATATGTATTTTACAGTTGTAATGTATGTGTTTTAACACATGGGTTTTACATTCAGACCTTTTATTTACAATTTATATTAAAAAGTATGTTATAATCTCTTGGTTATATTCAAATTATTATATATATCGTTTGTAGTAATAAATTTTATTATTGATAAAAATGTAAGTTACATATCTCACTATAATTATGCACATAACTGATACGTAAAGATATATTAGTATATAAGTTTATATTTGTGTTATAGGCACGTTACTTTATATTTAAAATAATACATAAATAATCATATGTAGGTAGTTGCATGTTGCAGTGGGTGGTTTAGTTTATAGCAGTGAGGATTTGAAGATATTTGGAAATTTAAAAGGCTGTGCATATATTTTGTAAAAGGCTGTGCATATATTTTGTAAAGGCTGTGCATATATTCATAGTCTAAAACCTATTATATATTTTTTTTATAAATAGTTACAGTTATATTTTTAAAGTGTGAGTAATAACAGAATTATAAAGGTTACTATATAACTTATACTTGTATGTTGATGGGTCTGCATAGATTTATAATGGGTCTGGATACATTTGATTAACATGAATGTAATAGTAGGTATACATATAAATATCTTACATATATTTGTTTATACATATACATACTATTTTGGACTTAAGTTGATTTCGTCGATACTAAATTTATAACAAATATTGTTTTAATTATAGCATACAATTTATTTTACATGTTTGACTTTAGTATATAAATCCACCTATATACCTTTTACCTTCATCGATCCAGTTTTGATTCGTTTTATCAATTCTTGATCATCAGCCTTGTTCGTCCGATTCGCGTTCAAATCTTACTTTGCTTTGAGTTGTTGTTTGGATTATTCGATGGTCTAGATCGTGATCCAATTCGTATCTTGTTGAGTCGTCAAAATCTCTAGTCTCGAAAGGTGAGCAATCACTCACGATTAACGTTCTTGTATTTTATTAAATTTGATTTCAATTGAAACGACAATTGAAATATAATGCTATAGTTATTTTGTTATATACGCTATTATCTGTAACTGTTCACCTGTGGGATATAACGCCATATCCTGTTGTTTATATTTTATTTAAATTATTGATGATATATGCCTGTTATTATTTTATTATCTGCTATCACTCTGCAAGTTCCCTGTTAGTATAGAATTCACTATGGGTTGAAACGATACATACCCGAATGGACTTTAGAATAGGAGAAAATCGTTATGGGTTGAAATGATAAACCCAAGCGATTTTCATTTGAACTGAATTGGGATTACGGGTCGAAATGATATCTACCCATATATATATACACACTTAATTACGGATTGAAATGATAAATATCCGTATCACTTAACCATATGATAGAAGTATATATAGACGCCGTTGGTCCATATATAAATATTATGAAATGATTTTCTATGGTTTTAGGAGAAATATAGGGTTTTAGTTAATATTGGAAATATTTTTATATATAAATATGTTTAATGTAAAGTAGATTTAATAGTAAACTTTAATTTAATAAAGTTTGATTTAATTAATAGAATATGTTTAAGTATTTTATTTTAAATAGATTTCCAATGTTTGTATATGTTAAGGAAGATAAAGTTGAATTGATTGGAATGGTATTAATTAATAATTTTGTTTAATTAAATCAAATTGGAAACTTATTGAATTTGAAAACTTAAAATATAGTTCATAACATAACTTTGACTTTAGTGATTTAATGAACATTCACGTCTAAAGAAATGAAGGCAAATATAACGAATTGTAATATATGGCTATATAAGTAATATTGAGTGGATATTTCAAGAATAAATAATAATGAAGTTAAATCAAGATCTATATGAAACTGTTAGGTTTAGTTTGAAATGTTGAAGCTTTGAAATACAGGACTTAAATAGTTAAATTATGATTCAGATCTGTATTTGAAATTGATAAAATTTGAATTTGTTCTTTAGAAGACTAAATTGAATGGAAATTGAAATTTTAGATTTAATCCAATATGAATAGGAAAGTCGAGTTGATTTTTGAGGTGATCGGTAAAGCTTGAGGAAATTATAAATACTTTACTTTATAATTTTTTCAATATATATATATATATATATATATATATTTTTATATTGAAGTGAAAATGATATTTTGGATTTGAAATATAAATTAATTTGAAAGGACCAAGTTGTTATAGTGTATATTTCTACCTTGTAGATTGTTCTGTAGATCCTTAGGGGATGATTATCCCAAACATCCTTTAAGTTACTTGTAACAACCCTGCTTTGGAGATTACCATGAATATTAAATTATAATGATGATTATAATTTAATATTGGAATTAATTGAATTAATAAGGATATAATATTGTTTATTTTAATAAAAAAAATGAAATTTGGATTAAATTGAGCTAGTGTGATAAATAAATGAAATCCTGAATGTATAATAGATAATTCTTGAGCGGAATAAAATTTATGTTTTATTTCGAGAATTTTCAAATATGATTGTTAAATTATATTTGAGTAAAATGTTAGTATTGGCAAGTTTAGAGTTATTGTTAGTATTGCTATTTTATTATCAAGAATAAGTGAAAAATATATTCCATGTGATAAAAATAACATTAGTGAGTGAAATAAAATATTTATTGATGATTTAGTCATGTATTAATATTTTGGAACATGCTATATATTTTATTTGGCCAATTATGCCAATTTACAAGTTATATTGTAAATACATTAAAAAAATAAATAAAATAAAATATATATAAAGTGATAAACTTGTGTTTTATCTTTCTATTTGGAATCTTCATGTTGAGACGATTCCAACAAGCCTAGATTTGTCAAAATCGGAAATATATTGAAATAGTTATGAATAATTGAAAATATGTCTTAAATTAAATTTCAAAACTAAATTATTCTAAGGCTTATTGGGTTTGGTTGATATTGGGTTCATACCCAATAGCCTGAAGTGGTTTCTGGAATGAGAAAAAAAAAAAAACAGAAGTGTACGTACAGAACACTTCTATTCCCTCATCTTCCTCCCCAATAGCTCCAGAAACTATTTCAATGGCCTCCTGCTAAATTTTCAACCAAAACTCCAAGCCAACTGCTCAAATTAAAGGATTTTTAGTCAAAAATTTATAAGAGGTAATCTCCTATTCAATTATATCTCCAATTTGTAGAAAGCTTCATAGTTTGTTTACTGTAACTTCTATTTATAGTTTTCTATTGTCTACATGTTGTTTTCTTAGCTTCTACAGGTGATTTTGCGGCTTTTAGGAGTTAAAAACTTCCATCTTTCAGCCTAAAATGCTTGCTTTGCTCAAAAATCGTAAGTATATAACTTACAGCAACTAAATTGAAAGCCTGTGAAAAATCTGTAGCTTTATGTTGCAAATTCGTACTAGTTTCTTAAGTTTTCGTATATCTCGTTTGGCTGAAAATGCATCATAGTAAAATAGTCATAACTTTCACGTTTCTTATCCGTTTTACCTAAATTTTTTTTTTTGGAAACTGCATTCGATAAGCAACAATTTATTTTCAGATTGTATCCTGAGATTTTGCATTTTTAATGACTGAAAATGGGTTTGAAATCAGGAGCCTGATTCTGCCTTTAACAAATCAGGCTTAGTTTGTATTTGTTAGCAAAACCGCCATAACTTTTGACACACAAATCAGATTTTGATAATCTTGACCTTTCCGGAAAGATTATTTCATATACTACAACTTTCATTTGTTGAGTTTTCTGTTATTTTGAGGTTAGCTATGACGAAATTGAATATTTTTACTGCTGACCCGAGAGCAAAGCCAATTCTGCTCTGTGTTTGACACTGGAACAAAATCGGCCATAACTTTTTCAATTTTTATCCAAATTCAATAATCTTTGATGTTCTGGAAAGCTAAGGATTTGCTCTAAAAGTTTATTGTTTTGGGATTTTTGAAATTCTGAAGTTAAATTGATCAAAATTGTATTTTTTTGTTGCTATCCCGAGACTAAAACTTCAGCAGTGTCGAATTTAGACTTCTGAACCATTTTAGACATAACTTTTTCAATTTTTATCCGAATTTAATAATCTTTGATGTTCTGGAAAGCTAAGGATTTTCTATAAATGTTTTCTGTTTTGAGATTTTTGAAATTCTGAAGTTAAATTCATCAAAATTGCATTTTTTTGTTGCTATCCCGAGACTAAAGCTTTAGCAGTGTTGAATTTAGACTTTTGAACCATTTTTGGCATAATTTTTGCGTATCTTATCCAAATCCGATAATTTTTGAATTTTTGGAAACTGTAGGAATAATGTGAGAACTTTCATTTGTATCACTTTCTGAAATTCTATGACTAAAGGGTCGAAATAGCTGATGCAAAATCACTGTCTTGAGCACTTACATGTAGTCTTGTGTGTTGTATTTGCTTTGGTGGATGAGTTTTCTGATGATTTGTTGTTTTTTTTTCACTTGATTTGTGAATAGTTTGAGCTCATTATTTTATACCATATGCAGATGATATGAGACAAGGTATATGACTTTTGTGAACATCTGAGTTTCCATTTTAATGTGGATTTGACTAACGGTTAGTAAACTGTTTAGTGCGAACGTGTGGTGTGGGACACATGTTAACACTTTACAGATTCCTCTCCAAAAGTTAGTGACACATTCTAGAATTACTAGTGCTATGGCCTTCGGGTCATCTGAGAATATGAGAAATCCGAAAAAGGTGACCTCGGTCGCCTCTGAGATCTCTGTTGGGTACCTAACTATATTACTAGCACTAGTCTGAGAACTTTAGCACGTGCAACATGCTTTAGCATGTAATTATTGGCCAATCTGAGATTTATTTTATGAGTTAGGAGAATTTTGATTTCACCATATTTTGATGTGTTTACTTAGCCTTATAGATATGAATAAGGCGAAATATGAGTTCTTGAGGATTTTGGTGATTTCAATTTTATGGTTTTATACTTGGGTTTCATTTACTACTTTGAGAAGTTTATTTATTCATGTATCATATTTGGATGTTTTCTTTATATGCTTGAATCCCCTAGTATTAACCCAAGTAAGTGCAGAATTATACCATTCTTAGAGATAGACAATTCTTGATATCAACCTTAGTCATTCTTATCAATTAGTGGTCCCTTGATGTATGTTTCCCTTATACCTTATCGTATTTCCTTTCTAACGATAAGATTCAGTTGCCTGACCCGTGTGTTTATCACTCGGGTCAGATCGAGTTGCAGGTTAGGTTGGATGACTATCCTTTTTGCTTGGATCCGTTTTTGCTATCTTTTGTGGGCTCTTGACTATGGACTTGGATACCTCCACTTTTGATGGATCTTTTATTTACCACTTCATGTATATATTCTTTTATGGGATGATGTTGTATTATATTATGGGGTGAACGGTATTACATTAGATGTTTGGTTTTGTATCAGTATATATTATCTGTGACTGCTGTTTCTGTGACATGTTATGATGTTATTGTGCTTTGTTCTGAATAGATCCGTTAGCCGTGTAGTATCGTATTAGTTAATCATTGAGTATGTCGACTACTTGAGATTCGCAGAAAAATAAAATAAAAAGTAAGTATCGACATACTTAGTCATTAGCTAGTGCATTACTAATCGGTCGCCCTTAACCATCCCTATTTTCTGCATTAGTAGATGAAATTACTCGTTAATTCTCTTTACTAATGTGGGTCTCGGGGTGGGGCGTCACAGCTTGGTATCAGAGCTAGCTTTCAGAACAAAATAGAATAAATACAGAACAGCAGACGCTAAGAACCATACATCTAGTGTAACACCTTTAGGCATCTCATCCCTTAGAAGTGGCCAAACCTAGTCATGTCCTTATCCTTTCAATTCCTTCGGGGTAGATAGGAGGGAATACGTCTAGGAATGTTAAATACTATTCCGTAGTATTCCTTACCTACTGCATTTTTATTGCGATATATATGTCTACCCTGTGAGTAATCTTTTCTTATCTTATCTTTCAGCTATGTCTGGTAGAGGTAGAGGTCGCCCTTCGGCAGCAGGACCGTCCAGTGGTTCTCGACCCGAAGGCATTTATATGACCACCGATCAGATTCGAGAGCTTCTTGGGAGCACTCAACCTCCCTCTCCTGTTCCATCTTCATCTCCTCGCAAATCTGTATTCGCACGTCTATGCAGTGATTTCACTCATCTCGGAGGCAAGCCATTCAAAGGCTCCGAGTCAGTTCTTGATGTGCATGCTTGGCTTCGCATTTGCGAGCGTGTGTTTCTTCGTATGGACTTATCTGATCGATCGATTAGAGTGCTCTTTGATACGGGTGCCTCACACTCATTTGTGTCAAAGGAACTCGTGGATGCTTGTTCTTTGGATGTTTCATGCTTGCTTACTTCTTTACGGGTTGCTAATTCTGTCGGTGGGTTCGCAACCCTTACTTTACTTTGTGACGATGTTGAGTTTATGCTTTGTGGGTTTTCTTTCCGTGCGAATCTGCATGTGATTCCATCGCTTGGTTTCGATATGATCTTTGGTATGGACTGGCTAGTTCGATATGAGGCCAGGATTCTTTGTTCTGACAGAGTCATTTATCTTCGACATCCAGATTCCTCTTATCAGTTATCCCTGGTTCTTCGGGATACCGATGTTAACTCCTTAGCATCTTTGCATGCTCTTGATTCGCGAGACAGCGATGATGATGTGTCTCGTATTCCGATTGTTTGTGACTTCGCTGATATTTTTGAGCCTGTTTTGGGTTTGCCACCCAAGCGGGCCATAGAGTTTCGTATTGACCTCATTCCTGGTGCGCAACCCGTTAGTCGTCCTCCCACAAGGATGTCTACTAAGGAGAATGAGGAACTTAACAAGCAACTCATTGAGCTCGAAGCTAAACACTTCATTCGATCTAGTTCTTCACCGTGGGGTGCCACGGTGGTATTCGTGAGGAAGTCCGATGGTACTCTTAGGCATTGCGTCGACTATCGCAAGCTTAATGAGTTAACCATCAAGAATCGCTATCCCTTGCCTCGTATTGATGACATGTTCGATCAGTTGAGTGGTGCAAAGGTCTTTTCTCAATTGGACCTAGCCACGGGTTTTCATCAGCTTCGTATTGCGGAAGATAGCATTCCTCTTACAGCTTTCCGCACTCGATATGGTTCATATGAGTGGCTCGTCATGCCGTTCGGATTGACGAATGCTCCTGCTTTCTTTGTTAATCTCATGAATCGAGTATTCAGGGAATATCTCGATAAGTTCGTCCTTGTATTCATCGATGACATCTTAGTTTATTCTAGATCCGAAGAAGATCATGCTCGACATCTTAGAATTGTCTTGAGTACTCTCCGCAAGCCTCAACTCAAGGCAAAGCTTTCTAAATGTCACTTCTGGGAGAAGCAAGTGAAATTCTTAGGTCATGTTGTATCTTCCAATGGCATCTCAGTCGATTCGTCTAAGATTGAGGCTATTCAGAATTGGAAGAGGCCTGAGAATGTTCATGAGATTCGTAGCTTTCTAGGATTAGCCGATTATTACCGCCGCTTTATTAAGGATTTCTCTCATATCGCTCTTCCTCTTACTAGTCTTACTAGGAAGGGTGTTCGTTATATTTGGTCTGATAAGTGTGAGACTTCCTTTCGGCGATTGAAAGAACTTCTAACTCATGCTCCCATGCTTGTAGTTCCTGAGGGGAATCAGGATCTCATCGTCTATACCGATGCCAGCCTTAGTGGTCTTGGTGCGGTTGTTATGCAGAAGGATCGGGTTGTTGCCTACGCTTCAAGGCAATTGCGTCCAAACGAGATTCGGTACGCTACCCATGACTTAGAGCTTGCAGCTATCGTCTTCGCTTTGAAGATGTGGCGTCATTTTCTTTTGGGAGAGCACTTCATTCTTTACACTGATCATAAGTCTCTCAAGTATCTCTTTTCGCAGAAAGATCTTAATATGAGGCAACAACGATGGTTAGAGTTTCTCACCTCATATGACTTTGATATCGAGTATACCCCTGGCAAGGGTAATCGTGTAGCTGATGCGCTTAGTCGCAAACATTCGGCTGTAGTTTCCTTAATGTTGGCCGAATGGGATATTCTTGAGACCTTATCTTGTTGTGAAATTCGTGATCGAGCTCCATCTTCTGATTCGCCTGCTTTATTATTTAGTATGGAGGCTCGACCATCTCTTCTTGATCGTATCTCTGAGGCTCAGAGGCATGATGATTATACTATGCGCCTCATCCAGTCATGTTCATCCGAGTCCCGTGATGATGAGCTGCAGGATTTTTCTATTGATTCTCACGGTTGTCTTCGGCTGAAGAACCGTATAGTTGTGCCTTCTGATTCAGCACTTAGGCGTGACATACTTGATGATTGTCATCGCACTAAGTATACCATTCATCCGGGCAGCAGCAAGATGTATGCGGATATGCATCGCATTTATTATTGGGAAGGCATGAAGCGTGATATTGCAAGTTATGTGAGCAAGTGCATGACTTGTCAGCTTGTCAAGGCCGAGCATCAGCGGCCATCCAGTCTCCTTTAACCTTTAGAGGTTCCGCTATGGAAGTGGGACTAGGTTTCGATGGAATTTGTTGACGGCCTACCTCGTTCGAGGTTGGGTCATTCGAGCATTTGGGTTATTGTGGATCGTCTCTCTAAATCCGCACACTTTGTTCCTATTAAGTCTAATAGGAATGCTCCTCTTTTAGCGAAGCTTTATATTAAGGAAATTGTTCGATTACATGGTGTTTCTTCTTTGATAGTTCGTGATCGTGATCCTTTGTTCACTAGTCACTTCTGGACTAGCTTTCAGCAAGCTTTGGGAACAAAGCTAAATATCTCTACAGCTTATCATCCCCAGTCTGATGGGCAGACTGAGAGGGTGAATCGTGTGCTCGAAGACCTCCTCCGTGCGTGTATTCTTGATTTCGGTGGCTCTTGGGAAGATCACGTTCCATTGGTTGAATTCTCTTATAATAATAGCTTCCAATCCAGTATCGGTATGGCACCCTTTGAGGCTCTTTATGGTAGACCGTGCCGTTCGCCTTCTTGTTGGTTGGAATCGGGCGAGAAGTCCATTCTCGGTCCTGATTCGATTCGTGAGTCTTCTGAGAAGATATCTTTGATTAGACAGCGGATGAAAGAGGCATAGAATCGTCAGAAATCCTACGCGGACAACCGTAGGAAGCCCTCTCTGGAATTCGCAGTAGGTGATCTTGTATTCCTTCGTGTATCCCCTATGAAGGGAGTAATGCGCTTTAGCTCCACTGGGAAATTGGCTCCTCGCTTTATAGGACCATTTCCGATTATTGAGCGCATTGGTCCTGTAGCATATCGATTGTCTCTACCATCTCATTTATCGGGTATTCATGATGTCTTCCACATTTCTCAGCTTCGGAAATGTATTCGAGATTCTGATTCAGTTATTGAGCCTTCCGAGCAGCATGATTTTGAGATCTCACTTAGCTTATCAACCGTTCAGCGGCCTATTTGATTGCTTGGTTCGGAGGTGAAACGCCTTCGAAGCAAGGAAGTTCCTCTTGTCAAGATTCAATGGTCGGAGAATCCCAATGATTGCACTTGGGAAACCAGAGAATCTATTGAGCGTTCGTTTTCGGATTTCCTTTCTTCGTTTGAGAATGGTGAGAAATCTTTTATCTTGAGCTTTGCTTACTTCTTTTGTTTGATTCAATGAGTTGTTATAGTATTTTTCCCTTAGGAATTGCGCGGACGCAATTTTATTAAGGGGGGAGTCTGTAACAACCCTGCTTTGGAGATTACCATGAATATTAAATTATAATGATGATTATAATTTAATATTGGAATTAATAACGATATAATATTGTTTATTTTAATAAAAAAAAAAGAAATTTGGATTAAATTGAGCTAGTGTGATAAATAAATGAAATCCTGAATGTATAATAGATAATTCTTGAGCGGAATAAAATTTATGTTTTATTTCGAGAATTTTCAAATATGATTGTTAAATTATATTTGAGTAAAATGTTAGTATTGGCAAGTTTAGAGTTATTGTTAATATTGCTATTTTATTATCAAGAATAAGTGAAAAATATATTCCATGTGATAAAAATAACATTAGTGAGTGAAATAAAATATTTATTGATGATTTAGTCATGTATTAATATTTTGGAACATGCTATATATTTTATTTGGCCAATTATGCCAATTTACAAGTTATATTGTAAATACCTTAAAAAAATAAATAAAATAAAATAAAATATATATAAAGTAATAAACTTGTGTTTTATCTTTCTATTTGGAATCTTCATGTTGAGACGATTCCAACAAGCCTAGATTTGTCAAAATCGGAAATATATTGAAATAGTTACGAATAATTGAAAATATGTCTTAAATTAAATTTCAAAACTAAATTATTCTAAGGCTTATTGGGTTTGGTTGATATTGGGTTCATACCCAATAGCCTGAAGTGGTTTCGGGAATGAGAAAAAAAAAAAGAAACAGAAGTGTACGTACAGAACACTATTATTCCCTCATCTTCCTCCCCAATAGCTCCAGAAACTATTTCAATGGCCTCCGGCTAAATTTTCAACCAAAACTCCAAGCCAATTGCTCAAATTAAAGGATTTTTAGTCAAAAATTTATAAGAGGTAATCTCCTATTCAATTATATCTTCAATTTGTAGAAAGCTTCATAGTTTGTTTACTGTAACTTCTATTTATAGTTTTCTATTGTCTACATGTTGTTTTCTTAGCTTCTACAGGTGATTTTGCGGCTTTTAGGAGTTAAAAGCTTCCATCTTTCAGCCTAAAATCCTTGCTTTGCTCAAAAATCATAAGTATATAACTTACAACAACTAAATTGAAAGCCTGTGAAAAATCTGTAGCTTTATGTTGCAAATTCGTACTAGTTTCTTAAGTTTTCGTATATCTCGTTTGGCTGAAAATGCATCATAGTAAAATGGTCATAACTTTCACGTTTCTTGTCCGTTTTACCTCAAATTTCTTTTTGTTAGAAACTGCATTCGATAAGCAATAATTTATTCTCAGATTGTATCCTGAGATTTTGCATTTTTAATGACCGAAAATGGGTTTGAAATCAGGAGCCTGATTCTGCCTTTAACAAATCAGGCTTAGTTTGTATTTGTTAGCAAAACAGCCATAACTTTTGACACACAAATCGGATTTTGATAATCTTGACCTTTCCAGAAAGCTTATTTCATATACTACAACTTTCATATGTTGAGTTTTCTATTATTTTGAGGTTAGCTATGACAAAATTGAATTTTTTTACTGCTGACCCGAGAGCAAAGCCAATTCTGCTCTGTGTTTGACACTGGAACAAAATCGGCCATAACTTTTTCAATTTTTATCCAAATTCAATAATATTTGATGTTCTGGAAAGCTAAGGATTTGATCTAAAAGTTTAATGTTTTGGGATTTTTGATATTCTGAAGTTAAATTGATCAAAATTGTATTTTTTTGTTGCTATCCCGAGACTAAAACTTCAGCAGTGTCGAATTTAGACTTCTGAACCATTTTAGACAGAACTTTTTCAATTTTTATCCGAATTCAATAATCTTTGATGCTCTGGAAAGCTAAGGATTTTCTCTAAAAGTTTTATGTTTTGCGATTTTTGAAATTCTGAAGTTAAATTCATCAAAATTGCATTTTTTTGTTGCTATCCCGAGACTAAAGCTTCAACAGTGTTGAATTTAGACTTCTGAACCATTTTTGGCATAATTTTTGCGTTTCTTATACAAATCCGATAATTTTTGAAGTTTTGGAAACTGTAGGAAGAATGTGACAACTTTCATTTGTATCACTTTCTGAAATTCTATGATTAAAGGGTCGAAATAGCTGATGCAAAATCGCTGTCTTGAGCACTTGCATGTAGTCTTGTGTGTTGTATTTGCTTTGGTGGATGAGTTTTCTGATGATTTGTTGTTTTTTTTTCACTTGATTTGTGAATATTGAGCTCATTATTTTACACCATATGCAGATGATATGAGACAAGGTATATGACTTTTGTGAACATCTGAGTTTCCATTTTAATGTGGATTTGACTAACGGTTAGTAAACTGTTTAGTGCGAACGTGTGGTATGGGACACAGGTTAACACTTTACAGATTCCTCTCCGAAAGTTAGCGACACATTCTAGAATTACTAGTGCTATGACCTTCGGGTCATCTGAGAATCTGAGAATCTGAGAAATCCGGAAAAGGTGACCTCGGTCGCCTCTGAGATCTCTGTTGGTTACCTAACTATATTACTAGCACTAGTCTGAGAACTTTAGTACGTTCAACATGCTTTAGCATGTAATTATTGGCCAATCTGAGATTTATTTTATGACTTTAGAGAATTTTGATTTCACCATATTTTGATGTGTTTACTTAGCCTTATAGAGATGAATAAGGCGAAATATGAGTTCTTGAGGATTTTGGTGATTTCCATTTTATGGTTTTATACTTGGGTTTCATTTACTACTTTGAGAAGTTTATTTATTCATGTATCATATTTGGATGTTTTCTTTATATGCATGAGTCCCCTAGTATTAACCCAAGTGTGTGTAGAATTATACCATTCTTAGAGATAGACAATTCTTGATATCAACCTTAGTCATTCTTATCAATTAGTGGTCCCTTGATGTATGTTTCCCTTATACCTTATCGTATTTCCTTTCTAACGATAAGATTCAGTTGCCTGACTC
This sequence comes from Allium cepa, assembly GCA_030765085.1. NCBI lineage: Eukaryota > Viridiplantae > Streptophyta > Magnoliopsida > Asparagales > Amaryllidaceae > Allium > Allium cepa. The sequence goes on from CM060945.1 coordinate 148,926,656, forward strand.
GTGTGTTTATCACTCGGGTCAGACCGAGTTGCAGGTTAGGTTGGATGACTATCCTTTTTGCTTGGTTCCGTTTTGCTATCTTTTGTGGGCTGTTGACTATGGACTTGGATACCTCCACTTTTGATGGATCTTTTATTTACCACTTCATGTATATATTCTTTTATGGGATGATGTTGTATTATATTATGGGGTGAACGGTATTACATCAGATGTTTGGTTTTGTATCAGTATATATTATATGTGACTGCTGTTTCTGTGACATGTTATGATGTTATTGTGCTTTGTTCTGAATAGATCCGTTAGCCGTGTAGTATCGTATTAGTTAATCACCGAGTATGTCGATTACTTGAGATCCGCAGAAAAATAAAATAAAAAGTAAGTATCGACATACTTAGTCATTAGCTAGTGCATTACTAATCGGTCGCCCTTAACCAGCCATATTCTCTGCATTAGTAGATGGAATTACTCGTTAATTCTCTTTGCTAATATGGGTCTCGGGGTGGGGCGTCACATTACTTGTATTTCAGTTGATATTTCACTTGAGTTGGATTTATAGATATAAGAATGTTAATGCCGACTCGAGTGTTTTTGTGTTTTGCTTTACGCTCGGGTCGGACTGAGTAATACAACATTTGAGACTCACCTTCGAAGTTGGAGCTTTGCTTGAAGATCCAGCTATCTATCCTTTCAGTCATCCAGCTGATTGGTTCAGAGAAGTCATCTGCTCGTACTGGAGACTTCATTGCATCTGAGATATTCTGTTGTATTTTATTTCTAACTCTGATGTTTATATAGTAGCTTCATGAACTACTATTCATTTATTCCACTGCGTATTATTGTACTACTCTGTATCCGTGATTCTGTGATTGATTTATTTACTATATATGTTAAGTTTGCCAAATTTAAATTAACAATATGATATTTTGAGCAATTAAAGTCCGACTTGTGCGAATGCGAATAGTTGAAAATAGCGGGTCGTTACAATTGGTATCAAAGCTTTGGCTCTAGGCAAATTTAGCATGTATGGAAAATTTAATTACGGAATCACTTTCGTTCGGGCATGAACTCCTTTGTCTTGATTGGAAGTTCCTATGAATTTTGTAATGCCCCTCGGTTCCGAAATTCGTTCTTGTCTCTCCCTGTTTATAATCGTTTGATTCTGGAGTATCCCATAACTCCACTGAATGAGTTGTAAAGGGGGTGAAAACTCCTTTACAATTGGCATTGTTTCACCGAAGATTTCTGTATCCTCGGTTTACGACGCTGTTATATCTTGATATGCCGAATTCTACCTCTGGCGATCGAATGTCGATTTGTTTTGGAATTCTGCATCGATTATATTCCAGAAGTCACGGTTGACCCAGTTAAGGTCACCCGCGTTTTATAGAAGTATATCCATCTTCTATTTTATAATTTAATTATCTCATCTTCGATCGAGTCTATTTTCGAATCAGGACTCTATTGATTAGAGTTCCTCTAATTTAAATCTCTATCTTTGTTTGAAATCCATTCTTGAATCATCCTTTGAAAATCGGGTTTTGTTTGTATTTTAAATTTGTTTATATACCGAAATTTTTATTCGAGTGACTATGATTTTATTTTATATATAAAGGAGAAAATGTTTTCGATGAGGATTTATACCTATATATAAAACGAATAAGAAATGTTATTCTATATATAATAGTTTCGAAAGGATATGAAATTTTGAAAATTTATAAGAAATGGATTTTATAAAAATAATTTATAATTGAAGGGTTTTAATTGGAAATTTGAGAGATTGAACTCTGGTGTTTTGAAAGTGGTTTTAAGATTTTGGAAATATATATACATAATAATAGGATTTAAAAAATATTTTCCGAATAAGAAATGTTTCAAATGAATTCGAACGAATTCCAATGATTTCGAAGAGATTTTTTTAAAAGAAGTTTCAAGAAAAATAGAAGCCCAGAACTCACTTTTGTCGCTTGGAAATAATTTCGGTGATGAGTGCACCCATCATCGACATTGATTTTCGAGTTTCAGAGTGGGGGAGAGGCCACTCTAGTAGCTTTGCTATGCGAGCGATATTGTGAAACAAATTTTGATTTCAAATTCCGAAGTATAATTCGATATTCGAAAGATATATGTATATATAGTTAAAATAATTTAAAGGAAGCTGATGTTCAAGCCTCGAGTTTTCAACTTGATTTAGTATAACTCTATTTATTAAAAAAAATTGATTTACTAATTTGTTACTGATTTCCAACTCTTGGATTTGAAATTTGATTTTCACCGACTATTTTGAAGGTTCGAGCACTTCCAAATCAAGGTTTAAAATTTTAAAACTAAGAAATTTCGAAGAGTATAAAATATTTGATAAAGAATATAAGTTTAGTTTTGTGTGGTTAGAGTATGAAGAGTATGACTTAAGTAAATTTGAAACTTTTGTTAAATAAATAATTTGAAAAAGGAAAAATTGATATTTCGTACAAAAATAAACAGTTTAAAGGTTTTAAAGGGATAGTTATAAATTTGGAAACAATTTTGAGTATAACTGATTTTGAGAAAAATATTTGGTTTTGAAATTAGATTGGAATTAAAACCAGTACTTATAGGGTGATTTTGGAAATAAATTTGTTGGCTTGAATTATGTTAATTTGGAAATTGGGATTGTTTTCTAAACCTATTATTTTGGAAACTTTGGAACTAGAGATATTTAATTTGAAAGAAATGATTTGGTGAAATTATATATGATTTTGAAACTGAATTGATATTGAAATAGATTGAAATTTGAGAACCATATGTTACTAAATACTTGATTTGGAATTTATCGAACTTATATAAAATGGATTTGTATAAGAAAGATACTCAATTTTCAAAGAGAAATCTTATATAATCGAAATCTATATAAGTATGATTTGATATACTAATGATTTTGGAAAGTATTCGATTTGATAATGAAATCCTATATAATGGTCTTTATATAAGTATGACATTTGAAAGTGATTTTGTAACAACCCGTAAATTTAACTGGTTTTAATAACGTTATTAATTGAAATTTTGTGAAATTTTAAACGATAAAATTCTGAAATTAAAAAAATTGGATATTCGGAATGCGTCCAGTTAAACATAGCAACTGGTAAATTTTCGTCCGAAAATATGAAAGTTTATTTCGTGCGTAACTTTACTTCAATTTAATCAGTTAAAAAGCGATGAAAATAAAACGTTTTCAAAACCAAAATATTTTTACATAGAAAAATTCTAAGCCATTTTCTGAGCAAGATGTCAGTTTGTCGTTTTTCCAAATTCGGACATCTTTGGCTCCGTCGATCTTAATTTTCTGCGATTTTTACGCGTTTTTCGCTGGTAGAAAATTTCGAATTTTTATAATGCAATCATACCACTAATATCAGTATACCATTTTGATCGTATCGTCGTGCTAATCTCAGCGGTATATTTACTTCTGTGTTTTTACGTCCGGTACACCGTGGAAACCGCAAAACGGTCATGCGTATCGGTACCGTTTTGAACGTTTTGAATTCTTTTGCCTGTTGGGTTACAATCGTACAAATTTCAAATGGACATCAACATTTAATTTCCTTGAATGCAACTTTCAAGACCTTTTCTATTTCCATTTTTTTTGTTTCTCTTTTTGCCGGTTGCCTTTACATTTTTCCACTGTTTCCAAACAGCAGCTGATGCTTTCTCTATTTCCTAAACTCCATTTATGTTCATTGGAACTTTCATAATTGCGTTCCTTAATTTGGCTTTAAAACAAAAAATAAAAATAAAAAAACAAAAACACATATTTACATTGTTGTGCAAATCAACATTTCATGCTTGTAGCCTTTCTCTCTGTTTTCCCTCCGCCTCCAATTCTTTTCCACCCATCTCCTCCCATTTTCAACAGCCTTCTTCCCATGCAACAAAGCCTGTGTCATCCGCTTCCACCAAGGACCGAACCCCTTCCACCTCTTGCGTCTTCCTTCTTCAAGCCCTCTGCCGCAACCGCACCAGCCATCCATGGCCAGGCAACGCCGCCTGTAGCCACCCTCCATCACAGCATCTCCATGGCCAGCCGAGTCCACCACTTCTCCTCTCCAGTCGAGCGCAACGCAGTTCACCCGCTTGCTCCACCATGCCTCCGACCGCATGCCTCCGCCACCGTGCCTTCATGCTCCTCCACCTCATCTACGTGCTACCTCCAACCTACGCCACTTTTCCGACCTTCTGTCACCAACGTCGACTATCCACCTGCCGACAACCTCCACATCACAACACTTCAGCCATCCCTAATAAAAAAAAAAAATAGAGAGGAGAATATAATTCCTGTTTGCATTGGATCGATATCTGTGTGTGCATGGCCGAACTCACCTAGCCTCCTTCATTTTCATAAGTTTACACAAGCTTTTGGGTGAGTATATCAATAAACTTTTATCTGTTAATTTTTTTCCCCTCATGCTTGCGTGCAGCTCCTCTGTTTTGTAATTACTATATAAGCAAGCTGTTTATATTAAGATCTCTTTTGTATATATACATTTTTCGTTTACAGTTTTATATAGATTGGAGTATATTGGATTTTTGTTACATATATATATTAATGTTAGTCTGGCGTTTTATTTTGATTTACATATGTTTTGTTTTCTTAAAGAGTTGTTGTCTAAATTTTTTTATTTTATTTTATTTTATTATTATTATTTTTATTTATTTTTGAGCTGTATATTTTATACGTTGGGTAAACTTAGCTTCAAATCTATGTGTGTTGCTTGAACCAATATAGAGCTTGAAAAAAATATATATATATAAAGGTGTACGTATAGACTCTGTTCACATGGACATAGGTGTATGCTAGCTTATTTGAGTTATAATATTTCATTTTTCTCAGTATACAAGTTCGTACGTATATAGGGATATACATATAATTTGGAACCTTTGGATACTTGCTTTCATATGTACAATATTATATCTATGGTTTATATCTAACATTTTATCAAGGTAATATAATTATACAGTTACTATACGTACTCTACGTAGGGTTGATATGTTAGAATAGTACAAGTTTGGTTTAATGATATATATAATATGTGTTGAAATATTTACTTAAAGGTTGCTAATATCTTTAAAATAAGATTTTATATTATAATACAAAGGAACAGTACATTTTATTATACAAGTATTAGACTGCTGGCTCATGATTTAATACGGTCAGTAAAGTTTTGTAATCTAATTTATATGGTTATGATAAGTTGGTTGCTGTTGTTACATATATACAGCAAAGTAAGTTTTATATTGAGTTGTATAGTGTTTATACCATATAGTTATATTAAGTATGTAAGTTATATATATGTGTATAGAGTGGCCTGTAGGTATAAGTATATTTGATTTTGGTTTTAATTTCTATATAGAGAATTTATTTTGATATGTGTTCTAAATTTTATATTGATTTTTGAAAAAAAAAATGTATATTAAACTTTATTTGTGCTTGAATTTAATATCGATTTGAAAATATATGTTTTAAACTGATTTTTTTGAAAGTTTAGATATATCTTGTTTCATCGATCTCGTGCCATCTTAACTTGTTATCTCAACATTGATCTATCACAATTACTTCTAGCTTGTGTGTCCCGTGTTGTGCCCGTATCCGGGTGCGTGTCCGTGCCACTGTTCTCATTATCGTTCATCTCTAGCCTCGAATGGTGAGCAATCACTCACGATTAATATCCTTTTATTTATTAATTTGATTTCAATTGAAACGACAATTGAATTATGCTGCTATTAGTAATTTACGCTGTTATATTTATGTTATTACATGTATCAATTTCCCCTGTGACATCTGACACCATTATCTGTTTATTATACGATGATAATCCCGTTTGGATGATAATTGATCGATTGTTGTTGTTATATTGGATGTTAAATCGTAATGTACAAAGTGATAAATATTATGCAATTGAATTTGACGTATGATAGTTTAAAAATTTGAATCGACATATGTGTTGAATTTGATTAGTTAATTTGAATAATATGACCTCGTTAAATGTTAAATTAATTGACACGTAGAATTTGATAAATTGCACTTTAAACCGTTGAATGCATATTGGATTAATTGTTGTAGTATTAAACTTGAAATTGAAATTGAACGATAAGTGAAAAACGTAATGTAATAATCTTTAATCTACATGAAATGATAGTGTAGATTCTAGAAATAATTATATTAATTTGCACAAACAACAATGCGAATTAATACGATTATTTCGGGATTATTTGAATTAATTATTGGATTGTTATCGATTGTTGTTATTGCTTGTTCATTTACTTTGACACCATCCCTGTTATCACACTACAAGTTCCCTTTGCTATGCTTTTGATTTTTGAATTGAAATGGAATCGGGTTGAAATGATATATACCCAAATGAATTTGACCTAGGATAGAGAATTAAATAAAATCCGATTGGTAAATAATTTGATTTAAAATAAAATAATGATTTATTTCGAGCAAATAATAAGTTTTGAAATGAAGTTGGAATTTGAATTTTTGAAAGGAAAATGTAAAGATTGATATCTGAAACAAATATTAACGTAGTAATTGATGAAAGAACGTTGTTTGAAATTTAATTATTTAATAATTAAATTTGGTATTATCAATAAATAATTTGGAATTAGTAATAATTGAGTTTTGGAATTATTAAGTTTGAAATCATTTAATAATTAAATTTGAAATTATAATTAAGTTTGAAATTATAATTAAGTTTGAATTTGTAAGTTTGAAATTATTAAGTTTTGAAATTTTTAATAATTAAGATTGAAATTATTTAATAATTGAATAAGATTGAAATATTTGATAATTGAATAAAAATTGAATTCTTTGATAAGAGAAATTGAACTTTTAATTAAGTGAATTTGAACTTTGTTAATAAATGAAATTGGGTTTCTTTATTTAATTTGGAAAATTATTTAGGTAAGTTAACAAGTGAAATTGAACTTCTTGAATATGTGAAATTTAGTTTCTTTATTAATTGAGTTTCAAAATTTGAACTAAGTAACTAAATAAGTGAAACTGAATTTCTTTAACAAGAAATAAAACGTGATTTATTGGAATAAATATAAGACTTGAAATTTAAAGAATTTGATTTGATGAATCTAATTTAATTAAATTTGAAGTTTTGATATAATAAGTTGAATTTAAGAAATCGATTTAATGAATTGGAAATTTAAATGAAATTATTTTAAATGATAAATTAGCTTAGCGAATATTGAAGGAAATCGATAAATGAATTTAAATTGATTTGAATGAAATTTAAACCATTTTAAATGATTTCGGAATAAAACTTATATACGAACTTGAATCAATATTTGTATTGTTTTAAATAAAAACTGAAATCGAGTTATAAGATTTGAAATGGTAATTTGGAAGTTTTGTAACGTAGATTATGGAAACTGTTTTAGAAAGAAAAATGAAATGTTGGTTTACAAATTCTAATTGAAATTGAATTCGGTTTGGTTTTGAAATTTATTAAACGACCAATCAGTGTAATAATTATGAAAGTTATTAAAGAAATCGGAATCGGTTATGGATATACTCTCTATCTAAACCGAAAACCACTTTAATAACTATACGTGGAGTGGTGATCCAGAATGAAGTGGTTGGAATGATGTACGTGATGAATGAAGAAAGAGAACGATAATGGATAGCCTTGACACTTGTGTCAAATTGGAAATGACAAAAATCAGGAGCCGTGCCAGGCCAAATGGGGTTAGCCACCTCGAGCGGACACACTTCTTCGTAACTACTACTCATTACTTGTGATTGATTGGTGCACCCTCGGAATTTCAGGAGTGTTGTTTCGCGGTGTTGCGATCGCTGCGGCGATGCGTTCTCACCAGTCCGGATTAGGCGAACGGTAGTTTCACTACCTTGTATATTGCCTCATGTGCCTTGTCATACTTGTATCCCTATATACGCAACCACTACGATTTTGTTTTGTGTTATACCTATAGAGTACTCCTTGATATCCCACTAGTTTACGGTGGAGTTTACAGTGCTGTATGGACTATAACGCTATATAAATGTGTTAAGGGGGATAATGGTAACGCCTTAACACTATTTTGATATTTATATTACTTGTAGACATTATCTATTTAGCGTATATTACTACATAGTAGATAGTTTAACGGATCCTTAAAAGATGGCTATTCCAACGTCCTTTGAGTTATTGTATTTCAATTGTTATTTCACTTGAGTTGGATTTATTGATATAAGAATGTTAATTCTGACTCGAGTGTTTTGTGTTTTGCTTTACTCTCGGGTCAGACTGAGTGGTTCAGCTTTTGAGACTCACCGTTGGAGCTTCGCCTGGAGATCCAGCTATCTATCCAGCTTTCAGAGATTCAGTTGATTCCAGTAGTGTATCTGATTATTGTATTCGACTATTGTATTCGAGACTTCTGTTGTAACTTGTTTAACTCTGATGTATCTTATATATTTATATAGTAGCTTCATGAACTACTATCTCTTTTACTTCCGCTGCATATTATTACTCTGTGTGTATGATTCTGTGATTATTTATTTACTGTATATCTGAGTTTTGCCAAATTTAAATTAACAATTCGGTATTTTGAATTATTCAAGTCCGACATATGCGGATGCGAATAGTCTAAAATAGCGGGTCGTTACAGTTGGTATCAGAGCTTTTGGTAGCTCTAGGCAAAACTTAGCATATAGGGTAAATGTATTTATAGAATCACTTCCACTCGAGTTTCAATCTCTTCCTTTTGACTCAATTCCTTCGAATTTTGGAACGTTCCCTCGGTTCCGGAATTCATTCATATCCCTCACTACTCATCTGCTTTAATTCTGGAGTATTCCATAACTCCACTTCGAATAATCTTTTTAATAAATCGGCGTTCTCGCCAACCTTCGAATTATTTGTAAATGGGTGAAACTCCTTTACAATAGGCATTGATTTACCGAAGATTTTTGTATCCTCGGTTTACGATGTTATCTATTTCCTACTATACCTGAATTCTATTTCTTGAGAACGAATGTTGATTTACCTCTGAATTCAGCATCGATCTTATTATTGAAGTTACGGTCGACCCGGTTAAGATTTCCTGTAAATTTAATAAGCCTATCCATCTTCCGATTCTGTTAATTGAATTATCTTATCTTCTGTTTCGAACTTATAATCGAATCAAAATTCCCTTTGATTTGATTTACATCAAAGTTTGAATCTCAATACTTGTTTGAAATATATTCTTGTATCGTCGAGCGAGGAAGTGTATTTGTCAATTAATGTTAAAATGTTTTATATGTTGTGTTGTTTGAGTTGTTGATGTTGATTTGGGTTTCCGATCGATTCGTCTGATCAACGCTATTGATAGGATTTCCAAAACACTTGAGCAGAGCAAACTGACGCAATATTGTTTTCAAATGTGGTAAATAGAATAATTTTGAATGATTATACTATATATAAGTATAAATTTTTCTGAAATTAAAAGTGTTAATGAATCTGTTGTCCGAAATGTTAAAATTCAATTTAATTTATTGTTTTATAAATCATTGACTATTTCATAATATAAAAAAAAATGAAAATTTATAACTTTGGTTATAATTTGATTTGGAGTTTAAATGAATATAAATCAAGAATTCGAGAATTTAATTTCTGGTGATTTCAAACTTCGATTTGAAAGTTTTAGAGTGTAATGTATTTAATATATTTTCGAATAGAAATGGTTTTCAAAGAATTTTAAACGTTTAAATCAGTGCTCTTCTCTTTGTCGCTGGAAAATAATTTCAGTGATGACGGCCGCATCATCGACATTCATTTTCGAGTTTCGAAGTGGAGAGACCATCAGTAGCTTGCTACACTCTTGTTTTGAAATGAATTTGATTTGAAAATTTTAAAGTACAACATGATTTAAAATGTATATATAAGTATTTGATTCAGATTTGATTTGGATATAATGTCTATATATATTTATTTCTAAATTGTTTGATGTTAATCGGAAATTTAGTTCTTAAAATTTGGGAAAAGATGATTTCAATTATAAATGAAACCAAATTTGAATTAATATTTAAACTTGAGAGAATTGAATTAGGAATTTATTTGGATAATACTCAATTGCATTATATATATAACTTACCTAAATTTTCAAAAGTTAACTATGTAATTGAATATTATACAGTATAAAATAAAGTTAAAGGAATTTATCAATAAAATTTGAGTAGTTATAATAAAGGTAAATATACAGAATATATGTGACAAGATACATCGAGTAGAATAAATTTAATAATAATTTGAAATTAAAAAGAATTAAATTTGTCGAATAGAGTATGATTATAATAAATTACTATTTATGATCTTTGAAATTGTTAATGTAAGAAATTTGGTAATATATAATATAAATTGTTTTTATAAATAAAATATGAGTTTGTATGATAAATGTTATTCAATTAAATTTTAACTATAAAATGTTTATGGAGATAAATAGAATAATAATTTAATTGTACAATAGTTGTGATTAATAGAAGAAAATTTGTTTTGAAAGTTAATAAATTGAATTAAATCAACTTAAGGGAGTATCTTGAATAAATTGAGTATAAATTGAATTTCATTTGAAAGAAACCTTTGTACTTAACGTTAATAAATGTGAAATCAAATCAATTTAATGAAAATCTTGAATTTAAAAACAAATTGTTGAATATAAATTTATTTAAATTGAAATTCATATGGTTTAAATTAATTGTTTATAATGTAATTCAAGTTTATTCTCTTTTGATTGTTTCTATTCTCCTACTTCCTTCCTTTTCGAGGACGAAAAGTTTTGAGTGAGGGAGAATGTAACAACCCGTAAATTTAACAGGTTTTAATAACGTTATTAATTGAAATTTTGTGAAATTTTAAACGATAAAATTCTGAAATTAAAAAAGTTTGATATTCGGAATGCGTCCAGTTAAACATAGCAACTGGTAAATTTTCGTCCGAAAATATGAAAGTTTATTTCGTGCGTAACTTTACTTCAATTTAATCAGTTAAAAAACGATGAAAATAAAACGTTTTCAAAAACAAAATAATTTTACATAGAAAAATTTTAAACCATCTTCTGAGCAAGATGTCAGTTTGTCGTTTTTCCAAATTCGGACATCTTTGGCTCCGTCGATCTTAATTTTCTGCGATTTTTACGCGTTTTCCGCTGGTAGAAAATTTCGAATTTTTATAATTCAATCATACCACTAATATCAGTATACCGTTTTGCTCGTATCGTCGTGCTGATCTCAGCGGTATATTTATTTCTGTGTTTTTAAGTCCGGTACACCGTGGAGACCGCAAAACGGTCATGTGTATCGGTACCGTTTTGAATTCTTTTGCCTGTTGGGTTACAATCGTATAAGTTTCAAATGGACATCAACATTTAATTTCCTTGAATGTAACTTTCGAGACCTTTTCTATTTCCATTTTTTTTATTTCTCTTTTTGCCGGTTGCCTTTACATTTTTCCACTGTTTCCAAACAGCGGCTGATGCTTTCTCTATTTCCTAAACTCCATTTATATTCATTGGAACTTTCATAATTGCGTTCCTTAATTTGGCTTCAAAACAAAAAAAAAATAAAAAAACAAAAACACATATTTACATTGTTATGCAAATCAACATTTCATGCCTGTAGCCTTTCTCTCTGTTTTCTCTCCGCCTCCAATTCTTTTCCACCCATCTCCTCCCATTTTCAACAGCCTTCTTCCCATGCAACAAAGCCTGTGTCATCCGCTTCCACCAAGGACCGAACCCCTTCCACCTCTTGCGTCTTCCTTCCTCAACCCCTCTGCCGCAACCGCACCAGCCACCCATGGCCAGGCAACGCCGCCTGTAGCCACCCTCCATCACAGCATCTCCATGGCCAGCCGAGTCCACCACTTCTCCTCTCCAGTCGAGCGCAATGCAGTTCACCCGCTTGCTCCACCATGCCTCCGACCGCATGCCTCCGCCACCGTGCCTTCCCGCTCCTCCACCTCATCTACGTGCTACCTCCAACCTACGCCACTTTTCCGACCTTCTGTCACCAACGTCGACTATCCACCTGCCGACAACCTCCTAATCACAACACTTCAGCCATCCCTAATAAAAAAAAATAGAGAGGAGAATATAATTCCTGTTTGCATTGGATCGAGATCTGTGTGTGCATGGCCGAACTCACCTAGCCTCCTTCATTTTCATAAGTTTACATAGGCTTTTGGGTGAGTATATCAATAAACTTTTATCCGTTAATTTTTTCCCCTCATGCTTGCGTGCAGCTCCTCTGTTTTGTAATTACTATATAAGCAAGCTGTTTATACTAAGATCTCTTTTGTATATATGCATTTTTCGTTTACAGTTTTATATAGATCGGAGTATATTGGATTTTTGTTACATATATATATTAATGTTAGTCTGGTGTTTTATTTTGATTTACATATGTTTTGTTTTCTTAAAGAGTTGTTGTCTAATTTTTTTTTTTTTTTTTTATTATTTATTTTTGAGCTGTATATTTTATATGTTGGGTAAACTTAACTTCAAATCTATGTGTGTTGCTTGAACCAATATAGAGCTTGAAAAAATATATATAAAGGTGTACGTATAGACTCTGTTCACATGGACATAGGTGTATGCTAGCGTATTTGAGTTATAATATTTCATTTTTCTCACTATACAAGTTCGTACGTATATAGGGATATACATATAATTTGGAACCTTTGGATACTTGCTTTCATATGTACAATATTATATCTATGGTTTATATCTAACATTTTATCTAGTTAATATAATTATACAGTTACTATATGTACTCTACGTAGGGATGATATGTTAGAATAGTACAAGTTTGGTTTAATGATATATATAATATGTGTTGAAATATTTACTTAAAGGTTGCTAATATCTTTAAAATAAGATTTTATATTATAATACAAAGGAACAGTACATTTTATTATACAAGTATTAGACTGCTGGCTCATGATTTAATACGGTCTGTAAAGTTTTGTAATCTAATTTATATGGTTATGATAAGTTGGTTGCTGTTGTTACATATATACAGCAAAGTAAGTTTTATATTGAGTTGTATAGTGTTTATACCATATAGTTATATTAAGTATGCAAGTTATATATATGTGTATAGAGTGGCCTGTAGGTATAAGTATATTTGATTTTGGTTTTAATTTCTATATAGAGAATTTATTTTGATATGTTTTTTAAATTTTGTATTGATTTTTGAAAAAAAAAATGTATATTAAACTTATTTGTGCTTGAATTTAATATCGATTTGAAAATATATGTTTTAAATTGATTTTTTTGAAAGTTTAGATATATCTTGTTTCATCGATCTCGTGCCATCTTAACTTGTTATCTCAACATTGATCTATCACAGTAACTTCTAGCTTGTGTGTCCCGTGTTGTGCCCGTATCCGGGTGCGTGTCCGTGCCACTGTTCTCATTATCGTTCATCTCTAGCCTCGAAAGGTGAGCAATCGCTCACGATTAATATTTTTTTTATTAATTTGATTTGAATTGAAACGACAATTGAAATATGCTGCTATTAGTAATTTACATTGTTATATTTATGTTATTACCTGTATCAATTTCCCCTATGACATCTGACACCATTATCTGTTTATTATACGATGATAATCCCGTTTGGATGATAATTGATTGATTGTTGTTGTTATATTGGATGTTAAATCGTAATGTATAAAGTGATAAATATTATGCAATTGAATTTGACGTAGGATAGTTTAAAAATCTGAATCGACATATGTGTTGAATTTGATTAGTTAATTTGAATAATATGACCTCGTTAAATGTTAAATTAATTGACATGTAGAATTTGATAAATTGCACTTTGAACCTTTGAATGCGTATTGGATTAATTGTTGTAGTATTAAACTTGAAATTGAAATTGAACGATAAGCAAAAAACGTAATGTAATAATCTTTAATCTACATGAAATGATAGTGTAGATTCTAGAAATAATTATATTAATTTGCACAAATAACAATGCGAATTAATAAGATTATTTCGGGATTATTTGAATTAATTATTGGATTGTTATTGATTGTTGTTATTGCTTGTTTATTTACTTTGACACCATCCTTGTTATCACGCTACAAGTTCCCTTTGCTATGCTTTTGATTTTTGAATTGAAATGGAATCGGGTTGAAATGATATATACCCAAATGAATTTGACCTAGGATAGAGAATTAAATAAAATCCGATTGGTCAATAATTTGATTTAAAATAAAATAATGATTTATTTCGAGCAAATAATAAGTTTTGAAATGAAGTTGGAATTTGAATTTTTGAAAGGAAAATGTAAAGATTGATATCTGAAACAAATATTAACATAGTAATTGATGAAAGAACGTTGTTTGAAATTTAATTATTTAATAATTAAATTTGGTATTCTTATTAAATAATTTGGAATTAGTAATAATTGAGTTTTGGAATTATTAAGTTTGAAATCATTTAATAATTAAATTTGAAATTATAATTAAGTTTGAAATTATAATTAAGTTTGAATTTGTAAGTTTGAAATTATTAAGTTTTGAAATTTTTAATAATTAAGATTGAAATTATTTAATAATTGAATAAGATTGAAATATTTGATAATTGAATAAAAATTGAATTCTTTGATAAGAGAAATTGAACTTTTAATTAAGTGAATTTGAACTTTGTTAATAAATGAAATTGGGTTTCTTTATTTAATTAAGTTTTGGAAAATTTTTTAGGTAAGTTAACAAGTGAAATTTAACTTCTTGAATATGTGAAATTTAGTTTCTTTATTAATTGAGTTTCAAAATTTGAACTAAGTAACTAAATAAGTGAAACTGAATTTCTTTAACAAGAAATAAAACGTGATTTATTGGAATAAATAAAGACTTGAAATTTAAAGAATTTGATTTGATGAATCTAATTTAATTAAATTTGAAGTTTTGATATAATAAGTTGAATTTAAGAAATCGATTTAATGAATTGGAAATTTAAATGAAAATTATTTTAAATGATAAATTAGCTTAGCAAATATTGAATGAAATCGATAAATGAATTTAAATTGATTTGAATGAAATTTAAACCATTTTAAATGATTTCGGAATAAAACTTATATACGAACTTGAATCAATATTTGTATTGTTTTAAATAAAAATTGAAATCGAGTTATAAGATTTGAAATGGTAATTTGGAAGTTTTGTAACGTAGATTATGGAAACTGTTTTGGATAGACAAATGAAACGTTGGTTTACAAATTCTAATTGAAATTGAATTCGGTTTGGTTTTGAAATTTATTAAACGACGAATCGGTGTAATAATTGCAAAAGTTATTAAAGAAATCGGAATCGGTTATGGATATACTCTCTATCTAAACCGAAAACCACTTTAATAACTATACGCGGAGTGGTGATCCAGAATGAAGTGGTTGGAATGACGTGAGTGATGACTGAATAAAGAGAACGATAATGGATAGCCTTGACACTTGTGTCAAATCCGAAATGACTAAAATCTGGAGCCGTGCCGGACCAAATGGGGTTAGCCACCTCGAGCGGACACACTTCTTCGTAACTACTACTCATTACTTGTGATTGATTGGTGCACCCTCGGAATTTCAGGAGTGTTGTTTC
Organism: Allium cepa; assembly: GCA_030765085.1. NCBI lineage: Eukaryota > Viridiplantae > Streptophyta > Magnoliopsida > Asparagales > Amaryllidaceae > Allium > Allium cepa. The sequence continues at coordinate 148,942,276 of CM060945.1, forward strand.
GCGGTGTTGCGATCGCTGCGGCGATGCGTTCTCACCAGTCCGGATCAGGCGAACGGTAGTTTCACTACCTTGGGTATTGCCTCATGTGCCTTGTCATACTTGTATCCCTATATACGCGACCACTACGATTTTGTTTTGTATTATACCTATGGAGTACTCCCTGATATCCCACTAGTTTACGGTGGAGTTTACAGTGCTGTATAGACTATAACGCTTATATAAATGTGTTAAGGGGGATAATGGTAACGCCTTTACACTATTTTGATATTTATATTACTTATAGACATTATCTATTTAGCGTATATTACTATATAGTAGATAGTTTAACGGATCCTTGAAGGATGGTTATTCCAACGTCCTTTGAGTTATTGTATTTCAATTGTTATTTCACTTGAGTTGGATTTATTGATATAAGAATGTTAATCCTGACTCGAGTGTTTTGTGTTTTGCTTTACGCTCGGGTCAGACTGAACGGTTCAGCTTTTGAGACTCACCGTTGGAGCTTCGCCTGGAGATCCAGCTATCTATCCAGCTTTCAGAGATTCAGTTGATTCCAGTGATGTATCTGATTATTGTATTCGACTATTGTATTCGAGACTTCTGTTGTAACTTGTTTAACTCTGATGTATCTTATATATTTATATAGTAGCTTCGTGAACTACTATCTCTTTTACTTCCGCTGCATATTATTACTCTGTGTGTGTGTGATTCTGTGATTATTTATTTACTGTATATCTGAGTTTTGCCAAATTTAAATTAACAATTCAGTATTTTGAATTATTCAAGTCCGACATGTGCGGATGCGAATAGTCTAAAATAGCGGGTCGTTACAGATTTGAAAGGTACTATATGATATATATATTTTCGAAGTAAAGATATGGGAAGTGCCTTCTGCTTGATATCCGCTTTGTGGCCACATTGTGGATTCATTCTATCGATATTATTCTCTCTGATTTTTGGTTTTTCGGATGTGATACTCGAGTGTCCCACCGTGGCGTAACCCACGGTTTTTCTTATGAGCGCGACTGCATAGCGCAACTGCCTGGTTGAGACGACCTAGGGGTACGGATTGTTTCTTGGGGGATCCAGTCGTAACCATTGTGTATCCTTTACTCTACTAGTCATCATGGCGTAACTCGTAGGGCTGAGAAAGCTTACGGATATGGATTGTTCCCTGGGGGATCCAGGCGTAACCATTGTGTATCTGCGAACCATGGTTAGACAAAGGTTTTAGTTTGGTTATTTTGTTTGGATTGTACTTTCCATATCTGTTTTAAAAGTTTTTCAAGTATTTTCACTGGGTGTTGAAACATGTCTACTAAGTACTTGAAGAATTCTAGCTTTGCGCCTGATCAACACATGGCCATAGTCTGCAAGAACGAGGATAAACTTGTTGAAACATCGAGTTATAAAAGTATTTTCGAATGGAAAATTGGTTTCGATATAAAAGTATTTTATTATAAAGGTATCTCCAACAAATAAAATTCTTAATTTAATACCATTTCAAATAAATCCCAATTTATCTTCCTAACCTCAATTTATCCAAATTATTTGAAATATAAATTTTGTATTAATATTTTAAATTGAAATTCTTTTGGTCTGAAATTAACTATTCGAGCCCGATACTATTCTTTTGAATCTACCTTATCTGCCCTGCTTTATTTATTCACCTATATTCTCTTTTCCGAATCTACCTTCTTTCCTTCTTTCCCTCTTTTGAATATATCTTTAAAATATTGTTATTTAAATACTACCTGGTTTAATAGTAAAAATTTTAGTATTTTATAAATAATTGATCTCATAATTAATTGAATGGATTTAATAAAATGAGTTTAACCAAACTATTAAATATTAATTAATTTAAATAAAAAAGGTATTTGGTTTTAAATAAATTGTTTAATTTGTTTTTCAAAGTCTAATTTTTCATCTGGTTGTTTCTATTCTCCTACTTTGTTCCTTTTCGGGGACGAAATTTTTTGAGTGGGGGAGAGTGTAACGACCCATAAAATTTTAGCAATTTTTAATTGGTTTATAACGTATTGAATTGGATTTTTGAGAAATTATTAATAATATAATTTTAAAATAATTTTTTTATTTGGATTACATATAATTATAATTGATTCTGAAATTTGCATGAAATCAAGGGAATCGACTGTTACCATAAATTTTATTTCTTTCCTGCCCATTCAGATTTTACATCAGTTACAAAACAATCAATACCTTACCTTTATTACTCCCTATATTCGTGTTGTAGCTCTTTAATTTTCTATCTGTTGCTATTTCATTTCGGGGTTGTTCCTTCCCTATTTATTCCATTTCAAACGTTTTCTCTTCTCTCTGGCAGAAACATAATATTTTACATCATTATATATATATATATATATATATATATCTTTAGCTTACATTCATTCGTTTATTCACTTTTACGTTTCTCATACTTTCTACTTTATTGTCCTTAATTCCCCCGCTTGACGTTATCATTTTAGTTTGTTTCCATTGAATGTGGCAAGTTTCATGGTTAACGTTTTATTCCATTTATGTGTGGCTTTCCTTTTGCAACATGTCCCATTTCTATTTTCTTCGTTTCAAAATTTGAAACGTTACAGCTAGACCACATTATTTATCCGCTTGAATAAGGTAGCTAAATCAGTGGATGGCCGTTGCTAATAAAATTATTACTTTTCTAACATATATACTCATTTCTTGTAACGACCCAGAATTTCTGCCATTTGAAATTCAGATATTTAATTGATTTTTAAATATCAACAAGTAAAATTGGTAAGTCGAATAATTTATTTTTCGAATATCTAGATTTAATTGGGTAATTAAATCGAAAGTTTAATATTTGAAATTACAGAAAAATTTGGAATTTGGGTTTAATGTGATTAAAAATGATTTATAAATGTTATATTAGATCATATTGGAGTTAGAACAATGTTTGTGAACTTTTAAAATTGAATTAAAAGTTAATTTGTGAAAATTGAATATTTTAATATTTAATTGACGAGTTAAAATAGTCATTTTTCAAACAGTCTCGGATTTTGGCAAAACTAGTTTCTTCGGATCCGTAATGTTATATTATTGCAAGATTTCAAATTTCGTGTTAATCGGATTTACGGTTTGTCCGGGGCATGCCAAAACGCATAGAAATTAGTTTAATCGATTTAATATAAATTTGATCGTTTATTTCCGTAACTCGCGCAGATGACCGAATTAGCCTCCGAAACATATTCCATTGTGTCCGGAACGCAGGGTAAGCCCTAGAAACGCCGGTCACCGCGCGAGATTTGGAGTTCGGAAATTTCGAGCGAATAGTGTTTTTCGTGGAAATTCTATAAAAGGAACCCTTCATCATTCACAATTGCAAACCCTAACCCCAGAAACCCTAGCTGCCGTTTTCTATTGAATGGCCAGAATTTTGTTTCGACCTTCTCCAATTATCTTCCAATCCACTCATCATTTCGATAAACTCTCAACTAGAAAACTGTAGAGCTCGTCGAGAGCTACGTATCCAACGGTCAAGATCGAAAAATATGCTACGAATCAAACTCAAATTGGCTGCGTTCGTTCGTTGTTCACCCACGTTTTTCCACGCTCTGGAGCCACCGAGCTTCGCTGTGCTGCGGCCGATGGTGGAGGAGGGGTTGGCGCACGATCTAATGTGGATGGATCAGCCTCATATCGCATGGAATGTCGAGCGAACGTTGGGAAGGGCAACGGTAGTTGGGTTTTGTTTCATACGATTGCATCTGGAAAACGTGAGGGAAGAAGAATAGAGGAGCGGTCGAGATTTGTGATGGGTAAACGAACGGCCAGACCTGCAAAGGTTAAAAATAAATAAAATAAATTGTAAATTGAATTATATTGAAATTGTGTAATCTTTAAAAAGTCATAACTTGTTCATACGAGGTCGAAAATGGACGAAACAAATTACGTTGGCTACGTTTTGAAGAGCACTACGCAATGGAACTGGATTAGAGTCGTTTGGAGCTAGTTTGAATTTCGGGTAAAATTAAACGCGTGTTTAATTTTATTCGAAATAAAACGCTGGAAATTGGAAACTAGGTCAGAACTTCTCACTCAATCGAATTGTTTCGATTTAAATTTTAAATAGTTAGATTTAAAATTGCTTGATTGTGTGATTGGATGATATTATTATCTGTCGTATTGAAATAGATCCTATACGCCGTATATTAAGCGGATATTATTTATTAAACACATATACCGTGATAATTCCAACTTGATATGGAATTGGTATTATATATGTATTTGGAGTTGATTTTCCCGCATTATATAGCGGATGAGACCCTATTGCGCCGCATAATAGCGGATAGTATTTTAGAAATCCCATATACCACGATATTCCGTCTTGAAACGGAATTGGTATTGTGCTAACATCTTTGGATGCAGGGAAACCGGTTGGAGGGATCCAACTGGATTCCTCAAATGATTGAATTGGTTTCAATGTTGTGTGTTGATCTATTTATAATCTGCGTGATTATCTTTGTGATTGGAATCGTTAAAGGCTAAATTTTAGCCGAATATATTTTTGGTATCGTTAGATGCCGAAAATAAATAAAATTTGATTTTTGAAAATTTAAGTTGAGAATTCATAATAAAATTAATTTTGGAATTGATTCATTTTAAATAAATAAACATTGAAATTTTTATGTTATAAAATTATGATTTTTGTGAAATATAATCGAAATGTGATTTTTGAAATAAGTAGTTGATTAATTTATAAAATGGTTTAAATTGGGATTTTTGAATTATTATAAATGATTTATATAAAAGATTTATAAAATTGATATTTATAAATTAAAATATTGGAATTATAAAACGAGTTTTTATAAGTGTTAAAATGAAGTATAAATGGATTTCATAAGTGGATGAAATCTATAGATTTATAATTTGTGAAGTTATAAAATGAATAGATTTTGTAAAATAAAAGATTTATAAGTAATTAACTTATAAATTGGATTTTGACGTTTAAATGAGATATGGATAGAATTTGTTAATAAAGTGATTTTATAAGTTGAAGTTGTTATAAAGTATAAATGGAATTTATAAACGTTGTTTTATAAATCCGAAATCGACTTATTTTGATAAGTTAATTATTATAGCTTATTTAAGGAAATATATTCACGATTTTGGACAGTGAATAATCCTTTAAATAAAATATGTAGAAATTTTGAATTTGGTTAAGGAAATATATTCACGATTTTGGACAGTGAATAATATATTAAAGAAATGCTTTGGGAAAGTGATATTTTAAATAGACTTAAAACGATTTAAAGATGTTTTAAAATGTATAAAGTATCGAAACCATAGATTGCAACATTCATTGTTGAAATAGACGTTTTCGAGAAATAGAAGGAAATGGTGGACTATAACACTGTTGTTATAGTAAATGATTTTCGAAAGGAAATGTTTTATATAGTATTCGGATTTATATCTCTATCTTAAATTCGAATCCCTATACTAGTGATTTTGGGTTGTCGTAACGATGTTTTACGCAACATTCGTTTTGACTCAAATAAAAGCGTTTAAGAGAATGTTTTCCTTAAAGAATGAAAAATATACTTAATTGTGATTTAAGTATATTGAATATTTTCCAAATGTTGAAAATAAATGGATTTGTGAATTACTTATTACTGAATAAGTATAGAAATGTTTTCCAATATGAAGTGAATGGTTTGAGATTATATCTTTTAAAGATAAATTGAAAGTGAATAATTGTAATCGATTTGAAAAATCATATAAAAAAAGTGAATATTTGGAAATGTAAATTCACAATGGAAATTTATAAGGGAAATTTGTTTTAAAAATAAACATTGATTTATTTTTAAAAGTGTGGGAATAAATTTATGGATTTGGGACGTAAATTTAAAGTAATTCGGTAAGGATTTATTTAATTGGTTTAATGAACCATTTTGAAATGAAAGTTGTAAAGGTGAAAAATAATTTGGAATTTGTTTTCAAATGGTTGAAGTGTGGAAATTATATCTTGTAATGATATTTTTGAAAATAAATAATTTGGGAAATTATTTGAAATCGGGTGATGTTGTGAATATTGATTGATAGTTAAATAACCGGCTATCAATATTGACCCTTGAATTGCTATTTGTTGTGAATTGGTTGAAATTGAATGCTACACTTATTTTAAATTATTGCGCTCGTTATTCGGATTACCCATTTCGAATATTGATACGACGTAATGGATAGCATTGAAGACCGGTGTTGAAGACCGGGTATTTGTGAAAATGATAAGATGACCAATCGATTGTCTCTGCACCGTTAGCTACGGTATGGAGATTTCCTTTGTGATGGGAAATTCGATCGGGATTGTGGATACCCGGATTGTAAGGGCTTCTTTTGAAGTGCCTTCGGTTTTGTTTGAACCTGGAACATACTTGTATGGTTACGTGTCTGACATTACATTTTGAAATATAATGCAGATTTCTTTCAAATACATCTCTGTTGGTGGCGGAGAATTTATTCTCTTAGTCAACACCCTTCTCTGAGACGTACGAGCTCGGAGGTTATGTAGTTGAAGGTTATCAGCGATATATTCCCAACTTGGTAATGTGGCATGCTGAGTGTTGCTATGTGATGATTATTTATTGATCATTTGTTGTTCAAAGCATGACTTTGTTCCTAGCTTTGTGGACGAGACTTCGTCATACCTCACACCCCGGAAATGGTCGAAACATGAATCGTGGCAGCAAGGTTATTTGGGGATAGCTTCCCCTGAGGGTATGCCCATTTTCTTCTGGATTATGAGTGGTATCATGGTCAGAGCCTAGATACTTACTTTGTGGTTGCTGCAAACTATTACTTTGTGGTTGTTTGTTGAGAAGCGCTTCGGATAAGGTTGGTAACGACCGGGAAGTGACATACTCGTGTCAGTTGTTACCTAGTCACAGAGGTAACCGGGCCTTGTGTAGCAGAGATCCGGTTAGGATCCGGGGACATCCGTCCAGAGGCATTCCATTTTATTTGGGAAGTTTCTTAGCCTGACCATTTGTTGGAAATCCAAACAAAACAATACGAGCCTTGTACGGTTTTAGTTGATAACCAGCCATGCAGCGTGGCGGTAACCTGCCATAAAACATGGTAGCTATAGTAGGCATGGTTCGGAATGTCTATGCTGGCTAAGATTTATATTCTATTTTCGAAATGATTTCATCACTATGCACTAATAATAATATCAAAAATGATTTGTTTTGCGTAGTAAGCATCTTTGACTATCATAAGGAGAAATCTCCTCTAATTCTGCGTTTGCATTGTGTGTGTGCGGGGAGGCCTTATGGTAGTTTCATTTTCCAAAAGCATTGCGGATATTTTTCGCTTCCCTTTTGTTGTTGTTTTAAAGATAAATAACTATTTTGAGTTCTCACACCAGTCTCATGACTGACATGGAGTTTATTGTTCTCTTCCTAAACTCTAGGCGCCCATAATTTTCCACACGGGCAGTCTACGTCAGGTTATCAGGTCATTCTGGATCCAGAAGTGCTCTGGAGCTCAGGTGGCGAGCTGGATGGCGAGACGTATTACTTGTATATGACATTATCTTTCCGCTGTAAATTCTCTTGTAAGGACACGTTTGTATAACTGTCCATTGTCCAGTTGTGTTGTATATTGTGGTTGTACACTCTGATGATGATGTGATGTAATATAATAACTGATATAGTTTTTTGATTTAAAGATTATTCATTTATCTATTATATGTTGTTCCGCTGCGATATGTGAGATTCTGATATTTCTTCTGTTCTGTTTCCTTACTTCTTCTATCTTTTTCTTCTACCTCTTCTTTTTAACCCTAACAATTCAGTTTTCCGGCATTCGATTATGCGACATTCGATACATTGGACGTAAGAATGCCGACCTTCGGATCTCGATAAAATCGATATGTTACATTGCTACTTTTCCCGACCTTTTATTTCTACTTTCTTTTTTTCACTGTTTCGTTCCTGCTTTAAAATTTTAATATATATGTTATGTATGTATTAAAAATCTTCACGTCACTTGGTCACTCAAGCCGTTCATTTTCTTTCCACTAAAACTTCTTATATTTAATTCCATACGTTTCTTTATAACGTTTTATAATATTGCTTTCATCTTGAGACTGAAACAAAATGCACCACATACACATGTTCGTTCAAAAGAAAGTGGATAGGCCTAAAACGTGCAGCTTTTCGTTTACTTTTCAATTGATTTCCTCCCTTATATTTTTACTTTACATTTCAAATTTGAAACGCGGTGCTCAAACAATAGAAATTTGCTTTTATTATTCAGCTCAATTAAGGGTAACCGTTGCCATCACATAACAGGTAAAAGATTTGTATACGTTTTATTTGTTTATGTGGCAACGATTCACATTTACACTATTATTGCCTTTTTAACTTCATTGGTTTTCATTTATTTGTGTACATTTCGTTTCATTTATTTGTGCTTGAATTTTTCCATATTCGTTACTTTACATTTATATCGGTACGTTATTTTTGCATTCATAAAACGTTATACGTTACTTTGCATTCATTAAATTTTAAACGGCCCACTTTATTCACCTTTATATTTATTCACTTTTGTCCTTGATATAGCCAATATAAATCTATACGTTTGTCTTTGTCCTTTCATTTTCTCTTCCCAGTCATCTAGTGTTGCTTGTGAGAGAATACAACAAAGGATATAAGTGGCCTTCTTCTCCATTCAACTGCTCATTTTATTCTCTTTGAAAAAAAAATATTTCGCATGCTTGTAGATAGCAGTCCCCTCCTCCTTTATTTTCTGAACCCCACCTTTCTCCTTTCCTCTGCAACCTTTGCAATTCTTTTATACAAGGTAATATCTATATTATAAATATATTGTGTTGTATTTACCTAAAAGTTAAAAGCTATAATCTGTTTACCTTTTTATACATATATATATGAATTCATACGAATTATTACAAGTTGTCTTATCTATATATATAGTACGCTGATGATTTGTAAATAGCTTATATATACAATTATTATATACACACTTGTCAACATATAATTGGTTACATAAACAGGAGCATGTGTGCATATTTAGCCATATTTTACATACAGGGTCTGCATATTTGTTTGTATATATAATTGTAAGAGCGAACATATTTAGATGTATATCATTATGTTTAAATCGACCGTTTTTTTGCAACAAGTCCTATATAAATAATATGTTCATATATATATAAGTATATGTATTTTACAGTTTTAATGTATGTGTTTTAACACATGGGTTTTACATTCAGACCTTTTATTTACAATTTATATTAAAAAGTATGTTACAATCTCTTGGTTATATTCAAATTATTATATATATCGTTTGCAGTAATAAATTTTATTATTGATAAAAATGTAAGTTACATATGTTACTGTAATTATGCGCATAACTTATACGTAAAGATATATCAGTATATAAGTTTATATTTGTGTTATAGGAACATTACTTTATATTTAATATAATACACAAATAATCATATGTAGGTAGTTGCGTGTTGCAGTGGGTGGGTTAGCTTATAGCAGTGAGGATTTGTAGATATTTGAAAATTTAAAAGGCTGTGCATATATTTTGTAAAAGGCTGTGCATATATTTTGTAAAGGCTATGCATATATTCATAGTCTAAAACCTATTATATATATTTTGTTATAAATAGTTACAGTTATATTTTTAAATTGCGAGTCATAACAGAATTATAAAGGTTACTATATAACTTATACCTGTATGTTATGGGTCTGCATAGATTTATAATGGGTCGGATACATTTGAGTAACATGAATGTAGTGGGTGGTATATATATAAATATCTTACCTATATTTGTTTATACATATACATACTATTTTGGACTTAAGTTGATTTCGTCGATACTAAATTTATAACAAATATTGTTTTAATTATAACATACAATTTATTTTACATGTTTGACTTTAGTATATAAATCCACCTATATACCTTTTAACTTCATCAATCCAGTTTTGATTCATTTTATCAATTCTTGATCATCAGCCTTGTTCATCCAATTCGCGTTCAAATCTTACTTTGCTTTGAGTTGTTGTTCAGACTATTCGATGGTCTAGATCATGATCCAATTCGTATCTTATCGAGTCGTCAAAATCTCTAGCCTCGAAAGGTGAGCATTCACTTACGATTAACGTTCTTGCATTTTATTAAATTTGATTTCAATTGAAACGATAATTGAAATATAATGCTGTAGTTATTTTGTTATATATGCTATTATCTGTAACTGTTCACCTGTGGGATATGACACCATATCCGGTTGTTTATATTTTATTTAAGTTATTGATGATATATGCCTGTTATTATTTTATTATCTGCTATCACTCTGCAAGTTCCCTGTTAGTATAGAATGCACTATAGGTTGAAATGATACATACCCGAATGGACTTTAGAATAGGAGAAAATCGTTATGGGTTGAAATGATAAACCCAAGCGATTTTCATTTGATCTGAATTGGGATTACGGGTCAAAATGATATCTGCCCGTATATGCACACACACACACACACACATAATTACAGATTGAAATGATAAATATCCGTATCACTTAATCATATGATAGAAGTATATACAGACGCCGTTGGTCCATATATAAATATTTTGAAATAATTTTCTATGGTTTTAGGAGAAATATAGGGTTTTAGTTAATATTGGAAATATTTTTATAATAAATATGTTTAATGTAAAGTAGATTTAATAGTAAACTTTAATTTAGTAAAGTTTGATTTAATTAATAGAATATGTTTAAGTATTTTATTTTAAATAGATTTCCAATGTTTGTATATTTTAAGGAAGATAAAGTTGAATTGATTAGATGATATTTAATTAATAATTTTGTTTAATTAAATCAAATTCAAAACTTAATGGATTTGAAAATTTAAAATATAATTCATAACATAACTTTGACTTTAGTGATTTAATGAATATTCACGTTTAAAGAAATTGAAGGCAAATATAATGAATTGTAATATAAGGCTGTATAAGTAATATTGAGTGGATACTTCAAGAATAAATAATAATGAAGTTAAATCAAGATCTGTATGAAACTATTTGGTTTAGTTTGAAATGTTGAAGCTTTGAAATACGGGACTTAAATAGTTAAATTGTGATTCAGATCTGTATTTGAAATTGATAAAATTTGAATTTGTTCTTTAGAAGACTAAATTGAATGGAAATAGGAATTTGAGATTTAATTTAATCTGAATAGGAAAGTCGAGTTGATTTTTGAGGTGATCGGTGAAACTTGAGGAAATTATAAATACTTTACTTTATAAAATTTTAAAAATCTATATATATCTATTTTCATATTGAAGTGAAAATGATATTTTGGTTTTGAAATATGAATTAATTTGAATGGACCACGGTGTTATAGTGTATATTTCTACCTTATAGATAGTTCTGTAGATCCTTAGAGGATGGTTATCCCAGACATCCTTTAAGTTACTTGTATTTCAGTTGATATTTCACTTGAGTTGGATTTATAGATATAAGAATGTTAATCCTGATTCGAGTGTTTTTGTGTTTTGCTTTACACTCGGGTCAGACTGAGTGATACAACATTTGAGACTCACCTTCGAAGTTGGAGCTTTGCTTGAAGATCCAGCTATCTATCCTTTCGTCATCCAGTTGATTGGTTCAGAGAAGTCATCTGCTCGTACTGGAGACTTCATTGCATCTGAGATATTCTGTTGTATTTCATTTCTAACTCTGATGTTTATATAGTAGCTTCATGAACTACTATTCATTTATTCCACTACGTATTATTGTACTACTCTGTATCCGTGATTCTGTGATTGATTTATTTACTGTATATGTTAAGTTTGCCAAATTTAAATTAACAATCTGATATTTTGAACAATTCAAGTCCGACTTGTGCAGATGCGAATAGTTGAAAATAGCGGGTCGTTACAGTTAGGGTTTCAAAAAAAAATTATTTATAAGGACAGATGGACAAGAACGAATAGACATATCGAAGTTGGTCTAAACGATAACTACGGCCCGAAAAGCCTATTTCATCCCCAAAACGAAAGTAGGACATCCCATATATCGTAATATAGGTTTTCGATATTTTTAAACTCAGTGGAACTAGTTTCAAACTATAATTCTATTGTATATAGAAGTTAGCTTTTAAAAATTAAATTATATTAATCAAGTTCATTTATTTGATTTCTATGCATTTCAAGCTCGCACAATTAAACGATAAGTCCAATCGCTACGAAAGTTAAAATCCTACAATAATTCACCGTTATGTATCCGATGAAAATAGTTTCATTGAAATACGAGACAGTGGTCAAAATGGCTATTTTTGACACGTAATTAATTAAAGTATTATTAAACTAGTTTAATCACTTTTTAATTCAAATTTAATAGTTAAAAAATTTATCATTCTTGATTACATAGAAATTTATAATCTTTTTAAGTTTCTTTTGTCATATTGATTCCACAATTTAAATATTACATAAATTTTAGCGTTCAATTACAACTATAATAAAATCCCAGTTAATTATGTTTTAATTTCAATAAATTATTTTATTTCGATTTATACTATTATTATTGAATCAACTACTACCTTATGAATATAATTAACATTAGCTTACATTTTATTGCATTCATATTCCACAATCATCATCTTTTACCATATAAATTGCAATATTTAATTACATTTAATTTCATTGATTTCCAAATTAATTTCAAACGGATTAAATAGTAAAATAATAATTAAAACAATCACTACACATTAGTAATTCAAACACGTTTTTGAATTTATTGTTTACAAATAAAGCTAACAAGTTTACGTACCAATAAATTGATTTCATATTCTGTAAAACCTATTTCAATTAATAACATATAATTTCAACGTCAAATCCAATCCAATATTTAATTTATTACTTATTTACAATTTTAACCAAATTTACTTTATGATTATTTCAATTGATTGAAATTACATTAAAGTTGTCAATGACATTCTAACAACATTATTAATTCGTATTCTAATTATTTTCTCATTAACAAATCATAAATTTTAATTTCTCACAATTTTAAATTTTAAAATCTTATTTAATTTAATAATTTTTTGCTATAAAAACTACGTATTGTTACACTCTCTCCCACTCAAAACTTTTCGTCCTCGAAAAGGAACAAGAAGGAATTAAGAAACTTGATGTAATTTTATCTAAATTATTCAATTTATAAACACTTAACTTATGTATTTAAGTTTAACAAAAATTAGAAAATAACACAACTTTTGTGAAAAAATTTCTATGTCTTAAATTTATGAAAAATTTCGGTAGAGTCTCCTTGTAACGACCCGTAAATTTTAATTGGTTTTAATAACGTAATTAACTGAATTTTGTGAAATTTTAAATAATAATATTTGGAAATAAAAATTTAATATTTAGTACACGTCTATGTTAACATAACAACTGGTAAATTTTCATATGATAATATTGAAGTTTATTTTATTATGTAATTTTATTTTAATTTAAATCAGTTAATATTTGATGATGCTAAAATGCTTTCCAAACTTGTATGTTTTTATACAATAAATTTGTAAATCATCTTCTGAGTGAGACGTCATATTTCGTTTTTTCAAATTTTGACCACTATTGCTCCCTTTATCTTAATTTTGGCAAATTAGTAGCATTTTCGATACCGATTATCGACTTTAGATACTATGGTCGTACCACGGATATCTATATACTGTTTTAATCATCTTGTCATGCTGATCTCTACGCTATATTCACTTCTGTATTTCGAAGCTTGATACGTCGCAAAATCAGTACACCGATAATCGTATCTGTACTCAATCTTAACCTTTAGGTTCTTTTGTCTGTTCATCTATCAACTGTTGAATTCAAAGCAGCCTTTGGATTTTCAAATCCCTGAAATTCGTGCTGACTTTATGATTCCCTGGTTGTAATATATTATCAGTATCCTTTCACTTTTTACTTGACAGCTGTGAACATTTACATTTTCGTCCATTTGTTTTCATTTAAACTTTTTCCTTCGAAACGTTGCCCGGAAATAAAGCCCCTCCTCTTCCTCTCTTCTTCTTCCCCTACACTTTATATTAGAAAATAAAAAAAAAATCAAAAGAAAAAATTGATGTTATATATATTGATCATCTTTTGCATTTCCTTTTTTCAAAACTGCTCTCTGCCATAATGTAACGACCCGTAAATTTCGATAATTAAATTGGTTAATTTAATAAGATTTTTTGTAATTAAATTTAGAAAGAAACAAAAACTTTATAATTTATAATGAAGTGAATGTTAAAAATGAAATGCAGCAATGGTAATTAAAATTAATCATTGACAATTGGAGTGGAACCCTAATAATGAAATAGTATAAATTGTTGCACTTGGTTATAAAATTAAAAAATAAGTAAATGAGGGAAAGTGTTTTATAAATAAATGAATTAGTATAATTAATGGTAATTGGATGTAGCGATCCTGACTCGACCTTTGAAAATCGGCACCGAATACGACACTCGTATTCAAATGCCGCAGATCCAAACGTCGAATCTGGTTCGCCGAATCTTATAACACATTAAGTACAACGCAGCAGAAGAAATGAATAATACAGTTGATATACAACATTTAATACAATATTTGGATACAATGATGATACAATGAATATTAATATACACACAGAGATATGATATAAGATAATGGCAGCGGAAAGAAAAGATAACACCAGCAGCGGAATAATATCTTCAATATGGTCTTTAAGAGAGAACTACAGTATCGGTAATCTCCTTCTCCAAGGCACCAATCTAGAAATAGCTCGAACTCCCAATAACGATACACAAAGATAAGCAAGTGCAGTCCTGATCCAAAGACTAAACTAGCTCCAGATAATCTACTAAACCTAACTATTTGAAACCCAACTCTAGACTGCCAGTGTAGGAAAATTGTGGGCACACAGAGTTTAGGAAAGGAACAATAAACTCCAGGTCAGTCATAGGACTGGTATGAGCAAACAAAAACAGTTTTCCTTAAAACATACAATAAGAGAATTTAAAATAAATCCGCAATGCTTTTTGGAAAATGAAACTACCATAAGGCCTCCTGCCACACACACAATACAAACGCAGAATTGGAGGAGATTTCTCCTTATGATAGTCAAATATGCTTGATACAAGAAAACTTCTTTGATATTATTACTAGTGCATAGTGTAGAAAAACCATTTAGAAATTATAATATAAATCCTAGCCGACATAGACATTTCGAACTATGCCTACTATAGCTACCATCTAAACAGTGGTGACCACCATAAGTAAATGGCAGGTTCTACAACTAAAACCGTACAAGGCGCGTATTGAAGAATGGATTTCCAATAAATGGTCAGGCTAAGGAACTTCCTACTATCCATGGGTACGCCTCTGGCGGGACGCCCCGAGGCTTAACCAGCTCTCTGCCAACACAAGGCCAGGTTACCTCTGTAACTAGGTAACTACTACACGAGCGTGCCATCCCCTGGTCCTTTGGGACCTTTATCTGAGGCGCCTCTCAACCACAAAGCAATCACAAAGGAATAGATTTGCAGTGAACACATAAGTTAAGTATCTGGGCTCCATACCATGATACCACCCTTTTCCAAAAGGGAATGACACACCCTAAAGGGTGCGACCCTCATAACCTTGCCGCATCTTTCTTGTTTCGACCAATTTCGGGGTGTGAGGTTCTGATGCAGTCTCGTCCACAAAGCTACGCTTTATACAAAAGCCATGCTTTGATCAAAAAATGATACACAACAGCACTCAGGATGCCACACTATCAAATTGGGAGTATATCAGTGATAACTATCAACTACATAACCTTTGAGCTCGCACGTCTCAGAGAAGGGTGTTAAGCTAAGAGAATAAATTCTCCGCCACCAAGCAAAAATGTATTTGATAGAGATCAGTTTAATATCACAAAGTGTAATGTCGGACATACAACCATACAAGTTTGTTCTGGGTTGAACAAAACCAAAGGCACTTCAAAAGAAGCCCTTGCAATCCGGGTATCTACATTTTTGGTCGGACTTCCCATCACATATGGAGAACCCTATACCGGAGCAACTCGGTGCAGAGTCAATCGATAGGTTATCCTATTGTTCTCGAAGACACCCGGTGTAACAACCCTAGATTTTTATGTATATTTTAATTTTGACTTTATTTCATTTTGAATTTTTTTAAAACTTTTTTTATTTTAAACATTTCATTTTTAAATATAAACTTTGATCATTATGTGAATTACAATTCCAAATGGTATAAATTGAATATTTTCCCGAAATGTTGACTTTGGTCAATTTGGGTCAAACTTTGATTTTTAAATTTCAAATTTAAATATTTGAATTCTTAAATTTTATCTTTTATTATGAAAATATATTAAAATTTAAGAATATTGCTTTTCGTTTCGTTGAAATCCGATTTATATTGTGAAAGTTATGCTTTTTACAATATTGTAAGTAAATTGATTTATTTAATAAAAAAATTATCTATTTTAATTTATATAAAAAAAATATTTTAATTTTTATATATTTGTGTGTAATATGTTATATTATATATTTTTTGTCTTTTAAATATTTTTAAAGTGATGTTTGAATTTTTCCAAAAATTTATTGAATTTGTTTTCTATTTTTAAAGGCTAGTTTTCATTTTTTTGCCATTTTCTTCATTAAATTATATTTAATTAAAATTTATTTATAAATTTTTGTGTATGCATTTTATTTTTATGTTCTTACCTTTATTTATAAATATTTTCAAGTACATAGAAATTTTCCGAAGTTTGTTCCATTTATTTTCATATTTCCAAGACTAGTTTGTATTTTTAAGCTATTTTCTTAATCTAATTATGTTTAATTAATATTTATTTATTTATTTTTGTTTATTCACTAAATTTTCGTGTTTTTATCTTTATTTATAAATATATTTCAGTTATAAAAAAAATTCAAAAGAAATGGAGAAATTTGAAGAGTTTTTAACCTTTCATTTACCTTAGACTTTTCACCTCCCTGCCTCTTCATTTTCCACCAACGCTTGCATTCATTTTGGGGCTGACCATGTCTCATTCTTTCAGCTGCATTCCTATTCATTTTTCATGTATAGAAACACTTCTCACCTCAAAATTTTCGGCCTCCATCTGAACAAAGAAAATTTGGTAAACTTTCATCTTCTTTTTCCATTTTTTCTACTTGTTGTTTGATTTTTGAACATGCCTTCTACCTTCCATGGTTCGGCCCTTGCTCCTCCACCACCATAGCCGCCTCCACCATCACCACATCAGGTCACCATCTCCTCCAGCCCACTGACCAAGCCATGCCGTGGTCATCTGATCCACCAAAGTTTATGCAAACACTCCACTTGTTCAACCTAGCCGAGCGCCAATCTTGTTCCACCACTCAAACCATCACCTTGGCCGCCACTTGCACCACCATCCCCAGCAAATTCCTGACCTGACACCACTGCCATGTCCTCCTACTAACCACACCAGACCTGGCCGTGACCACTTGCCTTTGGCCGTGGCTTGTTTTGCCTTGAAACCATTTTTTTTGCCTTGTAGTGTAGTGTCATGCTCATACCTTTTCACATATATCTCTACTCCTTTATATCCATGCAATGGCTGACCTATGAAACCAAAACCAGATCCCAACACACCCCTTAGCCATACATTTCAGATCTGGAGTTAAAGCATAGGTGGTAGAAAGCAAGTGCAAACACTCCGGTGATGTTTTGTGTATTCATTTCTAGCTTTGTTTAATTGAATTTGGGTTGAAAACTTATGTTATATTTATTTGTTTTGTCTCATGTATCCAAGGAGAATTAATCTTTGGCTCTTCCACTCATCTTTGTGTCGTGTTATCGTCCTTGTTTGGATCACATTCGTGCATTCGTCGTTGTGTCTCCAGCTCAAAACAGTGAGTTATTCTCACCAGACAATATGTACATATATAACTAGTAAATTGACCCCTTTTGAATCTGTAAAATGCATTATCATGTTACACCTGCTATATTATGATTATATGATATTCACCCATGATTATACACCTGTTATAACATCTGTTACTGTTATATTATGTTGTTCTGTTATTTTTATCAGTTTATCACACTGCAAGTTCCCTGTAGATTAGAATCACTATGGGTTGAAATGATACATACCCGAACGGACTTTAGAATAGGAGAAAATCGTTATGGGCTGAAATGATAGGCCTGAATAATTTTCAATTATTTTCTTTTACTTGGGATTACGGGTTTGAAATGATCAAACCCGGGTTTTCTTTGTAAATTACGGGTTGAATTGATATATTACCCGTATCAATTTACCTAGGCTAGAAAATGAAATACAGACCCGTTGTTAAAATATGTTTTTCTAAATTTTTTTTAATTTTTTCAGAAATGTAAATATTATAATATTTTTATTAGATTTGATAAAAATGATTTTTGTAAAGCATTATTGATTTTCTGAAAATTTATAAGTGAAATAAATAAAGGGCAAAGTTAGAAATCTGAAATGTAAGTTATTTTGGAAATTATAATTTGGTGATAAATGGAATTTAAATTAAATATGAAAATATGATAAATTTATGATATTTTGAATCAAATGAATTTAAAATGATTTTGTAATACATTAACGATTTTTGAATAAAGTTAAATGTGAAATGAATGAATATTTATGTTGAAATTTTGAAATATAACTAAAATTGGAAATTTGTGAATTTGTCTTAAAAATGAATTTTAAGTTAAGTAAATAAAAATGAAATTAAGTTATATTTGAAAATTTTAAACTTAAGTGTTAAGTTAAATTTAATTTAATGAATTTTAAATTTATGTTGGAATTTAATAAGTGAATTATTATTAAATTTTGATTTTTGAATGGAGATTTAACTTTATAAAATCATGAATAAAGGGTATTTGAATGATTGTTTTACAAGAGAAATTATATGATTTTATAAGCTAAAAATGATTTAAATAGAAATATAATTTTTTGTGAAATTATATTGAATACTTGAAGTTAATTAACTGCATTTCTGAAATGCTATTAATTCTAATGTAAATGATAATACAGCATTTGTAAATGCTGTAGTTGATAATAATGAACCAAATGGCTAAGTTTAATTAAAGGCAATCATAGCATTTTTGTAAATGTTATAATTGTTTAATTTAACTAAGTTTTATTTGAAGCTAATGTAACCCTATTACAGCATTTTTTTATGCTGTCTTTTGTTAAATTGAACTGTTTTGAATGTAACTTTCTGTAGCAATTTCTAAATGCTGCGAAAGTTGAATTTTCATCTGTTTTAATAAATTAAGTGGATAAATGAATTTTGAAAGACTAAAATTTTGTAAATTTAATAATTTAATTATTAAATATAATAACTTCATTTTATGATTTAAAAAGGAAGTAATATGTCTCGAAATATAAACTATTTTGAAATGTGTTTTGTAATGGTATTTAAATTAAATAAGAATGAATGTGGTTTGGAAGATATTATATTTTTGATATTTTGAAATGGATTTTGAATGATATTGAATTTTGAAATGATATTTTATTTTGAAGTATAAAATACCATTTTGAAATTTTAACCACGGGATGTATTTAATCTATAGTTTAACTGATTCTTAAAGGATGGGCGATCCCAAGCATCCTTTAAGTTATTGTGCATTTCTACTACAGTTCACTTGAGTTGGTTTACATTATATAAGTATATATTGTCCTGACTCGAGTGTTTTGTGTTTTACTTTACACTCGGGTCAGCCTGAGTATTCACAGCTTTGGATTCTCTTTCTGGAGCTAGTCTTTGCTGGAGTTTCTGCTTATCTACATTTATATCTACTCTCTGTTTCAGCTGTTCTAGTTTATCTCATGTATTAGTGAACTTCTATGTAACTGGGATTTCTATTATGTTGTTTTCAGACTGTATTATGTATTTGGTTTGAGATTCTGCCGTAGTAGCTTTATGAACTACTATGTATTTTATTTCCGCTGTGAGTTATTCTGATATTTCTGTGTCTATGATTCTGTGATTGTATTTCATTTGCTCCAAATTTATTTACAACGCGGTATTTGAGCAATTCAAGTCCGACATGTGCGGATGCGAATGGCTGAAAATATCGGGTTGTTACAGTTGGTATGAGAGCTCTGGTTTTAGGCAAACTTTAGCCTGCGGAGTAAAAACTCATTAGAGATAGGGAAGAAATACCCTAGAATGAGTGAAATCAATTTCAGAATCCTTTCTTTGTGAGAGAACGTATTTTTGAAGTATAAAATGATTTCCAAATGATTTTTAAAGGATTTTCAAAGATTATTTTGGTATAAATTTTTTCTTATTTTGGAATCTAGATTTTCTGAACTTCATTACTTCTGTATCCACCTTGTTAGAAATCTCTTGGTTAGGATTCTTATCGATTAGGATTCCTTGAACTGTGGAATGCCCCCACTTGTTCTGAAATCCAGTCTTGTCTTCCCTATCTTTTTCCTTTTGATTCGGAGCATTCTGTAACTCTACTTTGGAATGACCTCTCTAAAGGGCGGTGATTTTGTAAATTGTTGAATGATTTGTAAATGGGTGAAACTCCTTTACAATTGGCTTTGATTCACTAGAGATTTCTGTATCCTCGGATGTCGATGCTATCTATCTCCTGCTCTACCCGGATTCTATCTCTGGCGATCAAAGGTCGATTTGCCTTCGATTTCTGTATTGATTATATCCCTAAAGTCTCGGTTGACCAGTTAAGGTCGCCCGAGATTTATATAGGCTTATCTATCCTCTATTTGGTAATTAAATTATCTCATCTTCGTTTGAGTTTATCTTCGAACTAGAATTCTATTTGATTAGAGTTCCTCTAATTTTGAATCTTTGTTTGTTTGAAATCCTTCCTTGAATCATCCTTTGGAAATTTGTGTTTGGTTGTATTTTGAAATTGTGCATACATCAAAATTATTAAGGATGACCATATTTTGTATATAAAAAGTGAAATGTTTCCGATAAGGATTATATACCTTTTAAAATGAAAATTGGAAGCTTTGAAAGGATTTGAAATTTTGAAATTTATAAGAACTTGATTTGTACAAAAACGATTTATAACTGAAGGGTTTTGAATTTGAATTTCGAGGAATCGAATTCCGATGTTTTGAAATCGGTTTTAAGATTTTGGAAAATATATAATAATAATATGATTTAAAGATTTTTTTTCAAATAAGAAATGTTTCAAATGTATTCGAGTGAATTTCAATG
Source organism: Allium cepa (assembly GCA_030765085.1). Lineage (NCBI taxonomy): Eukaryota > Viridiplantae > Streptophyta > Magnoliopsida > Asparagales > Amaryllidaceae > Allium > Allium cepa. The sequence continues at coordinate 148,963,537 of CM060945.1, forward strand.
ATTTCGAAGGAATTTCAAAGAAGTTTTTCAAAGTTAATTGAAGTCCAGAACTCACTTATGTCGCTGGAAAATTATTTCGGTCATGAATGCATGCATCATCGACATTGATTTTCGAGTTTCTAAGTGAGGGAGAGGCCACTCTAGTAGCTTTGCTATGCGAGTGATTTTGTGAAACCAATTTTGGTTTCAGATTTCGAAGTATGGTTTGATATTCGAAAGATAGATCTGTATATATATATATATTTGAAAAGATTTAAACTAAGCCGGTGTTCAGTCCTCGAGTTTTAGATTTTGAAACCTAACTTTTGAAATTAATTTACTGATTTAGTGTTGATTTCCAACTCTTGGATTGAAAATATGATTTCTTCGACTATTTTAAGATTCGAGCACTTCCAAATCAAGGTTAATTTTTCAGAACTATTTTTCTTTTTCTTAAACTAACTGTTTTATTCTATTTTTCATAAAAACTATTTTATATACAAAACTATTCTTAATTAAAAATCTTTTAGTAAGCAAAGATGTTCAATCCCATATGGCTTTTCATGCAGCGAAATTTATTTTTTTTCAAAATTTTGATCCTTATATAAGATAAACTTTATGTAAGTATAAAATGATTTTGAAAACCATTGATCTTGGTAAATCAATAATTGAAGCTTGTATTAGTATGAAAGGATATTTGGTTTACCTGTAATTTGAGTTTATTTAAAAATAATGGTTTATGAAATAAATATTTCAACACTAAGTAATAATGAAGTAAAATTTGAGATATATGAAATTATGAAATTTAGTTTTGAAATATGGTATATTTAAGCCTTGAAACATATTTAAGATTTAATAGTTTATTTTGTAAATCAAATCTATATTTGAAATTGATAATATTTGAAATGGTTTTGTTGGAAAACTAAATTGAAACTGATGGTTTGAATTGAATTAAAATTGGAAATTTTAGATTTTGGTTTAATTGAAAAAAAATTTGAAATGTAAAGAATTAAGGGCATGTTTTATGATTTCAAATGTATGATTTCAAAATGTTATGATTTTCAAAGTGAAATGATTTCAAATATTTGGTTTCGAAAGATTTATAACTTTGAAATTATTATGATTTTTGAAGTGAATACATGTTTGAAATGGAAATGAATTTATTTGACATAAATTTTGTTGATTTGGAAATTGGATTATTTTCTAAATCTATGGTTTTAATCAATTTTGAAACTAAATATATGTAATTTGGAAGAAAGGCTTTGGTGAAATCATATATGATTTTTTGAAACTGAATTGATATTGAAACGAATTAAAATTGAGAACCTTGATTTACTAAATACTTGATTTGGGAGCTATCGAACTTATATAAAAATGATTTGTATAAGCAAACCATTGATTTGATAACTGTTGATTTGAAAGGGTACTCAATTTTGAAAAATGAAATCTTATATAATCGAAATTTATATAAGTGTGATTTGATATACTATTATTTTGGAAAGTATTTGATTTGAAATGAAATCTTGTATATATGGACTTTATATAAGTATGATATTTGAAAGTTATTTTGAAAGGTACTATATGATACATATTTTCGAAGTAAAGATATGGAAAGTGCCTTCTGCTTGATATCCGCTTTGTGGCCACACTGTGGATTCATTATATCGATATTATTCTCTCTCTTTGATTTGGGTTTTCCGGATATGATACTCGAGTGTCCATCGAATTCCACGGCGATCCCCGTGGTCTTATGATCGCGACTACATAGCGCAACTGCCTGGCTGAGTCTTGCCTAGGGGTACGAATTGTTTCCTGGGGGATCCAGGCGTAACCATTGTGTATCCTGCAATCTGTGTAGGTCGCGAAGAGTAGCGCAAGTTCTTGACTGAGTCTTGCCTAGGGGTACGGATTGTTTCCTGGGGGATCCAGGTGTAACCATTGTGTATCCTGCATTCTACTCGTCATCATGGCGTAACTCGCAGGGCTGAGAAAGCTTACGGATATAGATTGTTTCCTGGGGGATCCAGGCGTAACCATTGTGTATCTGCGATCCATGGTTAGACAACTGTTTCGGTTTGGTTGGTTTGTGTGGATTGTACTTTCCATATCTGCTTTTAAAAGTGTTTTCATTATTTTCACTGGGTGTTGAAACAAGTCTACTAAGTACTTGGAGAATTCTAGCTTTGCGCTTGATCAACGCACTGCCAGAATCTACAGGAACGAGGATAAACTTGTTAAGACATCGAGTTATAAAAGTATTTTGATAAAGTACTATATAAAAAAAAATTTGATCAGTTATTTTCCCTTTTAAATTTAAAATGTTTTAAATATTGTTTACTTTGAACCATCAGATTTGAATCAAATGACTATTCATCATACTAATTTTTTTTTTTTAACATGAAATGTATAATGGTTCAAATAAGGTTCATCCTTGCCTTTCAGCCTACTTTACCTCCTAGCTATCTTTTTTCCCTACCTCCTTTCGGGGATGTATTCCAACCTATTGTTCTCTCTTGTTGTTTCTTCGCTTCCTTCCTTTTCGAAGACGAAAAGATTTGAGTGGGGGAGAGTGTAACAACCCTAGATTTTTATGTATATTTTAATTTTGACTTTATTTCATTTTGAATTTTTTTAAAACTTGTTTTATTTCAAACATTTCATTTTTAAATATAAACTTTGATTATTATGTGAATTACAATTCCAAATGGTATAAATTGAATATTTTCCCGAAATGTTGACTTTGGTCAATTTGGGTCAAACTTTGATTTTTAAATTTCAAATTTAAATATTTGAATTCTTAAATTTTATCTTTTATTATGAAAATATATTAAAATTTAAGAATATTGCTTTTCGTTTCGTTGAAATCCGATTTATATTGTGAAAGTTATGCTTTTTACAATATTGTAAGTAAATTGATTTATTTAATAAAAAAATTGTCTATTTTAATTTATATAAAAAAAATATTTTAATTTTTATATATTTGTGTGTAGTATGTTATATTATATATTTTTTGTCTTTTAAATATTTTTAAAGTGATGTTTGAATTTTTCCAAAAATTTATTGAATTTGTTTTCTATTTTTGAAGGCTAGTTTTCATTTTTTTGCTATTTTCTCCATTAAATTATATTTAGTTAAAATTTATTTATTCGCTTTTATGTATGAATTTTATTTTTATGTTCTTACCTTTATTTATAAATTTTTTCAAGTACATAGAAATTTTCCGAAGTTTGTTCCATTTATTTTCATATTTCCAAGACTAGTTTGTATTTTTAAGCTATTTTCTTAATCTAATTATGTTTAATTAATATTTATTTATTTATTTTTGTTTATTTACTAAATTTTCATGTTTTTATCTTTATTTATAAATATATTTCAGTTATAAAAAAAATTCAAAAGAAATGGAGAAATTTGAAGAGTTTTTAACCTTTCATTTACCTTAGACTTTTCACCTCCCTGCCTCTTCATTTTCCACCAACGCTTGCATTCATTTTGGGGCTGACCATGTCTCATTCTTTCAGCTGCATTCCTATTCATTTTTCACGTATAGAAACACTTCTCACCTCAAAATTTTCGGCCTCCATCTGAACAAAGAAAATTTGGTAAACTTTCATCTTCTTTTTCCATTTTTTCTACTTGTTGTTTGATTTTTGAACATGCCTTCTACCTTCCATGGTTCGGCCCTTGCTCCTCCACCACCATAGCCGCCTCCACCATCACCACATCAGGTCACCATCTCCTCCAGCCCACTGACCAAGACATGCCGTGGTCATCTGATCCACCAAAGTTTATGCAAACACTCCACTTGTTCAACCTAGCCGAGCGCCAATCTTGTTCCACCACTCAAACCATCACCTTGGCCGCCACTTGCACCACCATCTCCAGCAAATTCCTGACCTGACACCACTGCCATGTCCTCCTACTAACCACACCAGACCTGGCCGTGACCACTTGCCTTTGGCCGTGGCTTGTTTTGCCTTGAAACCATTTTTTTTGCCTTGTAGTGTAGTGTCATGCTCATACCTTTGCACATATATCTCTACTCCTTTATATCCATGCAATGGCTGACCTATGAAACCAAAACCAGATCCCAACACACCCTTAGCCATACATTTCAGATCTGGAGTTAAAGCATAGGTGGTAGAAAGCAAGTGCAAACACTCCGGTGATGTTTTGTGTATTCATTTCTAGCTTTGTTTAATTGAATTTGGGTTGAAAACTTATGTTATATTTATTTGTTTTGTCTCATGTATCCAAGGAGAATTAATCTTTGGCTCTTCCACTCATCTTTGTGTCGTGTTATCGTCCTTGTTTGGATCACATTCGTGCATTCGTCGTTGTGTCTCCAGCTCAAAACAGTGAGTTATTCTCACCAGACAATATGTACATATATAACTAGTAAATTGACCCCTTTTGAATCTGTAAAATGCATTATCATGTTACACCTGCTATATTATGATTATATGATATTCACTCATGATTATACACCTGTTATAACATCTGTTACTGTTATATTATGTTGTTCTGTTATTTTTATCAGTTTATCACACTGCAAGTTCCATGTAGATTAGAATCACTATGGGTTGAAATGATACATACCCGAACGGACTTTAGAATAGGAGAAAATCGTTATGGGCTGAAATGTTAGGCCTGAATGATTTTCAATTATTTTCTTTTACTTGGGATTACGGGTTTGAAATGATCAAACCCGGGTTTTCTTTGTAAATTACGGGTTGAAATGATATATTACCCGTATCACTTTACCTAGGCTAGAAAATGAAATACAGACCGTTGTTAAAACATGTTTTTCTAATTTTTTTTTAATTTTTTCAGAAATGTAAATATTATAATATTTTTATTAGATTTGATAAAAATGATTTTTGTAAAGCATTATTGATTTTCTGAAAATTTATAAGTGAAATAAATAAAGGGCAAAGTTAGAAATCTGAAATGTAAGTTATTTTGGAAATTATAATTTGGTGATAAATGGAATTTAAATTAAATATGAAAATATGATAAATTTATGATATTTTGAATCAAATGAATTTAAAATGATTTTGTAATACATTAATGATTTTTGAATAAAGTTAAATGTGAAATGAATGAATATTTATGTTGAAATTTTGAAATATAACTAAAATTGAAAATTTGTGAATTTGTCTTAAAAGTGAATTTTAAGTTAAGTAAATAAAAATGAAATTAAGTTATATTTGAAAATTTTAAACTTAAGTGTTAAGTTAAATTTAATTTAATGAATTTTAAATTTTATGTTGGAATTTAATAAGTGAATTATTATTAAATTTTGATTTTTGAATGGAGATTTAACTTTATAAAATCATGAATAAAGGGTATTTGAATGATTGTTTTAAAAGAGAAATTATATGATTTTATAAGATAAAAATGATTTAAATAGAAATATAATTGTTTGTGAAATTATATTGAATACTTGAAGTTAATTAACTGCATTTCTGAAATGCTATTAATTCTAATGTAAATGATAATACAGCATTTGTAAATGCTGTAGTTGATAATAATGAACCAAATGGCTAAGTTTAATTAAAGGCTATCATAGCATTTTTGTAAATGTTATAATTTTTGAATTTAACTAAGTTTTATTTGAAACTAATGTAACCCTATTACAACATTTTTTTATGCTGTCTTTTGTTAAATTGAACTGTTTTGAATGTAACTTTCTGTAGCAATTTCTAAATGCTGCGAAAGTTGAATTTTCATCTGTTTTAATAAATTAAGTGGATAAATGAATTTTGAAAGACTAAAATTTTGTAAATTTAATAATTTAATTATTAAATATAATAACTTCATTTTATGATTTAAAAAGGAAGTAATATGTTTCGAAATATAAACTATTTTGAAATATGTTTTGTAATGGTATTTAAATTAAATAAGAATGAATGTGGTTTGGAATATATTATATTTTTGATATTTTGAAATGGATTTTGAATGATATTGAATTTTGAAATGATATTTTATTTTGAAGTATAAAATACCATTTTGAAATTTTAACCACGGGATGTATTTAATCTATAGTTTAACTGATTCTTAAAGGATGGGCGATCCCAAGCATCCTTTAAGTTATTGTGCATTTCTACTACAGTTCACTTGAGTTGGTTTACATTATATAAGTATATATTGTCCTGACTCGAGTGTTTTGTGTTTTACTTTACGCTCCGGTCAGCCTGAGTATTCACAGCTTTGGATTCTCTTTCTGGAGCTGGTCTTTGCTGGAGTTTCTGCTTATCTACATTTATATCTACTCTCTGTTTCATCTGTTCTAGTTTATCTCATGTATTAGTGAACTTCTATGTAACTGGGATTTCTATTATGTTGTTTTCAGACTGTATTATGTATTTGGTTTGAGACTCTGCCGTAGTAGCTTCATGAACTACTATGTATTTTATTTCCGCTGCGAGTTATTCTGATATTTCTGTGTCTCTGATTCTGTGATTGTATTTCATTTTCTCCAAATTTATTTACAACGCGGTATTTGAGCAATTCAAGTCCGACATGTGCGGATGCGAATGGCTGAAAATATCGGGTTGTTACACACGGTCTTCAACACCGGTCTTCAAATGCAATTCATAACGTCATATCACTGTTCGGAATGGGTTATATGACACAAGGTACTCTTCCGGCTAAACCGAATAGTGACGTAATCTTTAAAAACAAATGGATATGGGATTTTAGTTAAGTCACAACTTTTAAAATCCAAAACTCTTCTTTCAAATGGTTAAACAATTTATCATTTTCAATCTTTTAAACAAAAAGATTTATTTCAAAGCTCACCTAGTTTCACAAAGATCTATTCATAGGTTTCAAAACAATTTCCATTTCAATTAGATTAACGCATTAAATCTTTAAATTAAAGATTTAATTTATAGCTTTCAAACTATTTTCAAAGATTTATTCGTAACTTGGAAGAGCATTTTATTTTATACTTGAAATCCTTTTAACACAAATTGGAAGTTCATTTCTTATATGAAAGCTTTTATTATTTGAAAACAAATAGTTTTCGTTTCGGAAAAATCCGATTATATTTATACAAGTTAAAATCTTTGGGTTAACTTTAAAGTCCCAAAAACAACACTTTAAAAATGGATTAAAACCTATATAAACTTATGTAACCTTTTAAAATCATAAATAGGATTTAATTTCAAATTTGGGATTCAAATTTAAATTAAACTTCAAAACTAAATTAGGTTATTCAAAATAACTTTATCTTTGAAATCCCTTTTCAAAAGCTTTTTATTTTAAACCTCAATCCATTTCCAAAACCATTTGGATTCAAAAATTCAGATTCAAAACTATTTTAAAAATTTGTGACTTAACCAATTTCCACGTGCAATCCATATTCGTGTGTGTATAGTGTAGTCCAGGGGTTTTACACAATAATGCATTACATCAATCATCACAGATATTTCGATAAGCGCTATAACCCATAACGCTTATCTTCATTCACAGATTCATAGATAAAGTAAATTTATCAATCACAAAGATTTACTATTACGATTCGATGTGGGTTTCGGATAACCAGCTGGAGTCCGACTCCTTGTCGCATCGAAATTCAAATGTCGTTTTACGGGCCAAGGGGTTTTCATATACATACAACAGTATATTCATCACAAATATAGCAGCTCAGCACAAAGCATCACATAGCATCACATCACATATCAAATATGCCAATCCATCACACAACATTCAGTAATAATCAAACATCTACAGTTAAGATGAATACTTTGTGTGGTTTTTAAATTAATTACTCACATAATTAATTTCATTAGTAATTTTTAATCAATGATTAATTATAATTAATTTCAATTGATTAAGTCTTAATCACCTTCATTAATTAATCATTCCTTAATTATCTTAATTTGTTAACTCTTAATTGTAATTAATTAAATCTTAATAAATTATTCCCTAATTAAGTACTTTAATTAATAAACCCTTAACTACTGATTAATTGAATCTTAATTATAATTAATTATCCTTTAATTAAGTTTCCTTAATTTAATTACCCTAATTAATTAACCATATTAATTAATTATGCTTTAAAGTAATTAACCCTTAATATTTGATTAATCAATCTTTAATCTTTAATTATCTACTCTTAATTACTTTCACTAAGTAATTTTTATTTTTATTTAATCATTCATTAATTACTTGATTAATTAATTTGAATTATTAATTAATTTCTTTAATTACTTTAATTACCTTCATTAAGTAATTCACTTCTAATAATAATAATAATTTCCCTTTCATAAATATGTTTACTTAAACTTTGAAGGTTACCTAACCATTTTAAAACATCCTTTATAATAATTATCTTTATTATTAAGAAGATAACCTTCAAATTAAAGTTAATTTATTTTAAACCATTTAAATTTAGGTTAACTAAAACAATTTATTTAAAACCCTCCTTAACTTATTTTAAAACTTAGGAAACGTTAAACATTGAAAGAAAATTAATTTAACAAATTTTATTTTCAAAAACTTGAATTTCCTTAAAATTCAAAACTGTTTACATACTGACTCGAGACCTGCTTCGAGTCGAACCCGAGCAAATTGCTCCATTGCTTCGAGTTTTCTCAAAAGTTAACCCGAGTGCCCCAAATTTTTGACCTTAAAAATTTCTAAGTATTTTACTTTCGCACAACCAACCTACTTCGAGTTAAGACTCGAGCTACACCATCACTTCCCCAAGCCCAAACTCGAGAATCACACAAACAACCTGCTTCTTCTTCCACACTTCACAAAGCCCGAAACGAACTACCACGCGTGCACGTGCACTAAGATTCTGACCATCTTTAGTTGCCGCCGAGGCCACCCATGCATCACCGTTGACCTCCTCTGTGACTCCCCACCTCTATACCCACGCTAGCCAAGGACACTACGGGGTAATGCTGTCAATTAGCGCGGAGAATAAGGCTATTGAGGAGCGACCATTCGTGTAATTGCTTTGTGCGAGCACCGATATGTCAGATAGTAAAGCATATTTCATTTAAGGAGGAAATACGACATACCAATACAAACTCAAAGCTATCTCATAGTGGCTATATATAATCTTCGGAAACAAATATAGAAATAAACATAACACAAAACAGTCACAGACATCCATATCACAAAGGCAGAAAAAGATATGAATATATAACACATAAAAGTGTACATCAGAGTAGTGGTCTGAAAGATCCACAATAACCCAAAAGAATAGCACATGTGCTATACGAAAGAATAAGTATACATCATAGAGTCTATATCTCAACTGTATACATCCAAAAACTACTAATCTAAGTAGATAGCCAAAAGTCAGAGTAATGAATCCCTGGGGAGAAGTCAAGCAGAAGCACCTGTAACATCTCGGTCTGACCCGAGTATTATTTCATAAGAAAATAATAAACGGATCAGTCTAGCTATAAATATCAGATGACATGATATAGAATAAGAGATATGGCATAAACATATGATAACCATAATTGCATACCACTATAAGTATGTAATTGAAAATCAACATGAGATTAATCAATATCACAAGAATCTTCTCAAAGATCCAAAAAGGGTTTCATACCAAAACTTGTATTCACAACAAGTCAATGACACACGAATTCACCAATGCACAAAAATTTATAAACCATATCAATGAAAATCACTAAAATTGGTGAAGCATAAAATTTCCAGAAATCAACACACGAAATCCAGAAATCATAAAAAGGGGGAGGCCTATCACACGAACGGGAGCATGAAAATTCATCAACATATGTATCACACGAACGAGATGCTATCTCATGGTAGCTAGCCATTAATTTTTGACACACGAATGGCCCGAAGACCATGAGGTGCTACCCCACATGTGTGAGTCGAAATCACACTGAAACAGGATCTAGTCTCCCTCGCAGACAAAGAGACATCGCACAATTGCTAGTCTAAATCACAAAAATGATCGTCATGATCATCAAGAAGTGTCAATTACAGTAAGCTAGTAAATATATGAGCATAGCTTCATGTCCCATAACCACTAGCTTAACTTAAATATTGACCAACAAATTGTAGATCTCCACTAGAAAATTGTCACAAGAGATTCAATCGAACAAGTCCAAGAATTAACCGATGAAGTAAACACAAGCGTTTCATACCACTTGTTTTACTAAGTCGTTTAATTAGATTTCTCATACGAGTGAGGTAAAGGTTTGTATATACTAGTAGGTTGAAAAACGGTTTTATAAACGAGTTTAATATTGAAAATAGAGTTTTAATAATCTTTGATAAAGAGTTTGAATATTTACTACTAGTATAGAAACCTTTGTATTTTAAAGTGACAAACCATAAAAATGATTGTAGAAACAATCAATCATAAAAATCCACATACAAAGACGTGAATCAAATCCAAAAAACCGATAAAGAATCCATTGAAATGGATATTCAAAAATCCCTATAAAGGAGTCATCAAAGCCGTAATAAGTGGTAACAACAAATAGGATCATCACAAATCGATTCAAATTGGAAATTAAATCCCAAAAGGCAAAGTGGGCTGAAAAACAAATTCAGTTGACTAAACAGAGATTTTCAGTTGACTAAACACCAGGTTCATTCGACTGAACAGAGATTTTCAGTCGACTAAACTCTGCCTGGAAACTTTCTGTTTCCATGTTCAGTCGACTGAACAGAGATTTTCAGTCGACTAAACCCTGCCTGGAAACTTTCGGGTTCCAGATTCAGTCGATTGAACAGAGATTTCAGTCGACTGAATCATGCCTGGGCTGTTTTTCAGCCTATCCAAATGAAGAGCAAACTCTTCCAAAATGCAACCGGACGAACATTGGCTCTAAGGTTTTATGCCAATCGACAACCCGGCCCTATATGCTCCTCGATGCATCAACCAAAGCATGATCAAACATCCATAAAAGGATTTTAACATAAATTTGACTTAAAACCCAAAATGTTGGAATATTCACAAAACCAATCCAAATCAAGAGCAAATGCACATGAAGAAGTGTTAGGAATTCATACCCAACAACCAAAGATAATTATAGTTATAGATGTGAGATAAAAATCTCACCTTTAAACCCAAAACTATGAAGAAGAAGCTATAGAGCAATGGCAAGAACAATCACACTTCAATTCCAACCCCACAAGCTTGAATCTAAGCTTAAAAGAGAAACATTTCCTAAGTTAGGTTTAGGAATTTCTAAAATTGGAAGGATAATGAGTTGGAGAAGAAGAAGAGAAGGCTTACCAAAGCTTCTTCTATGAATTTGGAGTTGGAGCTTGGATTTGCAATTAAACTAGGGCTTGGAATTTCTAATTTCCACTCCTTTCCCCCATTGTTGCTTAAAGCTTAAAGTGTTAGGAATATGAAATGAAGTAATGAAGAGTTGGAGTGGAGCTAGGGTCTTAAGATGGAACATTGGGCTGAAACCCAAACTCAAACCCAAAGTGAAAAGTAGCGAAACTCTACTAACTCCAAACATATCGAAGCTTATACTCAAAAAGGTCGCAAACGACATTTTGAACTCAATGGAAGTGGTTTCGAGTCCTAATTCGGCTGTTTGCAAAAAGTAGCTTTTTAGACTAAGATCCGAAGAACGATGAAATATTTAAATAAAATATTTAAATATACAATCCATAAATATGCGGGTTGTTACATCCTCTACAAACCTCGACCACCCATCTCTTGTGACCACATCAGAAACGAAATTCGACAACTTCGACCGCTACCTGGACTTGAACCACCATCAGGAAATCGCCTCGCTCCACCGAACTAGGCCACTATCAACGATGCTAACCACAACGTAGGCTCACCTTAACCTCTAGTCTCTGACCCCCCCGGACCGATCGCCGATAGTTCATCCATCACGACGAAATTGCTTTACAAACTCAGACGAAACAAAGCTATTCTAAAACCCTAGATCATCATTTTTCGATCGCCACAATGATTAATAAATTCACCCCACATTTTTCCTCCGACAACCCACACCTGAGCCACCACTAGACCCAAGCACAGCGAACATCTTCTCGTAATCGTTGGAAATTGATGAAAAACCAAGATATCTCTCAAACCCAAATCCCACCAGAAACCAACAATAAAAATTTTAGTTTTATTATTAATATTCGTTACTCCCGAGTACGATTCCAATTACATAATCAAATTGTAAGAATTTGATAATCGAATTTCCTAACTTTGTTTTATTTTTTACTGTAATTCTTTGATTTTTGAATTAATTCCTTAATATAAACACATGAAACCAAATTAAAAAATAAACTAGCATCTATACAATCAATTTTATCTGAGGAATCATAGCTTAAAATAGTTTAGACAAAAGAATATAAATTTTCTTTTATTATTCTTGGGTCTGGAAAACATAACAGGGTATGTATATATATATCTAGTCATGCCTACTATACATAGCCTAATTCAATTTTTATCAAGTGAATACATCCATAAAACATATACACACATCATCATCACACAGGTAAATCACATGCATCAGTATCAAAGATTAAAAGTTGAAGGTTTGGTCACCTCTTTCTGCCTGAAGATAGAAATCTAAGAACAGGGAACAGAGAGGAACTAAAGACTGAATTTTTTTCTTCTTTAAATCTTGGAGTTTAGATCTGCAAATTGTAAATACAGATCTTTGTTTACTCTAGTTATGTTCATTTACTTATCCAGTTCATCAATGACATTCAAAGATCAAGCTTAACTTACAGTTTGGATTTCCTATGCATGGAAATCAGGGTCTGCATTTGCAGCCAGAGCTTGATTTTTTTTAATCTTTGAACTGGATTTGTTTTCCTGCAACTGGTTAATTTTATCGTTTAAATCTTTGCTTTAATACTGATTAACAACGTTAAATTCAAATCTTAAAAAAATTACTTGCCTTTATTTATTTTCAGAGAAAACTGCACTTGATAAAACTGAAGCCTATTCTAGGTGAAAGCTTTTGCATTCCATCTTTTGATTTGTAAATTTTATTTGCAGCTTTGAATCTGGTTGTTACTTCATGTTTGAATCCAGTTGCTTCAGGATTGTGGCTTTCAAATCTTACATTTTACTTTGATCTTGCATGCTTCTAGATTTGATTTTAATCCATACTTAGTTTGCATTGCAGCTGAATTGAGCTTCAGGTTGCAGTTTGAATTTGTTGACGCTTTCAGATTGTTTTAAAGTTTCCAGATTTTAAGATGCTTCAGTTTGAATTTTTTTTTAAACTAAGAATAACTTGGTCTACAAATTTTCTTTCTACTTTATTTTTTTCCTTGGGTGTTGAGATTTTGAGATACTCAATCTTTGATACTGTTGTTTCAGATTTTCTGAAAAGTTAAATAATGCATATGGGGGAGCTCAAAAGTTTCTAAAATTTTAAATTTCATTATTTTATTCAATTAAATATAGTGAATACCATTTGTAGAAATCATCATGATTATGAAATCTGAACACTTGTAAGTTTTATACTTACATATGTATGTTTGATATTTATAATTTTACAAAGACAAAAGATTTTTTATTTTATTTTTTTAAAATAACTTTTTTATCGTATTCACTTTATAATTAAATGTACTTCTTTATTCATTTGTATGTGTATATATACATACATTGTTGAAAGAGAAATTGTTTTTATCCAATATTTACATTATATACATTATTCCTTAATGATTTTAAATGCCGCTTATTTTTAAAGCATTTATTTTAAATTTAAATTCAAATTTCAATTTAAACTTGAAATATAACCATTTTTGTCCATTTATATATTCACATCTCTCTTGAATAAATTTAGATTCAATCTCAATATATATACAATTCTACTCATATATGCAATATACATATATGTATAAAATTTCAAATTTAATTGACTTTTTAAAACACTCATTATTTCAAAATTTTAATCTCAAAAGAAATTGGAGTTTTATCCATATATAGTTTATTACTTATTTTATTTTTTAAGATTTTTCAATATATTTCCAAATTAAATTTCAAAAGTTTAAAATATATTATTAATTTTAATTGATTAATTTTTGGGATGTTACTTTTTATTTATAAGATATTAAATATCCAATTTCAAATCCATAGTTAAAATTTTAAAATCAACCAAATAGATAAATATCCTATTTAATTTGAAGAATTCAAATTAATTTTACAATTTTATTCAAAAATTTATTTTAAATATCAACTTAAATTTAATTAAAAATCGGGATCATTACATTGGATGTGTTCAGTATTATGTAAGTAATTATGATAATTAGTTGAATAAAATAAACTTAAGTGTATATTAAAGGCTATGATAACAATTATTATAAATTACTAACTAATCTGTCAATGAAATTTATTGGAAATCAATTTCATTTAAATGTTAAGAAAGTGAAAGCTAAACAATAGCAAACAGGTTCATAGAGTAATAATGGACATAATATAAAGATTGGAACTGAATCAAATCAAGTTTATTTGGAATTTATTATAATTAATCGGAATCCAAATTTTAATAAATGAATATATTGTAAATGAAGTTAAATACTGCATTAACTGAAATTAAGATGAAATTGGGAAATTTTTGAGGTGTTAGTATATAAACCAATGTTGATATCACTTTTAAGATGGTAAGTTAATTGATTCAATAACAAGACTTAGAAATCAAATGAATGGATTTATTAGCATTTTAATTGATAGTTAATGAATTTAATGAAATTGAAACTTAATACTGTAATTGGTAAATTTGTTAACTTTGAATTGATATATAAGTTGTTTAAATTATTATAGTGGCTTTAAAAGTCAAAAATGATAAAAATTAGCCTAGTATAAATTTGAAAAGTAATATAATTAATTATTAATTTATTTGATTAACTGGAAAAAAGCTATTTTGCTCACTGACTCGGATTTCGACGAAACCCATTTCATTGGATCCGTAACAGTGAACATTTGTAGGATTTCAAGTTTCTTAACGATCGAGTTTGTCGTTTGATCATACGGGCTTGAAATGCCTAGCAATCAATTTAATTGAAATCAATTGAAATCAATTTTAAATTACTTGATTTTAGCATAACTTCTTCATATGATGGAATTTGGACTTGAAACATGTTCCATTGCGTTTAAAATATTTAAAAACATCTATTTTGATATATGGGATGACCCATTTCTGTTTTAGAAACGAAACGGGCTTTTCGGGAGCATTATTGTCTTTTCAAACTAATTCGCCTTTAACGGTAACCTATGAAAATGATAGAATTGAGCCTCAAATTCAGTTCCATTGTGTTTAGAAGGCCATTTTACATTAAGATAGCCTGTCAGCACGCTTCAATCGGAGTTTGGGCTGTTCTTAGACCTAACTATATATGCGACACGCAAAACGAGGAGGATAATATTTAATTATTTCTTAACCCAAGAAAATTACTACAGCCGCCACCCATTCTTCAATGGCCGAAACTTCTCCATCTTATTGCCTTGTTTTCTTCCAATCCATTCATCGAAATTGAAATATTCCAAAAGGAAAGTGGTTGATATCGACGAGCTCTTCACATCCGACGGTTGGTTTGTGCTATTTCGTCATGGATTTGCCAATATCTGGCCTTGAATTTGCGGCAGTTTTTTTTTATTTGCATGTGGTGGTGGCACTAGAGGGGACCACGCCCTAGCCGATGGTTGAGCTTTGAGAGGCGCACGTCGCAGCCACCTTCGATCGACGTCTAGTTGCTTCGTGTTGTGTGCGGCTTCAAGATTTTGACGCGTGAGATGTGTTTTGGTGCTTTCGATCCTGAGGGAGGAGATGTGTACGTGTGTGTTTTCCTTTTTACTTAATTAATTTTTAAATTTAATTATTTAATTGTTCTAACTAGCATAACTTTTGCATACGAGCTCGATTTTGGGCGCGGTTTCGTGCATTGGGATCACATTGAAATTCCGAGCATTTTGAAGCTGGTTTGGGTGTATTCTAAGACTGTTTGGATTCTGGATTTAAATTGGATTTAAATTCAATTTAAATTCAAATGGTGAGTGTTCTAACCCACTCACAACTTCTAAAATTTCTTATGTTTGTTAAATTGATTTATGATGTGATTCAAAATTTATTTATGACTGATTGTCATATTTTGAATCATCATCTCAGTTTATTTGAATTTATCAGGATAAAATAGTTATTTAATTTATTATTGAATATAAACTGCAGTAAATACCTGCTATTTATTATCTGTTCTATATCGATGTTATTGATTGAATTGGATGATGATTGTGATAAATGTTTGATGATTGATATTGGATGAATGGATGTTGCATTTTATATTGTTATAAACTGCAAGTTATTATGCATTTTTATTTCATTCGAGATTGCGGTTTGAAATGATACATAACCGTATTTATATTTTAAATTACGGATTAAAATGATAAATATCCGTATCACTTGACCATAGGATAGAAAATTATATACAAATACCGTGGTCTATATATAAAAATATTTTGAAGTGGTTTCTATGGTTTTGTATAGAAATATATAATTTTAGATAAATATTAATTTTAGATATTATATAAATGTTATTTTATCCATGATTTTAAGCTATGTATAATTTGTTCCTTGATTTTAAGATATGTATAATTTGTTTTAATATGGAATAAGCTTAATAATAGGTTTGATTTTTATTGAAGATAATACGGTTAAGTATTTAAATTATATTTTAATATAGAGTTTATAACGATTTAAATAAATTAAGGTTGGAAGCTTAATTTGAGATTTATTTGAAATTGAATTTATTTAAGAGTTAAACTCAAATAAGTTTGATCTGAAATTTATTAAATTTGAAATTTTAGAAGGTATGATTTTTATAACTTGATTTTGGTTTAAGGTGAATTAAATGAATATTTCAAGTATAAATAAATTGAAGGAAGTATTTAGTTATTGGTAATTAGAGTTTTATTTAAATGATAATGGATTTATTATGTAAAATATTTCAAAACTAAATAATAGAAAATTGAATTGTTGAATCGTACTTACTAAACTTAGTTTTGAAATTGTTGAATACTTAAAAGTTTGAAATATATTGAATTTGAAATGGTTTATTCTGTGGATCAAATCTGTTTTGAAATCGATAAAATTTGGAATAGTTTATTTGGAAACTGAATTGCATTGAAGTTTATGATTTGGAATTTGGTTAAATATAAAATGTAGAAATTCGAGTTGTTTTGGAATTGATTGTGAAATTGAAGAAGCTATTTTATTATATAAAGTATTTTAATATTTAAACCATTTAAGTGGCGGAAATTATGTTTCAAACTTACGAGTTTCAAAGTATTATGATTTGAAAGTCTTATATTTCAAGTGTTTTGATTTCGAAGTGTTATAACTTTGGAAGTGTAATGATTTTGGAAAAGGGTATATTTGAAATGAAAATGATATCGTATTGATTTGGTTTAGAAAAGGCAATGATTTTTTTTAAAGTATAAATTATTTTGAAATGACCGCGGTGTAATTATAACGTTTGGTTGTTAAGGAGACTGAGATCAGAAGTTGTCATACTCTGTGCTAACTTCGAAAACCACTTTAACAACCGTGCACACGGTGGAGATTGCAGAATGAAGTAGGATGGTGGCGGTGTTCCTTTGAGGTATATACATGGACCCGACCCCTGTGAGTTGGCATAAGGCGGCTAAAATAGAAGCGGTTGATGGGCTAAGGAGGTAGCACCTCTTATCAGACACACTCCTTCGATACCATTCTATTACTTTGTGATTGATTGGGGCTCTTTTGATTTTGGGGGTGTGGTTCGAGGTAGGCAGTAGTAGCTGCTACGCGTTACACCGGTTCGAAAGCGTAATTGGCATATCTACCCTGGCATCGCCTAGTTGTTCCGTGTCACCTACCCTAGCGCGCCTTATATGAGTTTGATTTATGTCGCACCTATGGAGTATCCTCTGGTAGCCTCCCGACCAGGAGGTATTACGGTACTGTATAGACTACTGGCACTATTTATGTGTTAAGGTGGAAGTGTAAAGCCTTAGTTCTATTTTAAAGTAAGTTTATTTTACTATTAGATATTATTATAATAGCCTATATTACTACATAGTAAATAGTTTAACGTATTTTTAGGAGATGTAAATCCCGAACATCTCTTAAGTTACTACACTCACGTTAGACACTGGATAGGAGATGTCAAGCCCCGTAAACATCTCTGACGCTGTTCCACTCATATTTTACCATTTATTTAACTTACATAAGATCTTTTAGTTCTGACTCGAGTGTTTTGTCCTTTCGATTCGCTCGGGTCAACCTAAGCATTTCAGGATTTGAAGATCGTATTGCTAGAGGACGAAGATGAAGACTGTATTAATATTATTCATTATATTTCACTACATCATGTATTCCGCTGCATTATTAATTGTTCTCTGGCTTGTGTAATTCTGATCCGTGTTGTATAAGCATAAACAAATGTTTTGTAAAACAGCTTCATGAACTGTTATTTGATTATTATATTTTATCATTTCGCTATAAGATTCTATTTTGTTTTATTTCTTTCTCTGTTTTTCTTATTTACCCCAATAACAATCCGCTCTTTTGTATGGTTTGAGTCTGATGTGTGTGGTTTATCGTCGATTTAAAGTGTACAAAAAGGCGGGATGTTACATTTGGTATCAGAGCTTTGGTTTAGTGAAAACCTTAGCTTTGTGGGGTCTGACTCTTTATCAATAAGGTAGTAATACCCTATTATGAGTCGCTGAGTTTAAGTATATGAGAGAACATATTTGTTAGGGTTATAAAAAGGTTTTGATATTGTGTTAATTTGTTCCGTTTTGTATTTATAAATTCTGGTTAGTGCATAGGATGCTATGACATCAATAGGGATTTCTAAACACTTAATAGGACGGACCGACACAATATTTGTTTTGAATATAGATGAATGAGATAATTTTGCATATTATATTTTCTATATATAAAATAATTTTTTTATAAATGATATATATTTGGTTGTAATATAATTGTTGTTTGGCAGATAAAATTTATAAATATTAGTTGGAAATAAGATTCAAAATAAAATAAATGAAAATTGGAAATTTAGAACCTAAGTCATGGGGTTTTTAAAAATTTCTTTCGAATGATTTCGGAATATAAAAATAATGTTATTTAGAAGTAATTTCTGATATAAATATTTCAATATGATTTGAAAAAAAATTGTTTTAAAGAAATTTTTGAAAAGAAATAAGTTCTGTACTCCCCTCTATTTCACTGGAAAATAATTTCAGTGATGAGTGCACGGATCATCGACATTCATTTTTGAGTTTCTAAGTGGGAAGGCCACTGTAGTAGTTTTACTACAGATTTATTTTGATAAACAAATATAAATTTCAAATTGTTATAAATATAATTGGATATAAATTGTAAGTGTATACATCTATTTATTATTTTAAAATGATTTGAAATTTAACCCGGTATTTAGTTCTTAAGTTTCCGTTAATAAACAGCTTCAATTATTGTAGTAAAATGGAATGTAAACACTTAATAATTGGAACCTCTAAATGAAATAAGAGATGAACGGCTAGGTTATGAATGAAATTACTAGCAAGCTGAAATTTGTAACTTATAAAGCAAAAGAGATAATTATTGAACATTAAATTAATTTAAAAGAAATAAGACGAACTTGTATAATTTTTCAATTTGCATTCTTAAAAAGCATATATATATATATATATATATAACTTACTAAAAGATTTAAAAGTTGAAATGTCTAATAAGAAACTGTAATAGGATATTATACAAGTAAAACTTGAAATAATGAAAATATTCAATGAAACTCTTTATTAAATAAGCATTGATGTTATTGAGTTATAAACTTAAGTTACAATTGAAATGTTACTATAATAAAATATGATAGAAGGCAAGGGTTGTAAGTATATGATTTCAAACTTAAGTAAATGAGATTGATATGCTAAGTGACTGAATTGAACATGAATACTATGGATAAATGAATGAAAATAAATGAAACTGAGAAATGAATGAATGTAATACAATAAAAAGAAAATTAACATGATATGAATAAATAAAAATGAATTTATGTAAGTATAAGTGCAAATAAGTGAAATAAACACTGAACAATGGATGGAAATGAAAGTTTGCAAGAAATAAATGTAAATTAAAGAGATAAATCATTATATGAATGAAAGGAAATCAAACAACAAATGTTATGAAATGAAATTAATAAGAATGAACTTAATCTGTTGCTTGGAATTGTTGTTTGTTTGGTTTATGGTTGTTTGGGCAAGGGTACTTTAAATTTGTTTGGATGTATGAATAACCTATTTAGTTTCATCTAAGACTATTTAGTAAATGGTGCACTTAATAGTTTATTTTCCATTCTGTACAATTTAAAGTTTTAAACTTGAACAACTATTTATTTTGTCTGCTATGGATATATGGATTTGTGTTGATTTTATATGGTGATGGTATATTGTTTGCAAGTGTTTATTGTTTATATTGATTTGTTTGTTAGTGGTTGAAATAACTTTAAATGTTTCATTTTATATAATTATTAACTATTTTAGATTATAAAAGTGAAATACAGGTTATGGAAGCAATTGCTATTGCTTTTGGTTTCATAAAATAAGCGTAAATTGCCCGACAAATAAGTACGTTTTTGGATTACGGTTTTATCGCGTTATTATATTCTTTTCCCCGTTGTTGGGATATATTATTTTGAGATATCATGAAATATATTATTATATTTGATATTATATTTTCTCCCGAGCCTCTCCGTACAAAGGAGACTCTACCAAAATTTTTCGTGAATTTTGGACTTAGAAAGTTTTATGAAGTATTTTCCAAAAATTTTGTGACTTGAATATAAAAGGATTTAATGGTTATAAGTGATATGCTTTATTTAAATTATTAAATTTTTGAATTTATCTGTTTATAAATTTAACATTTTGAATAAGATATAGTGATTACTTAATTCCTTCTTTCCCTCCTTTTTCCCTTTTCAGGGACGAAAAGTTTTGAGTGGGGGTGAGAGTGACGACCCTAAATTTCGATAATTAAATTGGTTAATTTAATAAGATTTTTTGTAATTAAATTTAGAAAGAAACAAAAACTTTATGTAACGACCTGCAAATCCGAACTCCTTAAGTCGACATTATTCTCCATCAATCAACTCAAGATGAACGGAAATACGAACCATTAGGGTTAAAGAAGAAGAGGTTGAAGAAGAAGGTAGAAAACAACATCAGAATCTAACCATCGCAGTGGAATAAGATATAATAGATAATAAAAGATCTTTACACCAAAAGAAAACTATATCTGTTTTATACATACATCACTAGAATACATCATCAGAGTTCAATGACATCAATAACATACAATCTGGATAGTCATATAAACTTATCCTTAAAACTGAATACACAGTGGAATAATAATCAAGTACAGAAGTACGTATCGCCATCCAGCTCGTCTCCTGATCTCCACAGCATCCTTTCCTATAATCTATAATACTCGGTCTGATCCGAGCATTATAGTTAAATAACACCCGAGTCAGTCTGAAATACCTGCTTGAGAAAACCACACTGAATTTGATTATTAAAGTTTCAAAATTCCTTTGAAAACAAAAGCATCTCGTAAGACCACGCCACAAATGAACATGTCGGGTTTTTACCCTATGATAGCCAAAACACTTTCTATCAATATTCTCCGATATTATAATAGTGTCTATAGAAAGTAAAATAGAATCTAGCTGAAATGCTTGCATCTCACGTTTCAGCAATAATTGGGCACAATCAAAACCATACAGGCACGTAGGAAGAATGGATTTCCAACTAGTGACTAGGCACTGGGGTTCCACCTGTCACAGTACGTGGCCTAGATCATTGTGCCAAGGATTACTTCCAATCCCCTGCAACACAAGACCAGGACTACCCCTTACTGGATAATCCCGAGTAAGATCACCCCACGGTTAGGATCAGCAACCGCACCACTAAGTCGAACAAAAGGGACGTCTAGACATGGATGACCTCACCCTAATGGGCGCTAGCCACTTAGCCTTGCTGCATAACCCTTGATTTTCAGTCATTCCCGGTTGATGAGGCTCGAGGCTAAGTGTTACCTTTTTAGAACATATCCCTTAGAATGCTCATCGCCCACCCGACGATGTTCCGAAAGCATTCATCCATACAAGTCCGTCCCGGGTTCGAACGGAACCGAATGCACTACTCCTACTACGTCCATTTTGGAATTATCCTCTGGATTAGTAGCGACTAGCCCTTGCAATTCATTGCTCCATCTTCGAATCCAAACTCGTCTTCCTCACGAAAACGTTCAAACCGGATCGAAGTGGTTTTCAAGAAATTAATCCCGATCCCGGTCTCTTCGAAATGATCAGCGCATTGGCCAATATTGATAGTCGGTTATTTAACTATCAATTAACATTCACAAACATCCATCAACCATAAATAGTTTCACCAAATTATTATTATCCTTAAATATCTTCGCAAGATATATTTCCACTGTTCAAACCTTTTTGAAACAGTTTTCAAACTATACTCTTCCATGAAATAAATGTCCAAATATTTATTTCCACTAAAAACACCAAGCACAAAAACTTTGGATTTTAAAATAATTTAAAACACTTTATCATAAATTATCCTTTAAAACATTTAAATCAAAAACTACTTCAATACTTTATTAAAAATATATACTATAGGAATATTTGAAAATGAGGTAACTCTATAAAATATAAAACTAGATTTTCTCCTTAAAACAAAATACCAAGTCACCTTTAAATAATTACCACGATAATAAATTTGAAAAATACCTACTTCAGAATTTAAACATTTAGAAATAATAAATTTCCTAAAACATGCTTTTAAAACAATATTAAAGCCTTTAACTTATATTTAAAAATTTACTTTGAAAACGTACTTGGCTATCCAGGGAAATACACTTCTCTTCACATTCTTTAAAAATAAATCACTATTTATTTTAAAACAAATTTTCCCATTTCTTTAATAAATTCCCATCATGAATTTATTCTTCAAATATCTGCTGGTATATTACTTCACCTTTATAAAACCAGTTTATAAATTCCAAAGTCTCACTTATCTTTAAAAATCCTGGTTTTACACAATTAAATCAATCTCCAAATTGATTTCCAATTTACTTCATTTTTAAATAAATTTCCTTACTTACTCCATTTATTCCAAAATTCATTAACTTCAGATTTTTATTCCTTAATTATAATTTAAAATATTTGAACTGAAAATACCAATTTCATATTTCCCAAATTCCTTCTTTATTTTTTCCAATAATTTAAATCTTAAATTTAAAATAAATGATTTATTCTTTTAAATAATAACACTTAAGTTTAAAATTCATTATCTTCTTGTTTTTTCAAAATCCCCTTTTCATATATGGATTTTATTTATTAGAATTTTAAAACCACTATTATTCTTATCCAGTTCATTCTTAAATTTATTTAAATTCTTTATAATTATTTCACTTACAGATTCTCTTCTTTTGTTTTCTTTTCAAAAATCCAATTCTATACATTTTGATAAATCAGTGTACCGAAAAATATTCAAGTAAACCATAGCATTCAATATTCCAATTATCAATAATATTCATCACAGAATATCAAATATTCATAACACAGAATATTAAACGATCTAAATAAATTTGAGGAATCCAGTTGGATCCCTCCAACTTGTTTCCCTGCATCCACAGATGTTAGCACAATATAAAATACCAATTACACTTCGAGGTGGAATGTCGCGGTATATAGGATTTTAAATATAATATCATCCGCTATTATGCGGCGCATAGGGTCTCATCCACTAAAAAAATGCGGGAAATCAGCACTCCAATATATACTAATATATATACTACTATATAATATAGCATGTGACGCCCCACCTCAATACCCACGCTAGCCAAGAACAGTACGGAGTAATGTTGTCAACTAGCGCGGAGAATAAGGCTGTTGAGGAGTGACCATCCATGTAACCTCTTTGTTTGAGCACCGATATGTCAGATAGTATAGAATGCATTTCATTTAAGGAGGAAGTCCGACATACCGATACAAACTCAAAGCTATCACACGGTGGCTATAAATAAATCTTCGAAAACAAATATAGAAATAAACATAACACAATCAGTCACAGACATCCATATCACAAAGGCGGAAAAAGATATGAATATATAATTAACACATGAAAGTGTACATCAGAGTAGTTGTCATGACAGGACCACATACACAAATGAATAGCAACACGTGCTATACAAAAGAATACATCTATGAGTCTATATCTCAAGTGTAAAGGACAAAAACTGCTAATCTAAATGGTCAGCCCAAAGTCATAGTAGTAAATCCCTGGGGGAGAAAGTCAAGCAGAAGCACCTGTAACATCTCCGACTGACCCGAGTATTATTTATAAGAAAATAATAAATGGATCAATGTAGCTATAAATATCAGATAACATGATACATAACAATAGATATGGCAAGAACATATAGTAAGCATAAAGACATACTATGATAAGCATGTAAATGAAGATCATCAAGAGATCAAACAATATCAAAAGAATCTTTTAAAAGATCCAAATTCTCCTATACATAAAAGCTGGAAAATCATAACAATGAAAGTCAGGAAAATAGGTGAAGCACAAATTCCAGAAGACTACACAAGAAATTCAGAAATCACAATACAGGAGCATGAAAACTCACAAAATGGGAGCATGAAAATTCACCTACACGTGTAACACAAAGTGACGCAATCTCATGGTTGCAAGCCATTAATTTTGACACACAAATGGCCCGAAGACCGTGGGGCGCTACCCCACATATGTGATGGCGAAACATCACACAAATGCGATGGCAAAACATCACAAGAGCAGGGTCTAGTCTCCCTCGCAGACAAAGAGACATCGAACAGTTGCTAGTCTAAAACACAAAAATGATCGTCATGATCACCAAGAAGTGTCAATTACACTAAGTTAGTAAATATAAAAGTTTAGCCTCATGTCCCATAACCACTTGCTTAACTCAAATATTTACGAACAAACTGTAGATCTTCGCTAGAAAGTTGTCATAAAAGATTCAATCGAACAGGTCCAAGAATTAACCAACGAAGTAAACGCAAGCGTTTCATACCACTTGTTTTACTATGTTGTTTAATTAGATTTCTCATACGAGTGAGGTAAAGGTTTGTATAAACTAATAGATTGGAAAACGGTTTAAGGAAAGAGCTTTGTAGTAAAATAGAGTTAAAATTGTTTTGATGAAAGATTTTTGATATTTACTACTAGTATTGAAACCTTCATATTTCTAAAGTTGTTATCCCGTCTTTTTAGCAAGGCCGTGATACCATAAAATCGACCGAGAAGCCCAAGATAGTTTGTCTCGAAGAATGGTCAACTCAGCATCTCAACAAAGCAAGTTCTGTTGGATGTTTTTCAGATAAGATCCCCTACGGAGGGGGGGTCCAGGGGGGTGGCAACCCCCCAAGGTGGGGGTGCGGGGGCAACACACCCGCTACGGGGTTCGACCTGCCCGGTCAGGTCGTGGGGGTGAAGGGGGCAGCGCCCCGTCCAAAACGGTACGACCTAGTGAAGACCTAAGGGAGGATAGGATCGAGTGACCTAATGGTTGCGACCTAGGGGTCTAAGGGGTCAAGTGACCTAGAGGTGTTCGCGAGTTAGCAGAAGCGAGCGACCTAACAGAGGCGAGCGACTTAAGGGACTCGCGACATAACAGGGTAATAAGGTCGAGCGACCTACGACCTAACGAGGTAAAGGCCTAACGGCCTAGTGAAACACGCGACCTAAAAGAAGTAGCGGCATAACATATGGCTGAGCGACCTAATGAGAAGCAGGCCGAGCGACCTTGAGGCTGCAACGACCTAATGTGCAAGCGCGACTTAATGGCCCGAGCGACCTAAAGGAAATCAAGGCCGAGCGACCTAACAGGGTTCGCGACATAAAGTTGTACGCGACCTAACGGGTTAAAGATCATGCGACCTAACGGGTTAAAGGTCATATGACCTAACGGGCTAAAGGGACTCAATGGTCGAACGACCTAATGAAGTAGGCAAGGCCGAACGAGTTAGGGGTTAACGACCTAACACATGGTCGTGATAAGCAGTAGGGGGAACGACCTAACGACGTTGCGACCTAGAGGCCAGGGACCTAAAGCCAAAGACGACCCAAATTGGTTGCGAGTTAAAATGGTCAAGCGGCCTAAGGATTTAAAGGCCAAGCGACCTAAAGGAGTGGGCGTAAGGCCAAAGGTGAACGACCTAGTATCTTGCGACCTAACGATGTAGTGGCGAGCGACCTACGACCTAGTGCCGAGCGACCTAAGGCTGTAGAACGATTTAAGGCCAGAAACGAGCTATTTGAAGGCCGAGACTTTTCCACGCTAACGACCTAGCATAGGCAGAACGACCTAAGTGCGGAATTTCACCAAAAACACTAAAAATTGGAGTTTTTCGCCAATCTAATCCAAACCAAATGGAAATATACATGCGAACGTGATAGGGATTCATTTCCAACAGTCCAAGATAGTTATAAACAAGAATGTGAGTTAAAAATCTCACCTTTTCACCAAATTATGAAGGTAAAGCTTGAATGAATGGAGAAGCAACTACAAGCTTGAATCCAATGCTTTTCCTTGAATTTGGAGTTGAATGATGGAGTTGGAGTTGAAACCTAGGATTGGAGTTTCTAATTTCCCTTTCCACTCACCATTAATGTTAAAGTTTGTGTTTGGTAGGAATTTATGAAGAGTGAGGAGAAAGAGAGAAGTGGGTTTGAGTTATAATGGCTAATCTAACCCAAAGTCCAAGGCGGGAAAAGTAAGTGAGATTCCACTAACTTCAAACCTATCAATGTTTATACTTAAAAAAGTTGTAAACGGCATTTCGAACTCAATGGAAGTGGTCTCGAATCCTAATTTGACCGTTTGCAAAAAGTAGATTTTCGGACCAATATCCGATTAACGACAAAATATTTAAATAAAACATTTAAATATAAAATCAATAAATATGCGGGTTGTTACAGACTCCCCTCCTTAAAGAAATTGCGTCCTCGCAATATATAAGATGGAAATAAAAAGTAACAACCATAAAAGCATATTAACACAAAAGAAATTTGAAATAGGAAGTTCACGTCAAAGAGCAGGAGTAAGCAAGTCCGGATGTGTTCGCTCGATGAATTCTCTGGATTCCCAAGAGCAATCCTTAGGATTTGAGGACCATTGAACCTTCACAAGTGGAACATCTTTATTTTGAAGTCGTTTGACCTCCGAAGCAATAATTCGAATAGGATGCTGCTCGTAAGTTAAATTCGGCGAAACTTCAATTTCTTCCACAACACCAGGCTCAAGAATAGAATCGGAATCTCGTAGGCATTTCCGTAATTGGGAAACATGAAACAAGTCATGCATAGCAGAAAACTGAGCCGGTAATGTAAGGCGATAAGCCATAGGACCAATACGTTCAGTGATAGGAAATGGCCCAATATATCGAGGTGCTAACTTTCTCGATCGACTGAAACGTACTACACCTTTCATAGGTGAAACAAGAATAAAAAAAGAATCTCCCACAGAAAATTCTAACTTCCTTCTTCGATTATCGGCATAGGATTTCTGTCTACTCTGGGCTTCTTTCATCCTATGTCGAATAAGTTCAATCTTCTCCGTGGAATCACGAATAAAGTCTGCACCTAAAACCAGCTTCTCATCGGCCTCAAGCCAACAAGAAGGAGATCGGCACGGCCTTCCATAGAGTGCCTTGAAAGGTGCCATACCAATACTAGATTGGAAGCTATTATTATAGGAAAATTCAACAAGTGAAATATGATCTTCCCAACTTCCACCAAAATCGAGCACACAAGCATGAAGAAGATCTTCAAGAGTTTGATTCACACGCTCGGTTTGTCCATCGGACTGGGGGTGATAAGCAGTGCTAAAATTAAGCTTCGTTCCTAAAGCTTTTTGAAGACTCTTCCAAAATCCACTAGTAAACAATGGATCTCGATCGCTAACAATAGAAGTAGGAACTCCATGCAACTTAACAATTTCTTTGATAAAGAGTTTGGCCAAAAGAGGAACGGTTCGGTTAGACCGAACGGGAATAAAATGGGCGGATTTAGTAAGTCTATCAATGATCAGCCATAAGCTATCATGACCCGAACGAGAACGGGGAAGGCCATCTATAAAATGCATGGAAATTTGGTCCCACTTCCGAATTGGAATTTCTAAAGGTTGCAATAACCCACCATGCCTTTGATGTTCGGCCTTGACAAGTTGGCAAGTCAAGCAACACTTAACAAAGTTAGCAATATCAGATTTCATTCCCTGCCAATAATAAAGTCGCTTCATATCAGCGTACATTTTACTACTACCGGATGAATGGTGAATTTAGAACGATGGGAATCTTCTAAAATATCTTTACGAAGATCACCAATATTTGATACGGTAAGTCTACCAAATTTTCGAATGCCGCCACGAGAATCAATATCAAAGTCTTTCAAACCTTCAATATCAATTTTATCCTTAACATTTTGGCCAAGAAGAGCCAATTCAGGATCTAGCCCTTGAGCTTCAAGAATGCGGTCTAAAAGAGAAGGATGAGCCTCAAGGCTACATAAAACCAGTGATGTGCATAAATCAGATACGCGCTCTCGAATCTCACAAGTGGATAAAATCTCGAGATCGTTCCATTCGGATGTCATCATAGAAACAACTGCTTGTTGTTTACGGCTAAGAGCATCAGCGACACGATTTCCCTTACCGGGGGTATAATGAATATCAAGATCATAAGGTGTAAGGAACTCGAGCCAACGCTGTTGACGCAAATTAAGTTCCTTTTGAGAAAATAAATATTTCAAAGACTTATGATCCGTGTAAAGAATAAATTTCTCTCCCAATAGATAATGACGCCAAATTCGAAGGGCGAAAACAATAGCCGCGAGTTCTAAATCATGTGTGGCATATCTAGTCTCGGTCGGCTTTAATTGCCTAGAAGCATAAGCAATAACACGTTCTTTTTGCATAAGAACGGCACCCAAACCAACGTGACTAGCATCAGTATAAACCACAAAATCTTGATTCCCCTCGGGAATAACAAGAATTGGAGCATCGGAAAGGAGTTCTTTCAATTTATTGAAAGAGGCTTCACATTTGTCCGACCAAATGTATTTAACTCCCTTCTTAGTCAAGCCAGTAAGAGGCATGACAATCTTAGAAAAGTCTTTAATGAAACGACGGTAATAACCGGCCAATCCAAGAAAACTACGAATCTCTGTCACACTCTCCGGTCTCTTCCAATCTTAAATCGCTTCAGTCTTTGAAGGATCCATGAAAATTCCGAATTCGGAAATAATATGACCGAGAAACTTCACACGAGATTGCCAAAAGTGACATTTAGAAAATTTCGCCTTTAATTGATTACACCTAAGAGTTTCCAATACAATCCGAAGATGCTTTTCATGCTCCTCCTCGGTTTTAGAATACACAAGGATATCATCAATGAAGATGAGAACAAACCGATCGAGGAAAGCCTTGAAAACTCGATTCATGAGGTCAACGAAGTAAGCCGGAGCATTCGTTAAACCAAATGGCATAACAAGCCATTCATAAGATCCATATCGAGTACGGAACGACGTCAAAGGAATACTATCTCAGTAATACGAAGCTGATGAAAACTGGTAGCCACGTCCCACTGTGAAAAGACCCTAGCTCCGCTAAGCTTATCAAATAGATCGTCAATCCGAGGTAAAGAATATTTATTCTTAATAGTCAGATCGTTAAGCTTGCGATAGTCAACGCAAAGCCTAAGCGTACCGTCGGATTTCTTCACGAAAATAGCCGAAGCTCCCCAAGGCAAGGAACTAGAGCGAATAAATTGCTTCGTCTCCAATTCGGACAACTATTTGCGCATCTCCTCATTTTCCTTATTAGACATGCGATAAGGAGGACGAGTAATCGGTTGAGCTTCAGGGGTAAGATTAATTCTGAACTCAATTGCCCATTAAGGTGGTAAACTTAAAACGGGCTCAAATATGTCGGAAAATTCACGAACGACGTGAATTCGAGAAATGACATCTTCCTCATCATCATCATCATCATGAGGATTTAAAGAATATAAAGATGTAGTCAACGCAGAATTCGAATCTTTAAGAATAATAGAAATCTGATTTACAGATTGCGGATGTCGGAGATAAATAGTCCGCTCAGGACATAGGATATGAGCTTCATAACGATTAAGCCAATCCATTCCCAAAATTATTCCAAAGCCTAGGTAACGCATATCATGCAAATCGGCTAGGAATGGAAAATCACATAAAATAATCTCCACATTTTTACAAAGCAAACTAAGAGTTGCGGATCCACCAACAGGATTCGCAATTCTCAAGGAAGTCATTAAAGCATCAACATTTAAAGAGAAAGTGTCGACAAGTTCCTTTGATATAAAAGAATGGGATGCACCCGTATCAAAGAGAACTCTAATAGGTTGATCATGAAATAAAATAATACCATCAAAAATGGAATGAGAAATACCTAGGCCACGAGATGTGTTGCCAGGGGCTTGAGCCACGTTTAACTTTCCCTCTTTCCCGCCTTTTAGTGTGGGGCACATATGTATATATGTTTCGAGCTCTTACAATAGCGACAACTTTTGGGCTTCGAACACTTGTTCGCAAAATGGTCCTTAGAACCACAGTTATAGCATTGCCCGCTACTAGAGGAAGGTGTCTTTGCAGCCGAAGTTGCTTGCTTACCCTTTTTGTTGGGATAAGAACCTTTAAATTTGTTAGGCCTCTTTTTGTTGTTGAAGTTTGGTTTAGCGCCAACCACTTCAACATCACTCTCTCTATCGGCCTCTTCAAGACGAAGAGCGATATCGACGAGTTGATCAAATGCAACTTCTAGTTTCAGGAGTAGTGGCTTCTTAAGATTCTTATTTAAGCCATAAACGAACCTTTGGTTCTTCTTCAGTGGAGTATTTATATATTCGACCCCATATTTGGAAAGGGATTCGAATGATGCAACGTAGTCCGCCACGGAAGACTGACCTTGAACAAGGTCAATAAATCTCCGAGCTAAAGTTACTTTTTCAGCCTCGGGCACGAATTTCGATTCAAAGCGCTCCCGAAAGCTCACCTAGGAGAGATCCGCTTCATCAATTTCTGAGATTAACAGCTCATACCAATCCAACGCTCTTTCTTGGAGCATACTGGAAGCCACCTGGACTCGATGGAGGTCAGTGAGGTTCATGCGAGAGAAGATTCTATCGCACGATCTAAGCCAAGCTTGGACCTCGATGATAGTTTCAGTGCCTTTAAATTGCTTCCCACCCAAGTTTGTGTAATCATTGCACAAATGTGCAAACCAGATTTAGGGTGAGTAGGTTTCGGATTAGAACCAGCTGCTTGAGCATTCGTGACAAGGTCAAGAAGTTGCTGGGTAGTCATAAAAATTCCATCTTGGGGAGTTCAGTAGATTGACCGGCACGGGGATGTCCAGGTCTAACCATTTTTCTTCCTTAAGAAAGAAGGAGAAGAAAAAGGTTATTCACTAAAAGATATATCAAGCAATCTTGATAAGTGAAACAAGGAATCATAGTAAAAATAGGATGAATCGGTACGAAGACTCGAATTAATCCTAAGGTACGACTCCTAAGCTGGACTTAGGACGATGATCCTTTTTAAGTTATTCTACATTGTTCCGAAGTTTGGCTCTGATACCAAGCTGTGACGCCCCACCTCAATACCCATGCTAGCCAAGAACACTACGGAGTAATGTTGTCAACTAACGCGGAGAATAAGGCTGTTGAGGAGCGACCATCCATGTAAGCTCTTTGTGCGAGCACCGATATGTAAGATAGTATAGCATGTATTTCATTTAAGGAGGATGTCTGACATACCGATACAAACTCAAAGCTATCACACTGTGGCTATAAATAAATCTTCGGAAACAAATATAGAAACAAACATAACACAATCAGTCACAGACATCCATATCACAAAGGCGGAAAAAGATATGAATATATAACTAACACATGAAAGTGTACATCAGAGTAGTGGTCATGAAAGGACCACGTACACAAAAGAATAGCAACACGTGCTATACAAAAGAATACATCTATGAGTCTATATCTCAAGTGTAAACGAAAAAACTGCTAATCTAAATGGTCAGCCAAAGTCAGAGTAGTAAATCCCTAGGGGAGAAGTCAAGCAGAAGCACCTGTAACATCTCGGTCTGACCCGAGTATTATTTATAAGAAAATAATAAACGGATCAGTCTAGCTATAAATATCAGATAACATGATACAGAACAATAGATATGGCAAGAACATATAGTAACCATATAGACATACTATGATAAGCATGTAAATGAAAATCATGAAGAGATCAAACAATATCAAAAGAATCTTCTAAAAGATCCAAATTCACCTATACATAAAAGCTGGAAAATCATAACAATGAAAGTCATGAAAATAGGTGAAGCACAAATTCCAGAAGACTACACAAGAAATCCATAAATCACAATATTGGAGCATGAAAACTCACAAAACGGGAGCATGAAAACTCACCTACACGTGTAACACAAAGTGAGACGCTATCTCATGGTTGCAAGCCATTAATTTTGACACACGAATGGCCCGAAGACCGTGGGGCGCTACCCCACATATGTGATGGCGAAACATCACACAAATGCGATGGCGAAACATCACAAGAGCGGGGTCTAGTCTCCCTCGCAGACAAAGAGACATCACACAGTTGCTAGTCTAAAACACAAAAATGATCGTCATGATCACCAAGAAGTGTCAATTACACTAAGTTAGTAAATATAAAAGTTTAGCCTCATGTCCCATAACCACTTGCTTAACTCAAATATTTATGTACAAACTGTAGATCTTCACTAGAAAGTTGTCACAAAAGATTCAATCGAACAAGTCCAATAATTAACCAACGAAGTAAACGCAAGCGTTTCATACCACTTGTTTTACTAAGTCGTTTAATTAGATTTCTCATATGAGTGAGGTAAAGGTTTGTATATACTAATAGATTGGAAAACGGTTTAAGGAAAGAGCTTTGTAGTAAAATAGAGTTAAAATTGTTTTGATGAAAGAGTTTTGATATTTACTACTCGTATTGAAACCTTCATATTTCTAAAGTTGTTATCCCGTCTTTTTAGCAAGGCCGTGATACCATAAAATCGACCGAGAAGCCCATGATAGTTTGTCTCGAAGAATGGTCAACTCAGCATCTCAACAAAGTAAGTTCTGTTGGATGTTTTTCAGATAAGATCCCCTACGGAGGGGTGGTCCAGGGGGTGGAAACCCCCACAAGGTGGGGGTGCGGGAGCAACGCCCCCGCTATGGGGTTCGACCTGCCCGGTCAGGTCGCGGGGGTCCAGGGGGCGGTGCCCCGTCCAAAACGGTACGACCTAGTGAAGACCTAAGGGAGGATAGGATCGAGTGACCTAATGGTTGCGACTTAGGGGTTTAAGGGGTCAAGCGACCTAGTGGTTGCGACCTAGAGGTGTTCGCAAGTTAGCAGAAGCGAGCGACCTAACAGAGGCGAGCGACTTAAGGGACTCGCGACCTAACAAGGTAATAAGGTCGAGCGACCTACGACCTAACAAGGTAAAGGCCTAACGGCCTAGTGAAACGCGCGACCTAAAAGAAGTAGCGGCATAACATATGGCCGAGCGACCTAACGAGAAGCAGGCCGAGCGACCTAGAGGCTGCAATGACCTAAGGTGCAAGCGCGACTTAATGGCCCGAGCGACCTAAAGGAAATCAAGGCCGAGCGACCTAACAGGGTTCGCGACATAAAGTTGTACGCGACCTAACGGGTTAAAGATCATGCGACCTAAAGGATTAAAGGTCATGCGACCTAACGGGCTAAAGT
This sequence comes from Allium cepa, assembly GCA_030765085.1. Lineage (NCBI taxonomy): Eukaryota > Viridiplantae > Streptophyta > Magnoliopsida > Asparagales > Amaryllidaceae > Allium > Allium cepa. Next base: position 148,997,396 of record CM060945.1, read on the forward strand.
GACTCAATAGTCGAACGCCTAATGAAGAGGGTAAGGCCGAACAAGTTAGGGGTTAACGACCTAACACATGGTCGTGATAAGCAGTAGGGGGAACGACCTAACGACGTTCTGACCTACAGGCCAGCGACCTAAAGCCAAAGACGACCCAAATTGGTTGCGAGTTAAAATGGTCAAGCAACCTAAGGATTTAAAGGCCAAGCGACCTAAAGGAGTGGGCGTAAGGCCAAAGGTGAACGACCTAGTATCTCGCGACCTAACGATGTAGTGGCGAGCGACCTACGACCTACGACCTAGTGCCGAGCGACCTAAGGCTGTAGAACGATTTAAGGCCAGAAACGAGCTATTTGAAGGCCGAGACTTTTCCACGCTAACGACCTAAGTTCGGAATTTCACCAAAAACACTAAAAAATGGAGTTTTTCGCCAATCCAATCCAATCCAAATGCAAATATACATGCAAACGTGATAGGGATTCATTCCCAACAGTCCAAGATAGTTATAGACAAGAATGTGAGTTAAAAATCTCACCTTTTCACCAAATTATGAACGTAAAGCTTGAAGGTGAATGGAGAAGCAACTACAAGCTTGAATCCAATGCTTTTCCTTGAATTTGGAGTCGAATGATGGAGTTGGAGTTGAAACCTAGGCTTGGAGTTTCTAATTTCCCTTTCCACTCACCATTAAAGTTAAAATTTGTGTTTGGTAGGAATTTATGAAGAGTGAGGAGAAGGAGAGAAGTGGGTTTGAGTTATAATGGCTAATCTAACCCAAAGTCCAAAGCGAGAAAAGTAAGTGAAATTCCACTAACTCCAAACCTATCAATGTTTATACTTAAAGAAGTTGTAAACGGCATTTCGAACTCAATGGAAGTGGTCTCTAGTCCTAATTTGACCGTTTGCAAAAAGTAGCTTTTCGGACCAATATCCGATCAACGACAAAATATTTAAATAAAATATTTAAATATAAAATCAATAAATATGCGGGTTGTTACATAGCACATCAAATTCAGTTCAAACATTCAATCAATTATTTAAATTTCACCATTTAAATTTAAATTAAAACCCAGATGAGTGAGATTAACTCACCTTTGATTTTTGCAATCCCAATCCAATCTCGACTTGTTTCCCCATGAATTTAGACCTTGTATAAGCAATTTATGATTTATTAACATTTGAAATAATCTAAAATAAGTTATCATTCATTAATTCAACTAATAATTGAATTCCAATCTAATTTTTTTCTTTCTATCCATAATTTCTTGACCTACATATATCTAAAACAGAATTGCTTATACTTGCTGTAATAATTCTTTTTTCTTTTTGTTTCCTATTATAAATTTCATCCTATAATAAATTCATTTAATTACCTAATTTACAGATAGATTATCAAAATACCTCACAGAAAAGACGCTGCTGCAGCCACCATCAACCACCAATCATCGACTTCCTCTCCGAAACCTCCCCTCGTTCGCCACCGTAACCATATGCATCGCGTACCCAAAGCCCTAGTCGCCGACCAGCACTATGTCGAACAACTATGTCTACATGGCCTCGCGCTCCTCAGCCTCGAATAGGTGCCAATCGATCACGACTCCCCATATCGTTACTTCGCTAATGACGTCGCCTTATCCTATCGCGTGCGCCCCCCTCCAGAGCCGATGATAACCACCTTCTGTCGTTCAACTAAGAACCCGCAAATGCCAGAAACAACACACGCCTCCCTATTCTTCCGTGCAAGCGCACCCTTCGTACATTCTATGATCGGCTTTTGAAATCGATTTCGAGAGGGCAAGGCTTGGCTTCGATTTGAGGGAGGAAGAGGAATAGGGTTTGGTTTCGATTTGAAAAGTGGCGATGATATATATTCTTTCCCGCGAATTAATTTGGGGAATAAGGCAACTGAAGAGAGGAATGAACACGGCCAGATTTTTGAACGAATGAAACTGGGAACAAAAGAAAAAGCAGAGGAAGAACGGCGTAAAATAAACGGGTAAGGAAGAAGTGGTCACCATTTCTCCTTCGCTTGATTTCATTTTTTTCTTTTTTTTCTTCTGATTAACCGAAGGAAGGATACGTGGTTTAGAGAAGTAGTGAAAGACAGGAGAAGGTGGCGTGCAGGAGAAGGTTGGCTACAGTGACCTCTAAAAAGAACAGAAAAAGTTTTGATGAGAGAGGATTTGACTGGTCAATATTTACATTTAAATTTGAATTGTCTAGAAAACCGTGACTTAAAATTTTGACTTCCTATCGAGGCGTGCCGCTAGGCGTTCAAAATGTTAAACCCCTATTCCAAACAAAATGGAAAAGTTTTCGAGTTCTGGAGAAGATAGCTTTTTGGACCTAGTTATTATATTAAATTTTCGATATAAATTCAGCACGTTTATATGTCATACGCTCACACAACTCCAGACACTACGAAAATTGAAATCCGTTAATAGTATAATATTATGGATCCAATGGAACTGGTTTCATCGAAATCCGAGACTGTGCCTCTGAAGGCTAATTTTTAATATCGATTTAAACGATAAAATTTTAAAACTTAACAAAACACTTCCGAATTAAATTTTAACACTTTTACTACCTTCAGTATTATCAATATAAATTTTACAAGCCTTCAAATTATTTTTAACAGGTTTAAAACTCCAGATTCAACATTTTACCCAACCTTAAATTATTTAATTTAATAATTAAATTATCAAATTATCAAATAAATAGTGATATTTGAATTCAAGTTAAAAATTAACTTTTTAAATATTTAAAATCAATTAAATATTCTGATTTCAAACATCCAGAAAATTCCGGGTCGTCACAGTCCTACCTCCTTGAAAGAATTTCGTCCCCGAAGTTACTAGTTAAGAAGAATGGTCCAATACCCGTTTACTTTTTACAAAACCAACAATTCAACATCCTACCAACTATCTTTTTATAGAAGACCCATTATTATTCTTACTAACCTCCCAAACTCTTCCATAGTTTCAAATAATACTATTTTCTCAATCATTCAAATTTTAATTTAAAACTAAATTTTGAATTATCAAATTTTTCTTAAAATTTTTCTAACTCCTTAAATTTTCGAAAAATTTCGCCAGCGTCTCCTTTGCGCGGCTAGCTCGGTACAACTACAAAATGCCTCTACGGGCTCTCAAATTCCAAAAGAAAAAAATAGCCAAGTGGCTAGATCAAAAACCCAATCAAATTTCGTATAGAAATTTAAACACATACCTTTTTGTCGAGCAATTCAAATTTATCTTCTGAAATCAAAACCCATTTTTCCTTTCCCTTTATAATACCTGCATATCCTACTTAGCAATAATATCCCATCATAGCTTTTAAAATCATTTTATTTACTTCTTTACTAAATTTCAATATTCATTCCATTTAAGCCTGTACGATGTACCTATATCATTCGTACGCAATACCGAATCCGATCGCTTACTGGATCACACAATTTAATTTTCGAACTAGTATCGTCCACCCGAATTCCTAGTGCAGACTCAGACCTGGTTTCCTGATCAGAAACCATTATTCTCCTTGAATAGTCATAACTATGATAGAGAATTTCTAGAATCAATCAAAATCCATATCCAGGGTTCGCCGTCGAAAATCTAGTGAAAAATCCTAATTCGGATCGATATAACTATCTCGAAATTCTGTGCTCGAATCTGTATCAAATTGTTATGCGAATAAAATAATATGCGTACATCATACGTATTTATCTTAATTGATTATCAACTATATCAATTTTCTTTCTATTCACATTCATTTTGATTTCAATTCACTTATCAAAGCTTATCGTTTTTATTAAATCTTCACTCAAATTGCTTATTCAATATTTTTCCCGACACCCATATTACTTAAGAATTTCACCATTTGGTCTTAAGTTCAATATAAGTATTTTATACGCTTCTTATATTTATTTTTACTTCACTACCTTAGTTTATCTCTACTTCTATTCAAATTGGTTCTCCCATTTCCATATGAACTCAATTTATCTTCAGTTTTGAATATTAAATTTTATCTTCCATTTATAACTGATTCATATCATTATTTTAAATTAGTTTCATCCACTAATTTATTTCAGTTTCCAATTTGAAATCGTTTTATCGCTAACAAAAATTTTTCCAAATTTTTTTTCTAACTCCCAAAATTTTCGAAAAATTTTGATAGTCTCCTTTGTACGGAGGAGCTTTGGCAATTTGACAAGAGATATAAATATATATACATTGACCCACACGGTCAGAAAAACAAAAACAGTTCATATTTCCTATTTTTATTGCATAGGCGTACCTTTATTTAGTATTTTTAAGCAAGCAGCTTATTATTTTAGCATTTTGCGCGATCAAATCCAGCCAAACGGCTCCCCGGTACCTGTACTTACTCAATTCAAATATGTAAGTGCCAAAATCATGTTACTTAACCACATTTTACATCTTTAACTAGTAAATATACGAGTTTCTATAAGCAATGCAGGTTAAACAATATTTATAAGCAACTTATAGGGTTCCAACATTAATTTTAATTGTTTATAACCAATTCATATACAACTTCATTCAATTTAAATGGTTTACAACTCAATTGCTTACATTCAGTTCATTTTTAAGCCAAACAAACTCATATTCACTTCAATTGATCTTAAAATCAATTTATTTAATCTCCATCAACTCATAGAAATTTAATTACCTTCGTTTACGTCAAACGACAATTCATTCTATGTAATTTGATGATATCCATGTGAATAAATAGTTACTTAAGTTCTATAACCAATTTAAATTGATTCTAACTCAATTTATATTTAATTCCTTCCTTTTTAATTCATTCACAACCATTTATTTAGCTCGAAAACAATCCAGGCTATTTCATTCAAAAATTGTTTCTCAAATTATTTAAACCGCACTTCTATTTGAGTTCAGCTTTCATTCAACATTTACTTAAGTTAACAACTTAAGTTCATTTCCATTTTGAAATGAATCCTGTCCTCGCTTTTGTCAAATCCATTTCAGTTCGCGTCAATTCATTCGGTTAGCCCCTTTTAACTCTAAATTCAATATTCTGTTCATTAAATAATATCCAAGGCCATTATTCATTCATACTCACTTGGATTTCATTTGCAATACAAACCATCACTATTTTAATCCAATTCATTTTTATTCGACACATTTTCAATTATATTTAATTTGTTAACACTTCAAGTCGAATTTTAATTAATAACTCAAGTTCTGATTCTACCATTTACTTTTAATTCACCATCCAATTTTATTAACTCACAATTCAATTTCTATTTAACCAATTTAAATTCCATTAGCAAATTCAATTGACTAATTTATTCCAAATTATTTCACTTCTAACTTGCAATTCAATTTTTGATTTTTACCTTCCAAAAATCACTTTATTACTTTACTTGAGTTCAATCTAATTTGTAATTCGAGTTTAGATTTCTATTTCACTTTCCAAAATACCAAAACATTTCAAACCAACTCTAGAGTTTAAACCATTACTAAAATGTTCCAAATTAAATTTTGAAAACATATATATCTAAATCAAACTATTCCTTGCATTTTAAAAGTCAAACCAAATTTCGCAAACAAACACTAATTCAAAACATCCAGGTAGCAATTCCCCCTTTTTGGAAACTCAAAAATGAACACCGATGATGTCGCGATCATCATCAGAATTATTTTCCAGCGACCGAAAAGAGTTCAATGCTTTTATTCCTTTAAAATCCCTTAAAATATTTTTTAATCCCAAATCTTACCAGATTTCATATCCAATTCAAAAATATCTCCGAAATACTACCATTATTACTCCTCCAAAACTTTTGAAAACCATTTTCAAATCCAAAGGAATTTTAAACCCTTTCCCAAAAATTTCAAATTCCAAATTCTTCCAATTAATATTCAACTATTACTCCAGAATTTTACTTCATTTTATAAATAATATTTACGATTTCCATTTGTATATAAATTTATTTCTTAACCTTTGGTTAAAATTTTAACCCTTTATTCAACTTTCCCTTAACAATGATAATATTTTAATATTATCATCTCCTAACAACCAAGCAACTATATATAACTATAATAATTTACGGAAAATTATTTCTCTTATATACAAAAATAATTTGGGTAAAATTATTTCATTTGCGCTATTGAAAACAATACTATGTCGGTTTATCTCATTCAAGTTTTTAGAAACCCCTATCGATGACATGGCATCCCATATATCGACCAGAATCCATACACACTCAACCTATAAATCAACACAATATAAAACAATTTTATACCCACTAACGAGTACGCACTCATATCTATTAATACACTCAAACTCATTCTAGAGTACTACGGGCTCTATTTAAGTAATTCCCACCAGAGCCAAGGTAAGCACCAACCTATGCTCTGATACCAACTGTAAGGACCCGCAAATCCGTACCCCTTAAGTCGAAACTACTCCATCAATCAACTCAAGATGAACGGAAATACGAACCATTAGGGTTAAAGAAGAAGAGGTAGAAGAAGAAGATATAAAACAACATCAGAATCTAACCATCGCAACGGAATAAAATATAATAGATAATCACAGATCTTTACACCAAAAGAAAACTATATTTGTTTTATACATACATCACCAGAATACATCATCAGAGTTCAATGACATCAATAACATATAATCTAGACAGTCATATAAACTTATCCTCAAAACTGAATACACAATGGAATAATAATCAAATACGGAAGTATGTATCGCCATCCAGCTCGTCTCCTGAGCTCTACAACATCCTTTCCTGTAATCTATAATACTCGGTCTGACCCGAGCATTATAGTTAAATAACACCCGAGTTAGTCTGGAATACCAGCGTGAGAAAACCACACTCAATTTGATTATTAAAGTTTCAAAATTCCTTTGAAAACAAAAGCATCTCGTAAGACCACGCCACAAATAAACATGTCGGGTTTTAACCTTACGATAGCCAAAACACTTTTTATCATAATTCTCTGATATTATAATAGTGTCCATAGAAAGTAAAATAGAATCTAGCTGAAATGCTTGCATCTCACGTTTCAGCACTAGTTGGGCACAATCAAAACCGTACAAGCGCATAGGGAGAATGGTTTTCCAACTAATGACTAGGCACTGGGGTACCACCTGTCACAGTACGTGGCCTAGATCACTGTACCGACGATTATTCCCAATCCTCTGCAACACAAGACCGGGACTACTCCTTACTGGATAATCCCGAGTAAGATCACCCCACGGTTGGGATCAGCAACCGCACCACTAAGCCGAATAAAGGGACATCTAGACAGGGATGACCTCACCCTGATGGGCGCCACCCATGTAACGCCCCGAAAATTTTCGACTTTCGAAAATTCAACATCGACACTCACTTTATCGACTGCCGAGAAATCGAAGGTCAAAAACCGGAATGTTATGGGGTTTAAAAAGAATTTAAGAAAAGAAAAAGAAAGAAGAGAGAAGAGATAGGAAATAGAGAGAAAAGAAGATAGATAATTTTTAGAAAACAGAGAATTTTAAAAATAGAAGATAGAAGAATTTTAAAATAGAACGGACAAAAGAAAACAACACAACTACAACAGAATCTCACAATTCGCAGCGGAACAACATATAATAATAAATGAATAATCTTTAAACAAAGAACCATATCAGTTATTACATTACATTTCATTACATCACATCATATCAGAGTGTACAACATCATACAACAACAAACAGTGCAGCGGAAAAGAAATACTATATAAACTAGTAATACGCCATGCCATCCAGCTTGCCTCCAGCAACTCCAGAATATCCAGAATATCCTGATAAACCTAACTCTTAACTGCCCGTGTGGAAATTTGTGGGCACCCAGAGTTTAGGAAGGAAAACAATAAACTCCGAGTCAGTCATGTGACTGGTGTGAGAACTCAAACAGTTTATTTATCTTAAAATCAAAATAGAGGAATATTTTTTTTTTTTATCAATTCGCAATGCTTTTAAAAATGAGACTACCATAAGGCCTCCCGCACACACACACAATGCAAACGCAGAATCGGAGGAGATTTCTCCTTATGATAGTCAAAGATGCTTGATACGCATTTAAAATAACATTTGATATTATTACTAGTGCATAGTGTAGGAAATTATTTCGAAAATAAAGATATAAATCTTAGCCAACATAGACATTTCGAACTATGCCTACTATAGCTACTATCCAAACAGTGGTGACCACCATAAGTGAATAGCAGGTTCTACAACTAATACCGTACAAGTTTCGTATTGGGAATTGGATTTCCAACAAATGGTCAGGCCAAGGAACTTCCCATTGCCACATGAGAATGCCTCTGGAAAGACATTCCCGAGAACCAAACCGGAACTCTGCCAACACAAGGCCGGGTTACCCCTAACTGGGTAACTACTGACACGAGCACGCCATTCCCCGATCGTAAACGACCTTTTTCACGGGATCCCGATAACCAACAACCACAAAGTAATAAACTCGTAGTAACCACATAGGTTAAATATCTGGGCTCCATACCATGATACAACCTCTATCCAGAAGGAAATGTACATACCCTAAGGGGAGCTACAGCAACCCCTAATAACCTTGCCGCATCTTTCCTGTTTTGACCATTTCCGGGATGTGAGGCTCGACGAATTCACGTCCACAAAAACACACTTTGTACAAAAAGCCGTGCTTTGGGTCAACAAATGATCAACACAATGATCACTAAGATAGACGATCAAATGAATGATCCTATCACAAATAATCAACACAATGATCATTTCAGCATCACTCAGCATGTCACATTACCAAACTGGGAATATATCGCTGATAACTTCAACTATATAACCTCTGAGCTCGTACGTCTCAGAGAAGGGTGTTAAGCTAAAAGAATAAATTCTCCGCCACCTCAGAAATATATTTGAAAGAAATCGGCTTTATATCTCAACTTGTAATGTCAGGCATACAATCCATACAAGTCTGTTCCGGGCTCGAACAGAACCGAAGGCACTTACAAAGAAGTCCTTGCAATCCGAATAATTTCTAATCACGTTCGGATTTCCCATCACTTATGGAGATCTCAATACCAGGGATCAGCCAGTGCAGAGACAATCAACAAGAAATCCTTTCGCTTTCGAAAATATCCGGTCTTCAACACCGATCTTCGAATGCAATTTATCACGACGTATCACATATTCGGAATGGGTTATACGACCCCATGGTCCTTTCCCGGTTAACCCGAATAGTGAGCTCTTATTTTAAAAAAATAAGTGTGGCATTCAATTTCAAACAATTCACAACAAATACCTATTCGAAGGTAAATATTGATAGTCGGTTATTGAACTATCAATAGATATGCATACATCACCAGATTCCAAATAATTTTCCAAATTATTTATTTTCCAAAATATCTTTATAAGATATATAATTTCAACACTTCAAAAATAAATCAATATTTATTTTCAAACAAATTCCACTTTTCACATATAAATTCCATAATGAATTTATATTTCAAAATATCCATGCATATTCGATTTCAATAATTCATTTCAATTTATCTTCAAAAAGATAAATTCTAATTATTCACTTCATATTGGAAAACATTTCCATACTTATCAAAAATAAGTAATCGACAAATCTTTTTATTTTCAACCTTTGAAAATATTCAATATACTTAAATCGAATTAAGTGTATAATTCATTCTTTAAGGAAATCATTCTCTTAAACATATTTATTTGGGCCAAAACAAATGTTACGTAAAACATCGTTACGACAACCCAAAATCACTAGTATAGGGATTCGAAATTAAAATAGATATATAAATCCCAATACTATACAAAACATTTCCTTTCGGAAATCATTTACTATAACAACAGTGTTATAGTCCACATTTCCTTTTATTTCTCGAAAACGTCTATTTCAACAATAAATGTTGAAATCTATGGTTTCGAATCTCAACACATTTTAAACCATCGTTAGATCGTTTTAATTCTATTTAAAACATCATATCTAAAACAATTTCTTTAACGTATTATTCACTAAAAACGTGAATATACTACCTTAACAAATTTCATCATTTCTATTCACTTTAACTTAAAGGATTATTCACCGTTCAAAATGTGAATATAACTCTATCTCTAAGTTATAACAATTAACTTATCAAAATAAGTCATTTGCGGATTTATAAAACAATGTATATAAATTCCGTTTCTATTTATTTATAAAAACTTCCTTTTTATAAATTCCTTTATTAACCTATTCCAGTTTATAACTCAATTATAAACTACAAGTTCATATTATAAGTTAATTACTTATAAAACGATTATTTTACAAAATCGTTCATTTAACTTCCCAAATTATTAATCTTAACTTATAAGATTGTTTATTTATCCAAAATTCATTCTTTCGATAACTTTATAAATTTTATAAACCTATTGCTTATAAAATTTCATTTATAACTTCACAGTTTATAATTTCATAAATTTCATTCATTTAGGAAATTCATTTTCACTACATTCAAACACTTATAAAAACTCGTTTTATAATGTCCATAATTCAATTTATAAATATCCATTTATAAATCTCTTAATATAAATTAATTTATATTATTCTTTTAAACGTCTTTAAATTTCTTTAAAATTTCACCATTCTCTTGATTTATAAAATAATCAAATTTTATAAATCTTATATTCAAACTTTTAATAATAAACTCAAAAATCCAGTTTAAACTATTTTATAAAATCATTGGTTCATATTTCTCAAAAACCAGCTTTTAACTATATTTCACAAAAACCATAATTTTATAACTTTAAAAATTATAACGTTTATTTATTTATAATGGATCAATTCCAAAAATATAGTATATTCTCAAAAATCACTTTAAAACCATTTTAAAATCCCAAAATCTGGGTCCAATGATGCTACACACCAAATAGTCAATCACGACTACCCGATCCATCATATATCGTATATGATAATCAATCAAATATCAAAATATCTGAAATCAAATAAAAACTGTTGAGGAATCCAGTTGGATCCCTCCAACCTGTTTCCTGCATCCAAAAACATTAGCACAATACCAATTTCGCTCCAGTACGAAATTATCGCGGTACATGTTCTTATTAAATATTATCCGCTTACTAACGGCGTAATAGGGTCTCATCCGCTAAACAAAAAATGCGGGAAATCAATAACTGCAATATATACATATGCCAATATATATATATTGTTATTATATATAATACCAATTTCACTGTTTATGAAATATTCGCGGTATATGTTTTTACTAAATAACATCCGCTTACTAACGGCGCATAATGTCTATTTTAACAATCAATAATTTACAGTCATCATTCAAACATGCATTCAGATATTTTAAATCTAACTATTTAAAATAAAATCGAAATCTATTCGATTGAGTGAGAAGTTCTCACCTTGGTTTTAATTTCCGTTTAGCTTTTATTTCGAATAAAATTAAACGCGCGTTTAATTTTACCCGAAATTCTCACTAACTCCAAACGACTCCAAACCAACTCCATCGCGTAGTGCTCGTCCATACGATTCCAACGCAACTGGGTTTGCATTTTTTCGACCTCGTATGAAAAAGATATCAAATTTTGAAGTTCGTACACGATTTTAATAACTTAAATTACAACTATACATATATTTTTAAACCTACATCACACTACAGCCATAGGATCTTGAACCCCCTCATCAACACCGCTCCTTTGTTTCTTCCCCAAGCCCCTCACGCAACTCCCAGATAATCAAAACGCATAAGAACCCATACAATCCACACTAGGGTTTAATAATTCGATCTCATCTCTCAACGAAAACACGATCAGGAAGCGCCGTTGCGAAGCCCCAAACCCCACCTATGTTCGGCCTCCTCCATGCCAAGCTCGGCCATGCCCTCCACCTGGGAATGCGTGCGCAACCCATGACTGTCGGCCTCCACTAGCTCGTCCCACGATGCTCCAAACTCCATCAAATCCGTATGGATTGAAAGCTCATCTCGTGCTCTTCATCTTTGCTTCAGAAAGTTTTTGATAATATTGCATGGATTTTGAGAAATTGGAGGATGAAGAAGATTAAGTTTCAGCCCTTGATTATACATGGAGGCGGCCTGTATAGATTAGGGTTTTGTTGTTTTTATTTTTTATTTATTTTTGAGATAGTGGGCTATTTATAGGAAAAGCAAGCGTAAACACTATTCATCCCGGGAATTCCAAACTCCGATTTAGGCGCCGTAACCAGCGTACCTAGGGTTTATCCCGCGTTCCGGACACAATGGAACAGGTTTCGGAAGCTAATTCGGAAGTATGTGCGAGTTATGGCTGTAAACGCTCAATTTAAATTAAACTGATTTAAGTCGATTTCTAGGCGTTTTAATTTGTATCGGACAAACGGTAAATCCAATTGACTTGAAATTTGAAATCTTACAATAATATCACATTACGGATCCGATGAAACTGGTTTCGTCGAAATCCGAGACTTTTTGAAAAATGGCTATTTTGACTCGCCAAATTTAAATTAAAAATAATTCGATGCGTTTCGAGCTGCCACGATCAAACGATAACTCCGATTGACACGAAAATTGAAATCCGGTAATAACTAACTATTAAGGATCCAATGGAACTGGTTTCGTTCAATTCTGAGACTGTTCAAAAATTGACTATTTTACAGTCGATTATTAAATATTAAAATATTCAATTTTCACAAATTAACTTCTAATTCGATTTTAAAATTTCTAAAATATCGTTCTAACTTCCATATGATAAAATAAAATTTTCCAAATTATTTTCTATCATATTTAACCCAATTTTCAATTATTTCCATAATTTAACATATTAAATTATCGATTTAATTATCCAATTAAATCCAATAATTCAAATAAAAATTTATTCGACTTATAAATTCACTTATAAATATTTAAAATAAATTAAATATTCAAATTTTAATTAATAAAAATTCTGGGTCGTTACAATCTTCCCCCCTTAAAAGAATTTCGTCCTCGAAATTATAAGTAAGAAAATTACAGAATCTATTAATTTTCCCAAAATTTATAATTAAACTTCTTACAAATCTTTACTAAGTTTTCCAAATCATACTTAGTTATCTTTTCAAAAACAACTACCTATTGTTTAACTTTCAACTCCAAAATCAAAGTTAAAGTTTTCAAAATTTTCCCAATTTTCTCAAAAATTTTCTAACGCCTTAAATTTTCGGAAAAATTCGCCATAGTCTCCTTTGCGCGGCTCGATCCGAAAAAAAAATGACACTATATATATCACAAATATACATCTCATCAAGTAATGAGGCATCCCGCAGGGAAAAAAGTGTAAAAGTACGATATTTAATCCGAGATATGTACCTTATATTTTATTAGCAAGCATATACGGCTAATATAGCGCTAAAGCGAGCTCCAAATGCGAAGCAAACGCGATCCGCACCTACTAAACTCAACAAACAACATGAGAACATGCATATATACAATAATCTCAATATACAGCATATAGCAACATAATAACTATATATGTCACATAGCAAATGCAACCAAACAACAAATGCAAACATCAACCATCTAACATCCATAATCAAATGAATATTCATTCATATTCTCATTAATATTAAATGAATTGGTTTTCACCCTAAATCATATTTGATTTATTAACATTGGATTTTCTTACTAACATTCATTCTCAATTTTAATTAGTTTGCATTCACTAATTAAATCCAATTCACTTTCAATTCTATTCAAATTTATTTACTTCTAATTTGAATTCAATTTCATAGCTTTCGATTTCATTAACACTTAATGAATTTTATACAATCAATCAACATCCATATAGCAACCAAAGTATATTAATTATAACCAAATTCCTTTGCTTACAATTGGTTTAATTAATTGATTTTTTTTATTCAATTATTCGACTTTCTAATAACATTAGATTTTAATGAATTAACACTTATATTCATTATTTCATATCAATTTTATTCACATTTAATTGATTAATATTCAATTCAATTTCAAAGTTGAATTTCATTTATATAACTCAAGTTCATATCCATCACCTAATTTTATTAATTTACTTTGATACTAATATCAACTTCATCCAACAACACTTAAGTTATATTCCATTTAACTTTAAAATTCACTTTTATTTACAACTCATATTAATAAATATATTCATATAGTTTCACTTTTTATATATATAAGTTTATTTCACAATTGTAATTCACTTTAATTATAACTCAATTCTTATAATTCTTTTGCTTATACAATTATTCTTTAATTTAGATTATCCAAACAACCTAACAATCAACTTACATACACTTTAATAATTCTGAAAAATTATTCCTTTACATATAAAAATATAATCAAGGCAAAATCATTCCATTTACCCAATTTAAAAACAATATTGTGTTGAATTGTTCTATTCAAGCGTTTAGAAACCCCTTCGGCTTAGTTTCGAGGCTGTGCTGACGAAAGTTCATATGCCACTCAATAAACCAATCATCACAATATAAAACAATTTTATATTCACTAACAAATACGCTCTCATAGCTATTATTACACTCAAACTCATTCTAGAGTACTACTGACTCTATCTCTAATGAGTAATACCCTACAGAACCATGGTTGTCGCTTAACCATCAGCTCCGATACCAAATGTAACGCCCCGAAAATTTTCGACTTTCGAAAATTCAACATCGACACTCACTTTATCGACTGCCGAGAAATCGAAGGTCAAAAACCGGAATGTTATGGGGTTTAAAAAGAATTTAAGAAAAGAAAAAGAAAGAAGAGAGAAGAGATAGGAAATAGAGAGAAAAGAAGATAGATAATTTTTAGAAAACAGAGAATTTTAAAAATAGAAGATAGAAGAATTTTAAAATAGAACAGACAAAAGAAAACAACAGAACAACAACAGAATCTCACAATTCGCAGCGGAACAACATATAATAATAAATGAATAATCTTTAAACAAAGAACCATATCAGTTATTACATTACATTTCATTACATCACATCATATCAGAGTGTACAACATCATACAACAACAAACAGTGCAGCGGAAAAGAAATACTATATAAACTAGTAATACGCCATGCCATCCAGCTTGCCTCCAGCAACTCCAGAATATCCAGAATATCCTGATAAACCTAACTCTTAACTGCCCGTGTGGAAATTTGTGGGCACCCAGAGTTTAGGAAGGAAAACAATAAACTCCGAATCAGTCATGTGACTGGTGTGAGAACTCAAACAGTTTATTTATCTTAAAATCAAAATAGAGGAATATTTTTTTTTTATCAATTCGCAATGCTTTTAAAAATGAGACTACCATAAGGCCTCCCGCACACACACACAATGCAAACGCAGAATCGGAGGAGATTTCTCCTTATGATAGTCAAAGATGCTTGATACGCATTTAAAATAACATTTGATATTATTACTAGTGCATAGTGTAGGAAATTATTTCGAAAATAAAGATATAAATCTTAGCCAACATAGACATTTCGAACTATGCCTACTATAGCTACTATCCAAACAGTGGTGACCACCATAAGTGAATAGCAGGTTCTACAACTAATACCGTACAAGTTTCGTATTGGGAATTGGATTTCCAACAAATGGTCAGGCCAAGGAACTTCCCATTGCCACATGAGAATGCCTCTGGAAAGACATTCCCGAGAACCAAACCGGAACTCTGCCAACACAAGGCCGGGTTACCCCTAACTGGGTAACTACTGACACGAGCACGCCATTCCCCGATCGTAAACGACCTTTTTCACGGGATCCCGATAACCAACAACCACAAAGTAATAAACTCGTAGTAACCACATAGGTTAAATATCTGGGCTCCATACCATGATACAACCTCTATCCAGAAGGAAATGTACATACCCTAAGGGGAGCTACAGCAACCCCTAATAACCTTGCCGCATCTTTCCTGTTTTGACCATTTCCGGGATGTGAGGCTCGACGAATTCACGTCCACAAAAACACACTTTGTACAAAAAGCCGTGCTTTGGGTCAACAAATGATCAACACAATGATCACTAAGATAGACGATCAAATGAATGATCCTATCATAAATAATCAACACAATGATCATTTCAGCATCACTCAGCATGTCACATTACCAAACTGGGAATATATCGCTGATAACTTCAACTATATAACCTCTGAGCTCGTACGTCTCAGAGAAGGGTGTTAAGCTAAAAGAATAAATTCTCCGCCACCTCAGAAATATATTTGAAAGAAATCGGCTTTATATCTCAACTTGTAATGTCAGGCATACAATCCATACAAGTCTGTTCCGGGCTCGAACAGAACCGAAGGCACTTACAAAGAA
This sequence comes from Allium cepa, assembly GCA_030765085.1. Taxonomy (NCBI): domain Eukaryota; kingdom Viridiplantae; phylum Streptophyta; class Magnoliopsida; order Asparagales; family Amaryllidaceae; genus Allium; species Allium cepa. The sequence continues at coordinate 149,013,745 of CM060945.1, forward strand.
GTCCTTGCAATCCGAATAATTTCTAATCACGTTCGGATTTCCCATCACTTATGGAGATCTCAATACCAGGGATCAGCCAGTGCAGAGACAATCAACAAGAAATCCTTTCGCTTTCGAAAATATCCGGTCTTCAACACCGATCTTCGAATGCAATTTATCACGACGTATCACATATTCGGAATGGGTTATACGACCCCATGGTCCTTTCCCGGTTAACCCGAATAGTGAGCGCTTATTTTAAAAAAATAAGTGTGGCATTCAATTTCAAACAATTCACAACAAATACCTATTCGAAGGTAAATATTGATAGTCGGTTATTGAACTATCAATAGATATGCATACATCACCAGATTCCAAATAATTTTCCAAATTATTTATTTTCCAAAATATCTTTATAAGATATATAATTTCAACACTTCAAAAATAAATCAATATTTATTTTCAAACAAATTCCACTTTTCACATATAAATTCCATAATGAATTTATATTTCAAAATATCCATGCATATTCGATTTCAATAATTCATTTCAATTTATCTTCAAAAAGATAAATTCTAATTATTCACTTCATATTGGAAAACATTTCCATACTTATCAAAAATAAGTAATCGACAAATCTTTTTATTTTCAACCTTTGAAAATATTCAATATACTTAAATCGAATTAAGTGTATAATTCATTCTTTAAGGAAATCATTCTCTTAAACATATTTATTTGGGCCAAAACGAATGTTACGTAAAACATCGTTACGACAACCCAAAATCACTAGTATAGGGATTCGAAATTAAAATAGATATATAAATCCCAATACTATACAAAACATTTCCTTTCGGAAATCATTTACTATAACAACAGTGTTATAGTCCACATTTCCTTTTATTTCTCGAAAACGTCTATTTCAACAATAAATGTTGAAATCTATGGTTTCGAATCTCAACACATTTTAAACCATCGTTAGATCGTTTTAATTCTATTTAAAACATCATATCTAAAACAATTTCTTTAACGTATTATTCACTAAAAACGTGAATATACTACCTTAACAAATTTCATCATTTCTATTCACTTTAACTTAAAGGATTATTCACCGTTCAAAATGTGAATATAACTCTATCTCTAAGTTATAACAATTAACTTATCAAAATAAGTCATTTGCGGATTTATAAAACAACGTATATAAATTCCGTTTCTATTTATTTATAAAAACTTCCTTTTTATAAATTCCTTTATTAACCTATTCCAGTTTATAACTCAATTATAAACTACAAGTTCATATTATAAGTTAATTACTTATAAAACGATTATTTTACAAAATCGTTCATTTAACTTCCCAAATTATTAATCTTAACTTATAAGATTGTTTATTTATCCAAAATTCATTCTTTCGATAACTTTATAAATTTTATAAACCTATTGCTTATAAAATTTCATTTATAACTTCACAGTTTATAATTTCATAAATTTCATTCATTTAGGAAATTCATTTTCACTACATTCAAACACTTATAAAAACTCGTTTTATAATGTCCATAATTCAATTTATAAATATCCATTTATAAATCTCTTAATATAAATTAATTTATATTATTCTTTTAAACGTCTTTAAATTTCTTTAAAATTTCACCGTTCTCTTGATTTATAAAATAATCAAATTTTATAAATCTTATATTCAAACTTTTAATAATAAACTCAAAAATCCAGTTTAAACTATTTTATAAAATCATTGGTTCATATTTCTCAAAAACCAGCTTTTAACTATATTTCACAAAAACCATAATTTTATAACTTTAAAAATTATAACGTTTATTTATTTATAATGGATCAATTCCAAAAATATAGTATATTCTCAAAAATCACTTTAAAACCATTTTAAAATCCCAAAATCTGGGTCCAATGATGCTACACACCAAATAGTCAATCACGACTACCCGATCCATCATATATCGTATATGATAATCAATCAAATATCAAAATATCTGAAATCAAATAAAAACTGTTGAGGAATCCAGTTGGATCCCTCCAACCTGTTTCCTGCATCCAAAAACATTAGCACAATACCAATTTCGCTCCAGTACGAAATTATCGCGGTACATGTTCTTATTAAATATTATCCGCTTACTAACGGCGTAATAGGGTCTCATCCGCTAAACAAAAAATGCGGGAAATCAATAACTGCAATATATACATATGCCAATATATATATATTGTTATTATATATAATACCAATTTCACTGTTTATGAAATATTCGCGGTATATGTTTTTACTAAATAACATCCGCTTACTAACGGCGCATAATGTCTATTTTAACAATCAATAATTTACAGTCATCATTCAAACATGCATTAAGATATTTTAAATCTAACTATTTAAAATAAAATCGAAATCTATTCGATTGAGTGAGAAGTTCTCACCTTGGTTTTAATTTCCGTTTTAGCTTTTATTTCGAATAAAATTAAACGCGCGTTTAATTTTACCCGAAATTCTCACTAACTCCAAACGACTCCAAACCAACTCCATCGCGTAGTGCTCGTCCATACGATTCCAACGCAACTGGGTTTGCATTTTTTCGACCTCGTATGAAAAAGATATCAAATTTTGAAGTTCGTACACGATTTTAATAACTTAAATTACAACTATACATATATTTTTAAACCTACATCACACTACAGCCATAGGATCTTGAACCCCCTCATCAACACCGCTCCTTTGTTTCTTCCCCAAGCCCCTCACGCAACTCCCAGATAATCAAAACGCATAAGAACCCATACAATCCACACTAGGGTTTAATAATTCGATCTCATCTCTCAACGAAAACACGATCAGGAAGCGCCGTTGCGAAGCCCCAAACCCCACCTATGTTCGGCCTCCTCCATGCCAAGCTCGGCCATGCCCTCCACCTGGGAATGCGTGCGCAACCCATGACTGTCGGCCTCCCCTAGCTCGTCCCACGATGCTCCAAACTCCATCAAATCCGTATGGATTGAAAGCTCATCTCGTGCTCTTCATCTTTGCTTCAGAAAGTTTTTGATAATATTGCATGGATTTTGAGAAATTGGAGGATGAAGAAGATTAAGTTTCAGCCCTTGATTATACATGGAGGCGGCCTGTATAGATTAGGGTTTTGTTGTTTTTATTTTTTATTTATTTTTGAGATAGTGGGCTATTTATAGGAAAAGCAAGCGTAAACACTATTCATCCCGGGAATTCCAAACTCCGATTTAGGCGCCGTAACCAGCGTACATAGGGTTTATCCCGCGTTCCGGACACAATGGAACAGGTTTCGGAAGCTAATTCGGAAGTATGTGCGAGTTATGGCTGTAAACGCTCAATTTAAATTAAACCGATTTAAGTCGATTTCTAGGCGTTTTAATTTGTATCGGACAAACGGTAAATCCAATTGACTTGAAATTTGAAATCTTACAATAATATCACATTACGGATCCGATGAAACTGGTTTCGTCGAAATCCGAGACTTTTTGAAAAATGGCTATTTTGACTCGCCAAATTTAAATTAAAAATAATTCGATGCGTTTCGAGCTGCCACGATCAAACGATAACTCCGATTGACACGAAAATTGAAATCCGGTAATAACTAACTATTAAGGATCCAATGGAACTGGTTTCGTTCAATTCTGAGACTGTTCAAAAATTGACTATTTTACAGTCGATTATTAAATATTAAAATATTCAATTTTCACAAATTAACTTCTAATTCGATTTTAAAAGTTCTAAAATATCGTTCTAACTTCCATATGATAAAATAAAATTTTCCAAATTATTTTCTATCATATTTAACCCAATTTTCAATTATTTCCATAATTTAACATATTAAATTATCGATTTAATTATCCAATTAAATCCAATAATTCAAATAAAAATTTATTCGACTTATAAATTCACTTATAAATATTTAAAATAAATTAAATATTCAAATTTTAATTAATAAAAATTCTGGGTCGTTACAACCCACCTAGCCTTGCTGCATAACCCTTGATTTTCAGTCATTCTCGGTTGATGAGGCTTGAGGCTAAGCGTTACCTTTTTAGAACATATCCCTTAGAATGCTCATCGCTCACTTGACGATGTTCTGAAAGCATTCATCCATACAAGTCTGTCCCGGGTTCGAACAGAACCGAAGGCACTACTCCTACTACATCCATTTTGGAATTATCCTCAGGATTAGTAGCGACTAGCCCTTGTACTTCATTGCTCCATCTTCGAATCCAAACCCATCTTTCTCACGAAAACGTTTAAACCGGATCAAAGCGGTTTTTGAGAAATTAATCCCGATCCCGGTCTCTTCGAAATAATCAGCGCATTGGCCAATATTGGAAGTCTGTTATTTAACTATCAACTAACATTCACAAACATCCATCAACCATAAATAATTTCACCGAATTATTTATTATCCTCAAATATCTTAACAAGATATATTTCACCATTCAAACTTTTTTGAAACAGTTTTCAAACCATACTCTTCCGTGAAATAAATTTCCAAATATTTATTTCCGCTAAAAACACCAAGCAAAAAAACTTTGGATTTTTAAAATAATTTAAAACACTTTATTATAAATTATCCTTTAAAACATTTAAATCAAAAACTACTTCAATACTTTATTAAAATATATACTATAGGAATATTTGAAAATGAGGTTACTTTATAAAATATAAAACTAGATTTTCTCCTTTAAAACAAAATACCAAGTCACCTTTGAATAATGATAATAGATTTGAAAAATTCTTACTTCAGAATTTAAACATTTAGAAATAATAAATTTCCTAAAACATGCTTTTTAAAACGACATTAAAGCCTTTAATTTATATTTAAAAATTTACTTTGAAAACGTACTTGGCTATCCAGCGAAATACACTTCTCTTCACATCCTTTATAAATAAATCACTATTTATTTTTAAACAAATTTTCCTATTTCTTTAATAAATTCCCATTGTGAATTTACTCTTCAAATATCCACTGATATATTACTTCAACTTTGTAAAACCAGTTTATAAATTTCAAAGTCCCACTCCTCTTTTAAAAATCCTGGTTTTACACAATTAAATCAATCCCCAAATTGATTTCCAATTTACTTCACATTTAAATAAATTTCCTTACTTACTCCATTTATTCCAAAATCCATTAACTTCGTATTTTTATTCCTGAATTATGATATAAAAGCTTTTAACTGAAAATACCAATTTCATATTTCCCAAATTCCTTCTTTATTATTTCCAATAATTTAAATCTTAAATTTAAAATAAATGATTTATTCTTTTAAATAATGACACTTAAGTTTAAAATTCATTATCTTCCTGTTTATTCAAAACCCCCTTTTCATACACGGAATTTATTTATTAGAATTTTAAAACCACTATTATTCTAATCCAGTTCATTCTTAAATTTATTTTAAATTCTCTATAATTATTTCACTTACAAATTCTCTTCTTTTGTTTTCTGTTCAAAAATCCAATTCTATACATTTTGATAACTCAGTGTACCGAAGAATATTCAAGCAAACCATAACATTCAATATTCCAATTATCAATAATATTCATCGTAGAATATCAAATATTCATAACACAGAATATTAGACGATATAAATAATTTTGAGGAATCCAGTTGGATCCCTCCAACCTGTTCCTCTGCATCCACAGATGTTAGCACAATATAAAATACCAATTCCACTTTGAGGTGGAATATCGCGGTATATGGGATTTTAAATATAATATCATCCGCTATTATGCGGCTATAGGGTCTCATCCGCGATAAAAATGCAGGAAATCAATCACTCCAATATATACTATATACATACTACCATATATAATATAGCACATCAAATTCAGTTCAAACATTCAACCAATTATTTAAGTTTAACCATTTAAATTTAAATTAAAACCCAGATGAGTGAGATTAACTCTCCTTTGATTTTTACAATCCCAATCCAATCTCGACTTGTTTCCCCATGAATTTAGACCTTGTATAAGAAATTTACGATTTATTAACAATTGAAATAATCTAAAATAATTTACCATTTATTAATTCAACTAATAATTTAATTTTAATCAAATTTTTTTCTTGCTATCCATAATTTCTTTACCTACATATATCTAAAATAGAATTGCTTATACATGCTGTAATAATTTTTTTTTCTTTTTGTTTCCTGTTATAAATTTCATCCTATAATAAATTCATTTAATTACCTAATTTATCGATAGATTATCAAAATACCTCACAGAAAAGACGCTGCTGCACCTACCATCAACCACCAGTCATCGACTTCCTCTCCGAAACCTCCTCTCATTTGCCACCGTAACCACAAGCATTGCGTACCCAAAGCCCTAGTCGCCGACCAGCACTACGTCGAACAACTACGTCTACATGGCCTCGTGCGACTCAGCCTCAAAAACGTGCCAATCGATCAAGACTTCCATCTCGCGACTTCGCCAACGACGTCTCCTTATCCTATCGTGTGCGCCCCCCTCCATAGCCAATGATAACCACCCTCTGCCGTTCGACTAAGAACCCACAAATCCAGAAACAACACGCACCTCCCTATTCTTCCGTGCAAGTGCACCCCTCGGAGATTCACTGATCGGCTTTTGAAATCGATTTCGAGAGGGGAAGGCTTGGCTTCGATTTGAGGGAGGAAGAGGAGTAGGGTTTGGTTTCAATTTGAAAAGAGGCGATGATATATATTCCTTCCCGCGAATTAATTTGGGGAATGAGGCAACTGAAAAGAGGAACAAATGCGGCTAGATTTTTGAACGAATGAAACTGGGAACAAAAGAAAAAGTAGAGGAAGAACGGCGTAAAATAAATGGGTAAGGAAGAAGTTGTCGCCATTTCTCCTTCGTTTGATTTCGTTTTTTTCTTTTTTTTCTTCTGATTAACCGAAGGAAGTATACGTGGTTTAGAGAAGTAGTGAATGAAAGGAGAAGGTGGCATGCAGGAGAAGGTTGGCTATAGTGACCTTTGAAAAGAACAGAAAAAGTTTTGATATGAGAGGATTTGATTGGTCAATATTTAAATTCAACTTTGAATTGTCTAGAAAACCACGACTTAAAATTTTGACTTCCTATCGATGCATGCCGCTAGGCATTCATAATGTTAAACCCCTATTCCGAACACAATGGAAAAGGTTTCGAGTCCTAATTCGATCGTATGGAGAAGATAGCTTTTTGGACCCAGTTATTATATTAAATTTTCGATATAAATTTAGCACGTTTGTAACAACCTGCATATTTTCATTTTCATTTTTAAATATTTTATTAAAATATTTTATCGATACTCGGAATTTTGTCCGAAAAGCTACTTTTTGCATACGGTCGAACTAGGACTCGGGACCACTCCCATTGAGTTTAAAATGCCGTTTGCGACCTTTTTGAGTATAAGCTTCGATATGTTTGGAGAAGGTTGATTTTTGGTACTTTTTCACTTAGGGTTTTGGTTTGGGCTGAGCCCACTTATGTATTCAGTTCCAACCCCTCTCCTCCTCATTTACTTCATTTCCAATTCCTAATACTCAAGCTAAAGAATCAATGGTGGGAGAGATTGGAAATTAAAACTCCAAAACCCTAGTTTTCTCTTGCAAATCAACTCTAGCTCCAAACTAATAGAAGAACCCATTGGTAAGCTTCTCTTCTTCTTCTCCAACTCAATCTCTAATCAAAATCCAGAAATTTCCTAAACCTAACTTAGGGAATGTTCTTCTTTTAAAGCTTAGAATCAAGCTTCTTGAGTTGGATTTGAAGAGTGGTTGATTCTCCATTGATTTTAAGCATCTTCTTCAATCGTTTGGGTTCAAAGGTGAGATTTTTAATCTCACATCTAGGTCTATGATTATCTTCGATTGTTAGTTATGAATTCCTAACACATATTCATGTGCATTTGGTTTTGGTTTGGATTGATTTGGTGTATATTCCAATTTTTAGTGTTTCGAGTTCAAATCTTCAAAAATCATAGCCTTGTAGTTTGAACTTGTTTTTGGTGATGCGTCGAAGAGCTTATAGGACCGGGACACTCGATTGGCATAAACCCCTAGTGACCGTGCTCGCCCGATTGCATTTTGAAGAAGGTAGCATCTTCATTTCATAGGCTGGAAAACAGCCTTAGTTCCAGTCAGTCGACTGGACCCTTGAGTCAGTCGACTGGCTGTAGCACATAGGCATTCCGAAGGCAACTAACAGAGGCTCGGGTCCACTGTTTTCCCTGCATTCAGTCGACTGAATTTTTAGGTCAGTCGACTGACTGCAGGAAATTATTTTTCCCTGCTTCTGGTTCAGTCGACTGGACCTTTGAGTCAGTCGACTGACCTGCACCAATTTGCCTAATTATGCCTATTTGTGCATATTTTTGCTTGGTTTCCAAATTCCATCAACTCGTGTTATTTCCCACTTGTTGTTGCTACGATGTTAATGTCTTCTATTTTTGGAATTTTTGGGAATATCCATTTTGATGGATTCGGATCGATTTCTTTGGATCTTTATTCGCGTCTTTGAATGTGAATTTTGGTGGTTGATTGTTCTACAATCATTTTTGTGTTTTGTCACTTTAAAAATATAAAGGTTTCAATACTAGTAGTAAATATCAAAACTCTTTCCTCAAAACGATTTCAACTCTATTTTCAATACCAAATTCGTTTATAAAACCGTTTTCCAATCTATTAGTATATACAAACCTTTACCTCACTCGTATGAGAAATCTAATTAAACGGCTTAGTAAAACAGGTGGTATGAAACGCTTGCGTTTACTTCGTCGGTTGATTCTTGGACTTGTTCGATTGAATCTCTTGTGACAATTTCCTAGTGGAGATCTACAATTTGTTCGTAAATATTTAAGTTAAGCTAGTGGTTATGGGACATGAAGCTAAGCTCATATATTTACTAGCTTACTGTAATTGACACTTCTTGATGATCATGACGATCATTTTTATGATTTAGACTAGCAATGTGCGATGTCTCTTTGTCTGCGAGGGAGACTAAACCCCGTTTTGTGGAGTTTCGACTCAAATTGGTGGGGTAGCAACCCATGGTCTTCGGGCCGTTTGTGGAGCTTCGGCTCAATTTGTGATGGTTAGCAACCATGGAATTAGCATTCCGTTTGTGATACACGTGTTGGTGAGCCTTGTGCTCCCGTTTGTGATAGGCCTCCCCCCTTTGTGATTTCTGGATTTCTTGAGATGATTTCTAGAATTTGTGCTTCACCAATTTTCGTGATTTCCATTGATAAGCTTTATCGATATTTGTGCATTGGTGAATTTGTGCGTCATTGACTTTTGTGATTTTTGGATTTCGTGTATTGAATTCTGGAATTTGTGTGTCATTGACTTTTGTGATTGACATTGATATTATCGTCAATATCTATGGTTTGGTGAGCGAAAAAAGGAGTATGACATTTCTTTGATTCTTGTGTAGATTTGGTGATATTGATTAATCTCTTGTTAATTTTCAATTACTTATATATATATCACAGCTTGGCATTGTGATTATTATGTGTTTAGTCATATCTCTCATTCTATATCGTTTCATCTGATATTTATAGTTAGACTGATCCGTTTATTATTTTCTTATTAAATAATACTCTGGTCAGACCGAGATGTTACAGGTGCTTCAGCTTGACTTCTCTCTTGGGATTGATTTCTCTGACTTTTGGCTAACTACTTAGATTAGTAGTTATTGTGTTGTATACATTTGAGATATAGACTCCATAATGTATACTTATTCTTTTGTGTAGTTCGTGTAACTATTCTTTTGTGATATTGAGGATCTTTTTAGACCACTACTCTGATACACACTTCTAAGTGCAATATTCATATCTATTTCCGCCTTTGTGATATGAATTATCTGTGACTGATTTATGTTATGTTTATTTCTGTATTTGTTTCCAAAGATATTATAGCCATTGTGTAGTAGCTTTGAGTTTGTGTCGGTATGTCGGATTTCCTCTTGATAAAGTATTGCATGTTATACTATCTGACATATCGATGCTCGCACAAAGCAATTACACGGAGGGTCGCTCCTCAACAGCCTTATTCTCCGTGCAAGTTGACAGCATTCACCGTAATGTTCTTGGCTAGCGTGGGTATAGAGGTGGGGCGTCACAGATTGGTATCAGAGCCAAACTTCGGAACAATATGGAATATTATAACAAGGATCATCGTCCTAAGTCCATCTTAGGAGTCGTGCTTTAGGATTTAATTCGAGTCTTCGTACCGTTCTATCCTATTTTCTTTTATGATTCCTTGTTTTATTTATCAAGATTTCTTGATAGTTATTTGGTGAATAACCTTTTTCTTTTTCTTCTTTCTTTCTAAAGGAAGAGAAATGTCTAGACCAGGCCGTCCTAGAGCCGTACCGTCTAGTGTTCCACCCCAAGATGGAGTTTTTATGACTGCTCAACAGCTTCTTGATTTAGTGACAAATGCTCAAGCAGCTGGAGCTAACCCGGAACCTACTCACCCAAAGTCGGGGTTTGCACGCTTGTGCAGCGATTACACTAATTTGGGTGGGGGGGCATTCAAAGGTTCCGAAACTATTTTTGAAGTACAGGCTTGGCTAAGGTCATGCGATCGAATCTTTTCTCGCATGAATCTTGTTGCCCTTCACCGTGTTCAGGTGGCCTCTAGTATGCTCCGAGAAAGAGCATTGGACTGGTACGAACTTCTTATTTCTGAGATTAATGAAGCGGATCTCACCTGGGAGCAATTCCGGGAACGCTTCGAGTTGAAATTTGTACCAGAAGCGGAGAAAGTGACATTGGCTCGACGATTTATAGACCTTGTTCAAGGTGAGTCCTCCGTGACTGATTATGTCGCCTCCTCCGAGTCGCTTTCCAAATATGGGGTTGAATACATCAACACCCCTTTAAAGAAGAACCAGAGGTTTGTCTATGGCTTAAACAAAAGTCTCAAGAAGCCCTTACTTCTAAAATTGGAAGTTTCTTTCGACCAACTCGTTGATATCGCTCTTCGTCTTGAAGAGGAGGATAGGGAGAATGATGTTGAAGTGGTGGGTTCCAAACCAAGCTTCAACAACAACAAGAAAAGGACTAATAAATTCAAAGGTCCTTATCCCAATAAGAAAGGGAAACAAGCAACCTCTGTGGCAAAGACTTCTTCCTTTGGTCATGGGGAATGCTATAATTGTGGTTCGAAGGACTATTACGCAAACAAGTGCCCAAAGTCTCTCTCTTGTCGCTACTGCAAAGGTCCCGGTCATGTTATATCTTCATGCCCCAAGCTTCAGGGCAAGAAGGAGGGAAAGTTGAATGTTGCTCAAGCCCCTGGCAACACATCTCGAAATCAAGGTATTTCTCATTCTATCCTTGATGGAATTATTTTATTTCGTGACCATCCTATTCGAGTTCTTTTCGATACGGGTGCATCCCATTCTTTTATAGCAAAAGAACTTGTTGATACTTTTTCTTTGGTTGTTTTGTGTTTAATGACTTCTTTGAGAATTGCGAATCTGGTTGGTGGATCCGCGACAATCAGTTTATTGCGTAAAGATGTCGAGATTATTTTGTGTGATTTTTCTTTCCAAGCCGATTTGCATGTCATGCGTTATTTAGGCTTTGGAATGATTTTGGAAATGGATTGGCTTAACCGTTATGAAGCTCATATCCTATGTCCTGAGCGGATTATTCATCTTCGACATCCACAATCTGTTAAGCAGATTTCTATTAATCTTAAAGATTCAGATTCCAGCTTGGTTGCATCTTTATGTTCTTTAAATCCTCGTGATGACGACGATGATGATGAGGGTGATATTATTTCTCTTATTCACGTCGTTCGTGAATTTTCCGACATATTCGAGCCCATTTTAGGATTACCACCTAAGCGAGCAATTGAGTTCAGAATTAATCTTATTCCTGGAGCTCAACCTATCACTCGTCCTCCTTATCGTTTGTCCAATAAAGAAAACGAGGAGATGCGCATACAGTTATCCGATTTGGAAACGAAGCAATTTATTCGCTCAAGTTCCTCGACTTGGCGAGCTTCAGCTTTTTTTGTGAAGAAACCCGATGGTACACTTAGGCTTTGCGTTGACTACCGCAAGCTTAATGATCTTACTATCAAAAATAAATATCCTTTACCTCGGATTGATGATCTATTCAATCAACTTAGTGGTGCTAGAGTCTTTTCACAATTAGACTTAGCTACTGGATTTCATCAGCTTCGTATTGCAGAGGATAGCATTCCTTTGACATCGTTCCGAACTCGTTATGGATCTTATGAATGGCTTGTTATGCCATTTGGTTTAACGAATGCTCCGGCTTATTTAGTTGACCTTATGAATAGAGTTTTCGAAGACTTCCTCGATCGATTTGTTCTCATCTTTATTGATGATATTCTTGTGTATTCAAAAACCGAGGAGGAACATGAAAAACATCTTCGGATTGTGTTGGAAACTCTTAGGAGTAATCAATTAAAGGCAAAATTGTCTAAATGCCACTTTTGGCAATCTCGTGTGAAGTTTCTCGGTCATATTATTTCCGAATCCGGAATTTCCGTGGATCCTTCAAAGATTAAAGCGATTCAAGATTGGAAGAGACCGGTGAGTGTGATAGAGATTCGTAGTTTTCTCGGATTGGCGGGCTATTACTGTCGTTTTATCAAAGACTTTTCTAAGATTGCCGTGCCTCTCACTAGCTTGACGAAGAAAGGTGTTAAATACATTTGGTCGGACAAATGTGAAGCTTCTTTTCAGAAATTAAAAGAACTCCTTTCAGATGCTCCTATTCTTGTTATTCCCGAGGGGAATCAAGATTTCGTTGTTTATACCGATGCTAGTCGCGTTGGTTTGGGTGCCGTTCTTATGCAAAGAGAACGTGTTATTGCTTATGCTTCTAGGCAATTGAAGCCTGTTGAGACTAGATATGCCACTCATGATTTAGAGCTCGCGGCTATTGTTTTCGCCCTTCGTATTTGGCGTCATTATCTTTTAGGAGAGAAATTTGTTCTTTATACTGATCATAAGTCCTTGAAGTATTTATTCTCTCAAAAGGAACTTAATTTGCGTCAACAGCGTTGGCTCGAATTTCTTGCACCATATAATCTTGATATTCTTTATACTCCCGGAAAGGGAAATCGCATTGCGGATGCACTTAGTCGAAAGCAACAAGCGGTTGTTTCTATGATGATATCTGAATGGAACGATCTCGAGATTTTATCCACTTGTGAAATTCGAGACCGTGTTACCGATTTGTGTTCATCTCTTGTTTTATGTAGCCTTGAGGCTCATCCTTCTCTTTTAGACTGCATTCTTGAAGCTCAAGGGTTGGATCCTGAATTGGATCTTCTTGGCCAAAATATTAAGGATAAAATTGATATCGAAGGTTTGAAAAACTTTGATATCGATTCTCGTGGCGGCATTCGGAGATTTGGTAGACTTATCATGCAAAATATTAGTGATCTTCGTAAGGATGTTTTAGAAGATTCTCATCATTCTAAATTTACCATTCATCCCGGAAGTAGTAAAATGTACGCGGATATGAAGTGACTTTATTATTGGGAGGGAATGAAACTTGACATCGCTAACTTCGTTAAGCGTTGCATGACTTGCCAACTCATTAAGGCCGAACATCAAAGGCCCGGTGGGTTATTGCAACCTTTAGAAATTCCAATTTGGAAGTGGGACCAAATTTCCATGGATTTTATAGATGGCCTTCCCCGTTCTCGTTCGGGTCATGATAGCTTATGGGTGATTGTTGATAGACTTACTAAATCCGCCCATTTTATTCCCGTTCGGTCTAACCGAACCGTTCCTCTTTTGGCCAAGCTCTTTGTTAAAGAGATTGTTAAATTACATGGAGTTCCTACTTCTATTGTTAGTGATCGTGATCCATTGTTTACTAGTGGATTTTGGAAGAGTCTTCAAAAAGCTTTAGGAACGAAGCTTAATTTTAGCACCGCTTATCACCCCCAGTCCGATGGACAAACCGAGCGTGTGAATCAAACTCTTGAAGATCTTCTTCGTGCATGTGTTCTTGATTTTGGTGGAAGTTGGGAAGATCATGTTTCACTTGTTGAATTTTCCTATAATAATAGCTTCCAATCTAGTATTGGTATGGCACCTTTCGAGGCACTCTATGGAAGGCCATGCTGATCTCCTTCTTGTTGGCTTGAGGCCGGTGAGAAGCTGGTTTTAGGTCCAGATTTTATTCATGATTCCACAGAAAAGATTGACCTTATTCGTCATAGGATGAAAGAAGCCCAGAGTAGAAAAAAATCCTATGCCGATAATCGGAGAAGGAAGTTAGAATTTTCTGTGGGAGATCCTGTGTTCGTTCGTGTGTCACCTATGAAAGGTGTTGTACGTTTCAGTCGATCGGAAAAATTAGCGCCTCGATATATTGGGCCATTTCCTATCACTGAACGTATTGGTTCCATGGCTTATCGCCTATCATTACCGACTCAGTTTTCCGCTATGCATGACGTATTTCATGTTTCTCAATTACGGAAATGTCTTCGAGATTCCGATTCTATTCTTGAGCCCGGTGTTGTGGAAGAGATTGAAGTTTCACCTAATTTAACTTATGAGCAACATCCTATTTGTATCATTGCTTCGGAAGTCAAACGACTTCGAAATAAAGATGTTCCGCTTGTTAAAGTTCAATGGTCTTCAAATCCTAAGGATTGTTCTTGGGAGTCTAGAGAGTTTACCAAGCGAACACATCCGGACTTACTTTCTCGTGCTCTTTGAGGTGAACTTCTTATTTCAAACTTCGTTTGTGTTGAATATGCTTTTATGGTTGTTACTATATATCTTCTTCTTAAATATTGCGAGGACGCAATTTCTTTAAGGAGGGGAGTCTGTAACAACCCGCATATTTGTCGATTTTATATTTAAATATTTTATTAAAATATTTTATCGATACTCGGAATTTTGTTCGAAAAGCTACTTTTTGCATACGGTCGAATTAGGACTCGGGACCACTCCCAATGAGTTTAAAATGCCGTTTGCGACCTTTTTGAGTATAATCTTCGATATGTTTGGAGAAGGTTGATTTTTGGTACTTTTTCACTTAGGGTTTTGGTTTGGGCTGAGCCCACTTATGTATTCAGTCCCAACCCCTCTCCTCATCATTTACTTCATTTCCAATTCCTAATACTCAAGCTAAAGCATCAATGATGGGAGAGATTGGAAATTAAAACTCCAAAACCCTAGTTTTCTCTTGCAAGTCAACTCTAGCTCCAAACTAATAGAAGAACCCATTGGTAAGCTTCTCTTCTTCTTCTCCAACTCAATCTCTAATCAAAATTCAGAAATTTCCTAAACCTAACTTAGGGAATGTTCTTCTTTTAAAGCTTTGAATCAAGCTTCTTGAGTTGGATTTGAAGAGTGGTTGATTCTCCATTGATTTTAAGCATCTTCTTCAATCGTTTGGGTACAAAAGTGAGATTTTTAATCTCACATCTAGGTCTATGATTATCTTCGATTGTTAGGTATGAATTCCTAACACATATTCATGTGCATTTGGTTTTGGTTTGGATTGATTTGGTGTATATTCCAATTTTTAGTGTTTCGAGTTCAAATCTTCAAAAATCATAGCCTTGTAGTTTGAACTTGTTTTTGGTGATGCGTCGAAGAGCTTATAGGATCGAGTAGTCGATTGGCATAAACCCCTAGTGACCGTGCTCGCCCGATTCCACTTCGAGGTGGAATATCGCGGTATATGGGATTTTAAATATAATATCATCCGCTATTATGCGGCTATAGGGTCTCATCCGCGATAAAAATGCAGGAAATCAATCACTCCAATATATATTATATATATACTACCATATATAATATAGCACGTCAAATTCAGTTCAAACATTCAACCAATTATTTAAGTTTAACCATTTAAATTTAAATTAAAACCCAGATGAGTGAGATTAACTCTCCTTTGATTTTTACAATCCCAATCCAATCTCGACTTGTTTCCCTATGAATTTAGACCTTGTATAAGAAATTTATGATTTATTAACAATTGAAATAATCTAAAATAATTTACCATTTATTAATTCAACTAATAATTTAATTTTAATCAAATTTTTTTCTTTCTATCCATAATTTCTTTACCTACATATATCTAAAATAGAATTGCTTATACATGCTGTAATAATTTTTTTCTTTTTGTTTCCTGTTATAAATTTCATCATATAATAAATTCATTTAATTACCTAATTTATCGATAGATTATCAAAATACCTCACAGAAAAGACGCTGCTGCACCTACCATCAACCACCAGTCATCGACTTCCTCTCCGAAACCTCCTCTCGTTCGCCACCGTAACCACAAGCATTGCGTACCCAAAGCCCTAGTCGCCGACTAGCACTACGTCGAACAACTACGTCTACATGGCCTCGTGCGACTCAACCTCGAACAGGTGCCAATCGATCAAGACTTCCATCTCGCGACTTCGCCAATGACGTCTCCTTATCCTATCGCGTGCGCCCCCCTCCATAGCCGATGATAACCACCCTCTGCCATTCGACTAAGAACCCACAAATCCAGAAACAACACGCGCCTCCCTATTCTTCCGTGCAAGTGCACCCCTCGGAGATTCTCTGATCGTCTTTTGAAATCGATTTCGAGAGGTGAAGGCTTGGCTTCGATTTAAGAAAGGAAGAGGAGTAGGGTTTGGTTTCAATTTGAAAAGAGGCGATGATATATATTCCTTACCGCGAATTAATTTGGGGAATGAGGAAACTGAAAAGAGGAACAAATGCGGCTAGATTTTTGAACGAATGAAACTGGGAACAAAAGAAAAAGTAGAGGAAGAACAACGTAAAATAAATGGGTAAGGAAGAAGTTGTCGCCATTTCTCCTTCGTTTGATTTCGTTTTTTTCTTTTTTTTCTTTTTTTCTTCTGATTAACCGAAGGAAGGATACGTGGTTTAGAGAAGTAGTGAAAGAAAGGAGAAGGTGGCGTGCATGAGAAGGTTGGCTATAGTGCCTCTGAAAAGAACAGAAAAAGTTTTGATATGAGAGGATTTGACTGGTCAATATTTAAATTCAAATTCGAATTGTCTAGAAAACCGCGACTTAAAATTTTGACTTCCTATCGACGCATGCCGCTAGGCATTCATAATGTTAAACCCCTATTCCGAACACAATGGAAAAGGTTTCGAGTCCTAATTCGATCATATGGAGAAGATAGCTTTTTGGACTCAGTTATTATATTAAATTTTCGATATAAATTTAGCACGTTTGTAATAACCCGCATATTTTTCGATTTTATATTTAAATATTTTATTAAAATATTTTATCGATACTCGGAATTTTGTCCGAAAAGCTACTTTTTGCATACGGTCGAATTAGGACTCGGGACCATTCCCATTGAGTTTAAAATGCCGTTTGCGACCTTTTTGAGTATAAGCTTCGATATGTTTGGAGAAGGTTATTTTTGGTACTTTTTCACTTAGGGTTTTGGTTTGGGCTGAGCCCACTTATGTATTCAGTCCCAACCCCTCTCCTCCTCATTTACTTCATTTCCAATTCCTAATACTCAAGCTAAAGCATCAATGGTGGGAGAGATTGGAAATTAAAACTCCAAAACCCTAGTTTTCTCTTGCAAATCAACTCTAGCTCCAAACTAATAGAAGAACCCATTGGTAATCTTCTCTTCTTCTTCTCCAACTCAATCTGTAATCAAAATCCAGAAATTTCCTAAACCTAACTTAGGGAATGTTCTTCTTTTAAAGCTTAGAATCAAGCTTCTTGAGTTGGATTAGAAGAGTGGTTGATTCTCCATTGATTTTAAGCATCTTCTTCAATCGTTTGGGTTCAAAGGTGAGATTTTTAATCTCACATCTAGGTCTATGATTATCTTCGATTGTTAGGTATGAATTCCTAACACATATTCATGTGCATTTAGTTTTGGTTTGGATTGATTTGGTGTACATTCCAATTTTTAGTGTTTCGAGTTCAAATCTTCAAAAATCATAGCCTTGTAGTTTGAACTTGTTTTTGGAGATGCGTCGAAGAGCTTATAGGACCGGGTAGTAGATTGGCATAAACCCCTAGTGACCGTGCTCGCCCGATTGCATTTTGAAGAAGATAGCATCTTCATTTCATAGGCTGGAAAACAGCCTTAGTGCCAGTTAGTCGACTTGACCCTTGAGTCAGTCGACTGGCTGTAGCACATAGGCATTCCGAAGGCAACTAACAGAGGCTCGGGTCCTCTGTTTTCCCTGCATTCAGTCGACTGAATTTTTAGGTCAGTCGACTGACTGCAGGAAATTATTTTTCCCTGCTTCTGGTTCAGTCGACTGGACCTTTGAGTCAGTCGACTGACCTGCACCAATTTGCCTAATTATGCCTATTTGTGCATATTTTTGCTTGGTTTTCAAATTCCATCGACTCGTGTTATTTCCCACTTGTTGTTGCTACGACGTTAATGACTTCTATTTTTGGAATTTTTGGGAATATCCATTTTGATGGATTCAGATCGATTTCTTTGGATCTTTATTTGCGTCTTTGAATGTGAATTTTGGTGGTTGATTGTTCTACAATCATTTTTGTGTTTTGTCACTTTAAAAATATAAAGGTTTCAATACTAGTAGTAAATATCAAAACCCTTTCCTCAAAACGATTTCAACTCTATTTTCAATACCAAATTCGTTTATAAAACCGTTTTCCAATCTATTAGTATATACAAACCTTTACCTCACCCGTATGAGAAATCTAATTAAACGGCTTAGTAAAACAGGTGGTATGAAACGATTGCGTTTACTTCGTCGGTTGATTCTTGGACTTGTTCGATTGAATCTCTTGTGACAATTTCCTAGTGGAGATCTACAATTTGTTCGTAAATATTTAAGTTAAGCTAGTGGTTATGGGACATGAAGCTAAGCTCATATATTTACTAGCTTACTGTAATTGACACTTCTTGATGATCATGACGATCATTTTTATGATTTAGACTAGCAATGTGCGATGTCTCTTTGTCTGCGAGGGAGCCTAAACCCCGTTTTGTGGAGTTTCGACTCAAATTGGTGGGGTAGCAACCCATGGTCTTCGGGCCGTTTGTGGAGCTTCGGCTCAATTTGTGGTGGTTAGCAACCATGGAATTACCATTCCGTTTGTGATACACGTGTTGGTGAGCCTTGTGCTCCCGTTTGTGATAGGCCTCCCCCCTTTGTGATTTTTGGATTTCTTGAGATGATTTCTAGAATTTGTGCTTCATCAATTTTCGTGATTTCCATTGATAAGCTTTATCGATATTTGTGCATTGGTGAATTTGTGCGTCATTGACTTTTGTGATTTCTGGATTTCGTGTGTTGAATTCTGGAATTTGTGTGTCATTGACTTTTGTGATTGACATTCATATTATCGTCAATATCTATGGTTTGGTGAACGAAATAAGGAGTATGATATTTCTTTGATTCTTGTGTAGATTTGGTGATATTGATTAATCTCTTGTTGATTTTCAATTACTTACATATATATCACAGCTTGGCATTGTGATTATTATGTATTTAGTCATATCTCTCATTCTATATCGTTTCATCTGATATTTATAGTTAGACTGATCCGTTTATTATTTTCTTATCAAGTAATACTCGGGTCAGACCGAGATGTTACAGGTGCTTCAGCTTGACTTCTCTCTTGGGATTGATTTCTCTGACTTTTGGCTAACTACTTAGATTAGTAGTTATTGTGTTGTATACATTTGAGATATAGACTCCATAATGTATACTTATTCTTTTGTGTAGTTCGTGTAACTATTCTTTTGTTATATTGAGGATCTTTTTAGACCACTACTCTGATACACACTTCTAAGTGTAATATTCATATCTATTTCCGCCTTTGTGATATGAATTATCTGTGACTGATTTATGTTATGTTTATTTCTGTATTTGTTTCCGAAGATATTATAGCCACTGTGTAGTAGCTTTGAGTTTGTGTCGGTATGTTGGATTTCCACTTGATAAAGTATTGCATGTTATACTATCTGACATATCGATGCTCGCACAAAGCAATTACACGGAGGGTCGCTCCTCAACAGCCTTATTCTCCGTGCTAGTTGACAGCATTCACCGTAATGTTCGTGGCTAGCGTGGGTATAGAGGTAGGGGCGTCACAACGTTTATATGTCGTACGCTCACACAGCAACTCCAAACACTACCAAAATTGAAATCCGATAATAATATAATATTACGGATCCAGTGTAACTTGTTTTGTCGAAATCCGAGACTGTGCTTCCGAAGGCTATTTTTAAATATCGATTTAAACGATAAAATTTCAAAACTTAACAAAACACTTCCGAATCAAATTTTAACACTTTTACTATCTTCAGTATTATCAATATAAATTTTACAAGCCTTCAAATTATTTTTAACAAGCTTAAAACTCCATATTCAACATTTTACCCAACCTCGTATGATTTAATTTAATAATCAAATTATCAAATAAATAGTGATATTTGAATTCAAGTTAAAAATTAACCTTTTAAATATTTAAAATCAATTAAATATTCCGATTTCAAACATCCGCAAAATTCTGGATCGTCACACTTTATAATTTATAATGAGGTGAATGTTAAAAATGAAATGCAGCAATGGTAATTAAAACTAATCGTTGACAATTGGAGTGAAACCCAAATAATGAAATGGTGTAAATTGTTGCATTTGGTTATAAAATTGAAAAATAAGTAAATAAGGGAAAGTGTTGTATAAATAAATGAATTAGTATAACTAATGGTAATTGGATGAATTCAGTATTATGTAAGTAATTATGATAATTAGTTGAATAAAATAAACTAAGTGTAAATTAAAGGTTATGATAACAATTATTATAAATTGCCTAATTAATTTGTCAATGAAATTTATTAGGAATCAATTTCATTTAAATGTTAAGTAAATGAAAGGTAAATAATAGTAACCAGGTTTATAGAGTAATAATGGACTTAATATAAAGATTGGAATTGAATCAATCAAATTTATTTGGAATTTATAATTAATTGGAATTCAAATTCTAATAAATGAATTTATTGTAAATGAAGTTAAATACTACATTAACTGGAATTAAGTTGAAACTGGAATTTTTTTTGAGGTGTTAGTATATAAACCAATGTTGATATCACCTCTAATATGGTAAGTTAATTGATTCAATAACAAGATTTAGAAATCAAATGAATGGATTTATTGACATTTCAATTGATAGTTAATGAATTTAATGGAATTGAAACTTAATACTGTAATTGGTAAATTTATTAACTTTAAATTGATATATAAGTTTTTTAAATTATTGTAGTGGCTTTAGAAGTCAAAAATGATAAAAATTAATCTAGTGCAGGTTTGAAATTTGAAAGGTAATTTAATCAATTAATTATTAATTTATTTAATTAACTGGAAAATAGCCATTTTGGCCACTGACTCGGATTTTTATGAAACTAGTTTCATCGGATCCATAACAACGAACAATTGTAGGATTTCAAGTTTCGTAATGATCGGGTTTGTCGTTTGACCGTACGGACTTGAAACGCCTAGAAATTAATTTAATTGAAATCAATTTGAAATAACTTGATTTTAGCATAACTTCTTCATACGATGGAAGTTGGACTTGAAACCTATTCCATTGCGTTTAAAATATTTAAAAACATCTATTCTGATATACGGGAAGACTCATTTCCGTTTTGGAAATGAAACGGGTTTTTTGGGGGTGTTATGTCTTTTCAAACCAATTCAACTTTAACGGTCACCTATGAAAATGATAAAATTGAGCCTCAAAACCAGTTCCATTGTGTTTAGAAGGCCATTTTACGTTTGGATAGCCAGTCAACACGCTTCAATTGGAGTTCGGGCTGTTTTCAGACCTAATATATATACGTCATGCAAAACGAGGAGGATAATATTTAATATTTCTTAAACCTAGTAAATTACTGCATCCGCCACCCCTTCTTCTATGGCCGAAAATTCTCCATCTTCTTTCCTCGCTTTCTTCCAATCCATGCATCAAAGTCGAAATATTCCAAAAGGAAAGTGGTAGATATCGACAAGCTCTTTAATCTGATGGTTGATTTGTGCTATTTCGTCACGGATTTGTCAAAATCTGGCCTTGAATTTGCGACAGTTTTTCTTGATTTGCGCGTGGGTGGTGGCACTAGAGGGGACCGCGCCCTAGCTGATGGTCGAGCTTTGAGAGGCGCACGTGGCGGCCACCTTCGATCGATGTCTAGTTGCTTCGTGTTGCATGCGGCTTCAAGATTTTGGCGCGTGAGATGTGTTCTCGTGCTTTCGATCGTGAGGGAGGAGATGTGTACGTGAGTGTTTTACTTTTTATTTAATTAATGTTTAAATTTAATTGTTCTAACTAGCATAACTTTTGCATACGATCTTGGTTTTGGGCACGGTTTCTTACGTTGGAATCATGTTGAAATTCCCAGCATTTAGACGCTGGTTTGGACGTATTCTAAGACTGTTTGGATTTTGGGTTTAAATTGGATTTAAATTCAATTTAATTCAAAATATGAGTGTTCTAACCCATTCACAACTTCTAAAATTTGTTATGTTTGTTAAATTGATTTATGATGTGATTAGAAATTTATTATGACTGTTTGGCATACTTTGAATCAACATCTCGGTTTATTTGAATTTATTTACATAAAATAGTTATTTAATTTATTATTGAATACAAACTGCCAGTAAATACCTACTATTTATTATCTGTTCCATATTGATGTTATTGATTGAAATGGATGGTGATTATGATAAATGTTTGATGATTGATGTTGGATGAATGGATGTTGTATTTTATATTGTTATAAACTGCAAGTTGTTATGGATTTTTATTTCATTCGGGATTGCGGTTTGAAATGATATATAACCATATTTATTTTTTAAATTATGGATTGAAATGATAAATATCCGTATCACTTGACCATAGGATAGAAAATTATATACAGACACTGTGTTCTATATATAAAAATATTTTGAAGTGGTTTCTATGGTTTTGCATGGAAATATATAGTTTTAGATAAATATTAACTTTAGATTTTATATAAATGTTATCTTATACTTGATTTTAAGCTATGTATCCTTGATTTTAAGCTATTTATAATTTGTTTTAATATAGAATAAGCTTAAGAATAAGTTTGATTTTTATTGAAGATAATATGGTTAAGTATTTAAATTATATTTTAATATAGATTTTATAATGGTTTAAATAAATTAAGGTTGTAACATAAATTTGAGATTTATTTGTAATTGAACTTATTTAAGAATTAAACTCAAATAAGTTTGATCTGAAATTTATTAAATTTGAAATTTTAGAAGGTATGATTTGTATAACTTGATTTTGGTTTAAGGTGAATTAAATGAATATTTCAAGTATAAGTAAATTGATGAAGTATTAAGTTATTTGTAAATTAAGTCTTATTTAAATGATAATGGATTTATTATGTAAAATATTTCAAGACTAAAATAATAGAAAATTGAATTGTGGAATCGTAATTACCAAACTTAGTTTTGAAATTGTTGAATACTTAAAAGTTCGAAATATATTGAATTTGAAATGGTTTGTTCTGTGGATCAAATCTATTTTGAAATCGATAAAATTTGGAATAATTTATTTGGAAAACGAATTGAATTGAGATTTATGATTTGGGATTTGGTTAAATATAAAATGTAGAAATTTGAGTTTTTTTGGAATTGATTGTGAAATTGAAGAAGCTATTTTATTGTATGAAGTATTTTAATATTTAAACCATTTAAGTGGTGGACGTTATGTTTTAAAGTTACGAGGTTCAAAGTATTATGATTTGAAAGTGTTATATTTCAAGTGTTTTGATTTCGAAGTGTTATAACTTTGGAAGTGCTATGATTTTGGAAAAGGGTATATTTCAAATGAAAATGATATCGTATTGATTAGGTTTTGAAAAGGCAATGATATTTGGTTTTAAAGTATAAATTATTTTGAAATGACCGCGGTGTAGTAATAACGTTTGGTTGTTAAAGAGACCGGGATCAGAAGTTGTCATACTCTCTGCCAACTTCGAAAACTACTTTAACAACCGTGTATGCGGTGGAGATTCCAGTATGAAGTAGGATAGTGGCGGCGTTCCTTTGAGGTACATATGTGGACCCGACTCCCATGAATTGGCACAAGCCGGTTAAAACAGGAGAGATTAACAGGTTAAGGAGGTAGCACCTCTTATTGGACACACTTCTTCGATACCATTCTATTACTTTGTGATTGATTGGGGCCACTTTGATTTTAGGGGTATGGTTCGAGGTGGGCGGTAGTAGCTGCTATGCGTTACCACCAGTCCGGAAGCGTAATTGGTATATCTACCTGGCATCGCCTAGTTGTGCCGTGTCACCTACCCTAGCACGCCTTGTATGAGTTTGATTTTTGTCGTACCTATGGAGTATCCTTTGGCAGCCTCCTGATCAGGAGGTATTAAGGTACTGTATAGACTATTGGCACTATTTATGTGTTAAGGTGGAAATGTAAAGCCTTAGCTCTATTTTAAAGTAAGTTTATTTTACTACTAGACATTATTATAATAGCGTATATTACTACGTATTAAACAATTTAACGGATCCTTAGAAGATGTAAATCCCGAATATCTCTTAAGTTACCGTACTCACGTTAGACACTAGATATGAGATGTCAAACCCCGTGAACATCGCTGACGCCGTTCCACTCATATTTTACCGTTGATTTAACTTACATAAGATCTTTTAGTTCCGACTCGAGTGTTTTTCTCTTTCAATTCGTTCGGGTCAGCCTGAGCATTTCAGGATTTGAAGACCGTATTGCTGGAGGACGAAGATGAAGATTGTATTATTATTAATTATATTTCATTGCATCATGTATTCCGCTGCATTATTTATTATTCTCTAGCATGTGTAACTCCGATCTATGTTGTATAAGTATAATAAAATGTTTTGTAAAAAAGTTTCATGAACTGTTATTTGAATATTATATTTTGTCATTCCACTTTGAGATTTTGTTTTGTTTTATTTCTTTCTCTGTTTTTCTTATTCACTCCAATAACAATCCGCTCTTTTATATGGTTTGAGTATGACGTGTGTGGTTTGTCGTCGATTTAAAGTGTACAAAAAGCGGGATGTTACACATAACGTGCTTCCTCCACCCAACCCTTGCGGTAGACCCGCCTACCACCCAAAAGCACCGCCTTCAGATCCTACCAATGGTCGAAGTTTCTCCACTGCCTCACTCTACCGTTCTTTCACCGAACTGCATCCTCATTCAACACCGGCCTTAGCCTCATCCACCACAACAGCATCTACATACTCACCCTCACTTGTAGCCGCTATGTGGCCTTCCACTTCTCTACCTCATCGAAGCCACCCACTACCGAGATTTCCACCACACCATCCTCCACGCAGACATCTCTACCTCACGCTTTTTGCACGCGAGCCTGGCCGAACCCTTTTCCCTCTCTTTTTTCTAAATAAAGGTGTGTATATATATTTGGTAGTAATAGGTTATATATATATAGGTTTTTTCAAAATTTCACACATGTCTTTGATTTTGAAAGTAGATATAGTTTCAGCTTATACATTAGTTTTTATATATATTTAACCTGTTACATATATAAGGTTAATAAGTACACACACACACATATATATATATACTTGATTCTTAAACAACTGTAGTTTATATTTGTTTATTTATGTTTTATGTATAGAGATATAATAGCTTTGATTGTAAATGAACATATATGGATAACATTATAAGAAGTATATGTCTATAGTATGTTTTATGTATAGAGATATAATAGTTTTGATTGCAAATGAACATATATAGATAACATTATAAGAAGTATATGTCTATAGTAGATATTTAGGATTGCAGAGTATATATTATAGAAGGAAGATGTAAAGAAGTATTATATATATATTACATCAGTACATGTTCATAGAGATATAGCATGCATTATATAAGTATTTTAATTGTTACATTATATATATATATATATATTATGTACAGTATTGTATATTTAGGCTGTTGGATTTTTAATATGTAAACAACATTGGCTTTGAAACAGTTTTTTAAGTGTTGTTATTTATAAGAGTATATTTTAACAGATTCAGAGTGTTATAGTGTACGGTGTGTATATACATATATACATATACATGTATACATATACATATACATATACATATACATATACATATACATATACATATACATATACATATACATATACATATACATATACATATACATATACATATACATATACATATACATATGTATTATTTGTTGGGTTAACATATTGTTTATAATAGTTTATTTGTAATCTGCGGCTTATATATAGGTATTGTATATTACTCTATTTTATGCCTTATTCCATATTACATGTATAATATAATATCTTAATATCAGTGAATGTATATACATATAATTATTATTTGGAGTTATCTTATATATTAGTTATACATATATACTTTTGATTTCAATGTGTATATGTGAATATAATATGCTTCTAGTTATATAAATTTTGACTTTTATGATATATACATTGTTTTAAATATGTAAGTCGTATATGTAAAAGTCATATTAATGCATATATATTCAGTTTATATAAGGAGTCTGGCAGTTTTATAATAAGCATATATATATATATATATATCAATTATATAAAATCATTAAGTTTTTATGTATTGATTCAAATTTTATTTTATATATATGTTGGACTTTAATGTATGAAATTTAATTTAAAAACAACGATTTTTGAAAACCATATGTGTGTGTGTGTATATATATTAATATATATTTGAATTTAGAGTATGATTTTATATGCAGAGACATATAGTTATATATAAGATCACTCATACCAATTATCTTCATCGATTCGATTCTGATCTGATTTTGTCAATTCTCATTTATCAACTTCGTTCGTCGATCGAGTTCAATCTTGCCTTGTTTTGCGATTCATGCTTGGATTCGTAACTCATTTCATTGTCAGATCTCTCTAGCCTCGAAAGGTGAGTAATCACTCATGATTAACGTTCTTATATTTATTAAATTTAATTTCAATTGAAACGACAATTGAAATATACTGCTGTTAGTTATTTACATTGCTATATATATGCTATTATCCGTAGCTGTTCACCTGCAGGATATGACACCATATCATGTTGTTTGTATTATATTGTTGTTAG
The DNA here is from genome assembly GCA_030765085.1 of Allium cepa. Taxonomy (NCBI): domain Eukaryota; kingdom Viridiplantae; phylum Streptophyta; class Magnoliopsida; order Asparagales; family Amaryllidaceae; genus Allium; species Allium cepa. The sequence continues at coordinate 149,040,872 of CM060945.1, forward strand.
TGATATATGCCTGTTATTATTATTATAAAATCTGTTTATCACTCTGCAAGTTTCCTGTTAGTATAGAATTCCCTATAGGTTGAAATGATACATATCCGTACGATCTGTAGAATAGAAGAAAATCGTTATGGGTTGAAATGATAAACCCAAGCGATTTTCATTTGAATTGAATTTGGGATTGCGGGTTAAAATGATATATATCTGTATATATCTAAACTATGGATTGAAATGATAAATACCCGTATCACTTGACCATAGGATAGAAAATTTTATATACAAAGACCGTTGGTCTGTGTATAAATATTTTGAAAATGATCTCTATGGTTTTGAAAGGAAATATATATGGTTTTATCTAATATTGAAAATATTTTATATATAAATAGGTTTTAATATAAAGTAGATTTAATAATAAGCTTTAATTTAATAAAGCTTGATTTAATTTATATATAACGTGCATACGTATTTATTTTAAATTTCATTTTAAAAATAGATATTATAAGTTAAGGTTGGGATGATAAATTTTATTTAATTAAATCAATTTGAAATTTATTGATATTGAAATTTTAAGATATGATTTTATAACTTGATTTTGATTAGGTAATTTAATGAATATTTCACGTTTAAATAAATTGAAGGAAATTTTTTGTAAAATGTAATCTAAGGTTATTTAAATAATATTGGATTTATTAAGTGCATATTTCAAGATTAAATAATAATGAAGTTAAATCAAGATCTATATGAAACCGTTAAGTTTAGTATTGGAAATGTTGAATATTTAAATTTAAATGGTTTATTTTATGGTTCAAATCTGTATTTGAAATCGATATAATTTGAATTTGTTTATTTAGAAACTGAATTGAACTGAAATTGATGAATTGAGATTTGAAACTGAATTTGAAGTTAGAATTTGAGTAGATTTGAATCGATTTTTAATATAAACTATTTTAATATACTAATTATTCAAATATGAACTATTTTATTTTATATACTATTATTAATATTTAAACTATTTAAGTGGTGGAAGTTATGATTTCAAAGTTATGGTTCTCCAATGAATTTTGATTTCAAATGGTTTTGGTTTTCGAACGTGTGGTAACTTTGAAAGTGCTATAATTTGGAAATAGTAGAAAAGGAAATGATATTTTGGTTTTGAAGTATAAATTATTTAGAAATGACCATGATGTTATAATGACGTTTGGTTCCACGGATTCTTAGAGGATGGTTATCCCAAACATCCTTTGCTGTATTTTAGATGGTATTTCATTGAGATGGATTTATTGTTATAAGAATATTAATCCTGACTCGAGTGTTTGTGTTTTGCTTTACGCTCGGATCAGATTGAGCAACATAGCATTTGAGACTCACTTTGGAGCTTGGAGCTTCGCTTAGAGATCCAACTATCAATTCAGCTTTCAGCTTTTCCAGTTGAGTTGTTTAGAGATGTCATCTGTTTGTATTCGAGACTTCATCATATTTGCGATATTCTGTTGTATTTTATTTCAAACTCTGTTGTTTATATAGTAGCTTCATGAACTACTATTTATCTATTCCGCTGCATTATTATTATATTACTCTGTGACTGTGATTCTGTGATTGATTTATTTACTGTATATGCTGAGTTTTTCCAAATATAAATTAACAATATGATATTTTGAGTAATTCAAGTCCGATATGTACGGATGCGAATGGTTGAAAATACCAGGTCGTTATAGTTGGTATAAGAGCTCTGGTTTTGGGAAAAACTCAGCATATGTAGTAGATTTAATTACAAAATGTTCATGCTTGAATCTCTTCCTCTTTGATTCGGTTTCCTATGAATTGTGGAACGCTCTCACTTGTTTTGAAATCCATTCTTGTCTCCTCTATTTATATTCTTTTGATCCTAAAGCATCCTATAACTTCACTTCTAATGATCTCTTTAAAAATCGACGACCCCGCCAATCTTTGAATGATTTGTAAAGGGGTGAAACTCCTTTACAATTGGCATTGATTCACTGGAGATTTCTATAACCTCGGTTTAGATGGTGCTATCTATTGCTATGCTAAATTTTATCTCTAGCGATCAAATGTCGATTTGCCTTAGAATTCCGCATCGATCATATTCCTGAAGTCACGGTTGACCCTGTTAGGGTCGCCCGCGATTTATATAAGTATATCCATCTTCTATTTTGAAATTTTATTATCTCGTCTTTGTTCGAGCCTATCTTCGAATCAGAATTCTATTTGATTAAAGTCCTTCTAATTTGAATCTCTATCTTTGTTCTGAAATCCGTTCTTGAATCATCCTTTGAAAACCTTGTTTGTTTTTTTTGAAACTGTTTTATGTATCGAAATTATTAGTTTGATTATATTCAATATATAAAAGTGAAAATGTTTTTAATAAGGATTATACACCTTTTAGAAACGAGAATTAAATTTTCAAAAGGATTTGAAATTTTGAAAATTTTATAAGAAAATGATTCATATAAAAAATGATTTATAACTAAAGGGTTTTAAATTGGAAACTTGAGAAATTGAACTTCAGTATTTTGAAATTGGTTTTAAGATTTGAAATACATAATAATGCGATTTGAAAATATTTTTCGAATAAGAAATGTTTTAAATGACTTCAAATGAGTTCTGTAACGACCCACTATTTTGGACCATTCAAATCGACAATAATCCACACATGTTAGACTTAATAATTCAAAATAACAGATTGTAAATAAAATTGGAGCAAATAAAATCATTCACAGACAGACACATAAATATCAGAATAACTCGCAGCGGAATATAAAATACCATAGTAGTTCGTGAAGCAACTATAACAAAGTCTTAAAACAAATACATAATATCAGTCTTAAAACATAATAGAAATCCCAAATACATAGGAGTCCACTAATACAAGCTGAAATAGAACAACTGAAATAGATAAATAACTAGATGGTAGATTCTCCAGCTAGCTCCTGAAAGAGAAATCCAAAGCTGTGAATACTCAGGTTGACCCGAGCATAAAGCAAAGCACAAAACACTCGATTCAGGACATACATACTTATATAATGTAAACCAACTCAAGTTAACTGTAATAAAGTACAACTAACTTAAAGGATTCTTAGGACCGCCCATCCTATAAGGATCCGTTAAACTATTTACTATGTAGTAATACTGCGCTATTATAATAATGTCTATAGTCAAATAAACTTACATTAAAATAGCAACGAAGGGTTACCCATATAGCCCCCAACACGTAATAGTCTTAGTAGTCCATCCAGTATCAGCATATCTTCAGGTTGGGAGACTACCCTAAATACTCCATGGGCTATGGGAGAAAAACAAACTCGTAGTAAAGCTCGCTATGGTAGGTGACACAGTACACAAGGCAATGCCAGGGTAGATATACCAATTACGCACATGGGCTGGTGGTAACGTAGCAGCCACTACGCCCTCCTCACTTGGCCCGAGATCGCTCATATTTTAGCCACCTTACGCCAACTCATGGGAGTCGGGTCCACATAATATACTTCAACAACGTCGCCACCGTCCTACTTCATTCTGTAATCTCCACCGCGTATACAATTGTTAAAGTGGTTTTCGGTATCGACAGAGAGTATGTCCATATCCGATCCTGGTCTTTTTAACAACCAATCGTTATTATAACCCGTGGTTGTAATTTTAAAAATGGTTGTTATACTTCGAAAATCAAATATCATTTCAACACTCAAATATCATTATAACATATCTTTTCAAAACCCATTCGTTTTTATTTAATTTAAATACCATTCCAAATCACATTTCAAAAGGGTTTATATTTCAAATCAAAATACTCCATTTAAACCATTTAAAAGTGAATTCATTATATTTAAAAATCAAATATTCAATTTCCAAAATTTTAGCTTTTTCTAAGTTCGTTTCTTCACTTAAATACATTAAAACAGTGAAATTTCAGCTTTCGCAGCACTTAGAAAATGCTATGTTAAGTTATGTTTGAAAACAATTCATTTCAGCAAAGGCAGCATTTCAAAACTGCTATAATATATCAGTTTTAGTTGAAAAAATAGGTCCATTCAGCAAAGACAACATTTATAGAAATGCTGTAATAGTTTAGGTCTCAATTAAAAAGCTTTAGTTCAATTCTACAACTACAGCATTTACAGAAATGCTGTAATAGTTTAGAATTTAGTTCATTTCAGAAACACTAGCATTTCTGAGGTGTTACTAAAAGTATTTCCAAATTTTTCAATAGAATTTCAGCAATAATTAAACTTCAATTTAAACCATTTTAACTTACTAAATTTTATATTTTTCACTTAAAAAATTGGTCATTTAAATACTCTTTAACTTAGGATTTTTATAAAGTAAATTTCACAAATAAATATCAAAATTTAATAATTCACTATAAAAATCAATGCACAAATTTATAACATTTTCATTTACTTTATTCTTTAAATTTAGTTTACCATTTTTATAAATCAAATTAAATTTCCTTTTTGTTTTCATAACTTAACTTTTATTTTTAAAACACATTTTCTAAGTTAAGTTATAATTCAAATTTCACTTTTTAAACATTCATTTATTTAACCATTTTAATTTATAGAAAAATCAATAACACTTTACAAAATCATTTTAAATTCAAATTTAAATCAAATTGTCATATTTTCTTAATTAATTTAAATTCCATTTATCAACAAAATCATAAATTCCAAAAATTAACTTATACTTTAAATTCTACTTTACCATTTATTTATTTCATATATTTAACTTGTAGAAAATCACTAACACTTTATAAAAATCGTTTTTAATTAAATTTAAATCAAAATATCATAATATTTACATTTTAAAAATACTTTAGAAATTCTAGAAAAATATATATTAACCACGGGTCTGTATATAATTTTCTATTATAAGTCAAGTGATATGGATATTATATCATTTCAATCTGTAATTTACAAAGAAAACACGGGTTCTATCATATCAAACCCACAGTTCCAAGTAAATAAGATGAATAAAAATCGCTCAGGCTTAACATTTCAACCCATAACGATTTTTTTCCTATTCTAAAGTCCGTTTGGGTATGTATCATTTCAACCCATAGTGATTCTATTCTACAGGGAACTTGGAGTGTGATAAACAGATATAAATAACAATATAACAACATATGGCAGTAACAGATGATATGACAAGTTTATAAACAGGATTAACATCATATGAATCATATCACAGGCAGGTATAACATGATATAGCAATTTACATATTCACTTGGTGTCACTTTACAGTTTATATAAGTAAAGATGTCAAGTGTGATTACTCACTTGTTTCAAGCTGGAGATAGCAAGACAAAGCACGCAAACAAATTCCAGAAAGCACGATATCACGACTTAAGACTCGAGTGAGAAGAGAACCAAGCTAGAGATCTTGTAAGCAACTAATGAAACAAGACAAATATAATTTCAACATAGAATACATATTGAAATAATTAAAAATAAAAGCAACAAAACACAACATGGTTTGACCATTGACTCAACCATCATACACTCGGCCTAGGGGCTGTAATGTGCTCGGCCACCATGGTGTATTGGGTCGGGTATAGGTTCATAAAGGCATGGCTAGTAAGGTGTGAAGTGGTGGAAGTTACAAGATAGGGAATACAAAGGGTTAAGGCAAATAAGTTGATATTGGAGCAACAACAAGGCTCGGCCTGAGGTGATGTGGGCTCGGCAATGCAAGGTGGTGGTTAGGTGATGTCTGGAGTTGCGGCCAGAGGTGGTGGAGGGGCAGGTGGCGACGGCTAAGGGGGGTGGCCAAGGTGGAAAATGATGGGGTGGTGACAACAAAGCTCGGCTATGGCATTTGTTCAAGGGGTTTGTGGAGTTTTTATGGTGAAATCATCATAGGCAAGTCACGGCCTTGACTGGATAGAGGAGACGAGGGTGATGTGGCTGTGGGTGGTGGTGGTTCTGGTCGGTGGAGGTGATGGAGGGGCTATGGCCGAGCAAATACAAGAAGCATCCAAGGCAAAATCAAATAAAAAGAAGGGGAAAAAGTATAAAAAAATCTAAGAAGCCATTACCTTTTTTCTTTCAGATCTGAAATGGCCGATTTTTTTTGATGAAATGAGAAGTTTCTCATGTAAATTAAAACCCACGGCTATTTGCCTAGTAAAAGTTGGTCAAGAAATATGAAGGGGCAAGCATTGAAAAGACATAAGAAATGAAGAGTTTTTGCCTTTTCAATTTACCATCTTCCTATTTCCTTTATTCAAATAAAACAAAAAAAATCATATTAATAAAAATAAAATTGGTAACAAAATAAAGTGAAAATGAAATAAATAAATAATTTTTAAGAAAAATAGAAAAATATAAGAAAATAGTTTATTATATGTAAACTAGTATTGAAAATTGTAAACAAAAATATTTTTGGAAACATAACTGCAACACTTTAAAAAATTTTAAAAATAAAATCTTAAAAAAATAAATTTTAAAATATTTTTATAATGAATAAAATTCAAATTTAAAAATATTTCAAAAATCTAGGGTTGTTACAAGTTCCAATGATCTCGAAGAAATTTTAAAGTTTTCAAGAAAATAGAAGTCCAGAACTCACTTGTGTCGCTGGAGAATAATTTCGGTGATGAGTGCATGCATCATCGACATTGATTTTCGAGTTTTAAAGTGGGGGAGAGGCCACTTTATTAGCTTTGCTATGCGATTAATTTTGTGAAAACAATTTTGATTTCAAACTTCGAAGTATGATTTGATATTCGAAAGATATATGTATATATATTGAAACAGGTTGATGTGAGCCCGGTGTTCAGTCCTCGAGTTTCGGATTTAACCCTATCTATTGAAATTGATTTACTGATTGGTTACTGATTTCCAACTCTTGGAGTGGAAATTTGGTTTCTCCGACTATTTTGAATGTTCGAACACTTCTAAATCGAGGTTTAATTTTCAAAGCTAAGAAATTTTGAAAAGTACAAATTATTTGATAAAGTATGTAAGTTTAGTTTTTCATTTTAAGTATGAAGTAATATGATTGAAATAAATTTGAAACTGTTTTGTTAAGTAAATGAATAAGACTATTTTGAATTATACTAATATGGAATTTTGTTTTGAAATGTTTTGAATAAAATAGTATTAAATGTTTTAACTTAGTAACATCTTTCATAAAACTATATATATACATACAGAATAATAATTTTCAAAAGGTAAATTGGATCTTTCAAATATAATAAATAGTTTAAAAGTTTTAAAGGTATGGTTATAAACTTGGTAATCAATTTTGGGTATAATTGATTTTGAGAAAATATTTGGTTTCAAAAATAGATTGGAATTTAAAACCTAGTATTTATATAATGATTTTGGAAATGAATTTGTTTGACTTAAATTATGTTGATTCGGAAACTAGGATTATTTTCTAAATCTTTTATTTTGGAAACTTTGAAACTGATGATATTAAATTAGAAGAAATAATTTGGCGAAACAGTATATGATTTTGAAACTGAACCGATATTGAAACGAATTGAAATTGAGAACCTTACTTTACTAAATATGTGATTTGGGAGTTATCGAACTTATAAAAAAATTAATCTATATAAGTATGAAATTAATTTGAAAACTATTGAATTAGAAAGGTACTCAATTTGAAAATAAATTTTTGTATAATCGAAGTCTATATAAGTGTGATTTGATATACGATTGATTTTGTAAAGTATTCAATTTGAAAATGAAATCTTATATATAATTGACTTTATATAAGTATGATATTTGAAATTGATTTGAAGCGGTACGATATGATACATATTTTCGAAGTAAAGATATGGAAAGCGCCTTCTACTTGATATCCTCTTTGTGGCCACATTTTGGATTCGTTCTATCGATATTATTCTCTCTGATTTGGGTTTTTCGGATATGATACTCGAGTGTCCTTCGAACTCCACAGCGTTACCCATTGTCTTATGAACTCGACTGCATAGCGTAATTCATAAGGTGGTGATTGTTTAAAAGGTACGGATGTTTCCTGAGGGATCCAGACGTAATCGCTGTGTATCTGCGATTTATGGTCGTTTTAGTAGCGTAATCCGCAAGGCAGAGATTGCTTAAAGGGTACGGATGTTTCCTGAGGGATCCAGGCGTAACCATTGTATATTTGCAGTTTATAAATTTTTATTATCGTAGCATAATCTTCAAGGAAGAGATTGCTTAAAGGGTAAGGATGTTTCCTGGGGGATTCAAGTGTAACCATTATGTATCCGCGGTCTATAAGTTTTTGCTATCGTAGCGTAATCCGCAAGGCAGAGATTGCTTGGGTACAGATGTTTCCTAGGGGATCCAAGCGTAACCATTGTGTATCCGCGGTCCATAGTTTTATTTATCATGTCGAAATTCGCAAGGAGTGATTGCTTAAAAGGTACAAATGTTTCATAGGGGACCCAGCATAACCATTGTGTATCTGCGATCCATAATTCAATTCGGTTATTTTGTTTGGATTGTACTTTCCATATCAATTTTGAAGGTTTTTCGAGTATTTTCACTGGGTGTTGAAACGGGTCTACTAAGTACTTGAGAATCCTAGCTTTGCATCTGATCAACGCATGGCCAGAGTCTGCAAGAACGAGGATAAACCCATTAAGACATCGAGTTATAAAAGTATTTTGATAAGTACTATATAAAAGATATTTTGATCATTTTTTTCTTTTTTTTTAAATAATTTAAAATATTTGATATACTGTTTATTTATATACTACATTGTTTAGTTGTAAATTATTAATGTTTTATGTAAGTGATTGATCATTATATAAATAGGTGAATGGAAATCAGTTTAAAACTAAATGTATATGATTTGAATTGACAGTTTGAACTAACAAATTTGAAACGAATGACTATATACGAATTTAATAAAATGCATTTAACCAAATTATTAAATATTAATTAAAATTGAAATCTACATGGTTTTAAATTAATTGTTTATTTTGTTTTTTCAATCCATTTTCTTTTGGTTGTTTCTATTCTCCTACCTCGTTCCTTTTCGAGGATGAAAAGTTTTGAGTGGGGAAGAGTGTAACGACCCATAAATTTTACTTGGTTTTAATAACGTAATTAACTGAATTTTGTTAAATTTTAAATTATAATATTTTGAAATAAAAATTTAATATTTGGTATACGTTTATTTTAACATAGCAACTGGTAAATTTTCATATGATAATATGAAATTTATTTTATTGTGTAATTTTATTTCAATTTAAATCAGTTAATGTTTGATGATAATAAAATGCTTTCCGAACCTGAATTTCTTCAAATATTTTGTTTCTTCAAATTTTAACCACTATTGCTCCGTTTATCTTAATTCTGACAAATTAGCAGCATTTTCGGTATCGATTATTGACTTGGGATATGATGGTCGTACCACGAATATCTTTACTGTTTTAATCGTCTCGTCATGCTGATCTCTTGTAACGACCCGAAAATTTTATTAGTTTTATTTATTTATTTAATTGAAATTTAGTGAAATTTTAAATAATAAAATTTGAAAATAAAATTTAATATTTGGAATGCGAATTTAAAAACATAGCAAATGGTAAATTTTTAATTTATAATATGGAAATTTATTTTCTTATCTAATTCTATTCCAATTTAAATCATTTAATATTGATGATAATGAAATTTTTTTCCAAAACTGAATAATTTTCTATAGAAAATTTGTAAATCATCTTTTGAGTGAGATGTCATATTTCTTTTGTCCAAATTTGAACTGTTATTGCTCCGTCGATCTTATTTTCGGTGAAATAACAGCATTTTTGGTATCGATTATCGACTTTTGATAGAATGATCGTACCACTGATATTTATCTATCATTTTGATCGTCTCGTCGTGCTGATCTTCGTGATATATTCATTTCTGTGATTTGGAATTCAGTTCGCTGCGGGATTGATGCTACAACTTGCAGGATCGGTATAGTTTTGAACCTTTTGAATTCTTTGTCCATTCGTTATCCATCGTGCTAAACCCAAGAGCCACTACCTAGAAAATTTAACCCTTGATTCTTGATATGCCTTATATAATTAATATATTTTCTATTTAACTTTTATCAATGGTTCAAAATCTCTTGTTGTAATTTGCTGATTAATATAGAATATTTATAACTTTTCAACGGTTGCTTATATTTTGAGTAGCCTATTTCATTTGCACATCAGTATACAATCTTTTGTTCCTTCCCCTCTTTACCTCAAAAATAAAATGGTGAGAAGATAATTGGTCGCGTGCTGCCTCGTTGCATTAAATCATCACCAAGCTCTCTCCATTTCCTCGCATCCTTCCCAAGCTTTTGGCCTCTCACCCCAGCCCTCTTCCCATCCACTTAGCCTTCCTCCTTGAACCCGAAGTGTCCTCCATCACCACTGTTATTGCCTGCAAGCAAGCCTACTCACCTCGTCGAACAGCAACTGCACCTCCCTTGAACCCATCTCACACGCGTCTTGACAATCGTGCCTCCCTTCCTCTTCACCTACCTTGACCGTACATCTCGGCTCTTCCGCCATGCTTCTTTTGCCAAGCAACAGGTCACGTTTCTTAAACCTGTTATATAATTCATATGTGCATATGATAAGCCTAAATATAATTGTGAGTATATATTTAGCATCTGCATGTGTAAATATATTAATCTTTGTTATTGATTCTATAAATATATATATAGTATTGGCTGTACAAGTTATATATTTTAGACGATATATATGTATGAAATGTTGAAGAATTTATTCTATGTATTTATATTGAAGTGTTAAAATTGTTTTACTGTGAATGTTTAATATATTTACGTAGTAGTTCAATTCCTATTTTTACGTTAAAGTATTACATTATACTGTTTAAAGTATGTAAGTTATATTTTAGCTATATATATGTCTACAGTTACAAAGTATAAAGGTTGTACATATTTCAGTATATATGTTTAAGGGAATAATACTATATATTATACGTTGTGTACTATATGTTGAATATATCTATGTTTGTACATTGATGAATACGCAGTCCCTTGCATGCATATGATAGTATATATATTATGTTTCGAATAAATTTACATACGTTTGTACAAGCTTATATAACTCCCCTCCGTTCCAAAGTCCATCCTTGTCTCTCCCTATTCGTATTCTTCTTGATTCTGGAGTATCCCATAACTCCACTTCGAACGATCTCTATAATAAATCGGCGGTCTCTGTAACGATCCCGATTTTTAGTTAAATTTAATTTGATAATTTAGTTAAAATTTTCAAATTAAATTGTGAATTAATTTGGTATTTTTCCAAATTAAAATAAACATTTGATTGTTATTTAAATAAATGTATATAAATATGACTTTTTATACAATTCTAATTGGAAATTCAGAAATAAATATTTTCAATAATATATTGAGCTTGAATTTATTTCTGAATTTGTTTGATAAATAATTTGAATATTTGGAAATAAAAATAAAATATATTGTAAAACAGAATCGGGATTTGAAAATTCTATAAACTTATACTAAAAGGAATTTGTTTTCTAATTATAAGAATTAACAGAAAGTTTTAAATTTTACATTTCTTTTGGAAATTAATAAGAAAGCATATATGTTTAAAATTGGTTTGTAATTTATAGAGTGAGATATAATTAAAGATTTAAAAATTTAAATAAGATTTGATAATAAGATTTAAAATACATTTTCTTTTAAAATAAATAAATATAGTTGTGTATTTATAAATTTAAAGATATAAACATATGTAAATAAAATAAAGAGAAGGTTCAAACACAAATTGTTTTCATATTAACAAATTAATAAAACATAAAAATATGTAATTTTGACAATTGTAAATTATATAATCCATGTATTGACAAATGTTTAATGAGTAAAATATAGATTTAACAAGTGCAAATTTTTTCATAATATACATGAACAAGTGTCAAAATTATCTCATTTGTAAAAATAATTAATAAAAAAAGAAAACAAGATTTATATAAACTACTCTAACCCCCTCTTCTCATTTCTTTGGTAATATTCAAAACCGAAAACAAACTACAATCTGAAACAAATCAGGAAACAAATTACCAAAAGCTTGAAAGATCAAAGTAGTTCAGCAAAATAAGTTTCTTAGTTTTCAATTCAAACCAGAAATTAAAAGATGATCGAACTAAAGACTCAAGATTCAACATTAACAAGCAGTCCAGAGTTCAACTTCAACCTGGTAATAAAAAGAATCAAAACTTCAGTTTGCAAAACCTGCTTTCAAAGATCTGAAGCAATGCAAGTTCAAATTCAGAAGCAAGCAAGTCAAAGTCAAAAGCAATTATGTTCAGATTCAAAGAGTAAAAATCAAACAACTAAACAAAGATAATCTCCAAATCTTAAAACCCGGAATGATCAACTCAAGTAATTCAAGCAAAACCATAATTAAAAATTAAAATATGAAGCAATTAAAACCATAACTAACTTTAGTATTTTCAACCTGAGGAAATGATGATCAAAACACTTCCAATTTCATTCCAGTCCTCTACTTCATGGTTCCAGGTGAGCAAACTGACCTGTTCTAGTTTGAATTTGAGTATATTTTTAGGATTGTGATGTGGTTGCTATGAAAAATGATGATTTATGTTGTGAATTGTGTTGTGCATGCCTGTGAATGTATATATGTACATACTCTATGTGACAAACCCAAAATCCATCAGAGAAAACATTCATATCTTCATTTTTAAAACATTTTAGAGTATGATTCCTGAAAGGAAGTTGTTTGTAACGACCCATAAAATTTTAGCAATTTTTAATTGGTATTTAACGTATTGAATTGGATTTTGAGAAATTATTAATAATAGAATTTTGAAAAAAAAGAAAATATGTTATGTATATTAATGATTTGTAGTGCGAGCTGTGTACATATATTTTAAAGTTTGGTTGTGGTTATACCTATAAGATCTAGTACAAAACATTATAAACTATTATTTATACTATAATATAAGTTAAGTTTGATGTAAATTGGATAGCATAGTTCATTTCTGTTGGGTATAAATGTAACGACCCAGAATTTTTAGTAATTAAAAATTGAATATTTAATTAATTTGAAATATTAATAAGTGAATTTATAAGTCGAGTAAATTCTATTTCGAATAATTGGATTTAATTGAATAATTAAGTCGATAATTTAATATGTTAAATTATGGAAATAATTGAAAATTGAGTTAAATATGATTGTAAATGAGTTGTAAAATTTTATTTTATCATATTGAAGTTAGAAAGATATTTTAGAACTTTTAAAATCGAATTAAAACTTTATTTGTGAAAATTGAATATTTTAATATTTAAATCGACTAGTGAAAATAGTCAATTTTTGAACAGTCTCAGAATTGGACGAAACCAGTTCCATTGGATCCGTAATAGTTAGTTATTATCGGATTTCAATTTTCATAACAATAGGAGTTATCGTTTGATCGTGGCAGCTCGAAACGCATCGAATTGTTTTTAATATTAATTTGGCGAGTTAAAATAGTCATTTTTCAAAAAGTCTCGGATTTCGACGAAACCAGTTTCATCGGATCCTAATGTGATATTATTGTAAGGTTTCAAATTTCGTGTCAATTGGATTTACCGTTTGTCCGGTACAAATTAAAACGCCTAGAAAATCGTTTAAATCGGTTTAATTTAAATTGAACGTTTATTGCCATAACTCACACAGATGACCGAATTAGCTTCCGAAACCTATTCCATTGTGTCCAAAACACGGGGTAAACCCTAGAAACGCTGGTTACGGCGCGTGAATCGGAGTTCGGAATTTCCGGAATGAATAGTGTCGTTCGTTCTCCTATAAATAGCCCCCTCTCTCACAAGAAATAGTAAAAAAAAATTATAAACCCTAAACCTAATATTGCTAGTCGCCAGTTAACAACCAATGGCCGAAAATGCTCCTTTCTTCTCCCTCAATTATCTTCCAATCCATTGATTATTATCAACAACTTCCAACTACAAAAACGTAGAGCACATCGAGATCTTCATGTTCAACGGTGGAGATCGAGAATGGAGCGGTATTTCATGAGATAGGAAGCCGCGTTCGCCTTCACTTTAGGTGCGCAGTTCGAGAAGAGGGGGAGGCCGAGCTCCACCCTGCTATGGCCGAGTATAGTGCTAGAGGTAGGCTACAATATGGAGCTTCCTGATCGTGTTTTCATGCATCGAGGTGGTTGCAAAATCAAAACCTAAATTTGAGCTATGGGTTTTGGTTGCGTGTAGTTTACTGGAGAACAGAACGAAGAGAAGAAGGAGGGGGGAGATGCACGGTCTTGATGGAGTTGCAGGATCTCACGGCCTATAATTGATCTAGGTTTAAAAATTAGTCAAATTATGTTGTAAATTAAAACATAAATTCGTGTAATCTTTAAAACTGCATAACTTTTTCATACGAGGTCGAAAACGCGCGAAACCAGTTGCGTTGGAATCGTATGGACGAGCACTACGCTATGGAATTGGATTGGAGTTATTTGGAGTTAGTGAGAATTTTGGGTAAAATTAAACGTCCGTTTAATTTTATTCGAAATAAATCGCTAAAACGAAATTGAAATCAAGGTGAGAACTTCCCACTCAATCGAATCAGTTTCGATTTTTATTTTAAATAGTTAGATTTAAAATATTTGAATGCATGTTTGAATGATTATTGTTATCTATTGTTGTTAAAATAGACATTATGCGCCGTTAGTAAGCGGATGTTATTTATTAAAAAACATATACCGCGAATATTTCATAAACAGTGAAATTGGTATTATATATAATAACAATATATATATATATATATATATATATAGGCATATGTATATATTGCAGTTATTGATTTCCCGCATTTGTATAGCGGATGAGACCCTATTGCGCCGTTTATTAAGCGGATAATATTTTAAATCCCATATACCGCGATAATTTTGTACTGGAACGGAATTGGTATTGTGCTAATGTTTGTGGATGCAGGAAAACAGGTTGGAGGGATCCAACTGGATTCCTCAACAGTATTTATTTGATTTCAGATATTTTGATATTTGATGGATTATCATATCGATATATGATATCGTTGTAGTCGTGATTGACTATTTGGTGTGTAGAATCATTGAACCAAATTTTGGGATTTTAAAA
This sequence comes from Allium cepa, assembly GCA_030765085.1. NCBI lineage: Eukaryota > Viridiplantae > Streptophyta > Magnoliopsida > Asparagales > Amaryllidaceae > Allium > Allium cepa. The sequence continues at coordinate 149,055,980 of CM060945.1, forward strand.
TGACTTTAAAGTGATTTTTGAAAGTATACGTTTATAAAATATTTTTGGAATTGATTCATTTTAAATAAATAAACGTTATAATTTTTAATGTTATAAAAATTATGATTTTTGAGAAATATAGTTAAAAGTTGATTTTTGAAAATATGAGGCAAAAGATTTTATAAAATAGTTAAAACGGGATTTCTGAATTTATTGTGAAAAGTTTAAATATAGGATTTATAAAATTTGATTATTTTATAAATCAAAATGGTGAAATTATAAAGGAGATTAAAGATGTTTTAAAATAATAGTATAAATTGATAATTTATAAATTAAAATATTTGAATTATAAAACGAGTTTTTATAAGTGTTAGAATGAATTATGAATGGATTTCATAAATGAATGAAATTTATAGAATTATAAACGGTGAAGTTATAAATGGAATTTTATAAGCAGTAGGTTTATAAAATTTGAAAAGTTATTTGAAGAATGGATTTTTTGATAAATAAATGAATCTTATAAGTTATAAGATTTATAAATTGGGATGTTTTAAAGAACGATTCTTGTAAACAAATAAATTATAAGTGTTTAACTTATAATATGAATCTTTAGTATATCATTGAGATATGAATTGAGATAGGTTAATAAAGAAATTTATAAAGGAAGTTGTTGTAAAATAAATAGAAATGGAATTTATAAACATTGTTTTATAAATCCGCAAACGACTTATTTTGATAAGTAAATTGTTGAAACCTATAAATGGAGTTATATTCACGTTTTTGACTGTGAATAATCCTTTGAAATAAAATGTATAGAAAGGATGAAATTGATTAACGTAGTATATTCACGTTTTTGAATAGTGAATAATATGTTAAAGAAATTGTTTTGAATGTGATGTTTTAAATAGAATTAAAACGACCTAACGATGTTTTAAAATGTGTTGAGATTCGAAACCATAGATTTCAACATTTATTGTTGAAATAAACGTTTTCGAGAAATAGAAGGAAATGGTGGACTATAACACTGTTGTTATAGTAAATGATTTCCGAAAGAAAATGTTTTGTATAGTATTGGGACTTATATATCTATTTTAATTTCGAATCCCTATACTAGGTGATTTTGGGTTGTCGTAACGATGTTTTACGCAACATTCGTTTTGGCCCAAATAAATATGTTTAAGAGAATGATTTCCTTAAAGAATGAAATACATACTTAATCTCGATTTAAGTATATTGAATATTTTACAAGTGTTGAAAATAGATGGATTTGAGAATTACTTAATAAGTAAGTATGAAAATGTTTTCCAATATAACGTGAATATTTTGAGAATTTATCTTTTCGAAGATAAATTGAAAATGAATAATTGAAGTCGTATATTCATAGATATTTTGGAATATAAATTCACTATGGAATTTATAAAAGAAAGTGGAATTCATTTAAAAATAAATATTGATTTATTTTTGAGATATTGAAATTATATATCTTGTAAAGATATTTTTGGGAAATAAATAATTTAGAAAATTATTTGGAATCTGGTGATGTTGTGCATATCCATTGATAGTTCAATAACCGACTATCAATATTTACCTTTGAAAGGTATTTGTTGTGATTTGTTGAATTTGAATGCACACTTATTTTTAAATTATTGCGCTCGTTATTCGGATTACCCATTCCGAATAGTGATACGACGTAATGGATAGCATTGAAGATCGGTATTGAAGACCCGACATTTGCGAGAGCGATAGGATGACCTGTCGATTGACTCTGCACCGAGTAGCTACGGTATTGAGTTCTCCATATGTGATGGGAAATCCGATCAGGATTGTGGATATCCGGATTGCAAGGACTTCTTTGTAAGTGCCTTCGGTTCTGTTCGAGCCCGGAACAGACTTGTATGGATTGTATGTCTGATATTACAAATTGAGATATAAAGCAGATTTCTTTCAAATATATTTCTGTTGGTGGCGGAGAATTTATTCTTTTAGCTTAACACCCTTCTCTGAGACGTACGAGCTCAGAGGTTATGTAGTTCAATGTTATCAGCGATATATTCCCAATTTGGTAATGTGACATGCCGAGTGTTGCTGTTAAATGATCATTGTGTTGATCATTTGTGATAGGATCATTTATTTGATCATCTATCTTGGTGATCATTTCTATGATCATTTGTTGACCCAAAGCATGGCTTTTGTATAAAGTATGTTTTTGTGGACGTGACTTCGTCGAGCCTCACACCTCGGGAATGGTCAAAACAGGAAAGATGCAGCAAGGTTATGAGGGGTAGCGCCCTTTAGGGTATGTGCATTTCCTTCTGGAAAAGGGTGGTATCATGGTATGGAGCCTAGATACTTACTCATGTTGAAAACACTTTATGATTGTGTGAATTGATTACGAGCGCTCGATTGAAAGGTCCCAAAGGACCGGGGGTTGGTATACTCGGTCAGTTGTTACTCAGTTAGGGGTAACCCGGCCTTGTGTTGGTAGAGATCCGGTTTGGTTCTCGGGGACGTCCATCCAGAGGCGTTCTCATGTGGCAATGGGAAGTTCCTTGGCCTGATCATTCGTTGGAAATCCAATTCCCAATACGAAACCTTGTATGGTATTAGTTGTAGAACCTGCCATTTACTTATGGTGGTCACCACTGTTTAGATGGTAGCTATAGTAGGCATACAATAATGGTCGTATGTTGGCTAAGATTTATATTCTACTTTCGAAATGAATTTTTCCTACACTATACACTAGTAATAATATCAAATGTTCTTTTAAATGCGTATCAAGCATCTTTGACTATCATAAGGAGAAATCTCCTCCGATTCTGCGTTTGCATTGTGTGTGTGTGCGGGAGGCCTTATGGTAGTCTCATTTTTAAAAAGCATTGCGAATTGACTTTAAAAATATTCCTCTATTTTGTTTTCAAAGATAAATAAACTGTTTTGAGTTCTCACACCAGTCACATGACTGACTCGGAGTTTATTGTTTTCCTTCCTAAACTCTGGGTGCCAACCAATTTCTACACGGGCAGTCAAGAGTTAGGTTTTTCAGGATATTCTGGATATTCAGGAATTGCTGGAGGCAAGCTGGATGGCATGGCGTATTACTAGTATATAGTATTTCTTTTTCCGCTGCACTAATTGTTGTTTGTTGTTGTACACTCGGATGTAATGAAATGTAATGTGATGTAATGTAATAACTGATATAGTTCTTTGTTTAAAGATTATTCATTCATTTATTATATGTTGTTCCGCTGCGAATTGTGAGATTCTGATATTGTTGTGTTGTGTTCTGTTCCGTTCTATTTTCCATTTTCTTCTCCCTATTTTCTATCTTCTCCTCTCTCTTCTTGTGCCTTTTTCTTCTTCTTAAACCCTAACATTTCGGTTTTTCGGCAACGAAAAATCCATATTGTTACATTTGGTATCAGAGCATATGGTTAAGCGACAACCATTATTCTGTTGAGTATTACTCATTAGAGATAGAGTCAGTAGTGCTCTAGAATGAGTTTGAGTGTAATAATAGCTATGAGAGCGTATTTGTTAGTGAATATAAAATTGATTTATATTGTGATGATTGGTTTATTGAGTGGCATATGAACTTTCGTCAGCACGGTATGCACAACTATGCCGAAAGGGTTTCTAAACACTTGAATAGAACAATTCGACACAGTATTGTTTTAAATTGGGTAAATGGAATAATTTTGCCTTGATTATATTTTATATATAAAGGAATAATTTTTCAGAGTTATTAAAGTGTATATAAGTGGATTGTTTAGTTGTTTGAATAATCTAAATTGAAGAATAATTGTATAAGCAAAAGAATTATAAGAATTGAATTATAATTAAAGTAATTTACAATTGTGAAATAAACTTATATATATGAGAAGTGAAACTATATGAATATATTTATAAATATGAGTTGAAATAAAAATGAATTTAAAGTTAAATGGAAATTTACTTTAGAATTGGAAGCTGAATTGATTTATAAGTGGGAATTTAAGCTAAGTAAAACCAAGTGATGTTATAAAATGGAAGTATAACTTAAGAGATGTTGAATGAAGTTGATATTAGTATCAAAGTAAAATAATAAAGTGAAGTGATAAATGTGAACTTGAGTTATATAAATGAAATTCAACTTTTGTAATTGAATTGAATGAATGGATTGAATATTAATCAATTAAATGTGAATAATTGATATGAAATAATGAATGTAAGTATAATTCATTAAAATGTAATGTTATTGGAAGTTGAATAGTTGAATGAAAATCAACTTAATTAAACCAATTGATAAGCAAAGGAATTTGGTTGTAATTAATATATATTGGTTGATATATGATTGTTAGTTGATTGTATATAATTCATTAAGTGTTAATGAAATTGAGTTAATGAAATTGGAAGCTAAAGTAATTGGAATTCAATTGGAAGTTAAGTGAAACTTAAATAGAATTGAATTTGATTTGGAAGTGAACCAACTTGAATATGAATTAGTAAATATCAACTAATTGAAAATGAATGTTAGTAAAAACATCCGCTGTTAATGAATCAAAGGTGATTTAAATTGAAAACAAATTCATTGAATATTAATGAGAATATGAATGAATATTTATTGGTTATGGATGTTAGTTGGTTAATGTTTGCATTTATTGCTTTTACTGCATTTGCTATGTTGGCATGTATAGTTATTATGTTGCTATATGTTGTATATCGATACTATTGTCTATATACATGTTTCTCATGTTGTTTGTTGAGTGTTTAGTAGGTGCGGATCGCGTTTGCTTCGCATTTGGAGCTCGCTTTCGCGCTATATTAGCCGTATATGCTCGCTAATAAAATATAAGGTACATATCTCGGATTAAATATCGTACTTTTATACTTTTTCCCTGTGGGATGCCTCATTACTTGATGAGATGTATATTTGTGATATATATACTATCATTTTTTTCAGATCGAGCCGCGCAAAGGAGACTATGGCGAATTTTTCCGAAAATATAAGGCGTTAGAAAAATTTGAGAAAATTGGAAAATTGTGAAAACTTTAACTTTGATTTGGAATTGATAGTTAAACAATAGTAATTGTTCTTGAAAAGATAACTAAGTATGATTTGAAAACTTAGTAAAGATTTTGTAAGAAGTTTAATTATGAATTTTTGGAAAGTTAATAGATTATGTAACTTTTCTTACTTGTTAATTTCGAGGATGAAATTCTTTTAAGGGGGGAAGATTGTAACGACCCATAATTTTTAGTAATTAAAAATTGAATATTTAATTAATTTTAAATATTAATATGAATTTATAAGTCGAATAAATTTTATTTCGAATAATTGGATTTAATTGAATAATTAAATCGATAATTTAATATGTTAAATTATGGAAATAATTGAAAATTGAGTTAAATATGATTGTAAATGAGTTGTAAAATTTTATTTTATCATATTGAAGTTAGAAAGATATTTTAGAACTTTTAAAATCGAATTAAAAGTTTATTTGTGAAAATTGAATATTTTAATATTTAAATCGACTAGTGAAAATAGTCAATTTTTGAACAGTCTCAGAATTGGACGAAACCAGTTCCATTGGATCCGTAATAGTTAGTTATTATCGGATTTCAATTTTCATAACAATAGGAGTTATCGTTTGATTGTGGCAGCTCGAAACGCATCGAATTGTTTTTAATATTAATTTGGCGAGTTAAAATAGTCATTTTTCAAAAAGTCTCGGATTTCGACGAAACTAGTTTCATCGGATCCGTAATGTGATATTATTGTAAGGTTTCAAATTTTGTGTCAATTGGATTTACCGTTTGTCCGGTACAAATTAAAACGCCTAGAAAATCGTTTAAATCGGTTTAATTTAAATTGAACGTTTATTGCCATAACTCGCACAGATGACCGAATTAGCTTCCGAAACCTGTTCCATTGTGTCCGGAACGCGGGGTAAACCCTAGAAACGCTGGTTACGGCGCGTGAATCGGAGTTTCGAATTTCCGGAATGAATAGTGTCGTTCGTTCTCCTATAAATAGCCCCCTCTCTCACAAGAAATAAAAAAAAAAATTATATACCCTAAACCTAATATTGCTAGCCGCCAGTTAACAACCAATGGCCGAAAATGCTCCTTTCTTCTCCCTCAATTATCTTCCAATCCATTGATTATTATCAACAACTTCCAACTACAAAAACGTAGAGCACATCGAGATCTTCATGTTCAACGGTGGAGATCGAGAATGGAGCTGTATTTCGTGAGATAGGAAGCCGCGTTCGCCTTCGCTTTAGGTGCGCAGTTCGAGAAGAGGGGGAGGCCGAGCTCCACCCTGCTATGGCCGAGTATAGTGCTAGAGGTAGGCTACAATATGGAGCTTCCTGATCGTGTTTTCATGCATCGAGGTGGTTGCAAAATCAAAACCTAAATTTGAGCTATGGGTTTTGGTTGCGTGTAGTTTACTGGAGAAGAGAACGAAGAGAAGAAGGAGGGGGGGAGATGCACGGTCTTGATGGAGTTGCAGGATCTCACGGCCTATAATTGATCTAGGTTTAAAAATTAGTTAAATTATGTTGTAAATTAAAATATAAATTCGTGTAATCTTTAAAACTGCATAACTTTTTCATACGAGGTCAAAAACGCGCGAAACCAGTTGCGTTGGAATCGTATGGACGAGCACTACGCTATGGAATTGGATTGGAGTCATTTGGAGTTAGTGAGAATTTTGGGTAAAATTAAACGTCCGTTTAATTTTATTCAAAATAAATCGCTAAAACGAAATTGAAATCAAGGTGTGAACTTCTCACTCAATCGAATCAGTTTCGATTTTTATTTTAAATAGTTAGATTTAAAATATTTGAATGCATGTTTGAATGATGATAGTTATCTATTGATTGTTAAAATAGACATTATGCGCCGTTAGTAAGCGGATGTTATTTATTAAAAAACATATACCGCGAATATTTCATAAACAGTGAAATTGGTATTATATATAATAACAATATATATATATTGGCATATGTATATATTGCAGTTATTGATTTCCCGCATTTGTATAGCGGATGAGACCCTATTGCGCCGTCTATTAAGCGGATAATATTTTAAATCCCATATACCGCGATAATTTCGTACTGGAACAGAATTGGTATTGTGCTAATGTTTGTGGATGCAGGAAAACAGGTTGGAGGGATCCAACTGGATTCCTCAACAGTATTTATTTGATTTCAGATATTTTGATATTTGATGGATTATCATATCGATATATGATATCGTTGTAGTCGTGATTGACTATTTGGTGTGTAGCATCATTGAACCAAATTTTGGGATTTTAAAATGATTTTAAAGTGATTTTTGAAAGTATACGTTTATAAAATATTTTTGGAATTGATTCAAAATAAATAAACGTTATAATTTTTAATGTTATAAAAATTATGATTTTTGAGAAATATAGTTAAAAGTTGATTTTTGAAAATATGAGGCTAAAGATTTTATAAAATAGTTAAAACGGGATTTCTGAATTTATTGTGAAAAGTTTAAATATAGGATTTATAAAATTTGATTATTTTATAAATCAAAATGGTGAAATTATAAAGGAGATTAAAGATGTTTTAAAATAATAGTATAAATTGATAATTTATAAATTAAAATATTTGAATTATAAAACGAGTTTTTATAAGTGTTAGAAAGAATTATGAATGGATTTCATAAATGAATGAAATTTATAGAATTATAAACGGTGAATTTATAAATGGAATTTTATAAGAAGTAGGTTTATAAAATTTGAAAAGTTATTTGAAGAATGGATTTTTTGATAAATAAATGAATCTTATAAGTTATAAGATTTATAAATTGGGATGTTTAAAAGAACGATTCTTGTAAACAAATAAATTATAAGTGTTTAACTTATAATATGAATCTTTAGTATATCATTGAGATATGAATTGAGATAGGTTAATAAAGGAATTTATAAAGGAAGTTGTTGTAAAATAAATAGAAATGGAATTTATAAACATTGTTTTATAAATCCGCAAACGACTTATTTTGATAAGAAAATTGTTGAAACCTATAAATGGAGTTATATTCACGTTTTTGACTGTGAATAATCCTTTGAAATAAAATGTATAGAAAGGATGAAATTGATTAACGTAGTATATTCACGTTTTTGAATAGTGAATAATATGTTAAAGAAATTGTTTTGAATGTGATGTTTTATATGACGCCCCACCTCTATACCCACGCTAGTCAAGAACACTCCGGAGTAGTGCTGTCAACTAGCACGGAGAATGAGGCTGTTGAGGAACGACCCTCCATGTAATTGCTTATCACACGATGGCTATAAATAATCTTCGGAAACAAACATAGAAATAATCATATCACAAATCAGTCACAGACATCCATATCACAAAGGCGGAAGAAGATATGAATATATAACTAACACATGAAAGTGTACATCAGAGTAGTGGTCAGTAAGTTCCACGATAATACAAAAGAATAGCAACACGTGCTATACAAAAGAATACAACTATGAGTCTATATCTCAAGTGTATACAACAAAAACTGCTAATCTAAACAGTTAGCCAAAAGTCAGAGTGATGAATCCCTGGGAAGAAGTCAAGCAGAAGCACCTGTAACATCTCGGTCTGACCCGAGTATTATTTAAGAAAATAATAAACGGGTCAGTCTAGCTATAAATATCAGATGACATGATATAACATAAAAGATATGGCATAAACATAAACATCCATAATGACATACCACTATAAGTATGTAAATAATGATCAACAGAAGATCAATCAATAAGAGATAATCAATATCACAAGAATCTTCTCAAAGATTCGAAAAGGGCATCATACCCCAAACTTGTACTCATAACAAGTCAATGACATAAATTCTAGAAATCAATGCAAGAAGTCCAGAAATCATAGAAAAGAGAAAGAGGCCTATCACATGACGGTCCGAAGACCAAGGGGAGCTACCCCACATGTGTGAATGGAATCACACAGATTAAGGTCCAGACTAACCAAAAAGCAAAAAGGTATGTGTGAGTGGAATCACACAAGTGGTGTCTAGTCTAACCTCGCAACAAGAGACATCGCACAGTTGCTAGTCTAAATCATCAGAATGATCGTCATGATCAACGAGAAGTGTCAATTACACTAAGCTAGTAAATATAGAAGTTTAGCTTCATGTCCCATAACCACTTGCTTAACTTAAATATTTACGAACAAACTGTAAATCTTCACTAATAAAATTGTCACAAGAGGTTCAATCGAACAAGTCCAAGAATTAACCGACGAAGTGAACGCAAGCGTTTCATACCACTTGTTTTACTAAGTCGTTTAATTAGATTTCTCATCCGAGTGAGGTAAAGGTTTGTATATACTAATAGATTGGAAAACGGTTTAAGTAAAGAGCTTTGTTATTAAAAATAGAGTTGAAATTGTTTGTTAAAAGAGTTTTGATATTTACTACTAGTATTGAAACCTTTATATTATAAAGTGACAAAACACAGAAGCAATTGTAGAAACAATCAGTCACAAAAATCGCATACGGAGATGTGAATAAAATCCAAGGAAATCAGCTCAATGTTTTTCAGATAAGATCCCCTACGGAGGGGGGGTCCAGGGGGGGTGGCAACCCCCCAAGGAGGGCGTGCGGGGGCAACGCCACCGCTTACGGGGTTCGACCTGCCCGGTCAGGTCGCGGGGGTCCAGGGGACAGCGCCCCCGGCGGGGTGCGGGGCAGCGCCCCGACCAAAACGGTACGACTTAGTGAAGACAAAATGAGGTCTAACGACCTAACGACTCAAGGGTCATACGACCTAACGGCTGCGACCTAGGGGTCTAAGGGGTCAAGCGACTTAGTGGTTGCGACCTAGAGGTGTTCGCGACCTAACGATGACTCACGACCCAACATGGCCGACTTAACAGAGGTCGCGACCTAACAGGATAACTCGTGACCGACTTAAGAGTTGCGTGACTGAAGGGTTCCACGACTTAAGGGTTACACGACTTAAGAGTTGCACGACTTAAGAGTTGCACGACTTAAGGGTTGCACGACTTAAGGGTTACACGACTTAAGGGTTACACGACTTAAGAGTTACACGACTTAAGGGTTACACGACTTAAGAGTTGCACGACTTAAGAGTTACACGACTTAATAGTTGCACGACTTAAGGGTTACACGACTTAAGAGTTGCACGACTAAAGGGTTAGGCCAGGAGCGACCTAACGAGGTAAGGTCCAACGACCTATCGGGATAACTCGTAAACGACCTATGGATGAACGACTTAACTCCGAACGAGCTAAAAATGGCCAGAACGACCTAGTGTTAACTCGTGAACGACTCACGACCTAGGGACGAACGACTTAACTCCGAACGACCTAAAAATGGCCAGAACGACCTAAGTTTAACTCGTGAACGACTCACGACCTAGGGACGAACGACTTAACTCCGAACGACCTAAAAATGGCCAGAACGACCTAAGTGCAGAAAATTCACCAAAACGCTAAAAATTGGAGTTTTTCGCCAATCCAATCCAAACCAAATGCAAATGTGCATGCAAAAGTGATAGGGAATCATTCCCAACAGTCCAATATAGTTATAGACTAGATTTGTGAGATAAAAATCTCACCTTTGCACCAAATATCAATGAAAATGAAGTTTTAAGCAAGCAAGAATCAATCCTTCTTCTATCTAAGCACAAGAAGCTTGAATCCAATGTCTTCTTCTTGAATTTGGAGTAGAAAGATGGATTGCAATTGAATTTGAGTTTTGGAATTTTAATTTCCCATTCCCTCCACCATTAATGCCAAAGCTTGATTAGTTAGGAAATTTATGAAGAGTGAGGAGAAGAGGGTTGGAACTTGGGCTTAATAGGCTAAACTAACCCAAAGTCCAAAGCGGGAAAAGTTAGTGAAATTTCACTAACTCCAAACCTATCGATGTTTATACTTAAAAAAGTTGTAAATGACATTTCGAACTCAATGGAAGTGGTCTCGAGTCCTAATTCGACCGTTTGCAAAAAGTAGCTTTTCGGACCAAAATCCGATTAACGAGTTAATATTTAAATAAAATATTTAAATACAAACTCGATAAATATGCGGGTTGTTACATTTTAAATAGAATTAAAACGACCTAACGATGTTTTAAAATGTGTTGACATTCGAAACCATAGATTTCAACATTTATTGTTGAAATAAACGTTTTCGAGAAATAGAAGGAAATGGTGGACTATAACACTGTTGTTATAGTAAATGATTTCCGAAAGGAAATGTTTTGTATAGTATTGGAATTTATATATCTATTTTAATTTCGAATCCCTATACTAGGTGATTTTGGGTTGTCGTAACGATGTTTTACGCAACATTCGTTTTGGCCCAAATAAATATGTTTAAGAGAATGATTTCCTTAAAGAATGAAATATATACTTAATCTCGATTTAAGTATATTGAATATTTTCCAAGTGTTGAAAATAGATGGATTTGAGAATTACTTAATAAGTAAGTATGGAAATGTTTTCCAATATAAAGTGAATATTTTGAGAATTTATCTTTTCGAAGATAAATTGAAAATGAATAATTGAAGTTATATATTCATAGATATTTTGGAATATAAATTCACTATGGAATTTATAAAAGAAAGTGGAATTCGTTTAAAAATAAATATTGATTTATTTTTGAGATATTGAAATTATATATCTTGTAAAGATATTTTTGGGAAATAAATAATTTGAAAAATTATTTGGAATCTGGTGATGTTGTGCATATCCATTGATAGTTCAATAACCGACTATCAATATTTACCTTTGAAAGGTATTTGTTGTGATTTGCTGAATTTGAATGCACACTTATTTTTAAATTAATGCGCTCGTTATTCGGATTACCCATTCCGAATAGTGATACGACGTAATGGATAGCATTGAAGATCGGTGTTGAAGACCCGGTATTTGCGAGAGCGATAGGATGACCTGTCGATTGACTCTGCACCGAGTAGCTATGGTATTGAGTTCTCCATATGTGATGGGAAATTCGATCAGGATTGTGGATATCCGGATTGCAAGGACTTCTTTGTAAGTGCCTTCGGTTCTGTTCGAGCACGGAACAGACTTGTATGGATTGTATGTCTGACATTACAAATTGAGATATAAAGCAGATTTCTTTCAAATATATTTCTGTTGGTGGCGGAGAATTTATTCTTTTAGCTTAACACCCTTCTCTGAGACGTACGAGCTCAGAGGTTATGTAGTTCAATGTTATCAGCGATATATTCCCAATTTGGTAATGTGACATGCTGAGTGTTGCTGTTAAATGATCATTGTGTTGATCATTTGTGATAGGATCATTTATTTGATCGTCTATCTTGGTGACCATTTCTATGATCATTTGTTGACCCAAAGCATGGCTTTTGTATAAAGTATGTTTTTGTGGACGTGACTTCGTCGAGCCTCACACCTCGGGAATGGTCAAAACAGGAAAGATGCAGCAAGGTTATGAGAGGTAGCGCCCTTTAGGGTATGTGCATTTCCTTCTGGAAAAGGGTGGTATCATGGTATGGAGCCCAGATACTTACTCATGTTGAAAACACTTTATGATTGTGTGAATTGATTACGAGCGCTCGGTTGAAAGGTCCCAAAGGACCGGGGGATGGCATACTCGGTCAGTTGTTACTCAGTTAGCGGTAACCCGGCCTTGTGTTGGTAGAGATCCGGTTTGGTTCTCGGGGACGTCCATCCAGAGGCGTTCTCATGTGGCAATGGGAAGTTCCTTAGCCTGATCATTCGTTGGAAATCCAATTCCCAATACGAAACCTTGTACGGCATTAGTTGTAGAACCTGCCATTTACTTATGGTGGTCACCACTGTTTAGATGGTAGCTATAGTAGGCATACGATAATGGTCGTATGTTGGCTAAGATTTATATTTTACTTTCGAAATGAATTTTTCCTACACTATACACTAGTAATAATATCAAATGTTCTTTTAAAAGCGTATCAAGCATCTTTGACTATCATAAGGAGAAATCTCCTCCGATTCTGCGTTTGCATTGTGTGTGTGTGCGGGAGGCCTTATGGTAGTCTCATTTTTAAAAAGCATTGCGAATTGACTTTAAAAATATTCCTCTATTTTGTTTTCAAAGATAAATAAACTGTTTTGAGTTCTCACACCAGTCACATGACTGACTCGGAGTTTATTGTTTTCCTTCCTAAACTCTGGGTGCCCACCAATTTCTACACGGGCAGTCAAGAGTTAGGTTTTTCAGGATATTCTGGATATTCAGGAATTGCTGGAGGCAAGCTGGATGGCATGGCGTATTACTAGTATATAGTATTTCTTTTTCCGCTGCACTAATTGTTGTTTGTTGTTGTACACTCTGATGTAATGAAATGTAATGTGATGTAATGTAATAACTGATATAGTTCTTTGTTTAAAGATTATTCATTTATTTATTATATGTTGTTCCGCTGCGAACTGTGAGATTCTGATATTGTTGTGTTGTGTTCTGTTCCATTCTATTTTCCATTTTCTTCTCCCTATTTTCTATCTTCTCCTCTCTCTTTTTGTGCCTTTTTCTTCTTCTTAAACCCTAACATTTCGGTTTTTCGGCAACGAAAAATCCATACTGTTACAATAAATATCAATAGTGTGGGTAATAAATTTACGGTCTCCTTGTGCTTTTCAGCACGGTGTGTAAATTTTAAGTATATTGAGTACGTTCCATATATATTTATTTTGGAAAACCATTGTATATGTATGATGGTCTATTTGAAGTGTATATATAGTAAAGCATATTTATACAAAGTTTTATTTTATTTATATATGTTATAATAGCTATATATATAAATGTTAGTCTTAATACTAGTATATAGTTTTACTGAAGTTTGATTTCTAGTCATGAAATATATATATTTGATTTTGGGTTTTTGTGTCACCATTTCCAGTTTATTTTAGTGCATATTTAGTATATCTATACATATGTCGTCAGCTATAAATACGATAGTTAAGAGTTTCATATAACATATGAACCGAAGAAGAGAAGTATATACTATATTTAACTACATATATGAAGTATATGTTTTAAGGGTTGATTTAAGGTCTGCATTAAAATTGGTAGTCTGCATGTTTGTTATGTACAAAGATAAGCATATATGAATTCATTCATACGTAGCCTTTACATTTTGAAAGAATATACATAATATTAAATGAATATTGATTTTTTTTAATATTATATCTAAGGTTACCTTCATCTTTATTTGTCTCATTTTCATTTATTTGTGTACGTTTTCGTTTTAATTATTGCACACATCATGGTTCCTTTTATAAATTCATCGCCCATATGTAGTTTATTTCTTTCCCCCTTCATCTTCATTTGTCTCATATTCATTTATTTATGTACGTTTTCGTTTCAATTATTGCACACATCATGGTTCCTTTTATAAATCCATCGTTTCAATTTATTTTATGGTCCATTACTCTGCCTTTTCAAATTTGAACGTGCAGCTGGTGGCATTAAAAAGTTGCTTTAATTATCCACTGAATTATCGTGACCATCCCACTACTCTATATTTATTCCTGTACGTTTTATCTTCGCTTAAATTTCTCTGTCCATTCCTTTTTCCATTTTAATATCCTTGCCTTTCCATACTCACGTGCTTTCCAATCAAGCAGTAAATTGTTTAAATATCCACCTTATCAACTTGACCGTTATCAAACCAGTATATAATTCAAATATATCATTATTCTACCGTTTCTTCTTTAATAAATTATACGTAACAATATATCATAAATGGACAGCTCATTCCCCACCCATTCATTTCTCCTATTCAATTAATAATGGAATATAAAGTTATATATTTGGTATACAATTCAAACAACCGTTACCATTCATACCTCCTAAATTCTAGCGATTGACCTCTCTATTTCCATGGTTCCAATTTTAGTTGCTGGATTACTCATTCCTACTGTTCAACTATATTAAATGTTTATAACGTGTAGTCTCTGAGCCCATTTAGCTTCATTTTTTCTTCCTCTCTGTTGCTTAAAAAAAAGAGATTTTTCCCATTACAATGCTAAAACACATATGATCGAAAAATGAAAAAGGACCAGTTCTCCTTCCTATAGCTTCGTCAAGCCTCCGCCACCACAGCTCGAACCACCTGTCAAGAGCCACAACCCACTCCATGCCTCCTCCCCTTGTCATCCATATTTTTATAAACGGTATGCGTATCATATTGCAATATATGTTTCGTTTTTAAATATTTACATATAGCATGAATATGTACTAGTACTATATATAGTCTATTTTGTTTAATGGATATGTTATACAAGCTGTGTTTTCTTTTGTCTAATGGATTTCGAAACTTATAATAAATATTATTGCATTAGTTGTTGTTTTCAACTTCCTGCAACAATTTGTTTTTTATTATAAATTTTAGCTTGCTGCAATTCTTTTTTCATCTATATTATTGTATTCTATTATCTAATATATACATTTTATCTAGTTATATATATTATACTATAAGGTGTATATATATAAGTTTTCATAGCCCTTCATAATATGTAGCTATGTATATAAGATTGGGCCTGTCATATATGAAAGCATTGGTTATAACAATTAGAAATATGCAAAGGAATTTAACGTGGTGATATTTACTTATGAATAGAACAAGATACGTATCACCATCTGTATCTTCGTCCCTCTCCATATGTTTTTATTATATATATATATATATATATATATATTCTTTCTATCTTTTTTTCTCTTTTCACTCCTTTCATTTTATAGATTTTAAACAAATTGACAAACGCTTTGGAAGTGTTTAAACGCAGTACACGACAAATTTAATAAGTAGTGGTGTTTTATGTCATTTATAGCCAAAAAAAATTTGATAAGTTCATACATTTATAAACTGAAAATATAAATATATGACGCGATGGAATTTGAATTTTCATATGCCGTGCCATGAGCTGATCTTAAATTTAAAAGAGGTATGATATATCAATCGCTTACAAATAAGACGAAGATAACGTCCTAAATTAACTTTTAGCAAATTGAACGTTACTGTCGTTATTAAGAAACCAACGTATTGTGTCATTTGATTATTCGGGTACTAATAATACGTTACTTTATTAATTCCATCAATTCATTTCACACCACGTTATTTTAAATAAATTGCTACTCTTCTACTGAAATTTATCCAAAAAATTAATAAAAATGATCCGACGGTGTATTAGCCTTCAGGACTAATCCTTGAATTCTAAACATTGGATCCACTTTGCGTTCTGTTTTTTTTCTCTTTTTCCATAAAACATATATGAAGTATAAGTTTATATTTGTTTTCTGTTGTTAGTTGAAATATAAATATTGATTTTTAAATAGTATATCTACATATATAAGCTACTTTTGTTGTTCGTATATAAATGGCATTGTATATGCATTTTTATGAAATAGCGCCCAATGTACATTATTTTATAAAAGAATTCATTTGTTATGTCCATTAAATATATGTTGCAATTGGTTTATATAAATATAATATAACTGATGTTGACTTCTTTCATTGTAATCTTTCTTACAGCTAAAATATGTCAGTATTGTAACCTAGCACATGATTAATATTAGTCTGTTTATATAAGTATTTGTTTCAAATTTCATATTGTATATATGCTTGATTCTAATTTATGTGTTTTAAATAAAAAACAATGATTTTGGAAAATATAAATACATATATATTTAATTTAATTTAATATGTGTTGAATTTAGAATATGACTTTATATATATAGTTATATATAGTTATATATATATATATATATATATATATATGAGTCCACTCATACCATTATCTTCGCCGATCCTGTTCTGACTTGTTCCATCAATTCTTGTTATCAGCTTTGATTGTTGAATTCATGCCGATTTTGCTTTGCTTCGATTCATAATTCAAATTTCAGTATCTGTAGCAGTATGCATATCCGTGTCATCTTCTGTATTCTCTAGGCTCGAGAGGTGAGTAATCACTCACGATTAACATATTTTTATTCATTAAATTTGATTTAAATTGAAACGACAATTGAAATATGCTGCTGTAGTTATTTAAATTTGTTATATATGCTATTTTATGTAACTGTTCACCTGCGGGATATGACACCATATCCTGTTGTATATAATATATTGTTATTGATGATATATGCCTGTTATTTTATTGCATTTTCTGTTATCACTCTGCAAGTTCCCTGTAGTTTAGAAATCACTATGGGTTGAAATGATACATACCGGAACAGACATTAGAATAGGAGAAAATCGTTATGGGTTGAAATGTTAAACCCAAGCAATTTCCATTTAATTGAATTTGGAATTACTGGTTGAAATGATATCCACCCGTACATATTTAGTATACGGATTGAAATGATAAATATCCGTAGCACTTGACTATATGATAGTGTAACAACTCTGTATTTTGTAATTTTTTTTGTATATTTTAATTATTTTTAATGTAAGATTTTGATTTAAAAACTTATTTTACTTATTTGAAATGATTAAATTTATTATTTAAATATAATCTTGATTTTTTATGAGTTATAATTCCAAACTTGTGTAAGTTGAATATTTGCCTGAAATGCTGATTTTGGTCAAAATAGTCAAACTGTGACTTTCAACTTAAAATTTTAAAAGTTTAAAATTTTAATTTTTTTTCTTTTATTATGAAAGTACATAAAATTCTAAGAACACCATTTTTCATTTCGTTGAATTTGGATGTAAATTGTGGAAGTTATACTCTTTACAATATTGTGCGTATATAGGGTTATTTAACAATGACTATTTTAAATTGTATAATTTACTTCTTCTTGGTTATATTTTATTTTAATATGTGATAATATGTTATATTATGTATATTTTGACTTTTAAGTATTTTTAAAATGATAATATAATTTTTCTAAAGTTTATTTGAATTTATTTCAATTTATAAAGCCTAGTCTACAATTTATCTTAGCCATTCCTTTCCTCATCCTTTACAGCCGACTCCCTCATATTATTCACGAATTTTCAAGCTCCAAAACCCTATATATCATGGCCTCCATCTTGAGAAAAAAATCTGGTAATGGCCACATCTTTTTTTCTACCTTTTCCTTCTCATTTTTTATGTATTTTGCCTAGTTTTCTATGCTTTCTGGATTGGCCTCTACCACCCACCATCACCACCATACTCTCCACCATCCCTACCACTCTTCCTTGGCATCATCTCTAGCCATCATTTCAGATCCATCCATGGCCACACCTCCCTTGGTGACAAAACTCCACAAAATTGCAAATAATGTCCAAAACATGCACTAGCCACCACTATTACTTCACCACCTTCATACTTCACTATGGCCACCACCTCTAGCCACGAACACCACCTTGCTACCACCACTACACTTCATCTTAGCCTCTGTCCAGATCTGAAATTGACATGGCCAAGACTCCATGAACCAAAACTCCACGAAAACACTGCATAAAGCCTTGAAACATTCATGATAGCCACCCTATCACTTCATATCTTCATCCACCACCTTGGCCACCACCATAGGCCGCTACCACCACCTTTTCCAGACCTCCCCACACCCCTCCATCTACTGTCCAAACCTGTACAAGTATGGCCAAGCCCCACTTGACCTAAGGCCGAGCCTTGTTGTGCTCAAAAACTTCATATATGTTGCCTTGACCAATTGTATGCTTCATGTTATAACCCTACCACTCCATACTCCTTCTATGTAACGCCTCGGAAATTTTCGACTTTCGAAAATTCAACATCGATACTCACTTTATCGACTGCCGAGAAATCGAAGGCCGGAAACCCAAAATGTTATGGTTTAAGAAAAAGAAAGAGACAGAACAAGAGAGAAAAAGATAGAAAAATAGAGAGAGGAGAGAAAAGAACATAGAAAATAGAACGGAATACAAAACAACAAAACAATAACAGAATCTCACAATCGCAGCGGAACAACATATAATAATAAATGAATAATCTTTAAACAAAGAAATATCTCAGTTATTACATTACATCACATTACATCATATCATCAGAGTGTACAACAACAACAATAAACAGTGCAGCGGAAAAAGAAATACTATATACTAGTAATTACGCCATGCCATCCATCTTGCATCCAGCAACTCCAGAATATCCAGAATATCCTGATAAACCTTAACTCTTGACTGCCCGTGTGGAAATTGGTGGGCACCCAGAGTTTAGGAAGGAAAACAATAAACTCCGAGTCAGTCATGTGACTGGTGTGAGAACTCAAAACAGTTTATTTATCTTTAAAAATCAAAATAGAGGAATATTTTTAAAATCAATTCGCAATGCTTTTAAGAATGAGACTACCATAAGGCCTCCCGCACACACACACAATGCAAACGCAGAATCGGAAGAGATTTCTCCTTGTGATAGTCAAAGATGCTTGATACGCATTAAAAAGAACATTTGATATTATTACTAGTGCATAGTGTAGAGAAAATTCGTTTCGACAATAAAGATATAAATCTTGGCCGACCTAGACATTTCGAACTATGCCTACTATAGCTACCATCCAAACAGTGGGGCGCCACCATAAGTAGATGGCAGGTAATACAACTAATACCGTACAAGGCTCGTATTTTGAAGAATGGATTTTCCAACAAATGGTCAGGCCAAGGAACTTCCCATTGCCACATGGAAACGCCTCTGGAAGGACGCCCCGAGAACCAACCGTTCTCCGCTAAACAAAGCCGGGAATCCCTTTTCCCAAGGGATATTACAAACCCTCATATATGCCACCCCCGGTCCTTTGGAACCTTTAAACGAGAGCTCTCTAACCAACATCACACCATAATAATAAGTGTTTCAACATGAGTAAGTATCTGGGCTCCATTCCATGATACTACCCTTTTCTAGAAGGAATGGTCATACCCTAGGGAAGCGATCCCTGAAAACCTTGCCGCACAATTCCTGTTTCGACCATTACCGGTTTGTGAGGCTCGACGAAGTCACGTCCACAAAAACATACTTTATACAAAAGCCATGCTTTGGGTCAACAAATGATCATAGAAATGATCACCAAGATAGACGATCAAATAAACGATCCTATCACAAATAATCAACACAATGATCATTTACAGCAACACTCAGCATGTCACATTACCAAATTGGGAATATATCGCTGATAACATTCAACTACATAACCTCTGAGCTCGTACGTCTCAGAGAAGGGTGTTAAGCTAAGAGAATAAATTCTCCGCCACCAACAGAAATATATTTGAAAGAAATCGGCTTTATATCTCAATTTGTAATGTCAGACATACAATCCATACAAGTCTGTTCCGAGCTCGAACAGAACCGAAGGCACTTACAAAGAAGTCCATGCAATCCGGATAATCTCTAATCACGTCCGGACTTCCCATCACATAGGGAGTCTCTATACCGTAGCTACTCGGTGCAAAGACAATCGACGAGTTGTCCTTTCGCTTTCAAAAAGATCCGGTCTTCAACACCGGTCTTCAAATGCAATTCATAACGACGTATCACATATTCAGAATGGGTTATACGACCCCATGGTCCTTTCCCGGTTAACCCGAATAGTGAGCACTTATTCAAAAATAAGTGTGGCATTCAAATTCAAACAAATCACCTCAAATACCCATTCAAAGGGAAATATTGATAGTCGGCTATTGAACTATCAATGGATATGCATAACATCACCAGATTCCAAATAATTTTCCAAATTATTTAATTCGCAAAGGTATCTTTACTAGATATATAGTTTTCACACTTCAAAAATAAATCAATATTTATTTTTAAACAACTTCCCTTTTCATTCATAAATTCCATAGTGAATTTATATTTCAAAACATCCATGCATATACGATTTCAATTATTCATTTCAATTTATCTTCAAAAAGATAAATTCTCTAATATTCACTTTATATTGGAAAACATTTCCATAATTACTTATTAAGTAATTCTCAATCCATCTATTTTCAACACTTGGAAAATATTCAATATACTTAAATCGAGATTAAGTATATATTTCATTCTTTAAGGAAATCATTCTCTTAAACATATTTATTTGGGCCAAAACGGATGTTGCGTAAAACATCGTTACGACAACCCAAAATCACTAGTGTAGGGATTCGAAGTTAAAATAGATATATAAATCCCAATACTATACAAAACATTTCCTTTTGGAAATCATTTACTATAACAACAGTGTTATAGTCCACCATTTCCTTCTATTTCTCGAAAACGTCTATTTCAACAATAAATGTTGAAATCTATGGTTTCGAATCTCAACACATTTTAAAATATCGTTAGATCGTTTTAATTCTATTTAAAACATCACATTCTAAACATTTTCTTTAACATATTATTCACTATTCAAAAATGTGAATATACTATGTTAACAACTTTTATCACTTCTATTCATTTCATTTCAAAGGATTATTCACAGTTTACTTATCAAAATAAGTCATTTGCGAATTTATAAAACAACGTTTATAAATTCCATTTCTATTTATCTTATAACATCTTTCTTTATAAATTTTCTTTATTAACCTGTTCACTTTATATCTCAATTATGAACCAACAGTCCATATTATAAGTTAAACACTTATAATTTATTTCTTTGCAAAATCGTTCCTTTGAACTTCATAATTATAAATCTTATAACTTATAAGATTCAATTATTTATCCAAAACTATTCTTTTAATAACTTTATAAATTTTATAAACCTACTGCTTATAAAATTCCATTTATAACTTCACCTTTATAATTCTATAAATTTCATTCATTTATGAAATTCATTCACAATTCATTCTAACACTTATAAAAACTCGTTTTATAACTCAAATATTTTTAATTTATAAATATCAATTTATAAATTCTTTTATACAAATCAATTTATATTATTCTTTTAAAACGTCTTTAATCTCCTTTATAATTTCACCATTTTGATTTATAAAATAATCAAATTTTTATAAATCCTATTTTTAAACTTTTTATAATGAATTCAAAAATCCAATTTAATTATTTTATAAAACATTAACCCGTATTTCTCAAAATCATAATTTTTATAACTTTAAAAATTATAACGTTTATTTATTTAAAATGGATCAATTTCAAAAATATTTTTATAAACGTATACTTTCAAAAATCACTTTAAAAATCATTTTAAAATTCCAAAATTTGGTCCAATGATGCTACATACCAAATAGTCAATCACGACAACAACGACATCATATATCGATATGATAGTCCATCAAATATCAAAATATCTGAAATCAAATAAATACTGTTGAGGAATCCAGTTGGATCCCTCCAACCTGTTTTCCTGCATCCAAAAACATTAGCACAATACCAATTCCGCTCCAGTACGGAATTATCGCGGTATATGGGATTTAAAATATTATCCGCTTAATAGACGGCGCAATAGGGTCTCATCCGCTAAAAAATGCGGGAAATCAATAACTCCAATATATACATATGCCAATATATATATATATATTGCTATTATATATAATACCAATTTCACTGTTTATGAAATATTCGCGGTATATGTTTTTAATAAATAACATCCGCTTACTAACGGCGCATAATGTCCATTTTAACAATCAATAGATATCAATCATCATTCAAACATGCATTCAAATATTTTAAATATAACTATTAAAAATTAAAATCGAAACTGATTCGATTGAGTGAGAAATTCTCACCTTGATTTCAATTTCGTTTTTAGCGATTTATTTCGAATAAAATTAAACGGACGTTTAATTTTACCCAAAATTCTCACTAACTCCAAACGACTCCAATCCAATTTCATGGCGTAGTGCTCGTCCATACGATTCCAACGCTTCTTGTTTCGCGCGTTTTCGACCTCGTATGAAAAAGATATACGGTTTTAAAGATTACACGAATTATAAATATTATAATTTCACTCATTTTTTTTTATTTAATTTTAACCTTGCAAAAATCAAGGCCGCACGTTTTTAAAATTGTAGATCCAGACCGTAAGCTCGAGTTCTTCCCTCCCTTTCATTTTTCGTTCCACCCAGTATTCGAACGCGAGCCCAAACCCATCGACCGCCGTTCAAAATCGAACACGCAACCCTCATCACGTCACTTGACGACGATCCAGGACCACCTCTTCGAAGCTCGTGCCGCCATACGCCACCGCCCTGAGCATCACGAAGCTCGGTGGAGCCTCCAGCTCAAAAAACGTTAATGAAGGCCGTGACTTCCAGCTTGCTTTGACGTTGATTCGTGAAGTCGTTTTAGATCATGACCGTTGAATAGCTAGTTCGCAACATGATCTACAACTTTCATGTTGAAAATT
This sequence comes from Allium cepa, assembly GCA_030765085.1. Lineage (NCBI taxonomy): Eukaryota > Viridiplantae > Streptophyta > Magnoliopsida > Asparagales > Amaryllidaceae > Allium > Allium cepa. The sequence goes on from CM060945.1 coordinate 149,079,268, forward strand.
TCTTCTAAATGTTTGTGGATTTGAAGAGATCAAAGGGAGAAGAACTGACATTTTCGGCCATTGATGGCTTAAGGGTGGCGGCCGGCTTTGAAACTAGGGTTTAGTTTTTTTTATTTAATTTTTTGTGAATTTAGGTGTACTTATAGGAAATTTTTCAATCACTATTCATCCGGGAATTCCAAACTCCGATTTACGCGCCGAAACTGACGTTCCTAGGGTTTATCCCGCGTTCCGGACACAATGGAACAGGTTTCGGAAGCTAATTCGGTCATCTGTGCGAGTTATGGCAACAAACGATCGATTTAAATTAAACCGATTTAAATCGATTTCTAGGCGTTTTAATTTGTACCGGACAAACGGTAAATCCAATTGACACGAAATTTGAAACCTTACAATAATATCACATTACGGATCCGATGAAACTGGTTTCGTCGAAATCCGAGACTTTTTGAAAAATGGCTATTTTAACTCGCCAAATTAATATTAAAAACAATTCGATGCGTTTCGAGCTGCCATGATCAAACGATAAATCCGATTGACACGAAAATTGAAATCCGGTAATAACTAACTATTACGGATCCAATGGAACTGGTTTCGTCCAATTCTGAGACTGTTCAAAAATTGACTAATTTCACTAGTCGATTAAATATTAAAATATTCAATTTTCACAAATTAACTTTTTAATTCGATTTTAAAAGTTCTAAAATATCGTTCTAACTCCAACATGATAAAATAAAATTTTAAAAATCATTTACAATCATATTTAACTCTATTTTCAATTATTTCCATAATTTAACATATTAAATTATCGATTTAATTATCCAATTAAATCCAATTATTCGAAATAAAATTTATTCGACTCATAAATTCACTTATTAATATTTAAAAATAAATTAAATATTCAAATTTTAATTATTAAAAATCCTGGGTCGTTACAATCTAGCCGTGAGTTATGGTGCCAAACCTGAGCTATATCATCATCATGGCTGAACCCAAGAACCTCCTAGGCCAAGCATTTGAATGGTTAAAGCAAGGTCAAGTAATCTATTCCTTTGTTGCTTCGTATTTTCATTGTTTCAACATTGTTTTGCATTGAATATTTATGTGTATATTGTCTTGTTTTGGTTATTGTTTACAAGACAAATATCAAGGCTCTCCATTCATTCAAATCAAAAGTCATGCTATATCGTGCTTGTCGTGCTTTTGGAATCGCACTTGTGTTTGTTGTTTTGGTCTTCAGCTTGAAACAGTGAGTCTTTCTCACTCTGACATTTATACTTATGGAAAGTGAATTGATGACAAGCATGTAGTAATAAAAAATGTTTATGCAAGTTAATGATGATCACATGATATGCTATGCCATGTTATTACCATATTATTACCATGTTAAAATTGTTAATTTTCACCTGACATCTGATATATGACAGTATATTGTGATATTGACCTTGTTATATTATTTCTGTATATGATCACACTGCAAGTTCCCTGTTAGGAAAAAATGTTATAGGTTGAAATGATAGGCCTGAATGTTTTAAAATTTTTCATTTTGACTTGGGATTGCGGGTTTGAAATGATAAAACCCGGATTTTCTTTGTAAATTATGGGTTGAAATGATATATTACCCATATCACTTTACCTAGCGTAGAAAATTTTATACAGGCCCGAGTTAAAATACGCTTTTCTAAAAATTTTAAAATATTTTAGAAATTTAATTACTATAATATTTTGATTTGAAATTTAATAAAAATAAATTTTTTGTAAAATATTATTGATTTTTTGAATAATTGTAAGAGAAATGAATTAATGAAAAAGTTAGAAATTTTGAACGTAAGTTATTTTGGAAATTTTGATTTAATTTTAATTGGAAATTTAATTGAGTATGAAATTATGATAAATTTATGATAATTTGAATTTAAATGAATTTAAAATGATTTTTATCATATTTATGATTTTTAATAAAGTTGAAATGTGAAATGAATAAATATTTTAAGTTGAAACTTTGAAATATAACTAGAATTGGAAATTATGAAATTGACGTAAAGCGAACTTTTAGTTAAGCAAATAAAAATAAAACTTAGTTATATTTGAGAATTTGAACTTAAGTGTTAAGTTGAAATTTAATGTAATGGATTTTAAAAAATTCAACATTGCATTTTAATAAGTGAATTATTATTAAATCTTGATTTTTGAGTGGAAATTTAACTTTATAAAATCATGAACTTGAGGAAAATTAAATGATGTTATAAATGTGAAAATGTATGATTTTATAAGTTAAAAATGTTTTAATAAAAATATAACTGGTTGATAAATTTTATTGAATATTTGAAGTTAATTGACTGCATTTTTGAAATGATATTAATTACAATGTAAATGATATTACAGCAATTGTAAATACTGTAGTTGATAATAATGAACTAAAAAAAAAGCTATTGAATAAAGCTATTATAGCAATCTTTGTAAGTGCTATAATTTTTGAATTTAACTAAGTTTATTCGAAATTTAAGAAAACTCTATTACAACATTTTTAAACGTTGTCTTTTGTTAAATTGAACTGTTTTGGATGTAACTTTCCGTAGAGTTTTCTAAATGATGCGAAAGGTGAATTTTCACTGTTTTGATAAACTTAAGTGAATAAATGAACTTTGGAAGTTGAAATTTTTGGAAATTTAATAATTTAATTATTAAGCATAATAACTTCATTGAAATGAAAAAAAGGAATTTTTGGAATATAAACTGTTTTAAAGTATGAATTGAAATGGTATTGTAGATTGAATAAAATGAATAATGATTTGAAATGAATGAAGTTTTGAAAAGATACGATATTTTGATATATTAAAATGATTTGAAAATGAAGTTTTGAAAGGATATGATATTTTGATATATTAAAATGATTTGAAACGAAGTTTTGGAAGATATGATATTTTGATATTAAAATGATTTGAAAAGAAGATCCAAAAGATATGATATTTTGGTATGATTTAATCTTTATTTTGATAAAGATTTGGGTTGAAATAATATTTTATTTTGAAGTATTAATATTTTTTTAAAAAGTCATAACTACGGGTTATAATAACGATTGGTTGTTAAAGAGACCGGGATCGGATATTGTCTTATAGCCGGCCAATACCTAAAACCACTTTAACAACTGTGTACGCGGTGGAGATTCCGGAATGAAGTAGGATGGTGGCGACGTTCTCGAGGTATATATTACGTGGACCCAACTCCCGTGAGTTGGCATATATGACTAAAATAGGAGCTATACCGGTCTACACAAAGGGTCGCACCCTTTCATCGAGCATACTCCATCGGAAACCATTCTATTACTGTTGTGATTCGATTCGGTGGCACCACTTTGATTCGGGGGTATTGTTCTAGGTGGGCGGAAGCTGCAGGCTTGCCGTCACCACCGGTCCGGGAGTGCAAACGGTGTATCCACCCTGGCATTTCCTTGCGTGCCGTGTCATATCCTTATATCGTGCCCACTACGATTTTGGTTTTAAAGATCCGACCGCGTCAAGGTTCACCATCCCCTTGACGCTATTTTCTATATGATTATACTTTACTGATTAGACACTACCGTATATAGCGTATATTACTACATAGTAAATAGTTTAACGGATCCTTAGAGGATGGGCGGTCCCAAGCATCCTTTAAGTTACCGATGCAATTTTGTTATTGTTCACTTGAGTTGATTTACAGTTTATAAGTATTTATGTCCTGACTCGAGGGTTTTGTATTTTTCTTTACGCTCGGGTCAGATTGATTGAGTTAGCATTCAAGATTCACCTTCGGCGTTGGAGCTTTCCTTGAAGATCCTGCCATCTACTTTGTTTCAGTATCCAGTGGTTCAGTGATGTATCTGATTTGTACCTGATGTATCCTGTTACTCTTCTGTTGTATCTTATTTAACTCTGATGTATCTCATATTTATATAGTAGCTTCATGAACTGCTATCTCTTTTTCTTCCGCTGCATTATCATTACTCTGTGTCTTTGATCTGTGATTTTATTTACTGTATATTCTGAGGTTTGCCAAAATTTTATTTACAACACGGTATTTTGAGCAATTCAATTCCGGCATGAGTGTTTGCCTGTGCACTTATAATGGATGCAAATGGTTGAAAAATATTGGTTGTTACAGTTGGTATCAGAGCTTTGGTAGCTCTAGGCAAAACTCATCATATGGAGTGAATGTATTTACAGAATCACTTTCATTCGAGTTTGAATCTCTCCCTTTTGACTCGATTCCTTTGAATTTGGAACATCCCCTACCGTTCCAAAATCCATTTGTATCCCTCACTATTCATCTTCTTTTGACTCTGGAGCATTCCTTAACTCCGCTTCGAATGATCTTTCTAGTGAGTCGGCGGTCACGCCAAATTCAAATTTAATTGAAAAAGGGAGAAAACTCCTTTGCAGTTAGCATCGATTCACCAGACATTCTTATCTATCCTTGGTTTAGATGCTAATATCTTTTGTTATTTCAAACTCTAACTCTTGAGATCGAATGTAGATTTACCCCAGAAAAATCCACATTTGATCTTATTCTTTAAGCCACGGTTGACCCGGTAAATGTTGCCCGTGATTTATTTAAGCTTATCCACCTCCCTATTTTGTTATTTAATCATCTTGTCTTTTGTTTCCAACCTATCTTCAAACATTGCGAATTATACTTGTAAATATATGTTTTTTTATATATTGTGTTGTTTGAGTTGTTGATGTTGATTTGGGTTTCCAATCGATTCGTCTAATCAACGATATCGATAGGATTTCTAAAACACTTTGACAGAACAAACTGACATAATATTATTTTAAAAATTTGGTTGATGAAATAAATTTTGATATGTAAGTAAATTTATGAAACTTAATAAACTGATTTAGGTTGATTATTTGAAAATGATAATACTTAATTTACCATTTATTGTTCTATAAATGAATTTATAGATAGTTATAAATTGATTTGGGAACTGAAAAGAATTTAGAACAAGGAATTTGAGAATTTAATTTCTGATGGTTTCAAACTTTGTGTTTAAAGTTTTAAAAAAGGGGATATACTATGTAAGTATTTTCAAATAGAATTTGTTTCCAAAGAATTTTATAGTGCTCTTCTCTTTGTCTCTGGAAAATAACTTCGGTGATGATCGCGACATCATCGACGTTCATTTTCGAGTTTCGAAGTTAAGAGACTGTTCTGTAGTCTTGCTACAGCTTTGTTTTGGGGAATTTAATTTGGATTGAATTTTCTGAAATATGACTTGATTTATAATATATATGTATATATATAGATATATGATTAAAATTTGATTTGACATATTATGTATATATTATTACTTATCTCTAAATGGTTTGAATGTAATCGGAAATTTAATTCTTAAATTTTAGCTTGAAGAATAATTTCAATTGTAAAAAGAAAATCAAAAATTTGGATAAATGATTCAAACTTGAGATAATTGAATTGGAAAGTTTTATTTGTATAATACAATTGCATTCCAATATAACTTACCTTAATCTCAAAAGTTAACAATGTAATTAGATAATATACAATATAAAAAGATTTTATAAATAAATTCTGAGTGGTTATAATAAATGTTATACATTTAAATTTTAATGATTAACAGGGGTAAATATAATAAAGGGTAATTGAATAACTTACAATAAATTAATTTTAAAAGAACTAAGAATAAAAGAAAGTAGTTATAATAAGTGTAAATATATTTAACATGAGTGATAAATATATTGAGAGTAATAAATTTAATTTTGATTAGGAATAAAGAAGAATAAAATTTATTAAGTACATTGTGAGTGTAATAAATGATTATTTTTCAAACCCATGGTTTTAAAAATGGTTAATTTTAGACGATTGGATAATAAGATAATGAAATTTGAGATAGTTAAGATTTATTTAACTTGTGTAAAGATTTATTCTCTGTTTAAGTTGAAATTTCCGTGCTTTCAAATTCATTTCCTTATTTTGTTTTCAAACTATCTTTTGGTTGTCCTCATTATCCTTATCTTGCTATAGACTGGTATATGCATCTTTCTATGATCTTTCTGTTTAGAAATCTTTCTATAATCTTTGATAATCTCCACCTTGTAAAACTTACCTATAACAACAATTATCAGGTATAAAATTCAATCTTCTTGTCATCTTACCTTAATCCTATTTCACTCTATCTTTTCTGTGCCCTTCCATACCTCATTCCTTTTCGGGGACGAAAAGTTTTGAATGGGGGAGAGTGTAACAACCCTGTATTTTGTAAAATTTTTTTGTATATTTTAATTATTTTTAGTGTAAGATTTTGATTTAAAAACTTAATTTACTTATTTGAAATGATTAAATTTATTATTTATATATAATCTTGATTTTTTATGAGTTATAATTCCAAACTTGTGTACGTTGAATATTTGCATGAAATGCTGATTTTGGTCAAAATAGTCAAACTGTGACTTTCAACTTAAAATTTTAAAAGTTTAAAAATTTATTTTTTTTCTTTTATTATGAATGTACATAAAATTCTAAGAACGCCACTTTTCGTTTCGTTGAATTTGGATGTAAATTGTGGAAGTTATACCCTTTACAATATTGTGCGTATATAGGGTTATTTAACAATGACTATTTTAAATTGTATAAGTTACTTCTTCTTGGTTATATATTATTTTAATATGTGATAATATGTTATATTATGTATATTTTGACTTTTAAGTATTTTTAAAATGATAATATAATTTTTCTAAAGTTTATTTGAATTTATTTCAATTTATAAAGCCTAGTCTACAATTTATCTTAGCCATTCCTTTCCTCATTCTTTGCAGCCGACTCCCTCATATTATTCACGAATTTTCAAGCTCCAAAACCCTAAAAATCATGGCCTCCATCTTGAGAAAAAAATCTGGTAATGGCTGCATCTTTTTTTCTACCTTTTTCTTCTCATTTTCTATGTATTTTGCCAAGTTTTCTATGCTTTCTGGATTGGCCTCTACCACCCACCATCACCACCATACTCTCCACCATCCCTACCACTCTTCCTTGGCATCATCTCCAGCCATCATTTCAGATCCATCCATGGCCACACCTCCCTTGGTGACAAAACTCCACAAAATTGCAAATAATGTCCAAAACATGCACTAGCCACCACTATTACTTCACCACCTTCATACTTCACCATGGCCACCACCTCTAGCCATGACCACCACCTTGCTACCACCACTACACTTCATCTTAGCCTCTGTCCAGATCTGAAATTGACATGGCCAAGACTCCATGAACCAAAACTCCACGAAAACACTGCATAAAGCCTTGAAACATTCATGATAGCCACCCTATCACTTCATATCTTCATCCACCACCTTGGCCACCACCATAGGCCGCTACCACCACCTTTTACAGACCTCCCCACACCCCTCCATCTACTGTCCAAACCTGTACAAGTATGGCCAAGCCCCACTTGACCCAAGGCCGAGCCTTGTTGTGCTCAAAAACTTCATATATGTTGCCTTGACCAATTGTATGCTTCATGTTATAACCCTACCACTCCATACTCCTTCTAGCCGTGTGTTATGGTGCCAAACCTGAGCTATATCATCATGGCTGAACCCAAGAACCTCCTAGGCCAAGCATTTGAATGGTTAAAGCAAGGTCAAGCAATCTATTCCTTTGTTGCTTCGTATTTTCATTGTTTCAACATTGTTTTGCGTTGAATATTTATGTGTATATTGTCTTGTTTTGGTTATTGTTTACAAGACAAATATCAAGGCTCTCCATTCATTCAAATCAAAATTCATGCTATATCGTGCTTGTCGTGCTTTTGGAATCGCACTTGTGCTTGTTGTTTTGGTCTTCAGCTTGAAACAGTGAGTCTTTCTCACTCTGAAATTTATACTTATGGAAAGTGAATTGATGACAAGTATATAGTAACAAAAAATGTTTATGCAAGTTAATGATGACCATATGATATGCTATGCCATGTTATTACCATATTATTACCATGTTAAAACTGTTAATTTTCACCTGACATCTGATATATGACTGTATATTGTGATATTGACCTTGTTTATATTATTTCTGTATATGATCACACTGCAAGTTCCCTGTTAGAATAAAATGTTATGGGCTAAAATGAAAGGCCTGAATGTTTTTATATTTTTCATTTTGACTTGGGATTGTGGGTTTGAAATGATAAAACCCGGATTTTCTTTGTAAATTATGGGTTGAAATGATATATTACCCATATCACTTTACCTAGCGTAAAAATTTTTATACAGGCCCGTAGTTAAAATATGCTTTTCTAAAAATTTTAAAATATTTTAGAAATTTAATTATTATAATATTTTGATTTGAAATTTAATAAAAATAAAATTTTTGTAAAATATTATTGATTTTCTGAATAATTGTAAGTGAAATGAATTAATGAAAAAGTTAGAAATTTTGAACGTAAGTTATTTTGGAAATTTTGATTTAATTTTAATTGGAAATTTAATTGAGTATGAAATTATGATAAATTTATGATAATTTGAATTTAAATGAATTTAAAATGATTTTTATCATATTTATGGTTTTTAATAAAGTTGAAATGTGAAATGAATAAATATTTTAAGTTGAAACTTTGAAATATAACTAGAATTGGAAATTATGAAATTGACGTAAAGTGAACTTTTAGTTAAGCAAATAAAAATAAAACTAAGTTATATTTGAGAATTTGAACTTAAGTGTTAAGTTGAAATTTAATGTAATGGATTTTAAAAAATTCAACATTGCATTTTAATAAGTGAATTATTATTAAATCTTGATTTTTGAATGGAAATTTAACTTTATAAAATCATGAACTTGAGAAAAATTAAATGATGTTATAAATGTGAAAATGTATGATTTTATAAGTTAAAAATGTTTAAAAAAAAATATAACTGGTTGAGAAATTTTATTGAATATTTGAAGTTAATTGACTGCATTTTTGAAATGATATTAATTACAATGTAAATGATATTACATCAATTGTAAATACTGTAGTTGATGATAATGAACTAAAAAAAAGCTATTGAAAAAAGCTATTATACCAATCTTTGTAAGTGCTATAATTTTTGAATTTAACTAAGTTTATTTGAAATTTAAGAAAACTCTATTACAACATTTTTAAACGTTGTCTTTTGTTAAATTGAACTGTTTTGAATGTAACTTTCCGTAGAGTTTTGTAAATGATGCGAAAGGTGAATTTTCACTGTTTTGATAAACTTAAGTGAATAAATGAACTTTGGAAGTTGAAATTTTTGGAAATTTAATAATTTAGTTATTAAGCATAATAACTTCATTGAAATGAAAAAAAAGGAATTTTTTGGAATATAAACTGTTTTAAAATACGAATTGAAATGGTATTTTAGATTGAATAAAATGAATAATGATTTGAAATGAATGAAGTTTTGAAAAGATACGATATTTTGATATACTAAAATGATTTGAAAATGAAGTTTTGAAAGGATATGATATTTTGATATATTAAAATGATTTGAAACGAAGTTTTGGAAGATATGATATTTTGATATTAAAATGAATTGAAAAGAAGATCCGAAAGATATGATACTTTGGAATGATTTAATCTTTATTTTGATAAAGATTTGGGTTGAAATAATATTTTATTTGAAGTATAAATATTGTTTTAAAAAGTCATAACTACGGGCTATAATAACGATTGGTTGTTAAAGAGACCGGAATCGGATATTGTCTTATAGCCGGCCAATACCGAAAACCACTTTAACAACTGTGTACGCGGTGGAGATTCCAGAATGAAGTAGGATGATGGCGACGTTCTCGAGGTATATATTACGTGGACCCAACTCCCGTGAGTTGGCATATATGACTAAAACAGGAGCTATACCGGGCTACACAAAGGGTCACACCCTTTCATCGAGCATGCTCCATCGAAAACCATTCTATTACTGTTGTGATTCGATTCGGTGGCGCCACTTTGATTCGGGGGTATTGTTCGAGGTGGGCGGAAGCTGCTAGCTTGCCGTCACCACCGGTCCGGGAGTGTAAACGATGTATCCACCCTGGCATTTCCTTGCGTGCCGTTTCATATCCTTATATCGAGCCCACTACGATTTTGGTTTTAAAGATCCGACCGCGTTAAGGTTCACCATCCCCTTAACGCTATTTTCTATATGATTATACTTTACTGATTAGACACTACCGTATATAGCGTATATTACTACATAGTAAATAGTTTAACGGATCCTTAGAGGATGGGCGGTCCCAAGCATCCTTTAAGTTACTGATGCATTTTGTTACTGTTCACTTGAGTTGATTTAAGTTTATAAGTATTTATGTCCTGACTCGAGGGTTTTGTATTTTGCTTTACGCTCGGGTCAGATTGATTGAGTTAGCATTCAAGATTCACCTTCGGCGTTGGAGCTTTCCTTGAAGATCCAGCCATCTATTTTGTTTCAGTATCCAGTGGTTCAGTGATGTATCTGATTTGTACCTGATGTATCCTGTTACTCTTCTGTTGTATCTTATTTAAGTCTGATGTATCTCATATTTATATGGTAGCTTCATGAACTACTATCTCTTTTTCTTCTGCTGCATTATCATTAATCTGTGTCTGTGATCTGTGATTTTATTTACTGTATATTCTGAGGTTTGCCAAAATTCTATTTACAACACGGTATTTTGAGCAATTCAATTCCGACATGAGTGTCTGCCTATGCACTTATAATGGATGTGAATGGTTAAAAATACCGAGTCGTTACAGATGGGAAATATATACAGACACCGTTGGTCCATATGAATATTTTGCAAATAATTTCTATAATTTTGGAAAGAAATATATGGTTTAATAAATTTGATTCTTAAGATATTATATAAATGGAAATTGTATATATAGATTTAGTAGTAATATTTGATTTAAATTGAGTTGAATTTAAATTGATAAATTGAGATTGAATTTATTTTGAATGGGAATGTCGGGTTGATGTTGGAACGTTTTGTTAAGTTGAGGAAATTGAAAATACTTTACTGTATAAATTATTTAATATATATAAATACTATTTTGGGAAATATAGTGATATTTGAAGTGAAAATGAGATTTGGTTTTGAAGTATAAATTAAACTGAAATGACCACGGTGTTATAGTGTATATTTCTACCTTGTAGAAAGTTCCATGGACCCTTAGAGGATGGTTATCCCAATCATCCTATAAGTTATTTGTATTTCAGTTGATATTTTACTTGAGTTGGATTTATTGATATAAGAATGTTAATCCTGACTCGAGTGTTTTATGTTTTTCTTTACGCTCGGGTCAGACTGAGTGATACAGCATTTGAGACTCATCTTTGGAGTTTGGAGCTTCGTGTGGAAATCCAACCATCGATTCAGATTCCAGCCTTTCCAGTTGATTGGTTCAGAGAAGTCATCTTTGCATTGGAGACTTCACTGCATTTGAACTATTCGGTTGTATTTTTCTAACTCTGATATATATAGTAGCTTCATGAACTACGATTCTTTATCTATTCCACCACACTACATTACTCTATGATCTGTGATTGATTTATTTAGTGTATATTTTAAGTTTTGCCAAATTTAAATTAACAATTCGGTATTTTGAATTATTCAAGTCGGATATGTATGGTTTTATTGTCGATTTGAATGGTCCAAAATAACGGGTCGTTACAGTTGGTATCAGAGCTTCGGCTCTAGGCAAAACTTAGCATATATGGTAAATTTGTTTGCAGAATCACTTTCGCTCGAGTTGAATCTCTTTCTTTTGACTCGATTTCCTTTGAATTTTGAAATGTCCCTCGGTTCCGAAGTTCATTCTGTCTCTCCCTATTTATATTTGTTTGATTCCGGAGTATCCCATAACTCCACTGAATGATTTGTAAAGGGGGTGAAAACTCCTTTTCAGTTGGCATTGACTCACCGAAGATTTTTGTATCCTCGGTTTACGATGTTGCTATATCTTGTTACGCCGAATTCTATATGTCTTGCGATCGAATGTCGAATTGCCTCAGAATTCTACACCGATCTAATTTTGGAATCACGGTTGACCGGTAAAGGTCGCCCGCGATTTATAGAAGTATATCCATCTTCTATTTTATAATTTAATTATCGCATGTTCAATCGAGTCTATCTTCGAATCAGAATTCTATTGATTTGAGTTGCTCTAATTCAAATCTCTATCTTTGTTTGAAACCCATTCTTAAAATTATCCTCTGAAAATCGGGTATGTTTGCATTTTTGAAATTGTTTTATATATTGAAATTATTATTTTGATAACTATGATTTTATTCTATATATAAAAGTGAAAATGTTTTCGATAAGGATTATATACCTATATATAAAACAAATAAGAAATGTTATTCTATATAAAAGGGTTTTGAAAGGATTTGAAATTTTGAAAAAATATAAGAAATTGATTTATATAAAAATGATTTATAACTGAAGTGTTAAATTCGAAATTCGAGAATTGAGTGGTGATTTGAAATTGGTTTTAAGATTTTTGAAATTATATAATAATATGATTTGAAAGTATTTTTTGAATAAGAAGTGTTTCAAATGACTCAAACGAGTTCCAATGATTTCAATGAAATTTCAAGGAAGTTTTAAGAAAATAGAAGTCCAGAACTCACTTTGTCGTTGGAAAATAATTTCGGTGATGAGTGCACGCATCATCAATATTGATTTTCGAGTTTCAGAGTGGGGGAGAGGCCACTCTAGTAGCTTTGCTATGCGAGTGATATTGTGAAACATATTTTGATTTCAAATTCCGAAGAATAATTCGATATTCGAAAGATATATGTATATATATTTAAAATGATTTAAAGGAAACCAGTATTCAGTCCTCGAGTTTCGGATTTGATTTGGTATAATCCTATCTATTTATTGTTGATTTTCAAGTCTTGAATTTGGAAATTTGATTTCCCTAACTATTTCGAATGTTCGAACAATTCCAAATCGAGATTAAATTTTCAAAGCTAAGAAATTTCAAAGAGTATAAAATGTTTGATAAAGAATATAAATTTGGTTTTGAAATGTTTTGAAAAAAAAAATAGTTTTCAATAATGGTTTTCAGAAAGGTAAATTGGATATTTTAAATAGAAATAGATAGTTTAAAAGTTTAAAAAAAAGGGATAATTGTAAATTTGGATACCATTTTGAGTATAATTGATTTTGGGAAAATATTTGGTTTTGAAATTAAATTGGAATTAAAAACCAGTACTTATATGGTGTGGAAATGAATTTATTTGACTTGAATTATTTTAATTTGGAAAATGGGATAATTTTCTAAACCTATTATTTTGGGAACTTTGAAATTTAGATATTTAATTTGGAAGGAAATTTGGTGAAATCATATATGATTTTGAGACTGAATTGATATTGAAATGATTTGAAATTGAGAACCTTAGATTACTAAGCACTTGATTTGGGAGTGGTCGAACTTATATAAAATGGATTGTATAAGTATGAAGTTGATTTGAAATCTATTGATTTGAAAGGTACTCAATTTGGAAAGAGATTTTATATAATCGAAGTCTATATATGTATGATTTGATCTACTATTGATTTTGGAAAGTATTCGATTTGGGAAAAATGGAATTCTATATATATGGACTTTATATAAGTATGATATTTGAAAGTGATTTGAAAAGGTACTATATGATATATATTTTCGAAGTAAAGATATGCAAAGTGCCTTCTGCTTGATATCCGCTTTGTGGCCACATCGTGGATTCATTCTATCGATATTATTCTCTCTGATTTTTGGTTTTCCGGATGTAATACTCGAGTGTTCCCACCGTGGCGTAACCCATGGTTTTTTTTCTCTCGCGACTGCATAGCGCAATTGCCTGGCTGAGTCTGGCCTAGGGGTACGGATTGTTTCCTGGGGATCCAGGCGTAACCATTGTGTATCCTGCAATCTGTGTTGGTCACGAATAGTAGCTAAACTGCCTGGCTGAGATAGCCTAGGGGTACGGATTGTTTCCTGGGGGACCCAGGCGTAACCATTGTGTATCCTGCACTCTACTAGTCATCATGGCGTAACTCGCAAGGCTGAGAAAGCTTACGGATACGGATTGTTTTCTGGAGGATCCAGGCATAACCATTGTGTATCTGCAAACCATGGTCGGACAAAGGTTTTGGTTTGGTTGTTTTGTTTGGATTGTACTTTCCATATATGTTTTAAAGGTTTTTCAAGTATTTTCACTGGGTGTTGAAACAAGTCTACTAAGTACTTGAAGAATTCTAGCTTTGCGCCTGATCAACGCATGGCCAGAGTCTGCAAGAACGAGGATAAACTTGTTGAAACATCGAGTTATAAAAGTATTTTCGAAAGGAAAATTGGTTTTGTAACGACCCGTATTTTACGTGTCGATTAAATCGCAAAATAGTTGCATTAAGTCGTTGGTGTTGTTTATGTTGTCTCTAGCATGAGTCATAGAGGGCCGACTCATAGGGGTGACCGGGTCAAGAAGTTTACGACCTAAGAGCTAAAGAGTTAGTATGATTGGCCGAGTTAACGAGTCACAGGTTAGGTCGTTAGACGACTTATAAAATGACCGACTTAAAGGTTATCGGCCTAAGGTGATAAGCCGTGTGGAGTTAGCTCGTGTCAACGACTCATAGGTGTTGCCGAGTTACAAGAGTTGCCGAGTTAGAGTGTTAGCAAGTTAAGAGAGAAGAGCGGCTAAGTGCTAAGTCGGTCTGTATGTTAAGTCGGCAAGTGGTATAAGTCGGTAGGACTTGAGTCGTTAGGACCTTAGTACGACTTAAGAAGATAGGTTGAGTCGTTGCGTCTTAGTTAAGTCGCATACGAGTTGGGATGGCTTTACTGTGTTGAGTCATATGCAGTAGGTCGGCTAGGGGTTAGGTCGGCCATAGGAATGAGTGTTGGGTCGGCCATGTCTTTAGGTCGACTGTATGATTGTGTTGGTTAGGTCGTAGGACGAAGGGGTCTGATGAGTCGGCAACGACTCATGGATAGGTCGTGACCGACCTATAGGGCGACGACCTAAGGGTGATTCAGCCTATAAATAGAGGGGTTCGGCTCACTTTTTGGTACCGGTTTTTGAAGCTACGAAGTGCTGCCATTTTGGGAACTCGACTACAACATTTCTTCATCTACTTTTCTCTATTCCAATCTAATTCTAACATCCATCCAAGATCGAAGATTGAGATTGAAGATCTAAGAGACAAAGTTGAAGATCTTCATCCAACGAAGCTAGATTTCATCGTTTTAAGCGAGATTTCGCCGGATCAAGCCTTGATCTTTGCTGTCCAGATCTGAAGTGTTTAGTTTTCGAAGTGTTTAGGTGATTTGGTGAGTGGTAGTTATCTCTCACGCGGACCCAAAGGAGTATATTGGATTGGTGGTTTGTTGGAGTGTTGTAGATAGTGATTTTGTGCATTTTCCTTAGATCCAAGTATAGATCCATTGTTGTGAAGATGTTTATCTATGCAAGTTCATTTATTAAGTTATAGAAACAAAACCCATGTTTTATATTTGATAGATCTATGCTTAAAACTATGATTTCATGTATGTTAGACTTATGCTCATTTATTTACGAAATTGCCACTATAGTTAATATTGCTTATTAGATCTTGTTTGAATGCTTGAATGTTTGGATGTATGATTGATTAGACTGTTTCAAATTAGAAAATGGTTGATTTGGAACAAGATGGTTGGAGATGATTCAAAAGCTAAGTGGAAAGGCTCTTGAATGGTGAAAGCTGCTTATGGCATATGAAGCGGATGTTGAAGCTCATATGTATGGATTGAATGATGTTGAGATGGGACTTTGCCATGATGCGAGGAGGCAAACCATGATGTTGAGTTGGGACGGGTTATGATGACGTTCCAAGCACGGGCTACGACGACGTGCAAAGTTATGTTGATAACTCGGTAATGCGATCCGGGTAGGTGATAATGGTTAGCTTGAGAGGCGCTTGAGCTAGTATGGAAATAGTCGTCGAGGAGGATGACTAGGAGGCTAAGATCTTATCGTTGTTGAAGGTTCTACCATGCTCAAAGCAAGAGTACGTTGGAACGGGCTGCGACGACGTTCCAAGCACGGGCTGCGACGACGTGCTAGTACTCTGGGTAGTTGCGAAAATTCCTAGGCACGGGCTGCGACGACGTGCGGAGTTATGTCTAGAACCGGGGTTACCATTAGCCCTTGACAGGTGGTCATTCAATTAACGGTGGAATCATGGCAATGATAACAGTGATAGCCAGAGTCATGGATGTTTGGTTGTATTATCATTCGGTCTCAAGAGCGGTATTTTCTGGGTGCTTATCTGATCTTGGTTTAGGCCTTGGGGGTTTGTATTTGGAAAGCATCGCCCTTGACTCGAGTGATTATTGCTTTACTTTAA
This sequence comes from Allium cepa, assembly GCA_030765085.1. Lineage (NCBI taxonomy): Eukaryota > Viridiplantae > Streptophyta > Magnoliopsida > Asparagales > Amaryllidaceae > Allium > Allium cepa. Next base: position 149,095,630 of record CM060945.1, read on the forward strand.
TTATCTGCTATATTATGCTTGCTTTTCCTTAGTGTGTGTCTGGGGGCTATCACTGTAGAAAGAGGTGGAGTGGGACGGTTTGGTCCCTATTCCTTTTATTCCTTATGCTCTTTTGGTATGTTTGATAGTTGATTTACTACTCACTAAGACTTTGTCTGACTCAAGGTTTTATGTCTCCTCTTATTACCTTGGGCTGTTCATCCATGTTGGGATGGGAAGACTAGGTAGCAGGTGACAGGTGCTGTTCTTGGAGATCTACGCTGATGATGACGAAGACGAGCAGGAGGCTTTGCATATTAGTTTTCTTACTATTTGTACTGGGTGTTCCGCTGCTTGTATATATTCTGAGTGCTATGTAGTGAGGCTTTGATGTATGGATTTGCCTGGATGATTGTATCAAACTACTGTGATGCTTATATGATGATTTCCTGTTATGAAGCTTCACTATATATATATATATATATTTCTCTATTGTATCTTATCCATGCGCTGTGAGTTATGCGATAGAGTTTCTACGATGCTTATTTTACCCTGACTACTGTCCATGGCTACCTGGCACGCCCTTCAGCGCTCTTTTCTCTTGTTTTGGTGCGGGAGTCATGGGCGGTCGTCACATTTGGTATCAGAGCTTTGGTTAATCGATTTTAGCCAACGCTCGCTGACGTAGCTACGTATGAGAGACGTAATTGTATTTTGATGGATGATTACTATATATAATATAGTAGCCTAGAAGGATTTGAACTCCTTATGCAGTTGTTTCTCAAGGTGTTCTAATCATTCTTATTACAGATATTAAGGATGAGTCGAAGAGGGAGACCAGCTGCAAGGGAAAGCCGTGCTACTGAAGGAGCTGTTGATTATGGAACTATGTTCGAAGCGATGATGACTTCGATCATGAGAAGGATACCAGCTCCAGGGCCATCTGTAGATGTTGGAGTTCAAGTCCAAGCTCCAAGACCGGTGGATTTTGCTAAGCTTTGCAAGGATTATACTTCTCTTGGAGGAAAAGCTTTCTTGGGGACGGAGTCGGCTATTGAGGTGCAGAGATGGATTGATGCATGTCGAAGGATCTTTGGTGATTTAGGGATTGAGGATGCAACTAAGAGGAAGCTTGCATCGAGACAGCTTCAAGGGAGAGCTGCGGATTGGTGGAATTCTATCACCATAGATACACCAGAAGAAGAGATTACTTGGGAGCAATTCCAAGTTAGATTTGAAGCTAAGTTCATCTCTACGGCTCAGAAGTCTGTCTTGTTTAAGAGGTTTGTGGATCTCAAACAAGGTGGAAGGCCTGTTCTTGAGTATATTTCTGAGTTCGAAGCTTTGTCCAAGTATGCCAGATCGTATATTGATTCTCCCTATCAGAAGAACGAGAAGTTTGTGACCGGTTTGGATGCTTATCTTGGGAGGCAGTTGGTGGATCACTTGGATGATCCGTTTGAGAAGCTTGTGGAGAAAGCTCTCAGGCATGAGAGTTTGTTTCCTAAGGAAAGTTCTGTTGTTGCTGTAACCAGGGAAGGATCTAAACCACAGCGGGGTGAAAATAGGAAGAGGAAGCAGCAGCAACAGAAGGGTAGGGATGGCCAGAAGAAGCCGAAGGGCGAAGTGACTTGTTATAATTGCCAGCAGAAGGGCCATCTCTCCAAGGATTGTAGGAATCCAAAGGCGCCGGCGAAATGCCACAACTGTGATAAACCAGGGCATTTCAGGAAGGACTGTCCAGAACCGAGGAAGGACAGGCAGGTTGTGCAAGCTTATGCTTTGGGAGCTGTGCCGTCATCTTCAAAAGCTCCTACTGCTGAAGAGAAGGGGAAAAGTGTGGTGGTTCAAGGTACTCTTTCTATCTGTGGTGTTCCAGTTAGAGTGTTGTTTGATACTGGAGCGTCGCATTCTTTTGTTTGTAATGATTTGGTAGACCGGTTAGGTTTGAGACCGGATATTGTTGATAGGCCATTGGTTGTGACTAATCCAGTTGGGGGTTCGTCATGTTTGTGTATGATATGCCGTGGTCTAGTTGTGTCGAGTCATGATTGCTCGTTTGTTTGTGATTGCTTTGTTCTGAACTTTGCGGGGTTCAGAATTATTTTGGGTATGGACTGGCTTAGGAAATATGCGGCAAGGATTGATTGTGAAAGGCTTGAGGTGGCAGTCGGGAATGTGGAAGGGCGAAAGGTTGTGATACGATGTAAGCATGAGGAAGACGTCTTCATGAGCTTCATGTATTCGCTGGTTGTTCCACGGGATGGACTGTCATCGGTGCCTATTGTGAATGGATTTGAGGATGTCTTTGACGAAGTCAAAGGGTTGCCGCCGCATAGGGAGATCGAGTTTCGTATCGATCTAGTTGAGGGAGCCAGACCTGTTGTGATGCCTCTTAGGCGGATGGCGCCTAGGGAGCAGCTAGAGTTGAGGGTGCAGGTTGATGACCTTTTGCAGAAAGGATTCATTCGGAGAAGTGTGTCCGAATGGGGTGCACCAGTTGTGTTCGCAACCAAAGCGGATGGATCGTTGAGGTTGTGTGTGGATTATCGTGAGCTGAATAAGTTGACTAAGAAGAACAAGTATCCATTGCCGAGAATAGATGACTTGTTTGATCAGCTTCACGAGGCCAAGGTGTTTTCTCAGATGGATTTGGCAACGGGATTTCACCAGTTGAGAGTGGCTAAGGATAGTGTGCCGAAGACTGCTTTCAGGACACCATCCGGTTTTTATGAGTGGCTGGTAATGCCGTTTGGGTTGACTAACGCACCAGCATATTTTGTGGATCTTATGAATAGAGTGTTCAGAGATCAGTTGAATAAGTTCGTGCTTGTGTTCGTGGATGATATTTTGGTTTATTCCAGAACTGAGGAAGAGCACAAGACACACTTGCGGATTGTTTTGGAAATCTTACGGAAACATCAGCTGAAGGCTAAGTTTTCGAAGTGTCACTTCTGGAAGAGTGAAGTGAGGTTCTTAGGTCATGTTATCTCTGGAAATGGAATAGCGGTTGATCCCGCTAAGGTGGCAGCAATCCAGGATTGGGTTAGACCTAAGAATACATCTGAGGTGAGGAGTTTTCTTGGACTAGCAGGATATTATCGTCGGTTTATCAAAGACTTTTCCAAGATAGCTGCACCGTTAACTGGATTGACGAAAAAGAACCAAGTGTTCAGATGGGATGATAAGTGTGAGCAAGCTTTCGTAATCCTGAAAGAGCGACTGACGAGTGCTCCTGTTTTGACTATTCCTAGTGGGAATGATGAGATGGTGGTTTACACCAATGCATGTGGCACTGGACTTGGAGCAGTGCTAATGCAGAGGGATAAAGTTGTTGCGTATGCAAGTCGACAACTGAAGCCGCATGAAAGGAATTATCCGACTCATGATTTGGAGTTAGCGGCAATTGTGTTTGCTTTGAAGATGTGGAGACATTATCTATTGGGAGTTAGATTCGAGTTGTTTACAGATCATAAGTCGTTGAAGTATCTGTTCTCCCAAAAGGATTTGAATCTTCGACAGCAACGGTGGCTGGAGTTTCTAGCATCATATGATTTTGGTATAGCCTATACTCCGGGAAAAGGAAACGCAGTGGCAGATGCGTTAAGTCGAAGACATGCAGGATTGGGAGCCATGTTTTCGGAGTGGAAGAGTCTCAAGTATTTGGCTGAGTTTGACTTCAGGCCTAGATGTGAATTGGAACCTGAGATTTTGGCAAACTTATCGATAAGACCTACTCTTGTGGAAAGGATTGGCGAGAGCCAAAAGCAAGATGATAAGCTTGTCAAGATTATCTGTGATTTGGAATCCGGATTGGACCCGGAGAAGGATAAGGGATTCGAGGTAGATCGAGAGGGTTGGCTTCGAAAGAAAGGACGATTAGTTGTTCCCAATATAGATGGATTGAGAGATGAAGTTCTGAGGGAAAGTCATCACTCGAAGTTGACGATTCATCCAGGTGATAATAAGATGTATCGGGATATGAGGAGAGCTTACTACTGGGAAGGTATGAAAAAGGATATTGGAAATTTTATTTCCAAGTGTATGAACTGCCAGTTGGTGAAAGCTGAGCAGAAGAAGCCTAGTGGATTACTTCAGCCATTGGAGGTTCCTACATGGAAGTGGGAGCAAGTGTCGATGGATTTTATCGATGGTCTGCCTAGAACTAGGGCAGGGAATGAAGGAATTTGGGTTATCGTAGATCGTTTGACCAAGAGTGCAAGATTCATTCCTATTCGATCAACTAGAACTGCATCGAAATTGGCTGAGCTTTATGTGAAGTGGATTGTTCGATTCCATGGTATTTCGAAGAGTATAGTGAGCGATCGAGACCCATTGTTCACAAGTGGATTTTGGAAGAGCTTCCAGGAAGTTTTGGGAACTGAGTTGTGTTTGAGTACAGCTTATCACCCTCAAACAGATGGTCAGACTGAGAGAGTTAACCGAGTTTTGGAAGATCTTCTCAGAGCTTGTGTTTTGGACTTCGGAGGATCATGGGAAGATCACCTTCATTTGGTGGAATTTGCGTATAACAACAGTTATCAGTCGAGCATTGGTATGGCACCATATGAGGCATTATATGGAAGACCGTGTAACTCTCCGACATGTTGGTTGGAAACTGGAGAAAAGCTGATACTTGGGCCAGAGATGATTCGACAGACTTCGGATTGTATAGAGATCATTCGGCAACGAATGAAAGCAGCCCAAGATCGTCAGAAAAGTTATGCAGATAATCGTCGTAAGGATTTGGAATTCGACGTAGGTGAGATGGTTTTTGTGAAGATTTCTCCATTAAAGAGTGCTATTAGATTCGGAAAGAAAGGAAAGTTAACTCCGAGATTTGTTGGACCATTCCCAATTATAGAGCGAATTGGAAAGCTCGCTTATAGATTAAAGTTACCGGAAAAGATGGCGGGTGTGCACAATGTGTTTCATGTATCTTATCTACGGAAGTATGTGCATGATCCAACTGCAGTGGTTTCTGCTGATAGCTGTGAAAACTTAGAAGTTGATCCAGTGGTTACGAGACCTCGTAAGCCGCTTCGTATTGTTGAAACCGATACGAAACAGCTTAGGAGAAAGACGATTACGTTGCTCAAGGTACAATGGAGTGATGATGTTAACGACTGTACGTGGGAGGAGGAAGAGAGGATGAAGGCAGCTCATCCCGAACTCTTCAAGGTATGGCCCTAAGGTGTCGTGACATCTCATGAATTTGTAGCTTGTTCTAAGTCTTAAAATTCTGCATGCTAGGCTAGAATTGGATGCATGGTTTGTTGATTGCTATGGATGATAGGCATGCGGAATAATTTTGATTGCTGTTGTTTGTTTGGAATTTCGGGGGCGAAATTCCTAAGGGGGAGAGAATGTAACGACCCGTATTTTACGTGTCGATTAAATCGCAAAATAGTTGCATTAAGTCGTTAGTGTTGTTTATGTTGTCTCTAGCATGAGTCATAGAGGGCCGACTCATAGGGGTGACCGGGTCAAGAAGTTTACGACCTAAGAGCTAAAGAGTTAGTATGATTGGCCGAGTTAACGAGTCACAGGTTAGGTCGTTAGACGACTTATAAAATGACCGACTTAAAGGTTATCGGCCTAAGGTGATAAGCCGTGTGGAGTTAGCTCGTGTCAACGACTCATAGGTGTTGCCGAGTTACAAGAGTTGCCGAGTTAGAGTGTTAGCAAGTTAAGAGAGAAGAGCGGCTAAGTGCTAAGTCGGTCTGTATGTTAAGTCGGCAAGTGGTATAAGTCGGTAGGACTTGAGTCGTTAGGACCTTAGTACGACTTAAGAAGATAGGTTGAGTCGTTGCGTCTTAGTTAAGTCGCATACGAGTTGGGATGGCTTTACTGTGTTGAGTCATATGCAGTAGGTCGGCTAGGGGTTAGGTCGGCCATAGGAATGAGTGTTGGGTCGGCCATGTCTTTAGGTCGACTGTATGATTGTGTTGGTTAGGTCGTAGGACGAAGGGGTCTGATGAGTCGGCAACGACTCATGGATAGGTCGTGACCGACCTATAGGGCGACGACCTAAGGGTGATTCAGCCTATAAATAGAGGGGTTCGGCTCACTTTTTGGTACCGGTTTTTGAAGCTACGAAGTGCTGCCATTTTGGGAACTCGACTACAACATTTCTTCATCTACTTTTCTCTATTCCAATCTAATTCTAACATCCATCCAAGATCGAAGATTGAGATTGAAGATCTAAGAGACAAAGTTGAAGATCTTCATCCAACGAAGCTAGATTTCATCGTTTTAAGCGAGATTTCGCCGGATCAAGCCTTGATCTTTGCTGTCCAGATCTGAAGTGTTTAGTTTTCGAAGTGTTTAGGTGATTTGGTGAGTGGTAGTTATCTCTCATGCGGACCCAAAGGAGTATATTGGATTGGTGGTTTGTTGGAGTGTTGTAGATAGTGATTTTGTGCATTTTCCTTAGATCCAAGTATAGATCCATTGTTGTGAAGATGTTTATCTATGCAAGTTCATTTATTAAGTTATAGAAACAAAACCCATGTTTTATATTTGATAGATCTATGCTTAAAACTATGATTTCATGTATGTTAGACTTATGCTCATTTATTTACGAAATTGCCACTATAGTTAATATTGCTTATTAGATCTTGTTTGAATGCTTGAATGTTTGGATGTATGATTGATTAGACTGTTTCAAATTAGAAAATGGTTGATTTGGAACAAGATGGTTGGAGATGATTCGAAAGCTAAGTGGAAAGGCTCTTGAATGGTGAAAGCTGCTTATGGCATATGAAGCGGATGTTGAAGCTCATATGTATGGATTGAATGATGTTGAGATGGGACTTTGCCATGATGCGAGGAGGCAAACCATGATGTTGAGTTGGGACGGGTTATGATGACGTTCCAAGCACGGGCTACGACGACGTGCAAAGTTATGTTGATAACTCGGTAATGCGATCCGGGTAGGTGATAATGGTTAGCTTGAGAGGCGCTTGAGCTAGTATGGAAATAGTCGTCGAGGAGGATGACTAGGAGGCTAAGATCTTATCGTTGTTGAAGGTTCTAGCATGCTCAAAGCAAGAGTACGTTGGAACGGGCTGCGACGACGTTCCAAGCACGGGCTGCGACGACGTGCTAGTACTCTGGGTAGTTGCGAAAATTCCTAGGCACGGGCTGCGACGACGTGCAGAGTTATGTCTAGAACCGGGGTTACCATTAGCCCTTGACAGGTGGTCATTCAATTAACGGTGGAATCATGGCAATGATAACAGTGATAGCCAGAGTCATGGATGTTTGGTTGTATTATCATTCGGTCTCAAGAGCGGTATTTTCTGGGTGCTTATCTGATCTTGGTTTAGGCCTTGGGGGTTTGTATTTGGAAAGCATCGCCCTTGACTCGAGTGATTATTGCTTTACTTTAATTATCTGCTATATTATGCTTGCTTTTCCTTAGTGTGTGTCTGGGGGCTATCACTGTAGAAAGAGGTGGAGTGGGACGGTTTGGTCCCTATTCCTTTTATTCCTTATGCTCTTTTGGTATGTTTGATAGTTGATTTACTACTCACTAAGACTTTGTCTGACTCAAGGTTTTATGTCTCCTCTTATTACCTTGGGCTGTTCATCCATGTTGGGATGGGAAGACTAGGTAGCAGGTGACAGGTGCTGTTCTTGGAGATCTACGCTGATGATGACGAAGACGAGCAGGAGGCTTTGCATATTAGTTTTCTTACTATTTGTACTGGGTGTTCCGCTGCTTGTATATATTATGAGTGCTATGTAGTGAGGCTTTGATGTATGGATTTGCCTGGATGATTGTATCAAACTACTGTGATGCTTATATGATGATTTCCTGTTATGAAGCTTCACTATATATATATATATATATATATATATATATATATATCTATTGTATCTTATCCATGCGCTGTGAGTTATGCGATAGAGTTTCTGCGATGCTTATTTTACCCTGACTACTGTCCATGGCTACCTGGCACGCCCTTCAGCGCTCTTTTCTCTTGTTTTGGTGCGGGAGTCATGGGCGGTCGTCACAGGTTTCGATATAAAAGTATTTTATTATAAAGGTATTTCCAACAAATAAAATTCTTAACTTAATACCATTTCAACTAAATACCAATTTATCTTCCTAACCTCAATGTATCCAAATTATTTGAAATATAAATTTTGTATTAATATTTGAAATTGAAATTTTTTTTGGTTTGAAATTAACTATTCGAGCCCGATACCATTCTGTTGAATCTACCTTATCTGCCCTGCTTTATTTATTCACTTATATTCTCTTTTCCGAATCTATCTTCTTTCCTTCTTTCCTTCTTTTGAATATATCCTTTAAAATATTGTTTATTTATATTCTACCTGGTTTAATAGTAAAAAAATTTAGTGTTTTATAAATAATTGATCTCATAATTTATTGAACGGATTTAATAAAATGAGTAATCTATTAAATATTAATTAATTTAAATAATAATAAAAAAAGTATATGGTTTTAAATAAATTGTTTAATTTGTTTTTCAAAGTCGAAATTTTTCATCTGGTCGTTTCTATTCTCCTACTTTATTCCTTTTCGGGGATGAAAAGTTTTGAGTGGGGGAGAGTGTAACGACCCATAAAATTTTAGCAATTTTTAATTGGTACTCAACGTATTGAATTGGATTTTGAGAAATTATTAATAATAGAATTTTGAAAAAAGAAAAGAAAATATGTTATGTATATTAATGATTTGTAGTGCGAGCTGTGTACATATAATTTAAAGTTTGGTTGTGGTTATACCTATAAGATCTAGTACAAAAACTTTATAAACTATTATTTATACTATAATATAAGTTTGATGTAAATTGGATAGCATAGTTCATTTCTGTTGGGTATAAATATCAATAGCGTGGGTAATAAATTTACGGTCTCCTTGTGCTTTTTAGCAAGGTGTGTAAATTTTAAGTATATTGAGTACGTTTCATATATATTTATTTTGGAAAACCACCGTATATGTATGATGGTCTATTTGAAGTGTATATATAGTAAAGCATATTTATACCGAGTTTCATTTTATTTATATGTGTTATAATAGCTATATATATAAATGTTAGTCTTGATACTAGTATATAGTTTTACTGAAGTTTGATTTCTAGTCATGAAATATATATATTTGATTTTGGGTTTTTGTGTCACCATTTCCAGTTTATTTTAGTGCATATTTAGTATATCTATACATATGTCGTCAGCTATAAATACGATAGTTAAGGGTTTCATATATCATATGAACCGAAGAAGAAGAGAAGTATGTACTATATTTAACTACCTATATGAAGTATATGTTTTAAGGGTTGATTTAAGGTCTGCATTAAAATTGGTAGTCTGCATGTTTGTTATGTACAAAGATAAGCATATATGAATTCATTCATACGTAGCCTTTACATTTTGAAAGAATATACATAATATTAAATGAATATTGATTTTTTTTTAATATTATATATAAGGTTACCTTCATCTTTATTTGTCTCATTTTCATTTATTTGTGTATGTTTTCGTTTTAATTATTGTACACATCATGGTTCCTTTTATAAATTCATCGCCCATATATAGTTTATTTCTTTTCCCCTTCATCTTCATTTGTCTCATATTCAATTATTTATGTACGTTTTCGTTTCAATTATTGCACACATCATGGTTCCTTTTATAAATCCATCGTTTCAATTTATTGTATGGTCCATTACTCTGCCTTTTCAAATTTGAACGTGCAGCTGGTGGCATTAAAAAGTTGCTTTAATTATCCACTGAATTATCATGACCATCCCACTACTCTATATTTATTCCTGTACGTTTTATCTTCGCTTGAATTTCTCTGTCCATTACTTTTTCCATTTTAATATCCTTGCCTTTCCATACTCACGTGCTTTCCAATCAAGCAATAAATTGTTTAAATATCCACCTTATCAACTTGACCGTTATCAAACCAGTATATAATTCAAATCTATCATTATTCTACCGTTTCTTCTTTAATAAATTATATGTTACAATATATCATAAATGGACAGCTCATTCTCCACCCATTCATTTCTCCTATTCAATTAATAATGGAATATAAAGTTATATATTGGTATACAATTTAAACAACCATTACCATTCATACCTCCTAAATTCTAGCGATTGACCCCTCTATTTCCATGGTTCCAATTTTAGTTGTTGGATTACTCATTCCTACCATTCAACTATATTAAATATTTATAACGTGTAGTCTCTGAGCCTATTTAGCTTCATTTTTTCTTCCTCTCTGATGCTTTAAAAAAAGGAGATTTTTCCCATTACAATGCTAAAACACATATGATCGAAAAATGAAAAAGGACCAGTTCTCCTTCCTATAGCTTCGTCAAGCCTCCGCCACCACAGCTCGAACCACCTGTCAAGAGCCATAACCCACTCCATGCCTCCTCCCCTCGTCATCCATATTTTTATAAACGGTATGTGTATCATATTGCAATATATGTTTCGTTTTTAAATGTTTACATATAGCATGAATATGTACTAGTACTATATATAGTCTATTTTGTTTAATGGATATGTTATACAAGTTGTGTTTTCTTTTGTCTAATGGATTTCGAAACTTATAATAAATATTATTGCATTAGTTATTGTTTTCAACTTCCTGCAACACTTTGTTTTTTATTATAAATTTTAACTTGATGCAATTCTTTTTTCATCTATATTATTGTATTCTATTATCTAATATATACATTTTATCTAGTTATATATATTATACTATAAGGTGTATATATATAAGTTTTCATAGCCCTTTATAATATGTAGCTATGCATATAAGATTGGGCCTGTTATATACAAAAGCATTGGTTATAGCAATTAAAAATATGCAAAGGAATTTAACGTGGTGATATTTACTTTTGAATAGAACAAGATACATACCACCATCTGTATCTTCGTCTCTCTCCCTATGTTTTTTTATTATATATATATTCTTTCTTTCTTTTTTTCTCTTTTCACTCCTTTCATTTTATAGCTTTTAAATAAATTGACAAACGCTTTGGAAGTGTTTAAACGCAGTACACGACAAATTTAATAAGTAGCGGTGTTTTATGTCATTTATAGCTGTTTGCACAAAAAATGGGCAAACACCTCCAAGTCGTATGAATTAGTTGATTTTATGTTGTTTCTAGTGATTTGGGCGATTAACGCAAATATATAAAAAGCAGGGACTAAACTGTAAAAGACACACAGATTTATAGTGGTTCGGCCAGAACGTGCCTACGTCCACTTTATATGTTATTCTCCTTTTCTATTCAGATTACAAGTACAAAGCTTTGATTACAAGTAGCTGAAAGTTGTTTGAAAGTTTTATCCGTGCTTGAGCTCTCAAACTTGTCTGCCATTGTTGTACCCCTGCCCCTCTATTTATAGAGTGAGGTTGGGGGCGGGGATCTTGGATGTGTATAGCTGCTGGTGGGCTTGGGCCGAAGTAATCTGGTCTGGCGATGTTGGTTCGGTATCCACTTGGTCCGGTAGTGGTTGGAGCGAGTTGGTTCGGCATGGCTTGGTTGGAGAGTTGGTTCGGTGGGACGTTGGTCCGGTAGGGAAGTGGCTTGGTCCGGTTAGGATGGTTCGGTAGTTGTTGAGGAAGTTCTGGACCGGTGGTAGGTGGGTTTTGGACCGGTGATGAGGTGGTTGGCTCGGTAATGAGGTGGTTGGCTCGGTAGTGCGTGGGAAGGGGGCTGGTTCGGTGATGGGTGGTTTGGCAGGGATATCCTCGCTCTGGTTCGATGAAAACACACCCAACATTTGCCCCCCAAAGTGGGGCACGTGATGTTCACATGTCGCGCTTTGTTTTCCTGCAATAGAGATAGCTTCGTTCGGTCCTGGGTGTGCCGAGCCAGTTGGTCCGGTCGATAGGTTACGCCTATAAATAGGGGCTTCAGGTTATTGTTATCCTTGATCGTTTTGATATAGCCGAACCAATCAGAGTACCGAATCAACCGAGTACCGAATCAACCAAGTGCCGAATCAACCAAGCACCGAACCAGGTATGTTCTCTTTTGCCGAATGAGTTCTTATTATGGACTACCGAATGAAACCCATGGAGGATGAGTGCCGAATGGGCCTATCCCTGAATTACCGGATGAACTCTTGAGACCCAAATACCGAATGAGATTTTGTATCAGCCTTACCGAATGATACTAGGAGTTCCGAGCGTTTTAGATTACCAGTGAAATTTTCAGACTATATACACTTGCTTGCTTATATCCTCTATTCTAACGATATGTTTTTCTGGTGTTGCAGCTAATGTCTCACAAAGCAGAAACTCGATCAGATAAAAGGAAGTCCAAGGACAGAGAAGAGTCCTCCACATTCCCCCTAGTTCGGGCCGAACATCATGGGCCCGCTCCGAGATCGCTAGTAGATGGGTATGGCCCCCAGGAGCTCTTGAATTCTCCGCCCGACTGTTTTCCTAGCTCCCTCAAAGAGGAGCAGCTCGATGTTATATCCCGTTCCTTTGGGATCGATAGAGCGCGCATGCTATCGCCGGGGGAAGGAGTGATGCCGTATGACCCCCCTGAAGGCTACTTTGCTTACAACATATATCATTGCATGTGTGGTGCTATCTCGCCTCTCAACGCCTGGATAGTTAGCTTCATCACATATCTGAAGGTGGCTCCATTCCATCTTCAGCCTAACTCCTACGCCATTCTGGTGAGTCTTTTCATCATCTTTCAGAGGAGATACGGGCGCCCTCCTTCCAACCGGGAGATCCGGTATCTGTATAATCTGAGGGGCTACAAGAAGGGGTCTCCATATATCAGCTTGGAATCGGCCGTATCCTTCAAGCCCGTCCTGGACTTGTATTCGAAGTACAGCATGTTCAAGAAGGAATGGTTTTTCGTCAGGGAAGACTCCGTTTCTATCCGTCGCTTCACCTCTGGATGTAAGTCAAGGCTTTATTTATAATTTCCGTTCTGGTTGCAATGCTTCTAGTTATGTGTTTTTATTTCTTGCTAGCGACAGGTGGTTTTGCGGTCGTGAAGAATGATCGCCTGGTTCAGACGGCAGCGGAAATAGAAGCCATTTCGGGAAGAGATAGGTCGGCTGCTTACTTGATCAGGAATGCTACACTTTTGGGGCTCAACCTGATCCTGCCACATCAGTCCGTGGTCAAGCAGAGGGATATGGCGGAAGAGAGGGCTATTCAAGCTAAAGGAGGAGTCACGTCAAAGAGTGGCAAGAGGAAGCCTTTCACAAAACCTCCAGTTGTCGGTGGTAAGAAGCTCAAGAAGTCCGACGGCCCTTCCCCTAGCACGTGCCCAATTACTCCGGGGGAGGAAGACATGGAGGAGGATAGAGGTAAGGGCAAAGGAGGCGATGTAGGAGGAGAGGCAGAGAGTGGAGACGACAGAGAAGGTGATGGCGGTGGCGATGGCGCCGGGGCTTTGCCTCCTGGGCAAGCAGGCGAGATTCAAGAGTGGACGAACGATACATTCCGCCAAGCTTTCGAGGGGTTGGGGGAAGGGCCGGCTTTGGTGGAGAAATCGAAGAAGTCTGATAAGGCCGGGACGGGTGCCAGTCTATCTTCTGAGGGTATTTCAGCTAAGGCAACTCCGGCGGTTCAAGGTGAATTCTTAACTTTCGCAGACTCACTTTATGATAAGGACTTAGTAATATTTTATGGCCAACTCCCGTCCTGGAATGAGATTCAGGACTTATTGCAGGATCCCACTCCCCCTCAGGGTTTGTAAAATAAGCGCGTTTTCCTACTCTTTTTAACTTAACATATTCCTCGGATCATAGTTTCATTCATGCTTGTAACACTTGGTTTTTATTCCAAGAACGGGTAAGGTGGCCAAGACATCAGATATTCGGCACCGCCTTGAACAGTACAAGCTACTCAAAGCTTTTGCCAAACCAAAGCCATCAACTAGCCGTCCCGGAGATGTGGTTAGCTATCGCCCTCTTCTCGGAGTTATTGAAGAAGAAAAGAGGAAGAGGGGCCAATCTTTGTTTAAACCCTCACCTGGCCCTCAGGCTCCAAACCAGCCTATCCATGATATTACTGAGGAAGATACTGAGGTTATGCCTTCCTCACATCCGTCCGAAAATCCAACCGTCACCCCGATAGACCATCCTGGTTTGGTTCACAACCCCTTTGCCGGCCACCCGGATCTGGACCCGAGTTTTCAGGACATCTCTTTTGACGAGGCCACGGGTGAGCATCTTCTTCCCCGCAATCCCATGGTACGGGTTCTTGATGAGGCTAAGTCCTTAGACCTCGATTTGCTTACTACTCGGATTGTGACCATGGAGAATGAGGCCAAGGCAAACATCGATCGGGTGGCTGAAGAGACCAAGAGGCTAATGGAGCATCACGCTCGACTGGCCAAGGCTGGGGAGGAAATCGGAAGTGCTAACATTCGGTTGCGGCTAAAGGTTTCTGATCAGGCCAAACAGCTTGCCGATCAGGCTATCCAGATATCCCAGCATGAGGCGGCCTCCAGACGACTAAAGAAAACCATGGAAGAGGCTAGCAAGGCTGAGTTGCGAAAAATGGAGGCTGCTTGCAAAGAACGAATTGATATGGCCATCGCAACGGTGGATGAGGTTCGGAGCGTGGATCTTGAGCAGGTAGAGGAGTTATTTGGGAGGCTTGAGGCCGCAGATCTTTCTCAGGCCAAGCTGAAGTAGGTGATGGAAGTGATGCGGAAATCCCTTCAGGCTGACTGCTCGAGATACCGATTGGAGAGAGATGCTGCCGTCGCACGGCTGTCTGCTTCTGAGGCCCGGATGAAAGAGTTTGAGGAGAACGAGGGGATGATGGATGAGATGCTCCAGGACATGTATTTTCGAACTTAATGGCAGGGCAACCTGTCCTGGATGGACGACTATCCCCGGGTCATGGCTAGAATATATCTTCGGGCTTTGGAGGAGGCTAAGGCCGATGCGGATAAGGAAGGTGGTGCGACTTTCAGGATGGATTTACGACCCAATTCACTAAGGAAGAGAAGGTGGCAGTTAAGGAGGGCATGCGGCTGCTTGCTGCGGATGAGGTAGGCGTGCAACTAGATGATGATGATCAGGGAGCAGATGCTGGTAAGTCTTCCTTTTTAGTCTTTTCATGATTTGATTGGTTATCCTTCGTGACTATTGATGGATTCTCTTCTGAATTGGGATGGCGGGACCTCTGGAATACATGCGGGGAGTTCTGACCCTGCAGTTAAGTAGATCCGGATGGCGGGCAGGATAGAGGCGGAGCCCCGATGTAGTTGACTCTTTTATTTGGTCTGTTTGACATTCCTGTATATACTAGTCCAAAAAATTATTGCATTTCCAGGCTGTAACTATGTCCTTGCAACGAACGTTTTTATGTAACTTTATAACATAAGCAAATTCTGTCATGTTCGAATGTGATTATTATTTTGATGTGTTGCATAAGAGATACAGCTGCGTGTTTATGCATGTGATTTAATCGTATTTGATGCTAAGTTTCTGCTCAAAATATTATTTCATGTCTTGCAATGTCAATATGATGTGTGAATAAATTAAAGCTACATATTTGTATACAAGAGAAGAAAGTACCGCCCTTCGTGTTTTAGTTGTAGAGGGCTGCTTTGAATGTCTTGTGCGACTGAGTATGGAATGTAGCTGAGTGTTCCGTCATCCGAATGTGAGTTCATATTTCCACCAGCTAGAGTTCCCCTATTTTGTGACCTGTACTCTAGGGACTGTTATATAGGATAGGAGAAAAGTTTTTAAATGAAATTGAAATATGAGAAACATTAAAACTTCCAATCACGGAAGGTCGTCGATATGCTTAAGTTGGTGGCAAACAGGTTTTGTAGTCACTTTCCCTAGCAGTGGGTCTTGGAGACATTTGTCACCCATCTTACGCCTCCGCGGGGAGTTTATCTTTTTTACCACAGCCGCACTTAAGACATATCGGAGCCGAGATCGCACACAGTAAATACACGTGCCATTATGGCCCATAATCGTGGGTATCATTCGATTTACTATGGCCGGCTAGCATGGGTGCCAATCGTCAACCGTGAACTACCCCTGACTGGCCACACCTTATGTTGGGGCTTAAAGTAGGTTCACAGTTGCCGGCGAGCAGAACGCCGTAATGAGCTGCCATCGGCTATAATTGGCCTTCTTGATGGCTTATAATCGGCTCATTACAGTTGGCTTTGAGGGTAGTCGCGAGCAATGAGTTAACCCGTAACAGAGGGATGCTGGAGCAAAAGTGTCTCATTGGCGAGTGCATAGATTCGCATATTACCTGTTGGGTCTTGTCCAGGTGAGGTTGCGCCGTGAAGTGTCCAGAATGGAAATGTCATTATACATGATTTTGTTCAACAGCAAAGGATAAAGCTTAACAAGCAGCCAAGATATAAAGGAACAAGTTAAAAAGAGGCAAGATTTTTAAAGTGGTTCGGCACGAAAATGCCTACGTCTATTGATTCTCTTTGTTAATTCACTTCATATGGGCAGTAAAAGTTAAGAAAAGTATCGACGGAGGTGTTGGATGTTCCATGCCCTCTGGAACACCTCTCCGTCCACTGTTGACAAAATATAAGCTCCATTGTGGAGATCTCTATGAGTTACATAGGGTCCGTCCCAAATTGGGTCTAGCGCTCCGGGGCGCGGGAAGATCCGCTTGAGGACAAGATCTCCTACTTGTAAGCTGCGGTGCTTGACTTTGGAGTTGTATTGTGCTGCCACTTTTTGCTTGTGAGCTGCTTCTTTGAGTGCTGCATCATTTCTTCTATCCTCAATTAGATCCAAGGACATGTGGAGGAGTTCTTCGTTCTCTTCTGGGTTGCAGTGGATCCTACGGTGGGAAGGCACTATAGTTTCAGCTAGGAGCATGGCCTCCGATCCGTATGCCAAAGAGAAAGGAGTATGCCCTGTTGATGTT
Organism: Allium cepa; assembly: GCA_030765085.1. Taxonomy (NCBI): domain Eukaryota; kingdom Viridiplantae; phylum Streptophyta; class Magnoliopsida; order Asparagales; family Amaryllidaceae; genus Allium; species Allium cepa. The sequence goes on from CM060945.1 coordinate 149,112,506, forward strand.
CTGTAAGATGTGCGGTAGGCCCAAAGTGCCGTAGGAAGTTCATCCACCCAAGGGCCTTTTGACTTTTCAAGTTTCTTCTTGAGGGTTTTGAGGATTTTGTTGATAGCTTCGACTTGTCCGTTTGCCTGGGGGTAAGCCACAGATGAGAAGCTTTTGTGAATTCCGTGCTCTTGGCACCAGTCGGTGAATTCCTCGCTGTCAAATTGAAGTCCATTGTCCGATATGATTTTGAGTGGAACCCTGTACCTGCATAAAACATTTTTGATCAAGAAGTTAATAACTCTTGCCGAAGATATTTTATTCAGAGGCTCCGCTTCCACCCATTTGGTGAAATAGTCAACTGCCACTATGGCATATTTGGCTCCGCCTCGGCCCATTGGCAGTTCGCCAATCAAGTCAATTCCCCATATTGCAAAGGGCCAAGGGCTGGTCATTTGAGTAATCTCATTTGTGGGTAGTCGAGGAATCTTAGCAAATTTCTGATATATGTCGCATTTTTTGATGAAGTCCAAGGCGTCTTTGTTTAAAGTGGGCCAGTAATACCCGTATCGGAGTGTTTTCTTGGCTAGAGTCTGCCCTCCGGTGTGATCTCCGCAACTTCCTTGATGGATGTTGGACAAGACTTCCCTGGCTTCCCTTCCAGCGATACACCTTAATAAGGGATTAGAGAAGCCGCGCCGATAGAGGATGCCTTCTTGTAGTGTGTAGTGGGAAGCTTTCCTTAAGATTTTCTTAGCTTCGTTACGCTCGTCGGGCAGTGTGCCATCTTGTAAATATTTGCGGATAGGAGTCGTCCAAGTTTCCTCTTCGATTGCAGCTATCATATTCATTGTCTCGTAACTCGGGGCTAGTTGCTGTGACATGGTTATTGTTCGGGAAGCGGTGCCACCCTTCATGCTAGCTTGCTTTGCCAGTTCGTCGGCCTCTTGATTCTTTTCTCGTGGAATGTGTTTGATTAAATAGTAATCCAATTGATTGAGCATCATCTTGGTCTTCTTTAGATATGCTGTGAGTCGTTCTCCTCGAGTCTGGAATTCTCCCAGTATCTGATTTACAATAAGTTGAGAATCACTATGGAGACATAAAGAACCGACTCCAATCTCAAGGGCAAGTTCTAATCCGGCTATCACTGCTTCATATTCTGCGTCGTTGTTGGTGGCAGCGAATTCCAATCTTAGGGCATAGTGCAGCTTCCTTCCCCGAGGGGTGATTATTACAATACCTGCCCCCGAGCCTTGTTCGTTTGATGCTCCATCTACAAAGAGATTCCACTTGATGCCTTTCGCTATTCTAGATGGCTCCTTACCTTCGTTAGTGGTGAATTCGGTAATAAAATCAGCTATGGCTTGCCCCTTGATAGCGGTGCGAGGATGGTAGGTGATATCATATTGAATCAGTTCAATGCACCATTTAAGTAGTCGCCCAGAAGTGTTGGGGCGATGGAGTACTTGCCTTAGCGGTTGATCGGTTAAAACTCTGATGGAAAGAGATTGGAAATAGTGTCGCAGTTTCTGTGACGTGATTAGCAGACAGTATGCTAGCTTTTCAAGTTTAGGGTATCTGGCTTCTGCCCCTGTAAATCTCTTGCTTACAAAGTATACGGGTCGCTGTGCGTGGTTGTCTTCCCTCGCCAAAGCGGCGCTTAAAGCATGGGACGATACGGCAAGGTATATGTATAGTTCCTCGCCTTCATTTGGAGTTGAGAGTACTAGTGGTATCTGGAGGTGTTCGATTAAGTTAAGGAAGGCTGTCGAGCATTCGTCAGTCCATTCGAACTTTCCTTTTTTTTTCTTAAGAGCTTCGAAGAAAGGGATGCATTTGTTGGTTGCTTTAGACATGAACCTGCTTAGGGCAGCCACCTTCCCTTTAGGATTTGCATCTCTCTTCGAGTGGATGGTATCTTGATATCTTGCAAAGCCCGGACTTGTTCGGGGTTCACTTCAATCCCCCTGGCATGGACGATGAATCCCAAGAAATTTCCCGACGATACTCCGAAGGAGCACTTTAGAGGATTCAGTTTCATTCCATATTGGAAAAGTACTTGAAACATCTCGTTCAGGTGGTTTATATGATCATTGGCTTTCCTTGATTTTACCAGCATGTCATCCACATAAACTTCCATAGTTTGCCCTATTAATTCCGCAAACATCTTGTTGACGAGGCGCTGATAAGTAGCTCCGGCATTTTTAAGTCCAAAAGGCATTACTTTGTAGCAGTACAATCCCCGATCAGTGATGAAACTAGTGTGGTCTTGATCGGGGGCGTGCATAGGGATCTGGTTATATCCTAAGCATGCGTCCATAAAGGATAAGAGTTCGTGTCCGGCTGTGCTATCCACGAGTTGGTCGATTCGGGGGAGTGGGAAGCAGTCCTTCGGGAAAGCGTCATTTAAGTTGGAGAAATCGATACATGTTCGCCACTTCCCATTAGCTTTCTTTACCAGTACCGGGTTGGTGATCCACTCTGGGTAGATGGCTTCTCGTATGAAGTCATTGGCAAGTAAGTTCTTTACTTCTTCCTCGAGGGCTGCTGATCGTTCTGCCCCCATGCTCCTCTTTTTCTGCTTCACTGGCACCTTGGTGGGATCGATGTTCAGTATGTGGCATGCTACGTCTGGAGAGATTCCTGTCATGTCGGCGTGCGTCCATGCAAATACATCCATGTTGTGGTGAAGAAAATCAATGAGTTGATCCTTTAATTCTTCTTTTAGTTGAGATCCGATTTTCAATAGTCTACTTGAGTCGTGTTTGTCTACAGCTATGAAATCCATAGCCTCTGCAGGCTCGGTGGTGGCCTCCTCCTCTTTGTCCCTGGGGTCTAACTCATTGAAAGGATCACTGGTATATCAAAGAGGAAGGGCTTTCTTTAGTTGCTATGCTTCCAAGTTTTTCATGCAGAGAGTAGTCTCTGCATTTTTCCCTTTATCCTTTCTAAGGTTATTGCGAAGTTCAGTTACATAGCACTCTCGAGCAGCGTCTTGATCTCCCTTCATTTCTCCTATTCCGTTATCTATTGGAAATTTCATCTTCTAGCACCATGGGGATAGGACAATTTGGAAGTCGGACAAGGCTGGTCTTCCCAAAAAGGCGTTGTAGGCCGAATGGTTCTCTATTAGTACAAACGTTTGTTTTCGCACAGCGGAGGGGGATGACTTCCTATTTCGACAAAGAGGTCCAGTTGCCTGAGGGGCATCTTCGCATCTCCAGTGAAACCATGTAGTGGTTTGTTGCAAGGAGACACATCCTTCATTGACAGCTTCATTTTGTCGAAAGCATGCTTGAATAGGATATTTACTGAGCTTCCAGTGTCTATTAAAATTCGAAAAACTTTGGCTGGACCGAACCAGGAAAAGATGACCAAAGGATCCATGTGTGGGTACTGTCTTCCCTCTAGGTCACGCCTACTGAATGTGATGTCGTCATTCTCTTTCCATTTCGGGTGGCGTTCTTCCATGACAGAATTAACGTAGCCTTCATCGTTCCTAAGTGACTTACCGTATCTTTCCATCTCTGCCCAGCTTCTGTCGGCGATGTGCGGTCCTCCTGATATGGTATGGACCACTATCTTTTCTTGACTAGAGCCGTTGTTGTTGCGATTTCCTCCGCCTACTTCTGGGAGGGGTAGCCCTGAGTTTTCATTGGCGGGAGCTGGAGTCCTGTTATGGCTTTTTACGTAGCGTTCCAGTCTCTTCCTTCTGATGTGTTCTTCAATTAAGTCCCGGAGATGGTGGCATTCATTGGTGTCATGTCCATGGGATTCGTGGAAGCGACAGAACTTTCCAGACTTGAGTGCGTTACCTGAATCCTTCTTGTGCTGGGGCCGCTTGTATCTAACTTCGTCTTGAGTGGCTAGGAAGATGTTTTCGATTGTTTCATTCAAAGGAGTGTAGGAGTCAAATCTTGGTCCTGGTCGATATAAGCGCTTTCCTCCCTTCTTGCCCCCAGCATTGCCTCTAGAGTCACTTCTCCGAACATCCTTTGCTGCAGCGGGAACCCTGTTTGGAGCTGTCTTAACCTGTTTCCCTGACTGCCTCTCAATGGCAGCGTCTTCAAGTGTCATATACTTTCCAGCTTCATGGAAGAAATCAGGTAAAGTAGCTGGTTTTTCCTTGGTTAGTCTTCTAGCAAATTTAGTACCCGGATGTACACCACTGCAGAGGGCCATTAGGATAAGTTTCTCGTCGGCATCTTGGACTACGGCCGCCGCGGCGTTGAATCGGGTTAGATATTGCTGCACTGTCTCTCCAGGTTTCTGTTTGATATTGGATAAGGAATAAGCGTCCTTGGGTTGTTCCACATGAATGCGGAACTGACTGATGAACTTTTCTTTCAACATTTCCCATGAGCTGATGGACCCTTGGGGTAGGTGGCAGAACCAGGAGGTAGCAAGATCTGCCAAGAATAGTGGGAAGCATTTACACAACACTCCCTCTATTGCTCCGCTCATGAGCATATGCTGGGTGTATCTTTGTAAGTGTACGATGGGGTCAGAGGTTCTCTTGTAAGGTTCCATTGTTGGCATTTTCCATTCCCAGGGGGTGATGGCAGTTTCGATATTGCGGGTGAAGGGGCTGGTTACCCTAGCACCTATCCCCTGATCCCTTTGCTCCCGTTGGACGCACTCTCTGAACAATCGCGCCATCCTCTCGTCAAAAGTTGGATCGGATAGAAATGAGTTTGGTTCTTCCCTGCGGGATCGATTCCGTCTAGATGACCTGTAAGGATGGTATCGTCCATCACTCCTGACATTCTCCAATGGCTGCCTCTGGTCTTCCGGGGGCATGCTGGGGTCAGCCACAGTTGGCCCTTGCTTTGATCTTTCCCTGCTGGGTTCTCTTCTCAGCACTTCCTCGGGTCTAGCTTCGGGCTGGACTCCCGCTCGGCCCCGTTCCTTGGTGTTTCTATGGTTAGGTAGCATGGCAGGCTCAGCTACATCCGACCCTTGTCTGGTCCCTCCCACGTTGGGCTCTGTTCCAAGCGTTTCCTCGGGTCGGAATTCGGGCTGAGTCCGGGCTCGGCTCCTACCATAGCTGTTTCTATTGTTAGCCTCTTCGAAGAAGAAAGACCCTTGTCGCCTCCTAGATCCTCCAGACTGCGACTCACCCCATGATTCAGTGTTGCGGTTGGTTTCTTCGACATCCCTTAAGCGTGACATGAGTTGATCCACTAAGGCTTCTTGTTGAGATGCGAAGCGGTTAGTTACTTCAGCCACAACCCTGTCCAGATCCGCCCTTGTAATTGGTTGTTCCGTAGCAGGGGCTGTTGGATTTTTCTTATTTAAATTTGCTGTTGGAACTGGACGATTGTCTTGGTCTCTGATCACTGGATCTAGGATACTGCCAGTTGCGATGTTCTTTCCTTTGTTAGCATCTTTCTTCCGTCCGGGAGGCATGTTTTCCAGGCAATGAACGATGCTGATAGAGAAAGGGTTAAGTGGGGGAAGCTGAAGCTTCGAGCTCCTGTTCTCAGTGAAAGCACCAAAAATGTTTGCACAAAATGGGCAAACACCTCCAAGTCGTATGAATTAGTTGATTTTATGTTGTTTCTAGTGATTTGGGTGATTTACGCAAATATATAAAAAGCAGGGACTAAACTGTAAAAGACACAAATTTATAGTGGTTCGGCCAGAACGTGCCTATGTCCACTTTATATGTTATTCTCCTTTTCTATTTAGATTACAAGTACAAAGATTTGATTACAAGTAACTGAAAGTTGTTCGAAAGTTTTATCCGTGCTTGAGCTCTCAAACTTGTCTGCCATTGTTGTACCCCTGCCCCTCTATTTATAGAGTGAGGTTGGGGGCGGGGGTCTTGGATGTGTATAACTGCTGGTGGGCCTGGGCCGAAGCAATCTGGTCTGGCGATGTTGGTTCGGTATCCACTTGGTTCGGTAGTGGTTGGAGCGAGTTGGTTCGGCATGGCTTGGGTGGAGAGTTGGTTCGGTGGGACGTTGGTCCGGTAGGGAAGTGGCTTGGTCCGGTTGGGATGGTTCGGTAGTTGTTGAGGAAGTTATGAACCGGTGGTAGGTGGGTTTTGGACCGGTGATGAGGTGGTTGGCTCGGTAATGAGGTGGTTGGCTCGGTAGTGCGTGGGAATGGTGCTGGTTCGGTGATGGGTGGTTTGGCAGGGATATCCTCGCTCTGGTTCGATGAAAACACGCCCAACAATAGCCAAATTTTTTTTTGATAAGTTCATACATTTCTAAGCTGAAAATATAAATATATGATGCGATGAAATTTGAATTTTCATACGCCGTGCCATGAGCTGATCTTAAATTTAAATGAGGTATGATATATCAATCGCTTACAAATAAGACGAAGATAACGTCCTAAATTAACTTTTAGCAAATTGAACGTTACCGTCGTTATTAAGAAACCAACGTATTGTGTCATTTTATTATTTGGGTACTAATAATACGTTACTTTATCCATTCCAACAATTCATTTCACACCACGTTATTTTAAATAAATTGCTACTCTTTTACTGAAATTTATCCAAAAATTTAATAAAAATTATCCGACGGTGTATTAGCCTTCAGGACTAATCCTTGAATTCTAAACGTTGGATCCACTTAAATGAAATAGGGTCTCATCCGCTAAACAAAAAATGCGGGAAATCAATAACTGCAATATATACATATGCCAATATATATATATATTGATATTATTTATAATACCAATTTCACTGTTTATGAAATATTCGCGGTATATGTTTTTAATAAATAACATCCGCTTACTAACGACGCATAATGTCTATTTTAACAATCAATAGATATTAATCAACATTCAAACATGCATTCAAATATTTAAATCTAACTATTTAAAATAAAATCGAAACTGATTCGATTGAGTGAGAAGTTCTCACCTTGATTTTAATTTCCGTTTTAGCGATTTATTTCGAATAAAATTAAACGGACGTTTAATTTTACCCAAAATTCTCACTAACTCCAAACAACTCCAAACTAACTCCATCGCGTAGTGCTCGTCCATACGATTCCAATGCAACCGAGTTTGCATTTTTTCGACCTCCTATGAAAAAGTTATTGATTTTACAAGTTTGTACACGATTTTATATAAACAATTCAAAATAACTTTATAATTTTAAACCCACACCTAACATGGGCCATTGGATCCCTCATCTTTCCATCATAGCCGTTCTTATCATCTCCTTCTCCCACGTTCAAGCTACAGGAAGATAGCCGTTCATAAGAACCCATCCATACATATTAGGGTTTAGAAATTCGACCCCATCGATGAACTTGAACGCGATCAGGAAGTTGCAACTCCTAGCTCACCCCCTCCTCCACCTTCGGCCCCAAGGAGAGCAAGCTCGGCCCTATGGTTTGCACGCATCTCGAGAAGGAACGGCCCACGCACGCGGCCCCATAACTCCCCGCACACGACACCAAACACGATCTCCACCGTTCACATCGTAGCTCTCACTCCCCTCTCCAACTTTCATGTTGATAACTTCCTCTAATTGTTGACGGATTGGAAGATCTAGAGGGAAGAAGTTAGGACAATTCTGGCCGTTTATAATAGGGTGGCGGCTGCACTTTGAAAACTAGGGTTTCTTTTTTTCTTTTTTAATTTGTGAAGGGGTAGGGTGCTATTTATAGAGAAAATTCGAACACTATTCATCCGGAAATTCCGAACTTCGATTTACGTGCCGCAACCAGCGTTTCTAGGGTTTACCCCGCGTTCCGGACACAATGGAATAGGTTTCGAAAGCTAATTCGGAAGTATGTGCGAGTTATGGCTGTAAACGCTCAATTTGAATTAAACCGATTTAAGCGATTTTCTAGGCGTTTTAATTTGTACCGGACAAACCGTAAATCCAATCGACTTGAAATTTGAAACCTTACAATAATATCACATTACGGATCCGATGAAACTGGTTTCGTCGAAATCCGAGACTTTTTGAAAAATGGCTATTTTAACTCGCCAAATTAAAATTAAAAATAATTCGATGCGTTTCGAGCTGCCACGATCAAACGATAACTCCGATTGACACGAAATTTGAAATCCGGTAATAACTAACTATTACGGATCCAATGGAACTGGTTTCGTTCAATTCTGAGACTGTTCAAAAATTGACTATTTTCACTAGTCGATTTAAATATTAAAATATTCAATTTTCACAAATTAACTTTTAATTCGATTTTAAAAGTTCTAAAATATCATTCTAACTCTAACATGATAAAATAAAATTTTACAAATCATTTCAATCATATTTAACCCTATTTTCAATTATTTCCATAATTCAACATATTAATTTATCGATTTAATAATTCAATTAAAATCCAATAATTCAAATAAAAATTTATTTGACTTATAAATTCACTTATTAATATTTAAAATTAATTAAATATTCAAATTTTAATTATCAAAAATTCTGGGTCGTTACAATCTTCCCCCCTTAAAAGAATTTCGTCCTCGAAATTATTAAGTAAGAAAAGTTACAGAATCTATTAACTTTCCAAAAATTCATAGTTAAACTTCTTACAATCTTTACTAAGTTTTCAAATCATACTTAGTTATCTTTTCAAAAACAACTACTATTGTTTAACTTTCAATTCCAAAATCAAAGTTTAAGTTTTCAAAATTTTCCAATTTTTCTCAAAAATTTTCTAACGCCTTAAATTTCCGGAAAAATTCGCCATAGTCTCCTTTGCGCGGCTCGATCCGAAAAAAAAATGACAGTATATATATCACAAATATACATCTCATCAAGTAATGAGGCATCCCGAAGGGAAAAAAGTGTAAAAGTACGATATTTAATCCGAGATATGTACCTTATATTTTATTAGCAAGCATATATGGCTAATATAGCGCAAAAGCGAGCTCCAAATGCGAAGCAAACGCGATCCGCACCTACTAATCACTCAACAAACAACATGAGAATCATGCATGTAGAAAATAGTATCAATACACATCATATAGCAACATAATAACTATATATGTCACATAGCAAATGAGACAAACAACAAATGCAATATATTCAACCATCAACCAACTATCATCCAACAAATCAATAAATATTCATTTATATTCTCATTAATATTCAATGAAATGGTTTTCAATTTAAATCACATTAGATTCATTAACATTGGATTTACTAGCATTCATTTTCAATTAGTTTATATTCACTAATCCATATTCAAGTTGGTTCACTTCCAATTCAAATTCAATTCTATTCAAATTTATTTACTTCTAATTTGAATTCAATTACTTTAGCTTTCAATTTCATTAACTCTTAACGAATTATATACAATCATCTAACAATCATATAACAACCAATGTATATATAATTACAACCAAATTCCTTTGCTTATCAATTGGTTTAATTAATTGATTTTCATTCAATTATTCAACTTTCTAATAACATTAGATTTTAATGAATTTCACTTATATTCATTATTCCATATCAACTATTCACATTTAATTGATTTACATTTAATTGATTCATTCAATTCAATTTCTAAAGTTGAATTTCATTTATATAACTCAAGTTCATATTCATAAATATATTCATATAGTTTCACTTGTTATATATATAAGTTTATTTCACAATTGTAAATCACTTTAATTATAATTCAATTCTTATAATTCTTTTGCTTATACAATTATTCTTTTATTTAGATTTATTCAAACAACTAAACAATCAACTTATATACACTTTTATAATTCTGAAAAATTATTCCTTTATATATAAAATATAATTAAGGTAAAATTATTTCATTTACCCAAATTATAAACAATACTGTGTCGAATTGTTCTATTCAAGTGTTTAGAAACCCCTTCGGCATAGTCTTGCGGACCATGCTGACGAAAGTTCATATGCCACTCAATAAACCAATCATCACAATATAAAACAATTTTATATTCACTAACAAATACGCTCTCATAGCTATTATTACACTCAAATTCATTCTAGAGTACTACTGACTCTATCTCTAATGAATTATACCCAACAGAACCATGGTTGTCGCTTAACCATAAGCTCTGATACCAAATGTAACGCTTGCGATTTTTCGTTGCCGAAAAACCGAATAGTTATGGGTTTTAGAAAAAAAAATTTAAGAAAAGAAAAGAAGAAAAGAAAAGAAGAAAAGAAGATAATAGAGGGAAGAGAAAAACAGAAGAAAATAGGACGGAATAGAAAACAACAGAACAACATCAGAATCTCACAATTCGCAGCGGAACAACATATAATAATAAATGAATAATCTTTAAACAAAGAACTATATCAGTTATTACATTTTACACATTACATTTCATTACATCATATCATCAGAGTATACAACAATAACAACAACAACAGTGCAGCGGAAAAAGAAATACTATATAAGTAATACGCCATGCCATCCATCTTGCCTCCAGCAATTCCAGAATATCCAGAATATCCTGATAAACCTTAAACTCTTGGCTGCCCGTGTGGAAATTGGTGGGCACCCAGAGTTTAGGAAGGAAAACAATAAACTCCGAGTCAGTCATGTGACTGGTGTGAGAACTCAAAACAGTTTATTTATCTTTAAAATCAAAATAGAGAGATATTTTTAAATTCAATCCGCAATGCTTTTAAAAATGAGACTACCATAAGACCTCCTGCCACACACACAATGCAAACGCAGACTTGGAGAAGATTTCTCCTTATGATAGTCAAACATGCTTGATACGCATTTAAAAGAACATTTCATATTATTATTAGTGCATAGTGTAGGAAAAATTCATTTCGAAAGTAGAATATAAATCTTAGCCAGCATAGGTACCATTATATTATGCCTACTAATAGCTACCATATTAGATGGCAGGTTCTACAACTAAAACCGTACAAGTTTCGTATTGTTTCTTTGGATTTCCAACAAATGGTCAGGCCAAGGAACTTCCCATTGCCACATGAGAATGCCTCTGGAAAGACATCCCCGAGAACCAAACCGGAACTCTGCCAACACAAGGCCAGGTTACCCCTAACTGGGTAACTACTGACACGAGCACGCCATTCCCCGATCGTAAACGACCTTTCTCACGGGATCCCGAAAACCAACAACCACAAAGTAATAAATTCGTAGTAACCACATAGGTTAAATATCTGGGCTCCATACCATGATACCACCTCTATCCAGAAGGAAATGTACATACCCTAAAGGGTGCTACCCCTCATAACCTTGCCGCATCTTTCCTGTTTTGACCATTTCCGGGGTGTGAGGTTCGACGAAGTCACGTCCACAAAAACATACTTTATACAAAAGCCATGCTTTGGGTCAACAAATGATCAACACAATGATCACCAAGATAGACGATCAAATAAACAATCCTATCACAATAATCAACACAATGATCATTTCAGCAACACTCAGCATGTCACATTACCAAATTGGGAATATATCACTGATAACTTCAACTATATAACCTCTGAGCTCATACGTCTCAGAGAAGGGTGTTAAGCTAAAGAATAAATTCTTCGCCACCAACAGAAATATATTTGAAAGAAATCGGCTTTATATCTCAACTTGTAATGTCAGACACACAATCCATACAAGTCTGTTCCGGGATCGAACAAAACCGAAGGCACTTACAAAGAAGTCCTTGCAATCCGGATATTCACAATCCTGATCGGATTCACCATCACATATGGAGAACTCTATACCGGAGCAACTCGGTGCAGAGTAAATCGACAGGTCATCCTATCGCTCTCGCAAATACCGGGTCTTCAACACCGATCTTTAATGCAATTCACAACGACGTATCACATATTCGGAATGGGTTATACGACCCCATGGTCCTTTCCCGGTTAACCCGAATAGTGAGCGCTTATTCAAAAAATAAGTGTAGCATTCACATTCAAACAAATCACATCAATTACCCATTCAAAGGGAAATATTGATAGTCGGTTATTGAACTATCAATAGATATGCACACATCACCAGATTCCAAATAATTTTCCAAATTATTTATTTCACAAAAATATCTTCACTAGATATATAATTTCAACACTTCAAAAATAAATCAATATTTATTTTTAGACAAATTCCACTTTCTTTTATAAATTCCTTAGTGAATTTATAATCCAAAATATCTATGGATATACGTTTTCAATTATTTATTTCAATATTTCTTTTCAGTTTATCTTCAAAAAGATAAATTCTCAAAATATTCACTTTATATTGGAAAACATTTCCATACTTATTTATTCATAAGTAATTCACAATTTTTATTTATTTTCAACACTTGGAAAATATTCAATATACTTCAATCGAAATTAAGTATATATTTCATTCTTTAAGGAAATCATTCTCTTAAACATATTTATTTGGGCCAAAACAAATGTTGCGTAAAACATCGTTACGACAACCCAAAATCACTAGTATAGGGATTCGAAATTTAAATAGATATATAAATCCCAATACTATTCAAAACATTTCCTTTCGGAAATCATTTACTATAACAACAGTGTTATAGTCTACCATTTCCTTTTATTTCTCGAAACATCTATTTCTACAATAAATGTTGAAATCTATGGTTTCGAATCTCAATGCATTTAAAACATCGTTAGATCGTTTTAATTCTATTCAAAACATCATATCTAAAACAATTTCTTTAACATATTATTCACTATTCAAAAACGTGAATAAACTTCGTTAACAATTTCATCCTTTTATTCATTTTAATTCAAAGGATTATTCACGATTCAAAAACGTGAATATAACTCCTTTAATAGGTTTCAACAATTTTCTTATCAAAATAAGTCGTTTGCGGATTTATAAAACAACGTTTATAAATTCCATTTATATTTATTTATAACAACTTCCTTTATAAATCTCCTTTATTAGCCTATTTGATTTATAACTTAATTATAAACTAAAGGTTCATATTATAAATTAAATGCTTATAAAACGATTATTTTACAGAATCGTTCTTTTAAAGACTTTCCAAATCATAAATCTTATAACTTATAAGATTGTTTATTTATCCAAAATTCATTCTTTCAATATCTTTATAAATTTTATAAACCTACTGTTTATAAAATTTCATTTATAACTTCACTGTTTAAAATCCTATAAATTCCATACAATTATGAAATTCATTTTCACTTCATTCAAACACTTATAAAAACTCGTTTTATAATGTCTATATTTCAATTTATAAATATCCATTTATAAATCTCTTAATATAAATCAATTTATATTATTCTTTAAAACATCTTTAATCTCCTTTATTATTTCACCATTTTTGATTCATAAAATAATTAAATTTTATAAATCCTATATTTAAACTTTTCACAATAATTCTAAAATATCTCGATTAAACTATTTTATAAACTCAATAGCATCATATTCTAAAAAATCAGTTTTTAACTATATTTCTCAAAAATCATAATTTTTATAACTTTAAAAATTATAACGTTTATTTATTTAAAATAGATCAAATTCAAAACATATAGTATATTTTCAAAAATCACTTTATAAATCATTTTAAAATTCCAAAACTTGGTCCAATGATGCTACATACCAAATAGTCAATCACGACAACAACGATATCATATATCAATATGAAAATCTATCAAATATCAAAATATCTGAAATTCAATAAAAACTGTTGAGGAATCCAGTTGGATCCCTCCAACCTGTTTTCCTGCATCCAAAAACATTAGCACAATACCAATTTCGCTCCAGTACGAAATTATCGCGGTATATGTTCTTATTAAATATTATCCGCTTAATAACGGCGTAATAGGGTCTCATCCGCTAAACAAAAAATGCGGGAAATCAATAACTGCAATATATACATATGCCAATATATATATATTGATATTATTTATAATACCAATTTCACTGTTTATGAAATATTCGTGGTATATGTTTTTAATAAATAACATCCGCTTACTAACGGCGCATAATGTCTATTTTAACAATCAATAGATATTAATCAACATTCAAACATGCATTCAAATATTTAAATCTAACTATTTAAAATAAAATCGAAACTGATTCGATTGAGTGAGAAGTTCTCACCTTGATTTTAATTTCCGTTTTAGCGATTTATTTCGAATAAAATTAAACGGACGTTTAATTTTACCCAAAATTCTCACTAACTCCAAACAACTCCAAACCAACTCCATCGCGTAGTGCTCGTCCATACGATTCCAACGCAACTGAGTTTGCATTTTTTCGACCTCGTATGAAAAAGTTATTGATTTTACAAGTTTGTACACGATTTTATATAAACAATTCAACATAACTTTATAATTTTAAACCCACACCTAACATGGGCCATTGGATACCTCATCTTTCCATCATAGCCATTCTTATCATCTCCTTCTCCCACATTCAAGCTACAGGAAGATAGCCGTTCATAAGAACCCATCCATACATATTAGGGTTTAGAAATTCGACCCCATCGATGAACTTGAACGCGATCAGGAAGTTGCAACTCCTAGCTCACCCCCTCCTCCACCTTCGGCCCCAAGGAGAGCAAGCTCGGCCCTATGGTTTGCACGCATCTCGAGAAGGAACGGCCCACTCACGCGGCCCCATAACTCCCCCCACACGACACCAAACACGATCTCCACCGTTCACATCGTAGCTCTCACTCCCCTCTCCAACTTTCATGTTGACAACTTCCTCTAATTGTTGACGGATTGGAAGATCTAGAGGGAAGAAGTTAGGACAATTCTGGCCGTTTATAATAGGGTGGCGGCTGCACTTTGAAAACTAGGGTTTCTTTTTTTTTTTTTAATTTGTGAAGGGGTAGGGTGCTATTTATAGAGAAAATTCGAACACTATTCATCCGGAAATTCCAAACTCCGATTTACGCGCCGTAACCAGCGTTTCTAGGGTTTAGCCCGCGTTCCGGACACAATGGAACAGGTTTCGAAAGCTAATTCGGAAGTATGTGCGAGTTATGGCTGTAAACGCTCAATTTGAATTAAACCGATTTAAGCGATTTTCTAGGCGTTTTAATTTGTACCGGACAAACCGTAAATCCAATCGACTTGAAATTTGAAACCTTACAATAATATCACATTACGGATCCGATGAAACTAGTTTCGTCGAAATCCGAGACTTTTTGAAAAATGGCTATTTTAACTCGCCAAATTAAAATTAAAAATAATTCGATGCGTTTCGAGCTGCCACGATCAAACGATAACTCCGATTGACACGAAATTTGAAATCTGGTAATAACTAACTATTATGGATCCAATGGAACTGGTTTCGTTCAATTCTGAGACTGTTCAAAAATTGACTATTTTCACTAGTCGATTTAAATATTAAAATATTCAATTTTCACAAATTAACTTTTAATTCAATTTTAAAAGTTCTAAAATATCATTCTAACTCTAACATGATAAAATAAAATTTTACAAATCATTTTCAATCATATTTAACCCTATTTTCAATTATTTCCATAATTCAACATATTAATTTATCGATTTAATAATTCAATTAAAATCCAATAATTCAAATAAAAATTTATTTGACTTATAAATTCACTTATTAATATTTAAAATTAATTAAATATTCAAATTTTAATTATCAAAAATTCTGGGTCGTTACATTATACATGCTATTATCTGTAACTGTTCACCTACGGGATATGACACCATATCCTGTTGTATATATTATATTGTTATTGATGATATATGCCTGTTATTTTATTGTATTTTCTGTTATCACTCTGCAAGTTCCCTGTAGTTTAGAAATCACTATAGGTTGAAATGATACATACCTGAACAGACTTTAGAACAGGAGATAACCGTTATGGGTTGAAATGATAAACCCAAGCGATTTCCATTTAATTGAATTCGGGATTACAGGTTGAAATGATATCCACCCGTACATATTTAATATATGGATTTAAATGATAAATATCCGTAGCACTTGACTATATGATAGGAATATACAGACACCGTTGGTCCATATAAATATTTTGCAAATAATTTCTATAATTTTGGAAAGAAATATATGGTTTAATAAATTTGATTCTTATATAAATGGAAATTGTATATATAGATTTAGTAGTAATATTTGATTTAAATTGAGTTGAATTTAAATTGACAAATTGAGATTGAATTTAATTTGAATGGGAAGGTCGGG
Source organism: Allium cepa (assembly GCA_030765085.1). Lineage (NCBI taxonomy): Eukaryota > Viridiplantae > Streptophyta > Magnoliopsida > Asparagales > Amaryllidaceae > Allium > Allium cepa. The sequence goes on from CM060945.1 coordinate 149,128,600, forward strand.
TTGATGTTGGAACGTTTTGTTAAGTTGAGGAAATTGAAAATACTTTACTGTATAAATTATTTAATATATATAAATACTATTTTGGGAAATATAGAGATATTTGAAGTGAAAATGAGATTTGGTTTTGAAGTATAAATTAAGCTGAAATGACCACGGTGTTATAGTGTATATTTCTACCTTGTAGAAAGTTCCATGGACCCTTAGAGGATGGTTATCCCAAACATCCTATAAGTTATTTGTATTTCAGTTGATATTTTACTTGAGTTGGATTTATTGATATAAGAATGTTAATCCTGACTCGAGTGTTTTGTGTTTTGCTTTACGCTCGGGTCAAACTGAGTGATACAGCATTTGAGACTCATCTTTGGAGTTCGGAGCTTCGTTTGGAAATCCAACCATCGATTCAGATTCCAGCCTTTCCAGTTGATTGGTTCAGAGAAGTCATCTTTGCATTGGAGACTTCACTGCATTTTAACTATTCGGTTGTATTTTTCTAACTCTGATATATATAGTAGCTTCATAAACTACGATTCTTTATCTATCCCACTGCACTACATTACTCTATGATCTGTGATTGATTTATTTAGTGTATATTTTAAGTTTTGCCAAATTTAAATTAACAATTCGGTATTTTGAATTATTCAAGTTGGATATGTATGGTTTTATTGTCGATTTGAATGGTCCAAAATAACAGGTCGTTACAGTTGGTATCAGAGCTTCGGCTCTAGGCAAAACTTAGCATATATGGTAAATTTATTTACAGAATCACTTTCGCTCGAGTTGAATCTCTTTCTCTTGACTCGATTTCCTTCGAATTTTGGAATGTCCCTTAGTTCCGAAATTCATTCTGTCTCTCCCTATTTATATTTGTTTAATTTCGGAGTATCCCATAACTCCACTGAATGATTTGTAAAGGGGGTGAAAACTCCTTTTCAATTGGCATTGACTCACCGAAGATTTTTGTATACTCGGTTAACGATGCTGCTATATCTTGTTACTTGAGTTGGAAGCACGGTTCGTTACATTGTTGATAACAAGGTAAGGTTATTTTTAAAAATAATATTAGGTAAAAATTATTAAGTAAATATTCTAAAACAACAACATTTTACAGTAAAATCAATATATATCAGCAAAAAGGAACATTTAATTTTAAAGGTCTGGTTGCATAATCTTATTTGTATTACGAAATAGTGATTTTTGAAACAAGTTTCATGATTTTTAAATAAGTATATTTCGAGAATTCATAGGATGAACGAAATTCGCATTTTTGCAAAATGCTGGTGATCCACTTCGAATTGTCGGTCGTTAGTTTTGTCGAGGGTAGTTCGAAGGGTAAAGATCATCGGAAAAATAACCGAAGAAATTAAAAGTTGCCGTGGTGGCGTGGCAAAGCTCTAGTAGGGTTTTAGGAGGAGGTATGTTCGATTTGGGTTTGCAAGACGATTTCATCGTCGACGTTGCTCCGTAATGCATCGCGCCAAGAGGAAAATGTTTGTGGGCCAATGGAGTAGCTCTGGTAAAAATGATGTGGTCTCAGATGTCGTGGTTGGCGATACGAGCCGATTGTTGATGATCGGGCGGTTCCGGTATTTAGGTTGAATAACTCGTTTTTGATTGGTGGTCGTTCTCGTTAATCTGGGTGGATGTAAGGGTTAGTGAAGATGTCAACAATGCGTAGAGGGCCGGATAGATGGTTGAAGGTGTGTTGTTCGACTGTGCACATATACAGGTGTACTTTGAAATCTCGTTCATGTTGATGGTTTGGCAAGAAGATGAATTGCTCGAGTTACAGTTCGAAGGCGATCACGTTTTGGCTCGAAGATGAGTGAGGCGAGGGAAAACTCGAAGTAAAGCTCGAGTATATTCAATGTTTGACTCGAGTTTTTTTAAGTGGAATTAACCTGATTTTTTTTAAAGGTTAAAGAAACTAATTAAAGCATTTTCAAGTTTTAAAGTTATTAAGTTTTCAAAGAAACATTACCAAGTTTCAAAGCAAAGTGTTAACAAGTTTGACAAAATTTTAAAGATTTAATTTTAAAGGTAATATTTAAATAATTGTTTTAGTTTAAAATTTGGATAAATAAAGGATTATGATTAAAGTCATTAATTTTTAATTTATATAATTTGTGACATTATTTATTTATTTAATTACTTCAAATAAATACTGTAATTAATTAAGATAAAATGGTGTTTTGATTTACCTTAATTTCTTGAATTAATTAATATGTTAATAATGACTAATCATAAGGTTTATTAATTAAAGATTTTGATAATGATTAAATGATTAATCATGATAAATGGTTTATAATTATTTAAATGATTAAAGAATAATTAATTAATTAAAGGCTAATTAATTAATTAAAGTGATTAAGGAAGAATTAATTTATGTAATTAATTATGGATAATTAATTAATTAAGGGTTAATTAATTAATGTTATTAATTAAGAATAATTAAATAATTAAAGGTTAATTATTTAATGATTATGGGTTGATTAATTTAGAAACTAAAGGTTAGTTGATTTGTTAATTAAGGATGACTAAGTAACATTAAAGGTTGATTAATTTATTTTAAAGTATAATTAATGATTAAGGTTTGTAATTAATTAGTTGTTAATTAACCTGGGTTAGCGATTAATCTAGTTTCAATTAATCAGATGATTAATTAATCTTCCTTATGGATGACTGTATTCTATTGAATTGCTGTAAATTGTTTGTTATCTCTACTTTGTGATGCTTTGTGATATGAATTATTTTAATCCAAGGTGTTATGAATGTAATTTATTTATCTGTGACAAATTATATTCTGTGAATCTGTGAATAGAGATAAGCGTTGTAGATTATACTGCTTATCGATATCGATATTGATTGCTTGAATATGTGATGATTGATGTTGTGAACTATTGTTTAAAACCCCTGGACTACATCATACACACACAAATATGGATTGGACGAGGAAATTGGTTAAGTCACAGATTTTTGAAATGGTTTTAAAAGTTGAATTGTTTTGAATCCAAATGGTTTTGGAAATGGAATTAAAAGTTTGAAAAGGAGTTTTAAAGATAAAAGTTATTTTGAATAACTTGATAAGGTTTTGAAATTTAAATAGTTTGATTTGAATTCAAAATTTGAAATTGAATTCTATATTTGGAATTTATGGTTTAAAAAGGGTATATAAATTATAAATGTGTTTATATGGGTTTTAAACAATTTAAAAAGTATTATTTTGGGAATTTGAATTTAACCCAAGTTTTGTACTTGAAAGGCTTTAACTTATATAAATATAATCGGATTTTCTCGAAACAAAAACTATTTCTTTTCAAATAATAAAAGCTTTCATATAAGGAAAGTTCCAATTTGTGTTGAAAAGTTTCAAGTTTGAAAAGAAATTGCGAATTGTTTTGAAGGCTATGAATTAATCTTTGTGAAAGATTGTTGAACTTTGTTTTGAAATTGAAGAGGATTTTAAAAGGAGTATCTTTTATGTAAAAGATTTAAAATCGAAATTGTGAATGAATCTTTGGAAATGGGTTTGAAAGCGATAAATTGAGTTTTTGACTTAATAATTGGATGAGTTAATCCAATTTGGAAAGGAAATTGTTTTGAAAAGATGTGAATGAATCTTTGTGAAAGGTGGGTGAACTTTGTGGAATGATTTTTTTTAAAAGATTTGAAATGGTAACTTGATTAAACCATTTGAAGAAAAAAGTCTTAGATAATAAGTTGTGACTTAACTGAAATCCCAATATCCATATCTTTTTAAATATTGCGCTCATTATTCGGTTCAGCCGGGAGAGGACCTTTTGTCATATAACGCATTCCGAATAATGATACGACGTTATGGATAGCGTTTGAAGACCGGTGGTGAAGACCGGGTATTTTCGAGAACGAAAGGATAACCCGTCGATTGTCTCTGCACTGAGTCGCGTCGGTATAGAGATCTCTATATGTGATGGGGAGTTCGATCGTGATTAGGAATTCCTAGATTTGCAAGGGCTTCTTTGGAAGTGCCTTCGGTTCTGTTCGAACCCGGAACAGACTTGTATGGATGTGTATCTGACATCGCACTTTGAGATGTAAAGCTAGTTTCTATCAAATACATTTCTGTTTGGTGGCGGAGAATTTATTCTCTTAGGTTAACACCCTTCTCTGAGACGTACGATCTCAGAGGTTATGTAGTTGATGGTTACTAGTGATACATTCCCAATTTGGTAAGGTGGCATATGAAGTGTTGTTGATCATTTGTTGATCAAAGCATGGCTTTTGTCAAAAGCGCAGTTTTGTGGACGTGACCTCGTTGAGCCTCACAACCCGTTAATGGTCGAAACAGGATCGTTGCAGCAAGGTTATTTGGGGGTAGCTCCCACTGAGGGTATGACCATTTCCTTCTAGATAAAAAGTGATATCATGGTATGGAGCCCGAATATTTACTTATGTTGATTTTCAAAGTAGTATCATGGCATGGAGCCCAGATACTTTACTGTGTGGTTGTTGGATTGAGTGCCCTCGGATAAAGGTCAGTAACGACCAGGGGATGGCATGCTCGTGTCAGTAGTTACTTTCGGGTAGGGGTAACCCGGCCTTGTGTAGCAGAGATCCAGTTAGGTTCTCGGGGGCGTCCCTCCAGAGGCGTTCCATTTTGTGTGGGAAGTTCATTTGCCTGACCATTTATTGGAAATCCAATCATCCAAATGCGCCCTTTACGATTGAAGTTGTTTAACCTGCCACATTAGGTGGTAGCTATAGTAGGCATAGTATAATGGTATATATGCTGGCTAAGATTAATATTATACTTTCAAAATGTTTTCCACTATGCACTAGTAATAATATCAAAAGGATTTTCGCATATCAAGCATTTTGGCTATCATAAGGAGAAATCTCCTCCAAGTATGCGCTTGCATTGTGTGTGTGGCGGGAGGCCTTATGGCAGTTTAATTTTTCAAAAAGCATTGCGGATTTTGACTTTAAAATCTTTTGTAGTTTGTTTTAAAGATAAAACTTTTTTTGTTTGCTCATACCAGTCCTATGACTGACCCGGAATTTATTGTTCCTTTCCTAAACTCTGGGTGCCCACAATTTTCCACACAGGTAGTCTAGAGTTGGGTTTTTCAGATAATCAAATAGTAGGTGTAGATTCGGTAGCTTTCAGTCTTTGGGAATCTTCTTCAATCTTTGGATGACTGATCTTGCTTAAGTCATCGATGATGGTGGTTCGAGCTTATTGGACTGGAGTCCTCGTAGCTTTTGGGATGAGCTTTTGGTTTGGAGTTGCAGATTTGGATTCACTCTTCATCGAAGATCATATTTGAGTTATCTCTTTCGTCGTTATCATATTCCGCTGTTGTATTTTGTCTCTGATATTGTTGTATCATATTGTATTAGATATTGTATTCATTGTTGTATCTATGATATGTTATTTATTTTCTACCGCTGTGTTGTTGTACTTAATGTGTTATAAGCCCCGGCGAACCAGGTTCGGCGTTTGAATCTGCGATATTTGAATGTTGATGAAGTATTCAGTGCCAATTTTCGAAGGTCGATCCAGGGTCGTTAGAGTCTCGCCAATCTTCGGATGATTTGTAAAGGGGTGAAACTCCTTTACAATAGGCATTGATTTGCTGGAGATTTCTGTATCCTTAGCTTACGATGCTATCTATCTCTTGCGATCGAATGTCGATTTGCCTCGGGATTCTACATCGATCTTATTCTTGAAGTCATGGTCAACCCAGTTAAGGTTGCCCGCGATTTATATAAACTTATTCATCTTCCGATTTGGTTATTTAATCATCTTATCTTTGTTTCAAACCTATCTTCGAATCAAAATTCTCTTTGATTTGAGTCCATCAAATTTGAATCTCTATTTTTGCTATGAAATCCATTCTTTTATCGTCGAGCGAGGAAGTTTATTTGTAAATTAATATTAAAATGTTATATATATATTGTGTTGTTTGAGTTGTTGATGTTGATTAGGATTTTCGATCGAATCGTCTGATCAACGCTATCGATAGGATTTCCAAAACACTTGAACATAGCAAACTGACAAAATATTATTTTCAAATTTGGTAAATAAAATAAAATTTTGTGTGATTATATTATATACGAGTAAATTTTCTAAAAGATAATTGTTAAATGAACTGGTTAGCAAAATAATAATATTTGATTTTCATTTATTGTTTTGTAAACCATTGATTTTTCCAATATATAAATAAATGAATTTATCAAAAATGGTTTATAATTAAATTTTGAGTTCAAATGAATTCAAATTAGAATTTGATAATTTAATTTCCCGTGATTTCAAACTTTGGTTTTAAAGCTTTAAAGGGTATATTATTTAACGTATTTTCTAATAGAAATCATTTCAAAGAAATTTAAGATGTTTAAATCAGTGCTCTTCTCTTTGTTGTTGGAAAATAATTTCGGTGATGACGGCCGCATCATTGACATTCATTTTCGAGTTTCGAAATGAAGAGACCAATTCATAGCTTTGCTACAGTTCTGTTTTGGAAATTAAATCGATTTAAATTTCTTAAATATGATTTGATTTATATATAGGTATATTATTTTAAATTTAATTTGATTTGATATATTTAGTATATACATATGTTTCTCTAAATTATTTGAAGGAATTGAAATTCAATTCTTAACTTTATGTTAAAAGATGATTTCAATTATAACAGATTTTGAATAAATATTTAAGTTTGAAATAATTGAATTGGGAAAATTTTACTTGTATAATACTCAATTGCATTCCAATATAACTTACCTAAATCATTCAGAAGTTGAATATGTAATTAAATAATTTACAATGTAAAATGATGATTAACGATTTTATAAATAAGTTACACTTAAATTTTAATTATAAAAATGTTAATAGTGACAAATAGAATAATAAGTTTATTAGATAGTAAATAAGACAAATTAAAGGAAAATCCTATTTGAAAGAAACCTTTATGGTATCAAATATTAATATGTTGAAATTAAATCAACCCAATGAAATACCTTGAATTTAAAAATCAATTATTGAATATTGATTTGTTTAAATTGAAATTTATGTAGTTTAAATTAATTGTTTTATTTTATTTTCAAATCTATTTTCTTTTTGGTTGTTTTATTCTCCTACCTCCTTCCTTTTCAGGGATGAAAAGTTCTGAGTGTACGACCCGAAAATTTTAGTGTTTTTATTTATTTAATTAATTGAAATTTTATGAAATTTTAAACAATAAAATTTGGAAATAAAATTTAATATTTAGAATGCGTATTTAAAACATAGCAAATGGTAAATTTTCAATTTATAATATGGAAATTTATTTTCTTGTGTAATTCTATTCCAATTTAAATCAATTAATATTGATGATAATGAAATGTTTTTCCAAACCTGAATAATTTTCTATAGGAAATTTGTAAATCATCTTCTGAGGGAGACGTCATATTTCGTTTCTCCAAATTTGGACTGTTATTGCTCCTTCGATCTTATTTTCGACGAAATAGCAGCATTTTCGGTACCGATTATCATCTTTTAATTGGATGATCATACCACTGATACCTATATACCGTTTTGATCGTCTCGTCGTGCTGATCTTCGTGATATATTCATTTCTTTGATTTGGACTTCAGTTTGTTGCGGGATTGATGAAACAACTTGCAGTATCGGTATAGTTTTGAACCTTTTGAATTCTTTGTCGATTCGTTATCCACCGTGCTAAACCCAATAGCCACTACCTAGAAAATTTAACCCTTGACTCTTGTTATTTCTTCTATATTTAATATATTTTCTATTTCATCTTTTATCACCAGTTCAAAATCTCTTGTTGTAATTTGCTGATTAATATAGAATATTTATAACATTTCAACGGTTGCTTGTATTTTGAGTAGCCTGTTTCATTTGCTGATTAGTATGCAATCTCTTGTTCGTTCCCCTCCTTACTTCAAAAAAAACTGGTCAGAAGATAATTGGTCGCATGTTGCCTTATTGCAATATACCCATCATCCTGCTCTCTTCATTTCCTTGCATCCTCTCGAAGCTTTTAGCCTCTCACCCAAGTCCTCTACCCATTCACCGAGCCTTCCTCCTTGAACCCAAAGTGTCCTCCATCACCACTGCTATTGCCTACAAGCATGCCTACTCACCTCACAGAACAACAACCGCACCTCCCTTGAACTCATCTCATACGCGTTTCGACTGCCGTGCCTCCATTCCTCTTCACCTTCCTTGGCCGTAAATCTCGGCTTTCCACCTTGCTTATTTTGCCAAGCAACAGTTCACATTTTTGAACCTACTATATAATTCATATGTGTATGTGATAAGTGTAAATATAATTTTGAGTATATATTTAGCGTCTGCATGTGTAAATATATTAATCTTTGTTATTGATTCTACAAATATATATATATATATATATATATAGTATCATCTATATAAGTTATATATTTTAAACTACATATATATGTGTATGAAATGTTGAAGATTTTATTCTGTGTATTTATATTAAAGTGTTTAAATTGTTTTACTATGAATGTTTAATATATTTGCGTGGTAGTTCAATTCCTATTTTTACATTTAAAGTATTATATTATAATGTTTAAAGTATGTAAGTTATATTTTAGCCGTATATACGTCTATAGTTACAAAGTATAAAGGTGGTACATATTCCAATATATATGTTTAAGGGAGGAATACTATATATTATATGTTGTGTACTATATGTTGAATATATCTATGTTGGTACATAGATGAATACGTAGTCCCTTGCATGCGTATGATAGTATATATATTATGTTTTGAATAAATTTACATACGTTTTTACAAGCTTATATGAGTATCCATTTTGACTGAGATATTATATATATTATTTTAAAAGTTATAAAAGTTTATATAAACCTTTATTTAATTTCCAAGTATACACACACACACACATACACACACATATATATATACTTGTTTACATATGATTATTTTTATACTTTCAAATTTACAATGTGTTTTTATATATATTATAGTTTCAATGTATCTGTTGTATAAATTATATTATATATATATATATTAGTGTTTTAATTCGTTAGCTGTTGATTTCATATATATATATGCTTTATAAGAAGTATGAATTTTGTATAACTATTTACAAAGACATATATGTTTAATGTGTACATATATAATCATTATTTAAAATGTTGTTTTGTACTGCCTTATTTTATATATAAGTAAGTATTGGTCTATATTAGTATAATATAACCTAGTTATAAAAGTTGTATTGTTTTATAATTTAAAAACAAATATAACCTGATATATATTAGTTGTTGATTTTAGTATATGTGATGATAATTTAAAAATAACGATTTTAATATATATAATTTAATATGTGTTTGAAATTTAAAATATGATTTTTATATATAAATAGTTATACATGGTTATATATACGAGTTCACTTACATCCATTATCTCCATCGATCCAGTTCTGACTTGTTCTCGTCAATTTTGATTTATCAGCCGGTCCGTCGAATTCGTGCCAACCTTGCTTTGCTTGGATTCGTAATTCAATTTCGGTGTCCGTATCAGTGTGCGTATTCGTGTCATCTTCTGTATTCCCTAGCTTCGAAAGATGAGCAATCACTCACGATTAACGTTTCTAAATTTATTAAATTTGATTTCAACTGAAATGCAATTGAAATATGCTGCTGTTAGTTATTTAAATTGTTATATATATGCTATTATCTGTATCTGTTTATCTGTGACATCTGACACCCTTATATGTTATTTATATTGATGATGTATGCCTATTGTTATATTATTATCATATCTGTTATCACTCTGCAAGTTCCCTTTAGTATAGAATTCCCTATGGGTTGAAATGATACATACCCGAATGATATGTAGAATAGAGAAAATCGTTATGGCTTGAAATGATAGACCTAAGAGATTTTCATTTGAATTGAATTTGGGATTGGGGGTTGAAATGATATATACTCGTATTTATATTTAAATTACGGATGAAATGATAAATATCCGTATCACTTGACCATAGGATAGAAAACTATATAAAGACACCGTTGGTCAAAATATAAATATTTTTAAAAATAATTTCAATGGTTTTGGAAAGAAAAATATAGTTTTATATAAACATTGATTTTAGATATTATATAAATGTTATTTTATAGTTAAATTCATGATTTTAAGCTATGTATAAATTTGTTTTAACATAAAATAAGTTAACAATAAAGTTCTATTTTATTAAATAAAATTATGGTTAAGTATTTAAATTATATATTAATATTGTAACAACCCTGTATTTTTTGATTTTTTTTTGTATATTTTACTTATTTTAGTTAAATTTTTGATTTAAAAACTTATTTTATTTATTTTGAATGATAAACTTTAGTTTTGATATGAATTATCATTCCAAAGCATGACTTAAAAGAATATTTTCCAAAAAATGAGTTTTTGGTCAAAATAGTCAAACTTTGAATTTTATTTTAAAATTTTAAAATTTTAAAAGTTTGAAAATTTAAATTTTATCTTTTATTAAGAAAGTACATGAAATTTTAAGAACACTGCTTTTTGTTTCGTTGGAAATAGATGTAAATTGTGAAAGTTATGTATATTTCAATATTGAGTGTAATTTGTTTATTCTGCAATTTTATTATTTTAAATAGTATGAGTTTTAGTTTTCTTTGTCAGATTTTATTCTAATATGTATTGATATGTTATTTTATGTATGTTTTTGTCTTTTAATATTTTTGAAGTGAGGTAGAAATTTTTCTAGAGCTAGTAGTATTTTTCTTGTAATTTTCATGCCCTGTTTTCAATTTTTAAACATTTTCTTTAGTTCTTTTCTATTTTCCTCCAATTTAATTATTTATTTTATTTTATAAATGATAAATAAATTATTTCATTTCAAAAAATTTCTTTAGAATATTTTTAAAATGAAGTAGATATTTTTCGAAAGCCATTGATGTTTTAATTGTAATTTTTGAACCCTGTTTTCAATTTTTAAGCAATTTCCTTAATTCTTTTTATATTTTCTTTAAATTTAATTATATATTTTTATTTTATTTCACTTTGTTTCCGTTTTTAGATGTACTTGCTGAAGTTTATTTTGTTTTACTTGATTTAAAAGAAAAGGAAGTATGGAAGGTTTTAAAAGTTAAGAAACGTAAAGTCGTTTCACCGTTTCTTTTACCGTTTCTTTTTCAATCAATACACAATTTATTTTGGCCGCCTTTCTCTATTCTTTTCAGCTGCATTCTCTCATCTTTTTCACATATTTTCAAATCTTCTCAACCCTAAAAAAAATCATGGCCTCCATCTTGCAAAAATTGGGTAAAATCTTCTTCTCTTCTCTTGTTTTCTAGTTTTCCTATGTGATTTTGTATATTGTTCTCAACTTCATGGCTCCACTCCTCCTCAACCAGATCTAGGCCAACTTCCACCGCTTTATTCTCTGATCATCATCCACCCTAGATCACCACCATGGTAGGTTAAGCAACCCCAAGTCAAGCACTACCAAAAAAATCCACAAATCCATCACCTATGCACTCAGGCTGACCTAGTTTTGGTACCATCACCTTCATCCACCTTTTGCCGCCACTTCCACCACCACCACCAGCTCTGACCTGACCACCACCCCCGGAACATCAGCCATCACCACCTGAGTCTCTGACCATGACCCTAGAGCCTATGGCCGAACCAAATTGTAGCATATAGTCGTTGAATTTGCCTTGAAATTGCCTTGTAGTGTTGACTTGTTGCACCTATAAATCTCCACACTTTTAAACCATGATAGGCTGACCACTATGGACCCAAACCAGACCTTTATACATGCCTTGGCTGTGCTATTTCAGTTCATAACTGAAGTATGTGAAGTTGAGAACAAGTGCAAAGCATTTGTCTTTGTTTTGGGCTTTGATTCCTAGTGTCGTTTAGTGTAATTTGACTTTGAAAAACTTATGTATTTTGAATTGTTTTGTTTATATGTATACAAGGAAATTATATTTGTCTCTCCACTCTCAAATCATGGTAGTGTTGTCGTGCCTTCGTTGTGTCTGTATCGTGTGCTTTGGTGTCGTTCTCCAGCTTGTGACATGTGAGTATTTCTCACCAGATGTTTATACTTATACAAATGTGAATCGACACCCTGTGAATCTGTAGAACTATATTATCATGTTATATATGCTTATATTATTATCATATGATGTTCACCCATGCTTAAACACCTGTTATATCATATGTTAGTGTTATTTCATGCTATTCTGTATATTTTATCAGTTTATCACACTGCAAGTTCCCTGTAAATTAGAATCACTATATATTGAAATGATACATACCCGAACGGACTTTAGAATAGGGAAAAATCGTTATGGGATGAAATGATAGGCTTGAAAAGTTTTTATTTAATTTATTTTAACTTGTTATTGCGGGTTTGAAATGATAAAACCCGGATTTTCTTTGTAAATTACGGGTTGAAATGATATATTACCCGTATCACTTTACCTAGCGTAGAAAATTATATACCGGCTCGTAGTTAAAATATGTTTTTCTAAAATTTTTAAAATATTTTAGAAATTTAATTATTATAGTATTTGATTTGAAATTTAATATAAATATAACTTTTGTAAAGTATTATTTATTTTCTGGAAATCTATAAGTTAAATAAATTATGGAAAAGTTAGAAAATATGAATGTAAGTTATTTTGGAAATTTTGATTTAATTTTTAATGGAATTTAAATTAACTTTGAAAATATGATAAATTTATGATATTTTGAATTTAAATTAATTTAAAGTGATTTTATATCGTATTAATGATTTTTGATAAAGTTGAATGTGAAATGAATGAATATTTAAGTTGAAATTTTGAAATATAACTAAAATTGGAAATTTATGAAATTGACTTAAAAGCGAACTTTTAGTTAAGCAAATAAAAATAAAACTAAGTTATATTTGAGAATTTGAACTTAAGTGTTAAGTTTAAATTTAATGCAAGGAATTTAAAATTGAACATTGCAATTTAATAAATGAATTATTATTAAATCTTGATTTTTGAATGGAAATTTAACTTTATAAAATCATGAACTTAAGGAAAATTAAATGATGTTTATAAATGTGAAAATGTATGATTTTATGAGTTAAAAATGTTTTAAATTAAAATATAATTGGTTGAGAAATTATATTGAATATATTGAGTTAATTGACTGCATTTTTGAAATCCTATTAATCACAATGTAAATGATATTACAGTATTTGTAAATGCTGTAGTTGATGATAATGAACTAAAAACCTAAATTGAATTAAAAACTATTATAGAAATTTTGTAAGTGCTATAATTTTTGAATTTAACTAAGTTTATTTGGAATTTAAGTAAACCCTATTACAACATTTTAAAATGTTGTCTTTTGTTAAATTGAACTGTTTTGAATGTAACTTTCCGTAGCGTTTTCTAAATGCTGCGAAAATTGGAGTTTCACTGTTTTGATAAACTTAAGTGAATAAATGAACTTTGGAAGTTGAAAATTTTGGAAATTTAATAATTTAATTATTGAATATAATAACTTCATTTTAATGATTAAAATTGATTTTTTTTGAATATAAACTGTTTTGAAATGTGAATTGAAATGGTATTTTAAATTGAATAAAATGAATAATGATTTGAAATGAATGTGGCTTTGAAAAGAGATGTTATTTTGATATATTAAATGATTGAAATGTGGTTTTGAAAAGATATGATATGATATATTAAAATGATTTGAAAATGGAGTTTTGAAAGATATGACATTTTGATATTAAAATAATTTGAAAGGAAGTGCTGAAAGATAAGATATTTTGAACGAAGTTTTGAAAGGTTATGACATTTTGATATATTAAAATGATTTGAAAGGAAGTTTTGAAAGGATATGATAATTTAATATATTGAAATGGTTAGAAATGACATGATATATTTTTTGATAAATATTTGAATCGAAAGATATGGTATGATGATATATTGAAATGTTTTGGAAATAATTAATCTTTATTTTGATAAAGATTTGGGTTGAAATGATATTTTATTTGAAGTATAAAATATTTTTGTTTAAAGTTATAACTACGGGTTATAATAATGATTGGTTGTTAAAGAGACCGGGATCGGATGTTGTCTTATAGTCGGCCAATACCGAAAACCACTTTAACAACTGTGTACGCGGCGGAGATTGCAGAATGAAGTAGGATGGTGGCGACGTTGTCGAGGTATATTACGTGGACCCAACTCCCGCGAGTTGGCATAAATGACTAAAACAGGAGCTATACCGGGCTACACAAAGGGTCGCACCCTTTCATCGAGCATGCTCCATCGGAAACCATTCTATTATTTTTGTGATTTGATATATGGCGCCACTTTGATTCCGGGGTATTGTTCGAGGTGGGCGGAAGCTGCTGGCTTGCCGTCACCACCGGTCCGGGAGTGCAAACGGTGTATCCACCCTGGCATTGTCTCGTGTGCCGTGTCATCTCCTTATATCGAGTCCACTACGATTTAGGTTTTAAAGATCCGACCGCATTAAGGTTCACCATCCCCTTAACACTATTTTCTATATGATTATACTTTGCTGATTAGACACTACTGTATATAGCGCAAATATGCTATATAGTAAATAGTTTAACGGATCCTTAGAGGATGGGAGGTTCTAAACATCTTCTAAGTTACTTGTACCTTTACTACAGTTCACTTGAGTTGGTTTACATTGTATAAGTATGTATGTCCTGACTCGAGTGTTTGTATTTTTATTTACGCTCGGGTCAGCCTGAGTTATTCACAGATTTGGATTTCCACTTTCTGGAGATTGGAATCGCTGGAGATTATCTAATTGTCAAGTTTTATCTTTTGCGTAGACTTCTATGTAGTGAGACTTCCTTTGTACTTTATTTATTCTGTTGTATCTTATGTAACTCTGATATATTGATATAGTAGCTTCATGAACTACTATTTCTTTTACTTCCGCTGCATTATTATTACTCTATGTCTGTGATCTGTGATTATTATTTACTGTATATTCTGAGATTTGCCAAATTTTTATTTACAATTCGGTATTTTGAGCAATTCAATTCCGGCATGAGTGTCTACCTATACACTTATAATGGATGCGAATGGTTGAAAATACTTGGTTGTTACAAATATAGAGTTCATAAAGATTTTAAGCAAATTAAGGCTGGGAAGATAGATTTGGATTTATTTGAAATTGTATTTAATTAAGAATTTTTATTTAATTAAATCGATTTGAACTTATTGAATTTGATATTTTAAAGGATATGATTTTATCACTTGATTTTTGTTTAAGATGATTAATGAATATTTCAAGTTGAGTTTTATTTATGGATACTGAATTTAGTTCTGAGATTATGGAATATTTAAAGCTTTGAAATATATTGAAATTGAAATGGTTTATTTGAGGTTCAAATCCGTATTTGAAATTGGTATAGTTTTTAATGGTTTATCGAGAAACTGAATTGAATTGAAGTAGATGATTTGAGATTTGATTAAACTGAATTTGGAATTCAAGTTGATTTGGAACTGATTTGTGAAATGTGGGGAAAGTATTTTATCATATTAAGTATTTTTAAATTATATTTCAAACCACATATATATTACTTTATAAATTATTTTCATATAAACTATTTTAATAAAACTATTTTAATATAAACTATTATAACTTATAACTATTTTATATAAACTATTTACTTTATAAACTATTTTATCATGTATACCATTTTAAATATCTAAATCAGTGAAGTAGGAAGTATTATGATTGCGAAGTATTATGATTTTTAAAATTATGATTTCCAAAGTGTTTTGATGTAGAAAGTGTTATAACATTGAAGTACTAGGATTTTTGGAAATGGATATTTGAAATGGAAATTTGAAATGGAAATGATATCGTATTGATATGGTTTTGAGATGGCAATGATATTTTTGTTTTGAAGTATAAACTATTTTGAAATGATCGCGGTGTTATAATAAAGTTTGGTTGTTAAAGAGACTGGGATCGTAAGTTATCATACTCCGTGCCAACTCCGAAAACCACTTTAATAACCGTGTATGCGGTGGAGATTCCAGAATGAAGTAGGATGGTGGCGACGTTCTATTAAGGTATATACGTGGATCCGACTCCCGTGAGTTGGCATAAGGTGGCTAAAACAGGAGCAGTCGACGGGCTAATGAGGTGGCTCTTCTGGTCAGACACACTCCTTCGTATACTATGATATTACTTTCTAATTGATTGGTGCGCACCTTTGATTTTTAGGAGTGTGGCTCGAGGTGGGCGGTAATGGCTGCTATGCGTTACCACTGGTCCAGAAGTGCAATTGGTATATCTACCCTGGCATTGCCTGGTTGTGCCGTGTCACCTGCTCTAGCGCGCCTTGTACGAGTTTTGATTTGTGTCGTACATATGGAGTATTTATCGTAGCCTCCCGATCTGGAGGTACGATGGTGTTGTATAGATATTGGCACTATATATGTGTTAAGGTGGAAAATGTAAAGCCTTAACGCTATTTTTAAGTATGTTTATTTTACTTTATACATTATTATAACAGCGTATATTACTACATAATAGATAGTTTAACGGATCCTTAGAAGATGGTTATCCCAAACATCCTTTGAGTTACTTATATTTCAAATATTATTTCACTTGAGTTGAATTTATTGATATAAGAATGTTAATCCTAGCTCGAGTGTTTTGTGTTTCGCTTTACGCTCGGGCCAGACTGAGTGGTTCAGCTTTTGAGACTCACCTTTGGAGTTGGAGCTTTGCTTGGCGATCCAGCTATCTATCTAGCTGTCAGATATTCAGTTGATTTTAGTGATGTATTCTAATCTTGTATTCGACTATTGTATTCGAGACTTTTGTTGTATCTTATTTAACTCTGTTATATATATATATAGTAACTTCATGAACTACTATTCTCTTGTTTCCACTACATATTGTATATTACTCTGTGTCTGTGATTCTGCGATGTATTTATTTACTGTATATGTTGAGTTTTGCCAAATATAAATTAACAATCTAGTATTTTGAGCAATTCAAATCCGATATGTGTGGATGCAAATGGTTGAAAATGTTGGGTCGTTACATCTCTACGACATATTCACTTCTATATTTCGAAGCTTGATACGTCGCAAAATCAGTACACTGATAACCATATCGGTATTCAATCTTAAACTTTGGATTTTTTGTCTGTTCATCTATCAACTGTTGAATTCAAAGCTGCCTTTTGCTTTTCAAATCCCTGAATACATGTTGACTTTATGATTCCCTGGTTGCAATATATTATCAGTGCCCTTCACTTCCTTACTTGACAGCCGTGAACATTAACATTTTCGTCCATTCATTTTCATTTAAACTTTTTTCTTTGAAACATTGCCTGGAAATAAAGCCCCTCCTCTTCCTCTCCTCTTTTTCCCCTGCTCTTTATATTCGAAAAGAAAAAAAAATCAAAAGCAAAAATTGATGTTATATATATCAACCGTCTTTTGCATTTCCTTTTTTCAAAACTGCTCTCTGCCATAACGTACTTCCTCCACCCGACCCTTGCGGCAGACATGCCTACCACCCAAAAGCACCGCCTTCAGATCCCATAAATGGGTAAAGTTTCTCCACTGCCTCCCTCTACCGTTCTTTCACCAAACTGCATCATTTTTCATCCCCGGCCTTAGCCTCATCCATCACAACAACGGCTACATGCTCACCCTGTCACGACCCAATTTTTCGACGCCCGAAAATCGACATCAACATGTCCACTGTATTAAATGCCGAACAATCGAATGTTGGAAAATAGACCGTAAGGGAAAGCAGATGGAGGTAGAAGAAGAGAAAACAAACAACAACGGAATCTCACAATCATAGGGGAACAACATATAATATATAACAACAGATTTTTAAACCTAAGAATCCGTACCTGTATATTACTTACAATCATCTAAGTACAACACAATCCATAGCACACAACTGGATGGTTATCATAACTCGTCCTCATAGAAACTAATTATGCAGTAAACCATAAAAAGCAGATAATACATTAAATATGTATGATACGTCTCGCCATCCAGCTCGTCTCCTGAGCTCCACAGCACCCTATCATGTATCCTATAATACTCGGTTTGACCCGAGAATTATAGTAAAATAATATACGAGTAAGTTTGAAAAACCAGCGTGAGAAAACGCTCTCAATTGGACTGTTAAAGTTTCCAAAATCATTTGAAAAGCAAAGGTATCTTGTAAGACCACGCCACAAATAAACATGCCGGGTTTATACCATACGATAGCCAAAACATTTTTATCAAATCCGTCTAATATTATAATAGTGTCCATAGAAAGCAAAACAGAATCTAGCTAAAATGCTTGCATCTCATGTTTCAGTATAATTGGGCACAATCAAAACCATACAGGTGCTTATTGGAGATTGCATTCCATAAATGGCAGGAATACTGGGGTACTGCCCGTCATAGTACCTAGCCTAGATCAGAGTACCGAGGATCCCTCTCGATCCTCTACAACACAAGACCAGAGCTACCCCTTACTGGATAGTCCGAATTAGATCACCCTACGGTTGGGATCAGCAACCGCCCACACAACCGAAATAAAAAGAGACATCTAGACAGGGATGAACTTACCCTAATTGGTTGCTGGCCACTTAGCCTTGCTGCACCTTCCATGTTTTAGCCATTCCCGGTTGATGAGGCTCGAGGCCATGCGTTACCTTTTTAGCACACATTCACTTAGAATGCTCACCGTCCTCCTAATGATAGTCTGATAGCATACATCCATACAAGTTTCCCTGGGTCTGGACAAACCGAATCATCGTCTTCATCATCTTCAGGGTATTCATTCGTAAATGTTCAAACCGGATCGAAGTGGTTTTCGGTTAATTAAACCTGATCCCGGTCTCTTCGAAATGATCAGCGCATTGGCCAATATTGATAGTCGGTTATTTAACTATCAAATTAAACAATGACCCAAACAATTGTTTTATTTCTACTGAAAAGCACCAAGTCTTAATAAATTAGATTTTAAATAATTTAAATCACTTATCCAAAGATATACTTAAAGCATTTAAAATAAAACTATTTAAAAAGACTTCATTTTGAATTAATATTTATGAAATTCCATAATAATTTCCAAGTAAAACATAGCCAAAACTACCTTTAAAATTAAAGTTATTCATATAAAGTATAAATATTTAGTATCTATCTTTTAAATCATAATGCCAATTTAACCTTTAAAATAATTACTACGATAACTAAATTAATAAATATTTACTTTAAAATCTTTAAACAATTTAAATAATAAACTTCTCAAAAGGAAACATTCTTCTTTTAAAAACATTTTAAAACTTCTAATTTATACTTAAAACCTTCCTTTGATGTATATTTAGCTTTTCAAGAAATTTCACTTTCCATTCCAATATAACCATCTAATCATTTATAAATCCTTCTTGATTTATTTCCAGTTTAATTTACGTCTCAATCCCATAAATTTTCCTTTCCACAATTTTTAAAAATAAACCACTATTTATTTTTAAAATAAATCACCTTCCTTATAAATTCTCATCATGAATTTATACTTCCAAATTATCCATTGATAAATATTCCCTTTGTCTATAAACCCCGTTTATAAATTCCATGATCTCATTCTCTTTTTAATCATAGTTTTAACACTTAATCGATTTCTAAAATTAACTCCATCTTAAAATAAATTCCTTTACTTACTCAAATTTATTCCAAACCCATTAATTCCATATTCACTCTTTATTACGATTTACTGAAATTTCAATTTCATACTTTATTTCTAAATTCTCCCTTTATTTTTTCCAAACCATTTGAAATCCTAAATTTAAATTGATTTCTTTAATTTCTAAACAATATAACTTAAGCTCTGAAAAATTCATTATTCCCATTTATTCAAAAATCATTTTTCCCACACTCGAAATTTATTCAACGGGATTTTCAAATCAAACTTTTATCCCTTTTCAAATTCATTCCTCTAATTTATCTAATTTCACTATATTTATTTTACTTAGAATTCCCTCTTTTATTTTCCTTTAAAATCCAATCTTTATATTTTTGATATCTCAATATACCCAAAATATATTCAGCAAAACCCATAGCATTCAATATTTTCAATTTCCATATAATCAATATAATCTATCATAGATTATCAAATAAAACATATCACCGAATATGAAAATAAATTCCTATATTTTGAGGAATCTAGTTGGGCCTCTCCAACCTGATTCCCTGCATCCAAAAATGTTAGAACAATATAAAAATACCAATCCTAATTCAAGGGGGATATCGTGGTATATAGGGTCATCCGCTATTATGCGGAGCGCAAGGGTCTCATCCGCTATATAATGCAGGAATATCAATCACTTCAATATATATATATATATATATATATATATATATATATATATATATAATATCACATCCAGTCAATTCAATCATTTAACCAATAATTTAAATTTAACTATTTAAATTTAAATGGAAATCCAAATGAGTAAGATTAAATCACCTTAATTTTTAACTTGCAATCCGATCTAAACCAGCTTGTTTCTTCCTGATTTTAGACCTTGTTTAAACATTGTAATGTTTATTAACATTTGAAGTAATAGAAGAATAAATTACCATTTATTAATTTGATTTAAACAAATAATTTAACTTTGAACTAATATTCCTTTTAATAAATTATTCTTAGTAACTAGATAGCTAAATAAGTTTGTTAAATAAATTAATCATCCTAAATACATATTTTTTAAAATAACTAGTAAGTTGAAATACGTATGTTTATTTTATTTTTATTTTTTTCATTTTGGAACAACACATGTATTTATAAAATATCTATATAGATTACAAAATCCAACCTTATCTAAACTCTTCAACATTCACAATTTTGTTTTCAAAATCTAATACATATATTTTTCTGTTTAACTATTAAAATAGGTATATGTGTGTATATATATATCCTTAAACCAAAAACAATAAATAGTAATTAGATTTTACTGTAAAAACCAAATACCGTGATATATATATATATATATATATATATATATATATATATATATATATTCTGTAAACAACAAAATAGTAAATTGCTTTACTATAAAACTTCCTTCCTTTAATACACGCACATATACATGTATATATATTAAATAAATTTCAAATTGGAGACAACACTGCATATATACCTCATTGTTGAAAACCCTTCCTCGCTGTTATGTTGCTGCCAGGCCCCTTGCACGTGCATGCAATCACCACCGACGGCAATGTCTTTGAACGAAATCACCTTCGAACCACTGGTAGATCGCGACTACAAAACTGCCTTGGCCAAACATGCATGCCGTCGGTTCACCCAAAATTATCACTAGGGTATAGAATGTCACCACAAAATCGAATCCATCACTCAAACGAAAGAGGAAACTCCTTATATTGCTAACCCTAGCCTCGACATCGCTCTGACCTCATGCCAAAAATCATTGTGACCCAAACTTCACGCGTGCCAAGCCTACTCGCCTCAAGATCGCGGTCGCTCCAAATTCGAGAGAAGCTATTCATTTTATGTTATTTTTCCTCTGTTTGTTCTTCGTATTTTTTTAGGAGGAATGGCTGTCGTTTTAAAATGAAGGAAAAAGGAATTTTGAAAATGAAAGAAAAAGAGGGGAAGGGTGTGATATAAGGAAGAGGGGGCAGGACGAGACGTCGAAAAGAAGTGGCGTGAAAAGGTAAGTTTACAATAATGTTATGGTGTAGGAAAAAGTTCTGATATGAAGTTAATTGACTAGTCAAACAAGGTGCAGATTTATATTTAAATTTAAATTTTAAATGGACTTGAATTTGTAGCTTAAAATCTTGACATCCTATCGAGGCGTGCCGCCAGGCGTTTATAATTTATACCCCTATTTCAAACACAAGGGAAAAGGTTTCGAGTCCTAATTCTATCAAATGGAGAAGATAGCTTTGGAATTAGTTGTTATATTAGATTTCGATAAAGATTTCAACCCATTTATTTACCACACGATCACCTGACAACTCCAAGCGCTAAGAAAATTGAAATCCGCGGAAGGCTATTTTTAAATATCAATTTAAATGGTATATTTTTAAACTGAACAAAACACTTTTAAATTCAATTTCAAAAGTTCTATCACCTTCAGTATTATTATTATAAATTTTTTAAGCCTTCAAGTTATTTTAACAGGCTTAAAAACTAAGATTTCATATCTTTACCCAATTTCCAATTATTAAATTCAATAATTTAATTTATCCAATAAATGGAAATATTTGAAATTTAAGTTAAAATTGACCTTTTAAATATTTAAAATCAATTAAATATTCCAATTTCAAATGTCCAAAATTCCGGATCGTACACACCCTCACTTGCAGCCATTGTGTCACCTTCCACTTCTCTTCCTCACTGAAGCCACCTACTATCGAGATTTCCACCACACCATCCGCCACGCAGACATCTCCGCCTCACGCCTTTTGCACGTGGGCCAGGACGAACCCTTTTCCCTCTCTTTTTTCTAAAAAAAGCTATATATATATTTCGTAGTAATAGTTTAGATATATATAGGTTTGTTTAAAATTTCACACGTGTCTTTGATTTCGAAATTAAATACGTGTTTCCACTTATACATTAGTTTATATATTTAACCTATTACATATATAAGGTTAATAAGTATCTATATACTTGATTCTTAAATAACTATAGTTTATGTTTGTTTGTTTATGTTTTATGTATAGAGATATAACAGTTTCGATTGTAAATGAACATATATGTATAGCAGTATAAGAGGTATATGTCTATAGTAGATATTTAGGATTGCATAATATATATTATAGAAGGAAGATGTAAAGAAGCTACATATATATATATATATATATATTACATCAATATATGTTCACAGAGGTATAGCATGCATTATATATGTATTTTCATTGTTACAGTATATATATATTAGGTACAATATTATATATATATATATATATATATATGTCGTTGTATTTTTAATATGTAAACAACATTGGCTTTGAAACAATTTTTTTTAAGTTTTGTTATTTATAAGAGTATATTATAATAGATTCAGAGTGTTATAC
This sequence comes from Allium cepa, assembly GCA_030765085.1. Classification (NCBI taxonomy): domain Eukaryota; kingdom Viridiplantae; phylum Streptophyta; class Magnoliopsida; order Asparagales; family Amaryllidaceae; genus Allium; species Allium cepa. The sequence goes on from CM060945.1 coordinate 149,151,709, forward strand.
TGTACAGTGCGTGTATACATTAGTGTGTGTGCATGTATATATATATATTTTATATGTTGGGTTAACGTATTATTTATAATAGTTTATTTGTAATCTATGGCTTATATATAGGTATTGTATATTACTCTGTTTTATGCCTTATTCCATGAATATATTACGTGTATAATGTAATATCTTAATATTAGTGAATGCATATACATATAAGTATTGTTTACAGTTACCTTATATATTAGTTATACATATATACTTTTGATTTCAGTGTATATAAGTGAATATAATATGTTTCTGGTTATATAAATTTTTACTTTTACGATATATACATTGTGTAATGACTTGATATTTTCAACCATTCGCATCCGCACATGTCGGACTTGAATTGCTCAAAAAACCGCGTTGTAAATAAAATCTGGCAAATCTCAGAATATATAGTAAATAAATAATCACATATCACAGACATAAAGTAAATAATATGCAGTAGAATTAAAAGAGATAGTAGTTCATGAAGCTACTATATAAATATAAGATACATCAGAGTTAAACAAGATATAACAGAAGAGTAACAAGATGCATCAGGTATAAATCAAAATACATCACTGAAATCACTGAATACTAAAAGCAAACTAGATGGCTGGATCTTTAAGAAAAGCTCCAACTTCGAAGGTGTGTCTTGAATGCTGAATTACTCAATCTGACTCGAGCGTAAAGCAAAACACAAAACACTCGAGTCAGGACATAAATACTTATGAACTGTAAATCAACTCAAGTGTACAGTAACAAAATGCATTAGTAACTTAAAGGATGCTTGGGACCGCCCATCCTTTAAGGATCCATTAAACTATTTACTATGTAGTAATATTGCGCTATAATAATAATGTCTACAGTAAAATAAACTTATTTTAAATTAGAGTTAAGGGGTTACCCATATAGCCCTTAACATGTAATAATGCCAGTAGTTTATACAGTACCTGCATATCTCCTGATCGGGAGACTATAAGAAGATACTCCATAGGTACGACACAAATAGAAACTCGTAGTAAGGCTCACTATGGTAGGTGACACGACACATAAGGAAATGCCAGGGTAGATATACCAATTACGCACACGGGCTGGTGGCAACGTAGCAGCCACATATGCCCACCTTGGAACACACTCCCAAATCAAAATCAAAGGATGACCATCAAATCAGCCACAAGTAAGAGTATAGTATCGAAGAAGTGCGTCCAACCAGAGGAGCTACCCCTTTTGGCCCGAGATCGCTTCTTTTTTAGCCACCTTATGCCAACTCATGGGAGTTGGGTCCACGTAATATACCTTAAGAACAATGCCACGATCCTACTTCATTCTAGAATCTCCACCGCGTACACGGTTGTTAAAGTGGTTTTTGGACTTGGCAGAGAGTATGACAACTTCCGATCCCGGTTTCTTTAACAACCAAACGTTATTATAACGCTGTGGTCATTTCAAAATAGTTTATACTTCAAAAATCAAACCATTTCATTTCAAAACTATATTACTTTCAAAATAGTTTATACTTCGAAACCGAAACCAAAACCATTCAGACATATATTCACTTCCAAAAAATCATAATACTTCCAAAGTTATAACTCTTTCAAAACCAAAATACTTGAAATAATTACACTTTGAAATTCATAACATTTCAAAATCATACATTTGAAATCATGAAACATTCATTTAATTCTTTACATTTCAATTAAACCCAAATTTCCAAATTTCTAATTTAATTCAATTCAAACCATCAATTTCAATTCAATTCAGTTTCCAACAAACCCTTTCAAATCTTATAAATTTCAAATATAGATTTGGTCCACAAAATAAACTATTCAATTATTAATATATTTCAAAGCTTAAATATCCCGCATCTCAAAACTAAATTTTAAATTTCATATATCTCAAATTTGACTTCATTATTACTTATTTTTGAAATATTCATTTCATAAATCAAATATTTTTTAAATAAACTAGAATTTCAAGTAACTAAATATCCTTTCATACCAATATAAACTTCAAATATCCATTTATCAAAATCACATATCATTCCAATTCATATTCTTAATCAAAATATCATATCCTTCAAAACCTCATTATCAAATCATTAATTGAATACAATTTCAAATATTAAAATTTAAATATCATTTAAAAATAAAATATGTCATTCATTTATTATTTCAAATATCATTACAAAATACGTTTCAAAATTTCGTTCAGAAATTCATTTTTCTCATTACATTTCAATCCATTAACACATAACTAAATAAACCTTAATTAAATTCAAATTCAATTTAAATTCCTTAAAATTCAAATTTAAATATTTAATATATTCAAAACTTCATATATTTCACAAATAATCATTTTCCAAAAGTTAAATCATTTATCACTTTAAAATATAACTCAAACAGTGTTAAAATCTATAACATTTCAAAACATTGATAAATTATAGCAACGACATCATTTATAAAGTGCAATCGTAGCTTATAGTTTCCAAAACAGTATGGTTCAAGAATAACGGCACTTATAAAATGTCATAATAGATATTTAGTTATTTCAAACATAGTTAAGTTCAAAACAGCAGCATTTTAAAGTGCTGTCATAAAACCCAGGTTGTATCATTTCAAACCCGCAGTCCCAAGTCAAATAAAATACAATAAAAATCGCTCAGGCCTATCATTTTAGCCCATAACGATTTTTTCTTATTCTATTGTCCATTCGGGTATGTATCATTTCAACCCATAGTGATTCTATTCTACAGGGAACTTGCAGTGTGATCATAAAGAAATAAACAGTATAAACAATGATACTAACATGTAAATGTCACAATATAATGTCAAATATTTGATGTCAGGTGATAATTAACAGAGTTAACATGGTAATAATATGGCATAACATATCATATCATCATTTACTTGCATAAACGTTTTATATTACAAACACTTGACATCCATTCACCATTTCATAAGTAAAATGTCAGAGTGAGAATGACGCATCTTTTCAAGCTGAAGACCACTACGACACACAAAACGATTCCAAAGGCACGACAAGCATAATACAACACGACTTTTGATTTGAATGAATGAGAGCCTAGATGATGATCTTGTGTACAATAAATGAATAAGATAATATGAACATATGAATTCAATACAAAATATATTGAAACAATTTGAATTTTGAATTAACAAAGAACATCACCTAGCTTTTCATCCAACTTTGCTTGACCATGACAAAATGGCTTGTCACAGGCACACCAAGCTCGGCCTAGGTGTTCTTTTACTCAGCCATGATCATGCCTTGACTCAGGTTAAGCAACAAAACTCATGGCTATGCAAGAAGATGAAGGTGGTAGGTGCAACATAGGTAGAATACAAAGGAATCAAGGCAAAATGTGAAGGGTTTGGTCACATTGTAGCTCGGTCATGAAATCATAGGGCTTGGCCTTGCTTTAGGTCAGATTTGGAGATGCTGCAACAGCGGCCAAAATTCAGGTAGTGGCTTGTAGAGGTGGTTCTAGGGGTGGCCAAAAAGATATGTGAAGGGGATGTTGACTTTAAAGTTCGGCTAGACTTGTTTAAGGGGATTGCTTGCAATTTTTGTGGAGTTTTCAACATGGGAAGGCCACGGCCTGTAATGGTCAGTGAAGTAGGAGGAAGAGCTGCCAAGTATGGTGGAGGTGGATGTGATGTGGTGATGGAATGATCCATAGCCGAGCAAGTCTAAGAGAAAACAATGCTAAATTCATTGAAAATGAAAAGATAAAGAACATGAAGCCATATTTTTTTCCTTTTGTTTCGATAGCCATGAGTTTTGAGAGATAGAAGACTTTCTCACATGAAAAAATAAAAATATACAACTGAAGAAAGAAAATAGGGTCAGCAGCATTCAATTCAAATGGCACTTGAAAATGAAAAGACAAATGACATATGAAAGGTTATGGCATATGTAAGGTTTTAGACTCTTTATATTTCCTTTTTCTTTTATTCATTTTAAACAAATAAAAATGTAAGTAAATAAATAGAAAACAAAACAAAATAAATCAAGAAAGAAAATAAGTAAATAAATTTTAGAAAAATATAAAATAATTAAGAAAATAGCTTAATAATTGAAACTAGGATTTAAAAATTGTAAACAAAATACAATAAGCTTTGGAAAATTATAACATCACTTTAAAAATATTTTAAAAATGAACTATATGCATAACCAGACATATTACACAAATTAGAACAAGATTTTAAAAAAAAATTATTTATATAAATTAAAATAAACAATTTTGCTAAATAAAACAATTTACACACAATATTGTTAAGCATAACTTTCACAATATAAGTCGAATTTCAACTAAACAAAAATTAGTATTCTTGAAATTTAATCTATTTTCATAATAAAAGATAAAATTCAAGAATTCAAATATTTAAATTTTAAATTTAAAAGTCAAAGTTTGACCATATTGACCAAAATCCACATTTTCAAGAAATATTCAATTCATTCATGTTTGAAGTTCTAATACACATAAAAACCAAAATTAATATTTAAAATAATAAAATTTATTCATTTTAATAAATAAAATAAAGTTTTTAAATCAGGAATTTAAATTAAATAATTAAAATATACAACTAAAATAATCACAAAATATAGGGTTGCTACACATTGTTTTAAATATGTATGTAAGTTGCATAAGTAAAAGGCATATTAATGCATATATATTTAGTTCATATGAGGAATCTGGCAGTTTTGTAAGAAGCTTATATATATCAATACAATAAAACTATTAAGTTTTAATGTATTGATTCAAATTTTATTTTATATATACGTTGGACTTTAATGTATGAAATTTAATTTAAAAACAATGATTTTTGAAAACCATATATATATATATATAAATTGATATATATATATATATATTTGAATTTAGAGTATGATTTTATATGTAGAGATATATAGTTATATATATGATCACTTATATCAATTATTTTCATCGATCCGGTTCTGATTTGATTTCGTAAATTATCATTTATCAGCTTCGTTCGTCGATTCGTGTTCAATCTTGCCTTGTTTTGAGCTTCGTGCTTGGATTCATAACTCATTTTGTGACAACTCAGAATTTTTGGATATTTGAAATTGAGATAGTTAACTGATTTTAAATATATGGAAGTTAGTTTGACTTGAATTTCAAATATCACCGTTTATTTGGGTAATTAAATTATTGGATTTAATAATTGGAAATTGGTTAAAATAATGAATCTTGGTTTTTAAAATGGATAAAAATATTTCAATGGCTTATAAAATTTATGTTGATAATACTGAAAATAAAAAAAAGTTCAAAATTGAATTTTAAACTGTTTTGTTCAATTTAAAAATATATTGTTTAAATCGATATTTAAAAATAACCTTCTTGGGCACAGTCTTAGAATTTGACAAAACCAGTTCCATTGGATCCGTAATAGTGTATTGTTATCGGATTTTAGTTTTCATAGCATTCAGAGTTGTCATGTGATCGTTTGGCAGATAAACGCACTAAAATTTATACCGAAATTCAATTTAATAATTGGGTCCAAAAGCTATCTTCTCCATGCTATCGAGTTAGGCCTTGAAACCTTTTTCATTGCATTCAAAATAGGGGTATAACACTATAAACGCCTGGCGGCACGCCTCAATAGGACATAAAATTTTAAGGCTTCGAATTCATGACAATTTAAATTTGAATTTAGATTCAAAAACAAATAATATAGTTGGATTGGATCGCTGTTATAAGTCTATGCAGACATGTGTAGGAAATTTTTGCATGTGTCGTTCCTAATTACACGCGTCTTATTTTTCTTTTTATATCATAGCCAAGCATTTTTATAGAAGAAATCAAATTCATTTGCAACGAAAACTATCTCGTTTAAAAATTTCATAAGAAAAAAAATGGCAAGCAAAATCAAATATAAATTGCCGCATGCATTTCTTCGTTCCTCTTTTCTTTATAATAATCAAAATCAAATTCATTATCAAACAAAAACCATTTTCGTTAAAATTGAAATAAATGGCCGATACTAGTAAATTTCTCCTCTTCTTCTTTTTTGAATCCAAGCAATCAATGGAGGCGACGACCCCGAGAGAAAGGAGTGACCTAGGGTTCGAGGCAGTGGAGGTCGCGATAAATCGCGTGCGCACGCGTAAGGGAGGGGTGGTAGAGGGTCATCAGGAGTTGCATTTTGTTTGGAATTGGCACGCGATAATATTGGAAATCGAAGATGGTGGAGGGATGTGAGCATGAATGGGGAGGCGTGTGCGTCGGTGATGGCTCGGCCTGGTGGTGGGATTTTTCGGAGGGTAGAGGCATGGCGATGACTTGGAGGGCGCAGTGAGGGTTTGTTTGGTAATTAATTTAATTTAATTTCTGATTCTGGATTTGTTAATCTTAAATGATTAAGTAGTTTTTTGAATTTTAAGTTGTTCTTAATTTAACATAAATGCATATAGAAAATCAGAATATAAATATATATGTATCTATATAGAATATAAATAAATAAATAAATATATATATATATAGATATAAACATAAACTTAATATATATATATATATATATATATCGGTAAGGTTTTGGGAAAATAAATAGGAATTTTAAAGTGATGGGGGTTCATTTGGGAAATCTATAGTTTATTTTTATAAAAGTATATTTGTAATTTCAATTTGAAATATATATATATATATATATATATATATATATATATATATATATATATATATATATATATAACAGAAATTTTTAAAGGTCTGTAGTTATATAAAATTTGATTTTTAGATCTATAAATTATTTATATGATTATATATATAGGTAGTTTAAAAAGGAAATAAATATACTTATACACATTCATAATTTACTAGTTTTTTTAAACAATGGATTTGGTGATTAAATTGTTATATTAACTTATTTGATTTATTATAGTCACTAAAAGATTTTAAAGGGAAATATTAGTTAAATTAAATCAAATTATTAGTAAATTAAATTTGTTAAATAGCAATAAATTGAGTGGTTAATTGAAATGGTAATAAACTATGAATTGTTTATACAAGGTCAAAATCACGAAGGAATCAAGCTGGAATTGAACCGGGTTGCAAATAAAGCAAAGGTGAGTCAATCTCACTCATCTGGCTTATTATTTAAAACAAAATAGTTAAGCTTAAATTTTTGGTTTAATGATTGAATTGATTGGATGTGGTATATTATATATAGTAGTATATATATATTTGAGTGATTGATTTCCTGCATTATATAGCGGATGAGACCCTATGCGACCCGCATAATAGCGGATGACCCTTTATACCACGATATCCCGCCATGAAGCGGGATTGGTATTAAAAATTATTGTGCTAGCATCTGTGGATGCGGGGAAATAGGTTGGAGGGATCCAAATGAATTCCTCAAAATGTGAATTTATTTTATATTTAGTAATGTGATTTATGTGATAATCTGTGGTGAATTATATTGATTATATTGTGAAGTGAAATTTATTGAATGCTATGGCTTGGTTGGATATATTGGTATTTGAGAAAAATGATTTATATATATAAAGCTTGGATTTTTTTTAAAGGAAATAAAAAAGTAATAAAGTAATTATAGTGAATGTAAATAAACTAAAGAAATGAATTTGGAGAAAAAAGATAGAGATTTGATTTTAAGTCCTATATAATAAATTTGATGATGGAAAAAATAGGGATTTTATATAGAATAATGGCTTAAGAAATAATTTTAGTAAGTATGAAGAAATATATTCTAAAATTTAAGATTTGAAATGAGTTTGGGAAAATAAAAGAAGAATTTGAAATAAAACATGAAATTGGTATTTCCGATTTAAAAAAGAATTTAAATCATAAATTAAGGTGTGAACATGGGATAAAGGGGTTTTGAAATAAATTTGGATAAGTAAAGGAATTTATTTTTAAAAAAATAGAGTTGGTTTTGGAAATCAATTCGAAAACTGACTAAGTGTTGAATCTGTGAATAAAGGAGAATGAGATTGAGAAATTTATAAACAAAATTTATAAATAAAATAAAATATTTATCAAAAGATAATTTGGAAGCATAAATTCAAAATGGGAATTTATAAGGGAAGGATGATTTGTTTAAAAAGTAATAGAGGTTTATTTAGAGGTGTGAAAAGGAAAGTGTATTTCTCTAAAAGGCCAAGTATATTTTTGAAGAATGATTTCCAAGTGTAAGTCAGAGTTTTAAAGATGGTTTGAAAAGAATGTTTAGAAGAAATTATTATTTAGTGGTTTTGAAATTTTTGAAAGTAAATATTTATTAAGTTAATTTTATAAGTAAAGTATTTTAAACGATTTATCTAGTAATTGATTTTTGAAAAAAAAATTGCTTATTTAACATTTATATTCTATCTAATAGTTTATTTTAAAACATGTTTTGGCTTAAGATTTTATATGAGAAATTTATTATAAATTTCATAACTAGTATTTTAAATAAAGTGTTTAGATAGTTTTATATTAAGTGTTTTAAAGTATATATTTTGAATAAAACGATTTAAATTATTTTAAAATCTGAAGTATTTAGACTTGGTGATTTTCAGTGGGAAATAAACAATAATTGGAAATTTATTTCACAAGGAAAAAGTGATTTGAAACTGTGTCCAAAAGGGGTTGAAGTGTAGAAAAAATATTTTACGAATATGTTTTGAAAAAAATTATTTGGGAAATTATTTAAATCTGATGGTTGTTTGTGGATGTTATATAATAGTTAGATAACCAATTATCAATATTGGCCAACGCGCTGATCGTTTCGAAGAGACCAGGATCGGGATTAATTTCCCGAAAACCACTTCGATCCGATTTGAACTTTTTCGTTAGGAAGACAAGAGCTTGGAGTCGAAGATGGAGCAGTGAAGTGCAAGGGCTAATCGCTACTAATCCCGAGGGTGATTCCAAAATGGATGTAGTTGGAGTGGTGCCTTCGGTTCCGTTCAGACCCGGAACGGACTTATATGGATGAATACTTTCAAAACATCGTCAAGAGGACGGTGAGTATTCTAAGTGAATGTGTGCTAAAAAGGTAACGCATTGCCTCGAGCCTCGAGCCTTGTCAACTGGGAATGGATAAAACAAGGGCGGTGCACGCAAGGCTATGTGGCTAGCAACCAATTAGGGTAAGGTTGTCCCTTTCTAGAGGTCCCTTTTATACGGCTGTGTGGGCGGTTGCTGAACCCAACCATGGGGCGATCTTATTCGGACTATCCAGTAAGGGGTAGCTCCGGTCTTGTGATGCAGGGGATCAAGGTGGATCCTTAGTACGGTGATCTAAACCACGTACTGTGACCGGCGGTACCCCAGTAGGCTTGCCATTGTATGTAATCTAATCTCCAATAAGCGCCTGTACGTTTTGATTTGTGTCGGACTATGTTGAAACGTGAGATGCAAGCATTTCAGCTAGATTCTATTTTACTTTCTGTAGACACTATTATAATATCAGATGGATTTGGCAAAAATGTTTTGGTTATCATAAGGTAAAAATCCAACATGTTTATTTGTGGCGTGGTCTTACGAGATACCTTTGATTTCCAAGGATTTTGAAAACTTTAATAATCCAATTATATGTGTTTTCTTACTCTAGTTTTCTAGACTGACTCGGGTGTTATTTTACTATAATGCTCGGGTCAAACCGAGTATCATCGAGTAAAAATTCTAGATGGACTGATGTGGAGCTTAGGAGACAAGCTGGATGGCGAGACGTATCACACGTAGTTGAAGTATATTCTGCCATGCAGTACAAGCTGTATGTCAGCTTTTGTGAGGACAAGTTAATATAACTATCCAGTAATTGTTTGATTTTGGTGTACACTGATGATGTAATGTATAAACAAATATAGTTTCTTTTTTTATGTAAGATCAGTTATTATCTATTATATTTTATTCCGCTACGTTGGTAAGATTCTGTTGTTGTTTGTTTTCTCTTCTTCTACCTTCTTCTTCTTTAACCCAACGGTCCATTTTTCCAGCATTCGATTGTTCGGGATTTAATACAGTGAACCTATTGATGTATATTTTCGGGCATCGAAAAATCGGATCGATACATTGTGGTATCAGAGCCGAAGGTTAAGCGAAAACCTTGGCTCTGGTGGGGATTACTCATTGAAATAGAGTCTGTAATACTCTAGAATGCGTTTGAGTGTATTAATAGATATGTGCGCGTATTTGTTAGTGAATATAAAAATTGGTTTTTATATTGTGTTGATTTATCGGTCGAGTGTTTATGAATTCTTGTCGATCGAGGAAGTACAACCGTATCAATAGGGGTTTCTAAACTTTTAAACTAGGCAAACCGACACAGTATTGTTTTAAAATAGGGTAAATGAAATAATTTTACACAAATTATTTTTGTATATAAAAGAAATAATTTTTCGTAAATTGTAATAGTTATATGTGGTTGCTTGATTGTTAGGAAGTGATAATATTAAATTATTATCATTGTTGTGTGAAAATTGAACCAGGAATTAAAATTGCAACCAAAGTTAAGAAATTATATATAACAAGATGGAATTTGAAATGTGAATTATAAATGTGATTTATAAAATGAATGAATAATTACCAAGTAATATTTGAATATGAATTGGAAGGATTGGGAATTCGAAATTTTGTAAATTAAATTCCTTTGTGTTTGAAAATGATTTTCAAAGGTTTTAGAGGAATAATGTGATAGTATTTGAGAAATATTTTGAATTGGATTTGAAATCTGGTGTGATTAGGAATTTTAAAATATTTGAAATGTTTTTGAAGGGATAAAAGCACTAAACTCTCTTCGGTCATTGGAAAATAATTTTGGTGATGACTACAGCATCATCGAGATTCATTGTCGAGTTTCCAAAGGTGGAATTGCTACCAAAATATTTTAAATTGAAGTTGTTTGCGAAACTGTGTTTGATTTTAAAATTCAAAGAATATTTTGATTTTCAAATGAATTATGTGTATATAATTGATTTCAAATGATTTTGAAATACTTAAGTGATTGTTGAAAACTCTGAAATTGGTTTAAAATGTTTTGAGTGTTTAAGTAATCGTTTAAACTCGAGAAGTTTAATTAAAAATGCTTATAAATAGGTTTGGTAGCTAATAAAATTAGAAATTTGTTAAAATAAAATTTAACTTGAAAAAGAGTTATTTAAATAGGTATGAAAACAAAATAAATTAGTAAAGTAAATTTGAGAAGTAAGTCTCGTAGACTAAGTGGATTGGAGTAAAATCTATTAAGGTGAAAATAAATTTGTGAACAAATAAATGAAGTTACACTTGCAAGTAAATAAAATTGAAACTGAATTTTGAAATTCATTTTAAATTTGTAAGTAAATGGAAATTAGTCAAGTGGACTAAATAAAACAAAGGATTGAAAATAAATTAGAAAGTAAACTAATTAAATTAAATGGGTAAGCAAATGAATTGAAAATGAATATTGGGATGATATTTGATTTTGTAAAGAGTAAAGTGAAGTTGAAGGGTTTATTCGAAGTGGATTAAGAATGATAAGGGTCTGAAGTGGATTAAGAATGATAAGGGTATGGAAATAATGTCCATTAAGATTTAAAATAAATTAGTTAGTGAAGCTAATTGAAGAAGTGATTAATTAAATACGGTTTGAAATAAGATGAATATAATTCATATTTAAAGATGAAAGGTAAATTGAATTCAAAATGGAAATAAAATTTGAGTTAAATGAAAATAGATACAAAAGCTTAAGTGGTGAAGTGAAATTAAATATAAGGGGTATATAAAATATTTACATTGAAATTAAGTAACAGGGAAATTCTTTAGCAAAATTTGATGTTAAGAAAATATTCCAGGTTAATATTTGAATGAAGATTTAATAAGAGTGTGTGAAATGATAAGTATAGATAAGAGAATGGAAATCAAAATGAATATGAATATGAGAGGATTGATATAACTAATAATCAATTGGGATAAATACGTAGGATGTACGCATATTATTTTATTCGCATAGCAATTTGAACCAGATTCGAGCACAGAATTTCGAGGTAGTTATACGATTTGAGTTGGGATTTTTCACTCGATTTTCGACAGCGAACTCTGGATATGGATTTTTGATTGGTACTGAAATTCTCTATCACAGTTTAGGACTACGCAAGGAGAATGACGGTTTCTGATCAAGAAACCAGATCTGAGTTCGCATTAGGAAATCGTATGAACGATACTAGTTAGGAAATGAAATTGTGTGATCGAGTGAGCGATCGGATTTGGGATTGCGTACGGATGATATATGTGCATCGTACAGACTTGAATAAAATAGATATCAAAATCTTTGTAAAGAAACATATAAAATGATTTTGAAAGCTATGATTGGATTTTATTGCTAAGTAGGATATACAGGTGCCTAAAAAGAAAAAAGGAATTGGGATTTTTGATTTCAGAAGATAAATGGAATTGCTCAACATAAGGTATGTATTTAAATTTCAGTATGAAATTTGATGATTTTCTAGCTTAGCCACTTGGCGTTTTGTTTTCTTTTGAAATCTAGGCGCCCATAGAGGCATTTTGTAATTGTACCGATCTAGCCGTGCAAAGGAGATGTTGGCGAAATTTTTCGAAAATTTAGGGAGTTAGAAAATTTTTGAGAAAATTTTGATAATTTAAATTTGGTTTTAAATTATCATTTGAACGGTTGAGTAAGTGATATTGTTTGGAACTTATGGATGAGTTTAGGAAGTTAGTAAAGTGATTGTGTCTTTAATAAAAATTGTTTTGGGAAATTGAAAATATTTGGTTTTGGAAAGTTGTTTGGAACTGTTGGTTTTAGGAAAATAGTAAATGGGTTATGTACCATTCTTCATAACTAGTAATTTCGGGGACGAAATTGTTTTAAGGGGGGAAGAATGTGACGATCCAGATTTCTAGATATTTGAAATTGAGATATTTAATTGATTATAAATATGTGGAAGTTAGTTTAACTTGAATTTCAAATACCACGGTTTATTTGGGTAATTAAATTATTGAATTTAATAATTGGAAATTGGTTAAAATAACGAATCTTGGTTTTTAAGCTGGATAAAAATATTTCAATGGCTTATAAAATTTATGTTGATAATACTGAAAATAATAAAAGCTTCAAAATTGAATTTTAATATGCTTTGCTTAGTTTAAAAATATATTGTTTAAATCGATATTTAAAAATAACATTCTGGGCCACGGACTCAGAATTCGATGGAACCAGTTCCATTGGATCCGTAATATTGTATTATTATCGGATTTCAATTTTTGTAGCATTCAAAATTTTCGTGTGATCGTATGGTAGATAAACGCAATAAAATTTATATCGAAATTCAATTTAATAACTGGGTTCAAAAGCTATCTTCTCCATACTATCGAGTTTGGCCTTGGAACCTTTTACATTGCGTTCGAAATAGGGGTATAACATTGTGAATGCCTGGCGACACGCCTCGATAGGATGTAAAATTTTAAGGCTTCGAATTCCACACAATTTAAATTTGAATTTAAATTTAAAAATAAATATTATAATTGCATTGGATCACTGTTGTAAGTCTATGCAAACACGTGTAGGAAATTTTTGCATGTGTCCTTCCTAATTACACGCGTCTCTTCCTTTCCTTTTATATCATAGCCGAGCATTTTTAATGTAGAAATCAAATTCATTTGCAATGAAAACTATCTTGTTTAAAATTTCAAAAGAAAAAAATTGGCAAGTAAAATCAAATATAAACGGCCGCATGCATTTCTTCGTTCCTCTTTTCTTTATAATAATCCAAATGAAATTCATTAGCAAACAAAAACCATTTTCGTTTAAATTGAAATTAATGGCCGACACCAGTAAATTTCTCCTCTTCTTCTTTTTTGAATCCAAGCAATCGATGGAGGCGACGATCGCGAGAGAGAGGAGCGACCTAGGGTTCGAGGCAGTGGAGGTCGTGACATATCGCGTGCGCGCGCGCAAAAATGAGGGGTGGTAGAGCGGCATCTCGAGTTGCATTTTGGTTGGAATGGGCACGCGACAGTGTTGGAAATCAAAGATGGTGGAGGGATGTGAGGCATGGGTCGAGCTCCCAAACTAAATAATAGAATAGGAGAATCAGAAGATGAACCTCGATCACGAATTTCACCACAAGATAGAGTCTCAAGAATGTTCCATTCGGCAAGCATCATAGAAACAACAGCCGAATATTTGCGACTAAGCGCATCGGCAACATGATTACCCTTTCCAGGTGTATACTGGATATCAAAGTCATAGGAGCCAAGAAACTCGAGCCAACGTTGTTGTCTCATATTGAGTTCCTTCTGAGTAAACAAATACTTCAAGGATTTATGATCGGTATAGAGAATGAAGCGCTCGCCCAATAAATAGTGTCGCCAAATCTTCAAGGCAAAGACAATGGCGGCTAACTCAAGATCATGAGTGGCTTAGCGAACTTCATTCGGACGCAGTTGCCTAGAAGCATAAGCAACCACCCGATCCTTCTGCATAAGAACAGCACCGAGACCACTACCACAATCATCGGTGTAGACAACAAGATCATGATTCCCCTCGAGAACCACCAAAATAGGAGCATTAGTGAGAAGTTCCCTCAATGTTTGAATGGAAGTTTCACACTTGTCGGACCAAATAAAACGAATGCCATTCCGATTAAGGCTGGTGAGAGGAAGCACAACACGGGAAAAATCCTTAATGAACCGACGGTAATAACCCGCTAATCCAAGGAAACTACGAATCTCATGAACATTCTCAGGCCTCTTTCAATTCTAGATGGCTTCGATCTTTGAGGGATCGACAGAAATGCCATCGGAAGATACAACATGGCCTAAGAACTTAACCTTATTCTCCCAAAAATGGCACTTGGAGAATTTGGCTCTAAGCTGACGATGACGGAGAGTACTCAAGACAATTCTCTAATGATTAGCATGCTCAACATCAGACTTAGAATAAATAAGGATATCATCAATGAAGACAAGGATGAACTTATCGAGATATTCCCGGAATACTCGATGCATAAGATCAACAAAGAAAGCAGGAGCGTACGTCAAACCGAACGACATAACGAGCCACTCAAAAGAACCATAATGAGTGCGGAAAGCGGTAAGCGGTATGCTATCCTCCGCGACTCGCAACTGATGAAAACCCGTGACAAGGTCATGCTAAGAAAATACCTTAGCACCACTCAATAGATCGAACATATCATCGATCCTAGGCAATGGATACCTATTCCTAATGGTTAACTCGTTGAGCTTGCGATAGTCAATGCAAAGCCTAAGAGTTCCATCGGACTTCTTCAAAAAGACGACCGTGGATCCCCACGGAGAAAAACTAGACTGAATCAACTGCTTGGACTCAAGCTCTAAAAGCTGCTTCTTGAGTTCCTCATTTTCCTTTGTAGACATCCTGTTGGGAGGAAGACTAACTGGCTGCACGCCAGGAATGAGATCAATGCGGAACTCAATTGCCCGCTTGGGTGGCAAACCCGAAACAGGTTCAAAAAAATCAAAAAAGTCACAAGCAACAGGAATACGAGATATATCATCATCATCTCGCGAATCAAGAGAATGTAAAGCCATTTCGGAATTATCCACATCCTGAAGAACAAGAGATAACTGAGTAGGCGAATCCGGATGTCGAAGATACAAATTTTTTTCCAAACAAATAATCCTAGCATCATATCTCACTAGCCAGTACATTCCTAAAATCATATCAAATCCTAGACAAGATATAACGTGCAGCTCCGCACGAAAAGAAAAGCCACATAAAACAATCTCAACATCATCACAAAGCAGGCTAAGGTTCGCGGATCCCCCAATAGGATTCGCAATCCTTAAAGAAGTAACCAAACAAGAAACATCCAAAGATAAATCATCGACGAGCTTCTTCGATACAAAAGAATGTGAAGCACCCGTATCGAAAGGAACTCGTATACTATGATCATGAAATAAAATAGAACCTTCCAAAATAGATGGAGATATACCTTTGGGTTGAGAAGGACCCTCAGAAGCCTTAGCAGCATAAAACTTGCTAGACTTGGCACCAGCCGGAACAGTAGGGCAAGTGGAAACATGATTACCTTCCTTCTTGCAATAACGGCAGAAGAGAGGCTTGGAACAAGCTCGAATAATATGATCAGGAGAACCACAATTGAAACACTTCCGGACGAAAGGTGTTCCAGAAGACTGAGGCTGAGAACTAGAACCACTTGTCTTCTTCTTCTTAGAAAGAAAAGACCCGGACTTCTGGAATGGAAACTGCTTCTTGTTGGGGTTCTTGGAAACCTCAATATCAACATCACTATCACACTCCTTCTCGACGGTCTCAAGATGAAGCGCAGAATCTACCAACTCCTCAAAAGAAAGCTTAAGCTGGAGCAACAAAGACTTCTTAAGATATTTCTTAAGACCAGAGACAAACTTCAAATTCTTCTTATAAGAAGTGCTAATAAATTCAAGACCATACTTAGATAAGGCCTCGAATGATGCAACATACTCAGAAACAGAAGATTTTCCTTGCTCCAACTCAAGGAAGCGACGGGTCAATAAAACTTTTTCAGATTCAGGAATGAACTTGAGTTCAAATAGCTCCCGAAACTGAGTCCAAGAAAGAGTAGACTCACCAATTTCGGCTACAAGAAGCTCATATCAATCAAGAGAACGCTCTTGTAATAAGCTAGAAGTTACAAGAACTCTATCATGGTCAGAAAGATTCATGCGAGAGAAGATACGCTCGCACGTTCGAAACCAAGCTTAGACTTCAAGAACAGACTCGGAGCCCTTAAACGGCTTCCCTCCAAGATGAGAAAAATCACCGCAAAGACGTGCAAAGGAAGACTTGCGAGGTGGAGAAACTCGAGGAGGAACTGGAGGCTGAGTGCTCCTAAATAACTCCAAAAACTGATCAGTAGACATATAAACGCCATCCGGATGTGAGCCACTGGATTGCCCAGCATCCGAACGTCGTCCTCTGCCTCTTCCAGCCATACGCTGAAAGTAAGATAAGAACAAAATTATTCACAAGGTAGATGTCACAATATGGAATACTACGGAATTAAATGCATTCCTAGACGTATTACCACATTCTATCTACCCTTTGATGGTAGAAGGAATAGAAAGACACGATAATTCAAAGATTTGTATCACTTATACACTTTGATGTACCAGAATATGTGCATCTATTCTGTGTTTATCATATTTTGTTCTAAACTTAGCTCTGATACGACGCTGTGATGCCCCACCTCTATACCCACGCTTGCCAAGGACACTACAGAGTAATGCTGTCAACTAACACGGAGAATAAGGCTGGTTAGGAGCGACCATCTATAGCCTTGCTCTAACTATCTATTGAATACATCGACAATAGACATACCAAGCAGGTCGACATACCCAATGAATACTTAAAACAAAACCATAGGTGGTTGGAGGATCTATCAGAACAAAATATAACAAATCAATTGTAATATACATCACAGAACAGTAGATCATCATATACACATATATTGATACATAACAGAGTATACAAAATAATACATGTCAAGTGGTATAGCAAACCACAATATACAGATGATTCCGGCTGAATACATTTATCAGAGTTACAATAAAAAGGACTATACAAAAAGCTTTAACTAAAAGGAACAAGCTGAATAGTCCATGTGAAAGCAAAATAGGCTAAGTCCAAAAGCACCTAACTTGAAACATCTCGGTCTGACCGGAGTATAAAATACACGGGTCAGTCTAGCTAAACAAATCAGTTAGATAAACTGAACAACAATAACCTGCAAGGTTACAAGGTATAACAAATATCTCTAAAAGAGATAACACAATCATCTACAAAAGATGAATCATATCATAACAAGACAAGCCTCGTATCATCGGCAACATAACAAACAAAGGATATGAATATCCCGAAACAAGCCAAAAGGCAATAACAAATACCAATGAAGGTAACACAAGTTCCACAAGGTAATCGCTACATATCATGCGGCTCAAAAAGACCAACACCGAAGGGCGATACCTACGGAATATACATATCAATGAAACATCATAAAATTTGCACGTGCTCAGTACTGTATAAACAAGGATCCATGAGTCTGAAGACTCCAAACCCAAATATCACTCGAGCAGCTCATAAAGACCTAACTCTAAAAGCGATACAATAGGGAAACAAACCCGAAGGCACAAACCCGTAGGTATAAACCCGAAGGCAACATACCCGAAGGCAACAAACCTGAAGGAGAGTCCGAAGACACCATCCCAAAGGCAACAAACCGTAGTGGTGAAGGTTCGAAGGCCCAGTATTGGACACCACTAAATGGCAGAATGTGTCATAACTCTCAAAAAGGAATCCGAAAAGTAGTAACATGAGTCCCATAACCACTCGTTCGCACTAAACAGTTTACTATCCGTTAGTTAATTTCACACTCAAAGTAGTACAAAGTTCACCTCATCTCATCGGTAAACCAGACCAAAAGGCCAAAACGATAAATCGAATAGGTCGAGGATTAATCCGAAAGACAAATGCATGGATTCATGGTCCGTCTTTTACCTAACCATTTAATCTCCCTTCCACTCCACTCGAAGTGTGAAATTGTGTATGTGCGTTTTAAATAGAATTTAAGAAATCGAGAAGGAAACTTTTAATATGATTTAGAGGGATTATTTATAAAAACCCGTGAATGAAGTCAAAAATAAGTTATCAAAGCCAAAAATGCAATGACAACCACTAAGAACCAACTTGAATCGATAAAATTTGGAAAACCAATCAAAATAAGCAAAAATAGGCAAAACAGAAAAATAGGAGCAGGTCGGTCGGCCGGCTACAGAGCTCGGTCGGCTGGCCAGAAGCAGAAAAAATGCTTGGGGTAGTAGGATGGTCGACCGGCTACAGGGCTCGGTCGGCCGAACTGCAATTTTTGCAGTTCCTCCCCTATTTCATCCAAGCACAAACTCTTCCAAAACGCAATCGGTCAAGCAATGGACCTAAGAAGCCTTAGCCAATAGATACCCCAGCTCCATTAACTCTCCGATTCGTCACCAAAAACATGTTCAAACATCAAAGTTAGGATCTTTAAAGAATTGAACCCAAACACTAAAAATTTGGATATTCACCAATTCAATCCAAACCAAAAAAACAAGTGCATATGAACAAGTGTTAGGAGTTCATACCCATCACCCATGATATTAAGAGAAGTAGATGTGAGTTCAAAACTCACCTTCTTACACCCAAACAAAGATGTATATAAGCATAGATGTGAGATAAAAAGTCTCACCTTTTATCTCAAAGCAAAGAAGAAGAAGCTCAAACACAAGAAGGAGACTAACTACTCTTCACTTCAACTCTACAAGCTTCAATCTAAGAATAAAACACATATTTCCCAAAGTTAGGTTTAAGAAAACTTTCTGAAATTGAAGAGGAGAAGAGTTGGAGAAGATGAAGATGAAGCTTACCACTATCTTCTCTTTGATTTTGGATAAAGAATTCAAGTTGCAAGAAGAAACTAGGGCTTGGAATTTCAAATTCCCATTCTCTTCCCCCACTTTCAGTTTTAGCTTAAGTTTTATGAAATGAACTAAGTGAGTGGAGAGGAGAGGGACTGAGTTGGGGTTAATTAGTTAGTTAGTGGGCTGAACCCAACCCAAACACAACTAGAAAAAGTAGCAAAATTCAACTTACTCCAAACATATCAAAGCTTATACTTAAAAAGAACGCAAACGCCACTTTGGACTCAATGAAAGCAGTATCGAGCCCTAATTCGGCCATTTGCAAAAAGTAACATTTCAGACCTAAAAATTCGACTAACGACACTATATTTAAATAAAACATTTAAATATAAAATCGTTAAATATGCGGGTTGTTACATGAACGGTGAGGCGCGTGCGTCAGTGACGGCTCGGCTTGGTGGTGGGATTTGTCTGAGGGTAGAGGCATGGCGATGACTGGGAGGGTGCAGTGAGGGTTTGCTTGGTAATTAATTTAATTTAATTTCTGATTTTGGATTTGTTAATTTTAAATGATTAAGTAGTTTTCTGAATTTTAAGTTGTTCTTAATTTAATATAAATGTATATAGGAAATCAGAAAATAAATATATGTGTATCTATATAGATGTACACATAAAACTAAATATATATATATATATATATGTATATATGTATGTGTGTATACATATATATAGGTAAGGTTTTGGGAAAATAAATAGGAAATTTAGAGTGTTGGGAGTTCATTTTTGAACTCTATAGTTTATTTTTATAAAAGTATATTTGTCGTTTCAATTTGAATATATATATATATGTATAACAGAAGTTATATAAAATTTGATTTGTAGATCTATAAATTATTTATATAAGTTTATATTTAGGTAGTTTCAAAAGGAAATAAATATATTTATACACATTCATAATTTACTAGTTTATTTTAAACAATGGATTTAATGATTAAATTGTTGTATTAACTTTTTGATTTATTATAGTCACTAAAAGATTTTAAAGAGAATTATTAGTCAAATTAAATTAAATTATTAGTAAATTAAATTTGTTAAATAGTAATAAATTGAGTGGTTAATTCAAACGGTAGTTGTAACAACCCGCATATTTATCGATTTTATATTTAAATATTTTATTTAAATATTTTGTCTTTAATCGGATATTGGTTCGGAAAGCTACTTTTTTCAAATGGTCAAATTAGGACTCGAGACTACTTCCATTGAGTTCGAAATGCCATTTACAATTTTTTTTAAGTATAAACATTGATAGGTTTTGAGTTAGTGGAATTTCACTTACTTTTCCCGCTTTGGACTTTGGGTTAGTTTAGCCATTATAACTCAAACCCACTTCTCTCCTTCTCCTCACTCTTCATAAATTTCCTAACAACCAAGCTTTAGCATTAATGGTGAGTGGAAGGGGAAATTAATATTCCAAGCTCAAATTCTCTTGCAATCCAACATTCAATTCCAAATTCAAGAAGAAGATATTGGATTCAAACTTGTGATTATTTCTCCATTGCTTTCAAGCTTTTCTTCATAAATTTGGTGCAAAGGTGAGATTTTTATCTCACAAATCTAGTCTATAACTATATTGGAATGTTGGGAATGGTTCCCTATCACTTTTGCATGCACATTTGCTTTTGGTTTGGTTGGATTGGCGAAAAACTCCAATTTTTAGTGTTTTTGGTGATTTCCTGCACTTAGGTCGCACTGGCTCAAATTGTGGTTCGGAGTTAGGTCGCTAGGTCGTAGGTCGTGGGGAGTTGGGTCGTACGTCGTGGGGAGTTAGGTTGTAGGTCGCTTGCCTATATCCTCTGGCCATTTCATCCCTAGGTCGCTTGACCTCTAGGTCGCGGGTACCCTTAGGTCGCTCGGCCTTGTTTATTGCTAGGTCGCTGGACCATTTAGGTCGTTCGATCCTTAGGTCGCAGGTCTTTAGGTCGTATGACCTTAGGTCGTTGGACCTCCTTAAGTACAGATAGGTCGCATGACCTTAGGTCATTGCACATTAGGTCGTTGCTGGCCTTAGGTCGTGTGACCTTGTTTAGACCATAGGTCGTTAGGTCGTAAGACCTTAGGTCGTATACCCCATAGGTCGCTCTCCTATTTTAAACCGTTAGGTCGTTGGACCGTGTACCTCACTAGGTCGTGTGATCTCTTCTCCCTATAGATCGTTGACCACATTAGGTCGCGCACTTAGGTCGCGAATAGTTAGGTCGTTAGGCCTTGGTTGCCTATTCCCCTTAACTCGTTAACACCTTAGGTCACATGACCTTATAACCTTTAGGTCGCACGGCCTTGTAACCCGTTTGGTCATTGGGCCTTAAAACTCCTAGGTAGTTCGCCTATTTTAAGTCGCTCGATCCCAACCTCCCTTTGGTCTTCATTAGGTCGTTGCCCCCGCACCCCCACCTTGGGGGCTTGCCACCCCCCGGACCCCCCCTCCGTAGGGGATCTTATCTGAAAAACATTCAACAGAACTTGTTGAGATGATTTCCTTGGATTTTTATCACATCTTCGAATGTGATCTTTGTGATTGATTGTTTCTACAATCACTTCTGTGATTTGTCACTTTAAAATATAAAGGTTTCAAAACTAGTAGTAAATATCAAAACTCTTTCAATAAAAGTATTTCAACTCTATTTTTAGTAACAAAGCTCTTTTCTTAACCCGTTTTCCAATCTATTAGTATACACAAACCTTTACCTCACTCGGATGAGAAATCTAATTAAACGGCTTAGTAAAACAAGTGGTATGAAATGCTTGTGTTTGTTTCGTCGGTTAATTCTTGGACTTATTCGATTGAACCTCTAGTGACAATTTTATTAGTGAAGATTTACAGTTTGTTCGTAAATATTTAAGTTAAGCTAGTGGTTATGGGACATGAAACTAAACTTTTATATTTACTAACTTAGTGTAATTGACACTTCTCGTTGATCATGACGATCATTTTATGATTTAGACTAGCAATTGTGCGATGTCTCTTTGTTTGCAAGGTTAGACTAGACCTCATTGGTGTGATTCCGACTCACACATATCTCTTTGTCCGCAAGGTTAGTCTAGACATCATTTGTGTGATTCCATTCACACATACCTTTTTGTTGCGAGGTTAGGCTAGACACCATTTGTTTGATTCCACTCACACATACCTTTTTGCTTTTTGGTTAGCCTAGACCTCACCTGGGTGATTCCGACTCACCCATATGGGGTAGCTCCCCATGGTTTTCGGACCGTCATGTGATAGGCCTCTTTCCCTTTTTCTGTGATTTCTGGATTTCTTGTGTTGATTTCTAGAATTTATGTCATTGACTTGTTATGATTACAAGTTTAGGATATGATGCCCTCTTTGGATCTTTGAGAAGATTCTTGTGATATTGATTGATCTTCTGTTGATCATCATTTGCATACTTATAATAGTATGTCAGTATGGATATTTTATGTTTATGCCATATCTTTTATTTTTATATCATGTCATCTGATATTTATAGCTAGACTGATCCGTTTATTATTTTCTTAAATAATACTCGGGTCAGACCGAGATGTTACAGGTGCTTCTGCTTGACTTCCTCCCGGGATTTGCTACTCTGACTTTTGGCTAACTATTTAGATTAGCAGTTCTTTGTTGTATACACTTGAGATATAGACTCATAGTTGTATTCTTTTGTATAGCACGTGTTGCTATTCTTTTGTATTATTGTGGATCTTTTTGACCACTACTCTGATGTACACTTTCATGTGTTAGTTATATATTCATATCTTCTTCTGCCTTTGTGATATGGATGTCTGTGATTGATTTGTGTTATGCTTATTTCTATGTTTGTTTCCGAAGATTATTTATAGCCACCGTTTGATAAGCAATTACATGGATGGTCGCTCCACAACAGCCTTATTCTCCGTGCTAGTTGACAGCACTACACCGTAGTGTTCTTGGTTAGCGTGGGTATAGAGGTGGGGCGTCACAGTAGTAAACCGTGAATTGTTTATACAAGGTCAAAATCGTGAAGGAATCAAGCCGAAATGGAATCGGGTTGCAAATAAAATCAAAGCTGAGTTATTCTCACTCATCTGGGTTATTATTTAAATTTAAATAGTTAAATTTAAATTTTTGGTTGATTGATTAAATTGATTGGATGTGGTATATTACATATAATAGTACATATATGTATATATTGGATTGATTGATTTCCCGCATTATATAGTGGATGAGACCCTATGCGCCCCATATAATAGTAGATGACCCTTTATACCACGATATCCTGCCTTGAAGCAGGAATAGTATTTTAAATGATTGTGCTAGCATATGTGGATGTAGGGAAACAGGTTGGAGCGATCCAACTGGATTCCTCAAAATGTGAATTTATTTTGTATTCAGTAATGTGATTTATGTGATAATCTGTGATGGATTATATTGATTATATAGGGAAGTGAAATTTATTGAATGTTATGGCTTGGTTGGATATATTGGTATTTGAGAAAAATGATTTATATATATAAAGCTTGGAATTTTTATAAAGGAAATAAAAAAGGAAAATTTTAAGTAAAGTATTTATAGTGAATGTAGATAAATTAACGGAATGAATTTGGGGAAAAAAGATAAAGATTTGATTTTAAATCGTATATAATAAACATAATGATGGAAAAAATAGGGATTTTATACAAAATAAGGACTTATGCAATAATTTTAGTAACTATGAAGAAATATGTTCTAAAATTTAAGATATGCAATGTGTTTGGGAAAAATAAAAGAAGAATTTGAACTAAAACATTTAATTGGTATTTCCAATTTAAATAAGAATTTAAATCATACATAAAGGTGTGAATATGGGATAGATGGGTTTTGAAATAAATTTGGATAAGTAAAGGAATTTTTTTTTAAAAATGGAGTTGGTTTTGGAAATCAATTCGAAAAATGACTAAGTGTTGAATCTGTGAATAATGGAGAATGAGATTGAGAAATTTATAAACAGGGTTTATAAATAAAGTAAAATATTTATCAGAAGATAATTTGGAAGTATAATTTCAAAATAGGAATTTATAAGGGAAGGATGATTTGTTTAAAAATTAATAGAGGTTTATTTAATGGTGTGAAAAGGAAAGTGTATTTCTCTGAAAGGCCAAGTATATTTTCGAAGAATGATTTCCGAGTACAAGTTAGAGTTTTAAAGATGGTTTTAAAAGAATATTTAGAAGAAATATTATTTAGCGGTTTTGAAATTTTTAAAATTCAATATTTATTATGTTAATTTTATAAGTAAATTATTTTAAAGGGTTTATCTAGTAATTGATTTAACAGAAATTTTGCTTATTAAATATTTATATTCGATCTAATAGTATATTTTAAAACTTGTTTTGGCTTAAGATTTTGTAACAACCCTAGATTTTTCAATATAATTTAAATTAGAATTTATTTTATTTTGAAATTATTTTAATTTTTTTTTATTTGTAAGATTTCATTTTTAAATATTTTAAAAGTGATAGTAAAAATTTTCCATAATTTATTGCATTTATTTTCTATTTTTAAAGCCTAGTTTCCTTTTTTCTGCTATTTTCTTCATTAAATTATATTTAATTAAAATTTATTTATTTTTGTGAATGGATTTTTATTTTGTGTTCTTATCTTTATTTATAAATATTTATCAAATACATAAATCTTTTTCCAAAGTTCATTTCATTTATTTTCAAATTTTCAAGACAAGTTTACAATTTATGCTATTTTTCTTAATTTAATTATATTTAATTAATATTTAATTATTTATTTTTTCTTATTTAATATATTTCTGAGTTTTTATCTTTATTTATCGGTATTTTTGAGTTATTTAAAAATTTCAAAAGAAAATATGGATATTTGAAGAGTTTTGTGACCTTTGATTTGCTTAAGGCCTTTTGTATTCTTGTCTTTTCATCATCAACCAACATCTCCTCATTATTTGCTGCTTTAACTCCTACCTTCATCCGACTTCTCTATTCATTTCTTACGTAAAAATTTTCGTTCTCAACTCACAAAAAAATTTCGGCCATTCCTGTACAAAATCTTTGGTAAAATTCTATCTTCTTTTTCATTGTTTTTATACTTGAATTATGTGATTTTGCACTTGCTTCTTCACCTTTTAGGTTTGGCCTGCCATCACTAGCACCTTGGATGCCTCCACCACCACCACAACCAGTCTCCACCACCTCCTCTCCAACTCCATAGCCAAGCCGAGCCACCCAAGGTTGAAGATCCATCACAAAATGCACCAAACTCCACTTGAATCAAACATGACCGAGCACATCAAGGCACCACCACCTCAAAATCCTCCTTGGTCGCCACCTATACCACCATCTCCAGCCCCTACCTGACCTGACACCACTGACACATCATCCCCTGACACCACCTGAACCCGTCCGTGCCTATACCTTCTTAGGGCTGAACCATTTGTGGCATAGAAATCATGTTTGTTTGCCTTGACTTGTAGTTTCATGTGTCACCAACTTTTACACCATCATATCTATGTATGGCTGACCCTATTGAACCTAAAACCATTCCCAAACACACACCTTAGCCGTGTACTTTAACCCATGGCCAAGCCTAGGGATAGTTGAAGGGAAGTGCAAGTGGTTTGGAGATGTTTTGTGCATTCATTTCTAACATTGTTTAATTGAATCTAGGTTGAAAACTTATGTTGTTTATATTGTTTTGTTTGAATGTCTTCAAGGCAATTAGCTTTGTCTCTCCCACACTCGAATCATTGTCGTGCTATCGTGCCTTTGTAGGTCTCTGTTTGTGCATTTGGTTGTTGTCTTCAGCTTGTACCAACAAGTTATTCTCACCAGACAGTTTTATACTTATATGTCTAGTAAACCGATCACATTTGAATCTGTAAAATGCATCACATGTTACATCTGCTATTTTATGATCATATGATGTTCACCCATGCTTAAACACCTGTTATATCATCTGTTACTGTTATTTGATGCTATTCTATTGTTTATATCAGTTTATCACACTACAAGTTCCATTTAGATTAGAATCACTATGGGTTGATAATACATACCCGAATGGACTTTAGAATAGGGGAAAATTGTTATGGGCTGAAATGATAGGCCTGAACGATTTTCAATTATTTCATTTTACTTGGGACTGCGGGTTTGAAATGAAAAAACCTGGTTTTTCTTTGTAAATTACGGGTTGAAATGATATATTATCTGTGTCACTTTACTTAGGCTAGAAAATGATATACAGACCCGTGGTTAAAATATGTTTTCTAAAACTTTTAAAATATTTTAGAAATGTAAATATTATAATATTTTGATTTAAATTAATTAAAAATGATTTTTGTAAAGTATTATTGATGTTCAAAGAATATATAAGTGAAATAAATAAATAGTAAAGTTAGAAATTTGAAATATAAGTTATTTTGGAAATTTTGATTTAATTAAATGGAATTTAAATTAAATGTGAAATATGATAAATTTATGATATTTTAAATTAAAATGAAATTAAAATGATTTTATAATATATTAATGACTTTTGAATAAAGTTAAAATGTGAAATGAATGAATAATTAAGTTGAATTTTGAAATATAACTTACATTGGAATTCATAAATTTTGTTTAAAAGTGAATTTTTGAAGGTAAGTAAATGAAATGAAAATAAGTTATATTTTGAAATTTAAACTTAAGTGTTAAGTTAAAATTTGACTTAATGAATTGAAATTGAATGTTTGAATTTAATATGTGAATTATTATTAAATATTGATTTTTGAATGGAAATTTTACTTTATAAAATCATGAATATAAGGTTCTTTAAATGATTGTTTTAAAAGTAAAAATGTATGATTTTATAAGTTTAAAATGGTTTAAATAAAAATTTAATTATTTGTGAAATTATATGGAATATTGAAATTTAATTAACAGCATTTTTGTTAAATGCTATTAGTTTCTAATGTAAAGGATATTACAGCGTTTGTAAATGCCATAGTCAATATAAATGAACTAAAAAGGCTAAATTGAATTAAAGGGGTATTATAGCACTTTGTAAGTGCCTATAATTGTTGAATTTAACTAAAGTTTTAATTGAACTAATGTAACCCTATTACAACATTTTAAATGCTGTCTTTTGTTAAATTGAACTGTTTTGAAAGAACTTTCGGTAGCATTTTCCAAATGCTGCGAAAGGTGAATTTTCATTGTTTTGATAAGTTTAAATGAATAAATGAACTTTGAAAGTTTAAAATTTTGGAAATTTAATAATTTAATTATTAAATATAATGACTTCATTTTAAATGATTTAAATGAAGTAATTTGTTTTGAAATATAAACTATTTTGAAATATGAGTTGAAATGGTATTTAAAATAAATTGAATATGGTTTTGAATAAGATATGATATATTGATATTTTGAAATGATATTTGATTTTTGGAATATAAATACCATTTTTTTAAATTATAACCACGGGTTATAATAACGATTGGTTGTTAAAGAGACCAGGATCGGATATGGACATACTCTCTGTCGATACCGAAAACCACTTTAACAACTGTGTACGCGGTAGAGATTCCAGAATGAAGTAGGATGGTGACGACGTTCCTGAGGTACATTACGTGGATCCGACTCCCGTGAGTTGGCTTAAGGTGGCTAAAACAGGACCGATCTTGGGCCAAAAGAGGTAGCACCTCTGGCCGGACACACTTCTTCGATACCATTCTATTACTATTTTGATCGATTGGGTGCACCCCTTGATTTTGGAGTGTTGTTCGGGGTGGGCATAGTGGCTGCTACGTTAGCACCAGTCCGTGTGCGTAATTGGTATATCTACCCTGACATTGCCTTGTGTGTCGTGTCACTTACCATACTGAGCCCTTACTACGAGTTTGTTTTTCTCCCGTAGCCCGTGTGGTATTGTAACGACCCAGAATTTTTATTAATTAAAATTTGAATATTTAATTAATTTTAAATATTAATAAGTGAATTTATAAGTCAAATAAATTTTTATTTGAATTTTTGGATTTAATTGAATAATTAAATCGATAATTTAATACGTTAAATTATGGAAATAATTTGAAATATAGTTATATATGATTGAAAATGATTTGTAAAATTTTATTTTATCATATTGAAGTTAGAATGATATTTTAGAACTTTTAAAATCGAATTTAAAGTTAATTTGTGAAAATTGAATATTTTAATATTTAATAATCGACTGTAAAATAGTCAATTTTTGAACAGTCTCAGAATTGAACGAAACCAGTTCCACTGGATCCGTAATAGTTAGTTATTACCGGATTTCAAATTTCGTGTCAATCGGAGTTATCGTTTGAGCGTGGCAGCTCGAAATGCATCGATTTATTTTTAATTTAAATTTGACGAGCTAAAATAGCCATTTTTCAAAAAGTCTCGGATTTCGACGAAACCAGTTTCATCGGATCCGTAATGTGATATTATTGTAAGGTTTCAAATTTCAAGTCAATTGGATTTACCGTTTGTCCGGTACAAATTAAAACGCCTAGAAATCGATTTAAATCGGTTTAATTTAAATTGAGCGTTTACAGCCATAACTCGCACATACTTCCGAATTAGCTTCCGAAACCTGTTCCATTGTGTCCGGAACGCGGGGTAAACCCTAGAAACGCTGGTTACGGCGCGTAAATCGGAGTTCGGAATTTCCGGGATGAATAGTGTCGAACGAAACTCTATAAATAGCCCCACCCTTCATTAAAAAAAAAATATAAAACTAAACCCTAATTTGTAACTGCAGCCGCCACCCTATTATAAACGGCCAGAATTGTCCTAACTTCTTCCTTCTAGATCTTCCAATCCGTCAACAATTAGAGGAAGTTGTCAACATGAAAGTTGGAGAGGGGAGTGAGAGCTACGATGTGAACGGTGGAGATCGTGTTTGGTGTCGTGTGGGGGGAGTTATGAGGCCGCGTGCGTGGGCCATTCCTTCTCGAGATGCGTGCAAACCATAGGGCCGAGCTTGCTCTCCTTGGGGCCGAAGGTGGAGGAGGGGGTGAGCTAGGAGTTGCAACTTCCTGATCGCGTTCAAGTTCATCGATGGGGTCGAATTTCTAAACCCTAATATGTATGGATGGGTTCTTATGAACGGCTATCTTCCTGTAGCTTGAACGTGGGAGAAGGAGATGATAAGAACGGCTATGATGGAAAGATGAGGGATCCAATGGCCCATGTTAGTTGTAGGTTTTAAATTTTTAAAGTTATGTTGTAATTGTTATTAAAATCGTGTTCAAACTTCAAAAATTCATATCTTTTTCATACGAGGTCGAAAAAATGCAAACTCAGTTGCGTTGGAATCGTATGGACGAGCACTACGCGATGGAGTTGGTTTGGAGTCGTTTGGAGTTAGTGAGAATTTTGGGTAAAATCAAACGCGCGTTTAATTTTATTCGAAATAAATTGCTAAAACGGAAATAAAATCAAGGTGAGAACTTCTCACTCAATCGAATCGGTTTCGATTTTATTTTAAATAGTTAGATTTAAAATATTTGAATGCATGTTTGAATGATGATTGATATTTATTGATTGTTAAAATAGACATTATGCGCCGTTAGTAAGCGGATGTTATTTATTAAAAACATATACCGCGAATATTTCATAAACAGTGAAATTGGTATTATATATAATATCAATATATATATATTGGCATATGTATATATTGCAGTTGATTGATTTCCCGTATTTTTAGCGGATGAGACCCTATTACGCCGTTATTAAGCGGATAATATTTAATAAAAACGTATACCGCGATAATTTCGTACTGGAGCGAAATTGGTATTGTGCTAATGTTTTTGGATGCAGGAAAACAGGTTGGAGGGATCCAACTGGATTCCTCAACAGTTTTTATTTAATTTCAGATATTTTGATATTTGATTGACTATCATATACGATATATGATATCGTTGTTGTCGTGATTGACTATTTGGTGTGTAGCATCATTGGACCAAATTTGAAACTTTAAAAATGATTTTTAAAGTTGGTTTTTGAGAATATACTATATTTTGTAATTGATCCATTATAAATAAATAAACGTTATAATTTTTAAAGTTATAAAAATTATGATTTTTAAGAAATATAGTTGAAAGATGATTTTTTGAAAATAAGGAATTAGTGTCTTTATAAAATAGTTAAATCGGAATTTGTGAATTTATTATGAAA
Organism: Allium cepa; assembly: GCA_030765085.1. Taxonomy (NCBI): domain Eukaryota; kingdom Viridiplantae; phylum Streptophyta; class Magnoliopsida; order Asparagales; family Amaryllidaceae; genus Allium; species Allium cepa. The sequence continues at coordinate 149,182,340 of CM060945.1, forward strand.
AGTTTAAATATAGGATTTATAAAATTTAATTATTTTATGAATCAAAATGGTGAAATAATAAAGGAGATTAAAGACGTTTTAAAAGGATAATATAAATTGATTTATATTAAGAGATTTATAAATGGATATTTATAAATTGAAATATTGACATTATAAAACGAGTTTTTATAAGTGTTTGAATGAAGTGAAAATGAATTAAAGAATGAAATTTATAGAATTTTAAACAGTGAAGTTATAAATGAAATTTTACAAACAGTAGGTTTATAAAATTTATAAAGTTATTGAAAGAATGAATTTTGGATAAATAATTGAATCTTATAAGTTATAAGATTTATAATTATGAAGTTAAAAGAATGATTTTTGTAAAGTAATTGTTTCATAAGTATTTAACTTATAATATGAACTTTTAGTTTATAATTGAGTTATAAACTGGAATAGATTAATAAAAGAATTTATAAAAAGGAAGTTTTTATAAATAAATAGAATTGGAATTTATAAACGTTGTTTTATAAATTCGCAAATGACTTATTTTGACAAGAAAATTTGTTGAAACCTATAAATGGAGTTATATTCACATTTTTGAATAGTGAATAATCCTTTGAATTAAAATGAATAAAAGGATGAAATTGTTAACGTAGTATATTCACGAATTTGAATAGTGAATAAGATGTTAAAGAAATTGTTTTGGATTTGGATATTTCAAATAGAATTAAAACGATCTAACGATGTTTTAATTGTGTTGAGATTCGAAACCATAGATTTCAACATTTATTGTTGAAATAGATGTTTTCGAGAAATAAAAGGAAATGGTGGACTATAACACTGTTGTTATAGTAAATGATTTCCGAAAGGAAATGTTTTGTATAGTATTGGGATTTATATATCTATTTTAATTTCGAATCCCTATACTAGTGATTTTGGGACGTCGTAACGATGTTTTACGCAACATTCGTTTTGGCCCAAATAAATATGCTTAAGAGAATGATTTCCTTAAAGAATGAAATATATACTTAATTTCGATTGAAGTATATTGAATATTTTCCAAGTGTTGAAAAATAAATAAAAATTGTGAATTACTTATGAATAAATAAGTATGGAATTGTTTTCCAATATGAAGTGATATTTAGAATTTATCTTTTTGAAGATAAATTGAAAATGAATAATTGAAATCGAATATTCATTGATATTTTGGAATTATAAATTTACTAAGGAATTTATAAAGGAAGTGGAATTTGTTTAAAAAAATAAATATTGATTTATTTTTGAAGTGTGAAATTTTATATCTTGTAAAGATATTTTGGAAAATAAATAATTTGGAAAATTATTTGGAAACTGGTGATGTGTGCATATCCATTGATAGTTCAATAACCGACTATCAATATTTCCTTTGAATGGGTAATTGATGTGATTTGTTTGAATGTGAATGCCACACTTATTTTTAAATAAGCGCTCACTATTCGGGTTAACCGGGAAAGGACCATGGGGTCGTATAACCCATTCTGAATATGTGATACGTCATTGTGAATTGCATTGAAGATCGGTGTTGAAGACCCGGTATTTGCGAGAGCGATAGGATGACCTGTCGATTTACTCTGCACCGAGTAGCTACGGTATAGAGTTCTCCATATGTGATGGTGAATCCGATCAGGATTGTGAATATCCGGATTGCAAGGACTTCTTTGTAAGTGCCTTCGGTTTTGTTCGATCCCGGAACAAACTTGTATGGATTGTATGTCTGACATTACAAGTTGAGATATAAAGCCGATTTCATTCAAATATATTTCTGTTGGTGGCGAAGAATTTATTCTTTTAGCTTAACACCCTTCTCTGAGACATACGAGCTCAGAGGTTATATAGTTGAAGTTATCAGCGATATATTCCCAATTTGCTAATGTGACATGCTGAGTGTTGCTAAAGTGATCATTGTGTTGATTATTGTGATAGGATCGTTTATTTGATCGTCTATCTTGGTGATCATCGTGTTGATCATTTGTTGACCCAAAGCATGGCTTTTGTATAAAGTATGTTTTTATGGACGTGACTTCGTCGAACCTCACACCCCGGAAATGGTCAAAATAGGAAAGATGCGGCAAGGTTATGAGGGGTAGCACCCTTTAGGGTATGTACATTTCCTTCTGGATAGAGGTGGTATCATGGTATGGAGCCCAGATATTTAACCTATGTGGTTACTACGAATTTATTACTTTGTGGTTGTTGGTTTTCGGGATCCCGTGAGAAAGGTCGTTTACGATCGGGGAATGGCGTGCTCGTGTCAGTAGTTACCCAGTTAGGGGTAACCCGGCCTTGTGTTGGCAGAGTTCTGGTTTGGTTCTCGGGGATGTCTTTCCAGAGGCATTCTCATGTGGCAATGGGAAGTTCCTTGGCCTGACCATTTGTTGGAAATCCAAAGAAACAATACGTGACTTGCACGGTTTTAGTTGTAGAATCTGCCATCTAATATGGTAGCTATTAGTAGGCATAATATAATGGTACCTATGCTGGCTAAGATTTATATTCTACTTTCGAAATGAATTTCTTCTACACTATGCACTAGTAATAATATCAAATGTTCTTTTAAATGCGTATCAAGCATGTTTGGCTATCATAAGGAGAAATCTTCTCCAAGTCTGCGTTTGCATTGTGTGTGTGGCAGGAGGTCTTATGGTAGTCTCATTTTTAAAAGCATTGCGAATTGAAATAAAAATATTCTTCTATTTTGATTTTTAAAGATAAATAAACTGTTTTGAGTTCTCACACCAGTCACATGACTGACTTGGAGTTTATTGTTTTCCTTCCTAAACTCTGGGTGCCCACCAATTTCACACGGGCAGTTAAGAGTTAGGTTTATCAGGGTATTCTGGATATTCTGGAGTTGCTGGAGGCAAGATGGATGGCATGGCATATTACTTATATAGTATTTCTTTTTCTGCTGCACTATTTGTTGTTGTTGTACACTCTGATGATATGATGTAATGAAAAGTGATGTAATGTAATAACTGATATAGTTCTTTGTTTAAAGATTATTCATTTATTATTATATGTTGTTCCGCTGCGAATTGTGAGATTCTGATGTGATTCTGTTGTTTTCTGTTCCGTTCTATTTTAAAATCATGTTCTATTTTTCTTTCCCCTTCTATTCTCTTTATTTTCTATTCTCTTTTCCTTCTATTTTAAAATTTCCTATTTTCTATTTTCTCTTCTCTCTATTTTCTAATCTTCCATCTTTTTCTCTTCTTTTCTTTCCTTTTCTTTTCTTAAATTCTTTTTAAAAAAACCCATAAATAATTTAATACGTTACATTTGGTATCGGAGCTTATGGTTAAGCGACAACCATGGTTCTGTTGGGTATAATTCATTAGAGATAGAGTCAGTAGTACTCTAGAATGAATTTGAGTGTAATAATAGCTATGAGAGCGTATTTGTTAGTGAATATAAAATTGTTTTATATTGTGATGATTGGTTTGTTGAGTGGTATATAGATTCTGGTTAATACGAGTAATTAACGTTGTTGATAGGGATCTCTAAACACTTGTACAGAACAATTCGGCACAGTATTGTTTTAAATTGGATAAATGAAATAATTTTACCTTGATTATATTTTATATATAAAGAAATAATTTTCAGAATTATTAAAGTATATAAGTTGATTGTTTAGTTGTTTGAATAATCTAAATAAAAGAATAATTGTATAAGCAAAAGAATTATAAGAATTGAATTATAATTAAAGTAATTTACAATTGTGAAATAAACTTATATATATAAGAAGTGAAACTATATGAATATATTTATGAATATGAGTTGTAAATATAAAAATGAATTTAAGTTATGTGAAAACAAGTGATGTTTGTAAATGGAATATAACTTAAGTGTTGTTGAATGAAATTGATATTGATATCAAAGTAAAATAATAAAGTGAAGTGATAAATATGAACTTAAGTTATTTAAATGAAATTCAACTTTTGTAATTGAATTGAATGAATGGATTGGATGTTAATCAATTAAATGTGAATTAAATTGATATGAAATAATGGATATAAGTGTTGATTCATTAAAATCTAATGTTATTGGAAGTTGAATAAATTGAATGAGAATGAATGTAAGCAAAGGAATTTGGTTATAATTATATAAACATTGGTTGTTATATGATTGTTAGTTGATTATATATAATTCATTAAGTAGTTAATGAAATGGAAAGCTAAAGTAAATTGAATTCAAATTGAAAGTAAATAAATTTGAATAGAATTGAACGTGAATTGGATTTAATTAGTGAATGCAAACTAATTAAAATTGAATAAGAATGAATGTTGATAACATCCAATGTTAAGGAATCAAATGTGATTAAATTGAAAACCATTTCATTGTATATTAATGAGAATATGAATGAATGTTGATCGATTATGAATTTGTTGAATGCTAGTTGGTTGATGTTTGAATATGTTGCATTTGCTATGTGACATATATAGTTGTTATGGAGATATATGTTGTATATTGAGGTTATTTACATATGTGCATGTTCTCATGTTGTTTGTTGAGTGTTTAGTAGGTGCGGATCGCGTTTGCTTCGCATTTGGAGCTCGCTTTCGTGCTATATTAGCCGTATATGCTCGCTAATAAAATATAAGGTACATATCTCGGATTACATACCGTACTTTTACACTTTTTTCCCTGCGGGATGCCTCATTACTTGATGAGATGTATATTTGTGATATATATACTGTCATTTTTTTTTTCGGATCGAGCCGCGCAAAGGAGACTATGGCGAATTTTTCTGGAAATTTAAGGCGTTAGAAAAAATTTGAGAAAATTTGGAAATTTTTTGAAAACTTTAACTTTGATTTTGGAGTTGAAAGTTAAACAATAGTAGTTGTTTTTGAAAAGATAACTAAGTATGATTAGGAAAACTTAGTAAAGTATTGTAAGAAGTTTAACTATGGATTTTGGAAAATTAATAGATTCTATAACTTTTCTTACTTGTAATTTCGAGGACGAAATTCTTTTAAGTGGGGAAGATTGTAACGACCCAGAATTTTTATTAATTAAAATTTGAATATTTAATTAATTTTAAATATTAATAAGTGAATTTATAAGTCAAATAAATTTTTATTTGAATTTTTGGATTTAATTAAATAATTAAATCGATAATTTAATACGTTAAATTATGGAAATAATTTGAAATATAGTTAAATATGATTGAAAATGATTTGTAAAATTTTATTTTATCATATTGAAGTTAGAATGATATTTTAGAACTTTTAAAATCGAATTTAAAGTTAATTTGTGAAAATTGAATATTTTAATATTTAATAATCGACTGTAAAATAGTCAATTTTTGAACAGTCTCAGAATTGAACGAAACCAGTTCCATTGGATCCGTAATAGTTAGTTATTACCCCATTTCAAATTTCGTGTCAATCGGAGTTATCGTTTGAGCGTGGCAACTCGAAACGCATCGATTTATTTTTAATTTAAATTTGACGAGCTAAAATAGCCATTTTTCAAAAAGTCTCGGATTTCGACGAAACCAGTTTCATCGGATCCGTAATGTGATATTATTGTAAGGTTTCAAATTTCAAGTCAATTGGATTTACCGTTTGTCCGGTACAAATTAAAACGCCTAGAAATCGATTTAAATCGGTTTAATTTAAATTGAGCGCTTACAGCCATAACTCGCACATACTTCCGAATTAGCTTCCGAAACCTGTTCCATTGTGTCCGGAACGCGGGGTAAACCCTAGAAACGCTGGTTACGGCGCGTAAATCGGAGTTCGGAATTTCCGGGATGAATAGTGTCGAACGAAACTCTATAAATAGCCCCACCCTTCATTAAAAAAAAAATATAAAACTAAACCCTAATTTGTAACTGCAGCCGCCACCCTATTATAAACGGCCAGAATTGTCCTAACTTCTTCCCTCTAGATCTTCCAATCCGTCAACAATTAGAGGAAGTTGTCAACATGAAAGTTGGAGAGGGGAGTGAGAGCTACGATGTGAACGGTGGAGATCGTGTTTGGTGTCGTGTGGGGGGAGTTATGGGGCCGCGTGCGTGGGCCGTTCCTTCTCGAGATGCGTGCAAACCATAGGGCCGAGCTTGCTCTCCTTGGGGCCGAAGGTGGAGGAGGGGGTGAGCTAGGAGTTGCAACTTCCTGATCGCGTTCAAGTTCATCGATGGGGTCGAATTTCTAAACCCTAATATGTATGGATGGGTTCTTATGAACGGCTATCTTCCTGTAGCTTGAACGTGGGAGAAGGAGATGATAAGAACGGCTATGATGGAAAGATGAGGGATCCAATGGCCCATGTTAGTTGTAGGTTTTAAATTTTTAAAGTTATGTTGTAATTGTTATTAAAATCGTGTTCAAACTTCAAAAATTCATATCTTTTTCATACGAGGTCGAAAAAATGCAAACTCAGTTGCGTTGGAATCGTATGGACAAGCACTACGCGATGGAGTTGGTTTGGAGTCGTTTGGAGTTAGTGAGAATTTTGGGTAAAATTAAACGCGCGTTTAATTTTATTCGAAATAAATTGCTAAAACGGAAATAAAATCAAGGTGAGAACTTCTCACTCAATCGAATCAGTTTCGATTTTATTTTAAATAGTTAGATTTAAAATATTTGAATGCATGTTTGAATGATGATTGATATCTATTGATTGTTAAAATAGACATTATGCGCCGTTAGTAAGCGGATGTTATTTATTAAAAACATATACCGCGAATATTTCATAAACAGTGAAATTGGTATTATATATAATATCAATATATATATATTGGCATATGTATATATTGCAGTTGATTGATTTCCCGTATTTTTAGCGGATGAGACCCTATTACGCCGTTATTAAGCGGATAATATTTAATAAAAACGTATACCGCGATAATTTCGTACTGGAGCGAAATTGGTATTATGCTAATGTTTTTGGATGTAGGAAAACAGGTTGGAGGGATCCAACTGGATTCCTCAACAGTTTTTATTTAATTTCAGATATTTTGATATTTGATTGACTATCATATACGATATATGATATCGTTGTTGTCGTGATTGACTATTTGGTGTGTAGCATCATTGGACCAAATTTGGAACTTTAAAAATGATTTTTAAAGTTGATTTTTGAGAATATACTATATTTTGGAATTGATCCATTATAAATAAATAAACGTTATAATTTTTAAAGTTATAAAAATTATGATTTTTAAGAAATATAGTTGAAAGCTAATTTTTTGAAAATAAGGAATTAGTGACTTTATAAAATAGTTAAATCGGAATTTGTGAATTTATTATGAAAAGTTTAAATATAGGATTTATAAAATTTAATTATTTTATGAATCAAAATGGTGAAATAATAAAGGAGATTAAAGACGTTTTAAAAGGATAATATAAATTGATTTATATTAAGAGATTTATAAATGGATATTTATAAATTGAAATATTGACATTATAAAACGAGTTTTTATAAGTGTTTGAATGAAGTGAAAATGAATTAAAGAATGAAATTTATAGAATTTTAAACAGTGAAGTTATAAATGAAATTTTATAAACAGTAGGTTTATAAAATTTATAAAGTTATTGAAAGAATGAATTTTGGATAAATAATTGAATCTTATAAGTTATAAGATTTATAATTATGAAGTTAAAAGAATGATTTTTGTAAAGTAATTGTTTCATAAGTATTTAACTTATAATATGAACTTTTAGTTTATAATTGAGTTATAAACTGGAATAGATTAATAAAAGAATTTATAAAAAGGAAGTTTTTATAAATAAATAGAATTGGAATTTATAAACGTTGTTTTATAAATTCGCAAATGACTTATTTTGTCAAGAAAATTTGTTGAAACCTATAAATGGAGTTATATTCACATTTTTGAATAGTGAATAATCCTTTGAATTAAAATGAATAAAAGGATGAAATTGTTAACGTAGTATATTCACGAATTTGAATAGTGAATAAGATGTTAAAGAAATTGTTTTGGATTTGGATATTTCAAATAGAATTAAAACGATCTAGCGATGTTTTAATTGTGTTGAGATTCGAAACCATAGATTTCAACATTTATTGTTGAAATAGACGTTTTCGAGAAATAAAAGGAAATGGTGGACTATAACACTGTTGTTATAGTAAATGATTTCCGAAAGGAAATGTTTTGTATAGTATTGGGATTTATATATCTATTTTAATTTCGAATCCCTATACTAGTGATTTTGGGACGTCGTAACGATGTTTTACGCAACATTCGTTTTGGCCCAAATAAATATGTTTAAGAGAATGATTTCCTTAAAGAATGAAATATATACTTAATTTCGATTGAAGTATATTGAATATTTTCCAAGTGTTGAAAAATAAATAAAAATTGTGAATTACTTATGAATAAATAAGTATGGAATTGTTTTCCAATATGAAGTGATATTTAGAATTTATCTTTTTGAAGATAAATTGAAAATGAATAATTGAAATCGAATATTCATTGATATTTTGGAATTATAAATTCACTAAGGAATTTATAAAGGAAGTGGAATTTGTTTAAAAAAATAAATATTGATTTATTTTTGAAGTGTGAAATTTTATATCTTGTAAAGATATTTTGGAAAATAAATAATTTGGAAAATTATTTGGAAACTGGTGATGTGTGCATATCCATTGATAGTTCAGTAACCGACTATCAATATTTCCCTTTGAATGGGTAATTGATGTGATTTGTTTGAATGTGAATGCCACACTTATTTTTAAATAAGCGCTCACTATTCGGGTTAACCGGGAAAGGACCATGGGGTCGTATAACCCATTCCGAATATGTGATACGTCGTTGTGAATTGCATTGAAGATCGGTGTTGAAGACCCGATATTTGCGAGAGCGATAGGATGACCTGTCGATTTACTCTGCACCGAGTAGCTACGGTATAGAGTTCTCCATATGTGATGGTGAATCCGATCAGGATTGTGAATATCCGGATTGCAAGGACTTCTTTATAAGTGCCTTCGGTTTTGTTCGATCCCGGAACAAACTTGTATGGATTGTATGTCTGACATTACAAGTTGAGATATAAAGCCGATTTCATTCAAATATATTTCTGTTGGTGGCGAAGAATTTATTCTTTTAGCTTAACACCCTTCTCTGAGACATAGGAGCTCAGAGGTTATATAGTTGAAGTTATCAGCGATATATTCCCAATTTGGTAATGTGACATGCTGAGTGTTGCTGAAATGATCATTGTGTTGATTATTGTGATAGGATCGTTTATTTGATCGTCTATCTTGGTGATCATCGTGTTGATCATTTGTTGACCCAAAGCATGGCTTTTGTATAAAGTATGTTTTTGTGGACGTGACTTCGTCGAACCTCACACCCCGGAAATGGTCAAAACAGGAAAGATGCGGCAAGGTTATGAGGGGTAGCACCCTTTAGGGTATGTACATTTCCTTCTGGATAGAGGTGGTATCATGGTATGGAGCCCAGATATTTAACCTATGTGGTTACTACGAATTTATTACTTTGTGGTTGTTGGTTTTCGGGATCCCGTGAGAAAGGTCGTTTACGATCGGGGAATGGCGTGCTCGTGTCAGTAGTTACCCAGTTAGGGGTAACCCGGCCTTGTGTTGGCAGAGTTTCGGTTTGGTTCTCGGGGATGTCTTTCCAGAGGCATTCTCATGTGGCAATGGGAAGTTCCTTGGCCTGACCATTTGTTGGAAATCCAAAGAAACAATACGTGACTTGTACGGTTTTAGTTGTAGAACCTGCCATCTAATATGGTAGCTATTAGTAGGCATAATATAATGGTACCTATGCTGGCTAAGATTTATATTCTACTTTCGAAATGAATTTCTTCTACACTATGCACTAGTAATAATATCAAATGTTCTTTTAAATGCGTATCAAGCATGTTTGGCTATCATAAGGAGAAATCTTCTCCAAGTCTGCGTTTGCATTGTGTGTGTGGCAGGAGGTCTTATGGTAGTCTCATTTTTAAAAGTATTGCGAATTGAAATAAAAATATTCTTCTAATTTGATTTTTAAAGATAAATAAACTGTTTTGAGTTCTCACACCAGTCACATGACTGACTTGGAGTTTGTTGTTTTCCTTCCTAAACTCTGGGTGCCCACCAATTTCACACGGGCAGTTAAGAGTTAGGTTTATCAGGGTATTCTGGATATTCTGGAGTTGCTGGAGGCAAGATGGATGGCATGGCATATTACTTATATAGTATTTCTTTTTCCGCTGCACTATTTGTTGTTGTTGTACACTCTGATGATATGATGTAATGAAAAGTGATGTAATGTAATAACTGATATAGTTCTTTGTTTAAAGATTATTCATTTATTATTATATGTTGTTCCGCTGCGAATTGTGAGATTCTGATGTGATTCTGTTGTTTTCTGTTCCGTTCTATTTTAAAATCATGTTCTATTTTTCTTTCCCCTTCTATTCTCTTTATTTTCTATTCTCTTTTCCTTCTATTTTAAAATTTCCTATTTTCTATTTTCTCTTCTCTCTATTTTCTAATCTTCCATCTTTTTCTCTTCTTTTCTTTCCTTTTCTTTTCTTAAATTCTTTTTAAAAAAACCCATAACTATTCGGTTTTTCGGCAACGAAAAATCGTACGTTACAGGTATCCTCCGATAGTCTCCCGATCTGGAGATATCATGATATTGGATGGACTACTGGGCTATTATGTGTGAAGGGTGATATGGGTAAGCCCGGAACGCTATTTTAAAGTAAGTTTATTTTACTATAGACATTATTATAATAGCGCAATATTACTATATAGTAAATAGTTTAACGGATCCTAAGAGGATGGGCGGTCCCAGGCATCCTTTAAGTTACTTGTACCTTATTACAGTTCACTTGAGTTGGTTTACATTATATAAGTATATGTTGTCCCGACTTGAGTGTTTTGTGTTTTGCTTTACGCTCGGGTCAGCCTGAGTATTCACAGCTTTGGATTCTCTTTCTGGAGCTGGTCTTCATTGGAGATTCTGCCTATCTACATTTATATCTATTTCTGTTTCAGCTGTTCTAGTTTATCTCATGTATTAGTGAACTTCTATTTATTTGGGATTTCTATTATGTTGTTTTCAGACTGATATTATGTATTTGGTTTGAGACTCTGTTATAGTAGCTTCATGAACTATTATGTTATTTTATATTCTGCTGCGAGGTATTCTGATTGTTCTGTGTCTGTGATTCTATGTATTTGATTTCATTTGCTCCAAATTTATTTACAATCTGTTATTTCGCATCATTCAAGTCCGACATGTGTGGATTATTGTCGATTTGAATGGTACGAAATGGCTGGTCGTCACAGATTTTATATGAGAAATTTATTATAAATTTCACAATTAGTATTTTAAATAAAGTGTTAAACTGTTTTATTTTAAGTGTTTTAAAGTATATATTTTGGATAAAATGATTTAAATTATTTTAAAATCTAAAGTTTTTAGACTTGGTGATTTTCAGTGGGAAATTAAAAATAGTTGGAAATTTATTCCACAAGGGAAAAGTGATTTGAATTTTTTTTCAAAAGGGGTTGAAGTGTATAAAAAAATATCTTACGAAGATATTTTGAAATAAATAATTTGGGAAATTATTTAAATCTGATGGTTGTTTGTGGATGTTATATGATAGTTAAATAACGGACTATCAATATTGGCCAATGTGTTGATCGTTTCGAAGTGACCGAGATCAGGATCAATTTCCCGAAAACCACTTCGATCCGGTTTGAACATTTTTTGTGAGGAAGACAAGAGCTTGGAATCGAAGAAGGAGCAGTGAAGTGCAAGGGATAATCGCTACTAATCCTGAGGGTGATTCCAAAATGGATGTATTAAGAGTAGTGCCTTCGGTTTCGTTCAGACCCGGAATGGACTTGTATTGATGAATACTTTCAGAACATCGTCAGAAGGACAACGTGTATTCTAAGTGAATGTGTGCTAAAAAGGTAACATATAGCCTCGAGCCTCATCAACCGAGAATGGCCAAAACAAGGGAGGTGCATGCAAGGCTAAGTAGCTAGCAACTAATTAGGGTAAGGTCATCCCTGTCTAGTGGTCCCTTTTATTCGGCTGTGTGGGCTGTTGCTGATCCCAACCACGAGGTGATCTTATTCGTACTATCCAGTAAGGTATCAGAGCTTTGGTAGCTCTAGGCAAACTAGCATATAGGGTAAATGTATTTACTGAATCACTCTCATTCGAGTTTCAATCTCTTCCTTTTGACTCAATTCCTCTGAATTTTGGAACGTTCCCTGCGGTTCCAAAATTCATTCGTGTCCCTCACTATTCGTCTTCTTTCAATTCTGGAGCATCCCATAACTCAACTTCGAATGATATCTATAATAGATCGACGGTCTCGCCAATCTTCGAATTATTTGTAAATGGGTGAAACTCCTTTACAATAAGTATTGATTTACCGGAAATTTCTGCATCCTTGGTTTACGATGCTATCTATCTGCTGCAATACCTGAATTCTATTTCTTGAGATCGAATGTAGATTTATCTTGGAATTCTGCATCGATCTTATCCTTGAAGCCTCGGTTGATCTGGTCAAGGTTACCCGCGGTCTAATAGACGTATTCATCTTCCTATTTTGATTATTTAATCATCTTATCTCTGTTTTGAATCTATCTTCGACTCAAAATTTTCTTTGATTTGAGTCTATCAAAAAAATTGAATCTCTATCCTTGCTTTGAAAATTTATTTCTGTATTGTCGAGCGAGGAAGTGTATTTGTAAATTAATATTTAAATTGTTTTACATATATTGTGTTGTTTGAGTTGTTGATGTTGATTTGGGTTTTCAATCGATTCGTCTGATCAACGCTATCGATAGCATTTCCAAAACATTAAAATAGAGCAAACTGACACGATATTATTTTCGAATTTCGTGAATAAAATAGTTTTCAATGATTATATTAAATATAAGTATAAAAAAATTTCTGAAATTAAATTGTTAATGAATTTGTTGTCAGAAATAATAATATTTTATTTTCATTTATTGATTGTAAACCATTGACTATTGAATAATATAAATAAATGGATTTGTAAAACTTGGTTATAAATTGATTTGAAAATTTAAATGAATTTAAGTCAAGAATTTAATGATTTAATCTCCGTTGATTTCAAAATTTGGGTTAAAATTTTAAAAATGCATATTATATAAAAGATTTTCGAATATAAGTGATTTTTAAAGAAATTCTAAAAAATTAAATTAGTGCTCTTCTCTTTTGTCGCTGGAAAATAATTTCGGTGATGTCGGCTGCATCATCGACGTTCATTTTCGAGTTTCGAAGTGGAGAGACTATTGTGTGGCTTTGCTACAGTTTGTTTTGGAAATAAAATCGATTTAAACTTCGTAAGTATGATTTGATTTATATACATAGGTATATTATTTTAAATTTAATTTTCTTTGATATATATGGTATATACATAATTATCTCTAAATTGTTTGAATTTAATCTGAAATTTAATTCTTAATTTTTCTTGAAGTATGATTTCAATTATTAAATAAAACAAAATTCTGAATAAACATTTAAACTTAAGCTAATTGAATTAGAGAATTTTATTTGTATAATACCCGATTTCATTCTAATACAACTTTCCTAAATTATTCAGAAGTTGAAAATGTAATTGGATAATATACAGTATAAAAGGATTTTATAAATAAATTTGAGTGCTTAAAATAAATGTTATACACTTAATTTTAATTTTAAAATGTTAATAGGGATAATTAGAATAATAAGTTAATAGAATAATAAATGAGATAAATAAAATAAATTTAGTTTTGAGGAAATTAATCAACTTAACGAAATATCCGAATTAATTGAATTTAAATTTAATTTTTATTTCCAAGGAAACTTTTTATCAAATATAAATAATTTGAAATTAAATCAACTTAAGGAAATACTTGAATTTGAAATCAATTATTAAGTATTAATTAATTTAATTGAAATTTGTATGGTTTGGAGTAATTGTTTATTATGTAATTCAAGTCTATTTTCTTTTGATTGTTTCTAGTCTCCTACTTCCTCCCTTTTCGAGGACGAAAAGTTTTGAGTGGGGGAGAGTGTAACAACCCGTAAATTTAACCGGCTTTGATAACGTATTAATTGAAATTTTGTGGTAATTTAAATAATAAAATTTTGAAATAAAAATTTAATATTTGAAATGCGTCTAGTTAAACATAGTAACTGGTAAATTTTCGTCTGAAAATATGAAGTTTATTTCGTGCGTAAATTTACTTCAATTTAATCACTTAAAAAGCGACGAAAATAAAATGTTTTCGGAACCTAAATATTTTTACATAGAAAAAGTCTAAATCATCTTCTATGCAAGACGTCATTTTTTCGTTTTACGAAATTCCGACTTCTTTAGCTCTGTCGATCTTAATATTCTGCGTTTTTGCTGCATTTTCTGTAGTAGAAAATTCGAAGCGTTTTATAATTCAATCGTACCACTGGTATCCATATACCGTTTTGATCGTCTCGTCGCGTTGATCTTTACGGTATATTGGTTTGTGTATTTCGGAGTCTGAAAAACGGTGAAGTCTACGAAACGATTCTCGAATCGGGTTCGTAATTTGGGTTTTTAAAAAAATTGCGGTGAATATTAATTTACTCACCTATTCAAAGACAACAGCCAGCTGTGTTTTGATATTTTCTAGAGAATTCAATATTGCCTGTTACTATTTCTATGGTTCACTTTATTATTTTCTGGACCTTTAGTTCAATTTGAGCAAATGTAACACACGTTATATTTAGTTTAGCCTTGCCTACACTGTTCTTCTTTCACATTCATTTTTTTTCTTCCAGTTTCCAAAAAAAAAAACACATACACCTTCTCCTTTCCCCCTTCACGTCTCATCTCTCCACCATATCTCCTCTAGTAGCCGCACTCTTCTTTCCCTGCAAAGGCCAAGCAACGTCAACATGGCGAGCAAGCACCCAGTCCACCTCTTCAAGCACCCTCCAACAGCCCATGCAAATGAACCGCCCTCTCCACCATCGGACCCATGGCCACTCATGCCCCACCGCCGCAACCCACTTGAGCCGACAACGCCTACAGCAAGCCCGACCTCACCGCGTCTCCCATCCCCACCCGCAGCCCTCTTTTTCCATCGTTCCCACCTATTCCCTCCACCGACCGGATCCATGCCACCACCGCACCATACGGCACACGAGCAGCCAACCCGATCCCAAAGGCAACCACCCTCCACTCGGCCTAGCGACACTCGGCACAAGAGCCGCACCACCTTGCGGTCGTTCTTCCTAAGCCTCCTCTGCGTTGATTCTTATATATTTAAGGTGAAACTTTTTACACCTCTACATTCATATATATTAGTTGCGTATATATCATATTATACAATTGATTATTTTATTTAAAAAGTTATATGTTATAATAAGCATGTTATATAATATAGTATTTGACATTGGTTTTTATGATGTAAATATGGTTTTAAATTATAATGTACTAATGGTTATATTCATTCTGTAGCCTACGTAACTACCACCTTATCTTGTGTTTTGTCTAAGCTTGCTGGGTTTTACTTGTTAATTATATGCTATAAAGTAAGTCGCGTATTTTGTTTATAATGTTTGGTGAAAGGTTTTTGTTCAGAAATTTTAATAATGTATATATGTATTTACAGTAATACCTATAGGTTGTCTAAGCAGGTTATATAAAGTCTATATGAGTAGGTTTAAAAATATATCATTTGGTTACACGTCAGAGGAGAACATTTGAAGTCTGATTATATATAATGTATTGGGATTTTTGTTATTAAGTGTTAAAATTTATGACTAACTTTAAAGATCTAAGTATGTAAAGATAGTAGAATGACATAGGCAAAGCTATGGTTACGTAAGTTATATAATTCATTTAAAGTGCATACATATTACTAATTTTGAAGATTTGTTTTCCATTTATACACAGCTATTTTGTTCGTATTTTTTTAAACTATATATATACACGGAAGTTTTACAAATACTATTACTTAAACTATTGTTTGCATGTGCTTTCTGTAAATATGATAGTGTATATGTGATATATGTTGTTTAATTTACATATTGGTTACGGTTATAAAGTTTTAAATTATACGGTATATATATAATTTTAAAGTATATTAGGTATGGAAGTTTATATATAATGTCAGCTTGTATATATATGCATTCATGTAATAGTGGTAAGTCTGCATATAAGAGTTAGGTAGATTTCTTGATGTTTCTATAAGTTTTAATGGATGATACATATATTAGAGTTGTTGTCTATTATAAGTGTATACGTCAGTTGAATATTGGGTTTGCCACTTTGTCTAGTATAAGCGTATAATTGATGATACATATGGCCTAGTTAGTTGCATGCTACACTAAACTAATTTTTTTTTAAAAGTACAAACATTTGATCCTTATTGTATATTAGTTTGTTTCTGTATCTACAAGGTGGTTTGATTTTGGTATTGACTTTTAAATACGAATTATATAAAAGATTTTGGATTTTACAAGGGTTTATAAATTCAATGGGATTATATATATTCATTCACACCATCATCGTGCTAAAATCTATCCTTCCTTGTCGCAACAAACTGATTTATCGTGTCTGATTCGTGCCAATGTTCGTTACATCATTCTTCTCCGTAGCTATTTTCCATCGTCCTCTAGCACCGAAAGGTGAGCAATCACTCACGATTAATATTATTTTATTTATTAAATTTTATTTCAATTGAAACGACAATTGAAATATGCTGCTGTTATTTATTGCACCGTTATTTATGTATCAGTTCACCCTTGATATCTGACACCATTATCTGTTATTTACACAATGATAATCCTGTTTGACTGATAATTGATTGATTGTTTGTTGTTTATATTGGATGGTAAATTGTAACGTATAAAGTGATAAATATTACGAAAATTGAATTTGACATTGGGTAGTTAAAAATTGGAATTGACATATGTGTTGAAATTGATTAGTTAAATTTGTATAATAGGACCTCTTAAATGTTTATTATTTGACACGTAGAAATAGTTAATTACCCTTGAACCATTTGAATTTATGTTGTATTAATTGATGAAGTATGAAATTGAATAATTCATGTAAAGTGTAGAATTGCATAGAATAATTAGTAAAATAATCTTTAATCTACATGAAATGATAGTGTAGATTCTGGAAATAATTATATTAATTTGTACAAACTACAATGTGAATTAATACGATTATTTTGGGATTATTTGAGTTAATTATTGGATTGTTATTGATTGTTGTTATTGTTTGTTATTTACTTTGACATCATCCCAGTTATCACACTGCAAGTTCCCTTTGCTATGCTTTGAATTTTGAGTTAGAAATGGAATCGGCTTGAAATGATAAATAGCCAGATGAACTTGACTTAGGATAGAGAATTAAATAAAAATCCGATTGGTCAATAATTTGATTTAAAAAAACAAAATAATGATTTTATTCGAAAAAAGAATAAGTTTTGAAATGAAGTTGGAATTTTAATTTTTATGAATGAAAATGTAAATATTGAAATCTGAAACAAATATTAACGTAGTAATTGATGAAAGAACGTTGTCTGAAATTTAATTATTTAATAATTAAATTTGAAATTATTAATAAATAATTTGGAATTAGTAATAATTAAGTTTTGAAATTATTAAGTTTGAAATCATTTAATAATTAAATTTGAAATTATAATTAAATTTGAAATTATAATTAAGTCCGAAATTATTAAGTTGAATTTATTTAATGATTAAGTTGAAATTATTTAATAATTAAATAAAATTGAATTATTTGATAATCAAATAAAATTTGAATTCTTTGATAAGAGAAATTGATCTTTTGAATAAGTGAATTTGAACTTCGTTAATAAGTGAAATTGGGTTTCTTTATTCATTAACTTTCGGAAAATATTTAAACAAGTTAATAAGTGAAATTTGAACTTCTTGAATACGTGAAATTTAGTTTCTGTTTTTGATTGAGTTTTGGAATTTGTAACCAAGTAAATAAATAAATGAAATTGAATTTCTTTAACAAGGAATAAATATGATTTATTGAAACTAACGTAAGACTTGTAATTTAAAGAATTGATTTGACGAATCTAATTTAATTAAATTGTAAGTTGATATAATGAAGTTGAACTTAAGAAATTGATTTAATGAATTGGAAATTTAATAGAAGTTGTTTTGAATGACAAATTTACTTAACGAATATTGTATAAAATCGATCAATGTATTTAAATTGATTTGAACATTAAATTAAATTAATTTAAATGATTTCAGAATGAAATTTATATACGAACTTGAATCAATATTTGTATTGTTGTATTGTTTAAATAAATATTGAAATTGAATTATAAGATTTCGAAATAGTAATTTGGAAGTTTGAACGTAAGATTATCAAATTTGTTTTAGAAAGACTAACGAAATGTTGATTTACGAATTCTAATTGAAATTGAAATTGATTTGGTTTTGAAATTTGTTAAACGACCAATCGGTGTAAATAATTACGAAAGTTATTAAAGAAATCGGAATCGGTTATGGACATACTCTCTGTCTAAACCGAAAACCACTTTAATAACTATACAGGGAGTGTGATCCAGAATGAAGTGGTTGGTAATGATGTACGCGATGACTGAAGAAAGAGAACGATAATGGATAGCCTTGACACTTGTGTCAAATTGGAAATGACTAAAACAGGAGCCGTGCCGGGCCAAATGGGCTTAGTCACCTCAAGCGAACACACTTCTTCGAATACTACTCATAACTGTTATTGATTGGTGCACCCTCGTACTTTTGGGGGTGTTGTTTCGCGGTGTTGCGATCGTTGCGGCGATGCGTTTTCACCAGTCCGGATCAGGAAAACGGTAGTTTCACTACCTTGGGTATTGCCTCCTGTGCCTTGTCATACTTGTAACCCTATATATGCGACAACTACGAATTTGTTTTGTGTTATACCTATGGAGCACTCCTGATATCCCACCAGTTTACGGTGGAGTTTATAGTGCTGTATAGACTATGACATCTATATAAAATGTGTTAAGGGGGATAATGATAATGCCTTAACACTATTTTGATATTTTATATTACTAATAGACATTATCTATTTAGCGTATATTACTACATAGTAGATAGTTTAACGGATCCTTAAAGGATGGTTATTCCAACGTCCTTTGAGTTACTTGTATTTCAATTGTTATTTCATTTGAGTTGAATTTATTGATATAAGAATGCTAATCCCGACTCAAGTATTTTGTGTTTTGTTTTACGCTCGGGTCAGACCGAGTGGTTCAGGTTTTGAGACTCATCTTTGGAGTTGGAGCTTCGCTTGGAGATCCAACTTTCTATCCAGCTTTTAGATATTCAGTTGATTTCAGAGATGTATTCTGATTCTTGTATTTGACTATTGTATTCGAGATTACTGTGTAACTTATTTAACTCTGTTTTATATATAGTAGCTTCATGAACTACTATCTTTTGCTTCTGCTGCATATTATTACTCTGTGTCTGTAACGACCCAGAATTTTAAATAATTTAATTTGGAAATATTTAATTAATTTTTAAATATTTGAATGACGGTTTAGATTGAATTTTCAATATAACTTTGAAATAGGCAATTAAATTATAGAATTTAATCTATCGAAGTTGAATAAAAAATTTGAATCTTCAAATTTAAGCCGATTAAAAATATTTCAAAGGCTTGTAAAATTCGTATTGATAACACCGAAGATTTTAGAAGCTTCAGAAATTAATTTTGGAGTGAATTGTACAGTTTTGAAATTTAATCGTTCGAATCGATAATTTAAAATAGTCGTCCGAGGCACAGTCTCGGAATTCGACGAAACCAGTTCCATTGAGTCCGTAATATTGAACTATTATCGGATTTCAAATTTCGTATTTTTCGGAGTTTATATGTGAGCACACGGTGTGTAAACGCATTGAATTTTTATCGAATTCAATTTAAACTTAAATTTAAATTTAAAAACAAACAGACAGCATCCCTTGGATCACGCCTAAAATCTTGGTTAAAACGTGCAAACGCGTTCTCTGTAAATTCACGTTCTTCTGTCTCCCTCCCTCTCCTTTTAAAATCATCACGCAACCCATAACTCTCGTTCAAAAATCAAAATCGCGCAGAAACAAAATAATGGCCGAGCGAACTAAATCCCCCCATTCCAATTTAACCGAAATCAAAACAAACCCAAATTCAAAATAGAAAAAAAAAAGAATGGCAGATGATGGTCGCGAGTTCGAAACTTTAATCAAACGCGTAGGAGCTAGGGGAAATCGCGATCGGCATTCGCGAGTGGTGGTTGACGCAACTCGTGACTGCTCGCGTGGGGCGTGCGATCGTCAATGGTGACGTCGTGGTTCTCGAACAATGGCGGCGGCGTTCGATTTGGGGCTTGGTGGTGAGGCGCGAGATGGAGTGCGACGAGGGGGACTCGACAGCTGAGGCGACTCGTGGAGGAGCTCGCGATGGTGGAAATCAAATCGAAGTCGCGATTTGACGCTGGGGGTTTCGATGGCAGTGGGGAAGCTAGCGGCGCGTACGCGCGAGGAGGGTGCGGCGACTGAGGACGTTGGTGGTGATGTCGATGGTGCGCGCGTGAAAAGGGGATAATTGCAGTAAGTTTTTTTTTATTTTTTTTATTTGTTTTGTTCAATTTGATTTAAATATGAAAAAAATATATACAGTAAAATATATATATATACAGATAGAAAAATATATATATATATGTAAAGTCTAAAAAAAAAAAAAAAAAAAATAAAGTTAGTTTGAAAGTCAAATTCTAGTTAAATGAATTATTGTAAAAAAAAAAAAGAAAGAAAATTTAGTTTAAATTAAAAATATTGAAATTTTTGTATATAGGTCAGATTATATATTATAAAAAAAAAAATCTACCTCTGTATATTTTAATTTACAGAAAATGAATTTTTAATAGTTAGAATTAAATCTAGAGTTAATGAAATTTTATAAAAGGAAGATTTGTTTAAAATTAAATTTATTTGTTAAAACAAAATTATCAGTTAAATATAAAATTTAGTTTCAAATGAAAAATATTTTCGTAAAAGAAAATTTGTTAAGAATTCAAATCATTTGTTTAGAACTAAATCGATAGTTATTTAAATTTATAAAAGAAAGATTGAAAATAAAAATAAATATTCAAGTGGATTTGATATATTGTTGAAGTTAAAATTTTAAAGACAGGAATATTATTTTTAGAATGTGTACAGTTTATATAAAGGAGAATTAGTTAAAAATAAAATTTTTGATAAGAAGAAAGGAAATTAAATAATTAGTTAAAATTAATTATTAAAGAGAAAGAATGCTTCGAATTAAATAGTTAGTTAAGAAAGTTTATTAAAAGGAATTGATATAAGGATATTAAACAAATATGATTAGTTCAGTTGTTATAAAATAAATAGTTTACGATAATAAATTTGTTTTATCTACTATAGTTACTAAAAAGAAAATCTTTAGTTAAAATTAAATCTATAGTTAATTAAATTATTTGAAAGAGAGTTTGGTTAATTAAATTTAATTTTTAGTTGAAATAAAATTATTAAAGAAGAAACGGATTTAAATAAAACTATTGATTTATTAAACAACCAAAAATGAAAATTTATTATTCGGTTTATTTCGAATATTAATAAATTGTGTAAATATTTATACAAGGTATAAATGAAGAAAACAAGTTGAATTGGAAGTGGATGGCAAACAGGAATAAAAGGTGAGAACTTCTCACTCAAAAGGAATTTCTGTTGTTTATTTAAATTTTAAATAGTTAAATTTAATACTTGATTGACTGTGTTGATTGAATGATTGAATGATGATTGTTATATATATATATTGGATGTGAATAGACCCTATACGCCGTTAGTAAGCGGAGGTTATTTATTACACACATATACCGCGATATTCCACCTCGAAGTGGAATTGGTATTATATTATATATATAGCAATATATATATTGGCATATGTATATATTGCAGTTGATTGATTTCCCGCATTTCTTTTTAGCGGATGAGACCCTATGCGCCGTTAGTAAGCGGATATATATTTATAAAATTCCATATACCGCGATATTCCGTCTTGAAACGGAATGGTATTGTGCTAATGTCTGTGGATGCAGGAAAACAGGTAGGAGGGATCCAACTGGATTCCTCACAAATATTTATTGATTTTAAATATTGTGATGTTTGATTGTTTATCATATCGATATATGATATTGGAAAATCGTGATTGACTATTTGATGTGTTGCATCATCGGATCCAAATTTTGGAATTTAAAAACAACGATTTTAATTTCTAAAAGGATTTTTGGAAGTATACGTTTATAAAATATTTTTGGAATTGATTCATCTTAAATAAATAAACGTTATAATTTTAATATTATAAAAATTATGATTTTTGAAGAATACAGTTAAAAGTTGATTTTTGAAAATATGGGATTAGTGGTTTTATAAAATAGTTTGAACTGGGATTTCTGAATTTATTATAAGAAATTTAAAAATAGGATTTATAAAATTTTTATTTTATAAATCAGAATGATGAAATTATAAAAGAGTTTGAAGATGTTTAAAATAGTAATATAAATTGTTCTATATTAAAAAGATTTATAAATTAATATTTATAAATTAAAAATATTAGAAGTGTAAAACGAACTTTTCTAAGTGTTAGAAAGAATTGTAAATGAATTTCATAAATTGGAATTATAGAATTATAACAGTGAAGTTATAAATAAATTTTATAAGCAGTAGGTTTATAAAATTTATAAAGTTATTAAAGGAATGAGTTTGGATAAATAAATGAATCTTATAAGTTATAAAATTTATAAATTGAGAAGTTCAAAGAAACAATTTTGTAAATAAATAAATTATAAGTATTTGACTTATAATATGAATTTTTAGGATATCATTGTGGTATGAATTGAGATAGGTTAATAAAGAAAATTCATAAAAGAAAGTTGTTGTAAATTAAATAGAAATGAAATTTATAAACATTGTTTTATAAATCCGCAACGACTTATTTTGATAAGTGAATTGTTGTAATTTATTAATGGAGTTATATTCATGTTTTAAACAGTGAATAATTCCTTAAACTAAAATGAATAGAAGTGATGAAATTTATTAACAAGGTATATTCACGTTTTTGAATAGTGAATATTATGTTAAAGAAATTATTTGGTAGTGATGTTTGAAATAGAATAAAAACGATCTAACGATGTTTTACAATATGTTGAGATTCGAAATCATAGATTTCAACATTTATTGTTGAAATAGATGTTTTCGAGAAATAGAAGGAAATAATAGATTATAACACTGTTGTTATAATAGATGATTTCCGAAAGGAAATGTTTTGTATAGTATTGGGATTTATATATCTATTTTATTTCGAATCCCTATACTAGTGATTTTGGGGTTGTCGTAACGATGTTTTACGCAACATTCGTTTTGGCCCAAATAAATATGTTTAAGAGAATGATTTCCTTAAAGAATGAATTATATACTTAATTTCGATTTAAGTATATAGAATATTTTCTGAGTGTTGAAAATAAAAGATTGTGAATTACTTATTTAATAAGTATAGAAATGTTTTCCAATATAGAGTGAATATGTTGAGAATTTATCTTTTTTGAAGATAAATTGAAAAATGAATATTTGAAATCATATATTCATAAATATTTTGGAAATATAAATTCAATATGGAATTTATAAATGGAATTGGGAAAATAAGTTTAAAAATAAATATTGATTTATTTTGAAGTAAGGAAAGTTATATCTTGTAAAGATATTTTTGGGAATTAAATAATTTGGAAAATTATTTGGATTCTGGTGATGTTGGCATATCTATTGATAGTTCAATAACCGACTATCGATATATACCTTTGAATAGGTATTTGATGTGAATTTGCTTGGAAATTGAATGCCACACTTATTTTTTTTTAAAAATAAGCGCCCACTATTCGGGTTAACCGGGAAAGGACCATGGGGTCGTATAACCCATTCCGAATACGTGATACGTCGTATGAATTGCATTCGAAGAACGGTGTTGAAGACCGGATATTTTCGAAAACGAAAGGGTTTCTTGTTGATTGTCTCTGCACTGGCTGATCCCCGGTATAGAGATCTCCATAAGTGATGGGAAATCCGAACGTGATTAGAGATTATTCGGATTGCAAGAACTTCTTTGTAAGTGCCTTCGGTTTTGTTCGATCCCGGAACAGACTTGTATGGATTGTGTGTCTGACATTACAAGTTGAGATATAAAGCCGATTTCTTTCAAATATATTTCTGTGGTGGCGGAGAATTTATTCTTTTAGCTTAACACCCTTCTTTGAGACGTACGAGCTCAAAGGTTATATAGTTGAAGTTATCAGCGATATATTCCCAGTTTGGTAATGTGACATGCTGAGTGATGCTGAAATGATCATTGTGTTGATTATTTGTGATAGGATCATTTATTTGATCGTCTATCTTAGTGATCATTGTGTTGATCATTTGTTGACCCAAAGCATGGCTTTTGTATAAAGTATGTTTTTGTGGACGTGAATTCGTCGAGCCTCACATCCCGGAAATGGTCAAAACAGGAAAGATGCAGCAAGGTTATGAGGGGTAGCGCCCTTTAGGATATGTGCATTTCCTTCTGGAAAAGGGTGGTATCATGGTATGGAGCCCAGATACTTACTCATGTTGAAACACTTTGTTTTTATGATTGTGTGAATTGATTAGAGAGCTCTCGGATAAAGGTCCCAAAGGACCGGGGGATGGCATATTCGGTCAGTTGTTACCCAGTTAGGGGTAACCCGGCCTTGTGTTGGTAGAGATCCGGTTTGGTTCTCGGGGATGTCCATCCAGAGGCATTCTCATGTGGCAATGGCAAGTTCCTTGGCCTGACCATTTGTTGGAAATCCAATTCCCAATACGAAACTTGTACGGTATTAGTTGTAGAACCTGCTATTCACTTATGGTGGTCACCACTGTTTGGATAGTAGCTATAGTAGGCATACGATAATGGTCGTATGTTGGCTAAGATTTATATCTTTACTTTCGAAATAATTTCCTACACTATGCACTAGTAATGATATCAAATGTTATTTTAAATGCGTATCAAGCATCTTTGACTATCATATGGAGAAATCTCCTCCGATTCTGCGTTTGCATGTGTGTGTGTGCGGGAGGCCTTATGGTAGTCTCATTTTTAAAAGCATTGCGAATTGAATTTAAAAATGTTCCTCTATTTTTGATTTTAAAGTAAATAAACTGTTTTGAGTTCTCACACCAGTCACATGACTGACTCGGAGTTTATTGTTTTCCTTCCTAAACTCTGGGTGCCCACCAATTTTCCACACGGGCAGTCAAGAGTTAGGTTTATCAGGATATTCTGGATATTCTGGAGTTGCAGGAGGCAAGCTGGATGGCGTAGCATATTACGAGTATATAGTATTTCTTTTCCGCTGTTTATTGTTGTTGTAGTACACTCTGATGGTTTGATGTAATGTAATATAATGTGATGTAATAACTGATATAGTTCTTTATTTAAAGATTATTCATTTATTATTATATGTTGTTCCGCTGCGAATTGTGAGATTCTGTTGTAGTTCTGTTGTTCTGTTCTGTTCTTTGTTTTTCTTTCTCTTCTTCTACCTCTTTCTTTTTCTTTAAAACCCTCAGTGTTCGTATTTTCGTTCACCTTGAGTTAATCAATGGAGATGTAACGACCCGTATTTTACGTGTCGATAAAACGTAGAATTTGCAGGTCGATAGTGTTGTTTGTGTGGCCTCTAGCTTGAGTCGTTTAGGAGTTGACCCGAGTGCAAGTGATGAGTCGTGGCCGACTCATAGAGGGCCGACTCATAGGCTTAGACGAGTCAAGGGGGGGGTGACCGACTCATAGGAGGGGCGGCTTATAGGTTTGGCCGAGATAAGGATAGACCGACCTAAGATAGTGACCGACTCATGGGTTAGCGGCTTAAGGGGCTAAGGCTTAGGTCGTGGGGTCTTGAGTCGGTAGGGGCTGGGGTCGGCAGGGTGTTGTCTCGTGAAGTTGTTGAGTCGTATGTGTCTTAGGTCGGAGGCTTTTTAGGTCGTGACCGACTTAAGTTGAGTCGTTGGGATATAGGGTCGGCTTTGTAGATAAGTCGTTAGGTTGCTGGGTTGTTGAGTCGTGTGAATGGCTTGTGCTAGGTCGGCAGGGCAATGAGTCGTGAAGGACTCATGGTAAGTCGGCTGTGTTGAGTCGGCATGGGGATGAGTCGGGGACGACTCAGGAGTTGGGTCGGCGACGACTTAAGAGCGACGACTCATGGTTGATTCAGCCTATAAATAGAGGGGTTTGGCTCACTTTTTGGCACCGGTTTTTGAAGCGACGAAGTGCTGCCATTTTGAAGACTCGACTACAACATTTCTTCATCTTCTTTTCTCCATTCCAATCTAATTCTAACATCCATCCAAGATCGAAGATCGAGATCGAAGATCCAAGTGCCAAAGTTGAAGATCTTCATCCGTTCGAGCTAGAATTCATCGATTGGAGCGAGATATTGCCGGATCAAGCCTTGATCTTTGCTGTCCAGATCTGAAGTTGATTGATTTTAGGTTGTTTTGGTGATTTGGTGAGTGGTAGTTATCTCTCACGCGGATCCAAAGGAGTATATTGGATTGGTGGCATGTTTGGGTGTTAAAGTTAGAGATTTCATGCATTTTTCTTAGATCGAAGTCTAGATCCATGGTTTTTGAAGATGTTTACTTATGCAAGTTTGTTTAATAAGCATTAGAGACAAAACCCATGTTTTATATTTGATAGATCTATGCTAAAAACCATGATTTCACATATGTTGGACTTTTGCTCGTTTATTTACGAAATTCCCATTATAGTTGATATTGCTTAAATTGCTTAATAGATCTTGTTTGAATGATTGATTATTTGAATGTATGATTGATTTGATTGTTTCCAAGTTAGCTAGTAGTTGATTTGGAACAAGATGATGAAAGAGGATTCAAAAGATATGGAAGAAGGCTCTTGAATGGTGAAAGCTGCTTAAGGCATATGTAGCGGATGTTGAAGCTCATATGTATAGATTGGATGATGTTGAGATGGGACTTTGCCATGATTTGATGAGGCAAACCATGTTGTTGAGTTGAGACTTTGCTTTGATGCGATGAAGCGAAGTATGATGTGAGTCTTGGCTTAATCCAAGCAGGGATCATTCCAAGCATGTTGATAACTTGAAGAGTAGTTCAAGTTGGTTGATAATGGATTGTTCAAGAGGTAGCTTGAGCTTGTATGAGGATAGTCGTCAAGAAGGATGGCTAGGAGGCTTGGATCTCGTCGTTGTTGAAGGTTCTAGCATGCTCAAAAGCAAGAGTACATGGGGCGCCCATAACGACTACAGGTAGGTAGTCGGGACACCCAAAAGACTACAGGTAGGTAGTTGAGTACTCTGGGCAAAGTAGATAAGTCCTAGGCACAAGGCAGTGTGCGGAGTTATGGTTAGAACCGGGGTTACCATTAGCCCTTGACAGATGGTTATTCAACTAACGGTGAAATCGAGGCAAGGATAACAGTGATAGCCAGAGTCATGGATGTTTGGTTGTATTATCATTCGGCTTCAAGAGCGGTGTTTTCTGGGTGCTTATCTGATCTTGGTTTAGGCCTTGGGGGTTTGTATTTGGAAAACATCGTCCTTGACTCGAGTGGTATTCGCTTTACCTTAATTGTCTATGTTGTTATGCTTGCTTCTCCTTAGTGTATGTCTGGGGCTATCACTGTAGAAAGAGGTGGAGTGGGATGGTTTGGTTCCTATTCCTTTTATCCTTTATGCTCTTTTGGTATGCTTGATAGTTGATTTACTGCTCACTAAGACTTTGTCTGACTCAAGGTTTTATGTCTCCTCTTATTACCTTGGGCTGTTCATCCATGTTTGGGATGGGCAGACTAGGTAGCAGGTGACAGGTGCTGTGCTAGGAGTTCTACGCTGAAGATGACGAAGACGAGCAGGAGGCTTTGCATATTAGTTTTCTTACTATATGTACTGGGTATCCGCTGCTGTATTTGGTTGAGTGATTTGTAGTGAGGCTTTCATGTATGGATTTGAGTAGATGATTGTACAAAACTACTGTGATGCTTATATGATGATGTTCTGTTCTATGGAGCTTCACTATATTATATTTCTCTATTATATTTTATCCATGCGCTGTGAGTTATGCGATAGAGATTCTTTTGTTTTGTTTTACCCTGACTATCGTCCATGGCTGCCTGGCACGCCTTTCAGCGCATTATTTCCTTGTTTTGGTGCGGGAGTCATGGGCGGTCGTCACATTTGGTATCAGAGCCAGGTTAATCGATTTTAGCCAACGCTCGCTGACGTAACGACGTATGAGAGGCGTAATTGTATTTTGATGAATGATTACTATATATGATATAGTAGATTAGGAGGATTTGAACTCCTTATGCAGTTGTTTCTTAAGGTGTTCTAATCATTCTTTTTACAGATACTAAGGATGAGTCGAAGTGAGAGACAAGCTGCGAGGGGTAGCCGTGATGCTAGGGAAGCTGTTGATTATGCTCCTATGTTTGAGGCCATGATGACTTCAATCATGAGGAGAATACCAGCTTCAGGATCATCTGTGGATGTGGGAGTTCAAGTCCAAGCTCCGAGACCGGTGGATTTTGCCAAGCTTTGCAAGGATTATACTGCTCTTGGAGGGAAAGTTTTCTTGGGGACGGAGTCGACTATTGAGGTGCAGAGATGGATTGATGCTTGCAAAAGAATCTTTGGTGACTTAGGGATTGAGGATGCAACTAAGAGGAAGCTTGCATCGAGACAGCTTCAGGGAAGAGCTGCTGATTGGTGGAATTCTATCACCATCGATACTCCAGAAGAATGAAAAGTTTGTGACTGGTCTGGATGCTTATCTTGGGAGGCAGTTGGTGGATCATCTGGACGATCCGTTTGAGAAGCTTGTGGAAAAAGCTCTTAGGCACGAGAGTTTGTTCCCTAAGGAAGTATCTGTTGTTGCTGTAACCAGGGAAGGATCTAAACCACAGCAGAGTGGCAATAAGAAGAGGAAACAACAGCAACAGAGGGGTAGGGATGGCCAGAAGAAGCCGAAGAGTGAAGTGACTTGCTATAACTGCCAGCAGAAGGGCCATCTTTACAAAGATTGTAAGAATCCCAAAGTGCCGGGAAAGTGTTACAACTGTGATAAGCTGGGACATATCAAGAAGGATTGTCCAGAACCGAGGAAAGATAGGCAGGTTGTGCAAGCCTATGCTTTGGGGGCTGTTCCATCGTCTTCGAAAGCTCCTACTGCTGAAGAGAAGGGGAAGAGTGTGGTTGTTCAAGGTACTCTTTCTATTTGTGGTGTTCCAGTTAGAGTGTTGTTTGATACTGGAGCGTCGCATTCTTTTGTTTGTGATGATTTGGTAAGCCGGTTAGGTATGAAACCGGATATTGTTGATAGGCCATTGGTTGTGACTAATCCAGTGGGGGGTTCGTCATGTTTGTGTATGATATGCCGTGGTCTAGTTGTGTCGAGTCATGATTGCTCGTTTGTTTGTGATTGCTTTGTTCTGAACTTTGCGGGGTTCGGAATTATTTTGGGTATGGACTGGCTTAGGAAGTATGCGGCAAGGATTGATTGTGAGAGGCTTGAGGTGACAGTCGGGAATGTGGAAGGGCGAAAGGTTGTGATACGATGTAAGCATGAAGAAGGCGTCTTCATGAGCTTCATGTATTCGCTAGTTGTTCCACGGGATGGACTGTCATTGGTGCCTATTGTGAATGAGTTTGAGAATGTCTTTGAGGAAGTCAAAGGGTTGCCGCCGCATAGGGAGATCGAGTTTCGTATCGATCTAGTTGAGGGAGCCAGACCTGTTGTGATGCCTCTTAGGCGGATGGCACCGAGGGAGCAGCAAGAGCTGAAGGTGCAAGTTGATGACCTTTTGCAGAAAGGATTCATTCGGAGAAGTGTGTCCGAATGGGGTGCGCCAGTTGTGTTCGCAACCAAAGCGGATGGATCGTTGAGGTTGTGTGTGGATTATCGTGAGCTGAATAAGGTGACTAAGAAGAACAAGTATCCATTGCCGAGAATAGATGACTTGTTTGATTAGCTTCACGAGGCTAAGGTGTTTTCTCAGATGGATTTGGCAACGGGATTTCACCAGTTGAGAGTGGCGAAGGATAGTGTGCCGAAGACTGCTTTCAGGACACCATCCGGGTTTTATGAGTGGCTGGTAATGCCGTTTGGGTTGACTAACGCGCCAGCATATTTTGTGGATCTTATGAATAGAGTGTTCAGAGATCAGTTGAATAAGTTCGTGCTTGTGTTCGTGGATGATATTTTGGTTTATTCCAGAACTGAGGAAGAGCACAAGACGCACTTGAGGATTGTTTTAGGAATCTTACGGAAACATCAGCTGAAGGCTAAGTTTTCGAAGTGTCACTTCTGGAAGAATGAAGTGAGGTTCTTAGGTCATGTTATTTCTGGAAATGGAATAGCGGTTGATCCCGCTAAGGTGGCAGCGATCCAGGATTGGGTTAGGCCTAAGAATGCATCTGATGTGAGAAGTTTTCTTGGATTAGCAGGATATTATCGTCGGTTTATCAAAGACTTTTCCAAGATAGCTGCACCGTTGACAGGATTGACGAAGAAGAACCAAGTGTTCAGATGGGATGATAAGTGTGAGCAAGCTTTCGTAATCCTGAAAGAGCGACTGACGAGCGCTCCTGTTTTGACTATTCCAAGTGGGAATGATGAGATGGTGGTTTACACCGATGCATGTGGCACTGGACTAGGAGCGGTGCTAATGCAGAAGCATAAAGTTGTTGCGTATGCTAGTCGACAACTAAAGCCGCATGAAAGGAATTATCCGACTCATGATTTGGAGTTAGCGGCGATTGTGTTTGCTTTGAAGGTGTGGAGACATTATCTATTGGGAGTTAGATTCGACTTGTTTACAGATCATAAGTCGTTGAAGTATCTGTTCTCCCAAAAGGATTTAAATCTTCGACAGCAACGATGGCTAGAGTTCCTAGCATCTTATGATTTTGGTATAGCCTATACTCCAGGAAAAGGTAACGTAGTGGCAGATGCGTTAAGTCGAAGACATGCAGGTTTGGGAGCCATGTTTTCGGAATGGAAGAGTCTTGAGTATTTGGCTGGATTTGACTTCAGGCCTAGATGTGAATTGGAACCTAAGATGTTGGCAAACTTATCGATAAGGCCTACTCTTGTGGAAAGGGTTGGCGAGAGCCAAAAGGGAGATGATAAGCTTGTCAAGATTATCTGTGATTTGGAATCTGGATTGGACCCGGAGAAGGATAAGGGATTCGAGGTCGATCGAGAGGGTTGGCTTCGAAAGCAAGGGCGACTAGTTGTTCCCGATGTAGATGGATTGAGAGATGAAGTTCTGAGGGAGAGTCATCACTCGAAGTTGACAATTCATCCAGGTGGAAATAAGATGTATCGGGATATGAAGAGAACCTACTACTGGGAAGGTATGAAGAAGGATGTTGGAAATTTTATTTCCAAGTGTATGAATTGCCAGTTGGTGAAAGCTGAGCAGAAGAAGCCCAGTGGATTGCTTCAGCCATTAGAGGTTCCTACATGGAAGTGGGAGCAGGTGTCGATGGATTTTATCGATGGTCTGCCTAGGACAAGAGCGGGAAATGAAGGGATTTGGGTCATTGTAGATCGCTTGACCAAGAGTGCAAGATTCATTCCTGTTCGGTCGACTAGGACTGCATCGAAGTTGGCTGAGCTGTATGTTAAGGGGATAGTTCGTTTCCATGGTGTTCCGAAGAGTATAGTGAGCGATCGAGACCCGTTGTTCACTAGTGGATTTTGGAAGAGCTTCCAGGAAGTTTTGGGAACCGAGTTGTGTTTGAGTACAGCTTATCACCCTCAAACAGATGGTCAGACTGAGAGAGTCAACCGAGTTTTGGAAGATCTTCTTAGAGCATGTGTTTTGGACTTCGGAGGATCATGGGAAGATCACCTTCATTTGGTGGAGTTTGCTTATAATAACAGTTATCAGTCGAGTATTGGTATGGCACCATATGAGGCATTATATGGAAGACCGTGTAACTCTCCGACATGTTGGTTGGAAACTGGAGAAAAGCTGATACTTGGGCCAGAGATGATTCGACAGACTTCAGATTGTATAGAGATCATTCGGCAACGAATGAAGGCAGCCCAAGATCGTCAGAAAAGTTATGCCGATAATCGTCGTAAGGATTTGGAATTCGACGTAGGTGATATGGTTTTTGTGAAGATTTCTCCTCTGAAGAGTGTCATTAGATTCGGGAAGAAAGGAAAGTTAACTCCGAGATTTGTTGGACCATTCCCGATTATCGAGCGTATTGGAAAGCTCGCTTATAGATTGGAGTTACCGGAAAAGATGGCGGGTGTGCACAGTGTTTTTCATGTATCTTATCTACGGAAGTATGTGCACGACCCAACTACGGTGGTTTCTGCTGATAGCTGTGAAGACTTGGAGGTTGATCCAGTTGTTTCGAGACCTCGTAAGCCGCTTCGTATTGTTGAAACCGATACGAAACAGCTTAGGAGGAAGACGATTACGTTGCTCAAGGTACAATGGAGTGATGATGTTAACGACTGTACGTGGGAGGAGGAAGAGAGGATGAAGGCAGCTCATCCCGGACTCTTCGAGGTATGGCCCTAAAGTGTCGTGACATCTCATGAATTTGTAGCTTGTTCTAAGTCTTAGAATTCTGCATGCTAGGTTAGAATTGGATGCATGGTTTGTTGATTGCTATGGATGATAGGCATGCGGAATAATTTTGATTGCTGTTGTTTGCTTGGAATTTCGGGGGCGAAATTCCTAAGGGGGAGAGAATGTAACGACCCGTATTTTACGTGTCGATAAAACGTAGAATTTGCAGGTCGATAGTGTTGTTTGTGTGGCCTCTAGCTTGAGTCGTTTAGGAGTTGACCCGAGTGCAAGTGATGAGTCGTGGCCGACTCATAGAGGGCCGACTCATAGGCTTAGACGAGTCAAGGGGGGGGTGACCGACTCATAGGAGGGGCGGCTTATAGGTTTGGCCGAGATAAGGATAGACCGACCTAAGATAGTGACCGACTCATGGGTTAGCGGCTTAAGGGGCTAAGGCTTAGGTCGTGGGGTCTTGAGTCGGTAGGGGCTGGGGTCGGCAGGGTGTTGTCTCGTGAAGTTGTTGAGTCGTATGTGTCTTAGGTCGGAGGCTTTTTAGGTCGTGACCGACTTAAGTTGAGTCGTTGGGATATAGGGTCGGCTTTGTAGATAAGTCGTTAGGTTGCTGGGTTGTTGAGTCGTGTGAATGGCTTGTGCTAGGTCGGCAGGGCAATGAGTCGTGAAGGACTCATGGTAAGTCGGCTGTGTTGAGTCGGCATGGGGATGAGTCGGGGACGACTCAGGAGTTGGGTCGGCGACGACTTAAGAGCGACGACTCATGGTTGATTCAGCCTATAAATAGAGGGGTTTGGCTCACTTTTTGGCACCGGTTTTTGAAGCGACGAAGTGCTGCCATTTTGAAGACTCGACTACAACATTTCTTCATCTTCTTTTCTCCATTCCAATCTAATTCTAACATCCATCCAAGATCGAAGATCGAGATCGAAGATCCAAGTGCCAAAGTTGAAGATCTTCATCCGTTCGAGCTAGAATTCATCGATTGGAGCGAGATATTGCCGGATCAAGCCTTGATCTTTGCTGTCCAGATCTGAAGTTGATTGATTTTAGGTTGTTTTGGTGATTTGGTGAGTGGTAGTTATCTCTCACGCGGATCCAAAGGAGTATATTGGATTGGTGGCATGTTTGGGTGTTAAAGTTAGAGATTTCATGCATTTTTCTTAGATCGAAGTCTAGATCCATGGTTTTTGAAGATGTTTACTTATGCAAGTTTGTTTAATAAGCATTAGAGACAAAACCCATGTTTTATATTTGATAGATCTATGCTAAAAACCATGATTTCACATATGTTGGACTTTTGCTCGTTTATTTACGAAATTCCCATTATAGTTGATATTGCTTAAATTGCTTAATAGATCTTGTTTGAATGATTGATTATTTGAATGTATGATTGATTTGATTGTTTCCAAGTTAGCTAGTAGTTGATTTGGAACAAGATGATGAAAGAGGATTCAAAAGCTATGGAAGAAGGCTCTTGAATGGTGAAAGCTGCTTAAGGCATATGTAGCGGATGTTGAAGCTCATATGTATAGATTGGATGATGTTGAGATGGGACTTTGCCATGATTTGATGAGGCAAACCATGTTGTTGAGTTGAGACTTTGCTTTGATGCGATGAAGCGAAGTATGATGTGAGTCTTGGCTTAATCCAAGCAGGGATCATTCCAAGCATGTTGATAACTTGAAGAGTAGTTCAAGTTGGTTGATAATGGATTGTTCAAGAGGTAGCTTGAGCTTGTATGAGGATAGTCGTCAAGAAGGATGGCTAGGAGGCTTGGATCTCGTCGTTGTTGAAGGTTCTAGCATGCTCAAAAGCAAGAGTACATGGGGCGCCCATAACGACTACAGGTAGGTAGTCGGGACACCCAAAAGACTACAGGTAGGTAGTTGAGTACTCTGGGCAAAGTAGATAAGTCCTAGGCACAAGGCAGTGTGCGGAGTTATGGTTAGAACCGGGGTTACCATTAGCCCTTGACAGATGGTTATTCAACTAACGGTGAAATCGAGGCAAGGATAACAGTGATAGCCAGAGTCATGGATGTTTGGTTGTATTATCATTCGGCTTCAAGAGCGGTGTTTTCTGGGTGCTTATCTGATCTTGGTTTAGGCCTTGGGGGTTTGTATTTGGAAAACATCGTCCTTGACTC
The DNA here is from genome assembly GCA_030765085.1 of Allium cepa. Classification (NCBI taxonomy): domain Eukaryota; kingdom Viridiplantae; phylum Streptophyta; class Magnoliopsida; order Asparagales; family Amaryllidaceae; genus Allium; species Allium cepa. The sequence continues at coordinate 149,217,164 of CM060945.1, forward strand.
GAGTGGTATTCGCTTTACCTTAATTGTCTATGTTGTTATGCTTGCTTCTCCTTAGTGTATGTCTGGGGCTATCACTGTAGAAAGAGGTGGAGTGGGATGGTTTGGTTCCTATTCCTTTTATCCTTTATGCTCTTTTGGTATGCTTGATAGTTGATTTACTGCTCACTAAGACTTTGTCTGACTCAAGGTTTTATGTCTCCTCTTATTACCTTGGGCTGTTCATCCATGTTTGGGATGGGCAGACTAGGTAGCAGGTGACAGGTGCTGTGCTAGGAGTTCTACGCTGAAGATGACGAAGACGAGCAGGAGGCTTTGCATATTAGTTTTCTTACTATATGTACTGGGTATCCGCTGCTGTATTTGGTTGAGTGATTTGTAGTGAGGCTTTCATGTATGGATTTGAGTAGATGATTGTACAAAACTACTGTGATGCTTATATGATGATGTTCTGTTCTATGGAGCTTCACTATATTATATTTCTCTATTATATTTTATCCATGCGCTGTGAGTTATGCGATAGAGATTCTTTTGTTTTGTTTTACCCTGACTATCGTCCATGGCTGCCTGGCACGCCTTTCAGCGCATTATTTCCTTGTTTTGGTGCGGGAGTCATGGGCGGTCGTCACAGGAGATTAGTGTTTATTCAAGGAGTACGGATTTACGGGTCCTGACAATGTGGTATCAGAGCTGTTGGTTAAGCGACAACTATGGTTCTGTAGGGTATTTCTCGTTAGAGATAGAGTCAGCAGTACTCTAGAATGAGTTTGAGTGTAATAATAGATATGAGCGCGTATTTGTTAGTGAATATAAAATTGTTTTTGAATAGGGTAAATAAAATAAATTTGCCCAAAACTATTTTTGGTATAGAAAAGAAATGATTTTCTATGAATTATTATAGTATATGGTTGCATGATTGCTAGGAAATAATAATATTGGATTATTATCATTAGTATATGGAATTGAATAAATAAAATGAATTGAATTCAAGTAAATTAACTTGATAATTTATTCATTTGTGAAATAATTTCAAATGGAATGAATATGGAATGTGAATAAAGATTGAATAAAGATGGTATATGAATTGGTAGTAAGCAAGAAAACGAGATGAATTGAAATATTGAAATGAATTAATGAATAAAACTAATTCAATGTAGTAATGTGAATGTACAAATTGAATTAAATTAGTTAATCAATAGAATTCAATATTTAGAATTTAGAATTTAATTCAAATAGAATTTAAATTGAGAATTGAATTCGAATAAATTTGAAGTGTGAATTGAATTGAAACGTGAAATTGAATGAAAATTAAATATGTAACTTCAATAGTGAAGTAAAAACGTATAAGAAGCATATATTGGAAATTTTGTAATAAAATTTGCAAAATAGTTTGAATGTTGGATTTGGATGCTACTACTAGCAGATTATACAGGTTATACAGGTATATAAAGGAATTGAGATTTTGATTTCGAAGATAAAATTTAATTGCTCGACAAAAAGGTACGTATTTCAATTTCGGTATGAGATTTGATGACTTTCTTCTCTAGCCACTTGGCTTTTCTCTTTTCTTTTTGATTCTGAGGGGCCGTGGTGCCATTTTGTAGTCGTACCGATCGAGCCGCGCAAAGGAAACGCTGGCGAAATTTTTCGAAAATTTAGGGTGTTAGAAAAATTTTGAGAAAAATTTGAAAGTTTGAAATTTGAATTTGAATTTGAATTTGAATTGTTAGTAAAACAATGTTGTTTGAAACCTATAATTGAAGTTAGAAAGCTAGTTGAAATAATAGTGAATCTTTAATAAAAAGATTTAGGCTAGTAAGTTGATAAAACTATTTGGATTGTGAAAAATAATAGACGGGATAAGGGCATTCTTCTTAACTTATAATTTCGGGACGAAATTCTTTTAAGGGGGAAAGATTGTAACGAACCAGAATTTTAAATAATTTAATTTGGAAATATTTAATTAATTTTTAAATATTTGAATGACGGTTTAGATTGAATTTTCAATATAACTTTGAAATAGGCAATTAAATTATAGAATTTAATCTATCGAAGTTGAATAAAAAATTTGAATCTTCAAATTTAAGCCGATTAAAAATATTTCAAAGGCTTGTAAAATTCGTATTGATAACACCGAAGATTTTAGAAGCTTCAGAAATTAATTTTGGAGTGAATTGTACAGTTTTGAAATTTAATCGTTCGAATCGATAATTTAAAATAGTCGTCCGAGGCGCAGTCTCGGAATTCGACGAAACCAGTTCCATTGAGTCCGTAATATTGAACTATTATCGGATTTCAAATTTCGTATTTTTCGAAGTTTATATGTGAGCACACGGTGTGTAAACGCATTGAATTTTTATCGAATTCAATTTAAACTTAAATTTAAATTTAAAAACAAACAGACAGCATCCCTTGGATCACGCCTAAAATCTTGGTTAAAACGTGCAAACGCGTTCTCTGTAAATTCACGTTCTTCTGTCTCCCTCCCTCTCCTTTTAAAATCATCACGCAACCCATAACTCTCGTTCAAAAATCAAAATCGCGCAGAAACAAAATAATGGCCGAGCGAACTAAATCCCCCCATTCCAATTTAACCGAAATCAAAACAAACCCAAATTCAAAATAGAAAAAAAAAAGAATGGCAGATGATGGTCGCGAGTTCGAAACTTTAATCAAACGCGTAGGAGCTAGGGGAAATCGCGATCGGCATTCGCGAGTGGTGGTTGACGCAACTCGTGACTGCTCGCGTGGGGCGTGCGATCATCAATGGTGACGTCGTGGTTCTCGAACAATGGCGGCGGCGTTCGATTTGGGGCTTGGTGGTGAGGCGCGAGATGGAGTGGGACGAGGGGGACTCGACAGCTGAGGCGACTCGTGGAGGAGCTCGCGATGGTGGAAATCAAATCGAAGTCGCGATTTGACGCTGGGGGTTTCGATGGCAGTGGGGAAGCTAGCGGCGCGTACGCGCGAGGAGGGTGCGGCGACTGAGGACGTTGGTGGTGATGTCGATGGTGCGCGCGTGAAAAGGGGATAATTGCAGTAAGTTTTTTTTTATTTTTTTTTATTTGTTTTGTTCAATTTGATTTAAATATGAAAAAAATATATACAGTAAAATATATATATATATACAGATAGAAAAATATATATATATATGTAAAGTCTAAAAAAAAAAATAAAAAAAAAATAAAGTTAGTTTGAAAGTCAAATTCTAGTTAAATGAATTATTGTAAAAAAAAAAGAAAAAAAGAAAATTTAGTTTAAATTAAAAATATTGAAATTTTTGTATATAGGTCAGATTATATATTATAAAAAAAATCTACCTCCGTATATTTTAATTTACAGAAAATGAATTTTTAATAGTTAGAATTAAATCTAGAGTTAATGAAATTTTATAAAAGGAAGATTTGTTTAAAATTAAATTTATTTGTTAAAACAAAATTATCAGTTAAATATAAAATTTAGTTTCAAATGAAAAATATTTTCGTAAAAGAAAATTTGTTAAGAATTCAAATCATTTGTTTAGAACTAAATCGATAGTTATTTAAATTTATAAAAGAAAGATTGAAAATAAAAATAAATATTCAAGTGGATTTGATATATTGTTGAAGTTAAAATTTTAAAGACAGGAATATTATTTTTAGAATGTGTAAAGTTTATATAAAGGAGAATTAGTTAAAAATAAAATTTTTGATAAGAAGAAAGGAAATTAAATAATTAGTTAAAATTAATTATTAAAGAGAAAGAATGCTTCGAATTAAATAGTTAGTTAAGAAAGTTTATTAAAAGGAATTGATATAAGGATATTAAACAAATATGATTAGTTCAGTTGTTATAAAATAAATAGTTTACGATAATAAATTTGTTTTATCTACTATAGTTACTAAAAAGAAAATCTTTAGTTAAAATTAAATCTATAGTTAATTAAATTATTTGAAAGAGAGTTTGGTTAATTAAATTTAATTTTTAGTTGAAATAAAATTATTAAAGAAGAAACGGATTTAAATAAAACTATTGATTTATTAAACAACCAAAAATGAAAATTTATTATTCGGTTTATTTCGAATATTAATAAATTGTGTAAATATTTATACAAGGTATAAATGAAGAAAACAAGTTGAATTGGAAGTGGATGGCAAACAGGAATAAAAGGTGAGAACTTCTCACTCAAAAGGAATTTATGTTGTTTATTTAAATTTTAAATAGTTAAATTTAAAATTTGATTGACTGTGTTGATTGAATGATTGAATGATGATTGTTATATATATATATTGGATGTGAATAGACCCTATACGCCGTTAGTAAGCGGAGGTTATTTATTACACACATATACCGCGATATTCCACCTCGAAGTGGAATTGGTATTATATTATATATAGCAATATATATATATTGGCATATGTATATATTGCAGTTGATTGATTTCCCGCATTTCTTTTTAGCGGATGACACCCTATGCGCCGTTAGTAAGCGGATATATATTTATAAAATCCCATATACCGCGATATTCCGTCTTGAAACGGAATGGTATTGTGCTAATGTCTGTGGATGCAGGAAAACAGGTAGGAGGGATCCAACTGGATTCCTCACAAATATTTATTGATTTTAAATATTGTGATGTTTGATTGTTTATCATATCGATATATGATATTGGAAAATCGTGATTGACTATTTGATGTGTTGCATCATCGGATCCAAATTTTGGAATTTAAAAACAACGATTTTAATTTCTAAAAGGATTTTTGGAAATATACGTTTATAAAATATTTTTGGAATTGATTCATCTTAAATAAATAAACGTTATAATTTTAATATTATAAAAATTATGATTTTTGAAGAATACAGTTAAAAGTTGATTTTTGAAAATATGGGATTAGTGGTTTTATAAAATAGTTTGAACTGGGATTTCTGAATTTATTATAAGAAATTTAAAAATAGGATTTATAAAATTTTTATTTTATAAATCAGAATGATGAAATTATAAAAGAGTTTGAAGATGTTTAAAATAGTAATATAAATTGTTCTATATTAAAAAGATTTATAAATTAATATTTATAAATTAATATTTATAAATTAAAAATATTAGAAGTGTAAAACGAACTTTTCTAAGTGTTAGAAAGAATTGTAAATGAATTTCATAAATTGGAATTATAGAATTATAACAGTGAAGTTATAAATAAATTTTATAAGCAGTAGGTTTATAAAATTTATAAAGTTATTAAAGGAATGAGTTTGGATAAATAAATGAATCTTATAAGTTATAAAATTTATAAATTGAGAAGTTCAAAGAAACAATTTTGTAAATAAATAAATTATAAGTATTTGACTTATAATATGAATTGTTAGGATATCATTGTGGTATGAATTGAGATAGGTTAATAAAGAAAATTCATAAAAGAAAGTTGTTGTAAATTAAATAGAAATGAAATTTATAAACATTGTTTTATAAATCCGCAACGACTTATTTTGATAAGTGAATTGTTGTAATTTATTAATGGAGTTATATTCATGTTTTAAACAGTGAATAATTCCTTAAACTAAAATGAATAGAAGTGATGAAATTTATTAACAAGGTATATTCACGTTTTTGAATAGTGAATATTATGTTAAAGAAATTATTTGGTAGTGATGTTTGAAATAGAATTAAAACGATCTAACGATGTTTTACAATATGTTGAGATTCGAAATCATGGATTTCAACATTTATTGTTGAAATAGATGTTTTCGAGAAATAGAAGGAAATAATAGATTATAACACTGTTGTTATAATAGATGATTTCCGAAAGGAAATGTTTTGTATAGTATTGGGATTTATATATCTATTTTATTTCGAATCCCTATACTAGTGATTTTGGGGTTGTCGTAACGATGTTTTACGCAACATTCGTTTTGGCCCAAATAAATATGTTTAAGAGAATGATTTCCTTAAAGAATGAATTATATACTTAATTTCGATTTAAGTATATAGAATATTTTCTGAGTGTTGAAAATAAAAGATTGTGAATTACTTATTTAATAAGTATAGAAATGTTTTCCAATATAGAGTGAATATGTTGAGAATTTATCTTTTTTGAAGATAAATTGAAAAATGAATATTTGAAATCATATATTCATAAATATTTTGGAAATATAAATTCAATATGGAATTTATAAATGGAATTGGGAAAATAAGTTTAAAAATAAATATTGATTTATTTTGAAGTAAGGAAAGTTATATCTTGTAAAGATATTTTTGGGAATTAAATAATTTGGAAAATTATTTGGATTCTGGTGATGTTGGCATATCTATTGATAGTTCAATAACCGACTATCGATATATACCTTTGAATAGGTATTTGATGTGAATTTGCTTGGAAATTGAATGCCACACTTATTTTTTTTTAAAAATAAGCGCCCACTATTCGGGTTAACCGGGAAAGGACCATGGGGTCGTATAACCCATTCCGAATACGTGATACGTCGTATGAATTGCATTCGAAGAACGGTGTTGAAGACCGGATATTTTCGAAAACGAAAGGGTTTCTTGTTGATTGTCTCTGCACTGGCTGATCCCCGGTATAGAGATCTCCATAAGTGATGGGAAATCCGAACGTGATTAGAGATTATTCGGATTGCAAGAACTTCTTTGTAAGTGCCTTCGGTTTTGTTCGATCCCGGAACAGACTTGTATGGATTGTGTGTCTGACATTACAAGTTGAGATATAAAGCCGATTTCTTTCAAATATATTTCTGTGGTGGCGGAGAATTTATTCTTTTAGCTTAACACCCTTCTTTGAGACGTACGAGCTCAAAGGTTATATAGTTGAAGTTATCAGCGATATATTCCCAGTTTGGTAATGTGACATGCTGAGTGATGCTGAAATGATCATTGTGTTGATTATTTGTGATAGGATCATTTATTTGATCGTCTATCTTAGTGATCATTGTGTTGATCATTTGTTGACCCAAAGCATGGCTTTTGTATAAAGTATGTTTTTGTGGACGTGAATTCGTCGAGCCTCACATCCCGGAAATGGTCAAAACAGGAAAGATGCAGCAAGGTTATGAGGGGTAGCGCCCTTTAGGATATGTGCATTTCCTTCTGGAAAAGGGTGGTATCATGGTATGGAGCCCAGATACTTACTCATGTTGAAACACTTTGTTTTTATGATTGTGTGAATTGATTAGAGAGCTCTCGGATAAAGGTCCCAAAGGACCGGGGGATGGCATATTCGGTCAGTTGTTACCCAGTTAGGGGTAACCCGGCCTTGTGTTGGTAGAGATCCGGTTTGGTTCTCGGGGATGTCCATCCAGAGGCATTCTCATGTGGCAATGGGAAGTTCCTTGGCCTGACCATTTGTTGGAAATCCAATTCCCAATACGAAACTTGTACGGTATTAGTTGTAGAACCTGCTATTCACTTATGGTGGTCACCACTGTTTGGATAGTAGCTATAGTAGGCATACGATAATGGTCGTATGTTGGCTAAGATTTATATCTTTACTTCCGAAATAATTTCCTACACTATGCACTAGTAATGATATCAAATGCTATTTTAAATGCGTATCAAGCATCTTTGACTATCATAAGGAGAAATCTCCTCCGATTCTGCGTTTGCATGTGTGTGTGTGCGGGAGGCCTTATGGTAGTCTCATTTTTAAAAGCATTGCGAATTGAATTTAAAAATGTTCCTCTATTTTTGATTTTAAAGTAAATAAACTGTTTTGAGTTCTCACACCAGTCACATGACTGACTCGGAGTTTATTGTTTTCCTTCCTAAACTCTGGGTGCCCACCAATTTTCCACACGGGCAGTCAAGAGTTAGGTTTATCAGGATATTCTGGATATTCTGGAGTTGCAGGAGGCAAGCTGGATGGCATAGCATATTACGAGTATATAGTATTTCTTTTCCGCTGTTTATTGTTGTTGTAGTACACTCTGATGGTTTGATGTAATGTAATATAATGTGATGTAATAACTGATATAGTTCTTTATTTAAAGATTATTCATTTATTATTATATGTTGTTCCGCTGCGAATTGTGAGATTCTGTTGTAGTTCTGTTGTTCTGTTCTGTTCTTTGTTTTTCTTTCTCTTCTTCTACCTCTTTCTTTTTCTTTAAAACCCTCAGTGTTCGTATTTTCGTTCACCTTGAGTTAATCAATGGAGATTAGTGTTTATTCAAGGAGTACGGATTTACGGGTCCTGACAGTGTCTGTGATTCTGTAATTATTTATTTACTGTATATTTGATTTTTGCCAAATTTAAACTAACAATTCGGTATTTTGAATTATTCAAGTTCGACATGTGCGGATGCGAATAGTCCAAAGTAGCGGGTCGTTACAGGTAGCTCTGGTCTTGTGATGTAGAGGATCATGGTGGATCCTCGGTACGATGATCTAGACCACGTAAAGTGACGGGCGGTACCCCAGTATCCCTGCCATTATAAGAAAACAAATCTACAATAAGCGCCTGTACGGTTTTGATTGGCCCAACTATGTTGAAACGTGAGATGCAAGCATTTCAGCTAGATTCTACTTTACATTCTAGACACTATTATAATACTAGATGGATTTGATAAAAATATTTTGATTATCGTAAGGTAAAAACCCGACATGTTTATTTGTGGCTCGGTCTTAAGAGATACCTTTGATTTTAAAGGATTTTGGAAACTTTAATAATCCAAGTGAATGTGTTTTCTCACTTTGGTTTTCCAGACTGACTCGATTGCTATTTAAATATAATGCTCGGGTCATACCGAGTGTTATAGAGTACAGATTCTGGATGGACTGCTATGAAGCTCAGGAGACAAGCTGGATGGCAAGCCGTATCATACATACTTGAAGTATATTCCGTTGTGTAGTATAAGCTGTATAGTCCGCTTTTGTGAGGACAAGTTAATATAATTGTCCAATAATTTTTTGATTTTGGTGTACACTGATGATGTAATGTATGAACAGATATAGTTTCTTTTTTTGAGTAAAGATCAATTATTATCTATTATATTTTACTCCTCTATGATGGTAAGATTTTGTTGTTGTTTGCTTTCACTTCTTCTACCTCCTTCTTCTTTAACCCAACAGTCCATTTTTTCGGCATTCAATTGTTCGGCATTTAATGCAGTGAACGTATTGATGTTGATTTTCGGGTGTCGAAAAATCGGGTCGTTACACATTTCATTGTCAAATCTCTCTAGCCTCGAAAGGTGAGCAATCACTCACGATTAACGTTCTTATATTTATTAAATTTTGATTTCAATTGAAATGACAATTGAAATATACTGTTGTTAGTTATTCACATTGCTATATATATACTATTATCCTAGCTGTTCACCTACAGGATATGACACCATATCCTATTGTTTGTATTATATTGTTATTGATGATTTATGCCTGTTGTTATTATTATTATCATATCTTTTATCACTCTGCAAGTTCCCTATCAGTATAGAATTCCCTATGGGTTGAAATGATACATACTCGTAAGGTCTGTAGAATAGAAGAAAATTGTTATGGGTCGAAATGATAAACACAAGCGATTTCCATTTGAATTGAATTTGGGATTGCAAGTTGAAATTATATATAACTGTATATATTTAAACTACGGATTGAAATGGTAAATATCTGTATCACATAACCATAGGATAGAAAATTTTATATACAGACATCGTTGGTTTATGTATAAATACTTTGAAAATGATCTCTATGGTTTTGAAAGGAAATATAAATGGTTTTATCTAATACTGAAAATATTTTATATATAAATAAGTTTTAATATAAAGTAGATAAAATAATAAGCTTTGATTTAATAAAGCTTGATTTAATTTATATATAGAATGTATACGTATTTATTTGAAATTTTATTTTAAAAATAGATATTATAATGATTTTGTAAGTTAAGGTTGGGAAGACAAATTTGAATTTATTTAAAATTGTATTTAATTAAAAAATTCATTTAATTAAATCAATTAGAAATTTATTGATATTGAAATTTAAAGATATGATTTTATAACTTGATTTTGATTTAGTAATTTAATGAATATTTCACATTGAAATAAATTGAAGGAAGTATTTAGTAAAATGTAATTTAAGATTATTTAAATAATATTGGATTTATTAAGTGAATATTTCAAGACTAAATAATAATGAAGTTAAATCAAGATCTATATGAAATTGTTAAGTTTAGTTTTGGAAAAGTCGAATATTTAAAGCTTTGAAATATATTAAAATTAAATGGTTTATTTTGAGGTTCAAATTTGTATTTGAAATTGATATAATTTGAATTTGTTTATTTAGAAACTGAATTGAACTGAAATTGATGAATTGAGATTTAAAACTGAATTTGAAGTTGGAATTCGAGTTGATTTGAATCGATTTTTAATGTAAACTATTTTAATATACTAATTGTTTAAGTATGAACTTTTTTATTTTATAAACTATTATTAATATCTAAACTGTTTGAGTAGCGGAAGTTATGATTTCAAAGTTATGGTTTTCCAAAGAATTCCGATTTCAACGTGTTTTGGGTTTCGAAAGTGTTGTAACTTTGAAAGTGCTATATATTGGAAATAGATATATTTGAAATGGAAATGATATTTCAGTTTTGAAGTACAAATTATTTAGAAATGACCATGGTGTTATAATGACATTTGGTTCCGTGGATTCTTAGAGAATGATTATCCCAAACATCCTTTGAGTTACTTGTATTTCAGTTGATATTTCACATGAGTTGGATTTATTGATATAAGAATGTTAATCCAGACTCGAGTGTTTGTGTTTTGCTTTACGCTGGGGTCAGACTGAGTGACACAGCATTTGAGACTCACCTTTGGAGTTCGGAGCTTCGCTTGGAGATCCAACTATCGATTCAGCTTTCAGCTTTTCCAGTTGAGTTGTTCAGAGATGTCATCTGTTTGTATCCGAGACTTCATCATATTTGAGATATTCTATTGTATTTTATTTCAAAATCTATTGTTTATATAGTAGCTTCATGAACTACTATTTATCTATTTCGCTGCATTATTATTATATTACTCCGCGTTTGTGATTCCGTGATTTATTTACTGTATATGCTTAGTTTTGCCAAATATAAATTAACAATATGATATGTTGAGCAATTCAACTCCGATGTGTGCGGATACAAATGGTTGAAAATACCGGGTCGTTACACTTCTTTGTGCGGTTGGGTCCGGAAAAATAATAATATCAATAATTTTAATATATATATATATATATATAATTCATATATTTCAATAATAAAATATCTCAAACCATTGGAAAACAATAAAATGTCACTGCAAAACCGTAATCCGCAAACGTACCTATTTGTTGGGCAAACAACTTTATTTATGAAACCAAAAGAAGTGGCCATTGGTTCCATAAACCTGTATTTAACTTATATAGTCCAAAGAGTTAAAACTATATGAAAGAATATTATTTTAGTTGTTTCAATTAACAGCACAAACAACATACAATATATAACAATCACATGTAAACAAAAGAAACACGACCATCATACGAAATCAAAGAGTCCATCATACATCCATAGCAACCAGACTAATGGTTTCTTCAGGTTCAGAAACTTTGCATCGTACAAGGATGATAAATAAACTACCAAGTGTACTTTAGGCTCAACAATCTTAGGTAATTACTTAATAGATTATTCATACGTCCTTGAATAATTTAATGTATCATTCCCAAACTTCCCATTAGCCAAACAATAAAAATTTTATTGTTATTTTAAGTTTGTTATATTGGTTTCCTTTTTACTCTTTTATTTATTTTCATTCATTTATACAATGTCATTTTTCCATTAATTTACATTCATTCACTTACATATGTTATTTTCCATTCAATATTTAGATCATCAATTAATTCTTAAAATACTATGTGTAACGACCTAGAATTTTGGTTATTTGAAATTGTAATATTTAATTGATTTTAAATTCTTAAAAGTTAATTTATAGATTTAATAACTTGAATTTCAAATATAATCATTTATTGGATAATTTAATTATTGAATTTAATAATTGGAAATTGTTTAAGATATTAAATCTGGGATATTATTTATATAAAAATGATTTAAGGCTTATTAAATTTCTATTTGTAAGAATGAAAATAGCTTGTTTTAAATTAATGAGTGAAAATAGTCTTTTCGAGGCACAGTCTTGGATTTTGACGAAACTAGTTCCGTCGGATCAGTAATAGTGTATTATTATAGGATTTCAAATTTCGTAGTATTTAGAGTTATCGTTCAGTCGTATGAAATTGAATGTGTTGAAATTTATATTGAAAAATTACTATAATAATTGGGTTCAAAAAGCTATCTTCCACATACGATCGAATTTGGACTCGAGGCTTGTTCTTTGCGTTTGGAATGGGGGTATAACATTATAAACGCCCGGCGGCACGCCTCGATCGGGGTTTGGAATAAATAGCTAGATATTTTGACATTTTAAATAATTTATTTTCATTAGCTGGACTAGGCAGCCTCCATTCTTTCAAATCAGCCATTCCATCAACCAACCTACCTACGTGTGTAAGCCACCATCTATGTTCTTTTTTCTTATATAAACAAGCACGCGTAGAGAAGTAAAAAAATGCTGGAATTCAAAAAAAAATTCATATCTTGAAATATACCTAATGAAAAATTCCTAAACAAATTTTAAAAACCTTGATTCATCGAGTACTTCGATCTGCTACATTGATTGTGGGATGCGATGTCGTTCTGCAGCTCGACGGTTTGGGTATGGCAAATTAGGGTTCGGTTTATCTCGAGTATTGGTCGTCGTTCGGGCGAGCGAAGTTTGGATTCGAGTTTAGGGTGGTAGAGCGTACTTCTGGACAAATTTTGGTGAGGTGCGATCTACCATTGGGGATCGCGACCTATAGCAGTCAAGGATAGTGGCATTGGCCACGAATCGTATGGGGAGTTCGAGCATGGAAATTTGGGTACAGGCAGGTGAAGATCGAGATGAGGAATCCGATGGCGAAGTCGGAATTCGATTCCAGCGAGTAAATCTTGGTATCTTCGTTTGCGTGCTTGGCTAAATGGATATGCAACAGTGTCGTGTACATGTGAGGTCGATTTGGGAGAAAATAGAAGATGGCGGTTTGGTAGTTAATGTGAAATTGTAGCTGGCTATTTTGTTTTATTTGAAAATGTTCAACAACTTATAAAATTTATTACTTCTTCATACGAGGTCCGATCGAGACGAAATTTTTTGCGTTCCAATCATGATGATGAAAGCTTTGAAATGAAACTATTTTAAAAGATTGGAGATTGTGGAAATTTGGGCTAAAATCAGTTGTTGTTCGATCTAGTTCCAAATTGGAACGTCTCGGCGACATAACAAAAATAAAAGGTGATCATTTATAATGCTCACGAAGTACTAGAATATTTTTATGTTAGTTATATTTAAAATTATGAAGTGATTCAAATTTGTTGATTGTTGTTTGATAATTTTAATTGACATCAGAATTAACTGATAGAAATTTAAATTAACGGTTAAATTTAATGGGAATTAAACTTTTAGTAAAATTTCCAATTATTGATAATTGGTTAACTAATGCGATTTATTGACTGTTTGGATGATTGTTGTGATGAATGCTAATTGACTGAGACTTTGAATGATTTGGATGTTTATTTATTTTTATATATCATGCTATGATCCTGTATATTATTTATAGTATACAAAACTGTAAAATGAATTATTTCGTATAAATTAAGAAATAGGTTGAAATGATATATACCGATGACGTTTATTTTGGATTGAAATAATATATATCCATCCTTGAAATTGAAATAAAAATAAACGATTCACTTGGCTATAGGATAAAAAATTATACACGGACACTGGGCTGGTTAAATTAATTATTGTAAAATTTTTGATTTGATAATATTTATATGAGTTTGATTTAATGAAGTAGAAATCAAATTATGGAAATTGACTTATTTTCGAAATTGATCTCAAAATGTTAGAATCAGAATTGTTAAACAAAATTTAAAAAATAAAATGAAATTTGAGATTTTGAAGTTAAAATCGAAATATGATTTAAATTTCGAAAATTTATTTGTTTTAAAAAGATTTAAACTTTCATTCAAACTTTGAGTCATTGCTGCATAAAAGTAATATAATTGGATATACAGATTTGGACTCGACAATGGAATTTATTTTAAGATTTGAATCTAAATTCGAAGATTGAAGTTTAATTTGAATTCGGTGATTTGGTGGATATTCTAAAATCGAACTCGAATTTCTATAAATCGAAACGGTTTAAAATTGAGAATTGAATTGGAATTAATTCAAATTGGAATTGAATTGAAATTAATTGGAATTGAAATCGAAATCGAATTAATTTGGAATTGAATTTGAAATTGATTTGAATTAAAATTAGGATCGAAGTTAATTCGAATTGAGATCGGAATTGAATCGATGTAAATGGAAATTGAAATTGAAAGTGATATGAATTGGAAAATTTGGAATTGAATCTGTTTGATTTTGAAACTATTTTCAAATAAATTATTTTACTATAAACTATTAAAAATCTATCTTATTAAACATTCAAATTAATTTGATTTTCCAAGCTATGTACTATATAAACCATTTCAATACTCAAACTATTTTCTACTAAACTATTTAAACTATTTTAAAACTATTCAACTATTTTTTAAAATTTCAAACCGGTCAGAGTGGGAATTTTTCTATTTAAATCATGCACGTTGGTTTAAAATGAAGTTATAACCTAAAGCGAAATTCGAAACGATTTTGAAAATGAAATAGAGATATTAAAGGGAAATGATATTTTCAATTGAGAATGACGTATCGAACTGAATATGATTTTTGAAGTAAATATGATATTTCGAAATGAAATTGATTTTGAAGTGAATATGATATTTTGACATCAAGTGTGAATTGTTTTCGAGATGTAAAAGAACCAACCGGTGCGTACAATGACATTTGGTCATAAAAGAGACCGGAGCCTCTTATTGGCATACTCTTTGTCAATATTGGAGCCACTTTAACAACTGTGTATGCAGAGGAGACTCCAAAACGACGTAGTTGGATTTGGCGTCGTTTGCTGGATTTGAAGAAAAAGAACGATGATGGATAGACCCTAGCACTTGTGCCAATTTAAAATGACTAAGACAGGACGGCTTGACAGGGCCAAGCGAGCTAGCTACCCCTGCCGAACATCCTTTCTTCGATTTTCTTGGACTCGGTCCATATTATTCTTCTTGTTGTTGGTTTCGATTGGTGCACCTTGATTTTGGGATAACCTCCCTTTAACTCGATATGGGATGGATGGACATGGTGGGCGGTCATGGCTATGATGCGTTACCACCAGCCCTGCAACCTGAACTGGTAGTATCCTACCTTGGGCATTACCTCACGTGCCTTGCCATACTTTTATCCTTATACGAGACCTCTACGATTTTGGTTTAGTGTTGTCGTATCACGTCGCATAGCTGACTACCGACGCACTACTGGTTGTGTCAAACATAAAATGTACGTCAATGCTTAAGAATGCATTAGGGGGGATCAATGTAAGGCCTTAATGCTAAGAAAATATTTATTTTATTAATTAGATATTATACATGTAGCATATTCTACTACATATAAATATTTTGACGGATCTTTAAGAGATGGAAAATCCTGTAACATCTCTTGAGTTATTGCACACATGTTATACACTAGATAGGAGATGTAAAACCCGTAAACATCTCCGACGTCACGAAACTCATGTTATATGCGATATCGATTAGACTCACATAAGAATATTTTAGTCCTGACTCGAGTGTTTTGCCTTTTCATTATGCCCGGGTCAGCCTTGAATTTTCAGCGCATTGAAGATTATTCTGGAGGACGAAGATTATGATTTTTGATATTATTACTATTATTATTCCTACATCATGTTGTCTACTACATTATTTTATTTATCCCTTTTGTATATATAACTCTGATAAATGGTGTATAAATTATTATCAAATGTATAGCAAACAGCTTCATGAACTATTTATTTAATTATTATATTTATCATTTCGCTGTGAGATTTTGTATTTGTTTTCTTCTTCTTTCCTTATTTTTCTTAATTAAACCCATTGATTATCTATATTCTGGATTGTTTCAGTTAGACATCTGTGGATTATTGTCGATTTAAACCTTCTAAAATGTGGATCATCACATTATATAAGCTTCTTTGCAAATTTAATTCACAATTATTATTTGCTTATAAAACTTGATTTCTATTTCATACTAATATTCTTTGGTGAATAAATTCATACTTAAGTTTCTTAACTTTTAACTTTACATTCATTCCTTCATATATCGTATCATTTAATAATAAATATATTTATGAATCATCTCAACAATTTCTTAAGTTTATAATCATTTACTAAAGTGATATTCACTTTTACTATTCAATTTGATTATTAAGCATTTCAACTATTTACTTAAGTTTATATATTTCGTGTACAGCCTAATTTTTCATTTATAAACATACATTCATTTTGGAGCATTTTTGTTATTAAGCTTTTACTTATATAATATTATATTACATATTCATATCACATTTCAAATTTTAAACATTTCTGGTAAGTTTTATATGCTTTTGGAATGAAATTGAGTGTTATACAAATTTAGCTTAGTCACTTTAGTTAGTAGAATGTTCAATAATTTACATCTTCTTAATTTTCATTATCTTTTAATTTTTATAAGGTAAAGATCTCTAGTGTAACAACCCTGTATCTTGTGATTTGTTTTTTTGTATATTTTAATTAAAATTTTGATTTAAAAACTTATTTTATTTATTTTGAATGATAAACTTTAGTTTTGATATGAATTATCATTCCAAAGCATGACTAAAAAGAATATTTTCCAAAAAGTGAGTTTTTGGTCAAAATAGTCAAACTTTGACTTTATTTTAAAATTTTAAAAGTTTGAAAATTTAAATTTTATATTTTATTATGAAAGTAAATAAAATTTTAAGAACGCTTCTTTTTGTTTCGTTGGAAACGGATGTAAATGGTGAAAGTTATGTATATTTCAATATTGAGTGCAATTCGTTTATTCTGCAATTTTGTTATTTTAAATAGTATAAATTTTATTTTTCTTTGTCATATTTTTTTTGTAATATGTATTGATATGTTATTTTATGTATGTTTTTGTCTTTTAATATTTTTGATGTAAGGCAGGAATTTTTCTAGAGCTAGTTGTATTTTTCTTGTAATTTCCATGCCCTGTTTTCAATTTTTAAACATTTTCTTTAGTTCTTTTCTATTTTTCTCCAATTTAATTATTTATTTTATTTTAGAAATGATAAATAAATTATTTTATTTCAAAATTTTTGCTTTATAATATTTTTAAAATGAAGTAGATATTTTTCCAAAGCCATTGATGTTTTAATTGTAATTTTTGAACCCTGTTTTCAATTTTTAAGCAATTTCCTTAATTCTTTTTATATTTTCTTTAAATTTAATTATATATTTTTATTTTTTTTCACTTTGTTTCAGTTTTAGATGTACTTGCTGAAGTTTATTTTGTTTTACTTGACTTAAAAGAAAAGGAAGTATGGAAGGTTTTAAAAGCTAAGAAACGTAAAGTCGTTTCACCGTTTCTTTTACCGTTTCTTTTTCAATCAATACATCAATTATTTTGGCCGTTCCTTATACTATCTTCAGCTGACTTCTTTTCTTCCTTTTCACGAATTACCAAAGCTTCTCAACCCTAAAAAAAATTCATGGCCTCCATCTTGCAAAAATTTGGTAAAATCTTCTTCTCTTCTCTTGTTTTCTAGTTTTTCTATGTGATTTTTGCGACTTGTCTCTACTTCATGGCTCCACTCCTCCTCAAACAGATCTAGGCCAACCTCTACCACTTTATTCTCTGATCATAATCCACCCTAGATCAACACCACGGCAGGCCAAGCAACCCCTAGGCAAATACCACCACCAAAATCCACAAATCCATCACCTATGCACTCAAGTTAACCTAGTTTTGGTACCATCACCTTCATCCACCTTTTGCCACCACTTCCACCACCACCACCTCTGACCTGACCTCCACCCTCTGCCACATCACCCACCACCACCTGGAACCACTGGCCATGCCCCTAGATCCTATGGCCTAACCCATTTATAGCATAGAAGTGATGAATTTGCCTTGCAGTTGTTGTTTTGTTGCACCTATGTCCATCCACCTTTGCACCATTACTTCCAAGCTATGGCTGACCCTTATGAGTTCAAGACCTGATCCTAACCCACTCCTTAGACATGTATATCAGATCTATAGATGAAGCATAGGCGGTAGAAAGAAAGTGCAAAAACTTTGGCTTTGTTTTGCGCATTTAATTCTAACATTGTTTTATTGAACTTGGATTTGAAAAGTTATGTTATTTGTTTGTTTTGTTTGAATATTTGCAAGGCTATTAGCCTTGTCTCTCCCACACTCATATCATCATCATGGCTGAGAAAATGAACCCCTTAGTCGAGCTTTTGAATGGTTGTAGCAAGGTCAAGTTATCTTGTCTTTGTTGCCTTTCAATTTCAATTTATTTCAATATATTTTGGTTGAATATTCATAAGTTATATTGTCTTGTTTTGGGGTTGTTTACAAGATGATATCTTGGCTATTTCTCTCCACTCAAATCAAAGGTCGTGCCTTTTGGATCCACTGTGTCATTCAAATTAATATCTCCAGCATAAAAATGTGAGTATTTCTCACCAGACGTTATGTACTTATATAAGTAGTAAATTGACACACTGTGAATCTGTAGAACTATATTATCATGTTATAAATGCTTATATTATTATCATATGATGTTCACACCTGTTATTACACTTATTATATTATATGTTATTGTTATTTCATGCTATTCTGTTTATTTTATCTGTTCATCACACTGCAAGTTCCCTTTAGATTAGAATCACTATAGGTTGAAATGATACATACCCGAACGGACTTTAGAATAGGGAAAAATCGTTATGGGTTGAAATGATAGGCTTGATCGGTTTTTATTTAATTTATTTTAACTTGGGATTGCGGGTTTGAAATGATAAAACTCGGATTTTCTTTGTAAATTACGGGTTGAAATGATATATTACCTCTATCAATTTACCTAGCGTAGAAAATTATATACAGGCCCGTAGTTAAAATATGTTTTTTTAAAAAATTTAAAATATTTTAGAAATTTAATTATTATAATATTTGATTTGAAATTTAAAAAAAATATAACTTTTGTAAAGTATTATTTATTTTCTGGAAATCTATAAGTTAAATAAATTATGGAAAAGTTAGAAAATATGAATGTAAGTTATTTTGGAAATTTTGATTTAATTTTTAGTGGAATTTAAATCAACTTTGAAAATATGATAAATTTATGAAATTTTGAATTTAAATTAATTTAAAGTGATTTTATAACATATTAATGATTTTTGATGAAGTTGAATGTGAAATGAATGAATATTTAAGTTGAAATTTTGAAATATAACTAAATTGGAAATTTATGAAATTGACTTAAAAGTGAACTTTTAGTTAAGTAAATAAAAATAAAACTAAGTTATATTTGAGAATTTGAACTTAAGTGTTAAGTTGAAATTTATGCAATGAATTTAAAATTGAACATTGCAATTTAATAAGTGAAATATTATTAAATCTTGATTTTTGAATGGAAATTTAACTTTATAAAATCATGAACTTGAGGAAAATTAAATGATGTTTATAAATGCGAAAATGTATGATTTTATGAGTTAAAAATGTTTTAAATAAAAATATAATTAGTTGAGAAATTATATTGAATATTTGGAGTTAATTGACTGCATTTTTGAAATGCTATTAATTACAATGTAAATGATATTACAGTATTTGTAAATGCTGTAGTTGATGATAATGAACTAAAAAGCTAAATTGAATTAAAAGCTATTATAGCAATTTTTGTAAGTGCTATAATTTTTGAATTTAACTAAGTTTATTTGAAATTTAAGTAAACCCTATTACAACATTTTAAAATGTTGTCTTTTGTTAAATTGAACTGTTTTGAATATAACTTTCCGTAACGTTTTCTAAATGCTGCGAAAAGTGAAATTTCACTGTTTTGATAAACGTAAGTGAATAAATGTACTTTGGAAGTTGAAAATTTTGAAAATTTATTAATTTAATTTTCAACATAATAACTTCATTTTTATGATTAAAAATGATTTTTTTTGGAATATAAACTATTTTGAAATATAAATTGAAATGGTATTTTAAATTGAATAAAATGAATAATGATTTGAAATGTGGTACTGAAAGATATGATATTTTGATATATTAAAATGATTTGAAGCGAAGTTTTGAAAGATATGATATTTTGATATATTAAAATGATTTGAAACGATGTTTTGAAAGATATGATATTTTGATATTAAATGATTTGAAAAATGAAGCTTTGAAAGGTTATGATATTTTGATATATTAAAATGATTTGAAAGGAAGTTTTGAAAGGATATGATAATTTAATATATTGAAATGGTTAGAAATGACTTGATATTTATTTTGATAAATATTTGAATCGAAATATATGGTATGATGATATATTGAAATGGTTTGGAAATAATTTAATCTTTAATTTGATAAAGATTTGGGTTGAAATGACATTTTATTTTTGAAGTATAAAATGTTGTTTTAAAGTTATAACTACGGGTTATAATGACGATTGGTTGTTAAAGAGACCGGGATCGGATATTGTCTTATAGTCGGCCAATACCGAAAACCACTTTAACAACTGTGTACGCGGTGGAAATTCCAAAATGAAGTAGGATGTGGCGACGTTCTTGAGGTATATTACGTGGACCCAACTCCCGTGAGTTTGCATAAATGACTAAAACAGGAGCTATACCGGGCTACACAAAGGGTCGCACCCTTCATCGAGCATGCTCCATCGGAAACCATTCTATTACTTTTGTGATTCGATATGTGGCGCCACTTTGATTCGAGGGTATTGTTCGAGGTGGGCGGAAGCTGCTGGCTTGCCGTCACCACCGGTCCGGGAGTGCAAACGGTGTATCCACCCTAGCATTGCCTCGCTTGCCGTGTCATCTCCTTATAGCGAGCCCACTATGATTTTGGTTTTAAAGATCCGACCGCATTAAGGTTCACCATCCCCTTAACGCTATTTTCTATATGATTATACTTTACTGATTAGACACTACTGTATATAGCGCAATATACTACATAGTAAATAGTTTAACGGATCCTTAGAGGATGGTCGGTCACAAGCATCGTCTAAGTTACTTGTATCTTTGCTACAGTTCACTTGAGTTGGTTTACATTGTATAAGTATGTATGTCCTGACTCGAGTGTTTTTATTTTTATTTACGCTCGGGTCAGCCTGAGTTATTTACAGATTTGGATTTCCACTTTCTAGAGATTGGAATCGTTGGAGATTATCTACTTGTCAAGTTTCATCTTTTTAGTTCGGTTGTTCTATTCAGCTTGTACTTGGTTATCATATTTAAACTTCTGTTATACTTTATTTCTTCTATTGTATCTTATGTAACTCTGATATATTTATATAGTAGCTTCATGAACTACTATCTCTTTTACTTCCGCTGCATTATCATTACTCTGTGTCTGTGATCTGTGATTTTATTTACTGTATATTCTGAGATTTGCCAAATTTTTATTTACAACGCGGTATTTTGAGCAATTCAATTCCGGCATGAGTGTCTACCTATACACTTATAATGGATGCGAATGGTTGAAAATATTGGGTCGTTACATCTAGTTTCTTATATTTTCATTAACCAATTACCTTTAAATTCAGGTTTCAATTTGAATGCTTCCAAATTATTAAAATAGACAAGATTTCATTTCATTACAATAACTGAAATCCCTATTTTATAGAAAACTTAAGAATTAAATTCTGGATTTCATTTCAAATCATTTTGAAGTTATATATATACTTGTATATCTTGTATATCAAATCATACATAGGAAATTTAAATTTAAATTATCTTATAAAGGAATGTGTAGCAAAGCTACTACAATGGTCTTCCCACTTTGAAACTCGAAAATAAAAGTCGATGATGCTGCGATCGTCACTAAAATTATTTTCCAGCGACAAAAGAGGGGAGTACATAACTCATTTCCTTTTGAAATTCTTTTAAAACATTTCTTTTAAATCACGGTAAAAATATTTACATCCGAAAATACTTCCAAATAATACTAATATTATATTCCAAAATCTTTTGAAAACCAATTTCAAAACTCCGGGACTTAAGTTCTCAAATTTCCAATTCATAATCACTTTATTTGTAAATCCTATTTTGCAACCAATATTATGAAATTTCGCTTCCTAACAAACAAATATATCCATTTATAAAAATTCTTGTTTTATATACAAAATATAATACTTATATATAAAATATAATACTAGGTAAAATTATTTCATTTACCTATATTTCAAAAAAAAAATTATGTCGACTTGTCTTGTTTAAGTGCTTAGAAACCCCTATCGATAATATGACGTCCCATGCACTGACCAGAATTAATAACCAAATCAACGAATAAGTACACATAATATAAAATATCTTATAACACTAACAAGTGCACACTCTCATATATGTACACTTAATAACTCATTCTAATGTATTACTACCCTATCTCTAATGAGTCAAACCTACTAAGCTAAGGTTATCGCTGAACCAAAGCTCTGATACTAACTATAATGGCCCACCATTTTGGACGGTTTAAATCGACAATAAACCATGCATGTCAACTCAAACCATTCAAAAGGGAGGATTGTTAATAGAGATAAATAAGAAAATAAGAGAAATAGAAGGAAAATAAAAACACAGAATCTCATAGTGAAATGACAAAATATAATAATCAAATAAACAGTTCATGAAGCTGTTTTATAATAAACGTTTGATCACAAATTTTTTTACAACAATTAGAGTACAAATAATGACATGGTGCCGTAGAAAAATTACTATTAATATAATATATACCAAACTCTATCTTCGTCCTCTAGAAATAGTCTTTAATAAAGAAAAGCTCAGGCTGATCCAAGCATAATGAAAAGACAAAACACTCGAGTCAAAGCTAAAAGGTCTTATGTAAGTTAAATCAACATAAATAAATAAGAGTGGAACGACTTCAGAGATGTTTATGGCATTTAACATCTCCTATCCAGTGTATAACGTGCGTGCAATAAGTTAAGAGATTTTCGCGATTTCCGTTTCCTAAGGATCCTTTAAACTATTTATATGTAGTAATATACACTATATATGTAATGTCTATCGGTTTAATAAATTATTAAAATAGTGTTAAGGCGTTACCCATATCCCCCTTCACACATTTTTATAAATGCCGTAGCCTATACAGTACTACAAACTCCACCAAACCCGTGGGCTATCAGGGAGCACTTCAAAGGTACGACACAAACCAAAATTATAGTGGCCTCGATAAGGCATATGACAGGGCATGTGAGGCAATGCCCAGGGTAGGATTTTATCGTTTTACACACCCGGACTGGTGGTAACGCATAGCAGCGTTTATCGCTTAACCTCGAAACACACTCCCATAATCAAATCGAAGGTGGCTACCAAATCAATCGCAAAGTAATTGATATGGTATCGAAGAAATATGCCTAATTGGAGGAGCGACCTCACTTAGACCTGGATAGCTCCTGTTTTAGTCATATCAAGCTGACCCGAGGGGGTCAGGGCTACATTCATACCTTATACAGTAGCATTCGCCAAACCATCCTACTTTGTTTTGAATTCTCCACCACGTGCACGGTTGTTAAAGTGGTTTCGGAATTGGCAGAGAGTTTGATAATATCCGACCCCGGTCTCTGTAACAACCAAAAACTTACATTTTTCACACCGACGTCATTTTGTAAAACATTTATAATAATAAATCCAGAAAATAGTTTATTCTTTCATATCAAGATATCCATATACTTATTCCAAAAGTATAAATATATTCATAAATACCGAGGAAGATTTCTTTCAATCGATTTTGAAAATAATTTATAAATATCTCTTAAACCATTATAAACTATTTATATGCTTTAAAATCATTTATAAAGCTATTTATAAAGTCTAAAACAGTGCACAACTCTTCCCCTTTAAACAAGTTCCTTTTATAAAAGCCTTTATAAAATCCTTTAAAACCTTTACAAACCCCTTTATATAGCTATTATACAAATCCTTTATAAAAATCTTTTATAAAAATCCTTTTTACAAAATCCATTACAAAATCTCTCATAAAACTTTTATTTCCGTACAAAACTTTTTTAAAAATTCTAAAATCTTTTACAAAAATCCTTTATCTATTAAAGTTATTATAAAAATCTATTTTTATTGTTTTGACTAAATTTTAAAAAAAATCTTTCAAAACTATATTGAATAATTCATAAAATTAATTTTAATATAAATCTCTTAAAACTATATTAAATATTTTATTAATTAAAATGTTAAACTATTTAAATTATATATTTTAAAACTAAATAAAATAATAAGTTAAAAGCTTACCATATATTAACTTATGATTTGAAACTTTAAAACATATAAAATAAATTATTTTCCAAATATAAATTATTTTCCAAATATAAATTATTTTATAAAATCATCAAACTAAATTTAAAAATCAAATTTGCACATCAACATACTTTACCATTTAGAAAATGATTTAAAACCGACCAACGGTGTCCGTAAATAATTTTCTACTATATAGTCAAGTGATAGGGTATGTATCATTTTAATCGAAAATAGTTAAATTTTCGGGTTATATATCATTTCAAACCATGTCTCGAATCAGAAATTACCAAATCAATAAAATTGCTCGGGTTTATCATTTCGACCATAATGATTTCCCGTAATCAATAAGATCATTTAGGTATGTATCTTTCAACTGACAGTCATAATAGAAATTTAAACATCCAATCATCCAAAAATGTCAGCAAATAAAAATCCATCATAATCAACATCCAAATCAGTCAATAAATCACAACAATTAATTGGTTATCAATATCAAGTATTTAACTACCCGTTTAATTTAAATGTTAATTCAAAATAGTAATATGTCGAATTAAACTACCAAACAACAACCAATAATGCTCTTATCACATCATAAATTAAATGCAACTAACATAAGAAGGTTTTGTATTTGTGAGTGGGTTAAATCACTCACCTTTGACTTCTAGTCGATTTAAAATCCAAATAAAGCCCAAAATCCAAGAATCTCAGAATGCAGCCAAACTAGTTCAGTATCGTTGAGAATTTCGATACGGACCCGACATAAGAAACCGTGTCCAAATTCGAGCTCGTATGAAAAAGTTATTAACAAAGAAGGTTGGAAAATTTAAAAAAGTAGAAAAAGCAAATTTTCGTAATTGTTTACCTACACCTACCAAACCTGTGATATCCTGGAAATTTGGGACAATATCAATTTAATAATCTACATTAAAAATTAAATTGATTTGATAATATTTGTAATAATATATGAATTGATTTAATAATCTTCTTTTAAATAAATATTTAACTGATAATTTATCTTTTAAAAGTTAATCAAATTGCCTTCTATTTATAATGTATATATATATATATCTGTATATATATTGTAAATGGAAAATCTTTGTTTTAAATTTAGTGAATAGACATGTTTCTAATTCTAATATTTTTAATAATTTAGAAATTGGATATTAAGCTATTTAATAAATGATCATATGATTTTAAATTACTCAAGATTTAAGTTTAGTTTGTTTAGAATAATTTTAGCTTACATTTAAATTTAGCAAAAGGTTTGTTTAGTTTGTTTTAAATTTATCTTGATAAAATAAGTAGTTTATTAATAAAGAGATAAATTCTTTTATTAATCATTTCTAATTATAGTAATGACCTCTTTTAAAAATGCAAATCTTTACAAATGGATTTTAAATAAATTGTTATTTCAACTTTAATTATGAATATGTGTGTTTGAATTAAAGATATGACTTGGAAAAAAATAATATAAAGGTTTCAAAATGTTCAAATTAAAATAAACATTTATTAATATTAATATAAGTATAAAGTAAAATAATAATAAGTAATCAAATATTTGTTAGTCTATGTTAAAAATAAAAGAAAAATAAAAGTTAAACACATGTTAGAAAATAGAACTAAATACTTAGGATAAATTCATAGTAAAAGTAAATCTAAGTTAAGAAAACAAAATAAAAGGGAGTTACATATGTAGGTTGCTTGTAAGTATGCAGGCAAGAATAGGAAAGAAAAAGACAAGTATGCAACGCAAAATAAAATATCTTCATGCTAGTCAAATGGAATTGGTCAAAGTATGGAAATAACACCTCACAAAAGATGTATATTATAGTTCAAACTAAAAATAAAACAAAACAAATATCTTTAACAAGAAGCTTCATATACAAGCTAAATCTTGACATGTACATATCTTTTTGCAGCTGTACATAATTATACTTATGTCAACTAATAGAGGAACCAAATCTTAATTACTATCATCTTAGCACATAATTTTGTCAATTCAAGTGAATATAAATCTGTACATCTCAGATACAAAAAATCTGCCATATCAAAACAAGTAAAACTTGTACATATGGTAACCTACAGTTGTTCAAAAAGTTTTCCTATTTATATATCATGTTCTCTTTTATATTTTCATTCATTCAACTCAACATAGCAAGCCTTTTTCTTTTTATAACTGAAGCTTTGTATAACAACAATACATCAATGCAAACAAGATGGATTTAACAGAAAATGAAAGAAAACCATTTTTTTCCAGTTTTGACATCCAAAGCTTTCCAAATAATAGTGCTCTGTCCATCTCCATCACTGTGAGTAACATCATCTTTAAGGTTTAAAATTTTAGCTATGGTTGCTTGGTTGATGTCTGTAATATGTATATATTGTTTGTGATATCTCTGTATAGCTATTTCTATAACATTTTGTTCCTACTTCAAGTATGAGTGTGCTTTAAACGTCATCATCCTTTTACTACCTTACTGTTTGGATTAGGACTTAGTCTAAAATTTTTGAATTAGCATAGATGGATGGTTAAAATTTATAAGAAAGTTAAATCCAAACTTGAGTAAGCCTGAAAAAATATAGGATAACAGAGCATATCATAAAAATAAGTCAAAATTCAGTTGTCATGATCCATCAATTCGAGCTTATAAACTGATTACTAAATCAAAATTAGGATTTTTGGAACTAAAGTTTTATTTTTTAGTTAAGGGTTGGTGGTGTAGTCATAGTTTGTTCTGTTTTTGGTTTCTGGACGATTACTGGTGATCTAGGCGGCTGGAGAGGTCGGGGTTCTACAGGTAGATAGAGAAGTGATTGTTGATGCTAGGAAAAATAGGTGGCGGTAATGAAGTTCATCAGGGGAGATGCGGTAGTGGGTTTTCTCCTAGAACCCTAAAGTTTTGCTGTGTATAAGGAAGAGATCCCCACTGCCCATGTTGGTGATCGAGTGCAGGGATATTTGGGGTGGTGATAGTTGGGTTGGTGTCGAATAAGATGCCGGAGTTGTAGACACTCATATGGACGGAGAGTGGAGAACTCGAGGGTGACAGGTTTGGAAGTGGGAAGTGTTGGTGTTTCCAGGTTGCAGAGGAGAAGGTGTGTTTTTGTTTTCGAGCAAATGGATAGCTTCTGGTGATTGTGATAGGATCTGGAGGTGACTGGCGTCGTGTGGGAGTGCCAGAGGATGGCCGGAGATGGCTGGGGCCACGGTGCACGTGCACCGTGCCAGTGAAGTATGGTGGTGTTGATTTTTTGGGTGCAGAGTTTTGAACTGGGAAATCACTCGAGTCGATCAAGTGTGTAACTTGAAGCAAGGTGGTGGAGGAGTCGAAGCACTGAAGTGGTTTGGTTATTTAGATGGTTCCAGGTTTGATTTGTCATAGTTTTAAGTGTGCAGGGTTTGAGCTCGGGGGAGTCTCGGGTTATTTGCTCTGTTTACTCGAAGTAGGGAGTCAGTTGACCCGAAGCATTTTGTTTAGGTTTCAGGTGAGAGTTGATTTACTACAGATTGTATAAACTGACTGTAGATTCTAAATTTAAACTAAATTTAAAGCAAAATAAATTGTAATTTAGATGAAATCATGATGTAATTGAATTTAAGTTTGTCAACTAAGATTTAACAAAGTCTAAATCTAATTAGAAGTATAAATTCAAATTTATATTTGAATCTAAAATGCAGTTTTAAAATATTTAAAGGGGCTTCAGATTTAAAACTTGATAATTTCCATATTTTAAAATTAGACCTGAAACAAAATGTTGCTGCAGTTAAATTTGATTTTTGTTAAAGTTTTTGATTCAAATGGATATTTGAATTTTAAAGTTAAAATAGATTTGGATTTAAAAATCGAGTTCCTAATTCTAGTTGTCAAAAGAAAGTTAAATCGATGTTTTAAATCAAGATAAATTGAGGAATTCAAGTTTACTTAGAATTCAAAATCTGAAAGCTTAACTCAGTTTTAATTATGAATAATACCAAATAAAATAGTTTTGAAAAGTAATTCGTTTCAATAAAAATTAACTTGATTTTTGAGAATTCTTTGATTAAAGATTTTTGAATGAAAAATAAATAGATCGTTTAACTTGAGGTTCGCAAGTTAAATATTAATGTAATTTGGAAATTTAAATTTGAATTAAAATTCAAGTAGTTTAATTTAAAAGATTTTCTTATGTAAGTTCATGTGTAAATGTTATTTACATTTATTTAAAAGATTTTAAATTGAATTTAAATTATAATCATTTTGAATCTTCAATTCAAATGATATTAAAATTTAAAATGTAATGTTAATGAATTAAGAAATAAATTATCTTAAGAATAATAGGGTAATTAAGGAATGACTTATGTATTAAAGTTAATAATTTAAATTGATTTACAACTAAAGATCAATTAAGAAGTAAATTAAGAAATGTTATTAAATGTAGACAATTAAATAAGGATTATTAATTAATTATTATATATGATTAATTTTGGATAATTAATTAGATTAATTGGATAAGCTATTGTAAATTGTTAAATGTAATTACTTGATAAAAGTAATTAAGAGATTAATTACTTATGGTAATTAATAAGATGATTAATTTAAGTTAGTTAATTTATTTTAATTAATTTAAGGAAATCATTTGATAAATTGATAAGTGTAATTACTTAGTGTATGCAATGGAGCACAATTACTTAAGAAAGTAATTAATGTTAATTACTGAATGTAATTAGTGAAAGATGATATGTTAATAAAGTAATTTGGATAATTACTTTTGAAATTAATCAGAGGATTAATTAATCGAGATAATTAATTATGGGATAATTAATTTATTTATATGAGTAATTAAGGATAATTAATTACTGGTTGACATTAATCAAAGGTGATTAATAATTGTGTTTAATTAAAGATTAATCACTTAATGTGATTAATAAAGTAATTTAATCTGAATTAGAGATCATTAATTAATATAATAAATGATGTAAATTAAGAATTGTTTAATTAAGAAATAATTAATAATGTGGAGATTAATTTATGTAATTAATTAAGAATAAATGTAATTAATTATAAATGAAGTAATTAAAAGTGAATTACTAGGAATGATTTAGAATAATTAATTTGTAAAATTAATTAAAGACTAATTACTTACTGTAATTAGAAAATGATTAATTAGAGGAGTTAATCAAGATAAATATCTAGAGATAAATTAATTAATTTGTATAAATTTAATTATTGGTTGTATAAGCAGGATTTATAGATAAAGTAATTAATTTAATTTACTTTAAATTAATTAGAGATAGAAGTAGTTAATTTAATTCATTTTAAATTAATTACAAATGGTAAGACTATAAATCATTGCTTATGAATGAATGATATTGATATTTCATTTGATGATTGTGAGCTCAGATATGAGATGAATAATATCTAGGTGACTTGGATGTTTGTATACGTATGATAGTATATTTTTATCTGATTGGGTTGATAATTTTGATTATCTGTTTATGATTATCTACTGTGATATTATGAATTATCTATCTGTGTGAATATTGATGATTTTGAATTAAACTGTTAAGACTAAATAGACAACTTGGCCCTAAAAGACACGTTTTGGATTTCGATGAGACCGGGATCGATTTTCCTTATTTGAACATCCGAAAACCACATCTATTCAAAATTAACGTTACGTCGTGAATCTGAAGTGAAGATGAAGATTCAGAGTGTAAGGGTTGTCGTCGTTGACTCTGAGGGTGATTCCAAAATGAGTGTAACGAGATAATGCCTTTGGTTTCGTTCGAACCCGGAACGAACTTGTATGGGTTGAAGGCTTTCAACACATCGTCAGGTGGGCGATGAGCATTCTAAGAAATATATTCTATAAAGGTAATCGCAGCCTCAAGCCTCATCAACCGGGAATGGCTAAAACAGGGGAGGTGCGGCAAGGTTAGGTGGGTCATGCCCAAGCAGGACAAGATTTTCCCCTGTCTAGATGTCCCTTTTTATTCGGCTTTGTGGGCGGTTGGATGTACACCAACTGCGGGGTTATCTTGTTCGGGACTGTTCAGTAAGGAATGGTTCCGGTCTTGTGTTGCAGGGGGTCGAGTGTGATCCTCGGTACGTTGATCTAGGCCACGTACTGTGACGGGCGGTACCCCAGTAGCCTTGCCATTATATGGAATCCACAATCCAATAAGTGCCAACGGTTTTGATTATATTACCCACTTTTGTGGCTAGTAGCTGGAATTTAATGAATGTAACAATTTCGGCTATTTTCTATTTACTTGAAAACCCTAGACCTATTATAATATCACAGAATTTCCTATCAAATGTTTTGGTTAGCGTAAGGTAAAAACTTTCCCATGTTTATGTGTGGGGAGTCTTACGTGATACCTTTATTTTCAAAGGATTTTCAAAGTTAAGCAACATTAACCTGTTACGCATACCAGACCCATATCTAACCCGGAGTTTTTTTTTTTTCATAAACTCTCGGGTACCCAAATTTTTACGGGTAGCCAAGGGATTCAGGTTAGCTTTGACGAAATCTGGAGGAGCAATGGAGCAGGTGGCTTCAGCGTTGTAGATATATATTGGTTCCGCTGTGTTGTGTTTTATTCTGTATTTCCGCTGTGTTGTATCTCTGAGTTATTTGTTTGAGTTGTGTTGTATTATCTGTGTAGCTCTAATGTATATGATACTATGTACTCTCTTATATGATATATTATATTTTATTCGTTCCGCTGTTGAGATTCTGTTGTTGTTTCTTCTTCTTCTCTATCTTTTCTACTTTCTCACCTCTTTCTTTTCTTAATAACGATACGTCTTCCTGGGCGTAGGAAGTTGGGTCGTTACAGTGGTATCAGAGCGCTAGGTTGAGTGAATACCTAGGCTCTTGAGTGATTTCTTCTTGAGAGAGCGTATTTGTAATTTTGATATATATTTATATTTATTTCTACCTATTGTTGGGTTACTTGTTCAGGTTTTCCAATAAGCTATAAAGGTAGATAGGTAGTGGTGTGTGTAACACAACTATCAATGGTTGGAAGTGTAATTGTCGAGACTGTAGGCCTAATGCTGTCTTGAGTAAGTTTGGATGGTGTAAGGATTTCATCGATCTCTGAAGGAAACCTGTTATGGTTCGGAGTTCATCTTTGAAATGTAAGAGTTTGGTTGTGCTAGAATTTGGATCTGTCGAGTGGACGGAAGTAAGTCAAGATATTTTGATACATCAAGGTGTAGTAGCTGTGTGATGAGACACAATGACTATGGATATCTCCGATGATGTTTCTTTGGAACAAATAAGGAAGAGTGACTGCTTCGGTGTTGTGGCTGTGCTCAGCTGGGTGTTTTGTTTGTTTTGAGGTTCGAGTTTCTCGAAGAGCTTTGGATAGGAAATCTTAGCATCTGTGGCAGCAATGCAGCTTGGGATGTTTTTGGTGTTAGCAAGAGTTGGCTTAGCAGTTTTTCTGGAATGGAATTCAGAAGTAATTATGTAGACCCATTTCTTCGATGGATTGGCCACATAAGTGTGAGCTGTTCTGATTTGTAAAAAGAGAGTGCAGTATCTTTGGAATTTGGCGTATCGATCGCAAAAGTGACTTGCGATGGTTTGGGTGTTCTTTTGGAGTTTCAGAGACTTTTCTAGATGTCTTCTGGAAGTTAGAGTTTTGTTAACATCTGGAAATTGAGTTTGGTGAAGCAGCTCAGAATTTTGGAGGAACTCCTGATTTTTATTTTTGGAATGTGTTGACCAGTCTGTGCTTGAGTTCATAATCAGCATTTTCATCTGTTCAGTCAGAGTTGCGCAGTGGAAGCATGGTGGAAGCTATTTTAGTTGGAAGCAATTGGATGTTGCAGTGTTTGGATTAGAGAGTTCTACAGGAAATTTTTCAGGATCTGAGGCCAGATTGGAGTGCACCTGTTATATCTTTTCCGGACGAGAGATGTGAGTTCTGTTTTCTGATTTTGGAATAGAGTTGTATTCTGAGTTTTGGTTAATCTTGGAAAGATCCATTTGTTGGATTGTCTTTGGTTCAGTTTGTTTATAGGGCATGAGCAAGGGTTAAGCTGATCAGGAAAGATGAAGGAAGCCCAGGATCGTCCGAAGAGTTTTATGGATAAGATACGAAGAAATTTGGAGTCCGTACTCGGGGATTTGATTTTGGATAAGTGCTTAGTCTTTAGGATTTAATTGTCAGTTTGGATAACTGGAATTCGGAGTGTTTCACGTATCTCTGAGGGAGTACGTGTAAGATCTATCTTTGATTTTAGAGTCAGCAGTTCAGGGAATTTCGGTTGTTGGGTCAGACTTGAGTTTGGTCTGATATTTTGAGTTGTTTTGTAGATTTAGATGAGTGAGAACTCTGTAGTTTAGTAGTAATATTGCTTGTTTGGATTCTATAGGGCGAGTAACCCGGTATTTATACTTGGGGAAACTCGAGAAAATTCTATTTAGAATTTTGTTTGGATAGTTAGATTTGTTTGTTTGGATGAATTGGTTGCTATGATTGTTACTTTATGTTGATATATGCTAGTGTTTCGTATTTAAATTTTTAATTGGATTATTAAATTACTTTTGTTTTAAATTTCGGGGACGAAATTCTTTTAAGGGGGGAAGAATGTGATATCCTGGAAATTTGGGACAATATCAATTTAATAATCTACATTAAAAATTAAATTGATTTGATAATATTTGTAATAATATATGAATTGATTTAATAATCTTCTTTTAAATAAATATTTTACTGATAATTTATCTTTTAAAAGTTAATCAAATTGCCTTCTATTTATAATGTGTATATATATATATCTGTATATATATTGTAAATGGAAAATCTTTGTTTTAAATTTAATGAATAGACAAATTTCTAATTCTAATATTTTTAATAATTTAGAAATTGGATATTAAGCTATTTAACAAATGATCATATGATTTTAAATTACTCAAGATTTAAGTTTAGTTTGTTTAAAATAATTTTAGCTTACATTTAAATTTAGAAAAAGGTTTGTTTAATTTGTTTTAAATTTATCTTGATAAAATAAGTAGTTTATTAATAAAGAGATAAATTCTTTTATTAATCATTTCTAATTATAGTAATGAGCTCTATTAAAAATGCAAATCTTTACAAATGGATTTTAAATAAATTGTTATTTCAACTTTAATTATGAATATGTGTGTTTGAATTAAAGATATGACTTGGAAAAAAATATATAAAGGTTTCAAAATGTTCAAATTAAAATAAACATTTATTAATATTAATATAAGTATAAAGTAAAATAATAATAAGTAATCAAATATTTGTTAGTCTATGTTAAAAATAAAAGAAAAATAAAAGTAAAACACATGTTAGAAAATAGAACTAAATACTTAGGATAAATTCATAGTAAAATAAAGCTAAGTTAAGAAAACAAAATAAAAGGGAGTTACATATGTAGGTTGCTTGTAAGTATGCAGGCAAGAATGGGAAAGAAAAAGACAAGTATGCAACGCAAAATAAAATACCTTCATGCTAGTTAAATGGAATTGGTCAAAGTATGGAAATAACACCTCACAAAAGATGTATATTATAGTTCAAACTAAAAATAAAATAAAACAAATATCTTTAACAAGAAGCTTCATATACAAGCTAAATCTTGACCTGCAGGTTATATACTTACATACATATCTTTTTACAGCTATACATAATTATACTTATGTCAACTAGTAGAGGAACCAAGTCTTAATTACTATCATCTCAGCACATAATTTTGTCAATTCAAGTGAATATAAATCTGTACATCTCAGATACAAAAAATCTGCCATATCAAAACAAGTAAAACTTGTACATATGGTAACCTACAACTGTTCAAAAAGTTTTCCTATTTATATATCATGTTCTCTTTTATATTTTCATTCGTTCAACTCTACATAGCAAGCCTTTTTCTTTTTATAACTGAAGCTTTGTATAACAACAATACATCAATGCAAACAAGATGGATTTAACAGAAAATGAAAGAAAACCATTTTTTTCCAGTTTTGACATCCAAAGCTTTCCAAATAATAGTGCTCTGACCATCTCCATCACTGGTGAGTAACATCATCTTTAAGGTTTAAAATTTTAGCTATGGTTGCTTGGTTGATGTCTGTAATATGTATATATTGTTTGTGATATCTCTGTATAGCTATTTCTGTAACATTCTGTTCTTACTTCAAGTATTAGTGTGATTTAAAAGTCATCATCTTTTTACTACCTTACTGTTTGGATTAGGACTTAGTCTAAAATTTTTGAATTAGCATAGATGGATGGTTAAAATTTATAAGAAAGTTAAATCCAAACTTGAGTAAGCCTGAAAAAATATAAGATAACAGAGCATATCATAAAAATAAGTCAAAATTCAGTTGTCATGATCCATCAATTCAAGCTTATAAACTGATTACTAAATCAAAATTAGGATTTTTGGAACTAAAGTTTTATTTTTTAGTTAAGGGTTGGTGGTGTAGTCATAGTTTGTTCTTTTTTTGGTTTCTGGACGATTACTGGTGATCGAGCCGGCTGGAGGGGTCGGGGTTCTACAGGTAGATGGAGAAGTGATTGTTGATGCTAGGAAAAATAGGTGGAGGTGATGAAGTTCATCAGGGGAGATGCGGTAGTGGGTTTTCTCCTAGAACCCTAAAGTTTTGCTGTGTATAAGGAAGCGATCGCCACGGCCCATGTTGGTGATCGAGTGCAGGGATATTTGGGGTGGTGATAGTTGGGTTGGAGTCGAATAAGATGCCGGAGTTGTAGACACACATATGAACGGAGAGTGGAGAAATCGAGGGTGACAGGTTTGGAAGTGGGAAGTGTTGGTGTTTCCAGGTTGCAGAGGAGAAGGTGTGTTTTTGTTTTCGAGCAAATGGCTAGCTTCTGGTGATTGTGATAGGATCTGGAGGTGACTGGCGTCGTGTGGGAGTGCCAGAGGATGGCCGAAGATGGCTGGGGCCACGGTACACGTGCACCGTGCCCGTGAAGTATGGTGGTGTTGATTTTTTGGGTGTAGAGTTTTGAACTGGGAAATCACTCGAGTCAATCGAGTATGTAACTTGAAGCAAGGTGGTGGAGGACTCGAAGCACTGAAGTGGTTTGGTAATTTAGATGGTTCTAGGTTTGATTTGTCACAGTTTTTAGTGTGCAAGGTTTGAGCTCGGGGGAGTCTCGGGTTATTTGCTCTGTTTACTCGAAGTAGGGAGTCAGTTGACCCGAAGCATTTTGTTTAGGTTTCAGGTGAGAGTTGATTTACTACAGGTTGTATAAACTGCCTATAGATTCTAAATTTAAACTAAATTTAAAGCAAAATAAATTGTAAGTTAGTTGAAATCATGATATAATTGAATTTAAGTTTGTCAACTAAGATTTAACAAAGTCTAAATCTAATTAGAAGTATAAATTCAAATTTATATTTTGAATCTAAAATGCAGTTTTAAAATATTTAAAGGGGCTTCAGATTTAAAACTTGATAATTTCCAGATTTTAAAATTAGACCTGAAACAAAATGTTGCTGTAGTTAAATTCGATTTTTGTTAAAGTTTTTGATTCAAATGGATATTTGAATTTTAAAGTTAAAATAGATTTGGATTTAAAAATCGAGTTCCTAATTCTAGTTGTCAAAAGAAAGTTAAATCAAAGTTTTAAATCAAGATAAATTGAGGAATTCAAGTTTACTTAGAATTCAAAATCTGAAAGCTTAACTCAGTTTTAATTATGAATAATACCAAATAAAATAGTTTTGAAAAGTAATTTGTTTCAATAAAAATTAACTTGATTTTTGAGAATTCTTTGATTAAAGATTTTTGAATGAAAAATAAATAAATCGTTTAACTTGATGTTTGCAAGTTAAATATTAATGTAATTTGGAAATTTAAATTTCAATTAAAATTCAAGTAGTTTAATTTAAAAGATTTTCTTATGTAAGTTCATGTGTAAATGTTATTTACATTTATTTAAAAGATTTTAAATTGAATTTAAATTATAATCATTTTGAATCTTCAATTCAAATGATATTAAAATTTAAAATGTAATGTTAATGAATTAAGAAATAAATTATCTTAAGAATAATAGGGTAATTAAGGAATGACTTATGTATTAAAGTTAATAATTTAAATTGATTTAGAACTAAAGATCAATTAAGAAGTAAATTAAGAAATGTTATTAAATGTAGACAATTAACTAAGGATTATTAATTAATTAATATATACGATTAATTTTGGATAATTAATTAGATTAATTGGATAAGCTATTGTAAATTGTTAAATGTAATTACTTGATAAAAGTAATTAAGAGATTAATTACTTATGGTAATTAATAAGATGATTAATTTAAGTTAGTTAATTTATTTTAATTAATTTAAGGAAATCATTTGATAAATTGATAAGTGTAATTACTTAGTGTATGCAATGGAGCACAATTACTTAAGAAAGTAATTAATGTTAATTACTGAATGTAATTAGTGAAAGATGATATGTTAATAAAGTAATTTGGATAATTACTTTTGAAATTAATCAGAGGATTAATTAATCGAGATAATTAATTATGGGATAATTAATTTATTTATATGAGTAATTAAGGATAATTAATTACTGGTTGACATTAATCAAAGGTGATTAATAATTGTGTTTAATTAAAGATTAATCACTTAATGTGATTAATAAGTAATTTAATCTGAATTAGAGATCATTAATTAATATAATTAATAATGTAAATTAAGAATTGTTTAATTAAGAAATAATTAATAATGTGGAGATTAACTTATGTAATTAATTAAGAATAAATGTAATTAATTATAAATGAAGTAATTAAAAGTGAATTACTAGGAATGATTTAGAATAATTAATTTGTAAAATTAATTAAAGACTAAATACTTACCGTAATTAGAAAATACTTAATTAGAGGAGTTAATCAAGATAAATATCTAGAGATAAATTAATTAATTTGTATAAATTTAATTATTGGTTGTATAAGCAGGATTTATAGATAAAATAATTAATTTAATTTACTTTAAATTAATTAGAGATAGAAGTAGTTAATTTAATTCATTTTAAATTAATTACAAATGGTAAGACTATAAATCATTGCTTATGGATGAATGATATTGATATTTCATTTGATGATTGTGAACTCAGATATGAGACGAATAATATCTAGGTGACTTGGATGTTTGTTTACGTATGATAGTATATTTTTATCTGATTGGGTTGATAATTTTGATTATCTGTTTATGATTATCTACTGTGATATTATGAATTATCTATCTGTGTGAATATTGATGATTTTGAATTAAACTGTTAAGACTAAATAGACAACTTGGCCCTAAAAGACACGTTTTGGATTTCGATGAGACCGGGATCGGTTTTCCTTATTTGGAACATCCGAAAACCACATCGATTCCAAATTAACGATAGGTCGTGAATCTGAAGTGAAGATGAAGATTCAGAGTGCAAGGGTTGTCGTCGTTGACTCTGAGGGTGATTCCAAAATGAGTGTAACGAGATAATGCCTTCGGTTTCGTTCGAACCCGGAATGAACTTGTACGGATTGAATGCTTTCAACACATCGTCAGGTGGGCGATGAGCATTCTAAGAAATATATTCTATAAAGGTAATCGCAGCCTCAAGCCTCATCAACCGGGAATGGCAAAAACAGGGGAGGTGCAGCAAGGTTAGGTGGGTCGTGCCCAAGCAGGACAATATTTTCCCCTGTCTAGATGTCCCTTTTTATTCGGCTTTGTGGACGGTTGGATGTACACCAACTGCGGGGTTATCTTGTTCGGGACTGTTCAGTAAGGAATGGTTCCGACCTTGTGTTGCAGAGGGTCGGGAGTGATCCTCGGTACGTTGATCTAGGCCACGTACTGTGACGGGCGGTACCCCAGTAGCCCTGCCATTGTATGGAATCCACAGTCCAATAAGTGCCAACAGTTTTGATTGTATTACCCACTTTTGTGGCTAGTAGCTGGAATTGTAACAATTTCGGCTATTTTCTATTTACTTGAAAACCCTAGACCTATTATAATATCACAGAATTTCCTATCAAATGTTTTGGTTAGCGTAAGGTAAAAACTTTCCCATGTTTATGTGTGGGGAGTCTTACGTGATACCTTTATTTTCAAAGGATTTTCAAAGTTAAGCAACTTTAACCTGTTACTCATACCAGACCCATGTCTGACCCGGAGTTTATTATTTTTTTTTCATAAACTCTCGGGTTCCTAAATTTTTACGGGTAGCCAAGGGATTCAGGTAAGCTTTGACGAAATCTGGAGGAGCAATGGAGCAGGTGGCTTCAGCGTTGTAGATATATATTGGTTCCGCTGTGTTGTGTTTTATTCTGTATTTCCGTTGTGTTGTATCTCTGAGTTATTCGTTTGAGTTGTGTTGTATTATCTGTGTAGCTCTAATGTATATGATACTATGTACTCTCTTATATGATATATTATATTTTATTCGTTCCGCTGTTGAGATTCTATTGTTGTTTCTTCTTCTTCTCTATCTTTTCTACTTTCTCACCTCTTTCTTTTCTTAATAATGATACGTCTTCCTGGGCGTAGGAAGTTGGGTCGTTACAAAACCCTAGCCGCATTGTGCACGTTCTAACCCATCTTGTATCTCATCCACCACATTCTTTCTTGAATCGTCACCTAACCATGCCACTACCTCAAGATTAGGCAACACCACCGCCAATGCCCCTCTGGCCGACCCGACTGGCCACGTGCGTAAGTCCAAAATGCCCATATACACCCAGCCACCGCCATGCCTTTAAGCATGATTTTTGGCAAAATCGTTGACCATAGCCATGAACGAAACCTAGATCTAAGACATGCTCGTTCTCCTCTTCCAGGCGCCACTCCCTGATCATCGAATGGTCGACGATCCACCGTTGGATCGACAACCCTAGAACAAACGGCCTAGGATAAATCGATGATTTATGGTCAAACTATGACTCGAACCGAAAAATGAATTGCAGCAGTAGATTACGCTCGTCGAGATCTTTCCAATGATGTATAATTTGATATGGTTTGAAGAGTTTGAATTTTCAATTTGATATTGAATTTGGAAATTAGGGTTTTGATTGAAATTGTCTGACATTGGGAAGGAAGAAAGGAGATAATTGAACAGACACGTATAGAAATATGGACTAGACAGCTAGGGTTTTAGAAAAAAAGCTATTTATGTGGATAGATGGACAAGAACGAATAGACATATCGATTTGGGTCGAAACGATAACAACGGTCCGTAAAGCCCATTTCTTCCCCAAAACAAAAGAGGTCATCCCATATATCAAAATATAGGTTTTCAACATTTTTAAACTAAATAGAACTAGTTTCGAACCCTAATTCCATAGTATACAGAAGTTAGCTTTTAAAATCGAATTATATTAATCAAATTCGTTTAATTGATTTCTACGCGTTTCAAGCTTACACGATCAAACGATAAGTCTGATTGCAACAAATCTTGAAATCCTATAATAATTCACTATTACGGATCCGATGAAACTTGTTTCGTCGAAATCTAGGATAGTCGCCCAAATGGCTATTTTTACACGTCAATTAATTAAATTATTGTTAAATTAGTTTAATCACTTTTAAATTCCAATTTAATAGTTAATAATTTAATCATTCTTGATTACATATAAATTTATAATTAAATTACATTTTCCATGTTGATTCCACGATTTAAATATTACATAAATTTCAGCATTCAATTACAGTTGTAATAAAATCGTAGTTAATTATATTTTAATTTCAATAAATTCTTTTATTTTGATTTACACTCTTATTATTGAATCATCTATTACTTTATGAATATAATTAACATTAGTTTACATTTTATTACATTCATATTCTACAGTTATCATCTTTTACCATATCAATTGCAATATTTAATTACATTTAATTTTATTGATTTTCAAATTAATTTCAAACGGATTAAATAATTAAATAATACTTAAAACAATCACTACATATTAATAATTCAAACACATTTCTGAATTTATTGTTTACAAACAAATCTAATAAGTTACGTAATAATAAATTGATTTCATATTCTATAATAAACTATTTCAATTAATAACATATGATTTCAACATTAAATCCAACATTTAATTTTTACTTATTTACAATTTTAACCAAAATTAACTTTACAATTATTTCAATTGATTGAAATTACATTAAAATAGTTGTCAATAACATTCTAACAACATTATTAAATCATATTCTAATTATTTTTTCATTAATAAATCATAATTTTTAATCCCTCACAATATTAAATTTTAAAATCTTATTTAATTTAATAATTTTTAATTATAAAAAATATGGGTCACTACAATTAAGGCCATGCCTTAATGAACTAAGTAATAAGATTGTTTTAAATAAAAAACGCATAAGAGGTATATGAGAAGGGAAAAAGTATGGTGATCCATCTTTTATGCCTTAAACCCTCCTTCCTCATATTATTCTCACCTTACTCATTCACACAACAGTCTAAAAAGAAGAAAAAGGAGACCGGTCATAAGCAACCAAACAGGATCACAAAATCATAGAGGGATTCAAGCCAAGTTTAATAAAACTAAAGCGCTAATCAAATCTCAACTCCATTCAAGTCTAAGGTGAATAATAAGCGTTCCATCCCTATTTTTTCTTTTAAATTCAATTATGGATAATATACGAATGATTGTTGTTTCTTTTGCCAAGATATGGTTGTTTAATCATTGTTTGGGTAGAATAATGGTTATTGGAATTTTTATGAAATTGTTTGTTTAAATGGGTTTTAAGGGTAAAACATAAGATTTTAATCTTCATACGCCATGATTTTCTGATATGATGTATAAAACATTATTTTGAAGATGAATTTTTAGTTTCATATTTTACAAATTAAAGAAAATATTTTCAAATTTCTTAAGGAGGAAATAACTTAATTTTCAGTTTTAATTATTTAAAATAATTAAATATGGTTTTGACTTCGAAATTTTTATATGGTAAAGAGAAGGGTATTCTCTAATTTTCATGAATATTTGATATTTTTTTCAAGAAGTTTCAATTTATTGTGAATTTAGTATGTTGATAAGAATTTAAAAGGATGATTAATTAAAGATATTAATTAATTGTTTTAAACATGTCTGGAAACTTGAAAATTTTGTGCGGTAGTGATTCTGAAAAGGGTTGGTAAAGAAATTGTTTTATCCAATAAAAATTGGACAAGAAATATGATTTATTGAAAAGTTTTTGGTTAAACTAGCAATATAATAGTTTTCACATGAATTACGATAATTTCATGCCACTCTAACATGGCCGAGCCTAAAACCAGATCGCATCCATGAGTTTTGAAATAGAAGTCAAAGGAAGCATAAGGTAGTTACTTTAGTAGCCATGTAATGTTTCCAAGTAGGCTGGAGTCAACATCATGGACAAAATAGTATCAGTGGCAATGTTGTCTTCGTATTTTGTCCAAACATTTTAAATTAGACGAAGTAACATAAGTGTAAAAGTTTTAAGACATCATCGAAGGTCTTTAGGTCAGTGTGCATCAAGTTGGGCAACCTTATGTGTTAGTATCGATGCCGCTTGGCCACGACATCGTACCTTATCTTTTAATGTCGAAGATGCTTTTTTTATATAAATTGAAAATGTTTTAAAGGGGTGAAGAGACCTATGTTTTAAGAGGATCATTG
Source organism: Allium cepa (assembly GCA_030765085.1). Lineage (NCBI taxonomy): Eukaryota > Viridiplantae > Streptophyta > Magnoliopsida > Asparagales > Amaryllidaceae > Allium > Allium cepa. Next base: position 149,259,305 of record CM060945.1, read on the forward strand.
ACCCTATAACTTCGGCAGATAGCCATATAACTTATAAAAATTAAAGTATTGTTTTGATATGTGAATAGCCTTTAGTTTATGGAAGCTGACAACGTTATCTTTGACGTGTTATACTTAAATAAACTTAAGTTTTGTTTTACCTTGGGTAGAGGGTTAATGTGGTATAGTGCGGCTTAAATGTCGCCTATCTTCATCAAAGGCAGAGAGCTTTTGTTTTCCATTTCGACGTCGTCATTTAGGATACCATCGCTTTTTTAAAACTTGTAAACTTGGACACTGTCATTGGAGACACCGATATAGATGAATTTCGACATTGGTGTATATTAACCTAATAAGGGCGGCAAGCTATTGTTTTATGACTTCGATTCTAAACATAGGGATACCAATGCTATTTTGATTATAGATGTCGACAGTTTCATTGAGGACACCAAAGTTGATTTGTTTCTACAAACTATATGTTTTATAAATGAGAATTTATCATTGGGGATACCAATTAATTTTCTTAAATGACTTCGACATTGATCATTTGGAGTTACCAACGTGTGTCACTTTGAAATGCTATAACTTTAGGGGGAAATAATCTAACTGCAGACACCTGTAAACCTAAGTTAAACATGTGGGTAATATGAGCTAAATTGTTAATTGATAAATTTATAATCATTCTAGGAAAACTAAAGGATGTAAGATGGATAGTCCAAATCATGCTGGAGATGATAGTCTTTATAAGGATAATGAATGTTTCATAATCATCCTAGGAAAACTATGAGATGTGTGATGGATAGTTCACATTATTTTAAGTTAAATAGAATATGTATAATGGATAGTCCACAAAATTTTAAATCATTAAACCATAGGTTATGAGTAGTCAATATAGTAGGGGATGGGTATTCAAACTAATAATTACATGTGAGATTGATAGTCCACATAATTTTGAATATGGTTATATATGAGATGGGTATTCCATATAATTATAAGATGGATAGTCGGATTAAACTAAGATGGGTGGTCAGTTTAAATTGTGACATGTAGTCATTTGAAATTAATATGGATAATCTAATGGATTGGAATGAATAATCCATTATCTATTGCATGACCATAAATGCTATTTTCTGCGATTCTTATCAATATGGTTGCATGAGCATAAATATGGTTGTTATGTTTTAGTTTAGATACTAGTGAGGGAAATAACTATTCCACTCAACGGTGTGGTCTCACTAGATATCTATTTTGAGTTCAAGATGGTATGTTGTTATTCACATCAGATCATTGTTTGCCCGAAGGTTTTTTCGCCTTAAACTCTCAGGTACTCATTTGAGTAGGTCAGGAGTAAGTGAATTGTGGTTACCACTTAGACGAATATGCTTTCGGAGACATGTATGAGGAAATCTAAATACTATGAGCTTTATTTATATCTGCTATGAATTTGGTTTTATCTATTTGGATGTAATGGAAAAATTATATAATTGCCAAATATTTGACTCTGATCAACCAACATGGCATACTCATATTTCGCTCTTGAACTATTTTGTAATAACTATATTTTCTCTAAAAGTGGGATTACGATTGAGATTACGTAATGAATATGAAATATCATTTGTGAAATGAGATATGAAAATTTGTTATTAAATCGTGTTGAATTTTTTTATATTCATGTGCTTTTGATTATTGATAAGATTAATATAGCCATATTTTTTCCGTTGGGAATTAGTAACTATAGATGAATGCGGCATCCATAGCAGTTAGTTTCGGGCCTTAGAATGGGGGATGTTACAAGTTGGTATCAATGCATAGGTTTATGGTTAAAAGACTTTTTAACCCAATGAGTTTTAAAACCTAATCCTAATGAACCAAAGAATAAGACTGGGTTATGGGATAACTCTATCGTAATGTACTTGTATTTGCTATATATAAGTATGTATTCTCTCATCTCTCTCAGGCCGTTCTTTTGTATCTGGCTAAGGCTCATATGCAGATTTATGAGAAAGAAAGATATGGAGGTATAAAATCAAAGGGTGAATCTAAGTAGAGGAAGCATCACAACCAATGGAGATGCTTGGCCAAATATCAGGTGGAACCAGGGTTGGCAGGAAAATGCTAATCAAAATTTAAATGCCAATGTAGGTGCTAAGACTCCACCAGTAGGTATGAGGACTGTGTATCAGTTGTTCATCATCTTAATGCAAGTTGGAGCAACAACATGGGTAGCTGGAGGATATATTGCTAATGCGAGAGGAGTCAATCCCATAGTGCTAGTTAGTAATAACTTTGCCAAGATGAGTCGAGATTACATCAGTCTAGTTGGAAAGCCATTTATGGGGACTGGGGATGCAATAGAAGTAGAGAATTGACTATTACACTATGAAAAGATTTTTGTTGATTTGGGTTTAAATGATGAGCAAAAATGGAGACTGGCTTTGAGACAGTTGTAAGGAGCTGCTTTATTTTGGAGGAACGGAGTTATCGTAAGAGTGTCGGAGGAGGAGTTGACTTGGGCAGATTTTCGTAGGAGATTCGAGGAGAGATTTTTGTCTGAAGTAGCTGAGTCCACTTTGCTCAGGAATTTTATGGAACTGAAATTAAGGGATATGACCGTATTAGAATATTCTGCTAAATTTGATGAAATGTCCAGGTATGGGTATGCCATTATTGACACCGTGATTAAGACGAATAAGAAGTTTATTCGCGGGTTGAGGCCAGAGATTGCTAGGGTAACGGTGCCACATCTCAGAGATCCTTCAAATGTAGTGGGTGGAGATGGACGTTAGGAATAAAGATGTAATGATCCATAAATTTTACCGATTTTATTTATTTAATTAATTGATTTTTTATGAAATTTTAAACAATACAATTTGAAAATAAAATTTAATATTTGGAATACGTCTATTTAAATATAGCAAATGGTAGTTTTTCATTAGAAAATTTCGAAGTTTATTTTATTGTGTAATTCTATTTCAATTCAAATCAGTTAAAAATTGATGACAATAAAATATTTCCAAATCTGAATATTTTTATACAATAAATTTGTAAATCATCTTCTAAGTGAGACCTCATATTTTGTTTCTTCAAATTTGGACTATTGTTTCTCCATTTATCTTATTTTCGGTAAATTAGCAGCATTTTCGATACCGATCATCGAATTTTGATCAGATGATCGTACCATTGATATTTGTATACCTTTTTGATCGTCTTGTCGTGTTGATCTCCGTCGTATATTCATTCACACGTTTCAGTGTCCGGTACGCAGCGAAAACTGTGAAACAGTTTGCTATATCAGTATCCGTTCGTGTTCTTTTATTCCTTGTGTCTTTTCGTTGTTCCTTTGACAACTAAATAGCCGTTTGCTTTTAATGATTGCTGAATTAAACTCTTACTCTTTGATATTAAAGTCGTTTAAAACTGTATATGATGTGGAGAGACACGTTTCTTTCAGTTGCAAGCTGTCATACGTTTATTTATTTGAAGCTGTTGCATTACCTTTACCTACTCTAACTCATTTCATCTTACTTCACCTGCCAATTCCTTCCCTCCTCTTTTTTTCATTTTGGTTCTCTAAAAAAAATGGAAAGTGATGAAAGCTTATATATATGTATACATTATATGTGTTTGCCTTCGTCTACTCATTCATGCTTGCTTTAGCATGATTATCTTCTTATGGCTGCTAGCCATTTTCACCATGCCTCGCTCTGCTTTTTCCCATGCAACCCGCATCGTCATCATTGGTCGTCATCACCATCTCACCCTGATCCTCCTCTACATCTTCCCAGCCGCAAGCCTTGCCGAACATTCACCTCAACCCTAGCCGATCCCCAACATCATCTCGCTCCTCTTCAAACTGTAGATTCTTTATTTGGTATGTTGATATATATATATAAGGAAGTTATATATATTTTTATAAGTTGTAGTCCGTTGTATATATACATAGGTTGGTTATATCAATAATATATGTTTATATATGTTACTATGCTGCTGTATATATAACTATAGTACATATTACATATATAGTTTATATACGTTTTATATGACTAGTCGCTCGTATATATATGTTGGTTATATTTTATTTTATTTTATTATATATATACTTTATTAATCTGTCTGCATCGAATATAACTTGTGACGCCCCACCTCTATACCCACACTAGCCAAGAACACTACGGAGTAATGCTGTCAACTAGCACGGAGAATAAGGCTGTGGAGGAGCGACCATCCATGTAATTTCTTTGTGCGAGCACCGATATGTCAGATAGTATAGCATGCATTTCACTTAAGGAGGAAATCTGACATACCGATACAAACTCAAAGCTACTACACAGTGGCTATATATAATCTTCGGAAACAAATATAGAAATAAACATAACACAAATCAGTCACAGACATCCATATCACAAAGGCGGAAAAAGATATGAATATATATAACACATGAATGTGTACATCAAAGTAGTGGTTTGAAAGATTCACAATAACACAAAAGAATAGCAACATGTGCTATACAAAAGAATATATCTATGAGTCGATATCTGTATACAACAAAAACTACTAATCTAAGTAGTTAGCCAAAAGTCAGGGTAATAGATCCTTGGAGAGAAGTCAAGCAGAAGCACATGTAACATCTCGGTCTGATCCGAGTATTATTTCATAAGAAAATAATAAACGGATCAGTCTAGCTATAAATATCAGATGACATGATATAGAATAAGAGATATGGCATAAATGTATAATAACCATAATGGCATACTACTATAAGTATGTAAATGATAATCAACAAGAGATTAATCAATATCACAAGAATCTTCTTAAAGATCCAAATCCACAAAAAGGTAATGAAACACGAATTCACCAATGCACAAAAATTAATAAAACTTATCAATGAAAATCACGAAAATTGGTGAAGCACAAATTCCAGAAATCAACAGACGAATTCCAGAAATCACAAAAAGGGGGAGGCCTACCACAAAATGGGGGTATGAAAACTCACCAACACGTGTATCACAAAACGAGACGCTATCTCATGGTAGCTAACCATTAATTTTGAGCCGAGGCTCCACAAGAACGGCCCGAAGACCGTGGGGCGCTACCCCACATATGTGAGTCGAAACATCACACAAACGGGGTTTAGTCTCCCTCGTAGACAAAGAGACATCGCATAATCGCTAGTCTAAATCACAAAAATGATCGTCATTGATCATAAAGAAGTGTCAATTACACTAAGCTAGTAAATATATGAGTTTAGCTTCATGTCCCATAACCACTTGCTTAACTTAGATATTTACAAACAAACAATAGATCTTTACTAGAAATTGTCACAAGAGGTTCAATCGAACAAGTCTGAGAATTAAACGACGAAGCAAACGCAAGCGTTTCATATCACTTGTTTTAATAAGCCGTTTAATTAGATTCCTCATCCGAGTGAGGTAAAGGCTTGTATATACTAATAGATTGGAAAACGGTTTAGGAAAAAGGGATTTGTAATAAAGTAGTGTTGAAATCGTTTTGATGAAAGAGTTTTGATATTTACTACTAGTATTGAAACCTTTATAATTTTAAAGTGACAAGTCACAAAATTGATTGTAGAAACACATCAATTCACTAAAATTCACATTCGAAGACGTGAATAAAATCCAAAGAAATCAGATTCCCAAACCATCAAAGTGTAAATACGCTTGCGGCCTAACAAGGCCGAACTAAGGGGCAAACAACCCTAAGAGTTGAAGCAGGCCGAGCGAAGCAAAGTCGTGACCTAACGAGGTACGACCTATTGTATAAGTAAGGCCGAGCGCATAGTGGATTGGTCAAGCGACATAATAGAAACGGGGTCGAGCGACATAAGGTGATACGACCCAAGTGGCGAACGACCTAACTTTGAATCATGGTCGAGCGACCTAATCCTTTGAGGCCGAACGAGCTAACTAACTCGCGAACTAAGGGTTAATGGGCTACGTAACAAGGCCAAGCGACCTAATGAGACGATAAGGCCGAGCGAACGACCTAATGATGTGCACGACCTAGTGGGATACGCGACCTAAAGATAAGGCCGGGCGACCTAGGGCTAACGACCTAGAGCAATGCCGAACGACCAAAGGGTTCACGAGCCCACTGCAAGCCGAGAAGCACATATGTGCAGGCCGAACGAACTAAAGGCGAAGCGACCTGACAACTTAATGCCGAGCGACCTAACGAGGTAAGTAAGGCCGAGCGACCTAACAAGGTAAGTAAGGCCGAGCGACCTAAGGAGCTACGACCTAACGGCGAATGACCTAGGCCTTATGGCGAACGACCTATCACTGCCGAATGAATTATGGCCGGAAACGACCTATACTCGGTGTGACTTTTCAACAGCGCACGACCTAAGGCTAGAAAATGCTGAAACACACGAAAATTGGAGTTTTTCACCAATTCAATCTAAACCAAAAGCAAACGCATATGGAAAAGTGTTAGGAATTCATACCCAACAATCAATTGTAGTTATAGACAAGAATGTGAGATAAAAATCTCACCTTTTCACAATTGAAATGAAAATCAAGATCGAAAGCAAATGAAGAAGCAATCCCACTTCAATCTCAACACAAGAAGCTTGAATTAATGGCTTCTCTCTAGATTTGGAGTTGGATGATAGATTTGCAAGAGAACTTGAGCTTGAAATTTTAATTTCCCATTCCACTCACAATTTTTGATGAAGCTTTAGTGTTAGGAAATTTAAGAAGGAATGAAGAGAAGAGGGAGTGGAGGTTGGGTCTAATAGGTTAAGTCCAAACTAAAGTCCAAAGCGAAAAAAAGTAGTGAAATTCCACCAACTCCAAACATATCAAAGTTTATACCTAAAAAGATTGCAAACTCATTTAGAACTTAATGGAGGTGGTCTCGAGTCCTAATTTGACCGTATGCAAAAAGTAGCTTTTCGGACCAAAATCCGACTAACGATAAAATATTTAAATATAAAATCGATAAATATGCGGGTTGTTGCAGACTCCCCTCCTTAAAGAAATTGCGTCCTCGCAATATATAAGATGGAAATAAAAAGTAACAACCATAAAAGCATATTAACATAAAAGAATTTTCAAATAAAAAGTTCACCTTAAAGAGCACGAGAACGTAAGTCCGGATGTGTTCGCTCGATGAATTCTCTAGATTCCCAAGAGCAATCCTTTGGATTTGAGGACCATTGAACTTTAACAAGCGGAACATCTTTATTTCGAAGGTGCTGGACCTCCGAAGCAATAATACGAATATGATGTTGCTCATAAGTTAGATTAGGTGGAACTTCAATTTCTTCCACAACACCGGGCTCAAGAATAGAATCGGAATCTCGAAGACATTTCCGTAATTGAGAAACGTGAAACATGTCATGAATAGCAGAAAACTGAGCTGGTAATAAAAGGCGATAAGCCATAGAACCAATACGTTCGGTGATGGGAAATGAACCAATATATCGAGGCGCTAATTTTCCCGATCGACTGAAACGTACAACACCTTTCATAGGTGAAACACGAATAAACACAAGATCTCCGATAGAAAATTCTAATTTCCTTCTCCGGTTATCGGCATAGGATTTTTGTCTATTCTGGGCTTCTTTCATCCTATGACAAATAAGTTCAATCTTTTCTATGGAATCACGAATAAATCTAGACCTAAAACCAGCTTCTCACCGGCCTCTAGCCAACAAGAAGGAAATCGGCATGGCCTTCCATAGAGTGCCTCGAAAGGAGCCATACCAATTCTAGATTGGAAGCTATTATTATAGGAAAATTCAACAAGAGAAATATGATCTTTCCATCTTCCACCGAAATCAAGAACACAAGCACGAAGAAGATCTTCAAGAGTTTGATTCACACGCTCAGTTTGTCCATCGGAACGAGGATGATAAGCGCTGCTAAAATTAAGCTTCGTTCCCAAAGCATTTTGAAGACTCTTCCAAAATCCACTAGTAAACAATGGATCACGATCGCTAACAATAGAAGTAGGAATACCATGCAATTTAACAATTTCTTTGATAAAGAGTTTGGCCAAAAGAGGCACGGTCCTATTGGACCGAACGGGAATAAAATGGGAGGATTTAGTAAGTCTATCAACGATCACCCATAAGCTATCATGACCCAAATGAGAACGGGGAAGGCCATCTATAAATCCATGGAAATTTGGTCCCACTTCCAAATTGGAATTTCTAAAGGTTGCAATAACCCACCAGGCCTTTGATATTCGGCCTTAATAAGTTGGCAAGTCATGCAACACTTAACAAAGTTAGCAACATCAGTTTTCATTCCCTCCCAATAATAAAGTCTCTTCATATCCGCGTACATTTTACTACTACCGGGATGAATGGTAAATTTAGAACGATGAGAATCTTCTAAAATGTCTTTACGAAGATTACTAATATTTGGTATGATAAGTCTACCAAATTTTCGAACGCCGCCACGAGAATCAATATCAAAGTCTTTCAAACCTTCAATATCAATTTTATCCTTAATATTTTGGCCAAGAAGAGCCAATTCGAGATCTAGCCTTTGAGCTTCAATAATGCGGTCAAAAAGAGAAGGTTGTGCCATAAGGCTACATAAAGGAAGAGAAGAACACAAATCGGAAACACGATCTCGAATCTCACAAGTGGATAGAATTCTGAGATCATTCCATTCGGATATCATCATAGAAACAACCGCTTGTTGTTTACGACTAAGTGCATCGGCAACACGATTACCCTTTCCGGGTGTATAAAGAATATCAAGATCATAAGCTGCAAGAAATTCGAGCCAACGTTGTTGACACAAATTTAGTTCCTTTTCAGGAAACAAACACTTCAAAGATTTATGATCGGTGTAAAGAATAAACTTTTCTCCCAAAAGATAATGACGCCAAATACGAAGGGCGAAAACAATAGCTGCTAGTTCTAAATCATGAGTGGCATATCTAGTCTCAGCAGGCTTCAATTGCCTAGAAGCATAAGCAATGACACGTTCTCTTTGCATAAGAACGGCTCCGAATCCAACGCGACTAGCATCGGTATAAATAATGAAATCTTGATTCCCCTCGGGAATAACAAGAATAGGGGCATTAGAAAGGAGTTCTTTTAATTTCTGAAAAGAAGCTTCACATTTGTCCGACCAAATGTATTTAACACCTTTCTTTGTCAAACTAGTAAGAGGCACGGAAATTTGGGAAAAGTCCTTTATGAAACGGCGGTAATAACCTGCCAATCTGAGAAAATTACGGATTTCCGTCACACTCTCCGGTCTCTTCCAATTTTGAACCACTTTAATCTTTGAAGGATCCATGGAAATTCCAGATTCGGAGATAATATGACCGAGAAATTTCACACGAGATTGCCAAAAGTGGCATTTAGAAAATTTTGCTTTCAACTGATTGCTCCTAAGAGTTTCCAACACAATCTGAAGATGCTTTTCATGTTCCTCCTCGGTTTTAGAATACACAAGAATATCATCGATAAAGATGAGAACAAACTGATCGAGGAAGTCTTTGAAAACTCTATTCATAAGGTCAACAAAATAAGCCGGAGCATTCGTCAAACCAAATGGCATAACAAGCCATTCATATGATCCATAACGAGTATGGAACGACGTCAAAGGAATGCTATCCTCTGCAATATGAAGTTGATGGAAACCGGTAGCTAAGTCTAATTGTGAAAAGACTCTAGCACCACTATGTTGATCGAATAGATCATCAATCCAAGGTAAAGGATATTTATTCTTGATAGTAAGATCATTAAGCTTGCGGTAGTCAACGCAAAGCCTAAGTGTACCATCGGATTTCTTCACAAAAATAGCCGAAGCTCCCCAAGGAGAGGAACTAGAGCGAATAAATTGCTTCGTCTCCAATTAGGATAATTGTTTGCGCAACTCCTCATTCTCCTTATTGGACATACGATAAGGAGGACAAGTGATAGGTTGAGCTCCAGGAATGAGATTAATTCTGAACTCAATTGCTCGCTTAGGTGATAATCGTAAAACGGGCTCAAATATGTCGAAAATTCACGAATAACGTGAATAAGAGAAATAATATCTTCCTCATCATCATTATCGTCATCATGAGGATTTAAGGAATATAAAGATGCAACCAAGCTGGAATCCGAATCTTTAAGGTCAATAGAAATCTTCTTAACAGATTGAGGATGTCGAAGATAAATAGTCCGCTCAGGACATAGGATTTGGGCTCCATAATGGTTAAGCCAATCCATTCCAAAATCATTCCAAAGTCTAAGTAGTGCATAACGTGCAAGTCGGCTCGGAAAGAAAGATCACACAAAATAATCTCGACATCTTTACATAATAAACTGATTGTTGCGGAGAAGTCATTAAACACATAACATCCAAAGAAAAAGTATCAACAAGTTCTTTTAATATAAAAGAGTGGGATGCACCCGTATCAAAAACAACTCGAATAGGATGATCACGAAATAAAATAATGCCATCAAGGATGGAATGATAAATACCTTTACCACGAGATGTGTTGCCAAGGGCATGAGCAACATTAAGTTTTCCCTCCTTCCTTCCTTGAAGTTTGGGACAAGAAGATAAATAATGATCAGGGCTTTGGCAATAGCGACAAGATTTGGGCTTTAAACACTTGTTCGCAAAATGGTCTTTAGAACCACATTTGTAACATTGCCCACTACTAGGGGATGAAGTCTTTGCAGCAGGAGTTTCTTGCTTACCCTTTTCGCTGGGATAAGGACCTTTGAATTTGTTTGGCCTCTTCTTGTTGTTGAAGTATGCTTTGGAACCCATCACTTCAACATCACTTTCCCTATCCGTCTCTTCAAGACGAAGAGCGATATCAATGAGTTGGTTGAAGGAGACTTTTAATTTTAGAAGTAATGGCTTCTCAAGATTTTTTTTCAAGCCATAGACGAATCTCTGATTTTTCTTCAATGGGGTATTAATGTATTCAACCCCATATTTAGAAAGATATTCAAAAGACGCGACATAGTCTGTCACAGAGGATTCACCTTGAACAAGGTCAATGAAACGGCAAGCCAAAGTCACCTTCTCAACTTCTGGCACAAATTTTAATTCGAACCGTTCCCGAAATTTCTCCCAAGTAAGATCCGCTTCACTTATTCCAAAAATAAGAAGTTCATACCAATCTAATGCTCTTTCTTGGAGCATACTAGAGGCCACCTGAACACGGTGAAGATTAATAAGATTCATGCGAGAAAAGATTCGATCGCATGTTCTTAACCAAGCCTGGACCTCAATAATAGTTTCGGAACCTTTGAATGGTTTCCCACCTAAATTGGTATAATCACTGTACATACGTGCAAATCCAGACCTAGGGTGAGTAGACTCCGGATTAGATCTGGCTGCTTGAGCATTCCTCACTAGATCAAGCAGCTGCTGGGCAGACATAAATACTTCATCCTGGGGATTAGCACGAGATTGACCGATGCTGGGATGGCCAGGTCTAACCATTTCTCTTCCTTTTTGAAAGAAAGAAATAAGAAGGATAAGGTTATTTACCAAACGAATATCAAGCAACCTTGATAGATAAACAAGGATTCATAAAGAAAATAGGATGAATCGGTACGAAGACTCGAATTAAATCCCAATGCACGATTCCTAAGATGGACTTAGGACGATGATCCTTGCTAGATTATTCTACATTGTTCCAAAGTTTGGCTCTGACACCAAGCTGTGACGCCCCAGCTCTATATCCACACTAGCCAAGAACACTATGGAATAATGCTTTCAACTAGCACGGAGAATAAGGCTGTGGAGGAGCGACCATCCATGTAATTTCTTTGTGCGAGCACCGATATGTTAGATAGTATAGCATGCATTTCATTTAAGGAGGAAATCCGACATACCGATACAAACTCAAAGCTACTACACAGTGGCTATATATAATCTTCGGAAACAAATATAGAAATAAACATAACACAAATCAGTCACAGACATCCATATCACAAAGGCGGAAAAAGATATGAATATATATAACACATGAAAGTGTACATCAGAGTAGTGGTCTTAAAGATTCACAATAACACAAAAGAATAGCAACATGTGCTATACAAAAGAATATATCTATGAGTCGATATCTGTATACAACAAAAACTACTAATCTAAGTAGTTAGCCAAAAGTCAGAGTAATAGATCCCTGGAGAGAAGTCAAGCAGAAGCACCTGTAACATCTCGGTCTGACCCGAGTATTATTTCATAAGAAAATAATAAATGGATCAGTCTAGCTATAAATATCAGATGACATGATATAGAATAAGAGATATAAACGTATAATAACCATAATGTCATACTACTATAAGTATGTAAATGATAATCAACAAGAGATTAATCAATATCACAAGAATCTTCTCAAAGATCCAAATCCACAAAAAGGTAATGAAACACGAATTCACCAATGCACAAAAATTGATAAAACTTATCAATGAAAATCACGAAAATTGGTGAAGCACAAATTCCAAAAATCAACACACGACTTCCAGAAATCACAAAAAGGGGATGCCTATCACAAAATGGGAGTATGAAAACTCAACAACACGTGTATCACAAAACGCGACGTTATCTCATGGCAGCTAACCATTAATTTTGAGCCGAGGCTCCACAAGAATGGCCCGAAGACCGTGTGGCGCTACCCCACATATGTGAGTCGAAACATCACACAAACGGGGTTTAGTCTCCCTCGTAGACAAAGAGACATCGCACAATCGCTAGTCTAAATCACAAAAATGATCGTCATTGATCATAAAGAAGTGTCAATTACACTAAGCTAGTAGATATATGAGTTTAGCTTCATGTCCCATAACCACTTGCTTAACTTAAATATTTACGAACAAAGAGTAGATCTTTACTAGAAATTGTCACAAGAGGTTCAATCGAACAAGTCCGAGAATTAACCGACGAAGCGAACGCAAGCGTTTCATACCACTTGTTTTACTAAGTCGTTTAATTAGATTCCTCATCCGAATGAGGTAAAGGCTTGTATATACTAATAGATTGGAAAACAGTTTAGGGAAAAGAGATTTGTAATAAAGTAGTGTTGAAATCGTTTTGATGAAAGAGTTTTGATATTTACTACTAGTATTGAAACCTTTATACTTTTAAAGTGACAAGTCACAAAATTGATTGTAGAAATACATCAATTCACTAAAATTCACATTCGAAGACGTGAATAAAATCCAAGGAAATCAAATTCGAAAACCATCAAAGTATAAATACGCTTGCGGCCTAACAAGGCCGAACTAAGGGGCAAACAACCCTAAGAGTTGAAGCAGGCCGAGCCAAGAAAAGTCACGACCTAACGACGTACGACCTAATGTATAAGTAAGCCCGAGCAACATAGTGGATGGGTCAAGCGACATAATAGAAACGGGGTCGAGCGACTTAAGGTGATACGACCCAAGTGGCGAACGACCTAACTTGGAATCATGGTCGAGCGACCTAATCCTTTGAGGCCGAACGACCTAACTAACTCACGAAGTAAGGGTTAACGGGCTACGTAAGAAAGCCAAGCGACCTAATGAGACGATAAGATCGAGCGAATGACCTAATGATGTGCGCGACCTAGTGGGATACGCGACTTAAAGATAAGGCCGAGCGACCTAGGCCTAACGACCTAGAGCAATGCCGAACAACCTAAGGGTTCACGAGCCAACTGCAAGCCGAGAAGCACATATGTGCAGGCCGAACGACCTAAAGGCGAAACAACCTAACAACTTAATGCCGAGCGACCTAACGAGGTAATTAAGGCCGAGCGACCTAACGAGGTAAGTAAGGCCGAGCGACCTAAGGAGCTACGACCTAATGGCGAATGACCTAGGCCTTATGGCGAACGACCTATCACTGCCGAACGAATTGAGGCCGGAAATGACCTATACTCTGTGTGACTTTTCAACAGCGCACGACCTAAGGCTAGAAAATGATAAAACACACGAAAATTGGAGTTTTTCACCAATTCAATCCAAACCAAAAGCAAATGCATATGGAAAAGTGTTAGGAATTCATACCCAACAATCAATTGTAGTTATAGACAAGAATGTGACATAAAAATCTCACCTTTTCACAATTTAAATGAAAATCAAGCTTGAAAGCAAAAGAAGAAGCAATTCCAATGCAATCTCAACACAAGAAGCTTGAATCAATGGCTTCACTCTAGATTTGGAGTTGGATGATGGATTTGCAAGAGAACTTGATCTTGGAATTTTAATTTCCCATTCCACTCACCATTTTTGATGAAGCTTTAGTGTTAGGAAATTTATGAAGGAATGAAGGGAAGAGGGAGTGGAGGTTGGGTCTAATAGGCTAAGTCCAAACTAAAAACCAAAGCGAAAAAAAGTAGTGAAATTCCACCAATTCCAAACATATCAAAGTTTATACCTAAAAAGATTGCAAACGTCATTTCGAACTTAATGGAGGTGGTCTCGAGTCTTAATTTGACCGTATGCAAAAAGTAGCTTTTCGGACGAAAATCTGACTAACAATAAAATATTTAAATAAAATATTTAAATATAAAATCGATAAATATGCGGGTTGTTACATAACTATACACGTAGTTGTATATGTTTAAAGTGTATTATGAAATTTACCTGTTACTATATATATATTATGTAATGACCTGGTATTTTCAACCATTCGCAAACCGCACATGTCGGACTTGAATTGCTCAAAATACCGCGCTGTAAATTTTTTTGGCAATACTTAGCATAAACAGTAAATAAATAATCACAGATCACAGACATAGAGTAATATAATATAGCGGAATAGATAAAGAATAGTTGTTTATGAAGCTACTATATACATCAGAGTTAGAACTAAAACACATCAGAATTCTCAAATACAGTGAAGTCTTCAGTACGAACCAATGACTTCTCTAAACCAATCAACTGGAAAAGCTGAAAGCTGAATCGATTGTTGGATCTCCAAACGAAGCTATGAACTCAAAAGGTGAGTCTCTAATGCTGTATCACTCAGTCTGACCCGAGCGTAACGCAAAACACAAAACACACGAGTTAGGATTAACATTCTTATATCAATAAATCCAACTGAAGTGAAATAACAACTGAAATACAGGTAACTCAAAGGATGTTTGGGATAACCATCCTCTAAGGATCCATGGAGCTATCTACATGTAGAAATATACATTACAACACCGTGGTCATTTCAAATTAATTTATGCTTCAAAATCAAAATATCATTTTCATTTCAAATACATCCATCTTCCAAAATAGTGTGTGTATATATATATATATTGACTAATATATAAAGTAAAGTATTTATAATTTCATCAGAACTTCACAAATCGCTTCAAAATCAACTCGGCTTTCCCATTCAAATTTAATTCTATCTAAATTTATCAATTTCCATTCAATTCAGTTTCTGACTAAACAAATTCAAATTTTATCTATTTCAAATACAGATTTGAACCACAAAATAAACCATTTAAATTTCAATATAATTCAAAGTTAATATATTTTGAAGCTTTAAATATTCAACATTTCAAAGACTAAATTTTGATAATTGTATTTTTCTCCCAATTTGACTTCACCATCACTAAGTTATGAAATATTCATTCAATAAATTCAATATTATTTACATGACCTTAAATTTACATTTTCTATATATTACCTTTGATTTCTTTAGACATGAATTATCCATTAAATTACTTAAATGAAAATTCAAGTTATAAGACCGTATTTTAAAGTTTCGAATTCAATTGTTTCAAATCGTTTCAACTAAATAAAATCCCTAATTAATGACAATTTCAAATATGTCCCAAATATATCTTCCAACCTCAGCTTATAAAATTATTCCACAAATCTATTTCTGAAATACAAATTTAATAAATCCTTAAACATATTTCATATTAATAAAATCAATCTTAATTAAATTATATGTTAATATTAAATCTATATATAAAATAACCTTTATATATAATATTTTAAATCAATATTTATTAAAACCATATATTTCTTTTCCAAAGCATAGAAATTATTTTCAAAACATTTATATAGACCAACGGCGTTGATGTATAATTTTCTATTCTATGGTCAAGTGATACAGATATTTATCATTTCATTCCGTAAGTTAAATATATACGGTTTGATATCATTTCAACCCGTAATCCCAAATTCAATTCAAATGAAAATCGCTTGGGTTTATCATTTCAAACCATAACGATTTTCTCCTATTCTAAAGTCCGTTCGGGTATGTATCATTTCAACCCACAGTGATTCCTATACTAACAGGGAACTTGCAGAGTGATAACAGATATGATAATAATAATAATAACAGGCTTATATCATCAAAATAAATATAAACATAAGGAAATGGTGTCATATCCCACAGGTGAACAGTTACAGATAATAACATATATAACAATAAACATAACTACAACAACATATTTCAATTGTCGTTTCAATTGAAATCAAATTTAATAAATATAATAATGTTAATCGTGAGTGATTGCACACCTTTCGAGTCTAGAGAGCTTTGACAAACAAATTCCAAAGCAACGCTAGATGGACACGATTCGATGAAGAAAACAAGCACGATGGACAAGGCTGATAACAGAAATTAAAAACGAATCAGAACCAGATTGATGAAGATAGAAGGTAGAAATGAACTTATATGTCTAACTATATACTATTTGTATAAAATCATATTTAAATTCAAAAACATACATTAAAATCTAACCTAGATACATAATATATGATTTGAAATAAATGTTCCTATAGATATACAACATATAACTTTGCATATATCCTACATAAACACAATATAAACCTTAATTTTGAACCTATATATATATTTCAAAATTTAGAATAGTATATATATATATACGCATTTCAAATAAGTACTAAATCTAAACATAATTAGATAGAATCTCTACCCATTTATTAGAACCCGAACCTATGTATACCATACGTGTAAACTAATATATAGGCTACATACATTAATCAATATTTAAAACAATATAAATGTCACTGGTACGGGCTGTTTCATATTAATACATAGACTTACTAGTATTGGCTTACACAAAACATTATATATATTATATATTACATCAAAACAGGCTTCAGGCTAGTATATTTTCTTTAATATTAAAACAGGCTTCAGGCATTTCTTACATGTTAACACTTACATTAAAACTTTTATATCATCTTAAAAAAATCAATGTCGAATTTTAACCCATATAACCACTAGTATAAACTTATATTTTAAAACAAATAGATCTTAAATCTTATAAAACTGTATTTGTATAATAATTCATCTCTGGACAGACTCACAGATTAACTTAAAACATATTATGCTATATATATACTACATAAATTTTGTAAACTCTACAACTATATTTAAAAAACAGAAGAAAATTATACCCATGCAAACTTTACCTATATACGAAACTTATGTTTTTTTTACTTACTGTTTCTCTCACAGCAAAAGTAAAGCAGGGTTATACATACATAGTACAGAAGAGAATATGTATGTGTGTGTGTGTGTGTGTGTGTGTGTGTATATATATATAAAAATAGAGGTATCCAATATACAACTCAAAACTCACCCATAAAAATCACAGAAGACATGCCATGCACACACGCAAATGCCAGAGAGAGAGGAAGGGCAACGAGTTTAGGGCGTGGCCGAGTTGGATGCCATGCGCGGCTGAGGAAGTGAGAGAGGTGCGGCTATGGTGGCTGTCAGAGATGTGAGGCGTGCCGCTTGTGGAGGCCGGCGCTGTTGAGGTGGGTTTGGCTGTGAGTGCGGAGGCTGGTGAAGCGATGTGCGGTGAGATGTTGCACGGGTGAGAGAAAAGGGGAGGTACGGCCGGTGTTAAAAGCGGTGACGGAGTGAGATAGAGGTTGGGTGGAAGCAACCCAGGCGGGCTCAACAGTGAAGGCATAGGGATGATGGAAAAAGGAACGCGAAAAGATGAATGGCTGAGACTTGAGAAAATAGTCACAGTCATGAACGTGGTTTATGAATGAGGTAGTGACAGAAGCTTGTAAATTATTTAGAAAATGAAGAGCTGGACAGTAAACAACGTATACATAATAATGTTTTGTAATGCATGCTATTGCAACAGAAGCAAAAGTGGAAATGAACGGAGAGCTGCAGGGAACGTACCTCTGTAAATGAAATGTAAGAGCAACGGTCACAAGCTATGATTTAGTTAAAAAATAAAAGCCAATGCTTTGAACGTATGCCATAAATTAAGTAACAGACACTGATTTCTAAATTTATTAATAGCTAGGAATAAGAACGTTTGAACATGAATTGGAAAAATTATTAAAGCAAGTATACTTTAAACTGTAGGAAAAGTAACATCTACACACTGATTCAGAAAACAATTGAAGCAATTAATAGCTTGATTGGATAACACATTTCAAATTTTGAAACCGAAGGAAGAAATAAAGTCACAATTTAAGGTACCGTTACAACGAATAGCTTATTGTTTCCGTCGCGTACCGGACCTCAAAATACAGAAATAAATATACTATTAAGATCAGCACAACGAGACGATCAAAACAGTATATCGATATCAGTCATATGATTATCCGATCAAAAGTCGATAATCGGTACCGAAAATGGTGCTATATTGTCAGAATTAAGATAGACGGAGCAATAAAAGTCCGAATTTTGAAAAATGAAAGACGACATCTCACTCAGAAGAGGGTTTAGAAATTTTCTATAGAAAAATATTCAAGTTTGGAAATAATTTATCATCATCAATTATTAACTGATTTGAATGCAATAGAATTACTCAATAAAATAAACCTTCATATAATTAATTGAAAATTTACCATCTGCTATGTTTAATTGGACGTAATCCAAATATGAAAATTTTATTTCAAAATAATATTATTTAAAATCTCTCAAAAATTCAATTAAATACATTAATAAAACCATTAAAATTATTAAAATTTTATGGGTCGTTACACTCTCCCCCACTCAAAACTTTTCGTCCCGAAAAGGAAGGTGGTAGGAGAATAGAACAACCAAAAATAAAAGTAGATTGGACGTTAAGAATAACAATTAATTTAAAACTATATAAATTTACTCACAATATTCATTCGAAACATCATTTGAAATTCAATTTCCTTTAATACTTTTCAAAACCCATTTGTAAAATTTCTTGCTTCCTTTATAAATACCATTTATATGTCTAAATAACACTTTTATAAATATATGAAAACTATTTGAAAACAATTATTTACATCATTAATTATATCTACAAAGAGGCTATTGAAAGCATAATTCATAATTTTATAAATTTTATCTCAAGATATATTTCAAATATTATTAATAAATCAATAATCATTTACTTTAAATATTTTTTATTTAATTAATAACTTCTAAAATATTTCTAACACCAAAAATTTCTATTAAACCATGTAGTATATAAATAAACAATATTTTAAAAGGATATATTCAAAAAGGAAAGAATGTAGATTCGGAAAGACAGAATATAGGTGAATAAATAAAGCTGAGCAGATGAGCTAAATTCAAAAGAATAGTATCAGGCACGAATAATTAATTCAATACAAATTTCTTTATTGGGAATACCTTTATAATAAAAATACTTTTATAGAGAAGAAATTTTCTTTCGAAAATACTTTTTTAACTCGATGTTTCAACAAGTTTATTCTCGTTCTTGTAGACTCTGGCCATGCATTGATCAGGCGCAAAGCTAGAATTCTTCAAGTACTTAGTAGACCTGTTTCAACCCCCAGTGAAAATAATTAAAAAACCTTCAAAACTGATATGGAAAGTACAATCCAAACAAATCATCTGGATCGCAGGATACATAACAATGGTTGCGCCTGGATCCCCTAGGAAACATCCATACCCTTTAAGCAATCGCTGATTTGCGAATTTCCCCATGATAACCAAAACTGTGGACCGCGGGATACATAACAATGGTTACACATGGATCGCCCAGGAAACATCCATATCCTTTAATCTCTGCCTTGCGGATTACGCCACTACAACAAAACTGTAGACCGCAGGATATATAAAAATTGTTACGCCTGGATCCCTCAGGAAACTTCCATACTCTTTAAGCAATCTCTGCCTTGCGGATTACGCTAACAAAAACAAAACGACCATGGGTTACGCCATGGTAGGACACTCGAGTATCACATCTGGAAAACCAAAATCAGAGAGAATAATATCGATAGAATGAATCCACAATGTGGCCACAAAGCGGATATCAAGCAGGCACTTTCCATAGCATTACTTCCAAAATATATATCATATAGTACCTTTCAAATCCATTTCAAATATCGTACGAATATATAGTCCATTATATATAAGATTTCATTTCATTCCAAAATCAATAGTATATCAAATCACACTTATATAGACTTCAATAATATAAGATCACACCTTTTCAATTGAGTACCCTTCCAAATCAATAGTTTTCAAATCAACTTGATACTTATACAAATCAATTTTATATAATTGATAACTCCCAAATCAAGTATTTAGTTAAACAAGGTCCTCAATTTCAATTTGTTTCAATATCAGTTCAGTTTCGAAATCCTATACGCTTTCACCAAATTTCTTCCAATTTAAATATCTTCAGTTTCAAAGTTTCAATGTTAATAGGTTTAAAAAGTCATCCCCATTTCCAAACCAGCTTAATTTATGTCCAACAAATTCATTTTCAAAATCATCGTATAAATACTGGGTTTGAATTCCAATCTATTTTCGAAACCAATAATTTTGTCAAAATCAATTATACCCAAAATGATTACCAAGTTTATAACCGTCCCTTTAAAACCTTTTAACTATTTATTTCTATTTGAAAAATCCAATTTACCTTTTTGAAAACTATTAATCTACATATACATATGGTTTTATAAAAGATGTTACTAAGTTAAAACATTTAAAACTAAATTTTAGTCAAACATTTCAAAACTAAATTTCATATTAGTATAATTCAAAATAGACTTGTCCATTTACTTAACCAAACAGTTTTAAACCTATACTTTATCAATTAATTTGTACTTTTCGAAATTACTTATCTTTGAATTAAGCCTTGATTTGGAAGTGTTCGAACATTCAAATTGTTGGAGAAATCAAATATTCGATCGAAAAGTTGGAAATCGGCAATAAATCAATTTTAATAGATTGGGTTAAATCCAAAACTCGAGGACTGAACACCGAGCTCACTTTAAATTGTTTCAAATATACACATATATCTTTTGAAAATATCAAATTATACTTCGGAATTTGAAATCAAAATTGGTTTCACAAAATCACTCGCATAGGGAAGCTATTAAAGTAGCCTCTCCCCCACTTCGAAACTCGAAAATCAATGTCGATGATGCGTGCATTCATCGCCGAAATTATTTTCCAGCAACACAAGTGAGTTCTAGACTTCTATTTTCTTGAAAACTTCTTCGAGATTTCTTCGAAATTCATTAACATTCATTTGAATCCATTTGAACATTTCTTATTCGGAGAATACTTTTAAATCCTATTATTATATATTTTCCAAAATCTTAAAACCAATTTCAGAACACCGGAGTTCAATCTCCCAAATTTCAAAATAAAACCCCTTAGTTATAAATTATTTTTATATAAATCCATTTCTTATATAATCTTCGAAATTTCAAATCCTTTCGAAACTTTTATATATAGAATAAAATCATAGTTATTAAAATAATAATTTCAGTATGTACAACAATTTCTAAAATGCAAACAAACCTGATTTTCAAGGATGATTCCAGAATGGATTTCAAAACAAAAATGGAGATTTAAATTAGAGGAACTCTAATCAAATAGAATTCAGATTCGAAGCTAGGCTCAAACGAAGATGATATTAATTAAATTTCAAAATGGAAGATGGATATAAATCGCGGGCGACCTTAACCCGGTCAACCGTGACTTCAAGAATATGATCGATGCGAAATTCCAAGGCAAATCGACATTCGATTGCCAGATATAAAATTCGGTATAACTAGAGATAGCAGCATCTAAACTGAGGACATATAAATATTCGATGAATCGACGCTATTGTAAAGGAGTTTCACCTCTTTACAAATCATTCAGTGGAGCTATGGGATACTCCATAATTTAGAAAATACGAATAGGAAAAGACAAGAATGGATTTTGAACCGATGGGAATGTACCAAAATTTAAAGGAAACCGAATCAAATATGAAGAGATTCAAGCTCGGACGAAAGTGATTCTCTAAATAAATTTACCATATATGCTAAGTTTGTCTAGTGCCAAAGCTCTGATACCAACTGTAACGACCTGGTATTTTCAACCATTCACATCCGCACATGTCAGACTTTAATTGCTCAAAATACAGCGTTGTAAATTTTTTGGCACTACTGAGCATAAACGGTAAATAAATAATCACAGATCACGGACATAGAGTAATATAATGCAGCGGAATAGATGAAGAATAGTAGTTCATGAAGCTACTACATACATCAGAGTTAGAAATAAAATACATCAGAATATCTCAAATACAGTGAAGTATTCAGTACCAACCGATGACTTCTCTGAACCAGTCAATTGGAAAAGCTGAAAGCTGAATAGATAGTTGGATCTCCAAACAAAGCTCCGAACTCCAAAGGTGAGTCTCTAATGCTGTATCACTCAGTCTAACCCGAGCGTAAAGTGTAACAACCCCGTATTTTGTAATTATTTTATTGAATTTTGATTTAACTTTATTATATTTAATTTAGATAATTTTGTTATTTTAAAATATAAACTTTGATTTTGATATGAATTATCATTCCAAACATGACTAGATAGAATAATTTCCAAAATAATGAATTTGGTCAACTTTGACTTTAAACTTAAAAAATTAAAATTTTGAAAATTTTAATTTTATCATTTATCATGAAAGTAAATAAAATTTTAAGGTCACTACTTTTTGTTTCGTTGAAATCTGATTTATTATGTGAAAGTTATGCATTTTTAACTATTGTGTGAAATTTGTTGTATTTAACAAAATTGTTTACTTTAAATTATTTTAAATAATATTTTATTTGGTCATGTAATGTTCTAATTTATATTTATATTGGTAAAATAACATGTTATGTATATATTTTGGTTTTAAAACATTTTTAGAAGTGCAATTGACATTTTCTAGTGTCGGTTGTATTTTTATTTAAAATTTCTAATTTCCAGTTTCAATTAGATAAAGAAATTCTTTATTTATTTTTCTATTTTCTTAAGATCTTTTTTTATTCTCATTCCCACTTTAATTTTTTCTCATTTATTTTTTTAATTTTCTTTTTATTTGCTTTAAAGTGAAATATAAATTTTCTAAAAGCTTATGATGTTTTATCTGTAATTTTCATGTCATGTTTGCCATTTTTTAAACAATTTCTCTAATTATCTTTTAGTTTCTCTAAATATAATTATTTATTTCATTTTAGAAATGATAAATGAAGTATTTTATTTCAAAATTTTTTTTAGAATATTTTTAAAATGAAGTAGATATTTTTCCAAAGCCACTGATGTTTTAATTGTAATTTTTGAACCCTGTTTTGAATTTTTAAGCAATTTCTTTTATTCCTTTTCTATTTTCTTTAAATTTTATTATTTATTTTCATTTTATTTCACTCTGTTTCAATTTTTAAAAATATTTACTGAATTATATTTTTTTTATTTTATTTAAAAGAAAAGGAAATATGAAAGGTTTAAAGAGCTTTAATAACGTAAGTCTTTTCATCTCCAAAGACCCTTCATTTTTCATAACTTTTCATTAACTTTGTTTTGCCCATACTATCTTTTGTCATAGCCATGAGTTCCAAACTTCTACTTCACGTGAACAACTTCTTTTTCATTTTATTTTGACGGCCAAAAGGATTTGGGTAATGGCTACACTTTCTTCTTCCTTTTCTTCTCATTTCTATGTCATTTTGCGTTGTTTTCTATACTTTTTGTATTGGCCTCTCCTCCATCGCCATAGCCACCACTCTCTACACCTCTTCCCTACCATCACCACCACCTACACTTCCAGCCATGACCAAGGCCGAGCCCTCCATGATGACTAAACCCCTCAAAAATGCAACCAAAGGCCTAAAACTATGCTTATTTGACCACTACTTGTTCATCTGCTTCAACCACCACCCTAACCATCACCATAGCCGCCACCACTCCTTTGACTTGACCTCCTCACACCCCTTTCCACCACCGACTAGTCATGGTGTACCCAGGCCGAGCCATAACCCCAAGGTCGAGCCTTTGTTTTGACCAAAAATCACACTATTTGCCTTAAAACTCTTCACATCCATATATATAAACTTCTCCACCATATTCCACTACATAGGCCATGCATACACATGACCAAACCTATAACAACCCGCACATTTATCGATTTTATATTTAAATATTTTATTTAAATATTTTATCGATGCTCGAAATTTAGTCCGAAAAACTACTTTTTGCATACCGTCGAATTAGGACTCGGAACCACTTCCATTGAGTTCAAAACGCCGTTTGCGATCTTTTTGAGTATAAACTTTGATATGTTTGGAGTTAGTGGAATTTTGCCACTTTTCACTTAGGGCTTTGGTTTGGGCTGAGCCCATTAACCCCACTTATTAACTCAATCCCAGCCCTCTCCTCTTCATTTACTTCCTTTCTATTTTTCTAATACTCAAGCTTTTATAAAAATGGAGAGTGGAATGGGAAATTAAAACTCAAGCCCTAGTTTTCTTTTGCAAATCAAGCTCTAGCTCCAAACTAATAGAAAAAACTTTGGTAAGCCTCTTCTTCTTCATCTCCAACTCATTCTCATGTCAATTTCAGAAACTCCTAAACCTAACTTTGGGAATGTTCTTCTTTTTGAGCATAGATTCAAGCTCATTTGGGTTGTGTTGAAGAGTGGTTGATTCTCCCTTTGCTTTCAAGCTTCTTCTTCATCGTTTTTGTGAAAAGGTGAGATTTTTATCTCACATCTTAATCTATAACTATCTTCGATTGTTAAGTATGAATTCCTAACGCTTATTCTTGTACAATTGCTTTTGGTTTGGATTGATTTGGTGAATATTCCAATTTTTGGTGTTTTGGGTTCAATTCCTTAAAAATCATAGCTTTGATCTTTGATCATGATTTTGTGATACATCGAAGAGCTTATAGGGACGGGTAGTCGATTGGCATAAACCCCTAGCGTCCATTACTCGTCCGATTTAAATTTGGTAGAGATTTGGCCCTCACTCAGATAGGCTGGGAGGAGTTGGAAACAGGCTCCGGTCGACCGAGCTCTGTGGCCGGCCGACCGACCTGCTACCAAAGTGCATAAGCACTTCTCTGTCTCTGGTCCGGTTGACCAGCTACAGAGCTCAGTCGACCGACCTGCTTCCCGAGAATTTTTCAGAACAGGGTCCCGTCGATCGAGCTCTGTAGCCGGCCGACCGACCTGTTGCTATTTTGCCTATTTTGCGTGGTTTCCAAGTTTAATCGATTCGTGTTCTTTCCTTATTTGTTGTTATCATTTGGTATTGACTTTGATGACTTCTTTCCTTTGGGAATTTTAGCAATATTCATTTTGATGGATTCGGTATCGGCTTCTTTGGATTTTTATTCACGTCTTCGAATGTGAATTTCGGTGATTGGTTGTTTTACAATCATTTTCGTGATTTATCACTTTAAAAATATAAAGGTTTCAATACTAGTAGTAAATATCAAAATTCTTTCATCAAAGCGATTTCAACACTATTTTATTACAAAACTCGTTTCTCAAACCGTTTTTCAATCTATTGGTATATACAAACCATTACCTCATTCGTATGAGAAATCTAATTAAACGGCTTAGTAAAACAAGTGGTATGAAACGCTTGCGTTTACTTCGTCGGTTAATACTTGGACTTGTTCAACTGAATCTCTTGTGAAAATTTCCTAGTGAAGATCTACAATTTGTTTGTAAATATTTAAGTTAAGCTAGTGGTTATGGGACATGAAGCTAAATTCATATATTTACTAGCTTAGTGTAATTGACACTTTCTTGATGATCAACGACGATCATTTTTGTGATTTAGACAAGCAATGTGCGATGTCTCTTTGTGTGTGAGGGAGACTAAACCCCGTTTTTGGAGTTTCGACTCAAATTGGTGGGGTAGCAATCCATGGTCTTCCGGCCGTTTGTGGAGCTTCGACTCAATTTGTGATGGTTAACAACCATGGAATTAGCGTTCCGTTTGTGATACACGTGTTGGTGAGCTTTATGCTCCCGTTTGTGATAGGCCTTTCCCCCTATTTGTGATTTCTGGATTTCTTGTGCTGATTTCTGGAATTTGTGCTTCACCAATCTTCGTGATTTTCATTGATAAGTTTTATCAATCTTTGTGCATTGGTGAATTCGTGTGTTATTGACTTATTGTGAATACAAGTTTTGGGTATGAAACCCTTTTTGGATCTCTGAGAAGATTCTTGTGATATTGATTAATCTCATGTTGATTTTTAATTACATACTTATAGTAGTATGCCATTATGGTTATCATATGTTTATGCCATGTCACTTATCCTATATCATATCATCTGATATTTATAGCTAGACTGATCCATTTATTGTTTTCTTATGAAATAATACTCGGGTCAGACCGAGATGTTACAGGTGCTTCTGCTTGACTTCTCCTCAAGGATTCATTACTCTGACTTTTGGCTAACTACTTAGATTTGTAGTTTTTGGTTGTATACATTTAAGGTATAGACTCATAGTTGTGTACTTATTCTTATTTTATAGCAATGTTGCTATTTTTTTGTGTCATTGTGGATCTTTTAGACCACTACTCTGATGAACACTTTTATGCGTTATATATATTCATGTCTATTTCCGCCTTTGTGATATGAATTATCTATGACAGATTTGTGTTATGTTTATTTCTATATTTGTTTCCGAAGACATTATAGCCACTGTGTAGTAGCTTTGAGTTTGTGTCGGTATGTCGGATTTCCTCTTGAAAAGAATGCAAGTTATATTTTATCTGGCATATCGGTACTCGCACAAAGCAATTATACAGATGGTCGCTCCTCAACAGTCTTATTCTCTGTGCTAGTTGACAGCATTGCTCCATAGCGTTCTTGGCTAGCGTGGGTATAGAGGTGGACAAACCGAGCGTGTGAATCAACCTCTTGAAGATCTTCTTCGTGCATGTGTTTTTGATTTTGGTGGAAGTTGGGAAGATCACATTTCTCTTGTGGAGTTTTCCTATAATAATAGCTTCCAATCTAGTATGGTATGGCTCCTTTTGAGGCACTCTATGGAAGGCCATGTCGTTCTCCTTTTTGTTGGATTAAGGCCGATGAGAAGCTGGTTTTAGGTCCAGATTTTATTCGTGATTCCACAGAAAAGATTGATCTTATTCGTCATAGGATGAAAGAAGCCCAGAGTAGACAAAAATCCTATGCCGGTAACTGGAGAAGGAAATTAGAATTTTCTGTGGGAGATCTTGTGTTTATCCGTGTTTCACCTATGAAGGGTGTTGTACGTTTCAATCGATCGGGAAAGTTAGCACCTCGATATATTGGTCCATTTTCCATCACCGAACGTATTGGTTCCGTGGCTTATCGCCTTTTGTTACCGGCTCAATTTTCTGCTATTCATGACGTGTTTCACGTTTCTCAATTGCGGAAATGCCTTCGAGATTCCGATTCTATTCTTGAGCCCGGTGTTGTGAAAGAAATTGAAGTTTCGCCTAATCTAACTTATGAGCAACATCCTAATCGTATTATTGCTTCGGAAGTCAAACGACTTCGAAATAAAGGTGTTCCACTTGTGAAAGTTCAATGGTCCTCAAATCCTAAGGATTGCTCTTGGGAATCTAGAGAATTCATCGAGCGAGCACATCTGGACTTACTTTCTCGTGCTCTTTGAGGTGAACTTTTTATTTCAGATTTCTTTTGTGTTGAATATGCTTTTATGGTTGTTACTTTATATTTTCTTCTTAAATATTGCGAGGGCACAATTTCTTTAAGGAGGGGAGTCTGTAACAACCCGCATATTTATCGATTTTATATTTAAATATTTTATCGATACTCGAAATTTAGTCCGAAATGCTACTTTTTGCATACGGTCGAATTAGGACTCGGGACCACTTCCATTGAGTTCAAAACGCCATTTGCGATCTTTTTGAGTATAAACTTTGATATGTTTGGAGTTAGTGAAATTTTGCCACTTTTCACTTAGGGCTTTGGTTTGGGCTTAGACCATTACCCCACTTATTAACTCTGTCCCAACCCTCTCCTCTTCATTTACTTCGTTTCTATTTTTCTAATACTCAAGCTTTTATAACAATGGAGAGTGGAATGGGAAATTAAAACTCAAGCCCTAGTTTTCTTTTGCAAATCAAGCTCTAGCTCCAAACTAATAGAAGAAACTTTGGTAAGCCTCTTCTTCTTCTCCAACTCATTCTCTTATCAATTTCAGAAATTCCTAAACCTAACTTTAGCAATGTTCTTCTTTTTGAGCATAGATTCAAGCTCATTTGGGTTGTGTTGACGAGTAGTTGATTCTCCCTTTGCTTTCAAGCTTCTTCTTCATTGTTTTTGTGAAAAGGTGAGATTTTTATCTCACATCTTAATCTATAACTATCTTCGATTGTTAAGTATGAATTCCTAACGCTTATTCTTGTACAATTGCTTTTGGTTTGGATTGATTTGGTAAATATTCCAATTTTTGGTGTTTTGGGTTCAATTCCTTAAAAATCATAGCTTTGATCTTTGATCATGATTTTGTGATACATCGAAGAGCTTATAGGGCCAGGTAGTCGATTGGCATAAACCCCTAGCGTCCATTACTCGTCCGATTTAAATTTGGTGGAGATCTGGCCCTCACTCAGATAGGCTGGGAGGAGCTGGAAACAGGCTCCGGTCGACCGAGCTCTGTGGCCGGCCGACCGACCTGCTGCCAAAGTGCATAAGCACTTATCTGTCTCTGATCCAGTCGACCAGCTACAGAGCTCGGTCGACCGACCTGCTTCCCGAGAATTTTTCAGAACAGGTTCCGGTCGACCGAGCTCTGTAGCCTGTCGGCCGACCTGTTGCTATTTTGCATGTTTCGCCTATTTTACATGGTTTCCAAGTTT
The DNA here is from genome assembly GCA_030765085.1 of Allium cepa. Classification (NCBI taxonomy): domain Eukaryota; kingdom Viridiplantae; phylum Streptophyta; class Magnoliopsida; order Asparagales; family Amaryllidaceae; genus Allium; species Allium cepa. The sequence goes on from CM060945.1 coordinate 149,288,316, forward strand.
AATCGATTCGTGTTCTTTCCTTATTTGTTGTTATCATTTGGTATTGACTTTGATGACTTCTTTCCTTCGGAAATTTTAGGAATATCCATTTTGATGGATTCGGTATCGGTTTCTTTGGATTTTTATTCACGTCTTCGAATGTGAATTTCGGTGATTGGTTGTTCTACAATCATTTTCGTGATTTGTCACTTTAAAAACATAAATGTTTCAATACTAGTAGTAAATATCAAAATTCTTTCATCAAAGCGATTTCAACACTATTTTATTACAAAGCTTGTCTCTCAAACCGTTTTCCAGTCTATTAGTATATACAATCCTTTACCTCATTCGTATGAGAAATCTAATTAAACGGCTTAGTAAAACAAGTGGTATGAAACGCTTGTGTTTACTTTGTCGGTTAATTCTTGGACTTGTTCGATTAAATCTCTTGTGACAATTTCCTAGTGAAGATCTATAGTTTGTTCGTAAATATTTAAGTTAAGCTAGTTGTTATGGGACATGAAGCAAAATTAGTATATTTACTAGCTTAGTGTAATTGACACTTTCTTGATGATCAACGACGACCATTTTTGTGATTTAGACTAGCAATGTGCGATGTCCCTTTGTCTGCGAGGGAGACTAAACCCCGTTTTGTGGAGTTTCGACTCAAATTGGTGGGGTAGCAACCCATGGTCTTCCGGCCGTTTGTGGAGCTTCGACTCAATTTGTGATGCTTAGCAACCATGGAATTAGCGTTCCGTTTGTGATACACGTGTTGGTGAGCTTTATGCTCCCGTTTGTGATAGGCCTTTTCCCCTTTTTGTGATTTCTGGATTTCATGTGTTGATTTCTGGAATTTGTGCTTCACCAATCTTCGTGATTTTCATTGATAAGTTTTATCAATCTTTGTGCATTGGTGAATTCGTGTGTCATTGACTTGTTGTGAATACAAGTTTTGGGTATGAAACTCTTTTTGGATCTCTGAGAAGATTCTTGTGATATTGATTAATCTTATGTTGATTTTTAATTACATACTTATAGTAGTATGCCATTATGGTTATCATATGTTTATGCCATGTCTCTTATCCTATATCATGTCATCTGATATTTATAGCTAGACCGATCCGTTTATTGTTTTCTTATGAAATAATACTCGGGTCAGAATGAGATGTTACAGGTTCTTCTGCTTGACTTCTCCTAAAGGATTCATTACTCTGACTTTTGGATAACTACTTAGATTAGTAGTTTTTGGTTGTATACATTTGAGATATAGACTCATAGTTGTGTACTTATTCTTTTTGTATAGCACATGTTGCTATTTTTTTGTGTCATTGTGGATATTTTAGACCACTACTCTGATGAACACTTTTATGTGTTATATATATTCATGTTTATTTCCGCCTTTGTGATACGAATTATCTGTGACAGATTTGTGTTATGTTTATTTCTATATTTGTTTTTGAAGACATTATAGCCACTTTGTAGTAGCTTTGAGTTTGTGTCGGTATGTCGGATTTCCTCTTGAAAAGAATGCAAGTTATATTTTATCTGGCATATCGGTACTCGTACAAAGCAATTATACAGATGGTCGCTCCTCAACAGCCTTATTCTCCGTGCTAGTTGACAGCATTGCTCCGTAGTGTTCTTGGATAGCGAGGGTATAGAGGTGGGGCGTCACAAAACCCGAGCCAAAACTTGTTCAAACCAGAGCCAAACACATCCCTAGGCCGTACCAAATAGTAGAGAAGGCAAGGCAAAAGACTGTGTATTCGTATCTCTTTTTATTTCAAAGTTATTTAAATTGAATGTTGTATTGAACTTTAAATTTATTTGGTTTTGTTTTAGGTTGTAAGACAAGGCCTATAGCTTGGATCTCGCTCTCCGTTCAAAATCCGTAGTCTTGTCTGTTTGCTTTTGATTCCGTGTGTTATTGGTTTGCAATCTCCAACATTTAGAGGTGAGTAAAGCTCACACGACATTTATACTTATGCAGTTGTGAAACAACAACAACTGAATGTGTAGAAAAATATATAATGTTATAACTGCCATGTAATTATTTATATATGATCTTTAACCTGTTAATTTCATGTCATATCATTTGTTACTATTATATCATGCTATACTGTTCATTTATATCTGTTTATCACACTGCAAATTCCCTGTAGATTAGGTTCGCTATGGGTTGAAATGATACATATCCAAACGGTCTTTAGAATAGGGAAAATCGTTATGGGCTGAAATGATAGGCCTGAACGATTTTTATTTATTTATTTTATTTTAACTTGGGATTGCGGGTTTGAAATGATAGAACCCGGATTTTTCATTTTAAACTGCGGATTGAAATGATATATATCCGTATCACTTGACCTAGGTTAGAAAACTATATACAGGCCCGTGGTTATATTTTATAAAGTATTTTGAATATTTTAAATATTTTTAAAAGTGAAAAGTTATGAAATTTGATTTAAATTGGATTTTTAATGTTTAAATAAAGAAATTTTAGATTTTTCTAGAATTTAAAAATGTAATTCAAATGTATGGTAAAAAGTAAATTTTTGAAATATAACTTTAATTTGGAAATTTGGACTTTGGCTTTAAAATGACATTTAAGTTATATAAATAAAATTTAAGTGGTTTAAATGTAAATTTATGATAATTTGATTTAAATATATTTTAAAGTGTTTTAAATAAAGGATTTAGGATTTTTGTATAAGTGGAAAATGTCAAATAAATAAATGGTTAAGTTGAATTGTTGAAATATAACTTAAAGTCGGGAAATTTGGGTTTTGGTTTAAAAAGGGAGTTTTAAGTTATTTAATAAAATATAAATTTAGTTGTATTTTTAAAATGGTAAATATGATGATTTGATTAAATTTTAGTTTAAATGAATTAATAAAGTATTATTGATATTTCTGTGTATTAAAATGGTTAAATGAATGAATGCTTAAAAGTGTAATCTTAAAATGAATTTGACCTGGAAATGTGAATTTGGCTTTAATTAAGGGTTTAAGTTAATTAAATAAAATGTAAATTTAGTTTAATTTGTGAAATGATAATTTTAAAATGTAAATGTTAATAAAGTGTTAAATGTAAAATGGGAAAGTTTACACTTGAATTTATTAAGGTGATTTGTGAAATTTGATTTAATTATAAAATGTTGCTTTATAAAAAATCATTAATTAAAAGAGTATTTTAATGAACATCGTTGAATGTTAAAATATGATTTTTATAATGTTTAAATGGCTTAAATTGAAATGTTTTCAAGTATAACTTATAGCAGCTTTTTCTGAATGTTGTGAAAGGCTGAAATTTTCAATGTTTATGGTTTTAACTTAGTAAATGAACTCAAAATGGTTTAAAACTTTGGAAATTGAATATTTGATTTGAAAGTATATAAACTTAAATTTTAAATGGTTTAAATGAATTATTTTGATTAAAATATAAGCTATTTAAAAGGTGATTTGGAATGAAAATAAATGAATGATATCTTAAGATTTAGAAGGTATTTAAAGTTGAATATTTGGATTTGAACTTATATGATGATTTGAAATTGAAGCTTTGGAAAGATACAATATTTTGATATATATTAAATGTTTTGAAATGAAGTTTTTTTTAAAGATATGATTATTTTGATAATAAAAATGTTTTGAAATGAAGTTTGAAAAGATATGATATTCTGATATATATTAAATGTTTTGAAATGAAGTTTTGAAAGATATAATATTTTATATATATTAAATGTTTTGAAATGAAGTTTTGAAAGATATGATATTTTATATATATCAAATGTTTTGAAATGAAGTTTTGGAAGATATGATATTCTGATATTAAAATAATTTAAAATGAAGTTTGAAAGATATTATATTTTGATATTAAAATGATTTGAAAAATGAAGTTTGAAAGATATGACATTTATGTATTAAAAATGATTTGAAAGGAAGTTTTAAAAGGATATATATTGAAATGATTTGAAGTGACTTGATGTTTATTTTGGTAAATATTTGAATTTGAAAGATATGGTATGTTGATATATTGAAATGGTTTGGAAATGATTAAATCTTTATTTTGATAAAGATTTGAATTGAAATGATATTTTATTTTGAAGTATAAAAATATTATTTTAAAGTTATAACCACGGGTTATAATAACGATTGGTTGGCAAAGAGACCGGGATCGGATATGGGCATACTCTCTGTCGTACCGAAAACCACTTTGACAAAACGTGTACGCGATGGAGATTACAGAATGAAGTAGGATGTTGGCAACGTTCTTATGGTATTTTACGTAGACCCAACTGCCGTGAGTTGGAATAAGGTGGCTAAAACAGGAGCGGTCTCGGGCCAGTTGAGGTCGCACCTCGTAGCGGAGGCATTTCTTCGATACCATACTATTACTTGCGATTGTTTGGGCGCCGTTCCGATTTTGTGGGAATGTGTTCCACGGTGGGCGTATGTGGCTGCTGCGTTACCACCAGCCCGAGTGTCGTAATTGGTATATCTACCCTGGCATTGCCTTGTGTGCTTTGTCACCTACCATATCGAGCCTTTACTACGAGTTTCTATTTGTGTCGTACCTATGCAGTATCTTCTCGTAGTCTCCCGATCAGGAGATATGCAGGTATCGTATAGACCGTTGGCATTATTTGTGTTAAGGGGAATATTAGGTCACTCCTTAACGCTATTTAAAAGTAAGTTTATTTTACTATTAGACATTGTTATAATAGCACAATATTACTACATAGTAAATAGTTTAACGCATCCTTAGAGGATGGGCGGTCCCAAGCATCCTTTAAGTTACTTGTACTTTTGCTGCAGTTCACTTGAGTTGGTTTACATTGTATAAGTATGTATGTCCTGACTCGAGTGTTTGTATTTTATTTACGCTCGGGTCAGCCTGAGTATTCGCAGATTTGGATTTCCACTTTCTGGAGATTGGAATCGCTGGAGATTGTCTACTAGTCTAGTTTTATCTGTTTCACTTCCAGTTATCCTGTTGATCCCAGTGTTGTATTCATTTGTACTTGGCTATCATACTTAGACTTCTGTTGTACTTTATTTCTTCTGTTGTATCTTATTTAACTCTGATATATTTATATAGCAGCTTCATGAACTACTATTTTTTTTACTTCCGCTGCACTATTATTACTTTGTGTCTGTGATCTGTGATTTTATTTACTGTATATTCTGAGATTTGCTAAATTTTATATACAAGGCGGTATTTTGGGCAATTCAAGTCCAACATGTGCGGATGCGAATGGTTGAAACTACCTGGTTGTTACATTTGGTATCCGAGCTTTGGCTTTGAGGCAAAACTTAGAATATAAGGTAAATTATTTACAGAATCACTTTCGTTCGAGTTTGAATCTTTCCTCTTTGATTCGAATTTCCTTTGAATTTTGGAACGTTCCCTACGGCTCCAAAATCCATTTGGGTCCCTCACTATTCATCTTCTTTTGATTCTGGAGTATCCCATAACTCCGCTTCGAATGAGCATTATAGTGAATTGGTGGTCCCGCCAACCTCAAAAAAATTCATTTGTAAACGGGGAAACTCCTTTACAGTTAGCATCGATTCACCAGAGATTAATATCTATCCTTGGTTTAGATGCTAATATCTTTTGTTATTCCAAACTCTATCTATTGAGATCGAATGTAGATTTACCCTAGAAAATCCACACTGATCTTATTTTTAAGTCACGGTCGACCCGGTTAAGATTACCCGTGATTTACTTAAGCTTACCCATCTCCCTACTCTGTTATTTAATCATCTTGTCTTTTATTTCCAATCTATTCTTCCAAACATTTTGAATTGTACTTGTAAATCTATTTTATTTTTTTATTGTGTTGTTTGGGTTGTTGATGTTGATTTAGGTTTCCGATTGATTCATCTGATCAACGCTATCGATAGGATTTCTAAAACACTTTGACTGAACAAACTGACACAATATTATTTTTAAATTTGGTTAATCAAATAAATTTTGATATATAAGTAAATTTATGGAACTTAATATATTGATTTAAATTGATTATTTGAAATGATAATACTTGATTTACCATTTATAGTTCTATAAATGAATTTATAAATAGTTGTTTATAAATTGATTTGGGAACTGAAATGAATTTAAAACAAGAAATTTGAGAATTTAATTTTCGATGGTTTCAAACCTCGTGTTTAAGTTTTGAAGTATATTATTTAAAGCATTTTCAAATAAAAACATGTTTCCAAAGAATTTTAAAGTTTAAAAATCAGTGCTCTTCTCTTTGTCACTGGGAAATAGTTTCAGTAATGACTGCAGCATCATCGACATTCATTTTCGAGTTTCGAAGTGAAGAGACCACTCTGTAGTCTTGCTACAGCTTTGTTTTGGGAAATCAAATTGATTTGAATTTCTGAAATATGACTTGATTTATAATATATATAGATATATGATTTAAATTTGATTTGATAAATTATGTACATACTTTTATTTATCCCTAAAAGGTTTGAAGAAATCGGAAATTTAATTCTTAAATTTTATTTTAAAGAATAATTTCAATTATAAAAAGAAAATCAAAATTTTGGATTAATATTCAAGCATGAAATGATTTAATCAGAAAGTTTTATTTGTATAATACAATTCCAATCAAATACAACTAACCTTAATTTCAGAAGTTAACAATGTAATTGGATAATATACAATATAAAAAGATTTTATAAATAAAAGTTGAGTGGTTATAATAAATGTCATACACTTAAATTTTAGTTATAAAACAATTAACAGAGGTAAATATAATAAAGTTTAATTGAATAACTTACAATAAAATGATGTTAAAAGAATTAAGAATCAAATAAAGGAGTTATAATAAGTGTAAGTATATTTAACATAAGTGATAAATATCGAGAGGAATAAATTTAATTTTAATTAGGAATAAAGAAGAAGTAAATTTATTAAGTACATTATGAGTATAATAAATGATTATTTTTCAAAAACCCATGGTTTTAAAAATTGTTAATTTAAGATGATTGGATAATAAGATAATAAAATTTGAGATAGTTAAGATTTGTTTAACTTGTGTAAAAATTTATTTTCTATTTAAGTTGAAATTCCCATGGTTTCAAACTTATTTCCTTATTTTGTTTTTCAAACTACATTTTGGTTGTCCTTATCTTGCTACAGACTGGTATAGACATCTTTCTATAATCTTTGTGCTTAGAAATCTTTCTATAATCTTTGGTGCTCATTTTGAATCCACCTTCTCGTGCTTGTGTTCTTGATTCTAGAGGATCTTGGAAAGATCATCTCCACCTTGTTAAAATTACCTATAACGACAGTTATTAGGTATAATCTCAATCTTCTTGTCACCTTGTCTTAATCTTATTTCATTTCTATCTTTTCTGTGCTTTCCTGTACCTCATTCTTTTTCGGGGACGAAAAGTTTTGATTGGGGGAGAGTGTAATAACTCTATATTTTGTAATTATTTTATTGAATTTTGATTTAACTTTATTATATTTAATTTAGATAATTTTGTTATTTAAAAATATAAACTTTGATTTTGATATGAATTATCATTCCAAACATGACTAAATAGAATAATTCCAAAATAATGAACTTTGGTCAACTTTGACTTTTAACTTAAAATTTTAAAAGTTTTAAATTTTGAATTTTATCTTTTATTATGAAAGTAAATAAAATTTTAAGTTCACTGCTTTACGTTTCGTTGAAATCTGATTTATTATGTGAAAGTTATGCATTTTTAACTATTGTGTGAAATTTGCTGTATTTAACAAAATTGTTTATTTTATATTATTTTAAATAATATTTTACTTGGTCATGTAATGTTCTAATTTATATTTATATGGGTAAAATAACATGATATGTATATACTTTGGTTTTAAAACATTTTTAAAAGTGCAATTGACATTTTCCAGTGTCAGTTGTATTTTTGTTTAAAATTTCTAATTTCCAGTTTCAATTAAATAAAGAAATTCTTTATTTATTTTTCTATTTTCTTAAGATCTTATTTTATTCTCATTCCCACTTTATTTTTTTCCTCGTTTATTTATTTAATTTCCTTTTTATTTGTTTTAAAGTGAAATATAATTTTTCTAAAAGCTTGTGATGTTTTATTTGTAATTTTCATGTCATGTTTGCCATTTTTTAATTTCTCTAATTATCTTCTATTTTCTCTAAATATAATTATTTATTTCATTTTAGAAATGATAAATGAAGTATTTTATTTCAAAATTTTTCTTTAGAATATTTTTAAAATGAAGTAGATATTTTTCCAGAGCCAGTAATGTTTTAATTGTAATTTTTGAACCCTGTTTTGAATTTTTAAGCAATTTCTTTTATTCTTTTTCTATTTTCTATAAATTTTATTATTTATTTTCATTTTTTTTCACTTTTTTTCGGTTTTTAAAAATATTTGCTGAATTATATTTTGTTTTATTTGATTTAAAAGAAAAATAAATATGAAAGGTTTAAAGAGCTTTAATAACCTAAGTCTTTTCATCTCCAAAGACCCTTCATTTTCCATAACTTTTCATTAACTTTGTTTTGGCCGTACTATATTTTGTCATAGCCGTGAGTTTCTCACTTCTAATTCACGTGAAAAACTTCTTTTTCATTTTATTTTGACGGCCAAAAGGATTTGGGTAATGGCTACACTTTCTTCTTCCTTTTCTTCTCATTTCTATATCATTTTGCCTTGTTTTCTATGCGTTTTGGATTGGCCCCTCCTCCATAGCCTCAGCCACCACTCTCTACACCTCTTCCCTGCCATCACCACCACCTATCCTTCCAGTCATGACCAAGGCCGAGCCCTCCATGATGAAGAAACCCCTAAAAAATGCAAGCAAAGGCCTAAAACTATGCTTATTTGACCACTACTTGTTCATCTCCTTCAACCACCACCCTATCCATCACCATATCCGCCACACTCCTCTGACCTGACCTCTACACACCCCTTTCCACCACTGACCAGTCATAGTGCACCCAGGACGAGCAATAACCCCAAGGTCGAGCCTTTATTTTGACCAAAAATCACATTATTTGCCTTAAAACTCTTTACATCCTTATATATAAACTTCTCCACCATATTCCACTACCTAGGCCGTGCATACACATGACCAAACCTGAGCCAAAACTTGTTCAAACCAGATCCAAACACATCCCTAGGCCGTACCAAATAGTAGAGAAGGCAAGGCAAAAGACTATGTATTCGTATCTCTTTTTATTTCAAAGTTATTTAAATTGAATGTTGTATTGAACTTTAAATTTATTTGGTTTTGTTTTGGGTTGTAACACAAGACCTATAGCTTGGATCTCGCTCTCCATTCGAAGTCCATAGTCTTGTCTGTTTTCTTTTGATTCCCTATGTTATTAGTTCGCAATCTCCAGCATTTAGAGGTGAGTAAAGCTCACACGGCATTTATACTTATGCGGTTGTGAAACAACAACAACTGAATGTGTAGAAAAATATATAACGTTATAACTACCATGTGATTATTTATATATGATATTCAACCTGTTAAATTTCATGTCATATCATTTGTTACTGTTATATCATGCTATACTGTTCATTTTTATCTGTTTATCACACTGTAATTTCCCTGTAGATTAGGTTCACTATGGGTTGAAATGATACATACCCGAACGGACTTTAGAATCGGGAAAAATCGTTATGGGCTGAAATGATAGGCCTGAACGATTTTTATTTATTTATTTATTTATTTTAACTTGGGATTATGGGTTTGAAATGATAGAACCCGGATTTTTCTTTTTAAACCGCGGATTGAAATGATATATATCTGTATCACTTGACCTAGGTTAGAGAACTACATACAAGACCGTGGTTATATTTTACAAAGTATTTTGAATATTTTAAATATTTTTAAAAGTGAAAAATTATGAAATTTGATTTAAATTTGATTTTTAATGTTTAAATAAAGAAATTTTGGATTTTTATAGAAGTTAAAAATGTAATTCAAATGAATGGTAAAAAGTGAATTTTTGAAATATAACTTAAATTTGGAAATTTGGACTTTGGCTTTTAAAATGACATTTAAGTTATATAAATAAAATTTTAAGTGGTTTAAATGTAAATTTATGATAATTTGATTTAAATATATTTTAAAGTGTTTTAAATAAAGGATTTATAATTTTTGTATAAGTGGAAAATGTCAAATAAATAAACGGTTAAGTTGAATTGTTGAAATATAACTTAAAGTCTGGAAAATTGGGTTTTGGTTTAAAAAGGGAATTTTAAGTTATATAAATAAAGTAGAAATTTAATTATATTTGGAAAATGGTAAATATGATGATTTGATTAAATTTGAGTTTAAATGAATTAATAAAGTATTATTGATTTTTCTATGTATTAAAATGGTTAAATGAATGAATGCTTAAAAGTGTAATCTTAAAATGAACTTGACCTGGAAATGTGAATTTGGTTTTTATTTAAGGGTTTAAGTTAATTAAATAAATTGGAAATTTAGTTTAATTTGTGAAATGATAATTTGAAAATGTAAATATTAATAAAGTGTTAAATGTAAAATGGGAAAGTTTACACTTGAATTTATTAAGGTGATTTGTGAAATTTGATTTAATTATAAAATGTTGCTTTATAAAAAATTGTTAATTAAAAGAGTATTTTAATGAACATCGTTGAATGTTAAAATATGATTTTTATAATGTTTAAATGGCTTAAATTGAAATGTTTTCAAGTATAACTTACAGCAGCTTTTTTTTGAATGTTGTGAAAGGCTGAAATTTTCAATGTTTATGGTTTTAACTTAGTAAATGAACTCAGAATGGTTTAAAACTTTGGAAATTGAATACTTGATTTGAAAGTATATAAACTTAAATTTTAAATGGTTTAAATGAATTATTTTGATTAAAATATAAGCTATTTAAAAGGTGATTTGGAATGAAAATAAATGAATGATATCTTTGAATTTAGAAGGTATTTAAAGTTGAATATTTGGATTTGAACTTATATGATGATTTGAAATTTAAGCTTTAGAAAGATAAGATATTTTGATATATATTAAATGTTTTGAAGTGGAGTTTTTTTTAAAGATATGATACTTTGATATTAAAAATGTTTTGAAATGAAGTTTGGAAAGATATGATATTTTGATATATATTAAATGTTTTGAAATGAAGTTTTGAAATATATGATATTTGATATATATTAAATGTTTTGAAATTAAGTTTTGAAAGATATGATATTTTGATATTAAAATTATTTGAAAAAAGAAGTTTGAAAGATATGATATTTATGTATTAAAAATGATTTGAAAGGAAGTTTTGAAAGGACATATATTGAAATGATTTGAAATGACTTAATATTTATTTTGGTAAATATTTGAATTTGAAAGATATGGTATGTTGATATATTGAAATGGTTTAGAAATGATTAAATCTTTATTTTGATAAAGATTTGGATTGAAATTATATTTTATTTTGAAGTATAAAAATATTATTTTAAAGTTATAACCACGGGTTATAATAATGATTGGTTGGCAAAGAGACCGGGATCAGATATGGACATACTCTCTGTCGATACCGAAAACCACTTTGACAACCGTGTACGCGGTGGAGATTCCAGAATGAAGTAGGATAGTGGCGACGTTCTTATGGTATGTTAAGTGGACCCAACTCATGTGAGTTGGCATAAGGTGGCTAAAACAGGAGCGGTCTTGGGCCAGTTGAGGTCGCACCTCATAGCAGACGCATTTCTTCGATACCATACTATTATTTGTGATTGTTTGGGCGCCCCTCCGATTTTGTGGGAATGTGTTCCGCGGTGGGCGTATGTGGCTGCTGCGTTACGACCAGCCCGAGTGTCGTAACTGGTATATCTACCCTGGCATTGCCTTCTGTGCTGTGTCACCTACCATATCGAGCCTTTACTACGAGTTTCTATTTGTGTCGTACCTATGCAGTATCTTCTCGTAGTCTCCCGATCAGGAGATATGCAGGTATTGTATAGACTATTGGCATTATTCGTGTTATGGGGAATATTGGGTCACTCCTTAATGCTATTTAAAAGTAAGTTTATTTTACTATTAGACATTATTATAATAGCGCAATATTACTACATAGTAAATAGTTTAACGCATCCTTAGAGGATGGGTGGTCTCAAGCATCCTTTAAGTTACTTGTACTTTTACTACAATTCACTTGAGTTAGTTTACATTGTATAAGTTTGTATGTCCTGACTCGGGTGTTTGTATTTTATTTACACTCGGGTCAGCCTGAGTATTCACAGATTTGGATTTCCACTTTTTGGAGATTGGAATCGCTGGAGATTAAATTAATTGTCTAGATTTATCTGTTTCATTTCCAGTTATCCTGTTTATCCCAGTGTTGTATTCATTTGTACTTGGCTATCATACTTAGACTTCTGTTGTACTTTATTTCTTCTGTTGTATCTTATTTAACTCTGATATATTTATATAGTAGCTTCATGAACTACTATTTCTTTTACTTCCGCTGCACTATTATTACTCTGTGTCAATGATTTGTGATTTTATTTACTGTGTATTATGAGATTTGCCAAATTTTATATACAACGCGGTATTTTGTGCAATTCAAGTTCGACATGTGCGGATGCGAATAGTTGAAAATACCTGGTTGTTACATAAAGAAAAACACAAAACACTCGAGTCAGGATTAACATTCTTATATCAATAAATCCAACTCAAGTGAAATAACAACTAAAATGCAGGTAACTCAAAGGATGTTTGGGACAACCATCCTCTAAGTATCCGTGGAGCTATCTACATGTAGAAATATACATTATAACACCGTGGTCATTTCAAATTAATTTATGCTTCAAAACCAAAATATCATTTTCATTTCAAATACATCTATCTTCCAAAATAGTATATATATATATATACTGACTAATTTATAAAGTAAAGTATTTATAATTTCATCAGAACTTCACAAATCGCTTCAAAATCAACTCGACTTTCCCATTCAAATTTAATTCCATCTAAATTTATCAATTTCCATTCAATTCAGATTCTGACTAAACAAATTAAAATTTTATCGATTTCAAATACAGATTTGAACCACAAAGTAAACCATTTAAATTTCAATATAATTCAAAGTTAATATATTTCGAAGCTTTAAATATTCAACATTTCAAAGACTAAATTTTGATAATTGCATTTATCTCCCAATTTGACTTCACTATTATTAAGTTTTGAAAAATTCACTTAATAAATTCAATATTATTTATATAACCTTAAATTTACATTTTCTATATATTACCTTTGATTTCTTTAGACATGAAATATCCATTAAATTACTTAAATGAAAATTCAAGTTATAAGACCATATTTTAAAGTTCCGAATTCAATAGTTTCAAATCGATTTAACTGAATAAAATCCTTAATTAATGACAATTTCAAATAAATCCCAAATATATCTTCCAACCTTAGCTTATAAAATTATTCCACAAATCTATTTCTGAAATACAAATTTAATAAATCCTTAAACATATTTCATATTAATAAAATCAATCTTAATTAAATTATATATTAATATTAAATCTATATATAAAATAACCTTTATATATAATATTTTAAATCAATATTCATTAAAACCATATATTTCTTTTCAAAACCATAGAAATTATTTATAAAACATTTATATAGACCAACAATGTCGATGTATAATTTTCTATTCTATGGTCAAGTGATACGGATATTTATCATTTCAATCCGTAAGTTAAATATATACGGGTGGATATCATTTCAACCCGTAATCCCAAATTCAATTCAAATGAAAATCGCTTGGGTTTATCATTTCAACCCATAACGATTTTCTCTTATTCTAAAGTCCGTTCGGGTATGTATCGTTTCAACTCATAATGATTTCTCCTATTCTAAAGTCCGCTCGGGTATATATCATTGCAACCTATAGTGATTCCTATACTAACAGGGAACTTGCAGAATGATAACAGATATGAAAATAATAATAATAATAGGCTTATATCATCAAAACAAATATAAATATCAGGATATGGTGTCATATCCCACAGGTGAACAGTTACAGATAATAGCATATATAACAATAAACATAACTACAGCAGCATATTTCAATTGTTGTTTCAATTGAAATCAAACTTAATAAATATATCGAGTCTAGAGAGCTTTGACAAAGAATGAGTTACGAATTCCAAAGCAACGCTAGATGGACACGATTCGATGAAGAAAAAGGCACGATGGACAAAGCTGATAACAGAAATTGAAAACGAATCAGAACCAGATTGATGAAGATAGATGGTAAAAATGAACTTATATGTTTAACTATATATAACTATTTATATAAAATCATATTTAAATTTCAAACACGTACATTAAAATCTAACTTATATACATAATATATGATTTGAAATAAATGCTACTATAGATATACAAACATATAACTTTGCATATATCCTACATAAACACAATATAAACCTTAATTTTGAATCTATATATATATTTCAAAATTTAGAATAGTGTATATATATATACACATTTCAAATAAGTACTAAATCTAAACATAATTAGATAAAATCTCTACACATTTATTAAAACCTGAACCTATGTATACCATACGTATAAACTAATATATAGGCTACGTACATTAACCAATATTTAAAACAATATAAATGTCACTAGTACAGGCTGTTTCATATAATAATACATAGACTTACTAGTATTGACTTACACAAAACACTATATATTATATATAACATCAAAACAGGCTTCAGGCAAGTATATTTTCTTTAATATTAAAACAGGCTTCGGGCATTTCTTACATGTTAACACTTACACTAAAACTTTTATATCATGTTAAAAAAAAAATCAATGCCGAATTTTAACCCATATAACCACAAGTATAAACTTATATTTTATAACAAACAGATCTTAAATCTTATAAAACTGTATTTATATAATAATTCATCTTCGGACAGACACACGGACTAACTTAAAACATATTATACTATATATATACTACAAAAAAATTTAAACTCTACAACTATATTTAAATAATAGAAGAAAATTTAACCCATGCAAATTTTACCTATATACGAAACTTATGTTTTATTACTTACTGTTTCTCTCACAGCAAAAGTAAAGCAAGGTTATACATATTGTAACATCCCGCCTTTTCGCACATTTTAAACCGACACACATGACGATTCAAACCATACGGTAGGGCGGATTGTTATGGGGTAAATAAGAAAAAAACAGAGAAGAAATAAAACAAAACAGAATCTCACAGCGGAAGGATAAAATATAATAATCAAATATACAGTTCATGAAACTGTTTTACAAAATATTTTATTTTACTTGTACAATGAATATCAAAGTTACCCATACCAATACTATCAATGCAGCGGAATTAAATGGTGTAGTGAAATAATATAGTAGATACTAGTAATACAAATCTTTGTCTTCGTCCGCCGGAGCTAAATCCTCAAATCCTGAAACGCTCGACTGACCCGAGCGAATTTGAAAAGACAAAAACACTCGAGTCAGAACTAAAAGATCTTATGTGAGTAAAATTAACAGAAATAAATATGAGTACAGTAACTCAAGAGATGCTCGGGATTTACATCTCCTAAGGGTCCGTTAAACTATTTACTATGTAGTATATTGCGCTATTATAATAATGTCTATTTATAAAATAAACTTACTTTTTAATAGCGTTAAGGGGTTACCCATATAGCCCTTAACACGGAATATATTCCCATAGTCTATACAGTACCGTAATCTCCCCCGTAATGGGCGTCGTCAGAGAGCACTCCATAGGTATGGTACAAAACAAAACTCGTAGTAAAGGCTCGGTATGGTAGGTGACACGGCACAACTAGGCAATGCCAGGGTAGATATACCAATTGCTATCCGGGCTGGTGGAAACGCGCAGCGCGCAGCTGCCGCCCACCTCGAACAAACTCCCCCAAAATCAAAAATAAAAGTGGCCACTGAATCATTCCAAAGTCAAAGTATAATATCGAAGAGGAGTGTCCGATCAGAGGAATGACCTCATTGGCCCAAGAATCGCTCCTGTTTTAGCCACCTTATGCCAACTCACGGGAGTCGGGTCCACGTATTTACCTTACAGGAAACGCCGCCACCAACCTACTTCATTCTGGAATCTCCACCGCGTACACAGTTAGTCAAAGTGGTTTTCGGTATCGACAGAGAGTATGTCCATATCCGATCCCGATCTCTTTGCCAACCAATCGTTACTATAACACCACGGTCATTTAAAATAGTTTATACTTTAAAACCAGAATAAAAATTCCATTTCAAAACTATGAATACGATATCATCTTAAAACCCAAAACAATATGATATCATTTTATCCAAATATATTTCTTTTCCAAAATCATACTGCTTTAAAATTTAAAATATCTGGAAACCAAATATTTGACTTATACTTTCAAAGCATAATATTTCGAAATTCATATATTTTAAAACCATAACTTCTAAAACTTGAATGGTTTGGATATTCAACGTTATATAAAATAAATGGTTTGACTTTAAGGTTACTTTGTAAAGAAAACGATTTCCATGGCTTTACAAACATATTTCTTTATTTAAAGTCTAACAAAATTTAAATATCACTTTCAAGTTCCAAAGCCACTTTAATTTCTATATATATATATATATATACATATATATATATATATATCCATTTGGAGTATTAATATTTCAAAACTAAAGTTGGAATTTATTCCTTCAACCAAATTAAATGTTCTATTATTTAGTCTTGAATATTTACATAAAAATCCATAAATAAAACTCCAATTTCTAACAATTAAATATTTTCAGAAAAATCCAGTTATAAATATCATACCTTAAAATTTTCCAAACTTAAACATATAATATGAATTATCAAATTCCATTTCTCAATTTTCCCATTTTTATTTAATAGATTTATACACAGCTTAAATTCAAAATTTTTAACTTCATATGTATATATATAGAAGAATAACATTTATAAAATATCAAAATTTAAAAAATTTTATAAACCGTATCCCATCCAAACCATAGAAATCACTTTAAAATAATTTATATATAGACCACGGTGCTTGTATAAAATTTTCTATCCTATGGTCAAGTTATACGGATATTTATCATTTCAATCCGCAATTTAAAAATAAAATTTATGGTTGTATATCATTTCAAACCACAATCCCGAATGAAATAAAAAATGCATGATAACATGTAGTTTAATGATATACAATAAAACATCCATTCACCCATCATCAATCAAAATTATTTCAAACATCATCAGTTTAACAACCATCAATATATATATACAATATAACAAGAAATAATTGACAGTTATTAACTAACATTTTATATTCAATTAAATTTATAACTGTTTAACTAGTAGTTTATATGCAAATAAATAAATTCTAACAGTCAATTAATATGCAATAAATGAATTAAATTGACAGTTAAATTAAATAAAGGCGAATTAACCGATATGCTGAATAAAACATGCCAAACAATCATAAATAAATTTCTACTCATATCTAAAATAAATTTAACAAACATATAAACTTTTAGAAGTTGTGAGTGGGTTAAAACACTCATCTTTTTGAATTTAAATCGAATTTAAATCCGATTTAAACCAAAAATTCAACGGTCTCCAAATCTGTCCAAACCAGCGTCAACGGATCCGGAATTTAATTACGATCCTAACAAAAGAAATTTCGCGTGAAACGGATATCGTATGATGAAGTTATTCGAGTTATACGATTTTAAAAATCAAAATAAAAATTAAGAAAAGAGAGAACACACTCACCCCTAGCAATGCCACGTCACTACAACAGAAGCTTCCCTCAACACACGCAACCCAGTAAACGTTCGAACCCGTAAACGCAGCCTTGACCGAGAGCGTTGACCAGCTTTCCATGCCTCCACACGCCACCGTACCCCTGGCGCCTCCGCCTAAGGCCTCCCCTTCACCGACCGCACCTGCCCAGAACCTCAGCCTCACCTCCGGTGGCTAAAATAGCCGTGCGCCGCCGCCACTTTGTACCCAGGCTGAAACCCTAATTTGAATTATGCGAGAGATCCAACCGTTGATTCGATGCAATAACCACATAGATCGCCTCCCCTTGGTCCCCTCTGCAAAACCCAGAAAGGGTTTTGCGATCCGACAAATTTTGTTGTGACGATGATAAACGACCGTGGATAAACTAGGGTTTTCTAGAAAAACTGAGACCCGAATCGAAAAACGAATCATACCAGCAAATTATGTATCTCGAGAACTATGACATATATTTTTCTGGAATTTTTCTAGAGACTTCAAATTTTGACTTTTGACTTTTGATTTTTGAACTGTAGATAGATCTAGGTTTTGCAACCATTAAGGAAGAGAAAGAGATGAAGAAAATAACGTACAGACAAATGATAGAAAATGGAGGGTAGGATTTATGATCGTCTATTTATAGATAGATCGCAAAAGAATAGGTGTGCACGGATTTTAACGTGCAAACGGAAGTGGTCCCAAAAGATAAATAATATTAATTACACACGTTACGGATTTAGGAAATAAATAAATTCCTTTTCATTTACATTTTATTTAACGTATATACAAATGTAAATCTAGACGTTTCGTTTACGTTTCAAAATATATCCACAATTTTATTAATTTCCAAATTGATCTAAACAAATTTAGATGTAAATTAAAAGCTGATAAGTCTATCCATTGCAGTGTTAATTTCTCCACTTCCTTATATTTAGAAATTATAAATTAAGTTTTCAAAAACCAATTTTTGATTTTCAAACTTTTATATACTCATCTTTTACCAGTAATAAGGATGCATTAACATTTGTTCATGGTTTCACCTTATTATCCTCAAATTCCATTTTAATTTTCAATAATTACAATTGTTGAATGTTGATACTTTAATTAAATTTATACATCTTGCTTTCTATAACCTATATCAACAAATGGTCCAATTATAAATAGAATTAGCATTAACTTCATCTTATAGGATTAACTACTCCAATTACAAAACAAATCTACGCTAACTGCACGATTTAAGTCAATTTTGTAATCGAGTCTACATTAAACGGTATAAATTATAAATTGGAACCTCAATAATTTCGCTTATTGATTTAAAATCTTTCTATTCAGTAAATAGACGTTTTATGGGTATAAATAACATTTGAGTTATAACACATGTCATTAGTGCATGCTTCATTTCTTATAAACTCCCCTTTATTAACTAGAACACATTAACCAAAACAAAATAATTAATTTAGATTTATTTCAATCGATTGCCATTCTTAACTTAACATACTCAAAATGGTTAACCTAAATAATTGTTACCCTTTTACATTCTAATTCACTTACAACCATCATTACAACAATGTTGCCATAGATTTAGATTTAATTAAATAAATTAGATAAATGGGTAAAGTTTTGTAATTATCACTAATGCCAAATATATATGCATTAATTACTACTTATTATTATGAATTCATTTATTAATTTACTAGTTGCCTTTGTCTTCTTATATCCTATTTACTACCAATCTTTCTATTTAGTTATAGTTTATCAATATATATATACCTAAGCAAATCAAGTTCTTGTCTTTTCTGTTATTTCAATTAAATCGGGTATGCACAAATAAATTGTTTATAACTTATTCTTACAAAATTATTTACATGCATTCAGTTACACCTAATTTAATGCATTGATTTTCATTTACAAATTAAAGGTTTTCATTTAAAAGCTTTTATTACTAACCATACTCCAACCTCTACAGGACATTGATTTATTAAATTTGCACTTATTATGCATACGTTTAGCAACTCATATATACTTTGCATCTATTCCCCAAATTTCACATTCTATTGTTACCTAAATTTGCATTGATTACTATTTATTATTACTTTACTGATAAATTAGATATTTGCATTGGTTTTTCTTATGCTAAATTAATTTCCCATAATAAATAAGGTTTCAAAACAATCAATAACATTTCCTTAGCCCAAACCCCGTTTACCAATTATTTTCCTTCAATAATTCATGTTGCTATAAATACATACATTTACACTTTATAGTTATTCTAGTATACCTATTCCAACACTCTTAACCCTTATCTTTACGTTCACCCACTTGTAATATTAATTATATTTATTACAATTCAATGTTGGCATTTATTACTATTAATTTATACAATGTTTATTGCCCTTATTTCAATTTCTTCCTTTTCAGTTGCTACTCTACTATTCACAGTTTTTGTATACTCCTTTCCTATATAATCTAACATACACAAATTCCAATTAAATCCAATTATTACCTTTAAATAAAACATAACATTCGAATACCTCTTATTAAATTAGAATGTTTCATTTAAGTTTATAATTGATCCACTTGTATTAACATAAATTTTTATTTTCAAATTTATTCCCATTTACGGTTAATCAATGTTATTTTACATTAACCAATTTTAATATTCACCTTTAATTTCACATCTTCAAATTATATCTAGGAAAAATCTTTCCACCACTTAATTTACTGAATCTTATACAGTCTTACTATAAATAGGTTTTAAATTACCATTACTGTACATTCAATTACTATTCAAAGTATTTATTCATAAATCAATTCGATATATACGTTTGTTTCCTTCTATTTGATTTATACCTAGTATACATTTTTCTAAATCCTGTTTCATTACCTTCATTAAATGGTTATCTCATTGAGATCAAATTTATTAGCTTATATCGCATTATTACCATTAATTAAAATTGGCTTAAAAAAAAATTATTCGATACTCTAAATAAATAACATATTATTCCATAATTACTCTTGTTCTCACATAATCCATTCAAAATTTAAACCACAATATTTACATTATTTTATTGAATTGGAAATCTCATTTTAAATTGTTAACTTTTAATAAGAACAAATGGCAACACCAAATTCCTAACATTCATTTTATTGAAAATTATGGAAAATATGACAAATTTAGTTAACGAAATTTTCGGGTCGTTATACTCTCCCCCACTCAAAACTTTTCGTCCCCAAAAAGGAAAAGAAGGGAGAAGAAAGAATTAAATAACAATACATCTTATTCAAAATATTTAACTTATAAACAGTAATTTACTAAATTTATTCCTTAAATAAAATATACCCGTTTTATAATCATTATATCCTTTTATACTTAAATAATTAAAGTTTGAAAAACATTTTCAACATAGTTCTAAGTCCAAAATTTACGGAAATTTTTGGCAGAGTCTCCTTTGTACGGAGAGGCTCGGGAAAATATAATACCAAAATATAACAAAGTATCATATAGAATATTCAAAATAGTATATCCCAACACGGGAAATATATAAAAATATCGCTACAAAACGTAATCCGGAAGCGTACCTATTTGTCGGGCAAATTACGCTTAATTTATGGAACCAAATTCAGTAGCAATTGCTTCCATACCTGCATTTCCCTTGTATAATCTAAAAGGTTAACTATTTATATTAAAGTGAAATATTTTCATAGTTTCAACTACTAACAATAATCAATACACAATCATCGATTTAACAAACAGCATACACACAAACAAAACAACCATTCAGTCAAACAAGCAAATAGTTGTTCGGGTTCAAAACTTGAAATGGTACGGAATGAAAAATAACCATCCAGTGCATCATTTACTCAACAGTCTTAGATGAGACAGAATTAGATTATTTATTCATCCAACAACTTCAAATTTCCTTACCCAGCCAACCATAAAGCAAACAATATCGATTTAAACCAACAAATCAATTTAACTTATTATAAATTTATATTTCATACATTAACAGTTTGATCTTTTCATTCATATAACAGTTTATCTTTTATTTTCATTTATTTCTTTAGATTATCCTTTCCATTTATTTAGGTCATGTAAGTTTCTTCTATTTTATTACATTTAATGCACTTCTCACGTTCAATCATTTATTTAATGCTTCCATTTCTATTACATTTAATTATAGTAACCTTTTTTAATTTCACTTAAATTCTTAATCTTATAACATCCATTCTTATAAATAAAGGATTTTATTAACTCATTAACAAGGGTATGCAGTCATCTATTTATATTACCTACTTTTATTATATTAAACTAGTAGCATTTATCATACTTAGGTTTATAACCCTATACATCAATCCTTATTATTAAAGAATTTCATTTTTATTTACTTAAGTTTAAAATAACCTAATTATAATACTTACCTTTAATTTTGGTAAAATTTCAATTTATAACTTAAGTTTATAACATTAAATTCTCATTTATAACAGAAATTCATTTAATACTTTATTATTTCCAAAATTTCTACTTGTATAATATTCTATTCCAATCTTTTATTTAATATTTCAACTTTTCATATTTGGTAAGTTATTTATGTTAAAGAAAATGCAATGAATTTATACAAGTTTTATCTCTTCTTTTAATTAATTTAATGTTCAATAAATCTTAAATTTTCCCTTATAAGTTAAAAATTTAACTTCCTTTATAGCTTAGTATTTTAGTCTCTTATTTTATTTAGGGTTTCAATTATTAATTTTTTTTCTGTTTCACTACCATAATTGAAACATTAATGGAAATTAAGAATTAAATACGGGGTTAAATTTCAATAGATAAGTATATTCTTATAACTTATATGCCTCTAATTATATTTAAACAATTAAAATTTAGATATTTCAAAATAAATCTGTAGTAGAATTTACTACAGTGGCCTTTCCCTTCGAAACTCGAAAATGAAAGTCGATGATGCGGCCGCCATCACCGAAATTATTTTCCAGCGACAGAGAGGAAAGTACGAAACTTATTTTCTCCAAAATCTTCTTTAAAACAATTCTTCCAAATTATACTAAATATTTATATAAGAAAATACTTATAAACAAAATTATTATAATTCATAAATCCTTTGAAAGCAAATTTCCAAAATCCCAGACTTAAGTTCTAAAATTTTCAAATTTCATTGATTTTAATTTCAATCTCATTTTACCTATTATTTAAAATTTTATTCCTAACAACCAATCTATTGCAACCAACAATATATATATATATATAATATCATTTAAAAATTTATTTTATATATAGAAAATATAATAGGAAAAATTATTTCATTCACCTATATTAAAACAGATATTATGTCGGTCTGTCCTATTAAGTATTTAGAAATCCCAATTGATGACACAGCGTCCCATGCATCAACCAGAATTTATAAATACACAACGGAACAGATTAACACAATATTAATTTTTTTTTATAACACTAACAAATACGCTCTCTCATATATATACACTCAGCGACTCCCATAGGGTATTACTACCCTATTAACAAAGAGTCAAACCCCACAAAGCCAAGGTTTATCGCTAAACCAAAGCTCTGATACCAACTGTAACATCCCGCCTTTTCGCACACTTTAAACCGACACACATGACGATTCAAACCATACGGAAGGGCGGATTGTTATGGGGTAAATAAGAAAAAAACAGAGAAGAAATAAAACAAAACAGAATCTCACAGCGGAAGGATAAAATATAATAATCAAATATACAGTACATGAAACTGTTTTACAAAATATTTTATTTTACTTGTACAATGAATATCAGAGTTACCCATACCAATACTATCAATGCAGCGGAATTAAATGGTGTAGTGAAATAATATAGTAGATACTAGTAATACAAATCTTTGTCTTCGTCCTCCGAAGCTAAATGCTCAAATCCTGAAACGCTCGGACTGACCCGAGCGAATTTGAAAAGACAAAAACACTCGAGTCAGAACTAAAAGATCTTATGTGAGTAAAATTAACAGAAATAAATATGAGTACAGTAACTCAAGAGATGCTCGGGATTTACATCTCCTAAGGGTCGTTAAACTATTTACTATGTAGTATAATGTGCTATTATAATAATGTCTATTTATAAAATAAACTTACTTTTTAATAGTGTTAAGGGGTTACCCATATAGCCCTTAACACGGAATATATTCCCATAGTCTATACAGTACCGTAATCTCCCCCGTAATGGGCGTCGTCAGAGGCACTCCATAGGTATGGTACAAAACAAAACTCGTAGTAAAGGCTCGGTATGGTAGGTGATACGGCACAACTAGGCAATGCCAGGGTAGATATACAAATTGCTATCCGGGCTGGTGGAAACGCGCAGTGCGCAGCTGTCGCCACCTCAAACAAACTCCCCCAAAATCAAAAATAAAAGTGGCCACTGAATCAGTCCAAAGTCAAAGTATAATATCGAAGAGGAGTGTCCGATCAGAGGAATGACCTCATTGGCCCGAGAACCGCTCCTGTTTTAGCCACCTTATGCCAACTCACGGGAGTCGGGTCCATGTATTTACCTTACAGGAAACGCCGCCACCAACCTACTTCATTCTGGAATCTCCACCGCGTACACAGTTAGTCAAAGTGGTTTTCGGTATCGACAGAGAGTATGTCCATATCCGATCCCGGTCTCCTTGCCAACCAATCGTTATTATAACACCGCGGTCATTTAAAATAGTTTATACTTTAAAACCAGAATAAAAATTTCATTTCAAAACTACGAATACGATATCATCTTAAAACCCAAAACAATATGATATCATTTTATCCAAATATATTTCTTTTCCTAAATCATACTGCTTTAAAATTTAAAATATCTGGAAACCAAATATTTGACTTATACTTTCAAAGCATAATATTTCGAAATTCATATATTTTAAAACCATAACTTCTAAAACTTGAATGGTTTGGATATTCAATGGTATATAAAATAAATGGTTTGACTTTAAGGTTACTTTGTAAAGAAAATAATTTCCATGGCTTTACAAATATATTTCTTTATTTAAAGTCTAAACCAAAATTTAAATATCACTTTCAAGTTCCAAAACCACTTCAATTTCTATATATATATATATACATATATATCCATTTGGAGTATTAATATTTCAAAACTAAAGTTGGAATTCATTCCTTCAATCAAATTAAATGTTCTATTATTTAGTTTTGAATATTTACATAAAAATCCATAAATAGAACTCCAATTTCTAGCAATTAGATATTTTCTTCAATTAAATTATACTAGAATATTCATTTTAAATTTACCTTGGAAAAATCCAGTTATAAATATCATACCTTAAAATTTTCCAAACTTAAACATATAATATGAATTATCAAATTCCATTTCTCAATTTTCCCATTTTTATTTAATAGATTTATACACAGCTTAATTTCAAAAATTTTAACTTCATATGTATATACATAGAAGAATAACATTTATAAAATATCAAAATTTAAAATTTTTTATAAACCGTATCCCATCCAAACCATAGAAATCACTTTAAAATAATTTATATATAGACGACGGTGCCTGTATAATATTTTCTATCCTATGGTCATGTGATACGGATATTTATCATTTCAATCCGCAATTTAAAAATAAAATTTGCGGTTGTATATCATTTCAAACCACAATCCCGAATGAAATGAAAAATGCATGATAACTTGTAGTTTAATGATATAAAAAAAAACATCCATTCACCCATCATCAATCAAAATTATTTCAAACATCATCAGTTTAACAACCATCAATATATATATACAATATAACAAGAAATAATTGACAGTTATTAACTAACATTTTATATTCAATTAAATTTATAACTGTTTAACTAGTAGTTTATATGCAAATAAATAAATTCTAACTGTCAATTAATATGCAATAAATGAATTAAATTGACAGTTAAATTAAATAAATGCGAATTAACCGATATGCTGAAAAAAACATGCCAAACAATCATACATAAATTTCTACTCATATCTAAAATAAATTTAACAAACATAAAAACTTTTAGAAGTTGTGAGTGGGTTAAAACACTCACCTTTTTGAATTTAAATCGAATTTAAATCCGATTTAAACCTAAAATTCGACGGTCTCCAAATCTGTCCAAACCAGCGTCAACGGATCCGGAATTTAATTACGATCCTAACAAAAGAAATTTTGCGTGAAACGGATATCGTATGACGAAGTTATTCGAGTTAAACGATTTTAAAAATCAAAATAAAAATTAAGAAAATAGAGAACACACTCACCCCTAGCAATGCCACGTCACTACAACAGAAGCTTCCCTCAACACACGCGACCCAGTAAACGTTCGAACCCGTAAATGCAGCCTTGAAAGAGAGCGTTGACCAGCTTTCCACGCCTCCACACGCGGCCATACCCCTGGCGCCTCCGCATAAGGCCTCCCCTTCACCGACCGCACCTGCCCAGAACCTCAGCCTCACCTCTGGTGGCTAAAATAGCCGTGCGCCGCCGCCACTTTGTACCCAGGCCGAAACCCTAATTCAAATTATGCGAGAGATCCAACCGTTGATTCGATGCAATAACCACATAGATCGCTTCCCCTTGGTCCCCTCTGCAAAACCCAGAAACGGTTTTGCGATCCGACAAATTTTGTTGCGACGATGATAAACGGCCGTGGATAAACTAGGGTTTTCTGGAAAAACTGAGACCCGAATCGAAAAACGAATCATACCAGCAAATTACGTATCTTGAGAACTATGACATAATTTTTCTGGAATTTTTCTGGAGACTTTAAATTTTGACTTTTGATTTTTGAACTGTAGATAGATCTAGGTTTTGCAACCATTAAGGAAGAGAAAGAGATGAAGAAAAGAACGTACAGACAAATGATAGAAAATGGAGGCTTGGATTTATGATCGTCTATTTATAGATAGATCGCAAAAGAATAGGTGTGCACGGATTTTAACGTGCAAACGGAAGTGGTCCCAAAAGATAAATAATATTAATTACACACGTTACGGATTTAGGAAATAAATAAATTCCTTATCATTTACATTTTATTTTAACTTATATACAAATGTAAATCTAGACGTTTCGTTTACGTTTCAAAACATATCCACAATTTTATTAATTTCCAAATTGATCTAAACAAATTTAGATGTAAATTAAAAGCTGATAAGTCTATACATTGCAGTGTTAATTTCTCCACTTCCTTATATTTAGAAATTATAAATTAAGTTTTCAAAAACCTATTTTTGATTTTCAAACTTTTATATACTCATCTTTTACCTGTAATAAGGATGCATTAACATTTGTTCATGGTTTCACCTTATTATCCTCAAATTCCATTTTAATTTTCAATAATTACAATTGTTGAATGTTGATACTTTAATTAAATTTATACATCTTGCTTTCTATAACCTATATCAACAAATGATCCAATTATAAATAGAATTAGCAATAACTTCATCTTATAGGATTAACTACTCCAATTATAAAACAAATCCATGCTAACTGCACGATTTAAGTCAATTTTGTAATCGAGTCCACATTAAACGGTATAAATTATAAATTGGAACCTCAATAATTTCGCTTATTGATTTAAAATCTTTCTATTCAGTAAATAGACATTTTATGGGTATAAATAACATTTGAATTATAACACATGTCATTAGTGCATGTTTCATTTCTTATAAACTCCCCTTATTAACTAGAACACATTAACCAAAACAAAATAATTAATTTAGATTTATTTCAATCGATTGCCATTCTTAACTTAACATACTCAAAATGGTTAACCTAAATAATTGTTACCCTTTTACATTCAAATTCACTTACAACCATCATTACAAAAATGTTGCCATAGATTTAGATTTAATTAAATAAATTAGATAAATGGGTAAAGTTTTGTAATTATCACTAATGCCAAATATATATGCATTAATTACTACTTATTATTATGAATTCATTTATTAATTTACTAGTTGCCTTTGTCTTCTTATATCCTATTTACTACCAATCTTTCTATTTAGTTATAATTTATCAATATATATATACCTAGGCAAATCAAGTTCTTGTCTTTTCTGTTATTTCAATTAAATCGGGTATGCACAAATAAATTGTTTATAACTTATTCTTACAAAATTATTTACATGCATTCAGTTACACCTAATTTAATGCATTGATTTTCATTTATAAATTAATGGTTTTTCCTTTAAAAGCTTTTATTACTAACCATACTCCAACCTCTACAGGACATTGATTTATTAAATTTGCACTTATTATGCATACTTTTAGCAACTCATACATACTTTGCATCTATTCCCCAAATTTCACATTCTACTGTTACCTAAATTTGCATTGATTACTATTTATTATTACTTTACTGATAAATTAGATATTTGCATTGGTTTTTCTTATGCTCAATTAATTTCCCATAGTAAATAAGGTTTCAAAACAATCAATAATATTTTCTTAGCCCAAACCCCGTTTACCTATTATTTTCCTTCAATAATTCATGTTGCTATAAATACGTACATTTACACTTTATAGTTATTCTAGTATACCTATTCCAACACTCTTAACCCTTATCTTTACGTTCACCCACTTGTAATATTAATTATATTTATTACAATTCAATGTTGGCATTTATTACTATTAATTTATACAATGTTTATTGCCCTTATTTCAATTTCTTCCTTTTCAGTTGCTACTCTACTATTCATAGTTTTTGTATACTCCTTTCCTATATAATCCAACATACACAAATTTCAATTAAATCCAATTATTACCTTTAAATAAAACATAGCATTCGAATACCTCTTATTAAATTGGAATGTTTCATTTAAGTTTATAATTGATCCACTTGTATTAACATAAATTTTTATTTTCAAATGTATTCCCATTTACGGTTAATCAATGTTATTTTACATTAACCAATTTTAATATTAACCTTTAATTTCACATCTTCAAAGTATATCTAGGAAAAATCTTTCCACCACTTAATTTACTGAATCTTATGCAGTCTTACTATAAATAGGTTTTAAATTACCATTACTGTACATTCAATTACTATTCAAAGTATTTATTCATAAATCAATTCGATATATACGTTTGTTTCCTTCTATTTGATTTATACCTAGTATACATTTTTCTAAATCCTGTTTCATTACCTTCATTAAATGGTTATCGCATTGAGATCAAATTTATTAGCTTATATCGCATTATTACCATTAATTAAAATTGGCTTAATTTTTTTTTATTCAATACTCTAAATAAATAACATATTATTCCATAATTACTCTTGTTCTCACATATTCCATTCAAAATTTAAACCACAATATTTACATTATTTTATTGAATTGGAAATCTCATTTTAAATTGTTAACTTTTAATAAGAACAAATGGCAACACCAAATTCCTAACATTCATTTTATTAAAAATTATGGAAAATATGACAAATTTAGTTAACGAAATTTTCGGGTCGTTACACATATATAGTACAGGAGAGAATATATGTATATATATATGTATGTATGTATGTATGTATGTATATATATATAAACAGAGGAATCCAGTATACAACTCAAAACTCACCCATAAAAATCACAGAAGACATGCCACGCACGCACGCAAATGCCAGAGAGAGGGGAAGGGCAACGAGTTTAGGGCGTAGCCGAGTTGGATGCCGTGCACGGCTGAGGAAGTGGGAGAGGTGCGGCTGCGATGCCAGTCAGAGAAGTGAGGCGTGCCGCTTGTGGAGGCCGACGCTGTTGAGGTGGGTTTGGCTGTGAGTGCGGAGGCCGGTGAAGCGATGTGCGGGGAGATGTTGTGTAACGACCCGATATTTTCAACCATTCGCATCCATTATAAGTGCATAGGCAGACACTCATGCCGGAATTGAATTGCTCAAAATACCGTGTTGTAAATAAAATTTTGTCAAACCTCAGAATATACAGTAAATAAAAATCACAGATCTCAGACACAGAGTATATAAAATACAGCGGAAGAAAAAGAGATAGTAGTTCATGAAGCTACTATATAAAATATGAGATACATCAGGGTTAAATAAGATACAACCGAAGAGTAACAAGATACATCAGGTACAAATCAGATACATCACTGAAACACTGGATACTGAAACAAAATAGATGGCTGGATCTTCAAGGAAAGCTCCAACTCCGAAGGTGAATCTTGAATGCTAACTCAATCAATCTGACCCGAGCGTAAAGCAAAACACAAAACCCTCGAGTCAGGACATAAATACTTATAAACTGTAAATCAACTCAAGTGAACAGTAACAAAATGCATTAGTAACTTAAAGGATGCTTGGGACCGCCCATCCTCTAAGGATCCGTTAAACTATTTACTATGTAGTAATATACGCTATATACGGTAGTGTCTAATCAGTAAAGTATAATCATATAGAAAATAGCGTTAAGGGGATGGTGAACCTTAACGCGGTCGGATCTTTAAAACCAAAATCGTAGTGGGCTCGATATAAGGATATGACACGGCACGCGAGGCAATGCCAGGGTGGATACACCGTTTGCACTCCCGGACCGGTGGTGACGGCAAGCCAGCAGCTTCCGCCCACCTCGAACAATACCCCCGAATCAAAGTGGCGCCACCGAATCGAATCACAACAGTAATAGAATGGTTTCCGATGGAGCATGCTCGATGAAAGGGTGCGACCCTTTGTGTAGCCCGGTATAGCTCCTGTTTTAGTCATATATGCCAACTCACAGGAGTTAGGTCCACGTAATATACCTCGAGAACATCGCCACCATCCTACTTCATTCTGGAATCTCCACCGCGTACACAGTTGTTAAAGTGGTTTTCGGTATTGGCCGGCTATAAGACAATATCCGATCCCGGTCTCTTTAACAACCAATCGTTATTATAACCCGTAGTTATAACTTTAAACCAATATTTTTTTTCCAAAATAAACTATCATTTCAACCCGAATCTTTATCAAAATAAAGATTATATCATTTCCAAACCATTTCAATATATCATCGTAACATATCTTTCAATTCAAATATTTATTAACATAAATATCAAGTCATTTCTAACCATTTCAATATATTAAATTTTCATACCCTTTCAACACTACCTTTCAAATCATTTTAATATATCAAAATATCATAACCTTTCAAAGCTTCATTTCCAAAATATCATATCTTTTAGAACTTCTTTTTAAATCATGTTAATATCAAAATGTCCTATCTTTCAAACTCCGTGTTTCAAATCATTTAATATCAAAAATATCATATCTTTCAAAACTTCGTTTCAAATCATTTTAATATATCAAAATATCCTATCCTTTCAAAACTTCATTTTCAAATCGTTTTAACATATCAAAATATCGTATCTTTTCAAAACCACATTTCAATCATTTAATATATCAAAATATCATATCTTTTTGAAACCACATTCAATTCAAATCATTATTCATTTTATTCAATTTAAAATATCATTTCAATCCATATTTCAAAGCAGTATATATTCCAAAAATCATTTTTAATCATTAAAATGAAGTTATTATGTTTAATAATTAAATTATTAAATTTCCAAAATTTTCGACTTCCAAAGTTCATTTATTCACTTAAGTTTATCAAAACAGTGAAAATGCACTTTTCGTGGCATTTAGAAAACGCTACGGAAAAATACATTCAAAACAGTTCGATTTAACAAAAAACAACATTTTAAAATGTTGTAATAGGGTTTACTTAAATTTCGAATAAACTTAGTTAAATTCAACAATTTATAGCACTTACAAAAATTGCTATAATAGCTTTTAATTCAATTTAGCTTTTTAGTTCATTATCACCAACTACAGCATTTTCAAATGCTGTAATATCATTTACATTGTAGTTAATAGCATTTCAAAAATACAGTCAATTAACTTCAAATATTCAATATAATTTCTCAACCAATTATATTTTTATTTAAAACATTTTTAACTTATAAAATCATACATTTTCACATTTATAACATCATTAAATTTTTCCTCAAGTTCATGATCTTATAAAGTTAAATTTCCATTCAAAAATCAAGATTTAATAATAATTCACTTATTAAATTGCAATGTTCAATTTTAAATCCATTACATTAAATTTCAACTTAACACTTAAGTTCAAATTCTCAAATATAACTTAATTTATTTTTATTTACTTAACTAAAAGTTCACTCTTACGTCAATTTCACAAATTTCCAATTTTAGTTATATTTCAAAATTTCAACTTACAATATTCATTCATTTTACATTTCAACTTTATTAAAATCATTAATATGATATAAAAATCACTTTAAATTCATTTAAATTCAAATTATCATAAATTTATCATAATTTCATATTCAATTATATTTCCAATTATAATTAAATCCAAATTTCCAAAATAACTCACGTTCAAAATTTCTAACTTTTTCATTAATTCATTTCACTTACAATTATTCAGAAAATCAATAATAATTTACAAAAATCCTTTTTTTATTAAATTTAAAATCAAAATATTATAATAATTAAATTTCTAAAATATTTAAAATTTTAGAAAAACATATTTTAACTACGGGCCTGTATATAATTTTCTACGCTAGGTAAAGTGATATGGGTAATATATCATTTCAACCCATAATTTACAAAGAAAATCCGGGTTTTATCATTTCAAACCCGCAATCCCAAGTCAAAACGAAAAATTTAAAACCATTCTGGCTTATCATTTCATCCCATAACATTTTTTTCTAACAGGGAACTTGCAGTGTGATCATATACAGGAATAATATAAACAATGTCAATATCACAATATACAGTCATATATCAGATGTCAGGTGAAAATTAACAGTTTTAACATGGTAATAACATGGCATAGCATATCATATGATCATCATTAACTTGCATAAACATTTTATATTACTAAACACTTGTCATCAATTCACTTTTCATAAGTATAAATGTCAGAGTGAGAAAGACTCACTTTTTCAAGCTGAAGACCAAAACAACAAACACAAGTGCGATTCCAAAAGCACGACAAGCACGATATAGCATGAATTTTGATTTGAATGAATGGAGAGCCTTGATATTTGTCTTGTAAACAATAACCAAAACAAGACAATATACACATAAATATTCAACGCAAAACAATGTTGAGACAATGAAAATACGAAGCAACAAAGGAATAGATTACTTGACCTTGCTTTAACCATTCAAATGCTTGGCCTAGGAGGTTCTTGGGTTCAGCCACGATGATGATATAGCTCAGGTTTGGCACCATAACTCATGGCTAGAAGGAGTATGGAGTGGTAGGGTTATAACATGAAGCATACAATTGATCAAGGCAACATATATGATGTTTTTGAGCACAACAAGGCTCGGCCTTGGGTCAAGTGGGGCTTGGCCATACTTGTACAGGTTTGGACAGCAGATGGAGGGGTGTGGGGAGGTCTGGAAAAGGTGGTGGTGGGGCCTATGGTGTTGGCCAAGGTGAAGTATGAAGGTGGTGAAGTAATAGTGGTGGCTAGGGCATTGTTTTGGACATTATTTGCAATTTTGTGGAGTTTTGTCACCAAGGGAGGTGTGGCCATCGATGGATCTGAAATGATGGCTGGAGATGATGCCAAGGAAGAGTGGTAGGGGATGGTGGAGAGTATGGTGGTGATGGTGGGTGGTAGAGGCCAAGCAATACACATGAGAAAACAAGGCAAAATATAAGAAAACAATGGAAAACGAAGAGCAAAAAGAAGAGGAAAAAAGGAGCCATTACCAAACCTTTCTAGCCATGAAAAAATGAAGTGGAGAGGAATGTTTTCACGTGAAAATGAGGTAAGAAATGCACAGCTACAATAAAGAAAGGAACGGTCAAAGGAAATTAAATCTATTAATTGGAAAAGAAACGGAAGAAGAAACGTTAAAACGGTTTTACGTTTCTTTGCTTTCAAACCTTTAAAACTTCCTATATATATTCATATAGATCTTAAATAACTGAAAAGACTTATAAATTTCAGTTAGAATTCAAAAATATAACAGATAAACAAAATATTAATAATTAATTATTAATTAGATATGATTAAAATAAGAAAAATGGCACAGAAAATGAAAACTAGACTTAGGAATTAGAAATAACTTCAATACACTTTGGAAAAAATTTCTTAAATTTAAATATATGTAAAATGAATAAAATAAAGTAAAACACAGCAATAAAAGTGAATGTATAAAATAAATCAATAAATTGATGTATTAATTGCAAAAAGAAACGGATAAAACGCCTTAACGTTTCAGGCTTTTAAGATCTCTTAACTTTCTAAACCTTTTGCATTTCCTTTTCTTTTTAATTTTATAAAAACAAAATAAACTCAGAAATTTTATTTAAAACCGAAACTAAGTAAGAATAAAATAAAATAAATAATTTATTTTAAGTAAAATAGAAAAAGGAAATAAGAAATTGCTTAAAATAGCAACCCTGACATAAAAATTTACAAGAAAATCTCCAATGACTTTGAAAAATTTATTACTTCACAAAAAAAATATTATAACACAAAAATTTGAATTGAAAATGGTTTTAAAACATTTTCAAGGTAAAATAATAATTTAATTTTTATTAAATAGAAAGTTAAATAAAGAAAAATGCAGTAAATACCAACAAGGCTTTATAAATTGAAATAAATTCAAATAAACTTTAGAAAAATTATATTATCATTTTAAAAATACTTAAAAGTCAAAATATACATAATGTAACATATAATCACATATTAAATAAAATATAACAAAGAAGAAGTAATTTATACAATTTAAAATAGTCATTTTTAAATAACCCTATATACGCACAATATTGTAAAGGGTATAACTTTCACAATTTACGTCCAAATTCAACGAAACGAAAAGTGGTGTTCTTAGAATTTTATGTACTTTCATAATAAAAGAAAAAAAATTAAAATTTTAAACTTTTAAATTTTTAAGTTGAAAGTCACAGTTTGACTATTTTGACCAAAATCAGCATTTGAGGCAAATATTCAACTTACACAAGTTTGGAATTATAACTCATATAAAAATCAAGATTATATTTAAATAATAAATGTAATCATTTCAAATAAGTAAAATAAGTTTTTTTAAATCAAAATATTACATTAAAAATAATTAAAATATACAATAAAATAATTACAAAATATAGGGTTGTTACACTCTCCCCCACTCAAAACTTTTCGTCCCCGAAAAGGAATGAGGTATGGAAGGGCACAGAAAAGATAGAGTGAAATAGGATTAAGATAAGATGACAAGAAGATTTAAGTTATACCTGATAACTATTGTTATAGGTAAGTTTTACAAGGTGGAGGTGATCTTTCCTAGATCCTCCAGAATCAAGAACTCAAGCATGCAAAATAGATTCAAATGAGTACCAAAGATTATCAAAGATTATAGAAAGATGCCTATACCAGTCTATAACAAGATAAGGATGATAAGGACAACCAAAAGATAGTTTGAAAACAAAATAAGGAAATAAATTTGAAAGCATGGAAATTTCAACTTAAACAGAGAATAAATCTTTACACAAGTTAAATAAATCTTAACTATCTCAAATTTCATTATCATTTTATCCAATCATCTAAAATTAACCATTTTTAAAACCATGGGTTTGAAAAATAATCATTTATTACACTCACAGTGTACTTAATAAATTTTATTCCTCTTTATTCCTAATCAAAATTAAATTTATTCCTCTCAATATATTTATCACTCATGTTAAACATACTTACACTTATTATAACTGCTTTATTTTATTCTTAGTTCTTTTAACATCATTTTATTGTAAGTCATTCAATTACCCTTTATTATTCTTTAACTCTGTTAATCGTTTTATAACTCAAATTTAAGTGTATAGCATTTATTATAACCACTCAATTTTATTTATAAAATCTTTTTATATCGTATATTATCCAATTACGTTTTTAACTTCTGAAATTAAGGTAAGTTATATTTGAATGCAATTGTATTATACAAATAAAACTCTCCAATTCAATTATCTCAAGCTTAAATCATTTATTCAAAAAAAAAAATATTTTCTTTTTATAATTGAAATTATTCTTTAAAAATAGAATTTAAGAATTAAATTTCCGATTTCTTCAGACTATTTAGAGATAAGAAATAATATATATACATATATAATATGTCCAATCAAATTTCAATCATATATCTATATCTATATATATTATAAATCAAGTCATATTTTAGAAATTCAAATCAATTTAATTTCCCAAAACAAAGCTGTAGTAAGACTACAGAACAGTCTCTTAACTTCGAAACTTGAGAATGAACGTCGATGATGTCGTGATCATCACCGAAGTTATTTTCCAGCGACAAAGAGAAAAGCACTAATTTTAAACGTTTAAAAATTCTTTGAAAACAAATTCTATTCAAAATACTTTAAATAATATAACCTTTTAAAACTTTAAACCAAAGTGCGAAATAATCGGAATTTAAATCCTCAAATTCTTGTTTTAAATTCATTTCATTAAGTTCCATAAATTTACTTATATATCAAAATTTATTTCATTAACCAAATTTTTTTTATAAATATATTGTGTCCGTTTGTTCTGTCAAAGTGTTTTGGAAATCTTATCGATAGCGCTGATCAGACGTATCGATCAGAAATCCAACTCAACATCAACAACTCAAACAACACAATATATAAAACATTTTAAATTTTAAATACTAGTTTACAAATACACTATACATGAATAGATTTTCAAAGAAGGATAGAGATTCAAATTTTTTTTTTTGATTAACACAAATCAAAGGAGATTATGATTTAAAAATAAGTTGGAAACAAGGATGACATGATTAAATAATAGAATAGGAAGATGGATAAACTTATATAAATCACGGGTAACCTTAACCGGGTCAACCGTGACTTAAAGAATAAGATCAATGCTGATTTTTCTAGGGTAAATCTACATTCGATCTCAAGAGTTAGAGTTTGAAATAACAAAAGATATTAGCATCTAAACCAAGAATAGATAAGAATCTGTGGTGAATCGATGCTAACTGCAAAGAAGTTTTCCCCCCTTTCAATTAAATTTGAAATTGGCGTGATCGCCGACTCACTAGAAAGATCATTCGAAGCGGAGTTATGGAACACTCCAGAGTCAAAAGAAGATGAATAGTGAGGGATACGAATGGATTTTGGAACTGTAGGGAATGCTCCAAAATTCAAAGGAATTGAGTCAAAAGGAAGAGATTCAAACTCGAATGAAAGTGATTCTGTTAATACATTCACTCCATATGCTGAGTTTTGCCTAGAGCTACCAAAGCTCTGATACCAACTGTAACGACCCGATATTTTCAACCATTCGCATCCATTATAAGTGCATAGGCAGACACTCATGTCGGAATTGAATTGCTCAAAATACCGTGTTGTAAATAAAATTTTGGCAAACCTCAGAATATACAGTAAATAAAAATCACAGATCTCAGACACAGAGTATATAAAATGCAGCGGAAGAAAAAGAGATAGTAGTTCATGAAGCTACTATATAAAATATAAGATACATCAGGGTTAAATAAGATACAACCGCAGAGTAACAAGATACATCAGGTGCAAATCAGATA
Organism: Allium cepa; assembly: GCA_030765085.1. Taxonomy (NCBI): domain Eukaryota; kingdom Viridiplantae; phylum Streptophyta; class Magnoliopsida; order Asparagales; family Amaryllidaceae; genus Allium; species Allium cepa. The sequence goes on from CM060945.1 coordinate 149,325,710, forward strand.
CATCACTCAAACACTGGATACTGAAACAAAATAGATGGCTGGATCTTCAAGGAAAGCTCCAACTCCGAAGGTGAATCTTGAATGCTAACTCAATCAATCTGACCCGAGCGTAAAACAAAACACAAAACCCTCGAGTCAGGACATAAATACTTATAAATTGTAAATCAACTCAAGTGAACAGTAACAAAATGCATTAGTAACTTAAAGGATGCTTGGGACCGCCCATCCTCTAAGGATCCGTTAAACTATTTACTATGTAGTAATGTATGCTATATACGGTAGTGTCTAATCAGTAAAGTACAATCATATAGAAAATAGCGTTAATGGGATGGTGAACCTTAACGCGGTCGGATCTTTAAAACCAAAATCGTAGAGGGCTCGATATAAGGATATGACATGGCACGCGAGACAATGCCAGGGTGGGTACACCGTTTGCACTCCCGGACCGGTGGTGACGGCAAGCCAGCAGATTCCGCCCACCTCGAACCATCCCCCCGAATCAAAGTGGCGCCACCGAATCGAATCACAACAGTAATAGAATGGTTTCCGATGGAGCATGCTCCATGAAAGGGTGCGACCCTTTGTGTAGCCCGGTATAGCTCCTGTTTTAGTCATATATGCCAACTCACGGGAGTTGGGTCCACGTAATATACCTCGAGAACGTCGCCACCATCCTACTTCATTCTGGAATCTCCACCGCGTACACAGTTGTTAAAGTGGTTTTCGGTATTGGCCGGCTATAAGACAATATCCGATCCCGGTCTCTTTAACAACCAATCGTTATTATAACCCGTAGTTATAACTTTAAACCAATATTTTTTTTTCCAAAATAAACTATTATTTCAACCTAAATCTTTATCAAAATAAAGATTAAATCATTTCCAAAACATTTCAATATATCATCGTAACATATCTTTCAATTCAAATATTTATTAAAATAAATATCAAGTCATTTCTAACCATTTCAATATATTAAATTTTCATACCCTTTCAACACTACCTTTCAAATCAATTTAATATATCAAAATATCATAACCTTTCAAAGCTTCATTTCCAAAATATCATATCTTTCAGAACTTCGTTTTAAATCATGTTAATATCAAAATGTCCTATCTTTCAAACTCCGTGTTTCAAATCATTTAATATCAAAAATATCATATCTTTCAAAACTTCGTTTCAAATCATTTTAATATATCAAAATATCCTATCCTTTCAAAACTTCATTTTCAAATCGTTTTAACATATCAAAATATCGTATCTTTTCAAAACCACATTTCAATCATTTAATATATCAAAATATCATATCTTTTTGAAACCACATTCAATTCAAATCATTATTCATTTTATTCAATTTAAAATATCATTTCATTCCATATTTCAAAACAGTATATATTCCAATAATCATTTTTAATCATTAAAATGAAGTTATCATGTTTAATAATTAAATTATTAAATTTCCAAATTTTTCGATTTTCAAAGTTCATTTATTCACTTAAGTTTATCAAAACAGCGAAAATTCACTTTTCGTGGCATTTAGAAAACGCTACAGAAAAATACATTCAAAACAGTTCAATTTAACAAAAGACAACATTTTAAAATGTTGTAATAGGGTTTACTTAAATTTTGAATAAACTTAGTTAAATTCAAAAATTTATAGCACTTACAAAAATTGCTATAATAGCTTTTAATTCAATTTAGCTTTTTAGTTCATTATCATCAACTACAGCGTTTTCAAATGCTGTAATATCATTTACATTGTAGCTAATAGCATTTCAAAAATACAGTCAATTAACTTCAAATATTCAATATAATTTCTCAACCAATTATATTTTTATTTAAAACATTTTTAACTCATAAAATCATATATTTTCACATTTATAACATCATTAAATTTTTCCTCAAGTTCATGATCTTATAAAGTTAAATTTCCATTCAAAAATCAAGATTTAATAATAATTCACTTATTAAATTGCAATGTTCAATTTTAAATCCATTACATTAAATTTCAACTTAACACTTAAGTTCAAATTCTCAAATATAACTTAATTTATTTTTATTTACTTAACTAAAAGTTCACTTTTACGTCAATTTCATACATTTCCAGTTTTAGTTATATTTCAAAATTTCAACTTACAACATTCATTCATTTCACATTTCAACTTTATTAAAATCATTAATATGATATAAAAATCACTTTAAATTCATTTAAATTCAAATTATCATAAATTTATCATAATTTAATATTCAATTAAATTTCCAATTATAATTAAATCCAAATTTCCAAAAGAACTCACGTTCAAAATTTCTAACTTTTTCATTAATTCATTTCACTTACAATTATTCAGAAAATCAATAATAATTTACAAAAATTCTTTTTTTTATTAAATTTAAAATCAAAATATTATAATAATTAAATTTCTAAAATATTTAAAATTTTAGAAAAACATATTTTATCTACGGGCCTATATATAATTTTCTACGCTAGGTAAAGTGATATGGGTAATATATCATTTCAACCCATAATTTACAAAGAAAATCTGGGTTTTATCATTTCAAACCCGCAATCCCAAGTCAAAATGAAAAATTTAAAATCATTCTGGCCTATCATTTCATCCGATAACATTTTTTTCTAACAGGGAACTTGCAGTGTGATCATATACAGGAATAATATAAACAATGTCAATATCACAATATACAGTCATATATCAGATGTCAGGTGAAAATTAACAGTTTTAACATGGTAATAACATGGCATAGCATATCATATGATCATCATTAACTTGCATAAACATTTTATATTACCAAACACTTGTCATCAATTCACTTTTCATAAGTATAAATGTCAGAGTGAGAAAGACTCACTTTTTCAAGCTGAAGACCAAAACAACAAACACAAGTGCGATTCCAAAAGCACGACAAGCACGATATAGCATGACTTTTGATTTGAATGAATGGAGAGCCTTGATATTTGTCTTGTAAACAATAACCAAAACAAGACAATATACACATAAATATTCAACGCAAAACAATGTTGAAACAATGAAAATACGAAGCAACAAAGGAATAGATTACTTGACCTTGCTTTAACCATTCAAATGCTTGGCCTAGGAGGTTCTTGGGTTCAGCCACGATGATGATATAGCTCAGGTTTGGCACCATAACTCACGGCTAGAAGGAGTATGGAGTGGTAGGGTTATAACATGAAGCATACAATTGATCAAGGCAACATATATGAAGTTTTTGAGCACAACAAGGCTCGACCTTGGGTCAAGTTGGGCTTGGCCATACTTGTACAGGTATGGAAAGTAGATGGAGGGGTGTGGGGAGGTCTGGAAAAGGTGGTGGTGGGGCCTATGGTGGTGGCCAAGGTGAAGCATGAAGGTGGTGAAGTAATAGTGGTGGCTAGGGCATTGTTTTGGACATTATTTGCAATTTTGTGGAGTTTTGTCACCAAGGGAGGTGTGTCCATGGAAGGATCTGAAATGATGGCTGGAGATGATGCCAAGGAAGAGTGGTAGGGGATGGTGGAGAGTATGGTGGTGATGGTGGGTGGTAGAGGCCAAGCAATACACATGAGAAAACAAGGCAAAATATAAGAAAACAATGGAAAAAGAAGAGCAAAAAGAAGAGGAAAAAAGGAGCCATTACCAAACCTTTCTAGCCGTGAAAAAATAAAGTGGAGAGGAATGTTTTCACGTGAAAATGAGGTAAGAAATGCACAGCTACAATAAAGAAAGGAACGGTCAAAGGAAATTAAATCTATTAATTGGAAAAGAAACGGAAGAAGAAACGTTAAAACGGTTTTACGTTTCTTTGCTTTCAAACCTTTAAAACTTCCTATATATATTCATATACATCTTAAATAACTGAAAAGACTTATAAATTTCAGTTAGAATTCAAAAATATAACAGATAAACAAAATATTAATAATTAATTATTAATTAGATATGATTAAAATAAGAAAAATGGCACAGAAAATGAAAACTCGACTTAGGAACTAGAAATAACTTCAATACACTTTGGAAAAATTTTATTAAATTTAAATACATGTAAAATGAATAAAATAAAGTAAAACACAGCAATAAAAGTGAATGTATAAAATAAATCAATAACTTGATGTATTAATTGCAAAAAGAAACGGATAAAACGCCTTTACGTTTCAGGCTTTTAAGATCTCTTAACTTTCTAAACCTTTTGCATTTCCTTTTCTTTTTAATTTTATAAAAACAAAATAAACTCAGAAATGTTATTTAAAACCGAAACTAAGTAAGAATAAAATAAAATAAATAATTTATTTTAAGTAAAATAGAAAAAGGAAATAAGAAATTGCTTAAAATAGCAACCCTGACATAAAAATTTACAAGAAAATCTCCAATGACTTTGGAAAATATATTACTTCACAAAAAAATATTATAACACAAAAATTTGAATTAAAAATGGTTTTAAAACATTTTCAAGGTAAAATAATAATTTAATTTTTATTAAATAGAAAGTTAAATAAAGAAAAATGCAGTAAATACCAACTAGGCTTTATAAATTGAAATAAATTCAAATAAACTTTAGAAAAATTATATTATCATTTTAAAAATACTTAAAAGTCAAAATATACATAGTATAACATATAATCACATATTAAATAAAATATAACAAAGAAGAAGTAATTTATACAATTTAAAATAGTCATTGTTAAATAACCCTATATACGCACAATATTGTAAAGGGTATAACTTTCACAATTTACATCCAAATTCAACGAAACGAAAAGTGGTGTTCTTAGAATTTTATATACTTTCATAATAAAAGAAAAAAAATTAAAATTTTAAACTTTTAAAATTTTAAGTTGAAAGTCACAGTTTGAATATTTTGACCAAAATCAGCATTTCAGGCAAATATTCAACTTACACAAGTTTGAAATTATAACTCATATAAAAATCAAGATTATATTTAAATAATAAATTTAATCATTTCAAATAAGTAAAATAAGTTTTTTTAAATCAAAATCTTACATTAAAAATAATTAAAATATACAATAAAATAATTACAAAATACAGGGTTGTTACATGTTGTGCGGGTGAGGGAAGAGGGGAGGTACGGCCGGTGTTAAAAGCGGTGATGGAGTGAGATAGAGGTTGGTGGAAGCAACCCAGGCGGGCTCAACAATGAAGGCATAGGGATGATGGAAAAAGGAATGCAAAAAGATGAATGGATGAGACATGAGAAAATAGGCACAGTAATGAATGTGGTTTATGAATGAGGAAGTGACAGAAGCTTGTAAATTATTTAGAAAATGAAGAGCTGGATAGTGAACAGCGTATATATAATAATGTTTTGTAACGCATGCTATTGGAATAGAAGCAAAAGTGGAAATGAACAGAGAGCTGCAGGGAACGTACCTCTGTAAATGAAATGTAAGAGCAATGGTCACAAGCTATGATTTAGCTGAAAAATAAAAGCCAACGCTTTGAACGTATGCCATAAATTAAGTAACAGACACTTATTTCTGAATTTATTAATAGCTAGGAATAAGAACGTTTGAACGTGAATTGGAAAAATTATTAAAGTAATTATACTTTGAACGGTTGGAAAAGTAACAGCTACACACTAATTCAGAAAACAATTGAAGCAATTAATAGCTTGATTGGATGGCACATTTCAAATTTTGAAACCGAATGAAGAAATAAAGTCACAATTTAGGGTACCGTTACAACGAACAGCTTATTATTTCCGTCGCGTACCGGACCTCAAAATATAGAAATAAATATACTATTGAGATTAGCACGACGAGACGACTAAAACTTTATACAGATATCAGTGGTATGATTATCCGATCAAAAGTCGATAACCGGTACCGAAAATGCTGCTATTTTTAGACGGAGCAATAGAAGTCCGAATTTTGAAAAACGAAAGATGACGTCTCACTCAGAAGAGGGTTTAGAAATTTTCTATAGAAAAATATTCAAGTTTGGAAATAAATTTATTATCATCAATTATTAACTGATTTGAATGTAATAGAATTACTCAATAAAATAAACCTCCATATAATTAATTGAAAATTTACCATCTGCTATGTTTAATTGGACGTAATTCAAATATTAAATTTTTATTTCAGACTATTTTTATTTAAAAATTTTCAAAAATTCAATTAAATAAGTTAATAAAACCATTAAAAATTATTAGAATTTTACGGGTCGTTACATATTATATATAGAGTATTATGTATATATACCATACTATAAAGTTATTGCCTAGGAAACAACAGTATAATATAAAGTTTCAGGTTTCGTTTATTATAGATTTCGTGTATATTGGTTTCGGGTAGTAGCTGTATAATATATATATATATATATATATTCTATAATCTGTGTGTATACATAAAAATATATTATATTTTAAAGACAATACTATATATGTTTAAGTTTATATAAAGGAGGGTTATGTATATTATACTACTAGTGCTCTGCTCTATGAAGAAGTATGTAAGTTATATATTACAAAGGCTGTACATAGTTTGGCTCCTAGATATACATATTTCAAAATTTTCATTTACATATAATAATATTTTTATAATTGTGACAATATATTTTTCCTCAGATTTTTGTGGTAATGTCGAATATTGGGTTGAAAGGATATTCATGTATATTTATATTTATATTAGTATAATTAAATTTTAACTATTTACACATATAATGGTTCGTACATACATGTTTGTGCATGGGTATTTCCTAGAGATTGTATTCTTCGTTATGTTAAAGAAATTCTATTTTACATTATCTAACTTGTACGTAAGTTTTGCATATATGTTCATATACACTAGTTTATATGAAAGTATATGTGAACTTAGTTTCCAAATACAGATAAAATTTATTTATGGGTATGAAAGTTAAATATTGGTTTTAATATATATATATATATATATATATCTTATTTTAAATGTTATGTTTTAAACATAAGTTTTGGAAAAAAAATTGTAACGTATATTTAGTTTCAGTTATATCATAGATGATTCTGATTATTCTCTATCGATTCCTTATCTATCAGCTTGTCCCTCGAATTCGTATCCATCTAGCTTTGCTTTGGAATTTGTGCTTGGATTCGTAACTCATCTCATTCTCGTTCCCCTCTAGCCTCAAAAGGTGAGAAATCACTCACGATTAACGTTCTTGTATTTATTAAATTTGTTTTCAATTGAAACGACAATTGAAATATGCTGTTGTAGTTATTTAAATTGTTATATATGCTATTATCTATAACTGTTCACCAACGGGATATGACACCATATCCCGTTGTTTATATTATATTGCTATTGATGATATATGCCTATATGTTACTATCATATTTGTTATCACTCTGCAAGTTCCCTGTTAGTGTAGAATTCCCTATGGGTTGAATGAAACTACCAGAATGATATATAGAATAGGAGAATATCGTTATGGGTTGAAATGATAAACCCAAGCGATTTTCATTGAAGTGAATTTGGAATTGCGGGTTGAAATGGTATATGCCCATGTATATTTAAATTGCGGATTGAAATGATAAATATCCGAATCACTTGACCATAGGATAAAAAATTATATACGAACACTATTGGTCTATATATATAAGATTTCCAAGGTTTTAAAAAAGTGAATATTTTGATTTTATTAAATAATTGATTTTAAGATATTATATATAATTTAGATTTGTAAAATTTATATGTTTTGAAAATTGTATGGTTATAAATGAATTTAGAAATTATATTTCAAATATAAAGTTTATAATGGAAATAGGTTTGAAATTATATTTATTTAAGAATTATACTTAAATAGGTTGATTTTAAATTTATTACATTTGAGATTTTAAAGATATGATTTCATAACTTGAATTTGATTAAAAGGGATTGAAATGAATATTTCAAATTTACATAAATTGAAATAGTATATTTAGTTTTACTTAAAATTTGGAAATTTGAGGTTTATGTAAATGATATTGGATTTATTAAGTGAATATTTCAAAACTAATTAATAATGAAGTTAAATTTAAGAGATATATGAAATTATCAAATGTAGTTTTGAATTTGTGAAATATTTAAAGTTTTGAAATATATTGAAAAATAAATAGTTTATTTGGTGGTTCAAATCTGTGCTTGAAATCGATTTAATGTGAAATGGCTTATTGAGAGACTGAATAAAAAAAAATTGATGAATTGAAATTAAATATGAATTTTGGAGTTTGAATTATTTTGAATCGATTTGTGAAATTTGAGGAAGCTATTTTATTATATAAAGTATATTTTAATTATATTTAAAATTATTTATTTAATTTACTTTATAAATTATTTTGATATAAACTATTTTATTATAAATTATTTTAAGTATAAAACTATTTTAACTATTTTATACTAATTATTTTTATATTTTATATTTTAACTTATGGCTATTTTATTTGATAAACTATTTTATTATATATACTATTATTCGAACTGTTTAAAAGAAAGTATTATGATTTCAAAGTCTTACAATTTCCAAAGTGTTATAAATTCAAGTATTTGGTTTCGGAATTGTTATAACTTTTAAGTACTATGAAATGGAAATAATATTTTGGTTTTGATGTATAAACTATTTCGAAATGACCATGGTGTTATAATAATGATTGGTTGTTAAAGAGACCGGGATCGGATATTGCCATACACTCTGCCAATACCGGAAACCACTTTAACAACTGTGTATGTGGTGGAGATTCCAGAATGAAGCAGGATGGTTTGGTGACGATTCTATATTGTGATGACCCGGTATTTTGGCCCTATTATTTTAATAAATATTTAATCTAATTAAATAAAAAGTAAATTGATCATTTTAAAACTAATAAATCTTTTGGAATAATTGCCATTTATTGTGTAGATTTGTATTTGTGAAAAGGAAGTTTGATTTTGAATATTTAAAACAAGTCTCTTGATAATATTTATAATAGAACCTATCTTATATAATTAAAATTAAAATGATGTATCTTATTAACATTTGGTATAAAATATACATATGGATGATAATGTTTGAAGATAACATCAAGTTCTATCAAAATAAAATTTAAGTATGAATATTTTTAAAGCATATGAATGTAATTTAATGAGTGATAGTTAAGATATATAATAGAAAATAAAAATGTAATTACAAACAAGAATTAAGTAATTTGGTAAACATACAACATAAATTGAAAATTTGAAAGTATAAATGTATAGAGCTAAACTAAGCATTGAAAACAAGGTAGAAAATGAAATTGAAACAAAGTATAAAATAAACCTGGCAAAACAATAGCATATGTTGCTGTGTAATATATTGTGCTATGCAAGAAGAAGACAAAACTATGTACATATTCAAATTATCCTAGTACACATATACAAAATATCTTAGTACAAAATATGTTTAGCCGAAATAGGATGTAAACATCTTTGTACCGAATACAAATACCAACAAACAATCATAATTATATGTGTACAAATAGGGACATATGCATTTAATGATAGCACACCCTTTTGTCAATTCGAATTTCAAGATAATGTTTCAGCCTCCATATAAAGAAAATCAAATCTGAACAACCAAGACAAAAAGAAGAAACAACTAAACTAGTTACAACCTACCCTTAAGTATCATGTTCTCTTCTTCTATGTATATATGTATCTTGCCATTCCAAGCTTGTTAGTAAGAAACTTTGCTAATCTGAGCAACAAAAAAAAAGAGAATCAAGAGAGTAAAAGGAAAAGAAGGAGCAAGGAAAGCCAGCAAAGTCTCTATTTTCATAAATAGTGAGTAAAACATCATTACTCTGTTTACTGGATATGGTACTTACATGAATAATGTTAGCTTTTGATGAGTCTATGATCGGGGCAGATAGTAATGCGTCTATTATGATTTTGTATATGTACATAAGTGTGTTTGATAGTTTCAAAGCATCAAAACACTGTGCTTCTTCCTAAAACACTCTGTGTAAAAAATAAATGGTGACTTTAAACTTTGAAATTAAATATCTCACCATCCAATCAGTTTTAATACATGGTCCCAACACAAAAGTCACTTGTTTTTAAGTGTAGATAATCCTTAAATTTATCTTATCTGAAATCATCAAGTATAGGAAGGCGAAATCCTATTTAACAGTAAACAAGTCAAGTTTGGCAAAAATTCAACAATCGTGTTTTAATCAATGGATTTCATGGTGGTGTTCGTTGTTGAAAACCATGATTTTTAAGAGTAATTCTCGGGTTTTTAGTGGCGTATAGTACCAGAATCGTGGGGATGATCGGATTTGGGAATAAGGTAAAATCCTAGTGGTCCGAGTGTTTTCACATCTCAGGGTTTCGTGATGAGGGAGGTGGGTGATTGGCATACACGAGAAAATTAGCACGGTGATTTCTAGTCATGTGAGTGGGATGTGTGAATACAAATTAGGGTTTAAAAGAAATTTTTATCGCGTCGAGTTTGATCGAACTACGGTTTGGATGTTGCGTCGAGTAAGGTCGCAGCTGATAAGGAGGTGGCGCCATGAGTGGGGGTCTTGTTGGTATCGGCGGCAGGGACCACATCGGGTCATTGTGGTGGTTAAGGGGTTTTCGATCAAACTGGTAACTATGGGGGTGTCGGCTGTAAGGTTAATTTCCAGAGAGGGGAATTGGAGCTTGGCCATGGAGGTGGAAAGGATGAGTGCATGGAGGGGGACGGGTTCATGGTTTTGGTTGGACGAACGATGGCTTGGGAAGTTAGTATACGTGCACGAGTGCACGAGTGTGCACGACTTATTGTCTGGAAATCAAATGGAGGAGAGGGAAGAACACTGGAAAAGGAAATAAGGGAAGGGATGGGAAGTCTGGACCGGGTTTGGGCTAGTGGGCCGGTAACAATATAAAATAAATATTCTTAGGTGTTTTTTTTATTAAATGACCTTAAGCTAATTATTTTTATTAAAAAAAAAAGCTCTAATCCATTGTTTTTATATAAACATAGGAACCAGGTTTGTCTTAACCCTTTAACAATTTGTTGATACCTCTTTTTAATAATAAAATGGAAATTTACTATTCGACTGTTTCAAATAAGTAATGAACTGTACATATTGTACAAGGTCTAAAATCATGGGGAAGTCCAGGCAATTTTGAAGTGGATAGCAAATAAAAAGCAAATGTGAGTAAACATCACTCTGTTGGATTTTTATTTAAATTTAAATTTAAAAGGGTTAAATTTAAATAAATTGGATAAATGGTTGAATTGATTGGATGTGTACTGATGATCTTGTAATTTAGTCTTGGCTGTTACTCGAATTAGTTAGGGTTGACTCGGAATATTTGAGTTTTTAAACTTATTTTGAACTTAAGTCATAAATACGAAAATGTGTTCATTGTTAATGTAACATCCCGCCTTTTCGCACACTTTAAACCGACACTCGTGCCAATTCAAAACATACGCAAGGGCGGATTGTTATGGGGTAAATAAGAAAAATAGAGAAGAAATAAAACGAAAATAGAATCTCACAGCGGAAGGATAAAATATAATAACAAATATATACAGTTCATAAACAGTTTACAAAAGCTTGATTCTTCTTTTACAATAAATATCAGAGTTACACATACCAATACAAGCAATGCAGCGGAATAGAAAGAGTGTGGTGCAATACTATAGATAAAATATATACTGATTCTTCGTCTTCGTCCTCCAAAGCTAAAATCTGCTATCCTGAAACGCTCGGACTGACCCGAGCGAATTTGAAAAGACAAAAACACTCGAGTCAGACTAGAAAATCTTATGTGAGTTAAATAAACAGAAATAAATATGAGTACAGTAACTCAAGAGATGTTCGGGATTTACATCTCCTAAGGATCCGTTAAACTATTTACTATGTAGTATATTGCGCTATTATAATAGTGTCTATTTATAAAATAAACTTACTTTTAAATAGCGTTAAGGGGTTACCCATATAGCCCTTAACACGTAATAGTCCCAGTAGTCCGTCCAATATCATAGTGCCTCCTGATCGGGAAGCCACTAGAGGATACCACACGGGCTACGGGAGAAATCCAAACTCGTACAAGGCTCGGTATGGTAGGTGACACGGCACAACTAGGCAATGCCAGGGTAGATATACCAATTACGCGTCCGGGCCGATGGTAACGCGAAGCCGCAGCAACCGCCCACCTCGAAACAACTCCCCAAATCAAAAAAAATAGAAGTGGCCACTGAATCAATCCAAAGTCATAGTATAATATCGAAGAGGAGTGTCCGATCAGAGGAATGACCTCATTAACCCGTCAAGCGCTCCTGTTTTAGCCACCTTATGCCAACTCACGGGAGTTGGGTCCACGTATTTACCTTACAGGAAACGTCACCACCACCTACTTCATTCTGGAATCTCCACCGCGTACACGGTTAGTCAAAGTGGTTTTCGGTATCGACAGAGAGTATGTCCATATCCGATCCCGGTCTCTTTGCCAACCAATCGTTATTATAACACCGCGGTCATTTAAAACAGTTTATACTTTTAAAACCAGAATAAAATTCATTTCAAAACCATAATATTACGATATCATTTCTTCTTTTAAACCCAACAATTCATTTTGATATTAATTTATGCAAACCCAAATCAATGATATCGTTTCCGAATATTTTCCTTTCCAAAATTTTGTCACCTTTTATTAATAAAATTCCTTGAACCAAATATTTGGAAATTTAACTCTTAATATAACACTTCGAAATCCATAGAATTTAAAACCATTACCTTCAAACTAAATGGTTTGGATATTCAACAGTATATAAAATAAGTGGTTTAACTTAAATGTTACTTTGAAAAGAAATATTTCTCGTGGCTTTACAATACATTTCTTTATTTAAAGTTAAAACCAAAATTTAATATCGCTTCAAGTTCCAAAACCATTTCAATAAATTCATATATATACGTATATCCATTTTGAGTATAAATATTTCCACTAAAGTTGGATTTTATTCTTTCAAATCAAATGTTCTATTAATTAGCCTTGAATATTCACATAAAATCCAAAATAATAAGACTTCAATTTCTAGTAAAATATATATATATACTTCCAAATTCAAATTTTACTAGAATATTCATTTCAATATATTTTGGGAAAAATCCAATTATAAATATCATATCTTCAAAATTCCAACTTAATATTTAAACATAAGATATAAATTTATCAAACTCCATTTTCTAAATTTTCTTCCATTTTATATAAAGGAATTTATACACTTTTTAATTTCAAAAATTCCAACTTTACATGTATATAAATACGGAAGAAAAATATTTATACAGTATAAAATTTAAGATTTATAAACCGTATTCTATCCAACCCATAGAAATCACATTAAAATAGTTATATATAGACCACGGTGCCTGTATATAATTTTCTATCCTATGGTCAAGTGATACGGATATTTATCATTTCAATCCGCAATTTAAAAATAAAAATTTGCGGTTATATATCATTTCAAACCACAATCCCGAATGAAATGTAAAATGTATGCTAACTTGCAGTTTAATGATATCAATAAACATCCATTCAACAACACGTCCAAAATCCAATCACAAACATCCATCATCCAATCACAAACATCCATCCATATCAATCAATAACAATATATGTTTGATAATATATAACAGGTAATAACTGGCAATTTTATTCAAATTAAATTTAACAACTATTACTCTAACAGTTTATATTCAGTAATAATTTATATAACTGTTAACTAGCAGTTCATACGCAACAATAATTTCTAACAGCCAATTAATACGCAATCAATCAATTTAATTAACAGCTAAATTCAATAAAATGCAATTCAACAGATATGGATGAAATAACATGCCAAAAGCTCATAAATAAATTTCTATTCATTTCTAAAATTTATTTAACAAACATAAAAGCTTCTAGTAATTGTGAGTGGGTTAAAACACTCACCTTTTGAATTTAAATCGAATTTAAATTCAATTTAAACTCAAAAATTCGTCCGTCTCAGAATTCGTCCAAACCAGCGTCATCGAGTCCGGAATTAAATTACGATCCTAACAAAAAAAATTTCGTGTGAATCCGAGTTCGTATGAGAAAGTTATGGCGAAAAATGATGATTGAATTCAAAATTAGAAATACACAAAATGACACATATTGAAAAAAATAAACATGCGCGCTTGCCTGGGACGTACGCACGCAGATCCCCACAATGCACAGCCGCCGCCATCTTCTCCCCTTGGCCGAAACCCTAATCCAAAATTCCCGCCAATCCAACCGTTGAAACTCGAAACAAACTACATACATGCGATCCCCTCGGTTCCCTCTTCAAAACCCAGAAACAGAATCTCGATCCGACGAAGTTTTGCGCGACGATGATGAACGGTTTTGGGGCTGTTTGAATTTATTCTGGATGAACGACAGCTCCAATTGAAAAACGAATTTCACCAGTAGATTACGCGTATCGAAAACATCAACATATATTTTTTCTGGAATTTTCTGAAATTTTTGAGTTTTGACTTTTGATTTTGAACTGTGGATAGATCTGGAATTGGATCTGAGATGTATACATTTGGGGAAGAGAAAAGAGTGAAGAAATGAACGTATAGCAAATGAAAAAGAAAGGAGCTAGGGTTTATAGATGTATATTTATAGATAGGCTAGAGGTAGGGTAGCTAGACTGGACACGCGAACGTGCGTGACAAACCATGGTCCAAAAAGCCCGCTATGCCTCCGGAGTCGGATTTGTTAAAACTATATATCCAAATAGGTGTTTTAAAATATTCTGAACGCAATGGAAAAAGTTTCGCGACCAAATTCGATCGTATGAAGAAGTTATGCTAAAAACAAAAATTTCACATTGATTTCAAAATGCGTAAATTTCAAGGCGTTTCGAGTCCGTACGATCAAACGACAAGTCCGATCGCTACGAAAATTGAAACATTATTATAATTCAACGTTACGGATCCGATGAAACTGGTTTCGTCGAAATCCGAGTCCGTGACAAAAATGGCTATTTTTAATATTTATTAAATAAATTAAATAAATCATAAAAACAAACTTTATTTTTCAACTTCTATTATTAGCCAATTTCATTACTAAGATAATTCAATCAGTTCCAATTGATTTAACACGCTTGAATTTGAATTAAAATGTATAAGTATATTAATTTGCAGCGTTAATATCCGCACTTTCTTATTATTAGGAAATTTAAAATTTTATTCTAAAACTCAATTATTAAAACTTATACCCTTATACTCTCAACAAAATCTAACTAAATAAATAATTGGATTTCCATTTCAACTCATTATCTTGATTGCAATTAGCCTTTTTACCATAATTAAATTCCAAATTATTAATAACCCTTATTTTTCTTAACTATTTATTAATTCCAATCCAATTGAATTCAACACTATAAATTTGATTAATTTATTATATTCACTTCCTTTCTATTATTCAAAGTATTTGTTTTAAATACGACGAATACTAACATTAGTTTAAGATTTCACTCAATGTTTACAAATTCCATTTCCATTTAATAACGTAATATTTTACGTTCAATTCTATTTCATTTGTCGTAAATACCACTTGTTGAATTAAATACTCAAATCATAAATAAATCTTGCTTCTAAAGTTATACCAACAATGGTCCAGTTAAATTTGAATTAGCCTTACCTTTATTTTATGAAATTAACTATTGCAATAAATCCAAATTTATAAAGAAGGTTAGATTCCTATACTACTTCTTTGGTCTCAATTAACCTTTTATGGCGAGTATGAATTTCCATGTATAATTGAAACTTTTATATCCCTTAAATTTTTTTTTTTTTTTTTTTTTTTTTTTTTACTATCATTCAATATCTACACATTCTAGCTAATTTCAACTAACATATAAATTAGCTATTCCAACTTCCATTAATTTCGATTATCATACTATAGAAATTAAATTCCCTTAACCACATAAATAAAAGTTGATCCCCATCTATTTACATTATATCACGTTTGCATAAATTTATTCAATGGTCACTTTTAATTAATAACTATCAAATTTCCAATCCAAATGTAAATCTTCCACCTTTGAATTCTTATATTAAATGGAATTTAATATTTACTGATTCAACATTTATATGTTTCTAAAAATTAGCTCCAACCAAATGTGACAATTTACATTTCATTTCTATGCAATATATACTCATCTTATTCCATTTATTTGGTTACTGCATTGGAATCTATTTATTAACCAATACTAACGTTATTATCATTAAAAAAATTTGATTCCCAATTTTATTCAATACTTAGAACAAAAATTTTCACATTAAATCAAATCCTTCTATTCAAACCAAGTATCATGCTATGATAATATTTTACGTTGGTTATACTGAAAAAAATCAACTTTTTATCGTTATCAATTAAACATACATTAATTGCACAAATTAAAGGAATTAATTGCCATTTATCCAATTAAATTTCATACATCAATCTATTTCATCTAAATCCTTACCTATGAATATTGCAACCTTTAATTCCATTAAATACCAATTAACCCAAATTATTTCATTTATTCTAAGTCATATCACTAAAATAATTCATCATAATAAACTTAAAATCTATACGTTTATTGATTTATTTCTATTTGTCTTATGTTAAATTCTAAATTTAGTAAGACAACCTAAAGTACTCCATTCAATCGACAGTCCCTTTCAATTGTTAATACGTACTTAAATTTCTACAGTTGCCTTCCATCTGCACTTCCGTTACTATGATAAAATTTAGTAACGTTTATGCCATCAATCCATCATAATTACTTACCCTTAATTGAGTTTGATTTCCAAATAAATTTGCTGACCCTTAATTAGCCAATTTATAAAAGTTTGTCATCATACCTATAGTTCTACGCTTATGCTATGTCTTAAATTTCAATAAATTTATAAATTTTGAGATGTTCATTAGGGTTTACAAATTTATTGACTTGCAATAACAGGGTTTCTTAATCTATTCAATTTATCGTTCACAATCTTTTATTGCATTAAATTGGTTTAATATTCCCATATTAAATTTTATGTCCAGGTAAGAATTTTTCTTTCTTTCTCTACTTAATTCATTTGAATTTTATTCAAATGTCTTTAAATAGGTTTCTAAGTCACTTCTATATAATTTATTCTAGCCTTCATTTTAATATTTATCTACCACCTTTATTCTTTCAACTAAAATAAATTACAAAAATCCTATTAAACAAACAATTTTAAATGGTCGAACTTTACGGGTCGTTACACTCTCCCCCACTCAAAACTTTTCGTCCCCGAAAAGGAAAAGGAAGGGAGAAGGAAGAATAAAACAGTATATCTAATTTCAAATATTAACTTATAACAATAATTTACTAAATTAATTTCCTTTAATGAGATACACTTGTTTTATAATCATTATGTCTTTTAATACTTGAATTATTAAAGTTGGAAAAATATCTTTAACAAAATTCTGAGTCCAAAATTTTCGAAAATTTTTGGCAGAGTCTCCTTTGTACGGAGAGACTCTGGAGAAAATATAATATCCAGATATACAAATATATTACACATATATTCAAAATAAAATATCCCAACTCGGGAAAATATATAAAATAGCGCTTTAAACGTAATCCGGAAACGTACCTAATTGTCGGGCAATACGCTTATATTTCTATGAAACCAAAGCAGTAGCAGTGGCTTCCATCACCTGTATACACTTATAAAATCTAAAAGTTAAATATCTATATTACAGTGAAATGTTTGGGTAGATTCAATCATTCATATCCAAATCAAATGCAACAACCATACATTTTAACAAACAGCACACACCACAAACAACAATCATTCAATCAACAACCATTAGTTGTTCGGGTTCAAATTCTGAAATTGTACGAACGAAGAATAACTATCAAGTACATCCGTTGCTCAACAGCCTTAGATGGAACAAAGATAGATTATTTGTTCATCCAACAACTCCACAATTCCTTACCCAACAAACATACATCAACCAAACAATTCAAATCAACACCAAAATAGCTTATTATACATTTATTTCATAATTCAGTGTTTGATTTTCATTCCTTCATTTATGGAAGAATTTCTTTATTTCTTACAAGTTTTATTTTCCAATTATCCCAAAATTCATTACAATTGTATTTCCTTTTTATTACTTAAGTTTCCTTTTATTACTTAAGTCTATAAAATAAATTCTCATTAATAACAACAAATATTTTGAATATCTTTACTTGTAAGATTTCCCTTAATTTCTAAATCGGCTAACATTCATTCTTATAAGTGGATGTTTTTATTTATCCATTAACTATGGATTACAGTCATTTCAATTCTTCCTACTTTCTATTATAATAGAATAGGGGAGACTTAAGACATACTTAAACTAATAATCCTACAATCAATTCTTATTTAGAATTTTATTTTATATACTTAGGTTCATATCATCTATTAATAATTCTTAACTTTATTTCAATAAATTTCAATTATAACCTAAGTTTATACCATTAAATTCTTATTATAACAGTAATCTATTGAATACTTCATTATTTCCTAAATTTCTACTAGTAAAATATTCAATTCTAGTTTCTTATTTAACATTTCAACTTTTATATATGGGTAAGTTATTTATGTTAAAGAAAATGCAATTGAACTTATACAAGTTAAATCTCCATTCTTTAATTAAATTTAATGTTTATCCATATTACTCTTTTATCTCATATTTATGCAAATTCTTCTTAATAGCTTTGCAATTATTCTCTTATTTATTAGAGGTTTCAATTCATTTATTACTCAACTTTTTATTTCACTAAATTTTAACAATTAATTAATGGAAAAATTTAGAATTAAATACCGGGTTAAATTTCAATTTATTTCAAAATAATAGATAAATAAGTTCTTACAACTCAATATCTCTAATTATATTTAGAACAATAAAATTTTAAATAATTTCAAAACAAATATGCAGTAGAATTTACTACAGTGGCCTTTCCCCTTCGAAACTCGAAAATGAAAGTCGATGATGCGGCCGTCATCACTGAATTTATTTTCCAGCGACAGAGAGGAAAGTACAGAATTTATTTTCTCCAAAATCTTCTTTTAAACGATTCTTCCGAATTATCTAAATATTTGTATAAGAAAATACTTATAAACCAAATCATTATATTTTATAAATCCTTTGAAAACAGATTTTCAAAAATCCCGGACTTAAGTTCTAAAATTTCCAATTTGATTCATTGTAATTTCAACTTAGCTCCAATTATTATGAACATTTTTATTACCTAACATCCAATCTATAGCAACCAAATATATATCTTTATAAAAATATTTTTATGTATAGAAAATATAATAGGCAAAATTATTTCATTCACCTATATTAAAAACAAATATTATGTCGGTCTGTCCTATTAAGTGTTTAGAAATCCCTATTGATGGCATAGCGTCCCATGCATCAACCAGAATTTATAAATACAAAGCGGAACAGATTAACACAATATCAAAATCTTTTATTAACACTAACAAATACGCTCTCTCATATATATACACTCAGCGACTCCCATAGGATATTTCTACCCTATTAACAAAGAGTCAAACCCCACAAAGCCAAGGTTTATCGCTAAACCTGGCTCTGATACCAACTGTAACATCCCGCCTTTTCGCACACTTTAAACCGACACTCGTGCCAATTCAAAACATACGCAAGGGCGGATTGTTATGGGGTAAATAAGAAAAATAGAGAAGAAATAAAACGAAAATAGAATCTCACAGCGGAAGGATAAAATATAATAACAAATATATACAGTTCATAAACAGTTTACAAAAGCTTGATTCTTCTTTTACAATAAATATCAGAGTTACACATACCAATACAAGCAATGCAGCGGAATAGAAAGAGTGTGGTGCAATACTATAGATAAAATATATACTGATTCTTCGTCTTCGTCCTCCAAAGCTAAAATCTGCTATCCTGAAACGCTCGGACTGACCCGAGCGAATTTGAAAAGACAAAAACACTCGAGTCAGACTAGAAAATCTTATGTGAGTTAAATAAACAGAAATAAATATGAGTACAGTAACTCAAGAGATGTTCGGGATTTACATCTCCTAAGGATCCGTTAAACTATTTACTATGTAGTATATTGCGCTATTATAATAGTGTCTATTTATAAAATAAATTTACTTTTAAATAGCGTTAAGGGGTTACCCATATAGCCCTTAACACGTAATAGTCCCAGTAGTCCGTCCAATATCATAGTCCCTCCTGATCGGGAAGCCACTAGAGGATACCACACGGGCTACGGGAGAAATCCAAACTCGTACAAGGCTCGGTATGGTAGGTGACACGGCACAACTAGGCAATGCCAGGGTAGATATACCAATTACGCGTCCGGGCCGATGGTAACGCGAAGCCGCAGCAACCGCCCACCTCGAAACAACTCCCCAAATCAAAAAAAATAGAAGTGGCCACTGAATCAATCCAAAGTCATAGTATAATATCGAAGAGGAGTGTCCGATCAGAGGAATGACCTCATTAACCCGTCAAGCGCTCCTGTTTTAGCCACCTTATGCCAACTCACGGGAGTTGGGTCCACGTATTTACCTTACAGGAAACGTCACCACCACCTACTTCATTCTGGAATCTCCACCGCGTACACGGTTAGTCAAAGTGGTTTTCGGTATCGACAGAGAGTATGTCCATATCCGATCCCGGTCTCTTTGCCAACCAATCGTTATTATAACACCGCGGTCATTTAAAACAGTTTATACTTTTAAAACCAGAATAAAATTCATTTCAAAACCATAATATTACGATATCATTTCTTCTTTTAAACCCAACAATTCATTTTGATATTAATTTATGCAAACCCAAATCAATGATATCGTTTCCGAATATTTTCCTTTCCAAAATTTTGTCACCTTTTATTAATAAAATTCCTTGAACCAAATATTTGGAAATTTAACTCTTAATATAACACTTCGAAATCCATAGAATTTAAAACCATTACCTTCAAACTAAATGGTTTGGATATTCAACAGTATATAAAATAAGTGGTTTAACTTAAATGTTACTTTGAAAAGAAATATTTCTCGTGGCTTTACAATACATTTCTTTATTTAAAGTTAAAACCAAAATTTAATATCGCTTCAAGTTCCAAAACCATTTCAATAAATTCATATATATATACGTATATCCATTTTGAGTATAAATATTTCCACTAAAGTTGGATTTTATTCTTTCAAATCAAATGTTCTATTAATTAGCCTTGAATATTCACATAAAATCCAAAATAATAAGACTTCAATTTCTAGTAAAATATATATATACTTCCAAATTCAAATTTTACTAGAATATTCATTTCAATATATTTTGGGGAAAATCCAATTATAAATATCATATCTTCAAAATTCCAACTTAATATTTAAACATAAGATATAAATTTATCAAACTCCATTTTCTAAATTTTCTTCCATTTTATATAAAGGAATTTATACACTTTTTAATTTCAAAAATTCCAACTTTACATGTATATAAATACGGAAGAAAAATATTTATACAGTATAAAATTTAAGATTTATAAACCGTATTCTATCCAACCCATAGAAATCACATTAAAATAGTTATATATAGACCACGGTGCCTGTATATAATTTTCTATCCTATGGTCAAGTGATACGGATATTTATCATTTCAATCCGCAATTTAAAAATAAAAATTTGCGGTTATATATCATTTCAAACCACAATCCCGAATGAAATGTAAAATGTATGCTAACTTGCAGTTTAATGATATCAATAAACATCCATTCAACAACACGTCCAAAATCCAATCACAAACATCCATCATCCAATCACAAACATCCATCCATATCAATCAATAACAATATATGTTTGATAATATATAACAGGTAATAACTGGCAATTTTATTCAAATTAAATTTAACAACTATTACTCTAACAGTTTATATTCAGTAATAATTTATATAACTGTTAACTAGCAGTTCATACGCAACAATAATTTCTAACAGCCAATTAATACACAATCAATCAATTTAATTAACAGCTAAATTCAATAAAATGCAATTCAACAGATATGGATGAAATAACATGCCAAAAGCTCATAAATAAATTTCTATTCATTTCTAAAATTTATTTAACAAACATAAAAGCTTCTAGTAATTGTGAGTGGGTTAAAACACTCACCTTTTGAATTTAAATCGAATTTAAATTCAATTTAAACTCAAAAATTCGTCCGTCTCAGAATTCGTCCAAACCAGCGTCATCGAGTCCGGAATTAAATTACGATCCTAACAAAAAAAATTTCGTGTGAATCCGAGTTCGTATGAGAAAGTTATGGCGAAAAATGATGATTGAATTCAAAATTAGAAATACACAAAATGACACATATTGAAAAAAATAAACATGCGCGCTTGCCTGGGACGTACGCACGCAGATCCCCACAATGCACAGCCGCCGCCATCTTCTCCCCTTGGCCGAAACCCTAATCCAAAATTCCCGCCAGTCCAACCGTTGAAACTCGAAACAAACTACATACATGCGATCCCCTCGGTTCCCTCTTCAAAACCCAGAATCAGAATCTCGATCCGACGAAGTTTTGCGCGACGATGATGAACGGTTTTGGGGCTGTTTGAATTTATTCTGGATGAACGACAGCTCCAATTGAAAAACGAATTTCACCAGTAGATTACGCGTATCGAAAACATCAACATATATTTTTTCTGGAATTTTCTGAAATTTTTGAGTTTTGACTTTTGATTTTGAACTGTGGATAGATCTGGAATTGGATCTGAGATGTATACATTTGGGGAAGAGAAAAGAGTGAAGAAATGAACGTACAGCAAATGAAAAAGAAAGGAGCTAGGGTTTATAGATGTATATTTATAGATAGGCTAGAGGTAGGGTAGCTAGACTGGACACGCGAACGTGCGTGACAAACCATGGTCCAAAAAGCCCGCTATGCCTCCGGAGTCGGATTTGTTAAAACTATATATCCAAATAGGTGTTTTAAAATATTCTGAACGCAATGGAAAAAGTTTCGCGACCAAATTCGATCGTATGAAGAAGTTATGCTAAAAACAAAAATTTCACATTGATTTCAAAATGCGTAAATTTCAAGGCGTTTCGAGTCCGTACGATCAAACGACAAGTCCGATCGCTACGAAAATTGAAACATTATTATAATTCAACGTTACGGATCCGATGAAACTGGTTTCGTCGAAATCCGAGTCCGTGACAAAAATGGCTATTTTTAATATTTATTAAATAAATTAAATAAATCATAAAAACAAACTTTATTTTTCAACTTCTATTATTAGCCAATTTCATTACTAAGATAATTCAATCAGTTCCAATTGATTTAACACGCTTGAATTTGAATTAAAATGTATAAGTATATTAATTTGCAGCGTTAATATCCGCACTTTCTTATTATTAGGAAATTTAAAATTTTATTCTAAAACTCAATTATTAAAACTTATACCCTTATACTCTCAACAAAATCTAACTAAATAAATAATTGGATTTCCATTTCAACTCATTATCTTGATTGCAATTAGCCTTTTTACCATAATTAAATTCCAAATTATTAATAACCCTTATTTTTCTTAACTATTTATTAATTCCAATCCAATTGAATTCAACACTATAAATTTGATTAATTTATTATATTCACTTCCTTTCTATTATTCAAAGTATTTGTTTTAAATACGACGAATACTAACATTAGTTTAAGATTTCACTCAATGTTTACAAATTCCATTTCCATTTAATAACGTAATATTTTACGTTCAATTCTATTTCATTTGTCGTAAATACCACTTGTTGAATTAAATACTCAAATCATAAATAAATCTTGCTTCTAAAGTTATACCAACAATGGTCCAGTTAAATTTGAATTAGCCTTACCTTTATTTTATGAAATTAACTATTGCAATAAATCCAAATTTATAAAGAAGGTTAGATTCCTATACTACTTCTTTGGTCTCAATTAACCTTTTATGGCGAGTATGAATTTCCATGTATAATTGAAACTTTTATATCCCTTAATTTTTTTTTTTTTTTTTTTTTTTTACTATCATTCAATATCTACACATTCTAGCTAATTTCAACTAACATATAAATTAGCTATTCCAACTTCCATTAATTTCGATTATCATACTATAGAAATTAAATTCCCTTAACCACATAAATAAAAGTTGATCCCCATCTATTTACATTATATCACGTTTGCATAAATTTATTCAATGGTCACTTTTAATTAATAACTATCAAATTTCCAATCCAAATGTAAATCTTCCACCTTTGAATTCTTATATTAAATGGAATTTAATATTTACTGATTCAACATTTATATGTTTCTAAAAATTAGCTCCAACCAAATGTGACAATTTACATTTCATTTCTATGCAATATATACTCATCTTATTCCATTTATTTGGTTACTGCATTGGAATCTATTTATTAACCAATACTAACGTTATTATCATTAAAAAAATTTGATTCCCAATTTTATTCAATACTTAGAACAAAAATTTTCACATTAAATCAAATCCTTCTATTCAAACCAAGTATCATGCTATGATAATATTTTACGTTGGTTATACTGAAAAAAATCAACTTTTTATCGTTATCAATTAAACATACATTAATTGCACAAATTAAAGGAATTAATTGCCATTTATCCAATTAAATTTCATACATCAATCTATTTCATCTAAATCCTTACCTATGAATATTGCAACCTTTAATTCCATTAAATACCAATTAACCCAAATTATTTCATTTATTCTAAGTCATATCACTAAAATAATTCATCATAATAAACTTAAAATCTATACGTTTATTGATTTATTTCTATCTGTCTTATGTTAAATTCTAAATTTAGTAAGACAACCTAAAGTACTCCATTCAATCGACAGTCCCTTTCAATTGTTAATACGTACTTAAATTTCTACAGTTGCCTTCCATCTGCACTTCCGTTACTATGATAAAATTTAGTAACGTTTATGCCATCAATCTATCATAATTACTTACCCTTAATTGAGTTTGATTTCCAAATAAATTTGCTGACCCTTAATTAGCCAATTTATAAAAGTTTGTCATCATACCTATAGTTCTACGCTTATGCTATGTCTTAAATTTCAATAAATTTATAAATTTTGAGATGTTCATTAGGGTTTACAAATTTATTGACTTGCAATAACAGGGTTTCTTAATCTATTCAATTTATCGTTCACAATCTTTTATTGCATTAAATTGGTTTAATATTCCCATATTAAATTTTATGTCCAGGTAAGAATTTTTCTTTCTTTCTCTACTTAATTCATTTGAATTTTATTCAAATGTCTTTAAATAGGTTTCTAAGTCACTTCTATATAATTTATTCTAGCCTTCATTTTAATATTTATCTACCACCTTTATTCTTTCAACTAAAATAAATTACAAAAATCCTATTAAACAAACAATTTTAAATGGTCGAACTTTACGGGTCGTTACAGTTAATAAAGGTAAATGATTTGTGATTCATTAAGTTAGTAGGATAATTAAAATGGATAATTAATTAATTCAATTAATTAATGATTTGGGGGTAATTTATTTAGTAACTAAGGGTTTGAATTAATCAATAACTTAAGTTTTAAATGAATTAATTAAGTGTAAGTAATTCAGAATAATCATTCGATGGATTGATAAATAATTGTTTAATGAAGTTAACAAAATATAATTACTGTGTAATTAAAACAAGAGATTAATTAAGATGATTAATTAAGGAGAAATTGATTTATTTAATGAAGAAAATAAATGGATAGTTAACTGCAGGGTAAGAATAAATAATATCGTGAAATTAATTAAAGAGAATTACTTGAATGGAATTGGAAGATAATTAATCCAGGATTGTTAATTAAGATGAATGGATATGGAAGAGTTGATTAATTAATTGATTTGGAATTAATTAATGAAGGAATCTAAGCGATTGAGGTTTGACATTCAATTAGAATCAATTGAATTGATTTGTATGTGATTAAGTTTTGTTATGGATAATTGAATGGAATTGGATGTTTTTAACGTGTTGACATCTTTGATATGAAATGTTGTGTATTTCATTTGAATAATTTGGGATGGGATAACATAAGTTTCGAAGAGACCGGGGTCGGGTATTGGGAAATACCCGAAACCACTTCGAAATTTTATAAATTGATTTGTAAAATCAATATGCTGGAACGAAATGATTTAAGCGAATTGGATTATTTTATCTAAGTTTGGTACTTAGAAATTTGTATATGAAATAAGCATTTTCTATAGCAAATTGTGATTGGTTAAATTGATATAAGTTACCCCGGGTTTATATAAGTTGATTGCTTAGTATTCCATGTTAGTTGGGTTTACTCACGCTGGTTTCGAGCCTGACCCGGGTGTTACTTTGATGTAATGCTCGGGTCAGACCGAGTATTACAGATTTTCAAGTAGGTACGTTCTGGAGCTCAGGAGGCGAGTTGGATGGCGATATCGTATAGAGTATTTCGCTGTATTTATATTATTGTTAATCTCAGTCATGATAATTGTAAATAGTCAGTGACTGTATATAATGTGAAACTCTGATGTATATTAAATTGTAAATATTCTTTTGTAAAACTGTTATTATTATATTTTATCCGCTGTGAATGTGAGATGTTTGGTGTTTCTGTTCTTCTTCTATCTCTTTCTTCTTTTTCATAACTATCTGGAATTTTCGGGTTCGAAAATTTCGGGTCGTTACATTTGGTATCAGAGCAGGAAGGTTAAGCGAGAACCTTGGCTCTGGTGGGGATTACTCATTAAATAGAGTTCGTAGAACTCTAGAATGGGTTGAGTGTATATATATATATGAGCGCGTACTTGTAATTTTCTTATATAAAGGTTTTAAATGATTTTATATAAAAATATATTCTAGATATATAAAGCGATATTTCCTTCTAATAAATATTAAGGTGATTGGTTGTAAAATCTTTAGAATTAAATTAATAAGCAATATAATACAACCAGACTGAAGTCTTGAATTAGAATTAAATGAATTAATATAAAATACAACCAAATTAAAATTAAATTAATTAAAAGTGAAATTCTAGAATTAGAACTCAGAAATTAGAATTGTTTGAAACTTTAAGTAAACAAAGTCAATTTGGTTTAAAAAGTTTAAACCAATCCTTGAGAATTTAACACGAATTTATATAATTCGAGATGATTTAAATTTGAAGTTGGAATTGAATTCATTCAAATTGAACCCGATTTGAATGAATTGAATTTGGAATTGAAGATGTATAAGTTCAAAAATTTAAATGGAAGATTTGGATAGAATTGTAATGATTGAAATTGAAGTGGATTCAATTGAATGGATATTAGTCCAAAGTAATTAGAATAACTTTGGAATTGTAATTGTTATCCCATTTTTTCGACAAAACTGGAATATCGACAAATTGGCAAGGAATTATGAATATCAGGATTGGAGATCGGTTGGAATCAAGGCTACGATCGATATCGTCAAAATTTTGTTGAACTCCGATCGGGACGAAATTGGTTGGAGACAATGATAAGGACTAGAAAAGGCTATGTTTCAAATTTCAGGTTAATCGGAGCTCGTATGAAGGAAATATGATGGATTCAAGGTGGGAGAGGTATGTTGTTCGAATCCTTCAAGATGGAGTGCTCGGTTCGAATCCATCAGATTCAAACCCATCAGGATGGATTCGAACCCACCAAGCTCGCATCGATGGTACATCGAATCGATGGGGACTCGATGGATACAAAGAACATGGATTCGAAGGTCATGGAGTCGAAGGATTGGAGATGGATTCGAAGGTCATGGAGTCGAAGGATTGGAGATGGATTCGAAGGTTATGAAGTCGAAGGGTTTGGATTCGAAGACGATGGATTCGAACAATGGACATGGACTCGAAGATGATGGATTCGGACAATGGACATGGATTCGAAGATGATGGATTCGAAGAGGATGGACTCGGAGGATGTGGACTCGAAGGTCATGGACTCGAAGGAGGCGGCTTCAAAGAGCATGGATTCGAAGAGTATGGATTCGAAGGAGTCGGCCTTATGGATACGAAGGGGATGGTTTCGAAATGGATGGTTTCGAAGCATGGGTTCGAACCTAGCAGGACGTACGGAGCTTTGATCTTGTATCGATCATATCTTCCAAACCGTTGATCCAAATGCAATGAAATTTTTACAGGAGCTTACATACATGTTGAAGAATGTTCTCACCAAATTTCAACTCAATTGGATGATTTCTTGATCGATTCGAACCTTACTTCGAATCGATCCCAAGGTGGGCCCAGACCTCCAGATTTCGGGCATGTGGGCCCCCTCACGTGCCTGAAGTGGTCTTCCCGGATTTTAGGAGAAATATCAGCCTCCTACGCTTATAAATAGAGCCCCTGGTCATTCAGAAAAGGGGTCAGAGATTCTAGAGAGTGAAAGGACGCTTGGAGGCTGCCAGAATCATTCCATATCAACATTGTTGCTACTTATTTCAAGTTTTGGACATTGTAACTGATGTAATCATCTGTAATCATCAAGGATAATCAATAAAAGGATAAAACTTTGAACTGGACGTAGGCCGGAGATAGCCGAACCACTATAAAACTTGTGTCTCTGTTCTTTACTTTGGGATTATCGTTCAATATTCGCTGGGATCTGTTATTTGTGTTTGAATATTGTTGGTTTGTATTCATACACTGGTGCTTTCACGGTATTTGAGGTTTGTGACCAATTTTGGCGCAAACACTTTGGTGCTTTCACTGAGAAGGACTAGCACCCGCTACGTCGGATTGAGGTTCTGATTTTAAAGAGTTTGGATTGACAATGACTAGGCAAAATAGTAGAAGGCAGAGGGCTGAGCGAAGCCAACAGGAAGGAAGTCAACAAGCATCCTCCGGAGCCGGGGAAGGACAGGCCTCAATCTACATAACCCGGGATGAGATGGAGGCTATGGCAAACTCTTTGCAGGAAAGATTATTAAAGAACCAAAAGGAAATGATGCAGACTTTCTTTGAGCAAATGAGAGCTGCGGGGATGCAGAACCTAGGGACAGCAACAGCCGCTGTGGATGCAGGACAGGGGACTAGGGTCGTGGAACCCAATGGAGGACGAGACATGGAGCCACAAAGCAATCAACAAGGGCTTGGGGGCAGACCCACAGGATCCAACACAGGAGGACCTCTGGAAGGAGTTCAACAGGCTAGAACCAACGTTGCTACTAACGAGCCACATGAAGAGTATGTGCCGGAGTTCCCTCGGGGGCAACCCCCGACAGACAACGCTGGATTGGTAGAGATGATTAGGAAAACTGTGCGAGGTGGTTTGGCCAAAGGAGACTTGGAAGGAGTGAACAGGAGTCCGTTTGCTCGGGAAATAAAGATGGCTCAGAACCCACCTAAGTTTAAGTTGCCTAGCGTAGAGATATATGATGGCAAGACAGATCCAACAGATCACTTGATGAGGTACACCAGACACATGGAGGTGCTGGGGGCATCGGAGGAAGTGATGGCCCGATGCTTCCCTTTGTATTTGACGGACATAGCTGCGATGTGGTTTAGGCAGCTGGAAGAAGGATCTATCAGGACTTGGAGGGAATTAGTGGAAAGGTTTTTGGGGCAGTTTCGGGTTCATGTCAAGAGGCCGAAGAATGTGATGACATTGACATCAGTGAAGCAAAGGATGGATGAATCGCTTAGAGCTTTTCTAACTCGATTCAGTGCGGCAGTCGCTTCGGTGGATCAGCCCGATCCATCGATGGTTTTAATGGCAGCAGTATCAGGAGTTAGGGAGGACTCTGATTTCAAGGTATCTCTGATACGAGATCCCCCGCAGGATCTCGACGAATTCTTTCACGAGGCAGAAAGGTTCCTTCGGCAGGAGGATGCGAGTACGGACCTAAAGGTAAAAAAGGTTAGTACTATCGAGGTTGGAGCAGTATCCAGTGGTGGTTCGGATAAAGACAAAGGAAAAAGGAAATTGGATAATGATTCTGGAAACACTAGGAAGCGATGGAAGGATCCAAAGTTTTCCACATACACAGGATTGAACGAGTCGCTGGAGCGGATATACATGGATACTCGAAATCGCCTTCCCTACCGGAGGCCAGCCAGGAGAGAGCCTTCTGAACGAGAGAGGGCGTCAGGGAGGCATTGTCTCTTCCATGACCTAGACGGACATGACACCAACAGCTGTAGACATTTAAAGGACATAATCGAGGAGCACGTAAGGAATGGACAGTTACAGCAGTATGTCGAAGCTCGGAATGCAACGGTGGAACAGGAGCAACCACTGACCACCTCACGTCGTGATGGTGTGAGGCCCAAGGATGATGGTCGACTGATCATCCATTGACTAGGATAATATGGAATAAGTAACAAGCTAATAGCAAACGGTAAAGTCATTTACACATGTACGGGGACGGAGATAGCCCCTAGGCATGCTCTGAATGATGATAAACTGCGAAGCTATGGCTTGTGAAATCTGTTTTTCTGTTTTGGATTGGACACTTGGTATTCTGGTTTGGTTTTGGAGTTCGGATTGGACTCCTGGTTTTTGTTTGCTTTCTTGGTTGGATTTTTCCTTCGGATGATTGATTTTGTTTTGGTTGCTGGTTTGGTTTTTTGATTTTATGGTTTTGATTTGGATTTTCGGATTTGGGTTTTGGATTGGATTTTGGTTGGATTTTTATCTGATTTTTGATAAACGGTCGTCGGGTATGGATTATGCCTGGCAAGGGGTGAGTCACTTTGCCCGAACATGGTAAATTGGCTTATTCAGGTCGTCGAGTATGCACTATGCTCGGCAAGGGTCCGGAACGACCAGGATTCGGCCTAGGACTTAGGCCCTCTATTATCAATTGTCATTTTCAGGTCGTTGAGTATGGACTATGCTCAACAAGGGTCCGGAGAGATCAGGATTCGGCTTAGGACTTAAGCCATGGCATTGTTTAGCACCCAGGGACACTGGGCCAAGGTCGTCAAGTGTGGATTACGCTTGGCAAGAACCCGGACAGGTTAGCTCAACGTCCAGGGACACTGGACCAAGGACATCAAATGTGGATTACGCTTGGCAAGGACCCGGAGAGGTTATGGATTTGGATATAGACCCGGAGAGGTCCCGGATTCGGTTATTGGCTATTGGATAAGGATGGATTGGAACTCAGTTGTCGAGTTCTAATGGATACGGGATTGGCTAAGGCTTTGGCTATTGGATCTGGAATTGGATATTGGACTCGGAACTATTCAAAACACGCCTTGCTATCACAAGGCATGTTTTAGGGGGCAAAGTGTTATCCCATTTTTTGGACAAAACTGGAATATCGACAAATTGGTAAGGAATTATGAATATCA
Organism: Allium cepa; assembly: GCA_030765085.1. Lineage (NCBI taxonomy): Eukaryota > Viridiplantae > Streptophyta > Magnoliopsida > Asparagales > Amaryllidaceae > Allium > Allium cepa. The sequence continues at coordinate 149,357,083 of CM060945.1, forward strand.
GGATTGGAGATCGGTTGGAATCAAGGCTACGATCGATATCGTCAAAATTTTGTTGAACTCCGATCGGGACGAAATTGGTTGGAGACAATGATAAGGACTAGAAATGGCTATGTTTCAAATTTCAGGTTAATCGGAGCTCGTATGAAGGAAATATGATGGATTCAAGGTGGGAGAGGTATGCTGTTCGAATCCTTCAAGATGGAGTGCTCGGTTCGAATCCATCAGATTCGAACCCATCAGGATGGATTCGAACCCACCAAGCTCGCATCGATGGTACGTCGAATCGATGGGGACTCGATGGATACAAAGAACATGGATTCGAAGGTCATGGAGTCGAAGGATTGGAGATGGATTCGAAGGTCATGGAGTCGAAGGATTGGAGATGGATTCGAAGGTTATGAAGTCGAAGGGTTTGGATTCGAAGACGATGGATTCGAACAATGGACATGGACTCGAAGATGATGGATTCGGACAATGGACATGGATTCGAAGATGATGGATTCGAAGAGGATGGACTCGGAGGATGTGGACTCGAAGGTCATGGACTCGAAGGAGGCGGCTTCAAAGAGCATGGATTCGAAGAGTATGGATTCGAAGGAGTCGGCCTTATGGATACGAAGGGGATGGTTTCGAAATGGATGGTTTCGAAGCATGGGTTCGAACCTAGCAGGACGCACGGAGCTTTGATCTTGTATCGATCATATCTTCCAAACCGTTGATCCAAATGCAATGAAATTTTTACAGGAGCTTACATACATGTTGAAGAATGTTCTCACCAAATTTCAGCTCAATTGGATGATTTCTTGATCGATTAGAACCTTACTTCGAATCGATCCCAAGGTGGGCCCGGACCTCCAAATTTCGGGCATGTGGGCCCCCTCACGTGCCTGAAGTGGTCTTCCCGGATTTTAGGAGAAATATCAGCCTCCTACGCTTATAAATAGAGCCCCTGGTCATTCAGAAAAGGGGTCAGAGATTCTAGAGAGTGAAAGGACGCTTGGAGGCTGCCAGAATCATTCCATATCAACATTGTTGCTACTTATTTCAAGTTTTGGACATTGTAACTGCTGTAATCATCTGTTATCATCAAGGATAATCAATAAAAGGATAAAACTTTGAAGTGGACGTAGGCCGGAGATAGCCGAACCACTATAAAACTTGTGTCTCTGTTCTTTACTTTGGGATTATCGTTCAATATTCGCTGGGATCTGTTATTTGTGTTTGAATATTGTTGGTTTGTATTCATACACTGGTGCTTTCACGGTATTTGAGGTTTGTGACCAATTTTGGCGCAAACAGTAATTAAAGTGGAATTGGTTTAAAATCAAAAAGGAATTTGGAATATAAATTGTAAATGTAATTTATAAATTGAAATAAACCTCATAAATAAATGAGATTATAATTTGGAATAGAATTCCAGAGAATATTTGAAAATAAACTAGGATGAAAATTCCAGAGTAATGTTTAATTATGAATTGGATGGATTGGGAATTTGGAATTTTTTTTGGGAGAATCTAAAATTCCTTTGTGTTGAAAGTGGTTTCCAAAGGTTTTGGAGAAATAATAGCATTATTTCAAACACATTGGAAGTGTTTTAGAGAGATAAAGGCATTAAACTCTTTCGGTCACTGGAAAATAACGTCGGTGATGACTGCAGCATCATCGATGTTCGTTTTCGAGTTTCTAGAAGAGAAATTGCTAGCAAATTGTTTTAAATTGGAATTGTTTGTGAACTGGGTTTGGTTTTGAAATTCGAAGGGATAATTGAATTTGCCAAAGAATTTTGGATATAGTTGAATTCTAAGGTGGTATTGAAATTTTGGAAAATTGTTTAAACTCTGAAATCTGAATTTAAAATGTTTATGGAATAATAAAATATATTGGTTAAATAAAACGTATAATTCCGAGTTAAAAGCAAAATGTGAATGTAATTGATGATAAATAGAAATTGTAAAATTTAATTTATAATTGAAGTTGTACGAGTTTAAAGATCAAATAGAATTTGATTTGAAGTTGGAAGGAAATTGAGAATCAATTTAATTTGAATTGGGAATGAATCAAGTCCAATGGAAATTGGAGTTAATTAAATTGGGATTGGGTTAATTTAAATGGGATTGTTGGGAAAGTGAACAGTTTCGACTCTGTACCATTTTCAATATAAATTGTTTAAATATAAATAGTTTTAAATCTATTTTCTTATCTATTTACTATACAACTTTCTTTTTAAAAACCCCAAACTATTTTATACTTGAATTTGCTACTACTTTTGGAACTATTTAACTATTTTACAACTGTTTATAAACTAATTATTAATTTTCAACTAAGTTACGAATTAATTACTAATTTACAACTATTTTGCAATTATTAAGATTTCTATAACTATTTAACTATTTTCCAACTATTTTATAATTAGTTAACTATCTTACAATTATTTTGCAAACTAATAATTATTTTTCAGTTACTTACCTATTTTTAAAATTTTCAAGCTATTTTTCTAAACTGGTCGGAGTTCAAACTGTTATTAATTAAAGTACCCAACTGAGATAAGGATAGAAGTAATAATCCAAATGGGGATTAATGTAAAGGTGAATAAGGAATGTGAAATGGTTCTTTTGAACTGAAAGAATATTTTGAGAAATATGAAATGAATAAAGATGGAAATTGGATATTTCTATGGATTTTGAAAGTGTTTGGAGTATAAAAGGTGTTTTATACAAGGAAGTAAGGATCCAAAGTTTTAAAAATTTATATATATCTGAATATATATAAAGGATCTTGTCAGGATTTTGGGAAAGGCGTTTGATTTTTGGGAAAAATCAATATTGAGTTTTGGAAAGCCTATTTTAAGAATTATCGATTTTGGGATAATCGATTTTTTGTAAAGGAGCTTTGTATGATATCATACTAGGTGTATGATTTGAGGATACTATATGTATAGTATAAAGTGTTTTGATGATTGCTCTGGGGAAAAAGGCGCTCCCTTGAAATGAACTTCTCAGGAGTGCCACCGGGTGGTGCTGCTTTGAGCCCGGGGGGAGGGGGGGTTCTAAAGTTGTTCCTGCGAGGAGTCCGGACAAAACTAGTTCCTGAGGATTCTTGGGTAGCGTAAGTCGATGGCGTTGATGCCTACAGAGGCATTTGGGTTATGCTGTGACGACAGTGTAACTCGATGTCGCTGCGATCTACTATGGGGACCATAGCGAAATCGTGTGGAGGATGAGTGTCAACAGTCTACACTTGATTTTTCCGGGAAGGCAACGCAACATCGGTAGACTGCGATCTATGGTCAAGTGGAGTGGAGAAGTTTCATTTTTGGCAGCAAAATTCGATGGCGCTGATGCCTACAGTTATATGGGTTTTTGCTGTGATAGCTACGTAACCCCACTTGTAGCTGCGATCTGTCGTGGGTTCCATGGTGTAATCGTGGGGCGCGGAGGCCTATAGTTATCTGTGGATTTTGTCGGGATGGCAACGTAATCATCGGGTTAACTGCGACCATGGATGGGGGTGATGATTTTCAGAGCATTATCACCAAAGATATTTCCTCTATTTTCAAAAAATATTTTCTGTATTTTCAATAAAATTATTTTCCAAGTATTTTCACTGGGTGTTGAAAACGGGTTTACCAAGTACTTATAGATTTTCAGTCCTACGTCTAATCAACGCATGACTGAATTTCTATGAGAACGAGGATGGACTGGTTGAGACATCGAGTTGTAAGAAATATTTTTATAAAAAGCTATTTTAATTATATTATCTGAATTTAAAGGCATTTCTAAATTTTAAAATAAAGGGGAATCCAAACTGGAATTATAAAATAAAACTGAACTCAGAAATAAATTTAGTAATAAAATTGAATATTGATGTAACAGTTGGACGTAAGCTAATTAGCTAAATAATTATTCAATAAGGTATGTTAATCAAATTTAATTCGGTTGAATAAAATGGATTGTAAGTTAATAATGGAATTTTAAAATGAATTCAAATTGTGAATAGGATTCTATTTGGAGTTGATAATAAATTAAGTAAGTGGAGATGTTGTAGAAATAAAAATAAAATGGCCTTGTGATTAGTTAAATGAGTCGTGAATGAATTGAATTTGGGAATTTAATTTATATTAACTAATCAAATAAATTTGTAGATTGAAGTGAGATTTGATTGAAATAGAATCAAGTTAAGGTGAAAAAGAAAATTTATTTGCAAATGATTTAGCTTAAGTTATGAAGTTGAAATAAATTGAAGAAGGTAAATTAACTTAAGTTCAAGGGTAATAGAAGTTTGGTTTCAAGAAAAGGTGTATGATCATAAAAGTCTGGGTTAAATTAAATTGGAAATGGTTATTGATTTATAAGTATATTGAATGTGCCAAGCTTAATAAATTGTTTTGAATGGAACAATTGTGGAAATGAAATGAAATGCAATGAATGATTGTGAATAAATTAGAAATGAAACAGAATTAAATACAGGATGAGTTGAAATTAATTTACAGTAGTTTAAAAATGATAAAAGAAAATTTATCCGATTTTAAGTATTTAATAAATCTGGCTTTGTTCCTTTTCGAGGACGAAAAGATTTAAAAGGGGAAGGAATGTGATGACCCGGTATTTTGGCCCTATTATTTTAATAAATATTTAATCTAATTAAATAAAAAGTAAATTGATCATTTTAAAACTAATAAATCTTTTGGAATAATTGCCATTTATTGTGTAGATTTGTATTTGTGAAAAGGAAGTTTGATTTTGAATATTTAAAACAAGTCTCTTGATAATATTTATAATAGAACCTATCTTATATAATTAAAATTAAAATGATGTATCTTATTAACATTTGGTATAAAATATACATATGGATGATAATGTTTGAAGATAACATCAAGTTCTATCAAAATAAAATTTAAGTATGAATATTTTTAAAGCATATGAATGTAATTTAATGAGTGATAGTTAAGATATATAATAGAAAATAAAAATGTAATTGCAAACAAGAATTAAGTAATTTGGTAAACATACAACATAAATTGAAAATTTGAAAGTATAAATGTATAGAGCTAAACTAAGCATTGAAAACAAGGTAGAAAATGAAATTAAAACAAAGTATAAAATAAACCTGGAAAAACAATAGCATATGTTGCTGTGTAATATATTGTGCTATGCAAGAAGAAGACAAAACTATGTACATATTCAAATTATCCTAGTACACATATACAAAATATCTTAGTACAAAATATGTTTAGCCGAAATAGGATGTAAACATCTTTGTACCAAATACAAATACCAGCAAACAATCATAATTATATGTGTACAAATAGGGACATATGCATTTAATGATAGCACACCCTTTTGTCAATTCGAATTTCAAGATAATCTTTCAGCCTCCATATAAAGAAAATCAAATCTGAACAACCAAGACAAAAAGAAGAACCAACTAAACTAGTTACAACCTACCCCTAAGTATCCTGTTCTCTTCTTCTATGTATATATGTATCTTGCCATTCCAAGCTTGTTCAGTAAGAAACTTTGCTAATCTGAGCGACAAAAAAAAAGAGAATCAAGACAGTAAAAAGAAAAGAAGGAGCTAGGAAAACCAGCAAAGTCTCTATTTTCATAAATAGTGAGTAAAACATCATTACTCTGTTTACTGGATATGGTACTTACATGAATAATGTTAGTTTTTGATGAGTCTATGATCAGGGCAGATAGTAATGCGTCTGTTATGATTCTGTATATGTACATAAGTTTGTTCGATAGTTTCAAAGCATCAAAACACTGTGCATCTTCCTAAAACACTCTGTGTAAAAAAAAATGGTGACTTTAAACTTTGAAATTAAATATTTCACCGTCCAATCAGTTTTAATACATGGTTCCAACACAAAAGTCACTTGTTTTTAAGTGTAGATAATCCTTAAATTTATCTTATCTGAAATCATCAAGTATAGGAAGGCGAAATCCTATTTAACAGTAAACGAGTCAAGTTTGGCAAAAATTCAACAATCGTGTTTTGATCAATGGATTTCATGGTGGTGTTCGTTGTTGAAAACCATGATTTTTAAGAGTAATTGTCGGGTTTTTAGTGGCATATAGTACAAGAATCGTGGGGACGATCGAATTTGGGAATAAGGTAAAATCCTAGTGGTCGGAGTGTTTTCACATCTCAGCGTTTCGTGAGGAAGGAGGTGGGTGATTGGCATACACGAGAAAATTAGCATGGTGATTTCTAGTGACGTGAGTGGGATGTGCGAATTCAAATTAGGGTTTAAAAGAAATTTTTATTGCGTCGAGTTTGATCGAACTACGGTCTGGATGCTGCGTCGAGTAAGGTCGCAGCTGATAAGGAGGTGGCGCCATGAGTGGGGGTCACGTTGGTATCGGCGGCAGGGACCACATCGGGTCATTGTGGTGGTTAAGGGGTTTTCGATCAAACTGGTAACTATGGGGGTGTCGGCTGTAAGGTCAATTTCCAGAGAGGGGAATTGGAGCTTGGCCATGGAGGTGGAAAGGATGAGTGCATGGAGGGGGACGGGTTCATGGTTTTGGTTGGACGAACGATGGCTTGGGAAGTTAGTATACGTGCACGAGTGTGCACGACTTATTCTCTGGAAATCAAATGGAGGAGAGGGAAGAACACTGGAAAAGGAAATAAGGGAAGGGATGGGAAGTCTGGACCGGGTTTGGGCTAGTGGGCCGGTAACAATATAAAATAAATATTCTTAGGTGTTTTTTTTTATTAAATGACCTTAAGCTAATTATTTTTATTAAGAAAAAAGCTCTAATCCATTGTTTTTATATAAACATAGGAACCAGGTTTGTCTTAACCCTTTAACAATTTGTTAATACCTCTTTTTAATAATAAAATGGAAATTTACTATTCGACTGTTTCAAATAAGTAATGAACTATACATATTGTACAAGGTCTAAAATCATGGGGAAGTCCAGGCAATTTTGAAGTGGATAGCAAATAAAAAGCAAATGTGAGTAAACCTCACTCTGTTGGATTTTTATTTAAATTTAAATTTAAAAGGGTTAAATTTAAATAAATTGGATAAATGGTTGAATTGTTTGGATGTGTACTGATGATCTTGTGATTTAGTCTTGGCTGTTACTCGAATTAGTTAGGGTTGACTCGGAATATTTGAGTTTTTAAACTTATTTTGAACTTAAGTCATAAATACGAAAATGTGTTCATTGTTAATAAAGGTAAATGATTTGTGATTCATTAAGTTAGTAGGATAATTAAAATGGATAATTAATTAATTCAATTAATTAATGATTTGGGGTTAATTTATTTAGTAACTAAGGGTTTGAATTAATCAATAACTTAAGTTTTAAATGAATTAATTAAGTGTAAGTAATTCAGAATAATCATTCGATGGATTGATAAATAATTTTTTAATGAAGTTAACAAAATATAATTACTGTGTAATTAAAACGAGAGATTAATTAAGATGATTAATTAAGGAGAAATTGATTTATTTAATGAAGAAAATAAATGGATAGTTAACTGCAGGGTAAGAGTAATTAATATCGTGAAATTAATTAAAGAGAATTACTTGAATGGAATTGGAAGATAATTAATCCAGGATTGTTAATTAAGATGAATGGATATGGAAGAGTTGATTAATTAATTGATTTGGAATTAATTAATGAAGGAATCTAAGCGATTGAGGTTTGACATTCAATTAGAATCAATTGAATTGATTTGTATGTGATTAAGTTTTGTTATGGATAATTGAATGGAATTGGATGTTTTTAACATGTTGACATCTTTGATATGAAATGTTGTGTATTTCATTTGAATAATTTGGGATGGGATAACATAAGTTTCGAAGAGACCGGGGTCGGGTGTTGGGAAATACCTGAAACCACTTCGAATTTTTATAAATTGATTTGTAAAATCAATATGCTGGAATGAAATGATTTAAGCGAATTGGATTATTTTATCTTAGTTTGGTACTTAGAAATTTATATATGAAATAAGCATTTTCTATTGCAAATTGTGATTGGTTAAATTGATACAAGTTACCCCGGGTTTATATAAGTTGATTGCTTGGTATTCCATGTTAGTTGGGTTTACTCACGCTGATTTCCAGCCTGACCCGGGTGTTACTTTGATGTAATGCTCGGGTCAGACTGAGTATTACAGATTTTCAGGTAGGTACGTTCTGGAGCTCAGGAGGCGAGTTGGATGGCGATATCGTATAGAGTGTTTCACTGTATTTATATTATTGTTAATCTCAGTCATGATAGTTGTAAATATTCAGTGACTGTATATAATGTGAAACTCTGATGTATATTAAATGTAATCGACAGTTATAATATTCTTTTGTAAAACTGTTATTATTATATTTTATCCGCTGCGAATGTGAGATGTTTGGTGTTTCTGTTCTTCTTCTATCTCTTTCTTCTTTTTCATAACTATTTGGAATTTTCGGGTTCGAAAATTTCGGGTCGTTACATATATGGTATTTACGTAGCCCTGACTTCCGTGAGTCAGCTTGATGCGGCTAAAACAGAAGCCACGCTAGGCCAAGTGAGGTCATTCCTCCTATCGAACACGTTTCTTCGATACCATTCTATTTACTTTTGTGATGTGATTGGGTGCACCCTTTGATTTGGAAGTGTGTCACGAGGTGGACGGTAGTAGCTTCTATGCGTTACCACCATATTGGATCTGCAAATGGTATATCTACCCTGGCATTTCGTCGAGTGCCATGTCGCATGCCCTATCGTGCCTTCTACGAGTTTGGTTTGTACTATACCTATTGAGTGCCCTCTGATAGCCCTCCACCTTAATGAGGAATTACGGTATAGTATAGACTATGGGAATATATAAAAATATGTTAAGGGGGGTATGTGTAACGCCTTAACGCTATTTTAATAGTTTACTTTACTATAGACATATTATAATAGTGTATATTGCTACATAGTAGATAGTTCCACAGATCCTTAGAGGATGGTTATCCCAAACATCCTTTGAGTTACCTATATTTCATTTTATATTTCACTTGAGTTGGATTTATTGATATAAGAATGTTAATCCTGACTCGAGTGTTTTGCGTTTTGTGTTTTGCTATACGCTCGGGTCAGACTGAATGATACAACATTTGAGACTCACCTTTGGAGTTTGGAGCTTCGCTTGGAGATCTAACTATCGATTCAGCTTTCAGCTGTTCCAGTTGATTTGTTCAGAGATGTCATCATTTTGTATTTGAGACTTCACTGTATTTGAGATATTCTATTGTTTATATAGTAGCTTCATTAGCTACCATTTATCTATTCCGCTGCATTATTGTTATATTAATCTGTGTCTATAATTCTATGATTATTTATTTATTGTATATGTTGGGTTTTGCCAAATATGAATTAACAATCTGATACTTTAAGAAATTCAAATCCGGCGTAATGGCACGAAATACCGGGTCATTACAAAAGGCATGTTTTTGACCTTTGGGAAAGAGATGTCGATGGAGAACCAGAATTCTCAGAATATGAATAGGATATTCTTTAAGAAAAAGGGAGCTCAGAAAGGTGGGACTGCCAAAATGGGGAAAGCTGATATAGTTTGTTACAAGTGTGACAAGAAAGGGCACTATGCTAAGGAATGTCGATCTGGTGATGGCAAGGTAGTTGTAGGGTAGTAGAATGTGAAGTGTTTCAATTGCGACCAGGTTGTAACGACTCATATTTTTTAACAGTTTTAAATTATAGGATTTGATATAATTATTGGATAAAATTGGCTAGAAATAAAATTTAATAATCTGGTAAAGTAGTTAGTGGATATGAACTTGAATATAATCTTGAAATAAACAATTTCAAGAATTAAGGAATTATTCATATTTGAATAAAATTACAATCAATAATTAGGATTGGATCATAAGTGTTGAATTATTTAGATGGAAATAATTATTGATAACTAAATTCATTTGGAAATTTATGATTGTTAATAATCGGAATTGTTCATTAATATGGTGATTTAGTGGATAATTAAATCGTTTCAATTTAAATATTGGAAATTATTCAAATAATTGAATCCTGTATTAAGTATGGATGGAAATGGTATCGAAACTTGACTTAAATTTTATTTAAAACAAAGATGGTTAACATTTAAAACTGGATTTAAATGCGAATAAATAAAATTTGTAAATTTAATATTATAGTTGACGAGTATAGCCATTTGGGCAACTGTCTCGGATATCGATGAAACCAGTTTCATCGGAACCGTAATAGTGAGTTATTATAGGATATCAAGTTTCATAGCGACCGAACTTGCAGTTTGGCCATGCGAGCTTGAAACGCGTAGAAATTTATTTTAGGATTCAATGAAATAATTTGACTTTGAAAAGCTATCTTTCATATATGATCGAATTAGGCCTCGAGACTAGTTCCATTGCGTTCGAAATAGGAGTAAAACATTATAAACGCCAAGCGTCATGCCTCGATTGAAGTTCGGATGATTTTGGACCTAACTATATGAATACGACATACAAAAAGAGAAATATAATTATTTTATTCTAAAATCCTAGTTAAAGTCTATGGCCGTCGTTCTCTTTGTTTAATGGCCAGAATATTTTGATCTTCTTTCCTTAATTCTCTCAGTTCGTTCATCAAAATTAAAAACTTATGGTAGTTGTAGATCTCGGCGAGCTCTTCAAATCCGTATTGATGATCTATGTTATTATGCCACAAAATCGCCTAAATTGGGTTCTTTCATGCGAATGGAGGCAGCGACATCGACTAAATTGTAGGCAAAGGCGGAGTGAAGCTAGGCGCGCACGCTATGGAGGCTCCAAATCGACTTTGATCATTGTTTGGACGTGCGGCTAGAAATTTTTGATGTGCCCGAGTAGGTTCGCATATTAGCCTATGTGTGAGGACGTGAAGAAGATGATGATGCGTACATTTTTTTACTTAGTTATTTTATATTAAAATTCAAACGTTCTAACTCGAATAAGCTTTGCATACGAGCTTCTCCGTTGTGATCGTATCGAAATTCCGGACAACATGGAACTAGTTTGGTCGAGTTCTGAGACTGTTCAAATTGGTCCTTGTTTTGGATTTTAAATCGTGGATAAATCAAAGGTGAGCGTTTAGACGCTCAAAATTGACTGAAATAATTTTTATGTTGGTTAAATTATACCATGAAGTGATTTAAATTTTATTGATAGTTGTTTGATAAATTTAATTGACATTTAAATGGGCATCGGAAGTTAATTATAAAATTGAATTGATAGTTAAACTGAATTAGGACTAAACCGCTAGTAAAATTCCCCATCATTGATAAATGGTTAATTATTGAAATTTTTGACTGTTTCGATGTTGGTTGTGATAATTGAAAATTTGATTGATATTTTGGATGATTTTGATGTTTATTTATTTTGACATATCATGTTATCATCCTGTATATTATTTACAGTATGTAAAACTATAAATTGAATTATTCGAATAAATTAAGAAATTGGTTGAAATGATATATACCTACTACATTTATTTTGGATTGAAATGATAAATATCCCTTCCTAGAATTAAATTGAAATAATTGATTCACTTGGCCATAGGATAGAGAATTATATACGGACATCAGATTGTTAAATTAAATAATTTTACAATTTTGATTTGAAATTATATAAATGATTTGGTTTTGAGAAATAAAAATTGATTTTATGGAAATCAAATTATTTTCGAATTGGAATTCAGAATGTTGAAATTTAAATTTGAAACAGGAATTGTTTATTTAATCGAAGTTGAGATTTTTAAGTTTAGTTGAAATATGTTGTGAATTTCAGAAATTTATTTGTTTTGAAAGATTAGACTTTATTCGAACTTTGAATAATGCTAGCTAAAAGTGATATAAACGATATTTCGATATTGAGGTTGGAATTTAATTTTACTTGAAGATTTGGGTTTTAAATTGGATATTGAAAGTAAAATTTGATTTATGTGTTTTGAATCGATATTTTGAAAATCGAACTCGGAATTGTTATAAATCGAAATGGTTTAAATTTGATGAATTGAGTTGAATAAATTTAGAATTGGAATCAAAAATTAATTTGGAATCGAAATTAAAATGTATTTGGATTTGGAATTGAAATTGAAATTTATTTCGAACTGAAGTAATATTTGTCTTGAAATCGAATTGAATCAAAAAATGGAAATTGAAACTGATTTGAATTGGGAAATTTGGAATTCGGTCGGTTTGACTTAAAACTATTTTCAAATGAATTATTTTAGTATAAATGTTTTAAAATCTATATTCTTTAAATATTCATATGATTTTGATTTTTCCAAACTATTTTACTTTATAAACTATTTTTATTACTCAAACTATTTTCTATTACCTATTTAACTATTTAACTCTATAGATTATTTTCTAAATTTTAAATTAGTTAAAAGGGTGGAATGTTTATATTTAAATATTGGATTTAAATGCATATTGGATTAAAGTGAAATTATAACCAAAATTATGATTCAAATCAAGTTTTAAGTGAAATTGATGTATTGAACCGAACTGACATTTTGAAGTAAAGTATGATTTGTTAAGCGAATATGGTAATTTTGAAATTGATTTTATTTTGGAACGAATATGATATTTTGACATCAATTATGAACTTTTTTCGAAATGTAAAAGTACCAACCGATGTGTAAAACGGCATTTGGTTCAAAGATACCGGGACCTCTTATTGGCATACTCTCTATCAATGTTGAAATCACTTTGACAACCGTGTATGTGGTGGATGATATCCAGAATGTAGTGGTTGAATTGGTGAACGTTTATTGGAATGAAGTAAGAGAACAATAACGGATGGCCTTGACACTTGTGCCACAATTAAAATGACCAAAACATGAGCCTATGTTTGGCCACTGAGGTTAGCTACCTCTAGCGACGTCGACCCCACGTATTACTATTATGATTTCATATTCGATGGGTGCACCTTTTGTTTTGATTGATTGTCGCGGCCGGCCACGGACGGGTTACGACCAGATAGAAAGGGTAAACTGGTAGAATCCTACCTTGGGCATTGCCTCACATGCCTTGTCACATTTATTTCTGTACGAGCCCATTACGACTTTGGTTTAGAACTGTACCTATAGGGGACTCACTGGCTACCGACGTTACTGGTTGTGTTATAGGACTTGCATAGACTACATGCTATAAAAATGTGTCAAGAGGGATAATGTAAAGCCTTAACGCTATTTTGATATTTAATTTACTGATAGACATTATCTATTATAACATACATTATTATATATAGATAGTTTGATGGATCCTTTGGGGATGGAAAAACAAGTAACATCACTTAAGTTATTGCACTTATATTTCATGATAATGATTTGAGTTACATAAGAGTATTTTACTCTTGAATTAAGTGTTTTGTCTTTTCATTACGCTCGGGTCAGTCCTGAGTTTTTTTCCAGCATTATTCTCTAGAGGACGAGGACGGCAATTTTGTATATTACTATTATTACTATCCCTTGCATTATGCTATTCTGGTATATTGATTATTCATCCTTGATGTATATATGTAACTCCGATAAATGTGTATAGATTATAGTACAATGTATAATAAACAGCTTTATCACTCTGTTTATTTGATTATTATATTTTATCGTTCCGCTGTGAGATTCTGTGTTTGTTTCTTCTTCTTTTCTTGTTTTTCTTAATTAACACCATTGATTATCTACATTACGGATTATTTAATTTGGACATGTGTGGATTATTATCGATTTAAACCTTTCGAAATGTGGGTCGTTATAGTTGGTATCAGAGTTTGGGTTCGGCGATAACCTTGGCTTTGTGGGTTTGACTCATTAGACATAGGGTAGTAATACCCTAGAATGGATCCGTTTGAGTGTATATATGAGAAAGCGTACTTGCTAGTGTTATAAAATGTTTCTATTATGTTTACTTATCTGTTGAGTTATTTATGAATTCTGGTCGATGCGTGGGACGCCATGTTATCGATAAGGATTTCTAAACACTTAAATGAGGCAAGTGGACATATATTGTTTTAGAAATATAGTAAATGAAATATTTTTACCTAAATTATATTATATATATAATGATAAATTTTAATGAATTGTTGTTATGAGATGATAATGTTAAATTATCTCGATTATTGGTTGAATTAAAAATAAAACTGTAACGCCCCACCCCGAGACCTACCGTAGTAAAGAGAATTACTAAGTAATCTTGTCTACTAATGCAGAGAATAGGGCTGGTTAAGGGCGACCATCATAGTAATACGTTACTTAAGAACCAAGCATGTCAATTATGTCTCGATTTTTTTTCATTACCTCATAAGTGGTAGACACGATTAGTCCAGAACTAATGCACACTATGGTGGATTCGGACCATTTCAAAAATAATGTAATATACATGCAGATAGAAAACATCAATCATAGAACAGCAAACCCAGATCGGAGTATATATATATATATATGTATATACATACATACATACATACATACATCACCATACGTCTCCATAATAATACATCATATATAAGTAGCATGGACTACCGAATCACATATACACCCGTCCCATAAAATAATATACAATAAGACACATAAAACAGACGACTCAAAATAACATCCAAGACAAAATGATAAGTCCAACAAAAGTGATCTAGCTGATCCAAAAGCGAAGCAATCCAAACTAACCTACAACTCGGTCTGACCCGAGTGAAAAACACACGGGTCGGGCAAGCTAAACTTATCGATTGTAAGGATTTCAGTAACAAGCCAAATGGTGAGAATCACTCCGTTGTTGCCAACGGAACGACATGTTATTCATCATATCATTTATAAGAAAGGGGACATCGGGGATTCTTATATCTATTTCAAAGGAATTCAATAAGTAACATGCATATGGTTTCTCTTAAGGACATCTCTAAGCAAAGTGGATAAGGGATGAGAACCATATAATAACTTCATAAAGAAACATCAAATCATCATAATCTATCATAAGAACTCAGTAAGAGTTAAAGGAAATCATAATCTAAATCACCATATAGAATAATATGGATGTAGCCTATATCATACTCAAGGCCATACTCAAATAACACATCACAAAAGGGTGAAATCAGACATAGAAAACTTCATAGAAAATTGCACACGCTTTTCATTTTGACTAGTACTACTATTATTTGGTACCATATATCGTGATGACTTGGGGTCATTAACATCTTAGCATCGTGATCATCTTGATTAACTATAGTCGAATATCGTGATGACACCCAAATCATAAAATCCGAGCAAACATCATGATGATTGGAATCTAGAAATGACATTAAGAATGTAACGACCCCGATTTTTAATTAAATTTAAATTGATAATGTAAATAAATTTTTGATAAAATTGCAAATTAATTTGGATTTTTCAAATTAAATATGAGATTTGTTTATTTGAGTATTGATTTTAAAATTTAATTGAGATTTTGAATTTCTATACTTAAAATCTTATAGATAAAAAGTAACATCCCAAAATTTTCAATTTAAATAAATAATATATTTCAAACTCTTGGGATTTAATTTGAGAATAAATTGGGAGAAAAATCTAAAACAAATAAAATAAGTGAAAATAATATATGAAATAAATTCCAATTTTATTATGAGTTGGAAATATTGAAAGAATGAATGTTTCTAAAATGTCATTTAAATTTGAAATTTTATACATATGTACCTTTCATATATGAGTGAAAATTGAATACATATTGGAAATTAATTTAAATTACTTAGGATAAAGTGTGAAGGTATAAATGGATATGAAAGTTTGTATTTCAAGTTTAAATTTAAATTTGAATTTAAATTTGAAATAAATGTTTTAAAAAATTAAATAGCATTAAAAATCAATTCTTTCTTTAAAATTAATAAAACAAAATGTGTATAAAATGAGCAATAAAAGTTTAAAATAATATATATAGATAAGTTGTTTATTTAGAAGATATAATAGTTTTAATTCAAAAGAAAAGATATATATATATATATATATAATGAACTAAGCTTAAATATATTGGTTTTAAAAGTGATATTGTAAAATTGATATAAACAAAAATTTACAAAAGCTAAATCATCTTGTATACTTAATAATTAGATTTGATAAAATAAGGACTTAAAACACATTGTACCTACATATATATACAAAAAAATTTAAACATACATTAAAAGAGATGGAGTATAAAAATAAACATACATATGTAAGTTTGAATTTGTACAAGTGTTAGATCTCATGATTATTTTGTTACAAATGGCATTCAATTTAATTGTTTAAATAAAATAATAGAATTAAAAATTACAAGAACTCTTCATTTTCCCATATGCAATCATATTATATCTCATCCAAATCTAAACAAACAGTAAACAAAAAGATTTGGCTTCACTAGTTTCAAAAACCAGGCTATACTCATGTTTACATTACTCAAACCCAGAAAAATGATGCCTGAGTTCATTTCAAAACTCTGGTACAAACAGCAATCAAAGTAAAGTTTCAAAGAAAAAAAAATCAAAGCAAGCCTGGAAATCAACTTCAACAAGAATTCAAACAATCCAACTTAGTTTAAAAGGGGAAGCAAAGAAATCAAAGCTAGAAGAAGAGTTTCAACTTTCAATTGGAAAAAGGAAAAAAAATTATCAAACAATGCAGATTTGAAAGAAATAGAAGATCGGGCTTCAAATCTTAAACAATTGCAGAGATAAAAAGGCTTCTCTGTGTATAGCAGAGATTCATACTGTAAGTAAAATAAATAAATAAACTACTGCTATTAATGACTTAAGTATATGAACATGACTGAGTATAAGCAAAGATTTCCATTTGTAATTTGCAAAGCCAAACTCAAAAATTAAAGTAGGAAAGGGGAAAAAGTTACAGGCCTTCATCCATCTTTGAAAACTGTCAGGAAAGCATTTCTGTTTTCTGGAGAAAAAAAAGGTGAGCAAACCTATCTATAACTTGAATCTGGATTATCCTTTGTTCTATGATGATATTGATGTGTGATTGCTTGAATCGTTGATGAATATTCCTGCATGCCTGCAATTAGATGTAGGTACAGGAATGTATGCCTGTATACATACTTGTTCTGGTCCCAGTTTGTCTTTAAACTTCAGATCATCATCAACAAAAAAAAAAAATTCTTCTTTTCCTCGTCTCTGCCTCAAACCTCTCCTGTGAGTAAACTAAATTTAAAAAAAAAACAGTTTAAAACCCTTTGATCCTAACTCATTTCTGGTTGAAGTATGAATGTTGTGTGAATGTGTTTGTATGAATATTGACTATGATTACAAGTTGAAAAAAAAAATTAAATGCTTGAGGATATATGAGTCTCTGTATATACATATCCTCTCTGTAAACATATATATATATATATATATATATGACAGGACCCAAAATTATAAATGAATTTCTATCTTTTAAACAAATCAATCTTAGGCCTTGATCCTTAAAGAAGAAATGATGATAACAAGGTGTCATTACTGGTAAAAATGATTTCCAGTAAAAAAAAAATATTTTGTCATTATAAAAAAAAAATATAAAACACAACGGAAAAATTCAAAAAGTATGACCAAATTCGATTTGAATAAATTGTTGATTCAATTATATAGCCTGTTTTGTAATCAAAAACTATGATTTTTTAAAAATAGTATCAAGATTTTTAGTCTTGATTTAAGGGGGAATTTGCGAGTTGAATAGAAAACCCATTTTTGTTAAATTCTGGTTATCAGGTTGATGATTCATCTCGTGATTGTAACTGAAGCTTGCTGGACGGTCGCAGATTAACAGAAAAATGCTAGATGAATTTATTATTCATCATGGATAAAGATTTTAGTCAATCTAGATTTTTAACCTAGTTTTGTCGAGGTTCAAATTTTTGCTCGATTCGTTTTCTACGCTTGATCGAGTGCGATGGGAATTGGGGTGATGGTAGAGAGGATGTCGACGAGTGTATGGTCGGAATTTCAGATATTCCGGTGGTCCAAGGCGATGGTGAGGGGGTTTTTTCTGATTGGAGTGCTTCCATTCTTTTTGGTCGTGATGGCTCGATTTGATTTCATGATGAGTTCATCGGAATTGGGCGTTTGGGGGAGATGGCGTGATGATTATTGACTTGTAGATGGCTTCGGCATAGGTCGGAGATGACCAGAATGTTGTGCATCGTGCACACGTAGGTTTGCATATCTGGATATTTGGTTGATGGGGGAAGACGAAGGAGAAGACTCGGAGTCGAACTCGAAGTTGTACGTGGGTTTTCCTCGAAGTGTTCGCATGATCGTCTCGAAGTCCTGGGGGTTTGACTCGGTGTAGTTGAAGATGGGCTCGGGTCTTTTGCCTGTTACAGGTTTTAAAACCTGTCAGGTTTTAATTTTAGAATGAATTAATTGTAACGTAAAGCTCTAAACAAGTTTTAAATAAAAGTTAAATCGGGAATTCAAGTTTAGGTTGAATATCAGTTTAGAAATAAAATAGAGTTTTTTTTTTTTAATTTTTAAATTTGTTTTAACTACTTTAAAATGTTTTAAAATAGTGTAAATTTTTAAAAGGTGGAGTTTAAAGTGTAAATTCTTTAAGGTGGACTTTAAAAACAAAAATTCTGAATCTTAGTTTGAAATAAAAGAAAGTTTTTTTTTAAAAAAAAAAATTGTATTCATTTTTAAATCTTAAGGGTAAAAATGGAAATTTGAAAATAAATTTGAAAGAAAAGGTTTAAGATACTTTGTTAATGATAAATTTAATCATTAATGAGGATAATGTTATTTTTAAAATTTAATGAGGATTTAATGATTTGAAATTCATTAAATTATTAAGTTAATTGAAATGGATAATTTATGTATCTAATTAATTATTGATTTGGATTAATTAAACGAGTAATCAAAGGCTTAAATTTATTTAATTAAGATTTGAGATTAATTAATTAAAGGATAATCCATTAAAGTGATTAAGGAAAAAAAATATTATTAATTAAAGGTTAATAAATTATAAATAAGGATTAATTAAATTACCATAAATGGTTAATTAATAAATGATTAATGAATAATTAATCAAAATAATTTGTAATTTATTAATGATAAATTAACCAGGATTAGTAATTATTCGTAAGCAATTAAAATTGATTTGAATCAAGCAATTAACTGATCTTACTTATGGATGTTTGATTGTTATTAGATGACATGTGATGGATTGATGTATCTGTTATGTGATATGATGCCATGTAATGTTTGTGCTAAACTGTTATATTTGTGATGTATATATTGTTATATGTATATGCAACCCCTTGACCCGTAGAACGACATTTGGATTTCGATGCGACAGGGAGTCGGATTCCAGTTGGTTATCTGAAACCCACATCAAATCGTAATGGTGAATCTTTGTGATTGATAATTTACTTTATCTATGAATCTGTGAATATAGATAAGCGTTATGGGTTATACCGCTTATCGATATGATTGAATCTGTGATGATTGATGTTGTGCACTATTGTGTTGAACCCCTGGACCACACTTATACACACACAAATATGGATTGCACATGGAAATGGGTTAAGTCACAGATTTTTGAAATTGTTTTAAAGATTTAGTCCAAAACAACTTTGGAATTAGAATTGGAACTTTGAAAATGAATTTCAAAAATAAAAGTTATTTTGAATAACTAGATTGATTTTTGAAATTTAAACGATTTGATTTGAATTTGAATTCAATATTTGAAATTGAATTCTATGATTTGGGAACTAGGGTTTAAAGTGGTTATTCAACCTATAAATGGGTTTATATGGGTTTTTAAACCATTTTAAAAGCGTTGATTGAGAATTTAAATTCTAAACCCAAAGATGTTAACTTGTATAAGCATAATTGAATTTTTCTGAAACGGAAACTATATGTTTTCAAGTAATAAAGGCTTCCACATAAGAAATGAACGTCCAATTTGTGTTAAAAGGATTTCAAGTCTAAAATGGAAATAGTTTCCCAAGTTATAGATAAATCTTTGGAAACGTGTTTTGAAAGCTATAAATTAAATCTTTAGTTAAAGATTTAATGAATAAATCCAATTGAAATGGAAATTGTTTTGAAATCTATGGATGGTCTTTGTGAAACTAGGTGAAACTTTGTGAGGTAAACCTTTTTGTTTAAAGATTTAAATGGCAATTTATTTAACCATTTGAAAGAAAAAAACTTTGGATTATCAAGTTGTGACTTAACTGAAATCCCATATCCATATGTTTTTAAATATTGCGCTCGCTATTCGGTTTAGCCAGGAGAGGACCTTGTGTCATATAGCCCATTCCGAATAGTGACACGACGTTATGGATTGCAATTGAAGACCGGTGTTGAAGACCGGGTGTCTTCGAGAACGATAGGATAACCTGTCGATTGACTCTGCACTGAGTTGCTCCGGTATAGAGTTCTCCTAAGTGATGGGAAGTCCGATCGGGATTGTGGATACCCGGATTTGCAAGGGCTTCTTCGGAAGTGCCTTCGGTTCTGTTCGAACCCGGAACAGACTTGTATGGTTGTATGTCCGACATTACACTTTGAGATATTAAACTGATCTCTATCAAATACATTTCTGCTTGGTGGCGGAGAATTTATTCTCTTAGCTTAACACCCTTCTCTGAGACGTACGAGCTCAGAGGTTATGTAGTTGATATTTATCAATGATATATTCCCAATTTGGTAGTGTGGCATGCTAAGTGCTGCTGTGTGTTGATGATCATTTGTTGATCATTTGCGATCAAAGCATGGCTTTTGTATAAAGCGTAGCTTTGTGGACGAGACTGCATCAGGACCTCACACCTCGGAAATGGTCGAAACAGGAAAGATGCGGCAAGGTTATGAGGGTCGCGCCCTTTAAGGTGTGTCATTCCCTTCTGGTAAAGGGTGGTATCATGGTATGGAGCCCAGATACTTACTCATGTGGTTGCTCCAATCTCATTTACTGTGTGGTTGTTGCTTTGAGGCGCCTCGGATAAAGGTCCCAAAGGACCGGGGGATGGCATATTCGTGTAGTAGTTACCTATTACAGAGGTAACCCGGCCTTGTGTTGGCAGAGATCTAACCATAACGTTAGTTCTCGGGACGTCCCGCCAGAGGCGATCCCATGTGGCAGTAGGAAGTTCCTTAGCCTGACTATTTGTTGAAAATCCATTCGTCCAATACGTGCCTTGTACGGTTTTAGTTGTAGAACCTGCCATTTAACATGGCAGCTATAGTAGGCATAATATCATGGTACCTATGCTGGCTAGGATTAATATTATACTTTCGAAAGATTTTCCACTATGCACTAGTAATAATATCAAAGATATTTTCTCGTATTAAGCATATTTGACCATCATAAGGAGAAATCTCCTCCAAGTCTGCGTTTGCATTGTGTGTGTGGCGGGAGGCCTTATGGTAGTTTCATTTTCTAAAAAGCATTGCGGATTTCAAATTTAAATATTGTTGTTTGTTTTAAAAAAGACCAAAAGTTTTTGTTTGCTCATACCAGTCCCATGACTGACCTGGAGTTTATTGTTCCTTTCCTAAACTCTGGGTGCCCCCTATTTTTCACACGGGCAGTCTAGAGTTGGGCTTTTCAGATAGTCAGGTCTAGTAGATTATCTGGAGCTAGTTCATTCTTTGGATCACGACTGTACTTGCTTATCTTTGTGCATCATTATTGGAAGTTCGAGCTATTTCTGGATTGGTACCTTGGAGATGGAGATTATCGATGCTGAGTTCATTCTTGAAGACCATATTGGAGTTTTGTTCCGCTGCTAGTGTTATCTTTTCTTTCCACTGCTATTGTCTTGTATCATATCTCTGATGTATATTGATATTCATTGTATCATCTGTTGTATCATATTGTATCAAATGTTGTATATTGTTATATTCTGTTTCTTCCGCTGTGTTGTTTTACTTAATGGTGTTATAAGCTCCGGCGAACCAGAGTCGACGTTCGGATCTGCGGCATTTGAATACGAGTGTCGTATTCGGTGCCGATTTTCGAAGGTCGAGTCAGGATCGCTACAAAGAACATCGTAATGATTCCAATCTTATACTCAGTTTGTAGTACTAATAACATCTTGAATGTGTCACAACATCTCGAATAGGAACCCAATGGGTGTTAATGTACGTCCCATACCATACATTCGCACCTATTGGTTTACTAATCGTCAGTCGATGCCACATTAGAAAACATTCATAAAAACCCAAATCAAACATACACCGCCTCGTCTCATTGGCGAGTGTAAAGTACCCAACTCATCGTTTCTCATACTTCGATGAGTTTAAAGTGACATCAAAACTTGTCTCGTTTCATCGACAAGTAAAAGTCCATCCCAAACATCACAACCATCATCAATTCATCATAACAGCCCCGCCTCATGTCCTCGGCAGGTAAAAATATCAACATCTCTTAATATCTTATTTTTATATGCTGAAAATCATCCAAATAGGCTATAATATATTTAGAATAATTTTATAAAGAAAACAGGATTTTTAAACAATTTTTAGAGATTTTTAAATAAGTTATATAAGGAAAATCCGTTCATTGAATAGATTTTCTATTTATAAAATACTTAAAAAAATAATTGCTTAAAACCCTTTAAAATGTCTTAAAAACATTTATTTAATCAACCATAATTTATAAAGAATTTACATAAATTTATTCGAAATCAAAAATCAATTAAAACCACCGAATTTTTCAAATATCGACATTTATCAATATTTAGATTGATGCAGAATTTAAATAAAATTTAAATTCTTAAAATTTTCAAAACAAGCCAATCATGGTCGGATAAAAGATTTAAACAGTCATCATCAACTAATTCATACAATATTTAGAATCATCGAAATATGTAGTGAAACGGTTAACGGAATTACTATTAGAAGCAAAAGAAAATCAACCAAGAAACTGAGTTTTTGGCTGACTTTGGAAAGTCGTTTGGGTTATCAAAACAACCTTGATTTCAGCGATATTTTGCTACGTTATACGACCTCATGATGACAATAATATATCCAAAATTTGGAGCAATTCGCTACAAAAAGAAAGAGTTATGATTTTTTAAACATAGCTCTTTTCAGCAAGCATAAAAAAACAAGATTTTTAGCTGTTTTGAAATAAGGATTATCTATAACAAAATTGCTCATAATTTCATGAAAACTTTCACAAACATTGTGCAACTAATATTCTGAATCATATCAAAAACTGAGATTAATTTGTCAAGAATTGAAAAAGATATGACTTTTCTAATATGACCTATTTTCGGCCAATACACAGAGGTCAGTTTTTGACCAATTTCAAGCAATAGTTTCCTATAGCAAAATAACTCATAATTAATTGAAAATTTCAGAAATGCAGAGTACCCCGACTACAACAACATATCAAAAGCACAGATTAATTTGCTGTGAATAGAAAAAGATATGATTTTTCTAATATGACCTATTTTCGGCCAATACACAGATGTCAGTTTTTGACCAATTTCAAGCAATAGTTTCCTATAGCAAAATAACTCCAAATTAATTGAAAATTTTCCGAAATGCAGAGTACCCCGACTACAACAACATATCAAAAACTGAGATTAGACTGCTATGAATTGAAAAAGATATGATTTTTCTAATTTGACCGATTTTCGGCCAATACACAGAGGTTAGTTTTTGACCAATTTCAAGCAATAGTTTCCTATAGCAAAATAACTCAAAATTAATTGAAAATATCCAGAAATGCAGAGTACCACGACTACAACAACATATCAAAAACTGAGATT
Source organism: Allium cepa (assembly GCA_030765085.1). Taxonomy (NCBI): domain Eukaryota; kingdom Viridiplantae; phylum Streptophyta; class Magnoliopsida; order Asparagales; family Amaryllidaceae; genus Allium; species Allium cepa. The sequence continues at coordinate 149,380,807 of CM060945.1, forward strand.
AATTTTCTATGAATTGAAAAAGATATGATTTTTCTAATATGACCTATTTTCGGCCAATACACAGAGGTCAGTTTTTAACCAATTTCAAGCAATAGTTTCCTATAGCAAAATAACTCAAAATTAATTGAAAATTTTCATAAATGCACTTCTACCCGATTACCACAACATATCATAATCTGAGATCAATTCGCTTAAAAATGAAGAAGATATAATTTTTTCAATATAGGGTTTTTTCAGCCAGCAAAACAGAAAACAATGTCGATAATTCCAGCAATTCCATCAACAATTGATAGCAAAATTCGATTTTTTTAGCTTTAGCTTGCTGTAAGAAATTCTTACCTTGCTTACCAAATTTTTTAGGAAGATCTAGCAAATATTTGATAGGAATTTGTGATCTTTGGTGAAGAAAGAAGCCCTAAGAACATGTAGAAGCTAGAAAATAAACATGCAAAACAACAAAAGCAATTAAAAGAAAATTTACATCTCAAATTCCCAGATTTTGATGAAAACTGTTTGGTATTGGAAGGAGATTAACTTTCTCTTCTTAGTTTAGGTGATTTTCCCTTTTCATTTGTAGAAAAGTAGGGTGGAAATTGGGTTTAGTTGAAGGCAGCCATGAATTTCTCTTTTTCTTTTTACGATAGGTTTATTTTTGAGAAGGAGATGAATGAAAGTACGTACACCTTAGTTTCTCAACAGAAATTTCTAGATATTAGGCTAATGGATCCTTCTTTCTATCTAACTAAGCCCAAGAGAGAAATTACTTAGTGGAATTGCAAGGTTATGTATACATATTAACCTATTTTACACTATATTCATACAATACTACATTTTCAAGCCAAATAAAATACATAGATCAATTTGTTTTTGAAATAAAATAGTTATTGTGGTAAAATATAATTTATCTAAACAATAAAAATATAATTTTTAACAATAGTTCCCCATTTTAATAGTATTTTACAGTTTGCATAATTTTAGTATAAAAACACTATTTTCAAAGTATAACTTTATCAAAATTTATTATCTTAGCCAAATAAATTTTAACAAATCATTCTAACACTTTTGAAACAACAAAATAATATTTTTTCACAATATTTCACCTTTTATTTTATTAAAAGACATGTTTTCTTCGTATTTTTCCTTTTATATTCAATAAAAGGCTAATATTGACAATAATTATCAATATTATCTTATTGACTTAGTTAAAATACAGTAGTGGACTAATTTCACTCCAATACCTCAAAATAAAGTTTTTAAAACTTTATTTCCATCAATTTGCATTTATTTCGACAATTAAATGTTGAAATACATTACTTGGTAAATTTATTAACTCAAATTTACCTAAATTCCAATATTTTCCATTTTATTTAACCAAAATACTAAAAAATGAATTTGAAACCCAATATTTAACTTCATACATATTGTTTGTTTGAAATACACAATTTAAACCAAATTTATTTCTTTATTACATTTTATTTACCATATTAAATTATAACTATCATTATAATTTAATATCATCAGTAATCTCCAATACCAGGGTTATTACAAAAACGAACACTCAATGAATTTTATTTTGTGAAGTGTTTGATAATTAAATTGAATTGAATCAAATTAAAATAATAATTTGTTGGGAATAATAATAATGTAAAGTAATGAAATTGTTTGGTAATAAGGTAAGGAAATGTGTATAAATATATCATAATGCAGCTTATATATAGAAATGATTTTAAAAACTTGAAAATTTGAGAATTTAAATCCTCTTGTTTTCAAAATTATAGTCGAAGACTTTAAAATTAATATTATTTGAAAGTGTTTTGACTTGAATAATTTTTTTGAAAGGATTTTTTAAAGAAATAAAAGTATTAGACTCATTTATTCGCTGGGAAATAATTCTACGAATGACGGCAGCATCCCCCGTATTCATTTTAGAGTTTCTGAGTGAGAATTTCTACTAAAAGAAATTTATCTTCGATTAAAACAAGTACTGATCAGAAAAAAATTTCTATGTATGATTTGATAAATATGAACTAATTTCGAACTTATAAATTGAAACTATTATAGATAAAAATAAGTTTGTAACCTATAAATTTGAATAGGAAAATAAAACTGAATTTATAATGGTTATACTTTGGGTAAAGCAAACAAAAGAGAAATTTCAATTTGAGATATGAAATAAAAGAATTAACATAAGGAATGTTAAAATAAATTGAGTTAGTGAAATTAAGTAAATAAAATGAAGTCTAACTCGAGAAGCTTAAATAAAATGAAATGTATTTGAGATGAATTAGATAAAATGAAATTTTGAATGAATAAATTGTATAACTTATGGATTTAAGAATATTAAGCTAAAAAAAAAATCTTAAATTTGGTTGAATGTGAATGATAAGAAGAAAATATTTAAAAAAGAGTGAAATAAAATAAGAATGGGTTAAATGAAATAGAAGTTTAACTTAATAAAAATTAAATAAGTTGAGTTAGATTTGAATTGAACTAGAGGAATAAGTAAAGCAAATTATTTTAATTTGAGCTATAAAATGAAAAAATAAATGAAAAGGAACTTAAAATTTCATGAATACGAACTTAAATTTAAAAATGTAATTTAAGTGGGAACGAAATAAAATAAAATAATTGAGTGTAAGTTAAATTAATATGAGCAATTGAATTTAATTCAATAAATTGGATGTAAATAAATTAAATGAAAACAGAATAAGTTTCAATAAAATTGAATGGTAATTAGTTGAATATGAAATAAGTTAACGAAATAAAATATAAATTGAAGTATAACTTGTGAAGGGTTGAACAAAATAGATGGCGATAATAAAGAAATTTTTTATTAATATGAATTGGAGTTATAAAATAAAATTTACTTAAGTAAATTTATTATATGAGTTTGAATCAATGAATAAACTAATGAAGTGAATAAATGCTTAAAATAATATTTACCAAGGTAAAATTATTAAAATGAATTTAAATTTATGAAATAAACTAATTAAGTAAATCAATGGATTAATGTGAACTTAAATTATGGAATAATAATAAAAATAAGTTGCAATTTTGTAAAATATTCATAATAAACTTAAATGGTTTATAAATAATATTTGTATTAAAATACAAAGTGATAATGAAATGAATTTAATTTAACAAGGTTAAATGGAACGAAAATTCATTGGATGAAAAAAAATGAATGTTAATCAATTAAACGTGAATAAATATAAGGTTAACCAATTAAATTCGGAGGAATTCATGTGAATAACTTGAAAGCAAACAAATTGTATATAGATGAAATAAATGTCAATTAATTAAAAGTAAATCAATTTAATATCGATAGGTGATGAAAGTATAATAAACTGAATATTGACATTAGAAAGTGTTAATTGGTATTGTTGTGAATAAGATTGGATGGATATTGTTTGTTGGATGTTTGTTTTGTTGCAATTGCTATGTTCATTTATGGTTATTGCATAATCCATGTTATATATATATATTGAATTTACTCTTTATATACATGTTCTCATTTGGTTATTGAGTGTTTAGTAGGTATGGATGGTGTATGCTAGCTTTTGGAGCTCACCAGCACGTATTTTGCTTGCTTAATATGAGCAAACTCGCTCGTATTATTAATAATAAGGTACGTATCTCGGATTACATACCGCGAATTTTTGTTTTTATCCTTCATGATGCCCCAACATTGAGATGAGATGTATATTTGATATATATTGGATATATTTGTGTTATATATTATATTGTAAATATTTTTCGATCGAGTCACGCAAAGGAGCCTTTGCCAAAATTTTCTGTAAATCCAGGAGTTAGAAATATTTGAAGTTTTAATTTTTTTTTGTATAGCTTATTTTATATATAAGTTATATTTTCCATAAAACCGATATCAGAGTGGCATAGTAGAAGCATAGTAATAGTTTCGTAAATAAGATGTTTATGTGTATAAGTTAATCATTTCGAAAAAATATACATTGTATGTTAAATTCCTTACTTAACTTATACTCGAGGACGAAAAGAGTTGAGTGGAGGAGTATGTAACGACCCTTATTTTTTAACTGTTTTAAATTATAGGATTTGGTATAATTATTTGATAAAATAAAATTTAATAATTTGTTAATGTAGTTATTGGATATGAACTTGAATAAAATCTTGAAACAAACAATTTCGGGAATTTAGGAATTATTTATGTTAGAATAAAATTACAATCAATAATTGGATTACATCATAAGTGTTGAATTATTTAGATGGAAATAATTATGGAGAACCAAATTCATTTGGAAATTTATGAAACGATCCTAGCTCGACCTTCGAAAAGCGGCACCCGTACTTCACTTGTACCTGAATGTTGCAGGTTCAAACGCCTAATCTAGTTCACCGGAGCTTATTTCAAATTAAGTATAACAACAAAGTGGAAGAAAAGAATATATCATATAACTCCAATGATACAATATCCAGTGATATACAACAATGATCACAAATACATGTAAGAGATCTACAACAACACAGCGCAAACACAAAGGCACCAGCAGTGGAAACAACTTAAACTCTAAATGGAACTCCAATGTCGCAACTCCATCACAAATCTCTAATCCAAAGATAGCTCGAACTCCTAATCAAGTTGTACTTAAGCAAGTCCGGTCCAAGTAAACAATTGCTATCACCAAATCCAAAGGCTGGACGCTATCGAATATATACCTACTATTTGATTATCTGAAAAACCCAACTCTAAACTGCCTATGTAGAAAATTGTGGGCACCTATAGTTTAGGAAGGGAACAATAAACTCCAGGTCAGTCATGGGATTGGTATGAGCAAGAAAAAAAAGTTTTCTTTAAAACAAACAACAAAGAATTTATAATTAAAATCCGCAATGCTTTTTGGAAAATTAAACTATCATAAGGCCTCCCACCGCACACATAATGAAAATGCAGAATTGGAGGAGATTTCTCCTTATGATAGTCAAAAATGCTTGATACGCGAAAACCATGTGATATTATTATCAGTGCATAGTGTAGAAAATCTTTCGAAGTTACAAATTAATCTTAGCCAGCATACAAGCATTTTTATATGCCAACTATAGCTACCATCTAAACAGTGGGGTGCCACCATAAGTAAATGGCAGGTTATACAACTAAAACCGTATAAGACGCGTATTGTGTAACAACCCCGTATTTTGTGGTTATTTTAATTCTGTATTTTAATTATTTTAACTGAAATTCCTGATTTAAAAACTTTATTCTATTTATTAAAATGGATAAATTTTGTTATTTTAGATATAAATTTTGATTTTTGTGTGAATTATAATTCCAAACCTGAATAAATGGAATATTTCCAAAAAGGTAGATTTTGGTCAAAATGGTCAAACTTTGATTTTTAAATTTAAATATTTAAATTTTTGAATTTTATCTTTTATTATGAAATAGATTTAATTTCAAGAATACTACTTTTCGTTTCGTTGAAATCGGATTAATATTGTGAAAGTTATGCTTTTTACAATATTGTGTGTAAATTGTTTTATTTAGCAAATTTGTTTATTTTAATTTATATAAATAATATTTTTGTTTGTAAAATCATGTTCTAATTTGTGTAACATGATATGTTATGCATATATTTTATTTTTAAAACATTTTTAAAGTATAGTTATAATTTTCAAATGTTGATTGTATATTGTTTTCAACTTTTAAATTCTAGTTTCAATTAAATAGCCATTTCTTTACTTATTTTCTATTTTTCCCTAAATGAATTTTTTTTATTTACACTTTATTTTTTTCAGCATATATTTTATTTATTTGACTTTTTTTCATTTAGAAGTGTTGTTCCAAAGTCGGTTGAATTTTATTTATAATTTTTAATTCTAGATTCCATTAAATAGAGTATTTTCTTTATTTATTTCCCACTTTTCCTAAAACTATTTATTTATTTTTCATAATATCTATCTCTACCTTATTTTTCTATTTAGACACTCATTTATTAATTAAATGGTAAGTGTTTAGATCCTTATTTATTTCTTGGAAAGAAATTTCAAATATATATATAAGTTATTGCTTTAAAAGGCATATCTTTAAAATGTATTTATTTAACGTTATTGTATTTATTTGTTTGTGAAAGCTTCTTGTATACACCTTTCTTTAATTTATAGGAAATGTATCAATTAAGATACGTTACCTCTTTTTAATTTTAGGCAAACGTTACTTTGATTTCTTACACTTTTATCTTTCCATCCCTTGATTTTCTACCATAACTTCTCCACAATTTGTTCCGTTCATTCCTTAATCTTTAGCCGCCTATATCCCTATTTTCATGTGAAAAAATTTCTTCCCATCTCCTTTTCTCGCGGCACCTCAGATCTGAAAAAAAGTAAGCAGTGGCCTCTTTTTTCTCTCCTTTCTTTTTTTCCATTTGTTTTTGCTTGTTCATCTCTAGCTTTGCACGGCTAAACCCCTCACCACCTTCACCGACCACCACATCACCTCCTTCCCATCACCATACACGGCCTAAAACCCTCCTCCTCTGACCAAGACTGGCCATGACCATCAAATGATGCAAACACCTCCAAAAGTTGCAAAAAACCCCTTGAAACCATGCATAGCCAAGCTAGTTTCCACCATCCCCTTCATATGTTGCATTGGCCACCCCTTAGCTGCCACCACCATCAAGTTCACCACCCTCATCCTTCACTCCAGCCACCACCAGGTCTGTACATGCCAAGGCCGAGCCCAATTCATGTATGGCCAAGCCTAAAGTTGCACCAAAACTCCTATGTTTGCCTTAACCTTTGATTTTCCTTCACTAGTAACTCCTATCCATTCACTTTTACTTGTAGCCATGCCGATATGAGTCCAAAACAGATCCATACCCTTTCCAAAACATCACCAAGGCCGAACCTATATAGCTTTGTGGCCGAGGAAATGCGATTTGTGGCAAGGAAAATCAATTGAAAACTTGGTGTTGTCTTTTGTAAACTCTATTTCCATTTTGTTCCAATAATTTTAGTAATATTTATATTTTGCTTTATTTTATTGTTGAATAAAAGAATAACATCTTAGCCCTCCACACCACTCAAATCAAAAGTCGTGCTATCATGCTTTCTAAATTTTATTCGTGTGTTTTGATTTGCTATCTCCAGCTTAAAATGGTGAGTATTAACTCATGACATTTATACTTATATAATTAGTGAATTGACAACAGGTGAATGTGTAGATTATTATATCATGTTATATCTGCCTGTGATATGAATCATATGATGTTAACCTTGTTTATAAACCTGTCATATCATCTATTACTGCTATATGATGCTATATTGTTTATTTTGTTCTTTTCTCACACTACAAGTTCCTTGTAGAATAGAATCACCATGCGTTGAAATGATACATACCCGAAGGAACTTTAGAATGGGGAAAAATCGTTATGGGCTGAAATGATAGGCCTGAGCGATTTTATTTATTGATTTATTTTATTTAACTTGGGATTTGCGGGTTTGAAATGATAAAACCCGGATTTTTCTTTGTAATTTACGGGTTGAAAAGATATATTATCCGTATCACTTGATTTAGGCTAGAAAATTTTATACCGAGCCATGTTTATTTTATATACTTTTCTGGATAGTTTTAAGTATTTTAAAATGTAAATTATGATATTTTTATTTAAATTTGAATTTTAAATGATTTATTAAAGTGTTATTGATTTTTCTGTGAATATAAAATGTTAAATAAATGTATGCTTAAGAGTGTAACTTGAAATATAACCTATCCTGGAATTTGAGATGGTGTAAAATGAGGACTTAAGTTAAAGAAAATAAACTAGAATTTAATAAATGAATTATCGGAAAATTTGGATTTAATTATTTTGAAGTATAATAATTTCACTTTTAAATGGTTTAAATGAATTATTTTTTATTGTAATATAAACCATTTTTAAAAGGTAATTAAATTTGAATAGTTGAATTGGAATTCAAATGGTCATCAGGAAATGAGATTTTGAAAGAATATGATATTTTGATATATTGAAATGGTTTGGAAATGATTTGATCCTTATTTAGATTTTGATTTGAATTTGAAATGATATTTTATTTTTGAAGTATAAAATACCATTTTAAAATTCATAACCACGGGTACACTTCTTTGTGTGCCATTTGATTTCCTTGTGATTGTTTTGATGCACATCTTAAATTTGAGAGTGTGGCCAGAGGTGAGCAATTACTGCAGCTCAGCGCTACCCAGCCACAATTACACTGTTATTTGGATTAATTACTTTAATATGGGTATTTCTGTGATAATGTTTATTTCTTCTTAATTGATGGTTTACCGGATCCTTAAAGGATGGGTAATCCCAAGCATCCTTTAAGTTATTGAGCATTGCTATTACAGTTCACTCGAGTTGGTTTACATTCAATAAGTATGTATGTCCTGACTCGAGTGTTTTGTATTTTACTTTATGTTCGGATCAGTTTGAGAGTCACAGCCGTGGACACCTTTTGGAGCTAGAGAATTGTTGGAGCTTATCTGACTATCCATTCTTCTATTTTTGATACAATTATTTCCTATTCGGTATTGCTTCTGTATTAGTGATTTATGTATCCAGACTTCTATTGTATCCATTTTTAAACTATGATATTTTGTATATGTTTTGAGAGTATGTATATAATAGCTCCATGAACTACTATGGTATTTTATTTCTGCTGCGTGTTATTCTGATATTTTGTGTCTGTGATTCTATGTTGATTTTATTTGCTTCAAATTTTATTACAATCTGTTATTTTGAATTATTCAAGTTTGACATGTGTGGATTATTGTCGATTTGAATAGTATAAAATAGTGGGTCGTTACATTTGGTATCAGAGCTTTGGTTTTAGGCAAACCTTAGCCTAAGGAGCAAAAATTCATTAGAGATAGGGTAGAAATACCATGGAATGAGTGAAATCAATCTCAAAATCATTTCCTTGTGAGAGAACGTATTTTCGAAGTATAAAATGATTTTAAAGGATTTTTAAAGATTATTTTGGTATAAATTTTATTTCAAAAGAAATTTTTTCTAAACTTCATCCTTTTTGCATCCACCTTGTTAGTAAATCTCTTCTGTTAGGATTTGCTAGTTCTGTCTTGTTCGATCCTGATGCTTTGTTTATGTAGGAGTGGTATTTTGTGGATTTATTTGTTATCTGTAGTATGTTAGGTTGCATTAAGTGAACTCTATTGTATCTTTTGCTTAGTTGAAGTTGTCAAACAAAAGATATTTATGCTCCTGTTCTTCATATGATATGAATTTGAGTCTTTCCAAATAATGAATATAAACTCTTTTGTATTGACATATGTTATATATCTTTAATCTTGGTTAGGATTCTTTTGATTAGTGTTCCTCTACATTTGAGTCTCTGTTCTATGTTGAAATCCATCCTTGTATCATCCTTGAAAAAAAATTGATTGTATTTTGAAATTGAGTATACATCGAAATTATTATTTTGATAAGGATGACCATATTTGGTATATAAAAGTGAAATGTTTTCGATAAGAATTATATACCTTTTTAAAATGAAAATTTGAAGCTTTAAAAGGATTTGAAATTTTTGAAAGTTATTTGGTTTATAAAATGATTTTAATGGAATGTTTTGAAATTGAAATTTGAGTGATTGAACTCCCGCATTTTAAATTGGTTTAAGGTTTTGAAAATATATAATAATATGATTTGAAAGTATTTTTTCGAATAAGAAATGTTTCAAATGATTTTAATAAGTTTCAAATGATTTGAAGAAATTTCAAAAGAAGTTTTCGAGAAAATAAAAGTCCAGAACTCACTTATGTCACTGGAAAATAATTTCGGCGATGAATGCATGCATCATCGACATTGATTTTCAATTTTCTATGTGGGGGAGAGGCCATTCTAATAGCTTTTCTGTGACGACCCGACTTCCCACCTCCGGAAAATCGCATCGTCTTTAAGAAAGAAAGGGATAGAAAAGAGAATAGAAAGAAGACAAGAAAGAAAACAACACGAGAATCTCAACAGCGGAACGAATAAATTATATTAATAACATAATACTTTACATAGTTTACAACCACTATCAGAGTACACAGATATACAACACATACTAGACAGTTATAAACACCTGTCTAGTTATACAACTCAATACAACAACTCAGAGAACACACAGCGGAATACTAGATATATCTACACGCGAAAGCCTCCTGCTCCATTGCTCCTCCACAATTCGTCAAAGCTAACCTGAATTCTAACCTGAATTCCCTTGACTACTCATAAAAATTTGAGTACCCAAGAGTTTATCAAAAACCAAAAATAAACTCCGGGTCAGACATGGGTCTGGTGTGAGTAACAGGTTAAAGTTGCTTAACTTTCAAAAACCTTTTGAAAAGAAAGGTATCACGTAAGACTTCCCACACATAAACATGGAAAAGTTTTTACCTTACGCTAACCAAAACATTTGATAGGAAATCCGATGATATTATAATAGTGTCTAGGGTTTTCAAAAAAATAAGAAATAGCCGAAATTGTTACATTATTAAATTCCAGCTACTAACCACAAAAGTGGGTAATACAATCAAAACCGTTGGCAATTATTGGATTTTGGATTCTATACAATGGCAGGGCTACTGGGGTACCGCCCGTCACAGTACGTGGCCTAGATCAACGTACCAAGGATTACTCCCAATCCCCTGCAACACAAAGCCGGACCCATTCCTTACTGAATAGTTCCGAACAAGACAACCCCGTGGTTGTACCTAGCAACCACCCACACAGCCGAATATAAAGGGACTTCTAGACAGGGATCAATCTTGGTCTCCAGTGGGCACGACCCACGAAGCTTTGCTGCACCTCCCCTGTTTTAGCCATTCCCGGTTGATGAGGCTTGAGGCTACGATTACCTTTATAGGACATATCACTTAGAATGTTCATCGTCCACCTGACGATGTGCTGAAAGCATTCAATCCATACAAGTTCGTTCCGGGTTTGAACGAAACCGAAGGCATTATCTCGTTACACTCATTTTGGAATCACCCTCAGAGTTAACGACAATAACCCTTGCACTTTGATTCACCATCTCGAATCTAAAAGAACTAATTCCGTCAAACTCATTACGGAATCACCCACAGAGTTATACTGACGTATAGCCCTTACACCTCGAGTCTTCACAAAGCTCCATTTGAATTCACGACCTAACGTTATTTGGAATCGATGTGGTTTTCGGATGTCCAAATAGGAAAACCCGATCCCGGTCTCATCGAAAACCAAAGCGTGTCTTTTAAGGTCCAAGTTGTTTTAAAGGTTTAAAACAATTCAATTACAGTATCTATATACACAGATAGATAACTCACAAATCAATAATTGATAATCTACCATTATCACATAACCGGTAATTCACATTATCAATATCATAATAGATAATCCATATATCAACATCCCAATTGATAATCTAAGCTATCACCACAATATAACCAAGCATCCATACCATACAATACCATTTATCTCATTGCTGAGATCACAAAGCATCCAAGACAATCAATGACATCCATTCATACATAAGCAATGATTTACTCATACCAATATAATTAATTTAAAATGAATTAAATTAATTACCCATCTTTATTTAATTTAAAATAAATTAAATTAATTACTTCACTAATATAAATCTTGCTTACTCTAACATTTAATTTATTACAATCAATTAATAAATCCTTCATTATCAATCACCTAAATTAATCACTCTCGATTAATCACCCTTAATTACATCCATGTAATTATCCTCAATTAATTTCATAAAATTAATTATTCCTAACTAAACAGTAATTAACTTTTAATTACTTAAATTAATTAATTAATCATAATTAATTATTCTAATCCTTAATTAATTACATTAATTAATTTCCTTTAATTACCTATTATTGATTAATTAATCATAATTAATCAACTTTAATTACATCATTAATTAAAATAATTAATGATCCTTAATTATTTCTTAAATTAATTACTCTAAGTAATTAATTAATTTAATTACTATATTAAACCAAATTAATTATCCTTAAATTAATTTCTTAATTAATCCCTTGATTAATTACTAAATAATTAATCCAAATTATCTCATACTTAAACATCTCCACTTAATTACAATCATGTAATTATTAATTAATTACTTAACTAAGTAATTTTCCAAATCATTAATTACATAAAGTAATTATCTATAAAACCCAAGTGTTTATAACTAATTAAACTTAATTAATTAAAAATAAACAATCATATTAAATTAAATTAATTACATTAGGTAATTAATTCCTTAATTACTTTATCAAGTAATTATACTCTAACCATTAATTGATTATTATTAAATTAATTAATCTAATTAATTATAAAAATTAACCATATTAATTAATTGTTAAATAATCCTAGTTAATGACCTTCATTAACCATCTTCAAATTATTTTATAAGGTAATTAACTTTAAATTAATTACCAACTAAATTATCTCTAATCAATTATTAATTAAAGTTAATTATTAAATTAATTAACCTTAATTTAAAACTTAATTGCATAATTAATATTCATTTATCATTAATTAATAACTTAAATAATGATCCTAATTCCAAATTGATTAATCATTAATTAATTATTAATTCCAAATTTAATTAATTAATTAAATTAATTAATTAATCTTTATTACCTTATTAATTAATTCTAAAACATAAATCTTAATTTAATTTTCAAAATAAAACATAACTTAATTTATGTTAAAACAATTTAATTCAAAACAAATTACTTATGAAATTACCCTTAAATTTCAATTTAAATTCAAGTTTAAAATAGAATAAATTTTAAACTTATCAAAGTTCTAAATAATTTAAAACTTTTTAGGTTGCAAACCAAACAAATGTTATATAAAAATTTCTAAAGTTAAATTCATTTAAAAACTTTTAATAACTTAAATTTCATTTTAATTAAAAACTTCAATTTAAATCTACTTTAAAATTTAATACTGAAATTGAAATTTAACTTTTGAATTTCCAGATTTTAAATAACTTTAAATCTACCCACATTTTTAAATTCTTATTATTAAAAAGTTTAAACTATTTTACCAAAACAAATAGTTATCTAAATTAAATTTCAGAAACTTTTATTTTATTTTAAAAACTGGAATTTAAATTTGAATCTGAAATTCAAACTTGAATTTGATTTTAAACCAAGCTACAGATTTAAAAGTCATAAATCCAGATTTAAAAAAAAACAGTTTCAAAACCTGGATATCACAAACCCGAGAAAACCTATATTTACTTCGGATTTAATGTTGCCTTACTTCGAGTCATACACATGCCTACTTTGGGTTTCTACCATACTTGCTTCGAGTAAACCCAGACCTACCCCTGAAAACCCCCAAACCAAAACAGATCGCCAGAAATCATGTCGCCATGCATATGCACGGCGACCACCGCCCCTTCTCATCATCATAGATGATCCAATACCAATCAGAAACCCACCACAATTTCAAACTTCAACCGAGATAAATCAGAAATCAAAGAATTCAAAATAACCCCAAATCAAAACCTGTAACTTCAAACAGGTTCCTGATGCAAACCTGTTAGCGGCCACCATTCTCACCTCCGACCATCTTGATCTCCACCTCTCCGGCCTCGCACTCCTCTACACACCAACTATCCATACACCAGAAACTAGCATACTCGATCAATCCATCTCTTCATACTGACTAAAATTTTAACCCCCTGTTCAAACTAGGGTTCATACAAAAAAAATTCTCAACTGCACCCTATCTAGTAAATATTATTCTTATTTCAGATTTTTCTAAGGATCTAAGATCCTTACTCAATAACTCAGAGGAATCTTGGGTTTTCTTAAACTACAGATTGTAAGCATTTGCTTGAATTCACTCTTTTGTTTAAGAACAAACTGCTACTTTAACAAACACCTAATAATACTGATACTTGATTTAAAAATCAAGTTTTGTCAATGCATTAGGTTAATGAAACTGGATTTAAATATTAATGTGTTTGATTTTGATCAATATTAACATATAGTGGCACTGCCTATGTTTACAGAGATACACTCTGATTTTGATTCACCTAAAACTTTTAAATCTTAACTTAAGAAATATACACATTACTTTATAAGTTTGGAAACTAATTTATAATAAACAAACTCTTTTTATTATCCTAAAACCAGTTACTATCTCAAAATAAACCATTGTAGAGGATCTTAAGTAGGATGTAAAACTGGAATCACTGCATAGCAACTCAACATGCATATAAAAATCATAATTTCAACAGACCTACAAATATAATTTATCTCAAACACTTAATCAAGCAACCTAATATAGTTTAAGGTTTAATTGTTACTCACCTTTTAAAAATGCAAACCACTGTTTAGCTCCTATTTTGAATTTGCAGAAAACAACAGAAATGCAGGCTTGACTTTATAAAAATGCAAGTGTTCTTCCTTTTGAATTGTTATGCAGTTTTGCCTATTTGATTTCACTGACCCAAATGCTAGCATGCAAGTAGATTAAGTTGCAAAATCTTCACATGAAGGTAGAGACTTTCATGTCTTCAAATCCATTCCAAGATTTAAACAGAATGCAGGAAAACATGCAGGCTTCATATTGATTTTGAAATGAAGTGTAGATTTGAATATGCAGATTTTTCTTTGATTTGAGGAAATGCAGAATTTTGATCTTAGTTTTGGATATGCAGATTGATCTTTTAATAAAGAGGAACATGCAGATCTGATTCTTGATAATTATTGGATGCAGATTTTGATTGTGCAGGTTTATTTGAATTTGATGAGGAGTTTGTATATGCATAATTTTGATTTTGGATATGAAAATGAATTTTGGGTCTTCATTTGATTAAGGAAATGAAAATGCATTATGTATGAATGATGCAAACTAATTGTATTTTCAGATTTATGAAATAAAAGAAAAATAAAAAATAAAATTTACACTTGTCAATTTAACAACACTTGTCAATATGAATGCATATGAATTTAACACATGTTATCTTTAAAATAGTTAATACTAATTACAAATTAATGTATATGTTAACTTAGTTTAAGTTGTTAGTTTATTTTAAAATATGTTTTATGAATTTACAAAAGAAAAATCAACAAATCATGTTTACAAACTTACATTAATAAAAATTAAAACAAACGAAGATTTTATACTTTGAATTTAAATTCAAACTAAATTCAAAATCAAATATTTTTCAAATCAAGTTATACATATAAATTCAATTTGAAATAAAAATTACAAATCTTATTCAAAACTTATTTATAAAGTCAATACAGTGTTAATATTATTGTATAAATTTATTATTATTAAATTAAAATCATTTTACAAAATATTCATTTTATTAAGCCATAAAACCAATTTGTTAAATTTATTCTAAATTTAAAACAATACCAATTCATTTAAAATATGAACCATATATTTATATTGAAAATAGAAATCAATTTATTATTTTAAAAGATAAAATAAACAATTCAAATATTTATTGAAGAAGATTATTAAATTTATCTGAATAATTATTAACAGAATATCAATATCAATTTAATTTTAACTACAGATTATTAAATTGATATTGTCAAAAATTCCGGGATGTTACAATCCTTCCCCCTTAAAAGAATTTCGTCCTCGAAATTTAAAACAAAGGTAATTTAATAATCTCATTAAATTTTAATTTTAAAAACACAAGCGTATATCAAACATATGCTAACAACCAAAATTAACCAATTCAACCAATCAAACAAATCTAATTATCCAGACAAAATTCTGGATAAAATTTTATCGAGTTTTCCCAGGTATATATATATCGGGATACTCGCTCTAGAGAATCCAAACAATCTATACCATGAAGCTACAAAGCTCCTATACAACTATATCTATAACACTAGACAAGATATCAGACTACAAACGAATCTGACTCAACATCCCAAAACTCCAGAACTGCTAGTTCCACAACCAGAAATAGATCATACACGTACTCCTTCAGAGATACGTGAAACTCATCGAATCCCAGTTATCAAACTGGCAATTCAATCCTGTAGATCAATCGCTTATTCTCCCAGATACAGAAAAGATCCAAAACACTTCAGAGCTAACTTCTCACACTTACCCAAATTATAGCTCACTTATGATCGGAGACAACTTATCCAAAATTAAATCTCCGACTTCAGAATCCAAAATCTCTCCGACTCTTATCCACAAAACTTCTTCAAACAATCCTGGGCTGTCTACAAACTTATCGATCAGCTCAACCCTTGCTGATACTTCTAGAAACAAACTAGACCAATCAACTCAACAAAATGATCTCCTCAAGATCAACCAAAACCAAGAACTCAAACTCAACTCCTCAACATCAGAAGACAACAACTTCTCTTATCCAGAATAAGAAAAGCATATACACTTCTAAACTGCTTCCGCTGCACAACTCTGATCCAAAGTAGAAGAAAATGCTGAAGAAGAACGCAAGCACAACCAGGACAACACACCCCAGAGATATGGTTCAACAAATTCATAATAAAAATTCAGAAGTTCCTCCAAAACTCCGAGCTGCTACACCAACTCAATCTCTTGGAAACCATTCTACTATAAAGCTGAACCACCAGTACCACTCCTGGAATTCCAGTCGATAAGAAAGCTCAATCTCCAGATGCGAAAAAAACTCTGGCTTCCTGAAGACATCCAGAAAAATTCAGATAACCCAAGAGAACACTCAAACAATCGCAAGTCACTTTTGCGAACCACCCAAACCAAATCTAAGGAAATCTGTTCTCCCTTAACCAAATAGAACAGCTTAAACTTAACCAGCTTAAATCTAAGGAAATCTTGCCAACACCGAGAACACTCCAAACTACACTGCTGCCACAGATGCCAAAGAACTCTAAAACAAAGCTCTCCGAGACACTCGGACTTCACAGCAAACAGAAACTCAAGCTGACCACAGCTACAACACTGTAGCAGACTCACCTCCTTAACTTGTTGCTAAGAAAACATCTTCGGGAACATCCATAGTCACTGCATCTCATCACGCAGCTACTACTCCTTAAGATATTCAAAATACCATCACTTACTTCTGCTCAATCAACAGATCCAAACACTACTCATCCAATCTCAGAAATGAACTCCGAACCTTAACAGGTTTCCTTCAGAGATCAATGAAGTTCTTCATCACTACAGAACTCACTCGAGACGGTTTTAGGTCTACAGTCTCGACTAATACACTTCCAACCTCAAACATTCAAACTCCAACCAATGGTAGTAATCGTGTTACACACACCACTACCTTATCTACCTTTATAACTTATATTGGAAAACCTGAACAGGTAACCCAACAGATAGGTAGAAGTAAATATATATATATATATATATATATATATATATATATATATATATAAATTACAAATACACTCTCTCAAGAAAGACACCACTACAGAGCCTAGGTATTCACACAACCTAATGCTCCCTAAAGAAAGATACACTTCAGAGCCTAGGTATTCACTCAGCCTAATGCTCTGATACCAACTGTGACGACCCGGCTTCCAAATACCAGGAGGTCGCATCGTCTTTAAGAAAGAAAGGGATAGAAAAGAGAATAGACAGAAGAGAAGAAAGAAAACAACACAAGAATCTCAACAGCGGAACGGATAAATTATATTAATAACATAATACTTTACATAGTTTACAACCATTATCAGAGTACACAGATATACAACACATACTAGACAGTTATAAACACCTGTCTAGTTATACAACTCAATACAACAACTCAGAGAACACACAGCGGAATACTAGATATATCTACACGCGGAAGCCTCCTACTCCATTGCTCCTCCACAATTCGTCAAAGCTAACCTGAATCCTAACCTTAATTCCCTTGACTACTCATAAAAATTTGAGTACCCAAGAGTTTATGAAAAAACAAAAATAAACTCCGGGTCAGACATGGGTCTGGTTTGAGTAACAGGTTAAAGTTGCTTAACTTTCAAAAACCTTTCGAAAAGAAAGGTATCACGTAAGACTTCCCACACATAAACATGGAAAAGTTTTTACCTTACGCTAACCAAAACATTTGATAGGAAATCCGATGATATTATAATAGTGTCTAGGGTTTTCAAATAAATAAGAAATAGCCGAAATTGTTACATTATTAAATTCCAGCTACTAGCCACAAAAGTGGGTAATACAATCAAAACCGTTGGCACTTATTGGATTTTGGATTCCATACAATGGCAGGGCTACTGGGGTACCGCCCGTCACAGTACGTGGCCTAGATCAACATACCGAGGATTACTCCCAATCCCCTGCAACACAAAGCCGGACCCATTCCTTACTGAATAGTTCCGAACAAGACAACCCCGTGGTTGTAGCTAGCAACCACCCACACAGCCGAATATAAAGGGACTTCTAGACAGGGATCAATCTTGCTCTCCAGTGGGCGCGACCCACGAAGCTTTGTTGCACCTCCCCTGTTTTAGCCATTCCCGGTTGATGAGGCTTGAGGCTACGATTACCTTTATAGGACATATCACTTAGAATGCTCATCGTCCACCTGATGATGTGCTGAAAGCATTCAATCCATACAAGTTCGTTCCGGGTTTGAACGAAACCGAAGGCATTATCTCATTACACACATTTTGGAATCACCCTTAGAGTTAAAGACAATAACCCTTGCACTTTGATTCACCATCTCGAATCTATAAGAACTAATTCTGCCAAACTCATTACGGAATCACCCATAGAGTTATACTGACGTATAGCCCTTACACCTCGAGTCTTCACAAAGCTCCATTTGAATTCACGACCTAACGTTATTTGGAATCGATGTGGTTTTCAGATATCCAAATAGGAAAACCCGATCCAGTCTCATCGAAAACCAAAGCGTGTCTTTTAAGGTCCAAGTTGTTTTAAAGGTTTAAAACAATTCAATTACAGTATCTATATACACAGATAGATAACTCACAAATCAATAATTTATAATCTACCATTATCACATAACCGGTAATTCACATTATCAATATCATAATAGATAATCCATATATCAACATCCCAATTGATAATCTAAGCTATCACCACAATATAACCAAGCATCCATACTATACAATACCATTTATCTCATTGCTGAGATCACAAAGCATCCAAGACAATCAATGACATCCATTCGTACATAAGCAATGATTTACTTATACCAATATAATTAATTTAAAATGAATTAAATTAATTACCCATCTTTATTTAATTTAAAATAAATTAAATTAATTACTTCACTAATATAAATCTTGCTTATCAATTAATAAATCCTTCATTATCAATCATCTAAATTAATCACTCTCGATTAATCACTCTTAATTACATCCATGTAATTATCCTCAATTAATTTCATAAAATTAATTATTCCCAACTAAACGGTAATTAACTTTTAATTACTTAAATTTATTAATTAATCATAATTAATTATTCTAATCCTTAATTAATTACATTAAATAATTTCCTTTAATTACCTATTATTGATTAATTAATCATAATTAATCAACTTTAATTACATCATTAATTAAAATAATTAATGATCCTTAATTATTTCTTAAATTAATTACTCTAAGTAATTAACTAATTTAATTACTATATTAAACCAAATTAATTATCCTTAAATTAATTTCTTAATTAATCCCTTGATTAATTACTAAATAATTAATCCAAATTATCTCATACTTAAACATCTCCACTTAATTACAATCATGTAATTATTAATTAGTTACTTAACTAAGTAATTTTCCAAATCATTAATTACATAAAGTAATTATCTATAAAACCCAAGTGTTTATAACTAATTAAACTTAATTAATTAAAAATAAACAATCATATTAAATTAAATTAATTACATTAGGTAAATAATTCCTTAATTACTTTATCAAGTAATTATACTCTAACCATTAATTGATTATTATTAAATTAATTAATATAATTAATTATAAAAATTAACCATATTAATTAATTGTTAAATAATCCTGGTTAATGACCATCATTAACCATCTTCAAATTATTTTATAAGGTAATTAACTTTAAATTAATTACCAACTAAATTATCTCTAATCATTTATTAATTAAAGTTAATTATTAAATTAATTAACCTTAATTTAAAACTTAATTGCATAATTAATATTCATTTATCATTAATTAATAACTTAATTAATGATCCTAATTCCAATTTGATTAATCATTAATTAATTATTAATTCCAAATTTAATTAATTAATTAAATTAATTAATTAATCTTATTACCTTATTAATTAATTCTAAAACATAAATCTTAATTTAATTTTCAAAATAAAAAATAACTTAATTTATGTTAAAACAATTTAATTCAAAACAAATTACTTATGAAATTACCCTTAATTTCAATTTAAATTCAAGTTTAAAATAGAATAAATTTTAAACTTATCAAAGTTCTAAATAATTTAAAACTTTTTAAGTTGCAAATCAAACAAATGTTATATAAAAATTTCTAAAGTTAAATTCATTTAAAAACTTTTAATAACTTAAATTTCATTTTAATTAAAAACTTCAATTTAAATCTTCTTTAAATTTTAATACTGAAATTCAAATTTAACTTTTGAATTCCCAGATTTTAAATAACTTTAAATCTACCCACATTTTTAAATTCTTATTATTAAAAAGTTTAAACTATTTTACCAAAACAAATAGTTATCTAAATTAAATTTCAGAAACTTTTATTTTATTTTAAAAACTGGAATTTAAATTTGAATCTGAAATTCAAACTTGAATTTGATTTTAAACCAAGCTACAGATTTAAAAGTCATAAATCCAGATTTTAAAAAAAAAACAGTTTCAAAACCTGGATATCACAAACCCGAGAAAACCTATATTTACTTCGGGTTTAATACTGCCTTACTTCGAGTCATACACATGCCTACTTCGGGTTTCTACCATACTTGCTTCGAGTAAACCCAGACCTACCCATGAAAACCCCCAAACCAAAACAGATCACCAGAAATCATGTCGCCGTGCATATGCACGGTGACCACCGCCCCTTCTCATCATCATAGATGATCCAATACCAATCAGAAACCCACCACAATTTCAAACTTCAACCGAGATAAATCAGAAATCAAAGAATTCAAAATAACCCCAAATCAAAACCTGTAAACTTCAAACAGGTTCCTGATGTAAACCTGTCAGCGGCCACCATTCTCACCTCCGACGATCTTGATCTCCACCTTTCCGGCCTCGCACTCCTCTACACACCAACTATCCATACACCAGAAACTAGCATACTCGATCAATCCATCTCTTCATACTGACTAAAATTTTAACCCCCTGTTCAAACTAGGGTTCATACAAAAAAATTTCTCAACTGCACCCTATCTAGTATATATTATTCTTATTTCAGATTTTTCTAAGGATCTAAGATCCTTACTCAATAACTCAGAGGAATCTTGGGTTTTCTTAAACTACAGATTGTAAGCATTTGCTTGAATTCACTCTTTTGTTTAAGAACAAACTGCTACTTTAACAAACACCTAATAATACTGATACTTGATTTAAAAATCAAGTTTTGTCAATGCATTAGGTTAATGAAACTGGATTTAAATATTAATGTGTTTGATTTTGATCAATATTAACATATAGTGGCACTGCCTATGTTTACAGAGATACACTCTGATTTTGATTCACCTAAAACTTTTAAATCTTAACTTAAGAAATATACACATTACTTTATAAGTTTGGAAACTAATTTATAATAAACAAACTCTTTTTATTATCCTAAAACCAGTTACTATCTCAAAATAAACCAATTGTAGAGGATCTTAAGTAAGATGTAAAACTGGAATCACTGCATAGCAACTCAACATGCATATAAAAATCATAATTTCAACAGACCTACAAATATAATTTATCTCAAACACTTAATCAAGCAACCTAATATAGTTTAAGGTTTAATTGTTACTCACCTTTTAAAAATGCAAACCACTGTTTAGCTCCTATTTTGAATTTGCAGAAAACAACAGAAATGCAGGCTTGACTTTATAAAAATGCAAGTGTTCTTCCTTTTGAATTGTTATGCAGTTTTGCCTATTTGATTTCACTGACCCAAATGCTAGCATGCAAGTAGATTAAGTTGCAAAATCTTCACATGAAGGTAGAGACTTTCATGTCTTCAAATCCATTCCAAGATTTAAACAGAATGCAGGAAAACATGCAGGCTTCATATTGATTTTGAAATGAAGTGTAGATTTGAATATGCAGATTTTTCTTTGATTTGAGGAAATGCAGAATTTTGATCTTAGTTTTGGATATGCAGATTGATCTTTTAATAAAGAGGAACATGCAGATCTGATTATTGATAATTATTGGATGTAGATTTTGATTGTGCAGGTTTATTTGAATTTGATGAGGAGTTTGTATATGCATAATTTTGATTTTGGATATGAAAATGAATTTTGGGTCGTCATTTGATTAAGGAAATGAAAATGCATTATGTATGAATGATGCAAACTAATTGTATTTTCAGATTTATGAAATAAAAGAAAAATAAAAAATAAAATTTACACTTGTCAATTTAACAACACTTGTCAATATGAATGCATATGAATTTAACACATGTTATCTTTAAAATAGTTAATACTAATTACAAATTAATGTATATGTTAACTTAGTTTAAGTTGTTAGTTTATTTTAAAATATGTTTTATGAATTTACAAAAGAAAAATCAACAAATCATGTTTACAAACTTACATTAATAAAAATTAAAACAAACGAAGATTTTATACTTTGAATTTAAATTCAAACTAAATTCAAAATCAAATATTTTTCAAATCAAGTTATACATATAAATTCAATTTGAAATAAAAATTACAAATCTTATTCAAAACTTATTTATAAAGTCAATACAGTGTTAATATTATTGTATAAATTTATTATTATTAAATTAAAATCATTTTACAAAATATTCATTTTATTAAGCCATAAAACCAATTTGTTAAATTTATTCTAAATTTAAAACAATACCAATTCATTTAAAATATGAACCATATATTTATATTGAAAATAGAAATCAATTTATTATTTTAAAAGATAAAATAAACAATTCAAATATTTATTGAAGAAGATTATTAAATTTATCTGAATAATTATTAACAAAATATCAATATCAATTTTATTTTAACTACAGATTATTAAATTGATATTGTCAAAAATTCCGGGATGTTACGTTTTCTATGCGAGTGATTTTATGAAACCAATTTGATTTCAAATACCAAAGTATAATTTGATTTTCAAAAGGATATATGCATATATATATGTGACACAGTTTTGAATTGAGCCTGTGTTCAGTTCTTGAGTTTCAGATTTGATTGGTATAAACCTATCTTTTGGAATTGATTTACTGATTTATTGTTGATTTCCGACTCTTGGATTTGAAATATGATTTCTTCAACTATTTGAATGTTCGAACACTTCCAAATCAAGGTTACCTTTTCCAAGCTAAGTAATTTGAAAAATATAAAGTATTTAATAAAGTATACGAGTCTAGTTTTGTATGTTTTAACATGATTTAAATTAGTTTGAAACTGCTATTTAAGTAAATGAATAAGACAATTTTGAATTATACTAGTATGAAATATAGATTGAAAATGTTTTGAATAAAGTATATATATATATAGAATAATTATCTTTCCAATGGTAAATTGGAATTTTCATGTAGAAATAAATAGTTTATAAGTTTTAAAAGGGATGGTTTTAAACTTAGTAACAAGTTTGGGTATAATTGATTTTGAGAAAATATTTGGTTTTGGAAATAGATTAGTATTTAAAACCCAGTATTTATATGATGACTTTAGAAACAGATTTATTTGACATAAATTATGTTGATTTGGAAATGTGGATTATTTTTCTACACTTATTATTTTGGAAACTTTGAAACTGAAGATATTTAATTTGGAAGAAATGATTTGGTGAAATCATACATGATTTTGAAACTGAATTGATATTGAAATAATTTGAAATTGAGAACCTTGTATTATTAAGTACTAGATTTGGGAGTTGTCGAACTTTTATAAAATGGATGTGTATAAGTATGAGGTTGATTGAAAACTATTGATTTGAAAGGTACTCAATTTGGAAAGAGAAATCTTATATAATCGAATTCTATATAAGTGTGATTTGATATACTATTGATTTGGAAAGTATTCGATTTGAAAATAAAATCTTATATATAATGGACTTTATATAAGTATGATATTTCAAAGTGATTTGAAAAAGGTACTATATGATACGTATTTTTGAAGTAAAGATATGTAAAGTGCCTTCTGCTTGATATCTGCTTTGTGGCCACATTGTGGATTTATTCTATCGATATTATTCTCCCTAATTTTTGATTTTCCGGATGTGATACTCGAGTGTCCTACCACGGCGTAACCCATGGTCTTTTGAGTGCGACTGCATAGTGTAATTCGCAGGGGTTGCTAGAGCCAACGGGTATGGATGTTTTTTCGGGGATCCAGACGTAACCATTGTGTATCTATGATCTATTGGGTCGCTTGGTAGCATTATCAGCAGGGGCTGCGAGAGCCTGCGGGTATGGATGTTTCCTGGGGGATCCAGGCGTAACCATTGTGTATCTGCAGTACTACCAGTCATCATGGCGTAATCGCAGGCCTGCGGTAGCCAGCCTACGGGTATGGTTGTTTCCTGGGGGATCCAAGTGTAACCATTGTGTATCCGCGATCCATGATCGACATGTTTTGGTTTGGTTGTTTTGTTTGGGTTGTACTTTCCATATCTATTTTTTAAGTTTTTCCAGTATTTTCACTGGGTGTTGAACAAGTCTACTATGTACCTGGAGAATTCTGCCTTTGCGCCTGATCAACGCATAGCCAGAGCCTGCAGGAACGAGGGTAAACTTGTTTAGACATCGAGTTATAAAAGTATTTTGATAAAGTAATATATAAATAATATTTGGATCATTTATTTTATCCTTCCAAATAATTGAAATTTATATAGCTTTAAAATAATGGTTCATCCTTTTCTTTCAACATGTTTTTCCCTTCTAGCTATTCCTATTCTCCACCATGTTAAACTTACCTATAACAATAGTTATCAGGTATAATTTTAATCTTCTTGTCATCTTGTCTTAATCCTATTTCTTTCTATCTTTTTCTGTTCCTCGTTCCTTTTTGACGACGAAAAGATTTGAGTGGGGGAGAGTGTAACAACCCTGTATTTTATGATTATTTTAATTTTGTATTTTAATTATTTTAACCGAGATTCCCGATTTAAAAACTTTATTTTATTTATTAAAATGGATAAATTTTGTTATTTTAAATATAAGTTTTGATTTTTGTGGGATTTATAATTCCAAACCTGAATAAATGGAATATTTCCAAAAAGATGGATTTTGGTCAAAATGGTCAAACTTTGACTTTTGAATTTAAAATTTAGATATTTAAATTTTTTAATTTTATCTTTTATTACGAAAATAGATTTAATTTCAAGAATACTTCGTTTTGTTTCGTTGAAATCGGATTAATGTTGTGAAGTTATGCTTTTTACAATATTGTGTGTAAATTGTTTTATTTAACAAATTTGTTATTTTTAATTTATATAAATAGTATTTTTGTTTTTAAAATCATGTTCTAATTGTTGTAACATGATATGTTATGCATATATTTTATTTTTAAAATATTTTTAAAGTATAGTTATAATTTTCAAATATTGATTGTATATTGTTTTCAACTTTTGAATTCTAGTTTCAATTAAATAGATATTTCTTTATCTATTTTCTATTTTTCCTTAAAAGAATTATTTATTTTCATTTACATTTTATTTTGTTCAGCATTTATTTTAATTACTTGACTTTTGTTCATTGAGAGGTATTGTTGAAATTTTTCCAAAGTCAGTTGAATTTTATTTACAATTTTAAATTCTAGTTTCCATTAAATAGAGTATTTTCTTTATTTATTTCCTGCTTTTCCTAAAACTATTTATTTATTTTTTACCTTATTGTTCTATTTGGACATTCATTTATTAATTAAATGGTAAGTGTTTAGATCCTTATTTATTTTTTGGAAAGAAATTTCAAATATATATACATTATTGCTTTCAAAGGCATATCTTTAAAATGTATTTATTTAAGGTTATTGTATTTATTTGTTTGTGAAAGCTTCTTGTATACACCTTTATTTAATATATAGGAAACGTATTAATTAAGACACGTTACCTGTTTTAGATTTTAGGCAAACGATACTTTGATTTCTTACCCTTTTATCCTTCCATCCCTTGATTTTCTACCATAACTTCTCCACAATTTGTGTCGTTCATTCCTTAATCCCTAGCCGCCTATATCCCTATTTTCATGTTGGAAAATTTCTTCCCATCTTCATTTCTCACGGCACTTCAGATCTGAAAAATAATAATTAAGCAATGGCCTCTCTTTTTCTCTCCTTTCTTCTTCTTTTTTTTCATTTGTTTTTGCTTGTTCATCTCTAGCTTTGCTTGGCTAAACCCCCACCACCTTCACCGACCACCATACCACCTCCTTCCCATCACCATACATGGCCTAAACCCCTCCTCCTCTGACCAAGGTTGGCCATGACCATCAAATGATGCAAACACCTCCAAAAATTGCAAAACCCCCTTGAAACCATGCATAGCCAAGCTAGTTTCCACCATCCCCTTCATATGTTGCCGTGGCCACCCCTTAGCCACCACCACCGTCAAGTTCACCGCCCTTGGCCTTCACTCAAGCCACCATTAGGTCTATATATGCCAAGACCGAGCCCAATTCATGCATGGCCAAGCCTAAAGTTGCACCAAAACTCCTTCTTTTGCCTTAACCTTTGATTTTCCTTAACTAGTAACTCCTATCCCTTCACTTTTACATGTAGCCATGCCTATGTGAGTCTAAACCAGATCCATAACCTAGCCAAAACATCACCAAGGCCAAACCTATATAGCTCTGTGGCCAAGCAAATGTGATTTGTGGTCAAGCAAAATCAATTGAAAACTTGGTGTTGTCTTTTGTAAACTCTATTTCCATTTTGTTCCAATAATTTTAGTATTGTATTTATATTTATATTTTTCTTTGTTTTGTTATTGAATACAAGAATAACATCTTGACCCTTTACTCCACTCAAATCAAAAGTCGTGCTATCGTGCTTTCTGAATTTTATTTATGTGTTTTGATTTGCTATCTCCAGCATAAAAAGGCGAGTATTCACTCATGACATTTATACTTATATAATTAGTGAATTGACAACAGTGAATGTGTTATATCATGTTATATCTGCCTGTGATATGAATCATATGATGTTAACCTTGTTTATAAACCTCTCATATCATCTATTACTGCTATATGATGCTATATTGTTTATTTTATTCTGTTCTCACACTGCAAGTTCCCTGTAGAATAGAATCAGTAGAGGTTGAAATGATACATACCCAAACGGACTTTAGAATAGGGAAAAATCGTTATAGGCTGAAATGATAGGCCTGAGCGATTATTTAATTATTTATTCTATTTAACTTGGGATTTGCGTGTTTGAAATGATAAAACCCATATTTTTATTTGTAAATTACGGGTTGAAAAGATATATTATCTGTATCACTTGATTTAGGCTTGAAAATTTTATATCGACCCGTGTTTATTTTATATACTTTTCTAGATAGTTTTAAGTATTTTAAAATGTAAATTATGATATTTTGATTTAAATTTGAATTTAAAGTGATTTATTAAAGTGTTATTGATTTTTCTATAAATATAAAATGTTAAATAAATGTATGCTTAAGAGTGTAACTTGAAATATAACCTAACCTGGAAATTGAGATTTGGTGTAAAATGAGGATTTAAGTTAAAGAAAATAAATTGGAATTTAATAAATGAATTATTGGAAAATTTGGATTTAATTATTTGAAAGTATAATAACTTCACTTTTAAATGGTTTAAATGAATTATTTTTGATTATAATATAAACCATTTTTAAAAGGTAATTAAATTTGAATAGTTGAATTTGAATTCAAGTATTGATTTGAAAACGAGATTTTGAAAGAATATGATATTTTGATATATTAAAATGGTTCGGAAATGATTTGATCCTTATTTAGAATTAGGTTTAAATTTGAAATGATATTTTATTTTTGAAGTATAGAATACCATTTTAAAATTTATAACCACGGGTACACTTCTTTGTGTGCCATTTGATTTCCTCGTGATTGTTTTGATACACACCTTAAATTTGAGAGTGTGGCTAGAGGTAAGCGATTATTGCAGCTCTGTGCTACCATAGCCATATTTACACTATTAATTGCATTAATTAATTTAATATGGGTATTTCTGTAATAATGTTTATTTCTGCTTAATAGATGGTTTACGGGATCCTTAAATGATGGGCAATCCCAAGCATCCTTTAAGTTATTGAGCATTTCTATTACAGATCACTTGAGTTAGTTTACATTCAATAAGTATGTATGTCCTGACTCGAGTGTTTTGTGTTTTACTTTACGCTCGGGTCAACCTGAGAGTCACAACCGTGGATTCACCTTCTGGAGATAGAGAATTGTTGGAGCTTATTTGACTATCTATTCGTCTATTTTTGATCCAGTTATTTCCTATTTGGTATTGCTTCTGTATTAGTGATTTACGTATCCAGACTTCTATTGTATCAATTTTTGAACTATGATATTTTTGTATATGTTTTGAGAGTATATATATAATAGTTTCATGAACTACTATTGCATTTTATTTCCGCTGCGAGTTATTCTGATATTTTGTGTTTGTGATTCTATGTTGATTTTATTTGCTCCAAATTTTATTGCAATCTGTTATTTTGAGTTATTCAAGTCTGACATGTGTGGATTATTATCGATTTGAATAGTCCAAAATAGTGGTTCGTTACATATTAGATGATTGTATTTCCAACAAATGGTCAGGCTAAGGAAGTTCCTACTGCCATATGGGTATGCCTGTAGAGGGACGTCCCGAGAACCTACCCGGCTCTCTACCAACACAAGGCCGGGTTACCTCTGTAACTAGGTAACTACTACTCGAGCATGCCGTCCCCCGGTTGTTTGCGACCTTTATCCGGGGAACCTCTACACCAATAACCACAAAGCAATCACAAAGTAATAGATTTGCAATGACCACATGAGTTAAGTATTTGGGCTCCATACCATGATACCATCCTTTTCCAGAAGGGAATGACACACCCTAAAGGGTGCGACCCTCATAACCTTGCCGCCTCTTTCCTGTTTCGACCATTTCCAGGGTGTGATATCCTGATGCAGTCTTGTCCACAAAGCTACACTTTTTCACAAAGCCATGTTTTGATTAACGAATAATCAGCAGCACTTCGTATGCCACATTACCAAATTGGGAATGTATCACTAGTAAATATCAATTACATAACCTCTGAGCTCATACGTCTTAGAGAAGGGTGTTAAGCTAGGAGAATAAATTATCCGCCACCAAACAGAAATGTATTTGATAGAAACCGATTTTACATCTCAAAGTGTAATGTTAGACACACATCCATACAAGTCTGTTCCAGGTTCGAACAGAACCAAAGGCACTTCAAAAGAAGCCCTTGCAATACAGGTATCCACAATCCCGGTTGGACTCCCCATCACATATGGAGATCTGTATACCGAAGCAACTAAGTGCAGAGCTATTCGATAGGTTATCCCATCATTCTCTTAGACATCCGGTCTTCACCACCGTCTTCAATTGCTATCCATTTCGTCGTATCACTATCCGGAATGGGTTATATGACACAAAGTCCTCTCCTGGCAAAATCGAATAGTGAGCGCTTAATTAAAAAACATATAGATAATGGGATCTTAGTTAAGTCACAACTTGTTAGCCAAAACTTTTCTTTCAAATGGTTAAAAATATTACCATTTTAATCTTTTAAACAAAAAGATTCACTTCACAAAGTTCACCAATTTTTTTCACAAAGATTCATTCACAATATTTAAACAAAAGTTCTATCTTTGAGGTCATCTTTTGTTTGAAAACAAAGATCACCAAATATTTCACAAAGATTCCTTCATAGATTTTGAAACAATTCCATTTTCAAATCCTTTATACAAAAAATACACCTTTAAGATTTTCTTAAATTTCAAAACAAGGTTCAATAATTTTTCACAAAGATTAATTCATAGTTTTCAAAGAAATTTCAATTCCATTTCAAACTTGAAATCTTTCAACACAAATGGAAATCCTTTCTTTATATGAAAGCTTTTTTTTTGAAAACAAATAGTTTTTGTTTTGGAAAAATCCGACTACATTTGCACCAGTTAAAACCTTTTAAGTATAAAAGTTGGGTTAAATTCGAATTCCCAAAACAATACCTTTAAAATGGCTTAGAACCCAAATAAACATATTTATAACTCGTATAATATTTTAAACTAAAAATTCTCAACATAGAATTCAATTTCAAATTGTAACGACCCATAAAATTCAATAATTAAATTGGTTAAATTAATAAGATTTTGATAATTGAATTTAGAAAGAAATAAAATTTTTATAATTTATATTGAAGTAAATGTTAAGAATGAAATATAGCAATGCTAATTAAAACTAATTATTAATAATTTGAATAAAATTCTAATAAATGAAGTAGTGAAAGTGTTATACCTGGATATAAATTGAATATGAGAAAATAAAGGTAAGTACTGAATTAATTAATGAAATAACACATTGTTAATAGTAATTGGATGTAAATTAAGGAAATATGTTAATGCAAATTAATAATTAATGTACTTGAATGAATATGCCAATTAAATAAAATAATTTAAATGTTATGACTTAGTTATAAGTGGAATATAATAAAAACAAACGTAATTATTGTATTAATATGTGAAATAATATGATAGTTGTGAAGAGTAAACACGTAAGTATTATAAAGGGATAATGGTGACAAATGGTAGTTGTTAGTAGTTAATTTACCAATTACAAATAAGGGTAATTAAATGTTACTTTAATGATAATTAATATAATAGTGGAAAGTGCGAATGTAAATTTAATAGAAACGTAAATTTATTTATAAGGTAGTAATTGATATAATAAAAGTATGAAACCAAGTAAATAAATTAATTGAGAATATAAATCGTAATTAATGTACATCTTTGGCAAATATAATAAAATGGAAATAGTAGTTAATACAAAGGAAAGATGGATATTTGAGTATAATAGTGTAATGAAGGACAAACAAATCATTCCGTTGAAATCTAATTTATAATAAGTGTAATTATTGTAGCAATTGGAATTAAATATTATGAAATCGAAATAAAGATGAAAATGAAAATATTGAAGTATGTAATGCACGGGTATAATAAATAGTAATGGAATAATAACCTGGGTTGATAGGTAACAAACTTTTAAATGCAATTAAAAGCAAATAGGTGACAATTAATATAGGTTGTTTACTTATTTAATGTGTTAGATAAACTTTGGTTATCAATTACAAAAAATCTTAATTTAATGTTTTGTTAATTAAAGTAATAATTGGAAGTAATGTAAATTTTATTCATAATATGACAATTAATGTGATTGGAATATTTTAATTAAAAAGTAGGAAGACGTTAATTGTAAACATATATTGAAATAAATTTAGATTGGGTGATTTATTTCCAACCAAATCAGTTCACGTTTCAAAATTTGATGCTAGTTTACTGCATATATGTTTATACCTAAATTTAAATTTATGTTTTAGACCCAATCTGGTTATTAAAAATAAAGGATTATTTAAGTTAGAAATCTCATACGTTATTAAATTAAATGTTAATAGGAGATGATAAAAGGGGTAAAACAGATTTACACTTGACTATTTCCTTTTCTATTAGACTTTATTAGATTTTAATTGCAACATAACTTACCTTTCCATCTTCACTTTTCTAATATACTCTTACATTCATTGCCTCCTTATGTGGATTATTTTCATACCTTTTATTTATGAATGTAAAATATCAGGGACGATAAAGATGTACACACACACACACACACACACACACACACATATATATATATATTATACACCTGTTTATATTACCTTGTTTATTCTATCATTTTTTAAATGTATATTAATGCATTTCTAGTAAAACATACAATCGAAATGTTAACATGTTTGTTTAATTCCAAACCTAATCACAAAGAGGGAGAAATGAGAAGTTCTTAATGCTGTAAATTCTTTTAATTTATGACACCAATTTGTGTAGAGAATTTATTTTCCTTTATTGTGTGTTAATTAAATTTTTAAAGGATGTTAATTTTGGTATGTTTAGGGTTAATAAAGTCAATTAAGTGAACGATTATTTTGAAATTTGAATTCTAAAGTTTAAGTATAAAGTTGGTCCATTCATTCACTTTTTAATTAATAATTTCCTCATTCTTTTCACTTTTTTCCCATTTGCTCCATTACACCTTTCCATTTACATTGTCCGAAGCTTTTCAATTTTGCAAACATGAACTACTTTTCATATTTTAGTTCTTTCATTTACCTCCTTTTAATACCTGCTACTTTTAAAAATACCGTTCATATTTACTATATTTCATTACCAAATTTGTTATGTTTACTTTCTTTTTTGTTCATTTTCCAACTTCATTTAGTTTATTTCTAATTAATAGCGGCCTCTCTTTTCAAATCTCTTTGGCCCTAAACCAAACTCTAACTTTATAAATAAGATATGATGCAAATGAAACCTCAGCCTCCATTCTAATCTTCTTCTTTTTTCTCTTTTTTTCTTCAAATCTCCTTATTATCTCTCATTTTAATTTTTCCTTCCTCTTCAAATTTTCTTCTTCTTCAAATTTTATTGTATTTCAAACTTTCGTCTTTCTTTTCAAATCTTGATCTTCTCTTCCGTTTTCAGTTCTTCTTATTTTAATCCTTTTCTTTTTCAATTCTTTTTTTTTCAAATCTTCTTTTTTTCAAACCTTTTAAATAAAAATACATAAATACATACATAAATATATGTATATATATATATATATATATATTAAAATAATAAGGAGAGAAATTAAATTAAATCAAAATAAAAGAAAAATTACGGAACAAAGCTAGCAATCAAGAAGGAGACTAAGGAAACATAGAGCGAAGCAATTGATTAGAAGTCTATTATTTTCAGATTCGTGTAAAGGTGAACGTTTTAACCCACTCAAAACTTCTAGAATTTCTTTTGTGTGTTAAATTAATTTTTGATGTGATTAGAAATTTATTGATGACTGTTTGGCATATTTTTAATCATCATCTCAGTTAAGTTAAAATTATTTAAATTAAATTTTTATTTAATTTATTATTGTATATAAACTGCCAATTAAATAGTTAGTGAATTTATTATTGAATATAAACTGCCAGTAAATGCCTCTAATTTATTATCTTCTATATATTGATGTTATTGATCGAATTGGATGATGATTGTGATAAATGTTTGATGATTGATATTGGATGAACGGATGTTTCATTTTATATTGTTATAAACTGCATGTTGTTATGCATTTTTATTTCATTCCGGATTACGGTTTGAAATGATATATAACGATACTTTTATTTTAAATTTCGGATTGAAATGATACATAACCGTACTTTTATTTTAAATTTCGGATTGAAATGGTAAATATCCGGATCACTTGACCATAGGATAGAAAATTTTATACAGACACCGCGGTCTATATATAAAAATATTTCGAAATGATTTTTATGGCTTTGTAAAGAAACATATGATTTTATGAGATATTGATTTGGATATTTTATAAATATTGCTTTATATATAGTTAAATTCTTGGTTTTAAGCTATGAATAAAATTGTTTAAAGTATAAAATAAGTTTAATAATAAAGTTTGATTTTATTAAAATATAATATGGATAAGTATTTACTTAAGTTATATTTTAATATAGAGTTTATATTGATTATTATAAATCAAGGTCGAGAAGATAGTTTTGAAATTGATTTGAGATTTTATTTAATTAAGAGTTATATTTAATAAGAATCCATTTGGAACTTATATAAATTGAGATTTTAAAAGAATATGGTTTATAACTGGATTTTGGTTTAAGATGAATTAAATGAATATTTCAAGTATAAATAAATTGAAGGAAATATTTAGTATTTGTAATGAGTTCTAATTAAATGATAATACATTTATTATGCAAATATTTCAAAACTAAATAATAGAATATTAAATTGTTGAATCGTAAATTCCAACCTTAGTTTTGAAATTGTATAACACTCAAAGTTTGAAATATATTAAAATTGAAATGGTTTATTGAAACTGAAAGTGAGTTGAAAGTTATGAATTGAGATTTAATTTAAAGTGAATAAATTGTGAAGTCAAGGAAATTATTTTACTTTATAAACTAATTTTAAATTCAAACTATTTTATTTTATATAAGGTTTGAATATCCAAACCATTTAAATTTTGGAAGTTATGGTTTAGAAGCTATGAAATTTGAAGTATTATGTTTTGAATGGTTATATTTCAAGCGTTTGGATTCGAAATATTTTAAATTTGAAAGTGCTATGATTTTTGAAAAAGTGATATATTTGAAATAAAAATGATATTATGTGGATTTGGTTTTTATAACAATGATATCATATTGCTTGGGGTTTTTGGAATGGAAATGATATCGTATTTATATGGTTTTGAAATGGATATTATATTATGGTTTCGAAGTAAAATTATTTTGAAATGACCGCGGTGTTATAATAATGATTGGTTGGCAACGAGACCGAGATCGGATTGCGCATACTCTCTATCGATACCAAAAACCACTTTGACAACCGTGTACGCAGAGGAGATTCTAGAATGAAGTAGGATGGTGGCGACGTTCCTTTGAACACTACGGAGTAGTGCTGTCAACTAGCACGGAGAATAAGGCAGTTGAGGAGCGACCATCCATGTAATTGCTTATCACATGGTGGCTATAAATAATCTTCGGAAACAAAAGTAGGAATAAGCATAACGCAAATCAGTTACAGACATCCATATTACAAAGGCGGAAGAAGATATGAATATATAACTAACACATGAAAAGTGTACATCAGAGTAGTGGTCAAAAGATCCACAATAATACAAAAGAATAGCAACACGTGCTATACAAAAGAATACAACTATGAGTCTATATCTCAAGTGTATACAACAAAAACTGCTAATCTAAACAGTTAGCCAAAAGTCAGAGTGATGAATCCCTGGGAAGAAGTCAAGCAGAAGCACCTGTAACATCTCGGTCTGACCCGAGTATTATTTAAGAAAAATAATAAACGGGTCAGTCTAGCTATAAATATCAGATGACAAGATATAACATAAAAGAAATGGCATAAACATAAAATATCCATGATGACATACCACTATAAGTATGTAAATAATGATCAACAGAAGATCAATCAATAAGAGATAATCAATATCACAAGAATCTTCTCAAAGATTCGGAAAGGGCATCATACCCCAAACTTGTACTCATAACAAGTTAATGACATAAATTCTAGAAATCAATGCAAGAAGTCCAGAAATCATAGAAAAGAGAAAGAGGCCTATCACATGACGGTCCGAAGACCAAGGGGAGCTACCCCACATGTGTGAATGGAATCACACAGATTAAGGTCCAGACTAACCAAAAAGCAAAAAGGTATGTGTGAGTGGAATCACACAAGTGGTGTCTAGTCTAACCTCGCAACAAGAGACATCGCACAGTTACTAGTCTAAAGCATCAGAATGATCGTCATGATCAACGAGAAGTGTCAATTACACTAAGCTAGTAAATATAGAAGTTTAGCTTCATGTCCCATAACCACTTGCTTAACTTAAATATTTACGAACAAACTGTAAATCTTCACTAATAAAATTGTCACAAGAGGTTTAATCGAACAAGTCCAAGAATCAACCGACGAAGTGAACGCAAGCGTTTCATACCACTTGTTTTACTAAGTCGTTTAATTAGATTTCTCATCCGAGTGAGGTAAAGGTTTGTATATACTAATAGATTGGAAAACGGTTTAAGAAAAGAGCTTTGTTATTAAAAATAGAGTTGAAATTGTTTGTTAAAAGAGTTTTGATATTTACCACTAGTATTGAAACCTTTATATTATAAAATGACAAAACACAGAAGCAATTGTAGAAACAATCAATCACAAAGATCGCATACGGAGATGTGAATAAAATCCAAGGAAATCAGCTCAATGTTTTTCAGATAAGATCCCCTACGGAGGGGGGGTCCAAGTGGGGTGGCAACCCCCCAAGGTGGGGGTGCGGGGGCAACGCCACCGCTTACGGGGTTCGACCTAAAGCAAAATGAAGACAAGCGGCCTACGACCTAAAGCAAAATGAGGTCTAACGACCTAAGGGTTCACGCGACCTAACACAATGGCCGAGCGACCTAACTGGAGTTAAGGGAGGAAAGCGACTTAAGGTCCAACGACCTACGACTCAAGCAAGCCGAGCGACCTAGTGTGGAGGGGTCGAGCGACTTAAGGAAGGCGAACGACCTAAGTTCTAACGACCTATGACTTAACAGAGTCGAGCGACCTAAGGTAAATGGTCCAACGACCTAACTCTAACGACTTATCAGGAGCTTAGGTCGGAGACGACCTACGAGATAAACCAGGCCGACTTAGTGGACGAGCGACCTAAGGTAAATGGTCCAACGACCTAACTCGAACGACTTATCAGGAGCTTAGGTCGGAGACGACCTACGAGATAAACCAGGGTGAGCAACTTAACGTTTGCCTAGAGATTATAGGTCGGAAACGACCTAAGACTTAAGGCTTAACTCGCAAGCGACCTACGGCTTAAGGCCTAACTCGTGAGCGACCTACGACTTAAGGCTTAACTCGCGAGCGACCTACGGCTTAAGGCCTAACTCGTGAGCGACCTACGACTTAAGGCTTAACTCGCGAGCGACCTAACTCCGAAGTGCCAATACTTCCAGAATGACCTAAAGCCCCGCGACCTATGGTACTAACTCGCGAGCGACCTAACGACTTAACTCGTGAGCGACCTAATTCCGAAGTGCCAATTCTTCCAGAACGACCTAAAGCCCTGCGACCTACGACCCAGTGACCTTGCGACCTATCACCGAACGAGTCAAGTGGCCAGAACGAGCTAAGTGCAGGAAATTTCCAAAAATGCTAAAAATTGGAATTTTTCGCCAATCCAATCCAAACCAAAGGCAAATGTGCATGCAAAAGTGATAGGGAATCATTCCCAACAGTCCAATATAGTTATAGACTAGATTTGTGAGATAAAAATCTCACCTTTGCACAAATTCAATGAAGAAGGAGCTTGAAACAATGGAGAAGCAACTACAAGCTAGAATCCAATGTCTTAACTTTGATTTTGGAGTTGAATGATGGATTTAAAGTTGAAACCTAAGCTTGGAGTTTTAATTTCCTCTTCCACTCACCATTAATGCAAAAGCTTGGTTGTTAAGAAATTTATGAAGAGTGAGAAGAAGGAAGGGGGTTTGGGCTTGAGTTATAATGGCAATCTAACCCAAAGTCCAAAGCGGGAAAAGTTAGTGAAATTCTACTAACTCCAAACCTACCAATTTTTATACTTAAAAAGATTGTAAACGGCATTTCGAACTCAATGGAAGTGGTCTCGAGTCCTAATTTGACCGTTTGCAAAAAGTAGCTTTTCGGACCAATATCCGATTAACGACAAAATATTTAAATAAAATATTTAAATATAAAATCGATAAATATGCGGGTTGTTACAATATACGTGGACCCAACTCCCATGAGTTGGCATAAGGTGGCTAAAACAGGAGTGATCTCGGGCCAACGAGGTCATTCCTCTGATCGGACACATCCCTTCTGTAATGACCCATAAGTTTTCAATAATTAAAATTGTTAATTTAATAAGATTTTTGAAATTTAATATTGATGAAAATGAAAAAAAATTGTGAATTATTAATAAAAGTTGTGATATAATAATGAAAATAACTAAAAGGAAACATAAATATGTTAATGCAAGGTAAACAATGCTAATTAAAGTAATAATAAATGTATGGAAGGAAATGCCAATTAACGAAAATAAATTTAAATGTCATAATAAAAATAAAACGTAACAATGGTTGTGAATAATAACTAAAATGAATGGTAAAGATGTAATCTAAGCTTAATTTTTGATAGATTGAATGAGATTGCGATAAATAGAAATAATGTAAATGTGGTAACTTTGGTCTGTAAACAAAAAACTTATAAATATAGTTAAAGGTAAACATTGACAATAATTATGTGTTGCTCGTTTATTTAGTCTATTAAGTGGAATGAGAAATCAAATTTTAATAAATGTGCAAAAAAATTACATAATTATTAGAATGTGATGTAAGCTAATAAATAACTTATTCCATGCAATTCCAATAGATTGAAAAAATTGCAGCATTATAATTGATTGTAAATAGTAATATTTGGTAATAAATTTAATATAAGAAAAACAAATGTAAACATTGGATTAATCCATGAATTAATAGTAATAAATGGTAATTGAATAAAAAAACCGTTTTGTAAGTAGTTGTTTGGAAATGATAATTTATATAAATGTGATTAAGAGATAGTGGTCACAATTATTATAAGTTAACCATTTATTTAGTCTATTAAATTAAAACGGGTAATCAATTGCAATAAATCTAAATTAAATGTTACGTTAATGTAAATTTAGGTAATGATTGGAAATAATGTAAATCTTATTCATAATATGATAATTAGTTGAATTAAAAGAATGGAAGGCAAGATTTATTAGTTTATTTGAATTTAAAATTAAATAATTAGATTAATTGCAGAAAAGTGGAGTTAAATATTAAAAATATTACGTTATTGAAATTAAGATGAAATTTGAGGATAATAATGTAATAAACCATGAACTAATGTTAATTTCATTTGTTGGATAGTAATGAATTGAATAATAAGAATGAAAAGTAAATTAAATAGAATTATTGGAAATTTAATTTATAATTTTGAATATAATGAAAGTGAAAATTTAACACTGCAATTAATAGATTAATCAACTATAAATTGACATCTAAACTTGTTTAAAATATTGTAGATGATCAAGAAATATAAAAGTGATAAATTTGTCAATTATACAATTGAAATTTAAAATTGGTTTTTATTTGATTAATTATTAAATTATTTAACTAATGTAAAAATAGCCATTTTGGCCACTGACTCGGATTTCAACGAAAGTAGTTTCTTCGGATTCATAATGGTGAATTACTGTAGGATTTCAAGTTTCGTAACGATCGGACTTGTCGTTTGATCGTACGGACTCAAAACGCCCTGAAATCAATTAAATTAAAATCAATTGAAATCAATTTGAAAAATATTGATTTTACCATAACTTCTTAATACGATGGAATTTGCACCTGAAGCCTTTTCCATTGCGTTTAAAATATTTTAAAACATCTATTTTGATATACAGATTGACCCAATTTCGTTCCAGAGTCGGAACGGACTTTTCGGGCCATTTATCGTTCAGCACGTTTGTAAATCGGGTCCATCTATTCTACTTCAGCTTTGTCTATAAATACCCTGTTATAAACCTTATCCTACCACTATTTCTCATTTTTATGTGCGTATAATGCCTCTTCACCTCCTTGTCAATGGTAGATAATAAAATTGCAGATCCAATTGAAATTCCAAATCAAATCCAAAGCCAAAATCTCATACTCCTCAAAAAAATTCCAAAAAATTATACATCGAAGCTCTTGATGTACGCATCGCAGATCTGCAGTCTGTTTCTCTATCTGAGTTTGTGGGTGGCCAGAAAATGAAGGTTTATCCTCGGTCGTCCGTTGCATATCGTCAACTGTGTTAGATCGTCAAATCAGGGGTACCCTCGCGTAGAGGGTACCGAGGTCGGCTCAACAGAGTTGGTTGTGTGTCGAATCGACGGCTAGATCGTCGAAATAAATTCGATTAGTGCTAGTTGGTGGCGGCGGCTGGTGGGGGTTTTGACGTGTTCGTGCAAGAGGAGAGGAGCCGGTGGGTTCGACGTGGTATGCGCCGCGTCAGGGGTGGAGCGGCCGTACAGCGGCGATCAGAGTTTGCATACAGGGGCGTGCGTAGTAGGCTAGGGTTTAAGTGAGTTCTGTTGGGTTTTCGCGTGCTCAGTTGGATTGCGTGTTTCCCTGTAGCCGCGTGAAGGAGTGAATATGACGACGTGGCGCAATCGTGGGTGAGGATCTTTTTATTATTTAATTTAATTTTTGATTTCAATTGTTCTAACGCTAATAACTTTCGCATACGACATCCGTTTTGCGCACGGTTTTCTCCGCTATGATCGTATCTGAATTCCGAACATTTTGGCGCTAGGTTAGATGAATTTGGAGAATGTTCAATTTTTGGGTTTAAATTGGATTTAAATTCAATTTAAATTCAAAAGGTGAGTGTTTTAACCCACTCACAACTTCTAAAATTTCTTATGTTCGTTAAATTTAATTTATGTTGTGATTTTGAATTTATTTATGACTGTTTTTACATTTTTAAACCATCATCTCAGTAAATTGCATTTATTTAAATTTAACAATTATTTAATTTATTATTGCATATAAACTGCCAGTTAGATAGGTTGTTTAATTTATTATTGAATATAACTGTCAGTAATTACCCGTTATTTATTATATGCTCTATATTGATGTTATTGTTTAAATTGGATGATGATTGTAATAAATGGTTGATGATTGTTATTGGATAAATGGATGTTGTATTTCATATTGTTTTAAACTGCAAATTTGTCATGCACTTTATTTCATTCGGGATTGCTGTTCGAAATGATATATAACCTTATTTTTACTTTAAATTACGGATTGAAATGATAAATATCCGTTTCACTTGACCATAGGGTAGAAAATTATATATAGACACTGTGGTCTATATATAAAAATATTTTTAAATGATTTTTTTTATGGTTTTGTAAAGAAATGTGTGGTTTTATGAGATAGTGATTTGGATATTTTATAAACGTTATATTATATAGTTAAATTCTAGGTTTTAAGCTATGTATAAAATTGATTTGAAGTATAAAAGAAGTTAATAATTAAGTTTGATTTTATTAAGAAAAAATATGATTAAGCATGTATTTAAATTAAATTTCTGGAGTTTATAATGACTTAATGAGAATATGGTTGGGAGATGAATATGGAATTTATTTGGAATTTAATAAATTAGAATTTTAAAGGGTATGATTTTTATAACTTGATTTTGTTTAGAGTTATTTAAATGAATATCAAGTTGATTTAAATGATTATATCATGTTAAATAAATTTAAAGGATATCTAGTTGTTGAAGTTAAAAGTTTGACTTAAATTATATTGGATTTGTTAAGTAGACATTTCAAATCTAAATAATAGTAAGTAAATTTGATATATATGAAATTATCAAAGAATTAGATTTGAAATGGTGGAATATTTTAAGCTTTGAATTATATGGAAATTTAAATGGTTTAATTGGAGATCCAAATCGGTATTTGGAATTTATTTGTGAAATTTAAAAAGCTATTTTATTATATAAAGTAATTTAATATTTAAACCATTTAAGTATTCGAAGTTATATTTCAAAGCTATGGGTTTCAAGGTATATAGATTTGAAGTGCTATATTTTGGAAAAAAGGATATATATTGAAATAATAATGATATCATATTGATTTAGGTTTTAAAACGGAAATGATATCGTATTTATATAGTTTTGAAATGGATGTTATGTTCTAGTTTTGAAGTATAAATTATTTTGAAATGACCACGGTGTTATAATAACGTTTGGTTGTTGAAGAGACCGGGATCGGAAGTTGTCATATTGTCTGCCAACTCCGAAAACCACTTTACAACCGTGTACGCGGTGGAGATTCCAGAATGAAGTAGGATGGTGGCGCCATTTCCTTTGAGGTAAATACATGGACCCGACTCCTGTGAGTTGGCACAAGGTGGCTAAAACGGGAACGATCGACGGGCTAATGAGGTAGCACCTTTCATCGGACACATCCCCTCGATATTATACTTTGACTTTTGGATTTATTCGATGGCCACTTTTGATTTCTTTGATTAGAGGATGTGGCTCGAGGTGGGCGGTAGTTGCGGCTATTCGTTACCACCAGCCTAGAAGTGTAATTGGTATATCTACCCTGGCATTGCCTAGTTGTGCCATGTAACCTACCCTAGCACGCCTTGTACGAGTTTCTATTTGTGACGTATCTATGGAGTATCCTCCGGTAGCCTCCCGATCAAGAGGTATTACGGTACTGTATAGACTATTGGCATTATGTTAAGGGCTATATGGGTAACCCCTTAACTCTATTTAAAAGTAAGTTTATTTTACTATTAGACATTATTGTAATAGCGAAATATTACTACATAGTAAATAGTTTAACAGATCCTTAGGAGATGTGAATCCCGAGCATCTCTAAGTTACTGCACTCATATTTATTACTTTTGATTAAACTTACATAAGATCTTTTAGTTCTGACTCGAGTGTTTTGTCTTTTCAATTCGCTCGGGTCAGCCTGAGCATTTCAGGATTCGAAGACTTTAGCTCTGGAGGACGAAGACGAAGTTTTATATTATTACTTATTATAGTATTCGACCACATTCATATTGTTTCCGCTGCATTATTAATATTATCTTGTATGTGCAACTCTAATATGTATTATATAAGTATAATCGAATATTTTGTAAACCAGCTTCATGAACTGTATATTTGATTATTATATCTTGTCGTTCCGCTGCAAGATTCTGTTTTGTTTTTTTCTTCCCCTGCTTTTTCTTATTTACCCCATAACAATCCTCCTTTCTGTATGATTTTAGTCTGACATGTGTGGTTTATTGCCGATTTAAAGCATACAAAAAGGCGGGACATTACATCTGGTATCAGAACTTTGGTTTAGCGATAAACCTTAGCTTTGTGGGATCTGACTCTTTATTAATAGGGTAGTAATACCCTATGATGAGTTGCTGAGTGTATATATATGAGAGAGCGTATTTGTTAGTGTTATAAAAAGGTTTTGATATTCTGTTAATTTGTTCCGTTTTGTATTTATAAATTCTGGTTGATGCATGGGACGCTATGACATCAATAGGGATTTCTAAACACTTAATAGGACAGACCCACACAATATTTGTTTTTGAATATAAGGGAATGAATTTTTTTTGACTATTATATTATATATATATATATATAAATAAATATTATATTTGGTTGTAATGTATTGGTTGTTATCTAATGAAATTTATAAATAATAGTTGAAATAAGATTGAAAATAAAATA
The DNA here is from genome assembly GCA_030765085.1 of Allium cepa. Lineage (NCBI taxonomy): Eukaryota > Viridiplantae > Streptophyta > Magnoliopsida > Asparagales > Amaryllidaceae > Allium > Allium cepa. Next base: position 149,424,074 of record CM060945.1, read on the forward strand.
AATGAAAATTGGAAATTTAGAACTTAAGTTTCGGGATTTTGAAAATTTCTTTCAAATGATTTGGAATATAATAAAAATATTATTAGAAGTATTTTCTGATATAAATATTTCAATATAATTTGAAAGAAACGTTTTAATAGAAATTTTAGGAAAGAAATAATTTTTACACTCCCATCTCTTTCACTGGAAATAATTTCGGTGATGAGCGCAAGCATCATCGACATTCATTTTCGAGTTTCGAAGTGTGAAGGCCACTGTAGTAGTTTTAATGTAGATTTATTTTGATAAACAAATATAAAATTTAAATTGTTTTAAATATAATTAGATATATATGTTGCCAATATATACATTTATCTATTATTTTAAATTGATTTGAAATTTAAACCCGGTATTTAATTCTTAAGTTTCCGTTAATTAATAGTTTCATTTATTATAGTAAAATGGGTTGTAACTAATTTATAATTGGAACGTCTAATTAAAATAAGAGATTTAATGCTAAGTTATAAATTAAAAAAAGAAAGTTTAAATCTGTAACATATAAAACAAAGGATATTATTATAGAACATTTAATTAATTAAAAGAATTGAGAAAAACTTGTATAGCTTTCAATTACAATCTTAAAGGCATATATATAACTTACCAAAATGTAAAAAAAAGTTGAAATGTTAATAAGAAAAAGTAATAGATATTATACAAGTAATAAACTTGAGGTAACAAAAGTAATTAATGAAATTCTTTAATAAATAAGAATTTGGTGTTGCAGTTGTTATAAACTTAGGTATAATTGAAATACTACTAATTAAATATAATAGAAGGAAGGTACTTTAAGTAAGAAATGTTAAACTTAAGTAAATAAGTTGAAGTTATTTCTAAATAAATTTGTAAGAAATAAATGTCAAAAAAAAGATAAACCATTATATAAATGAAAAAGAGAAATCAAACAACAAATGTATGAATGGAATTAATAAGGATAAACTAAATCTGTTGTTTGAAATTGTTGTTGTTTGTTTTGGTTTATGGATGTGTGGGTAAGGACACTTTAAAGTTGATTGGATGAATAAATAATGTAACGACCTAAAATTTTCGAACCCGAAAATTCCAGATAGTTATGAAAAAGAAGAAAGAGAAAGAAGTAGAAGGAGAAGAAGATCAGAAACACCGACATCTCACATTCGCAGTGGATAAAATATAATAATAAATAATAACAGTTTACAAAAGAATATTATATCTGTCGATTATATTTTAATACATCAGAGTCACATATATACAGACATTGAAGATACTAAATTATCATGTCACAGATACACAACAATATTATAAAGAGGAAATACTCTATACGCTCTTGCCATCCAGCTCGCCTCCTGAGCTCTAGAAGGTACCTACCTAAAAATTTGTAATACTCGGTCTGACTCGAGCATTACATCAAAGTAACACCCGGATTAGGATCGAAACCAACGTGAGTAAACCCATCTAACATGGAATACAAAAGTTTACAACTCATATAAACCTGGGTATCCTATATCAATTTTCACATCACAATTTGTTATAGACATCACTTATTTCACACCCCAATTTCTAAGTGCCAGAGCTCAGATTATATGGTCCAATTCACTTAAATCATTCCATTACAGCCCATGATTCCACGTATCAAGAATCGAAGTGGTTTCGGGTATTAACTAATACCCGACTCTGGTCTTTTCGAATTCAGTTAATCTTAACACATGTTATTCAAGTGAAATGCAATTCCACTTTAAATAAAAGATGTCGCTCTTTTTACTCAACAATTTACCATTGACAGATAACCGCATTATCATTGCGCACCCAACACATCATACTGGGTCATCACATTCCTCCCCCTTTGAATCTTTTCGTCCTCGAAAAGGAACGAAGCCAGATTTATTAAAATGCTTAAAATCATATAAATTTTCTTTGATCATTTTTAAACTACTTCAAAATCTATATAATATTTCTACAATAGTTTTTATAAAAATACTTTTTTAACTTGATGTTTTGACAAGTCAATCCTCGTTCTCATAGAAATTCGGTCATACGTTGATCAGGCGTACGACTGAAAATCTACAAGTGCTTGGCAGACCCTTTTTTAACATCCAGTGGAAATATTTTGAAAAATAATTTTATTGAAAATATAGAAAACAGTTTTTGAAAATAGAGGATATATCTTTGGTGAGAATGCTCTGTAAATCATCACCCCCGTCCATGGTCGCAGTTACATCCTAGGTTACATTGCCATCGCAGCAAAAGTCCATGTAACTGTAGGCACTCCGCGCCCCTCGATTACGCCATAGAACCCACAACAGATCGCAGTTACATTCCAGAGTTACGTTGACATCACAGCAAAAGTCCATGTAACTGTTGGTTCTCAGCGGCACACACGACTTTCGCTGTCAAAATGAAACTTCTCCACTCCTACATAGGTCGCAGTCTACCGATGTAAAATCAAACTAGACTGTTGGCTCTCAGCGGCACACACGACTTTCTCTATGTTACCATAGGTCGCAGTTACATCCTGGGTTACGTTGCCATCGCAGCAAAAGTCCATGTAACTATTGGCTCTCAGCGGCACACACGACTTTCGCTATGGTATGCTCTACTCATAATCCTCAGGACCTAGTTTTGTCCGGACTCCTCACAGGATCAACTTTAGAACCCCCCTTGGGCTCAAGGCAGCACCACCCAGTGACACTCCTGCAAAGTTCATTTTAAGGGAGCGCCTTTTTCCCCAGAGCCATCATCAAAACACTTTATACTATACACATATAGTATCTTTCAAATCGTACACCTAAGATGATCTCATACAAGGCTCCTTTACACAAAATCGATAATTTTCAAACTAGGATTTCCAAATTTCATTATTGATTTTACCCAAAAATCAAAAGCCTTTCCAAATTCAAAGATTCCTAAAACCTTTTTCCAAAATCCTCATAAGATCCTTTATATATATAAATATATCTAATTTTTAAAACTTTGGATCATTTTAAACTTGTATAAAACCCCTTTTAAACTTCAAACACTTTCAAAAATCCTTTCCTTCTGGCAATAGATTCAATAAGGGGATATTTATCTTATATAACAAAGATATATAACTTTGTTTATTCAAACTCAAATATTCAAAGTTGATTACTCTTTCCAATATCAATTTCATTCAAATCCGTACGATGTACACTTATCATCTGTATGCTATACCAATCTGATCGCTCACTCGATCACACAATTTCACTTTTGAACTAGTATCATCCACCCGACTTCCTAGTGCGGACACAGATCTGGTTTCCTAATCAGTAACCGTCATTCTCCTTGCATAGCTATAACTATGATAGAGAATATCCAGAACCAATCAACAATCCATATCCATGTTCGCCATCGAAAATCGAGTGAAAAATCCCACTCGGATCGATATAACTATCTCGAAATTCTGTGCTCGAATCTGGATCAAATCATTATGCGAATAGAATAATATACGTACTTCCTACGTATTTAACTTCATTGATTATTAGCCAAATAAATTTCTCTTTCCATTCACATTTCCTTTAATTCCCATTCACTTATTTTACAATTGCCTTAATTCCATCGGATTATCACTTCAATCCTTATCTCAGTTGAAAATTTAATCAATAACAGTTTGAACTCCGACCAGTTTTTATGTAACGACCCGTATTTAACGTGTTGATAAATCGTAGGATTTACAGGTCGTTAGTATTGTTTATGTTGTTTCTAGCCTAAGTCGTATTGTTGATAAGTCGTTTGAACGACTTAAGAAAGCTGCCGACTTAGTGTTAAAACGAGTTAAGGGTTAACTCGTATAGAGGCTCAGGTTGAGGGTTCGGAGTTGAGTCGTGACCAACTTAGTGTCTTAGGTCGTGTGAGCGAGTTAGGGAAAGGAGCGACCTAGGGATGAGTCGGTCGAACGGGTTAACGACCTAAGGTATTGAACCAACATAAGTATTTGACCGACTTAGGGGGACTAGCGACCTAGAGTTGCTGTGTATAGATAGGTCGTTGAACGACCTAAGGGATAGCGTTAGGTCGCTAGGGGGATAGGTCAGCAAGCACGATGAGTCGTTGGGGGCTTAGGTCATTGAGTCGGCCTGGTTTGTTAGGTCGCATAAGAGTTAGGTCGGACCTAGTAAGTCGCTGGAGTCTTTAGGTCGGCAGTATTTTAGGTCGCAGGAATTAGGTCGGCCGTGTGTTAACTCGTGTGACCCTGGGTTTGGTTAAGTCGGTAGGTCGTGTGATTGGTTGAGTCGACTTATAGTTAGGTCGGCCTTGGGTTCTTGAGTCATGTGTCGTGGAGTTTGTTTAGACCGTTGGGTCGTGAGGTAGATAGGTCGGTGACGACCTATGATAGGTCGGGGATTTTAGGTCGGCGACGACCTAAGACCGAGAACGAGTTATAAGGCCTAGACGACCTAAGGGGTTTTCAGCCTATAAATAGAGGGGTTTGGCTCACTTTTTGGCACCGGTTTTTGAAGCGACGAAGTGCTGCCATTTTGAGAGCTCGACTACAACATTTCTTCGTCTTCTTTTCTTCATTTCAATCTAGTTCTAACATCCATCCAAGATCGAAGATCGAGATCAAAGATTCAAGGGCCAAAGTTGAAGATCTTCATCCAACGAAGCTAGATTTCATCGTTTTAAGCGAGATTTCGCCGGATCAAGCCTTGATCTTCGCTGTCCAGATCTGAAGTGTTTAGTTTTTGAGGTGTTTAGGTGATTTGGTGAGTGGTGGTTATCTCTCACGTGGACCCAAAGGAGTATATTGGATTGGTGGTTTGTTGGAGTGTTGTAGATAGTGATTTTGCGCATTTTTCCTTAGATCCAAGTATAGATCCATTGTTTGTGAAGATGTTTACCTATGCAAGTTCATTTATTAAGTTATAGAAACAAAACCCATGTTTTATATTTGCTAGATCTATGCTAAAAACCCATGATTCATGTATGTTAGTTCTATGCTCATTTATTTACGAAATTGCCATTTTAGTTATAAATGCCTAATTAGATCTTGATTGAATACTTATTTGTTTGGATTAATGTTTGCCTTGATTGATTGTTGTGAATGATCTATCTAGTTGATAGATTTGGACAAGTATGGTCAAAGATGATTCAAAAGCTATAGAAGAGGCTCTTGAATGGTGAAAGCTGCTAAAGGCATATGAGGCGGATGTTGAAGCTCATATGTATGGATTGAATGATGTTGAGATGGAACTTTGCCATGATGCGATGAGGCAAACCATGTTGTTAAGTTGAGACTTTGCTATGGTATGATAAAGCGAAGTATGATGTGATGTAGACTTGGCGTAATCCAGGCAGGGATCATTCCAAGCATGTTGATAACTCGAGGGATGGTTCGAGTTGGTTGATAATGGATTGCTCGGGAGGTAGCTTGAGCTAGTATGAGAATAGTCATCGAGGAGGATAACTAGGAGGCTTGGATCTCATCGTTGTTGAAGGTTCTAGCATGCTCAAAAGCAAGAGTACATGGGGCGCCCAAAACGACTACAGGTAGGTAGTCGGGACACCCAAAAGACTACAGGTAGGTAGTTGAGTACTCTGGGCAGAGTAGGTAAGTCCTAGGCACGGGTCACGATGACGTGCGGAGCTATGCCTAGAACCGGGGTTACCATTAGCCCTTGACAGGTGGTCATTCAACTAACGGTGATATCAAGGCAATGATAACAGTGATAGCCAGAGTCATGGATGTTTGGTTGTATCATCATTCGGTCTCAAGAGCGGTGTTTTCTGGGTGCTTATCTGATCTTGGTTTAGGCCTTGGGGGTTTGTATTTGGAAAACATCGTCCTTGACTCGAGTGGTTATTTCTTTTCCTTAATTGTATGCTATGTTATACTTGCTTCTCCTTAGTGTGAGTCTGGGGGCTATCACTGTAGAAAGAGGTGGAGTGGGATGGTTTGGTTCCTATTCCTTTTATCCCTTATGCTCTTTTGGTATGTTTGATAGTTGATTTACTGCTCACTAAGACTTTGTCTGACTCAAGGTTTTATGTCTCCTCTTATTACCTTGGGCTGTTCATCCATGTTGGGATGGGCAGACTAGGTAGCAGGTGACAGGTGCTGTTTTTGGAGATCTACGCTGATGATGACGAAGACGAGCAGGAGGCTTTGCATATTAGTTTTCTTACTATTTGTACTGGGTGTTCCGCTGCTTGTATATATTCTGAGTGCTATGTAGTGAGGCTTTGATGTATGGATTTGCTTGGATGATTGTATCAAACTACTGTGATGCTTATATGATGATTTCCTGTTATGAAGCTTCACTATATATATATTTCTCTATTGTATTTTATCCATGCGCTGTGAGTTATGCGATAGAGTTTCTGTTTTATTTTACCCTGACTATCGTCCATGGCTGCCTGGCACGCTTTTCAGCACTCTTTTCTCTTGTTTTAGTGCGGGAGTCATGGGCGGTCGTCACATTTGGTATCAGAGCCCAGGTTAATCGATTTTAGCCAACGCTCACTGACGTAACTACGTATGAGAGACGTAATTGTATTTTGATGGATGATTACTATATATAATATAGTAGCCTAGAAGGATTTGAACTCCTTATGCAGTTGTTTCTTAAGGTGTTCTAATCATTCTTATTACAGATATTAAGGATGAGTCGAAGTGGGAGACCAGCTGCAAGGGAAAGCCGTGCTGATGAAGGAGCTGTTGATTATGGAACTATGTTCGAAGCGATGATGACTTCGATCATGAGAAGGATACCAGCTTCAGGATCATCAGTGGATGTGGGAGTTCAAGTTCAAGCTCCAAGACCGGTGGATTTTGCTATGCTTTGCAAGGATTATACTTCTCTTGGAGGAAAAGCTTTCTTGGGGACGGAGTCGACTATTGAGGTGCAGAGATGGATTGATGCATGTCGAAGGATCTTTGGTGACTTAGGGATTGAGGATGCAACCAAGAGGAAGCTTGCATCGAGACAGCTTCAGGGAAGAGCTGCTGATTGGTGGAATTCTATCACCATTGATACCCCGGAAGAAGAGATTACTTGGGAGCAATTCCAAGTTAGATTTGAAGCCAAGTTCATCTCTACGGCTCAGAAGTCTGTTTTGTTCAAGAGGTTTGTAGAGCTCAAGCAAGGTGGGAGACCAGTTCTTGAGTATATTTCTGAGTTTGAAGCTTTGTCCAAGTATGCCAGATCGTACATTGATTCTCCCTATCAGAAGAATGAGAAGTTTGTGACTGGTCTGGATGCTTATCTTGGGAGGCAGTTAGTGGATCATTTGGACGATCCATTTGAGAAGCTTGTGGAGAAAGCCCTTAGGCATGAGAGTTTGTTTCCTAAGGAAAGTTCTGTTGTTGCTGTAACCAGGGAAGGATCTAAACCACACCAGAATGGCAATAAGAGGAGGAAGCAACAGCAGCAGAAGGGTAAGGATGGCCAGAAGAAGCCGAAAGGCGAAGTGACTTGTTATAACTGCCAACAGAAGGGCCATCTTTACAAAGATTGTAAGAATCCCAAGGTGCCGGGAAAGTGTTATAACTGTGATAAGCTGGGACATATCAAGAAGGATTGCCCAGAGCCGAGGAAAGATAGGCAGATTGTGCAAGCTTATGCTTTGGGAGCTGTGCCGTCGTCTTCAAAAGCTCCTACAGCTGAAGAGAAGGGGAAGAGTGTGGTAGTTCAAGGTACTCTTTCTCTTTGTGGTGTTCCAGTTAGAGTGTTGTTTGATACTGGAGCGTCGCATTCTTTTGTTTGTGATGATTTGGTAGGCCGGTTAGGTTTGAAACCGGATATTGTTGATAGGCCATTGGTTGTGACTAATCCAGTCCGGGGTTCGTCATGTTTGTGTATGATATGCCGTGGTCTAGTTGTGTCGAGTCATGATTGCTCGTTTGTTTGTGATTGCTTTGTTCTGAACTTTGCGGGGTTCGGAATTATTTTGGGTATGGACTGGCTTAGGAAGTATGCGGCTAGGATTGATTGTGAGAGGCTGGAGGTGACAGTCGGGAATGTGGAAGGGCGAAAGGTTGTGATACGATGTAAGCATGAGGAAGGCGTCTTCATGAGCTTCATGTATTCGCTGGTTGTTCCACGGGATGGACTGTCATCAGTGCCTATTGTGAATGGATTTGAGGATGTCTTTGACGAAGTCAAAGGGTTGCCGCCGCATAGGGAGATCGAGTTTCGTATCGATCTAGTTGAGGGAGCCAGACCTGTTGTGATGCCTCTTAGGCGGATGGCGCCTAGGGAGCAGCTAGAGTTGAGGGTGCAGGTTGATGACCTTTTACGGAAAGGATTCATTCGGAGAAGTGTGTCCGAATGGGGTGCACCAGTTGTGTTTGCAACCAAAGCGGATGGATCGTTGAGGTTGTGTGTGGATTATCGTGAGCTAAATAAGTTGACTAAAAAGAACAAGTATCCATTGCCGAGAATAGATGACTTGTTTGATCAGCTTCACGAGGCTAAGGTGTTTTCTCAGATGGATTTGGCAACGGGATTTCACCAATTGAGAGTGGCGAAGGATAGTGTGCCGGAGACTGCTTTTAGGACACCATCCGGGTTTTATGAGTGGCTGGTAATGCCGTTTGGGTTGACTAACGCACCAGCATATTTTGTGGATCTTATGAATAGAGTATTCAGAGATCAGTTGAATAAGTTCGTGCTTGTATTCGTGGATGATATTTTGGTTTATTCCAGAACTGAAGAAGAGCACAAGACACACTTGAGGATTGTTTTGGAAATCTTGCGGAAACATCAGCTGAAGGCTAAGTTTTCAAAGTGTCACTTCTGGAAGAGTGAAGTGAGGTTCTTAGGCCATGTTATCTCTGGAAATGGAGTAGCGGTTGATCCCGCTAAGGTGGCAGCAATCCAGGATTGGGTAAGACCTAAGAATGCATCTGAAGTAAGAAGTTTTCTTGGATTAGCAGGATATTATCGTCGGTTTATCAAAGACTTTTCCAAGATAGCTGCACCGTTGACAGGATTGACGAAGAAGAACCAAGTGTTCAAATGGGATGATAAGTGTGAGCAAGCTTTCGTAATCCTGAAAGTGCGACTGACAAGTGCTCCTGTTTTAACTATTCCAAGTGGGAATGATGAGATGGTGGTTTACACCGACGCATGTGGCACTGGACTTGGAGCAGTGCTAATGCAGAAGGATAAGGTTGTTGCGTATGCTAGTCGACAACTGAAGCCGCATGAAAGGAATTATCCAACTCATGATTTGGAGTTAGCGGCGATTGTGTTTGCTTTGAAGATGTGGAGACATTATCTGTTGGGAGTTAGATTTGAGTTATTTACAGATCATAAGTCGTTAAAGTATCTGTTCTCCCAAAAGGATTTGAATCTTCGACAGCAACGGTGGCTAGAGTTTCTGGCATCTTATGATTTTGGTATAGCCTATACTCCGGGAAAAGGTAACGCAGTGGCTGATGCATTAAGTCGAAGACATGCAGGTTTGGGAGCCATGTTTTTAGAATGGAAGAGTCTCGAGTATTTGGCTGGATTTGACTTCAGGCCTAGATGTGAATTGGAACCTGAAATGTTGGCAAACTTATCGATAAGACCTACTCTTGTGGAAAGGATTGGCGAGAACCAAAAGAGAGATGATAGGCTTGTTAAGATTATCCGAGATTTGGAATCCGGATTGGACCCAGAGAAGAATAAGGGATTTGAGGTCGATCGAGAGGGTTGGCTTCGGAAGCAAGGACGATTGGTTGTTCCCGACATTGATGGATTGAGAGTTGAAGTTCTGAGGGAAGGTCATCACTCGAAGTTGACAATTCATCCAGGTGGGAATAAGATGTATCGGCATATGAAGAGAACTTACTACTGGGAAGGCATGAAGAAGGATGTTGGAAATTTTATTTCCAAGTGTATGAACTGCCAGTTGGTGAAAGCTGAGCAGAAGAAGCCCAGCGGATTACTTCAGCCATTAGAGGTTCCTACATGGAAGTGGGAGCAGATATCGATGGATTTTATCGATGGTCTACCTAGGACCAGGGCAGGAAATGAAGGAATTTGGGTCATAGTAGATCGGTTGACTAAGAGTGCAAGATTCATTCCTGTTCGATCGACTAGGACTGCATCGAAGCTGGCTGAGCTTTATGTTAAGTGGATAGTTCGATTCCATGGTGTTCCGAAGAGTATAGTGAGCGATCGAGACCCATTGTTCACTAGTGGATTTTGGAAGAGCTTCCAGGAAGTTTTGGGAACTGAGTTGTGTTTGAGTACAGCTTATCACCCTCAAACAGATGGTCAGACTGAGAGAGTTAACCGAGTTTTGGAAGATCTTCTCAGAGCTTGTGTTTTGGACTTCGGAGGATCATGGGAAAATCATCTTCATTTGGTGGAATTTGCTTATAATAACAGTTATCAGTCGAGTATTGGTATGGCACCATATGAGGCATTATATGGAAGACCGTGTAACTCTCCGACATGTTGGTTGGAAACTGGAGAAAAGTTGATACTTGGGCCAGAGATGATTCGACAGACTTTGGATTGTATAGAGATCATTCGGCAACGAATGAAGGCAGCCCAAGATCGTCAGAAGAGTTATGCCGATAATCGTCGAAAGGATTTGGAATTCGTCGTAGGTGAGATGGTTTTTGTGAAGATTTCTCCATTAAAGAGTGCTATTAGATTCGGGAAGAAAGGAAAGTTAACTCCGAGATTTGTTGGACCATTCCCGATTATCGAGCGAATTGGAAAGCTCGCTTATAGATTGGAATTACCAGAAAAGATGGCGGGTGTGCACAATGTTTTTCATGTATCTTATCTACGGAAGTATGTGCATGACCCAACTACAGTGGTTTCTGCTGATAGCTGTGAAGATTTGGAGGTTGATCCAGTGGTTACGAAACCTCGTAAGCCGCTTCGTATTGTTGAAACCGATACGAAACAGCTTAGGAGGAAGACGATTACGTTGCTCAAGGTACAATGGAGTGATGATGTTAACGACTGTACATGGGAGGAGGAAGAGAGGATGAAGGAAGCTCATCCAGAACTCTTCGAGGTATGGCCCTAAAGTGTCGTGACATCTCATGAATTTGTAGCTTGTTCTAAGTCTTAGAATTCTGCATGCTAGGCTAGAATTGGATGCATGGTTTGTTGATTGCTGTGGATGATAGGCATGCGGAATAATTTTGATTGCTGTTGATTGCTTGGAATTTCGGGGGCGAAATTCCTAAGGGGGAGAGAATGTAACGACCCGTATTTTACGTGTTGATAAATCGTAGGATTTACAGGTCGTTAGTATTGTTTATGTTGTTTCTAGCCTAAGTCGTATTGTTGATAAGTCGTTTGAACGACTTAAGAAAGCTGCCGACTTAGTGTTAAAACGAGTTAAGGGTTAACTCGTATAGAGGCTCAGGTTGAGGGTTCGGAGTTGAGTCGTGACCAACTTAGTGTCTTAGGTCGTGTGAGCGAGTTAGGGAAAGGAGCGACCTAGGGATGAGTCGGTCGAACGGGTTAACGACCTAAGGTATTGAACCAACATAAGTATTTGACCGACTTAGGGGGACTAGCGACCTAGAGTTGCTGTGTATAGATAGGTCGTTGAACGACCTAAGGGATAGAGTTAGGTCGCTAGGGGGATAGGTCGGCAAGCACGATGAGTCGTTGGGGGCTTAGGTCATTGAGTCGGCCTGGTTTGTTAGGTCGCATAAGAGTTAGGTCGGACCTAGTAAGTCGCTGGAGTCTTTAGGTCGGCAGTGTTTTAGGTCGCAGGAATTAGGTCGGCCGTGTGTTAACTCGTGTGACCCTGGGTTTGGTTAAGTCGGTAGGTCGTGTGATTGGTTGAGTCGACTTATAGTTAGGTCGGCCTTGGGTTCTTGAGTCATGTGTCGTGGAGTTTGTTTAGACCGTTGGGTCGTGAGGTAGATAGGTCGGTGACGACCTATGATAGGTCGGGGATTTTAGGTCGGCGACGACCTAAGACCGAGAACGAGTTATAAGGCCTAGACGACCTAAGGGGTTTTCAGCCTATAAATAGAGGGGTTTGGCTCACTTTTTGGCACCGGTTTTTGAAGCGACGAAGTGCTGCCATTTTGAGAGCTCGACTACAACATTTCTTCGTCTTCTTTTCTTCATTTCAATCTAGTTCTAACATCCATCCAAGATCGAAGATCGAGATCAAAGATTCAAGGGCCAAAGTTGAAGATCTTCATCCAACGAAGCTAGATTTCATCGTTTTAAGCGAGATTTCGCCGGATCAAGCCTTGATCTTCGCTGTCCAGATCTGAAGTGCTTAGTTTTTGAGGTGTTTAGGTGATTTGGTGAGTGGTGGTTATCTCTCACGCGGACCCAAAGGAGTATATTGGATTGGTGGTTTGTTGGAGTGTTGTAGATAGTGATTTTGCGCATTTTTCCTTAGATCCAAGTATAGATCCATTGTTTGTGAAGATGTTTACCTATGCAAGTTCATTTATTAAGTTATAGAAACAAAACCCATGTTTTATATTTGCTAGATCTATGCTAAAAACCCATGATTCATGTATGTTAGTTCTATGCTCATTTATTTACGAAATTGCCATTTTAGTTATAAATGCCTAATTAGATCTTGATTGAATACTTATTTGTTTGGATTAATGTTTGCCTTGATTGATTGTTGTGAATGATCTATCTAGTTGATAGATTTGGACAAGTATGGTCAAAGATGATTCAAAAGCTATAGAAGAGGCTCTTGAATGGTGAAAGCTGCTAAAGGCATATGAGGCGGATGTTGAAGCTCATATGTATGGATTGAATGATGTTGAGATGGAACTTTGCCATGATGCGATGAGGCAAACCATGTTGTTAAGTTGAGACTTTGCTATGGTATGATAAAGCGAAGTATGATGTGATGTAGACTTGGCGTAATCCAGGCAGGGATCATTCCAAGCATGTTGATAACTCGAGGGATGGTTCGAGTTGGTTGATAATGGATTGCTCGGGAGGTAGCTTGAGCTAGTATGAGAATAGTCATCGAGGAGGATAACTAGGAGGCTTGGATCTCATCGTTGTTGAAGGTTCTAGCATGCTCAAAAGCAAGAGTACATGGGGCGCCCAAAACGACTACAGGTAGGTAGTCGGGACACCCAAAAGACTACAGGTAGGTAGTTGAGTACTCTGGGCAGAGTAGGTAAGTCCTAGGCACGGGTCACGATGACGTGCGGAGCTATGCCTAGAACCGGGGTTACCATTAGCCCTTGACAGGTGGTCATTCAACTAACGGTGATATCAAGGCAATGATAACAGTGATAGCCAGAGTCATGGATGTTTGGTTGTATCATCATTCGGTCTCAAGAGCGGTGTTTTCTGGGTGCTTATCTGATCTTGGTTTAGGCCTTGGGGGTTTGTATTTGGAAAACATCGTCCTTGACTCGAGTGGTTATTTCTTTTCCTTAATTGTATGCTATGTTATACTTGCTTCTCCTTAGTGTGGGTCTGGGGGCTATCACTGTAGAAAGAGGTGGAGTGGGATGGTTTGGTTCCTATTCCTTTTATCCCTTATGCTCTTTTGGTATGTTTGATAGTTGATTTACTGCTCACTAAGACTTTGTCTGACTCAAGGTTTTATGTCTCCTCTTATTACCTTGGGCTGTTCATCCATGTTGGGATGGGCAGACTAGGTAGCAGGTGACAGGTGCTGTTTTTGGAGATCTACGCTGATGATGACGAAGACGAGCAGGAGGCTTTGCATATTAGTTTTCTTACTATTTGTACTGGGTGTTCCGCTGCTTGTATATATTCTGAGTGCTATGTAGTGAGGCTTTGATGTATGGATTTGCTTGGATGATTGTATCAAACTACTGTGATGCTTATATGATGATTTCCTGTTATGAAGCTTCACTATATATATATTTCTCTATTGTATTTTATCCATGCGCTGTGAGTTATGCGATAGAGTTTCTGTTTTATTTTACCTTGACTATCGTCCATGGCTGCCTGGCACGCTTTTCAGCACTCTTTTCTCCTTTTTTAGTGCGGGAGTCATGGGCGGTCGTCACATTTTATTTAGGAAATAGCTTGGAAATTTTAAAAATAGATAAGTAGTTGAAAAATAATTATTAGTTTGCAAAATAGCTGTAAAATAGTTAAATAATTATAAAATAGTTGGAAAATAGTTAGATAATCACAAAATAGTTTAAAATAGCAATTAGTTATAAAATAGTTGAAAATCAGTAATTAGTTTATAAAACAGTTACACAATAGTTAAATAACTCCAAAAGTAGTTATAAAATAAGTATAAGACAGTTTTGGGTTTAATAAGAAAGGTTGTATATATAATAAATAACTTGGAAAAATATATTTGTACTAAAATTATTTATTTTAAAAAAATAGTCTAGATTCCAACTGTTCAATTCCCAATCTCCATCTCATCAATTCAATTTTAATTTCCCCTTCCATTTAAATTGACTTAGTTCCAATGTGAAGAACTTCAATTCCCATCGAAATTTATTAACCCCAATTCTAGTTAAATCAATCTTGATTTCTTTCCCAATCCCATCAAATTCCATTTGATTTTAATCATGTTCAACTTTAATTATAATTTCAAATTATTCCAATCAATTTGGACTAATATCAATTGAACCCACTTCAATTTTAAATCATTTCAATTTAATCCAATTCCAAATTTTCCATTTAAAATTTTAAACTTATACACCTTCAATCTCAAATCCAATTAATTCAAATCAGATTCAATTTGAACTAATTCAATTTCAATCTCAATTTTAAATTATCTCGAATTATATAAATTCGAGTTAAATTCTCTAAATGTTGATTTAACCTCTTAAATCAAATTAATCTTTATTTATTTTTATTTTAAATCAACCATCCGAATCTTTATACAATTTAATTCTGTGTCCAATTTTCAAAATTCCATTGTAAATTATCTTTACTTAACCTTTTCCAAAGTTCAAATAAGAGTTTAGAACAATTTTATCTTAAAAATTTAATTTACTATTCGGTTTTATCTGCAAGTTTTGAAATCGGTTCGTAAACAAGTTTAATTTACAAATTAAATCATTCAGATTTTCAGTTCAAAGTAATTCCATATCCTTTGTTTCAAATTAACGTTAGATTTCCCTTTTACCTCAATAATGGATATATTACCACACTTCATTTCTCATTCACTTAAACAAATCCAATCCACAACTTAAATGTTTTACCAACAATAGGATGATATCATCCAATTTATTTAAAAACATCCATCCATTTTCAATTTCTAGATCTCAAACCCACTTTGAGATCACACAAACTCCCAATTCAAATCAACCATTTAACTTTCCAAGTTAAATTCCAATTTCATCTTAAAATTTCCAATTCAAGTTATTCATTCAAACTTATTTAACTTCTCCCAAGTTAAATTCAATTTACTTAATCCAATCAATCTTACTCAATTTGAATTCCCTATTCAATTTTTAAACTTCACATTAATAATCTTCCCACTTATTAAGTTCAAAATTTATCACTTTGGGTAACACATCCCATTCCAAATTTAAAAGTCAACATTTAGAGTTTATTCAAACTATTTTTGATTTACGTATATTCCTCATATATACATATTATTTCCTTTATACACGAGATCATCTTTAAATTTAAAACCACTTTTGGTTTTTAATTCAAATTTTATTTTCAAACAACCCATTATTTGCAACAAGTCTCGTTTATTCAAATAATAGTTAATGTATTATTTCTTTTAGCACTTTGAAACAAGTTTCAAATTTTTGGATCTAGATTTAAAATTTCACAATTTAGGAATTTTCAATTTCAATTTACAAGTCATATTTTACCTAAATGTTTACTTCTTTAAAACATTTCATTTCGCTTACTCATTAATAAACATCTTATTATTAAACACACAACAATCATTTATGATAATAACCAAGATTATCATATCTAAAACCATCCATTATCATCTTATTTAAAATACTTCTCCAATTCAAGATTTCAATTTTAGTTTGAATCCATTTCAAACTTATCTTTATTTAATTTCAGTTTGGTTGTATTATATTACTTCTTAATTTAATTCTAATAATTCAACAGGCAATTTCCTTAATATTTATTAGAGTGAAATATTGCTTTATATATCAAAATATAATCTTATATGACATCATTTAAAATCTTTATATAAGAAAATAACAAGTACGCTCTCTCATATATATATATACACACACACAGACAGACACACACACACACTCAACTCATTCTAGGGTACTATTGACCCTATCCTTAATGAGTACACCCACCAGAGCCAAGGTTCTCGCTTAACCTTAATGTGACGCCCCACCTCTATACCCACGCTAGCCAAGAACACTCCGGAGTAGTGCTGTCAACTAGCACGGAGAATAAGGCTGTTGAGGAGCGACCATCCATGTAATTGCTTATCACACGGTGGGTATAAATAATCTTCGGAAACAAACATAGAAATAATCAAATCACAAATCAGTCACAGATATCCATATCACAAAGGCGGAAGAAGATATGAATATATAACTAACACATGAAAGTGTACATCAGAGTAGTGGTCAGTAAGATCCACGATAATACAAAAGAATAGCAACACGTGCTATACAAAAGAATACAACTATGAGTCTATATCTCAAGTGTATACAACAAAAACTGCTAATCTAAACAGTTAGCCAAAAGTCAGAGTGATGAATCCCTGAGAAGAAGTCAAGCAGAAGCACCTGTAACATCTCGGTCTGACCCGAGTATTATTTAAGAAAATAGTAAACGGATCAGTCTAGCTATAAATATCAGATGACATGATATAACATAAAAGATATGGCATAAACATAAACATCCATAACGACATACCACTATAAGTATGTAAATAATGATCAACAGAAGATCAATCAATAAGAGATAATCATTATCACAAGAATCTTCTCAAAGATTCGAAGAGGGCATCATACCCTAAACTTGTACTCATAACAAGTCAATGACATAAATTCCAGAAATCAACACGAGAAATCCAGAAATCATAAAAAGGGAAAGAGGCCTATCACATGACGGTCCGAAGACCATGGGGAGCTACCCCGCATGTGTGAATGGAATCACACAGATTGAGGTCAAGACTAACCAAAAAGCAGAAAGGTATGTGTGAATGGAATCACACAAGTGGTGTCTAGTCTAACCTTGCAATGAAAGAGACATCGCGCAATTGCTAGTCTAATTCATAAAGCGATCATCAAGATCAACGAGAAGTGTCAATTACACTAAGCTAGTAAATATAGAAGTTTAGCTTCATGTCCCATAACCACTTGCTTAACTTAAATATTTACGAACAAACTGTAAATCTTCACTAATAAAATTGTCACAAGAGGTTCAATCGAACAAGTCCAAGAATTAACCGACGAAGTGAACGCAAGCGTTTCATACCACTTGTTTTACTAAGTCGTTTAATTAGATTTCTCATCCGAGTGAAGTAAAGGCTTGTATATACTAATAGATTGGAAAACGGTTTAAGAAAAGAGCTTTGTTATTAAAAATAGAGTTGAAATTGTTTGTTAAAAGAGTTTTGGTATTTACTACTAGTATTGAAACCTTTATATTATAAAGTGACAAAACACATAAGCAAGTGTAGAAACAATCAGTCACAAAGATCGCATACGGAGATGCGAATAAAATCCAAGGAAATCAGCTCAATGTTTTTCAGATAAGATCCCTTACGGAGGGGGGGTCCAGGGGGGTGGCAACCCCCCCCAAGGTGGGGGTGCGGGGGCAACGCCACCGCTTACGGGGTTCGACCTGCCCGGTCAGGTCGCGGGGGTCCAGGGGGCAGCGCCCCCGGCGGGGTGCGGTGCAGCGCCCCGACCAAAACGGTACGACCTAGTGAAGACAAAATGAGGTCTAACGACCTAAAGGGATAAGGTCGAGCGACCTAAAGGTGTTCGCGACCTAACGATGACCCGCGACTTAAGGAAGAGGGGGTGAGCGACCTATGGTCATAAACGAGACCGAGCGACCTAAGGGAATAAGGGCCGAGCGACCTAGCATTCGAACGACCTAAAAGAGGCGTGGCCTAAAGGAGACGCGACCTAAAAGAGGCGCGACCTAAAGGAGACGCGACCTAAAAGAACATAAGGTCAAATGACCTAACTGTATTGGGTCACGCGTCCTAAAGAGAGGCGGCCTAGCGACCTAGAGTGCACACGTCCAAAAGTGGGAACGACCTACCGAGGTAAGGTCCAACGACCTACGACCTAAACAAATAGGCCAAGCGACCTATAGGGTTAACGGTCTAACGACCTAACAGTTATGGGGTCACGCGACCTAACTAAGTACGCGACCTAGTGGGTAAGGGAGTCGAGCGACCTAACTGCATCCAGTGACGAGCGACCTAATGGAGTCAAGTAGTGAGCGACTTAACTAGTTAACGACTCAAGGGGGTCAACGACCTAAAGGTCCAACGACCTAAAGGTCCAACGACCTAAACCCAAACACACGAAAAGTGGCCAGAACGACCTAGGGGTTAACTCACATGCGACCTACGACCTAAGGCCCATGCGACCTACGACGTAACTCCGATACGAGCTAATAAGGCCAGAACGACCTAGGAGCTAACTCACGTGCGACCTACGACCTAAGGCCCATGCGACCTACGACCTAACTCCGATACGAGCTAATAAGGCCAGAACGACCTAGGAGCAGAAAATCCACCAAAACGCTAAAAATCGGAGTTTTTCGCCAACCCAATCCAAACCAAATGCAAATATACATGCAAACACGATAGGGATTCATTCCCAACAGTCCAATATTGATATAGACTAGATTTGTGAGATAAAAATCTCACCTTTGCACTAAATTTATGAAGATGAAGCTTGAAAGCAAGGAGAAGAAAGGAGAAGCAATCCAAAGCTTGAATCCAATATCTTCTACTTGAATTTGGAGTTGAATGTTGGATTTGCAATTGAATTTGTGCTTGGAGTTTTAATTTCCAATTCTTTTCACCATTAATGCCCAAGCTTGAGTTAGTTAGGAAATTTATGAAGAGTGAGGAGAAGAGGGTTGGAACTTGGGCTTAATAGGCTAAACTAACCCAAAGTCCAAAGCGGGAAAAGTTAGTGAAATTTCACTAACTCCAAACCTATCGATGTTTATACTTAAAAAGTTGTAAACGACATTTCGAACTCAATGGAAGTGGTCTCGAGTCCTAATTTGACCGTTTGCAAAAAGTAGCTTTTCGGACCAAAATCCGATTAACGAGTTAATATCTAAATAAAATATTTAAATACAAACTCGATAAATATGCGGGTTGTTACAGACTCCTCTCCTTAAAGAAATTGCGTCCTCGCAATATATATAAGATGGAATTAAAAAGTAACAACCATAAAAGCATATTAACACAAGAGGGATTTTGAAATAAGAAGTTCACCTCAAGGAGCAGGAGTAAGCAAGTCCGGATGTGTACGCTCGATGAATTCTCTGGATTCCCAAGAACAATCCTTAGGATTTGAGGACCACTGAACCTTCACAAGCGGAACATCTTTATTTCGAAGTCGTTTAACCTCAGAAGCTACAATTCGAATAGGATGCTGCTCATAAGTTAAATTCGGCGAAACTTCAATTTCTTCCACAACAGCAGGCTCAAGAATAGAATCGGAATCCCGAAGGCATTTCCGTAATTGAGAAACGTGAAATACATCATGCATAGCAGAAAACTGAGCCGGCAATGTAAGGCGATAAGCCATGGAACCAATACGTTCAGTGATAGGAAATGGCCCAATATATCGAGGCGCTAACTTCCCCGATCGACTGAAACGTACAACACCCTTCATAGGTGAAACACGAATAAAAACAGGATCCCCAACAGAAAATTCTAATTTCCTTCTTCGATTATCGACATAGGATTTTTGTCTACTCTGGGCTTCTTTCATCCTATGTCGAATAAGTTCAATCTTTTCCGTGGAATCACGAATAAAGTCTGGACCTAAAACCAGCTTCTCACCGGCCTCAAGCCAACAAGAAGGAGATCGGCATGGCCTTCCGTAGAGTGCCTCGAAAGGTGCCATACCAATACTAGATTGGAAGCTATTATTATAGGAAAATTCAACAAGTGAAATATGATCTTCCCAACTTCCATCAAAATCAAGCACACAAACACGAAGAAGATCTTCAAGAGTTTGATTCACACGCTCGGTTTGTCCATCGGACTGAGGGTGATAAGCGGTGCTAAAATTAAGCTTCGTTCCTAAAGCTTTTTGAAGACTCTTCCAAAATCCACTAGTAAACAATGGATCACGATCGCTAACAATAGAAGTAGGAACTCCATGCAATTTTACAATTTCCTTGACAAATAGTTTGGCCAAAAGAGGAACGGTTCGGTTAGACCGAACCGGAATAAAATGGGCGGATTTAGTAAGTCTATCAACAATCACCCATAAGCTATCATGACCCGAACGAGAACGGGGAAGGCCATCTATAAAGTCCATGGAAATTTGATCCCACTTCCAAATTGGAATTTCTAAAGGTTGCAATAACCCACCAGGCCTTTGATGTTCGGCCTTGACAAGTTGGCAAGTCATGCAACACTTAATAAAGTTAGCAATATCATATTTCATTCCCTCCCAATAATAAAGTCGCTTCATATCAGCGTACATTTTACTACTACCGGGATGAATGGTGAATTTAGAACAATGGGAATCTTCTAAAATATCTTTACGAAGATCTCCAATATTTGGTACGATAAGTCTACCAAATTTTCGAATGCCGCCATGAGAATCAATATCATAGTCTTTCAAACCTTCAATATCTATTTTATCCTTAACATTTTTGCCAAGAAGAGCCAATTCAGAATCTAGCCCTTGAGCTTCAAGAATGCGGTCTAAAAGAGAAGGATGAGCCTCAAGGCTACATAAAACAAGCGATGAGCATAAATCGGATACGCGCTCTCGAATCTCACAAGTGGATAAGATCTCGAGATCGTTCCATTCGGATATCATCATAGAAACAACTGCTTGTTGCTTACGGCTAAGAGCATCGGCGACTCGATTACCCTTACCGGGGGTATAAAGAATATCAAGATCATAAGGTGCAAGGAACTCGAGCCAACGCTGTTGACGTAAATTAAGTTCTTTTTGAGAAAATAAATATTTCAAAGACTTATGATCCGTGTAAAGAATAAATTTCTCTCCCAATAGATAATGACGCCACATTCGAAGGGCGAAAACAATAGCCGCGAGCTCTAGATCATGTGTGGCATATCTAGTCTCGGCCGGCTTCAATTGCCTAGAAGCATAAGCAACAACACGTTCTTTTTGCATAAGAACGGCACCCAAACCAACGTGACTAGCATCGGTATAAACAACAAAATCTTGATTCCCCTCGGGAATCACAAGAATAGGAGCATCGGAAAGGAGTTCTTTCAATTTCTGAAAAGAGGCTTCACATTTGTCCGACCAAATGTATTTAACTCCCTTCTTAGTCAAGCCAGTAAGAGGCACGACAATCTTAGAAAAGTCTTTAATAAAACGGCGGTAATAGCCCGCCAATCCGAGAAAACTACGAATCTCTGTCACACTCTCCGGTCTCTTCCAATCTTGAATCGCTTCAATCTTTGAAGGATCCACGGATATCCCGGATTCGGAAATAATATGACCGAGAAACTTCACACGAGATTGCCAAAAGTGGCATTTAGAAAATTTCGCCTTTAATTGATTACTCCTAAGTGTTTCCAATACAATCCGAAGATGTTTCTCATGTTCCTCCTCGGTTTTTGAATACACAAGAATATCATCAATGAATATGAGAACAAACCGATCGAGGAAATCTTTGGAAACTCGATTCATGAGGTCAACGAAATAAGCTGGAGCATTCGTTAACCCAAATGGCATAACAAGCCATTCATAAGATCCATATCGAGTACGGAATGATGTCAACGGAATGCTATCCTCAGCGATACGAAGCTGATGGAAACCGGTAGCCAAGTCCAATTGTGAAAAGACCTTAGCACCACTAAGCTGATCGAATAGATCATCAATCCAAGATAAAGGATATTTATTTTTAATAGTAAGATCGTTAAGCTTGCGATAATCTACGCAGAGCCTCAGAGTACCATCGGATTTCTCTACGAAAATAGCCGAAGCTCCCCAAGGCGAGGAACTAGAGCGAATAAATTGCCTCGTCTCCAACTCAGATAATTGTTTACGCATCTCCTCATTTTCCTTATTGGACATGCGATAAGGAGGGCGAGTAATAGGTTGAGCTCCAGAAACAAGATTAATTCTGAACTCAATTGCTCGTTTAGGTGGTAAACCTAAAACGGGCTCGAATATGTCGGAAAATTCACGAACAACATGAATACGAGAAATAATATCATCTTCATCATCATCATCGTTATCACGAGGATTTAAAGAATATAAAGATGCCACCAAACATGATTCTGAATCTTTAAGATTAACAGAAATCTGTTTAACAGATTGTGGATGTCGGAGATGGATAGTCCGCTCAGGACATAGGATATGGGCTTGATAACGGTTAAGCCAATCCATTCCCAAAATTATTCCAAAGCCTAAGTAACGCATGACATGCAAATCGGCTAGGAAAGAAAAATCACATAAAATAATCTCCACATCTTTACAAAGCAAACTAAGAGTTGCGGATCCACCAACAGGATTCGCAATTTTTAAAGAAGTCATCAATGCAGTAACACTTAAGGAAAAAGTGTCTACCAGTTCCTTTGATATAAAAGAATGGGATGCACCCGTATCAAAGAGAACTCTAATAGGTTGATCATGAAATAAAATAATACCATCAAGAATGGAATGAGAAATACCTTGGCCACGAAATGTGTTGCCAGGGGCTTGAGCCACATTTAACTTTCCCTCATTCCTGCTTTTACGTTTGAGGCATTGATGTATAAAGTGATCTGGGCTCTTACAATAGCGACCAGATTTGGGCTTAGAGCACTTATTCGCATAATGATCCCCAGACCCACAGTTGAAGCAACTCGCACCACTAGGAGAAGGAGACTTTGCCGCAGGGGTTGCCTGCTTACCCTTTTTGTTGGGATAAGGACCCTTGAATTTGTTTGGCCTCTTCTTGTTGTTGAAGTTTGGTTTAGCGCCTTCCACTTCAACATCACTCTCTCTATCAGCCTCTTCAAGACGAAGAGCGATATCGACGAGTTGATCAAATGCAACTTCTAGTTTCAGGAGCAGTGGCTTCTTAAGATTCTTATTTAAGCCATAAACGAACCTCTGGTTCTTCTTCAATGGGGTGTTGATGTATTCAACCCCATATTTGGAAAGCGACTCGAAGGCTGCGACGTAATCAGTCATAGAAGATTGACCTTGAACAAGGTCTATAAAACGTCGAGCCAAGGTTACTTTCCCAGCTTCTGGTACAAACTTCAACTCGAAGCGTCCTTGAAATTGCTCCCAGGTGAGATCCGCTTCATTAATTTCTGAAATAAGGAGTTCGTACCAGTCCAATGCTCTCTCTTGGAGCATGCTGGAAGCCACCTGAACGCGGTGGAGATCGATAAGGTTCATGCGAGAAAAGATTCGATCGCATGATTTTAACCAAGCCTGGACCTCTATGATATTTTCCGAACCTTTGAAGGGCTTCCCACCCAAGTTGGTGTAATCGCTGCACAAGCGTGCAAATCCCGACTTTGGGTGAGTAGGTTCCGGGTTAGCTCCAGCTGCTTGAGCATTAGTTACTAAATCAAGAAGCTGTTGAGCAGTCATAAAAACTCCATCCGGAGGAGCAGCACCAGATGATCCAGTTCTGGGACGGCCTGGCCTAGACATTCTCTTCCTTTAAGAAAGAAAGAAGAGAAGGAAGAAGGTTATTTACCAATGAACATCAAGCAATCTTGATAGATAAAACAAGAAATCATAAAGGAAATAGGATGAATCGGTATGAAAACTCGAATTAATCCTATGGTATGACTCCTAAGATAGACCTAGGACGATGATCCTTGTTAAGTTATTCTACATTGTTCCGAAGTTTGGCTCTGATGCCAAGCTGTGACGCCCCACCTCTATACCCACGCTAGCCAAGAACACTCCGGAGTAGTGCTGTCAACTAGCACGGAGAATAAGGCTGTTGAGGAGCGACCATCCATGTAATTGCTTATCACACGGTGGCTATAAATAATCTTCGAAAACAAACATAGAAATAATCATATCACAAATCAGTCACAGATATCCATATCACAAACGCGGAAGAAGATATGAATATATAACTAACACATGAAAGTGTACATCAGAGTAGTGGTCAGTAAGATCCACGATAATACAAAAGAATAGCAACACGTGCTATACAAAAGAATACAACTATGAGTCTATATCTCAAGTGTATACAACAAAAATTGCTAATCTAAACAGTTAGCCAAAAGTCAGAGTGATGAATCCCTGGGAAGAAGTCAAGCAGAAGCACCTGTAACATCTCGGTCTGACCCGAGTATTATTTAAGAAAATAATAAACGGATCAGTCTAGCTATAAATATCAGATGACATGATATAACATAAAAGATATGGCATAAACATAAACATCCATAACGACATACCACTATAAGTATGTAAATAATGATCAACAGAAGATCAATCAATAAGAGATAATCATTATCACAAGAATCTTCTCAAAGATTCGAAGAGGGCATCATACCCTAAACTTGTACTCATAACAAGTCAATGACATAAATTCCAGAAATCAACACGAGAAATCCAGAAATCATAAAAAGGGAAAGAGGCCTATCACATGACGGTCCGAAGACCATGGGGAGCTACCCCGCATGTGTGAATGGAATCACACAGATTGAGGTCAAGACTAACCAAAAAGCAGAAAGGTATGTGTGAATGGAATCACACAAGTGGTGTCTAGTCTAACCTTGCAATGAAAGAGACATCGCGCAATTGCTAGTCTAATTCATAAAGCGATCATCAAGATCAACGAGAAGTGTCAATTACACTAAGCTAGTAAATATAGAAGTTTAGCTTCATGTCCCATAACCACTTGCTTAACTTAAATATTTACGAACAAACTGTAAATCTTCACTAATAAAATTGTCACAAGAGGTTCAATCGAACAAGTCCAAGAATTAACCGACGAAGTGAACGCAAGCGTTTCATACCACTTGTTTTACTAAGTCGTTTAATTAGATTTCTCATCCGAGTGAAGTAAAGGCTTGTATATACTAATAGATTGGAAAACGGTTTAAGAAAAGAGCTTTGTTATTAAAAATAGAGTTGAAATTGTTTGTTAAAAGAGTTTTGATATTTACTACTAGTATTGAAACCTTTATATTATAAAGTGACAAAACACATAAGCAAGTGTAGAAACAATCAGTCACAAAGATCGCATACGGAGATGCGAATAAAATCCAAGGAAATCAGCTCAATGTTTTTCAGATAAGATCCCTTACGGAGGGGGGGTCCAGGGGGGGTGGCAACCCCCCCAAGGTGGGGGTGCGGGGGCAACGCCACCGCTTACGGGGTTCGACCTGCCCGGTCAGGTCGCGGGGGTTCAGGGGGCAGCGCCCCCGGCGGGGTGTGGGGCAGTGCCCCGACCAAAACGGTACGACCTAGTGAAGACAAAATGAGGTCTAACGACATAAAGGGATAAGGTCGAGCGACCTAAAGGTGTTCGGGACCTAACGATGACCCGCGACTTAAGGAAGAGGGGGTGAGCGACCTATGGTCATAAACGAGACCGAGCGACCTAAGGGAATAAGGGCCGAGCGACCTAGCATTCGAACGACCTAAAAGAGGCGTGGCCTAAAGGAGATGCGACCTAAAAGAGGCGCGACCTAAAGGAGACGCAACCTAAAAGAACATAAGGTCAAATGACCTAACTGTATTGGGTCACGCGTCCTAAAGAGAGGCGGCCTAGCGACCTAGAGTGCACACGTCCAAAAGTGGTAACGACCTATCGAGGTAAGGTCCAACGACCTACGACCTAAACAAATAGGCCAAGCGACCTATAGGGTTAACGGTCTAACGACCTAACAGTTATGGGGTCACGCGACCTAACTAAGTACGCGACCTAGTGGGTAAGGGAGTCGAGCGACCTAACTGCATCCAGTGACGAGCGACCTAATGGAGTCAAGTAGCAAGCGACTTAACTAGTTAACGACTCAAGGGGGTCAACGACCTAAAGGTCCAACGACCTAAAGGTCCAACGACCTAAACCCAAACACACGAAAAGTGGCCAGAACGACCTAGGGGTTAACTCACATGCGACCTACGACCTAACTCCGATACGAGCTAATAAGGCCAGAACGACCTAGGAGCTAACTCACATGCGACCTACGACCTAAGGCCCATGCGACCTACGACCTAACTCCGATACGAGCTAATAAGGCCAGAACGACCTAGGAGCAGAAAATCCACCAAAACGCTAAAAATCGGAGTTTTTCGCCAACCCAATCCAAACCAAATGCAAATATACATGCAAACACGATAGGGATTCATTCCCAACAGTCCAATATTGATATAGACTAGATTTGTGAGATAAAAATCTCACCTTTGCACTAAAATTTATGAAGATGAAGCTTGAAAGCAAGGAGAAGAAAGGAGAAGCAATCCAAAGCTTGAATCCAATATCTTCTACTTGAATTTGGAGTTGAATGTTGGATTTGCAATTGAATTTGTGCTTGGAGTTTTAATTTCCAATTCTTTTCACCATTAATGCCCAAGCTTGAGTTAGTTAGAAAATTTATGAAGAGTGAGGCGAAGAGGGTTGGAACTTGGGCTTAATAGGCTAAACTAACCCAAAGTCCAAAGCGGGAAAAGTTAGTGAAATTTCACTAACTCCAAACCTATCGATGTTTATACTTAAAAAGTTGTAAACGACATTTCGAACTCAATGGAAGTGGTCTCGAGTCCTAATTTGACCGTTTGCAAAAAGTAGCTTTTCGGACCAAAATCCGATTAACGAGTTAATATCTAAATAAAATATTTAAATACAAACTCGATAAATATGCGGGTTGTTACACTTAAGCTCTGATACCAACTGTAACGACTCAAAATTTTCAAACCCAAAAATTCCAAATAGTTATGAAAAAGAAGAAAGAGATAGAAGAAGAAGGAGAAGAAGATCAGAAACACCAACATCTCACATTCGCATCGGATAAAATATAATTATAAATAATAATAGTTTACAAAAGAATATTATATCTTTCGATTACATTTTAATACATGAGAGTCACATATATACAGACACTGAATATACTAAATTATCATGTCACAGATACACAACAATATTATACACCAGAAATACTCTATACGCTCTTGCCATCCAGCTCGCCTCCTGAGCTCTAGAACGTACCTACCTGAAAATCTGTAATACTCAGTCTGACCCGAGCATTACATCCAAGTAACACCGGGTCAGGCTAGTTTCCAGCGTGTGTAAACCCATCTAACATGGAATACAAAAGTTTACAACTCATATAAACCCGGGTATCTTATATCAATTTTCACATCACAAGTTGTTATAGACATCACTTATTTCACACCCCGATTTCTAAGTGCCAGAACTTAGATTATATGGTCCAATTCACTAAAATCATTCCATTACAGCCCATTGATTCCACGTATTAAGAATCGAAGTGGTTTCGGGTATTAACCAATACCCGACTCCGGTCTTTTTGAATTTCGGTTCATCTTAACACATGTTATTCAAGTGAAATGCAATTCCACTTTAAATAAAAGATGTCACTCTTTTCACTCAGCAATTTATCATTGACAGATAACCACATTATCATTTCCCACCCAACACATCATATCACGAACCATTTCATATCAGGGGTATCAATCAATTCAGGGCATTTAATTATCATTTAATCATACATAAGCAAGATAAATTAGTCACACCATCTCGAATAAACCGAATTATCCATAATTGAATTAAATCAATTACCTTTAATTCCTGCTTATTAATTAATTTCAACCCAATTGATTAACCATCCTATAATCGTTCATCTTAATTAATCCTCCTTGATTAATTATTCTCTAATTACACTAAGATGATCATCATTATCTATTTACTTCCATTAAGTAATTATACTTAACCATATTCCATGAATGATTATCCTTAACTAATATATTGAACTTAATTAATTGTATAACAATCTTTAGTTAACGTTCTTCATTAACAATTCTTTAATTACTTCTCTATAGTAACTAAATTTAAAGTACCATTATTAATTATAGATTAATTATCCTCGATTAATTTATCTTAAAGCTTAGTTGATTAACTTAAATTCTTTAATTATTAAATTAATTAATTATCCCTTTTAATTACCTGAATAAATTTAATAAATTTCAAATCCTACTTAATATTAAGATAAATCTTATTCTTACTTATGATTGAATTACCATTAACAAAGTATTAAAAATAATTATGAATCATTCACAAATCTGTAGTCTTTTATGATCCCCCAATGTCGCAAATTTCCCAATCGATAATCTCCTCTTCATTATCTTTAAATCAATTAATTAACCTAAATTAATTATCAATTTGTGACTTTAATTATCAAACAATACAACTTAATCACCCATTTATTAACCACTATTTACTTAATTAATAAATTATTAATTCGTAATTAAATTACTTAATTAGTTAACTACTAATAGTACATTGGTAAACTTCAAGTAGTTTATTACATATTTATTTATCACTCAATCATTAATTAATCCAAACTCTAATTACAATTATAAAGTAATAATTCTTAATTGCTTTCCCAAAAAGAATCAATTAATATTCATTATTGTAACGACCCGATATTTTCAACCATTCGCATCCGCACATGCCGTACTTGAATTGTTCAAAATACCGCGTTGTAAATAAAATTTGGCAAATCTCAAAATATACAGTAAATAAATAATCACAGAATCACAGACACAGATATCAGAAAACTCACAGCGGAATTTAAAAATACTTAATGGTTCATGAAGCCACTATAAATAGTCTCAATCAAATAAAATTTACATAGTCTTTAATCCAAATATAGTTTTAAATCATCAGTAGAACAATCCAAATGTCCACTAGTCTTGATTTCAAAAATTTAGATAAAGGACTGGAAGGGAAGTTTGCCAGCAGCTTGAAAGATCTACAGAAGTCCTAGCTCCGGGATGAAAGCTGAACTGCAACTCAAGCTGAACCGAGCTTAAAATAAAACATAAACACTCGAGTCAGGACATACATACTTATATAGTGTAAGCTAATTCAAGTGTACTGTAATATAGAGCAAGTAACTTAAAGGATGCTTGGGACCGCCCATCCTCTAAGGATCCGTTAAACTATTTACTATGTAGTAATATTCGTTATTATAATAATGTCCATTAGTAAAATAAACTTACTTTAAAATAGCGTTAAGGGGTTACCCATATAGCCCTTAACACACATAATGCCAATAGTCTATACAGTACCTGCATATCTCCTGATCGGGAGACTACGAGAAGATACTCCATAGGTATGACACAAATCAAACTCGCACAGGGCTCGCTATGGTAGGTGACATGGCACAACTAGGCAATGCCAGGGTAGATATACCAATTACGCTTCCGGACCGGTGGAAACGCGCAGCGCGCAGCTACCGCCCACCTCGAATAAAACACCTAAATCAAAAGTGCGCACCAAACAATCACAAAAGCAATAGAATGGCATACGAAGAAGTGCGTCCGATCAGAGGTGCTACCTCATTAATCCGTCAATCGCTCCTGTTTTAGCCACCTTATGCCAACTTACGGGAGTTGGGTCCACGTATTTACCTCGAAGAAAACGTCACCACCATCGTACTTCATTCTGGAATCTCCACCGCATATACGGTTGTCAAAATGGTTTTCGGTATCGACATGTCCATATCCGATCCCGGTCTTTTTAACAACCCGCGTTATTATTACCCATGGTTTATAAATTCCAAAATAGTTATATTTAAATCCAATGCTATACCGAAAAATGAAGTTAAAATAAAAATCCAATATACATTCCAAGGTTATACCTTAGTTCATTTGAGTAGCTTAAATTTCAACTTCCATATGGTTTCAACAATAATTAAACCAATAAAATCATATTTCCACTTTTAAATAGTCCTTTAAATTACTCGATAAATTATGATTTTTATAAAGTATATTTTTTTAAAGATATATCTATCTTCCCTATACTTTTCTTAATAAAGTCAAGTGCAAAATTTCTATAAATTTTTCTTATAATTAAGTTAAATTCTCATATCCAAAATAAACCAATTTCCAATTTATTTCTTACCTTACTTTTGTTTCAAAACCGCCTTCCATTTCTAAATCAAGTTAAATTTCAATTCCATATTTTATAAATCTAATCTCTTTAATTCATGGAAAACTTAACTTATATTTATCTGCTTTATATTCAAGCTTTATATTCAAGTTATATCAAATTTCATAATTTATTTCTTAACTTAAATTCTGCTTGTTTTACAAATTCAAATTTCAAGCTAAACCCATACTTTAATTTCTAATATTATTTACATATTTTGACTAGAATAATATAATACATATAAAAAAAATCATTTAAATCCAATTTTAAACAAAGAATTATTAAAACTTTCAATATTTCCAAAAATACGTGTATATATAACCACGGGTCTGTATAATATTTTCTAACCTAGGTCAAGTGATACGGATATTATATCATTTCAATCCGTAAATTACAAAGAAAACCGGGTTCTATCATTTCAAACCCGCAATCCCAAGTTAAATAAATAACTAAATAGATAAATGAAATATATATGTTGTCCATGCCTATCATTTCAGCCTATAATGATCTCTATCTTTTACATGGAACTTGCAGTGTGATTTAAACAGTAAATAATAATAAATAGTAAAATTGCAATAATATAACAATAGATAATACATTGATGATGTGTCAATTATATAATGGTGTTTTAACATCATAAGTCTATATCACAGGTAGATAAAATTTATAAAAAAAATTACAATTACACTTGTGATAAATTCACAGATATAAAAGTATGTTTGTCTGGTGAGAAATACTCACCTGAATGTTGTAGAAAATTTGATTCCCAAATAATGGTAATACTTGAAAAAAAGAAAACGTACAGAAGCACGATCAAACTGATGTGGAGGCTGCGACCAGATTTTATTTTTAGAAAGGAAACAAATTAATTTAAACGTCAAGCCAAGTAAAATTTTAATATGAAACAAAAAGGGACGAACAAACAATTTGACCCGTAAGCTCGACCACTCCACCACCCGGCTCAATCCAAAACAAACTCAGCCCGCCTATTATTTTAAATTTATAAAATATTTTTTTTGCTTTTTTCTTTTTTTTTTCTTTTTTTAAGGGCACGTCACGTAACATCTAGTCTTGGTCACCTATCTGAAACATGCACGCAGATTCCACTCAATGGCTAAAACATTTCAAAGGTGGTGAACATACTATCTAACTTAAGTACAGGAGGCACAACTTATTGAAAAGGAAAGTGTTCAAGGCAGTAAGGATTTTATGAAGTCACTACTAAAACCTATCCAAATTTAATGCATGCACGTTACTTTCTTTCCCTTGTTTTTTCAAATATTACTTGGAATAATTTTTGCCTTCCTATACACTTGTACTTATCAAGATTCACTTGCTATTTGCTGCTACAAGAGGGCACGACCCTGCCTATCAAAAAGCATGCACGCATGCATTTTGTATCATGAATTGATATTATATTATTAGCATCAGAAATTAAGATGTTTTTTTTCTTTTTTTCTTTTTCTCTTTCTTTTTTTTCTCTACTTCTCTCCTTTACTAGTCTATTTTCTCTCTTGTTTTCTATCACTCAGCCAAAGCAACAAAATAAATATATATGACAACCTAATTCATGCATGCTACACTTGTTTTCAAACATGAAGTGCATGTATGCGGTGATAACCTAGTATAGGTGGGCTCGAATGGAAAAATAGGGAATAGGCTCGGCAGTAGTGACGGCTAGATCGTAGAGGAGGGGAAGGTAGTGGGGTTGCAGTCCAAGGTGGTGGCAGCCGAGTGAAACAAAAAGAAGACAATGGAAAGAAAAATAAAAGGAAGAAGGAAAAATATGTAATTGTCATTACCTGAAGCTCCACAAATGCTAGCTAAGAGATGAAGTCCAAGGATGAGGTAAAGAAATATGTTTGTGACAGGTATTTATAAATGAGCTACGCATGTTTTATTTTATGGCAAGAAATCTCATTTGCCTATAAACGGCAAATCTAGGGACGTGTATAGTTTTTATAGGAGCTATATTTTCGTTGCTTTGTACGCAAGGAAATAATAAGATGCGCAATCAAAGCATGCAAGTTTTATGGTTAAGGAATTTCGTTTGTTTGCAAATCAATATGTAGAGAAAACGGCAAGTCACATTTTGAAATAAATGATTTCAATGCAGTAAAAAGGGTGCGTGGGTTTTTATTACTTGGATTATGGGAAAAAATGGTAGAAAATAATTGAACATTCCGAACGTGTTATAAAATAGGAAGTTGCATGATTTTTTTCTTTTGAGATTTAGTAATTTCGTTCACATAGGTAAGGGATAAGTTGCTTCCATTTAATGTTTATTAACAGAGCTAAAAATGAGGTGAAGTAATAATGCAACGTTTCCAGTATTTAGGTGAAGATTGCGAAAATTTTGAGTAACCAAAACAGGCATGCAAGCACTTGATTTGTTGATTGGATTTTAAAGGCGGCAAGCAATTATTTTATCCTTGAACGGAATAGAATTTTGGACAAATTTATTGCAATGTGTTTAAATGAGAGAATTGGCCTTTGATAGCTGAGGAAACAGAATGATATTTGATTTCTAACGTTGCCTTATCTTATAATAACTTGCGTGAAATTAGAGTAGCGAAGTGGCAATAAATTTCGTATGTGAGTGCGTTGGTTAAGGGAAAGAAAAAAGGCAAGCACTAAATATTTAGATGGCGTTGATTTAAGTGGAAGAAAACGTCACTAATTTATGGTTTAAACGTTTCTAAACAAATGCGTTTTATTTATATTAGATAAAAGGAGGTAACGGAAAGGGAAAATTAATTTCTTTCCCTCTTAAAAGAATGCACGCCTACTTGTATATTTATTTATGTAGTTAAGGTAAAATTTTATTTCCTTTCGTAATATTTATCTTTTTCTTCAAAAAGTATACAACAAATATCAGTAGAACAACCGCAAAATAAGTATTGTTCATATATATATTGCGGTGTGAATTTTAAAAATGCGTAGAACCTACGCAAAATATACACCCAAAATTAATGCAAAAGTAACGCATTTTAATTAATACGATTTTCTATTTTATACGTTATTTATTAAATATCGTACCCTTTAAATGCGTAATTTAATAGTTTCCTTGCACACTATAAATCTTCTTCAAATTTATTACTCGAATAAAAGATAGAATTATGGTTACCTTCTTCTCTGATTACTATTACCATTTTAAAAGCGATTTATTATTCAAATGGATAAAATATTACCAATTTTTTTAAAGCAAGTAGATAATCCAATCCTTTTATTAAAATTCCAATTAGAGTTATCCTTTAAACAAAGTTAAAAAAAATTCAGAACTTCCATTTTATACTTAAAATTTTGGGAAAAGATTTAATCAAATTAAAAATATATTAAAACAAATTTCAAGGTTTTATAAATAAAAGAATAAAGTGCTTGTAATATTTTTCTCTCTCTTAGGAAATGAGAAAATAAAGAAGATGAGAAAAAGAGAAACTTGTATGTGAATTGCAAGGAAAAATATACGGCTAAACTAAAGGAATGAATGGCTAGAAAGGAACAAATGTTAGGAAAACAAAAAGGCAAGAATTAAGGCAACCTTTCGTTTCTTTTCCTAAGAACAGGTACTTAATCTAGAGCTTAATTATGTATATGGAGAGTGAAACCTTTCATTCTTTCTCTAATCAAATTGATTGATAAATTAAACGTCATTAACAAGCTATTTATTCATGGCATGGAATGTAACTATGTCCAAATGTATTCTACAGTAAATTATGTAAGTGCAATATTAGATTGTGTACAAAGATGATGTTTCCTTCATATATATCTTTATTGGTCATAGTATTATTAAAAACATATACGTATACGTATATATATATAATAGACTTATACATATAAATGTGTTAAAATTAAGTTTCACTTTTTTATGAGCCTAAAATTAAAAACAACGATTTTGAACCTAATCTCCAGATTAAAAGGGTTTAAGATTAAAAAGTTATGACTTTGCATACAAGTCCATCTTATAAATCTTAAGTCAAATTAACGCACACACATATGTATATACAAATCATTATAAATAATGTCTTAAACTTAATACAACATCTTTATGTTAAAATTTATAACTTAGTAAATTCTTTAATATTAAGCAATAAATTAAGGTCTAACGTTAATTTAAAAGGAAAATAAAAGGAATCGTGATATTTTTAAATAAATTCAAGTTATTTTTATAAAGAAGCCGTTTTTTTAACTTTAAACAAAAGTATGCAAAAACCAAAAGATTGGATTTAAATAATGAACACATGCAAACATTAATAAACTACATATGTTTTCTATCAATAACAGAAATATTACATTAATTAAGGCTTAAATTTAAATTACAATAAGTTTTTTTCCCTCTTTTACCAAAACTTATTAACTTAAAATTTAATTATTGGAAATTTTACTTTAAAAAAAACAATGTTTTCAAGTAAAACTTAATTAAAATATTTACAAAATTATGGGTTGTTATAATTATTCAACTTAATTATCATTTAAAAGAAATCTTCTTTAAATTTTTGAAAATCAAATTATTATTAACTACAAAACTTAAATGTTAATACTCTTTGTACCTAACATAACTTAATTATTTAATTAAAATGGTTAATTAAGAGTTAAAAACATTTTAAAGTATTAACTAAAATAATTAAGACTTGCATAAAGTCTTAATTCAAATTTGTTAAACCTTTATTATGTTCACAGTGCTTAAATTGGTTGAAACACAATTTGCTTAACCTTGATTATATAATACCACAGTTCTATAAAAACCGAGACTCCCTTGATCTAACTCGAGTTACACTTCGAGTTGCTCTTCCATTTTCCCGGTTCACTCTCCTGCACGCCTTCTTCTTCTCTCTTTTTTTCCCAGCATGTTTAATTTAAAACTTAAGTAAAATTTAAAGCATCAGAAGACTCACTCACGATCTCGATCTAAAACCCGAAATAAACGACCACCTAACTCGAGTAATGACTCGAGATTACCCACTGACAACGACGCAACCACCATCCTCCACGCCGTACACGTGCACGGAGGCGCGCCTCAACTCTGGCAAACTCCAACACTTCAGGCAAATCACAAATCACCCACAAACTCGAATACCCAACTCGAATCGCCTTCAAACATTTCGAATCGAAATTTAGGCATTCTCTTGAAAAAATGTAACCAACCTCCCCTCAACACCACGCCTCGTCATCGCCGCACTGACCATCGGAGTCCCTCAATCTTCGGCCACACCACGACATCATGTTCCTCTTCCACTCCCTTGAATCTCATGACACTCGATCGCACATAGAAGACAAACACGCACGATTTTGACATAACCCAAAAACTTGAAACCCAAACCCTAAATTGAATTCATCCGTCCAGCTCTTGCATTATAAAAATGATTCAATAATTTTCCTAACATCATAGATGTCCATACTAGCTCCAAAACAAATTTTCACTTTTATTAATGGTTCGATTGCCTGAAAATGAGAAAAATGCAAATTTATTTCAAATTCTAACTGCTCTTAAAATTTCAAACTAAAAATCTTCGTTTTAGTTTTAAAAATCATGAATCACAGTAAGCATTCAAGATGTAAACTTGAATTAGCTTTTAGTAACACTCGAGAAATCCATTTAGTACTTGATTGCCTTGAAACTAATTTCCAGAAGTATGTTTTGCAAACATGGTTTAATCAACTTCTAAAAATCTTGATTTAGGTTTAACATCTTGTTTGTTGAGAAATCAAAGCTTAACAATGATTTAAAAAAAAAATTGAGTTTGAACGAGAATCAACTCTGTAACAAATAGCAGAGAAGAACAACATATTCAATATTCATAGAATAACTGTATATAAACACAAATCCATATCAAAATAAACACATACACACCATATAGTAAGTGAATCATCTTTTCTGTTTAATTAAACTTAAACTTGTAAATTTTATTTTTACTCACCTGCAAGCTTTTGAATAGAGAACAATTCCTATTTTCCTTTTGAAAACCTGTGACTCGAAACTGTCTTTGAATCTGTTTTGTGTAAACTGCAGTTTGAATTGAGTTAAGCTTTGTAAAATAAAGATACTGATTATATTTTCTTTCTGGTTTTCCTCAGTTGTTTTCTGAACGAACTAAAATGGGAGGATGTATCTATATATAGGAGATAACAAGGTGTATAAAGGAAGGTATTAACTAGTTAAGTTATTTTCTTTATTTTGTTTTGATATGAACATATTTTATTATTACTCCAATGAAAGGATTTGTAATACTTTGAATAGACAAAGTATTGGCTGAGATGACAGAAATTAAATGCATGGTTTCCTCATATGCTTACATATTATAATTATGTTTTGCTATGTATAAATATTTTGTATAAAAATATACTCTTTGCAGGTATACACTTGGTTTTGATATGAAGATATTTTGTTTGAAAACATTTGTTTTTGTTGACTTCTAGCTTGAACTTCATATACTATTTGTGTCAGGTTTCAGGTTATACTTTGGTCTAGTGATTGAAAATATGTTGTATGTAAATATTTGTTTTATTATTTTCTAGCTTAAATAATTCATATACATATGTTTGTCTTATTATTTATACACTTGTGCTTATTTTCTTATACTTTGTTCTTACAAATTTAAATCTATGTTGTATGCGTCCCAAACCTACTTAATTCTTGTTTTCATCTTAATTCTGTTTGTATGTTAACTATCAATATTTAAATTATATTCGTAAGCTTACTTATATTTATATTTTGTACTGATAGAATTTGATGTTATTTCAACTATTACCATCCATATATATTGTAACGACCCAGGATTTTTATTAATTAAAATTTGGATATTTAATTAATTTTAAATAATAATAAGTGAAATTTATAAGTCAAATAAATTTTATTTTGAATTATTGATTTTTATTGGATTATTTAAATCGATAATTTAATATGTTAAATTATGGAAATAATTGAAAATTGAGTTAAATATGATTGAAAATGATTTGTAAAATTTTATTTTATCATATGGAAGTTAGAATGATATTTTAGAACTTTTAAAATCGAATTAAGAGTTTATTTGTGAAAATTGAATATTTTAATATTAAATCGACTAGTGAAAATAGTCAATTTTTGAACAGTCTCAGAATTGAACGAAACCAGTTCCATTGGATCCGTAATAGTTAGTTATTACCGGAATTCAAATTTTGTGTCAATCGGAGCTATCGTTTGATCGTGGCAGCTCGAATCGCGTCGAATTATTTTTAATATTAATTTGGCGAGTTAAAATGGCCATTTTTCAAAAAGTCTCGGATTTCGACGAAACCAGTTTCATCGGATCCGTAATGTGATATTATTGTAAGGTTTCAAATTTCGTATCAATTGGATTTACCGTTTGTCCGATACAAATTAAAACGCCTAGAAAATCGCTTAAATCAGTTTAATTTAAATTGAGCGTTTATAGCCATAACTCGCACAGATGTCCGAATTAGCTTTCGAAACCTGTTCCATTGTGTCCGGAACGCGGGATAAACCCTAGGAACGTCAGTTTCGGCGCGTAAATCGGAGTTAGGAATTTCCGGGATGAATAGTGTTCGTTTTTCTCTATAAATAGCCCCCCACCCTTCATAAATTAAAAAAAAAAAAAATCTAAAACCCTAATGTCTAGCCGCCACCCCCCTCAACCCACGGCCAGAAATTCACGAGTTTCTCCTCCAATTATCTCCCAATCCGCTCAATATTTCAACAAACGTTCAACTGGAGACTTGTAGTGGGTATCGAGTTCTACGTCTTCAACGGTTATGATCGCGTTTGGAGCCATGGATCGACGTGGGGAGGGGTTTGAAGGAGGTGCGGTCGGCCTCGAGATTCGTGATACAGGCACAACCGAGCTTGCTTGGGTTAGGGCCGAGCGTAGAGGGGATGGAGGCGAGTCGCATGAAGGTGCCTGATCGAATTATAAACGCTCGTGGAGGGTGCAAAAATCAAACCCTAGCATGATGATTGGGTTCGGCCTTGTAGCCTGCGCACGGGATTGATACGTGATGAAGGGGAAGAAGGTATTGTGCGGCTCTGATTGCTTGAAGGTGGATAAGTCGAACCCTAGTTTGTTTGTTATGGGTTATGTACGTGCGCATCTACCTGTAGCCGAACGAAGGTGAAGAAGAAAGAAAGGAGCGGTCGTGATGCAAGGGGCAATGGATCCTACGGCCTAAAATTAGTTAGGTTATAAAATTTTAATTTAAGTTGTAAATTGTTTATATTTAAATCGTGTAAACTTATAAAATGCATAACTTTTTCATACGAGGTCGAAAACGCGTGAAACCAGTTGCGTTGGAATCGTATGGACGAGCACTACGCGATGAAATTAGATTGGAGTCGTTTGGAGTTAGTGAGAATTTAGGTAAAATTAAACGTCCGTTTAATTTTATTCGAAATAAATCGCTAAAACGAATTTAAATCAAGGTGAGAACTTCTCACTCAATCGAATCAGTTTCGATTTTATTTTAAATAGTTAGATTTAAAATATTTGAATGCATGTTTGAATGTTGATTGTTATCTATTGATTGTTAAAATAGACATTATGCGCCGTTAGTAAGCGGATGTTATTTATTAAAAACATATACTGCGAATATTTCATAAACAGTGAAATTGGTATTATATATAGTAGCAATATATATATATATATTGGCATATGTATATATTGGAGTTATTGATTTCCCGCATTTTTTGTTTAGCGGATGAGACCCTATTGCGCCGTCTATTAAGCGGATAATATTTTAAATCCCATATACCGCGATAATTTCGTACTGGAGCGAAATTGGTATTGTGCTAATGTTTGTGGATGCAGAAAAACAGGTTGGAGGGATCCAACTGGATTCCTCGATAGTATTTATTTGATTATGGATATTTTGATATTCGTTGATTATCATATACGATATGTGATATCGTTGTTGTCGTGATTGACTATTTGATATGTAGCATCATTGGACCAAGTTTTGGAATTTTAAAATAATTTATAAAGTGATTTTTTTTAAATATACTATATGTTTGGAATCTGATCTATATTGAATAAATATACGTTATGATTTTTAAAGTTATAAAAATTATGATTTTTAAGAAATATAGTTAAAAACTGATTTTTGAGAATATGATGCTAATGATTTTATAAAATAGTTTAAATGGGATTTTTGAATTTATTGTAAAAAAGTTTAAATATAGGATTTATAAAATTTAATTATTTTATGAATCGAAATGGTGAAATAATAAAGGAGATTAAGGATGTTTTAAAATAATAGTATAAATTGATTTTATAAAGGATTTATAAATTGATATTTATAAATTAAAACCTTGGAATTATAAAACGAGTTTTTATAAGTGTTTAAATGAAGTGAAAATGGATTTCAGAAATGAATGAAATTTATAGAATTATAAATGGTGAAGTTATAAGTGAAATTTATAAATAGTAAGATTTATAAATTTTGTGAAATTATTAAAGAATATGTTTGGATAAATAATTGAATCTTATAAGTTATAAGATTTATAATTATGAAGTTCAAAAGAACGATTTTTTGTAAAGTAATTGTTTTATAAGCATTTAACTTATAATATGAACCTTTAGTCTATAATGGAGCTATAAATCGAATAGGTTAATAAAGAAAATTTATAAAAGGAAGTTGTTATAAAATAAATAGAAATGGAGTTTATAAACGTTGTTTTATAAATTCACAAACGACTTATTTTGATAAGAAAATTGTTATAACTTATTTATGGAGTTATATTCACATTTTTGACTGTGAATAATCCTTTGAAATAAAATGAATAAAAGGATGAAATTAGTTAACATAGTATATTCATGTTTTTGAATAGTGAATAATATGTTAAAGAATTGTTTTGATTGTGATGTTTTAAATTGAATAAAAACGATCTAACGATGTTTTAAAAAGTGTTGAGATTCGAAACCATAGATTTCAACATTCATTATTGAAATAGACGTTTTCGAGAAATAGAAGGAAATGTTGGACTATAACACTGTTGTTATAGTAAATGATTTCCGAAAGGAAATGTTTTGTATAGTATTGGGATTTATATATCTATTTTAATTTCGAATCCCTATACTAGTGATTTTGGGACGTCGTAACGATGTTTTACGTAACATTCGTTTTGGCCCAAATAAATATGTTTAAGAGAATGATTTCCTTAAAGAATGAAATATGTACTAAATCTCGATTTTAGTATATTGAATATTTTCTAAGTGTTGAAAATAAAAAAAATTGTGAATTACTTAATAAATAAGTATGGAAATGTTTTTCCAATGGGAAATGAAATGTTTAGAGAATTTATCTTTTTGAAGGTAAATTGAAATGAATAATTGAAATCGAATATTCATTGATATTTTGAAATATAAATTCACCATGGAATTTATAAAAGAAAGTGGAATTTGTTTAAAAAAAATAAATATTGATTTATTTTTGAAGCATTGAAATTATATATCTGGTAAAGATATTTTGTGTAAATAATTTGGAAAATTATTTGGAATCTGGTGATGTTGTGCACATCCATTGATAGTTCAATAACCGACTATCAATATTTCCCTTTGAATGGGTAATTGATGTGAATTGTTTGAATTTGAATGCCACACTTATTTTTGAATAAGCGCTCACTATTCGGGTTAACCGGGAAAGGACCATGGGGTCGTATAACCCATTCCGAATATGTGATACGTCGTTGTGAATTGCATTGAAGATCGGTGTTGAAGACCGAGTATTTGTGAAAGCGATAGGATGACCTATCGATTGTCTCTGCACTGGGTAGCTCCTGGTATAGAGATTTCCTTAAGTGATGGGAAATTCGATCGGGATTGTGAATACCCGGATTACAAGGGCTTCGTAAGAAGTGCCTTCGGTTTTGTTCGAGCCCGGAACAGACTTGTGTGGATTGTATGTCTGACATTACAAGTTGAGATATAAAGCCGATTTCTTTCAAATATATTTCTGTTGGTGGCGGAGAATTTATTCTTTTAGCTTAACACCCTTCTCTGAGACGTACGAGCTCAGAGGTTATGTAGTTGAATGTTATCAGCGATATATTCCCAATTTGGTAATGTGACACGCTAAGTGTTGCTGTAAATGATCATTGTGTTGATTATTTGTGATAGGATCGTTTATTTGATCGTCTATCTTTGTGATCATTTCTATGATCATTTGTTGACCCAAAGCATGGCTTTTGTATAAAGTATGTTTTTGTGGACGTGACTTCGTCGAGCCTCACACCCCGTGAATGGTCAAAACAGGAAAGATGCGGCAAGGTTATGAGGGGTAGCGCCCTTTAGGATGTGTGCATTTCCTTCTGGAAAAGGGTGGTATCATGGTATGGAGCCCAGATACTTACTCATGTTGAAAACACTTTGTTATGATTGTGTGAATTTATTACGAGCGCTCGGTGAAAAGGTCCCAAAGGACCGGGGGATGGCATATTCGGTCAGTTGTTACTCAGTTAGGGGTAACCCGGCCTTGTGTTGGTAGAGATCCGGTTTGGTTCTCGGGGATGTCCATCCAGAGGCATTCTCATGTGGCAATGGGAAGTTCCTTGGCCTGATCATTCGTTGGAAATCCAAAGAAACAATACGAGACTTGTACGGTTTTAGTTGTATAACCTGCTATGGAATGTGGCGGTAACCTGCTATTGAACATAGTTAGCTATAATAGGCATAGTTCGGAATGTCTATGCTGGCTAAGATTTATATTCTACTTTCGAAACGAATTTTTCCCTACACTATGCACTAGTAATAATATGAAATGTTCTTTTTAATGCGTATCAAGCATCTTTGACTATCATAAGGAGAAATCTCCTCCGATTCTGCGTTTGCATGTGTGTCTGTGCGGGAGGCCTTATGGTAGTCTCATTTTTAAAAAGCATTGCGAATTGATTTAAAAATATTCCTCTATTTTGATTTCAAAGATAAATAAACTGTTTTGAGTTCTCACACCAGTCACATGACTGACTCGGAGTTTATTGTTTTCCTTCCTAAACTCTGGGTGCCCACCAATTTCCACACGGGCAGTTAAGAGTTAGGTTTATCAGGATATTCTGGATATTCAGGAGTTGCAGGAGGCAAGCTGGATGGCATGGCGTATTATTAGCATATAGTATTTCTTTTTCCGCTGCACTGTTTGTTGTTGTTGCACACTCTGATGATATGATGTAATGAAATGTAATAACTGATATAGTTCTTTGTTTAAAGATTATTCATTTATTATTATATGTTGTTCCGCTGTGAATTGTGAGATTCTGATATTGTTCAGTTGTTTTCTGTTCCGTTCTATGTTCTATTTTCTTTCTGTTCTATTCTCTATTTTTCTTTTCCCTCCATTTTCTATTTTCTATCGTTTTCTCTCTTTTTCTATGTCTTTCTTTTTCTTAAACCATAACATTTCGGGTTTCCGGCCTTCGATTTCTCGGCAGTCGATAAAGTGAGTATCGATGTTGAATTTTCGAAAGTCGAAAATTTCCGG
This sequence comes from Allium cepa, assembly GCA_030765085.1. NCBI lineage: Eukaryota > Viridiplantae > Streptophyta > Magnoliopsida > Asparagales > Amaryllidaceae > Allium > Allium cepa. The sequence continues at coordinate 149,466,739 of CM060945.1, forward strand.
GGCGTTACATTTGGTATCGGAGCATATGGTTAAGCGACAACCATGGTTCTGTTGGGTATTATTCATTAGAGATAGAGTCAGTAGTACTCTAGAATGAGTTTGAGTGTAATAATAGCTATGAGAGCGTATTTGTTAGTGAATATGAATTTGTTTTATATTGTGATGATTGGTTTATTGAGTGGCATATGAACTTTCGTCAGCGTGGTCTCGACAACTATGTCGAAGGGGTTTCTAAACACTTGAATAGAACAATTCGACACAGTATTGATTTTAAAATTGGGTAAATAAAATAATTTTACCTTGATTATATTTTATATATAAAGAAAATAATTTTTCAGAATTATTAAAGTGTATATAAGTTGATTGTTTAGTTGTTTGAATAATCTAAATTGACGAATAATTGTATAAGCAAAAGAATTATAAGAATTGAATTATAATTAAAGTGATTTACAATTGTGAAATAAACTTATACATATGAGAAGTGAAACTAATGAATATATTTATGAATATGAGTTGTAAAATGAAAAAAATGAATGTAAGTGTTAATTCATTAAAATCTAATGTTATTGGAAGTTGAATAATTGAATGCAAATCAATTTACTTAAACCAAATTGAATGAATATAAGCAAAGGAATTTGGTTGCAATTAATATACATTGGTTGTTATATGATTGTTAGTTGATTGATTGTATATAATTCATTAAGTGTTAATGAAATTGAAAGTTAAAGTAATTGAAATTCGATTGGAAGTTAAGTAAATCTTAAATAGAATTGAATTTGAATTGGAAGTGAACCAACTTGAATATGAATTAGTGAATATAAACTAATTGAAAATGAATGCTAGTAAGAACATCCACTGTTAATGAATTAAATGTGATTAAATTGAAAACTTATTTCATTGAATATTAATGAGAATATGAATGAATATGAATTTGTTGAATGCTAGTTGGTTGATGGTTGAATATATTGCTTTTGTTACATTTACTATGTTGACATATATAGTTATTATGTTGCTATATGTTGTATATTGATACTATTGTCTACATGCATGTTCTCATGTTGTTTGTTGAGTGTTTAGTAGGTGCGGATCGCGTTTGCTTCGCATTTGAAGCTCGCTTTCGCGCTATATTAGCCGTATATGCTCGCTAATAAAATATAAGGTACATATCTCGGATTACATATCGTACTTTTACAAATTTTTCCCTGCGGGATGCCTCATTACTTGATGAGATGTATATTTGTGATATATATACTGTCATTTTTTTTTCGGATCGAGCCGCGCAAAGGAGACTATGGCGAATTTTTCCGGAAATTTAAGGCGTTAGAAAATTTTTGAGAAAATTGGAAATTTTTTGAAAACTTTAACTTTGATTTGGAATTGAAAGTTAAACAATAGTAGTTGTTTTTGAAAAGATAACTAAGTATGATTTGAAACTTAGTAAGTGTTATAAGAAGTTTAAAAATTGTTTTTGGAAAGTTAATAGATTCTGTAACTTTTCTTACTTGATAATTTCGAGGACGAAATTCTTTTAAGGGGGATGATTGTAACGACCCAGGATTTTTATTAATTAAAATTTGGATATTTAATTAATTTTAAATAATAATAAGTGAAATTTATAAGTCAAATAAATTTTATTTTGAATTATTGATTTTTATTGGATTATTTAAATCGATAATTTAATATGCTAAATTATGGAAATAATTGAAAATTGAGTTAAATATGATTGAAAATGATTTGTAAAATTTTATTTTATCATATGGAAGTTAGAATGATATTTTAGAACTTTTAAAATCGAATTAAGAGTTTATTTGTGAAAATTGAATATTTTAATATTAAATCGACTAGTGAAAATAGTCAATTTTTGAACAGTCTCAGAATTGAACGAAACCAGTTCCATTAGATCCGTAATAGTTAGTTATTACCGGATTTCAAATTTTGTGTCAATCGGAGCTATCGTTTGATCGTGGCAGCTCGAAACGCATCGAATTATTTTTAATTTTAATTTGGCGAGTTAAAATAGCCATTTTTCAAAAAGTCTCGGATTTCGACGAAACCAGTTTCATCGGATCCGTAATGTGATATTATTGTAAGGTTTCAAATTTCGTATCAATTGGATTTACCGTTTGTCCGATACAAATTAAAACGCCTAGAAAATCGCCTAAATCGGTTTAATTTAAATTGAGCGTTTATAGCCATAACTCACACAGATGTCCGAATTAGCTTTCGAAACCTGTTCCATTGTGTCCGGAACGCGGGATAAACCTTAGGAATGTCAGTTTCGGCGCGTAAATCGGAGTTTGGAATTTCCGGGATGAATAGTGTTCGTTTTTCTCTATAAATAGCCCCCCACCCTTCATAAATTAAAAAAAAAAAATCTAAAACCCTAATGTCTAGCCGCCACCCCCCTCAACCCACGGCCAGAAATTCACGAGCTTCTCCTCCAATTATCTCCCAATCCACTCAATATTTCAACAAACGTTCAACTGGAGACTTGTAGTGGGTATCGAGTTCTACGTCTTCAACGGTTATGATCGCGTTTGGAGCCATGGATCGACGTGGGGAGGGGTTTGAAGGAGGTGCGGTCGGCCTCGAGATTCGTGATACAGGCGCAACCGAGCTTGCTTGGGTTAGGGCCGAGCGTAGAGGGGATGGAGGCGAGTCGCATGGAGGTGCCTGATCGAATTATAAACGCTCGTGGAGGGTGCAAAAATCAAACCCTAGCATGATGATTGGGTTCGGCCTTGTAGCCTGCGCACGGGATTGATACGTGATGAAGGGGAAGAAGGTATTGTGCAGCTCTGATTGCTTGGAGGTGGATAAGTCGAACCCTAGTTTGTTTGTTATGGGTTATGTACGTGCGCATCTACCTGTAGCCGAACGAAGGTGAAGAAGAAAGAAAGGAGCGGTCGTGATGCAAGGGGCAGTGGATCCTACGGCCTAAAATTAGTTAGGTTATAAAATTTTAATTTAAGTTGTAAATTTTTTATATTTAAATCGTGTAAACTTATAAAATGCATAACTTTTTCATACGAGGTCGAAATCGCGCGAAACTAGTTGCGTTGGAATCGTATGGACGAGCACTACGCGATGAAATTGGATTAGAGTCGTTTGGAGTTAGTGAGAATTTTGGATAAAATTAAACGTCCGTTTAATTTTATTCGAAATAAATCGCTAAAACGAATTTAAATCAAGGTGAGAACTTCTCACTCAATCGAATCAGTTTCGATTTTATTTTAAATAGTTAGATTTAAAATATTTGAATGCATGTTTGAATGTTGATTGTTATCTACTGATTGTTAAAATAGACATTATGCGCCGTTAGTAAGCGGATGTTATTTATTAAAAACATATACCGCGAATATTTCATAAACAGTGAAATTGGTATTATATATAGTAGCAATATATATATATATATATATATTGGCATATGTATATATTGGAGTTATTGATTTCCCGCATTTTTTGTTTAGCGGATGAGACCCTATTGCACCGTCTATTAAGCGGATAATATTTTAAATCCCATATACCGCGATAATTTCGTACTGGAGCGAAATTGGTATTGTGCTAATGTTTGTGGATGTAGGAAAACAGGTTGGAGGGATCCAACTGGATTCCTCGACAGTATTTATTTGATTATGGATATTTTGATATTCGTTGATTATCATATACGATATGTGATATCGTTGTTGTCGTGATTGACTATTTGATATGTAGCATCATTAGACCAAGTTTTGGAATTTTAAAATAATTTATAAAGTGATTTTTTTTTAAATATACTATATGTTTGGAATCTGATCTATTTTGAATAAATAAACGTTATGATTTTTAAAGTTATAAAAATTATGATTTTTAAGAAATATAGTTAAAAACTGATTTTTGAGAATATGATGCTAATGATTTTATAAAATAGTTTAAATGGGATTTTTGAATTTATTGTAAAAAAGTTTAAATATAGGATTTATAAAATTTAATTATTTTATGAATCGAAATGGTGAAATAATAAAGGAGATTAAGGATGTTTTAAAATAATAGTATAAATTGATTTTATAAAGGATTTATAAATTGATATTTATAATTAAAACCTTGGAATTATAAAACAAGTTTTTATAAGTGTTTAAATGAAGTGAAAATGGATTTCAGAAATGAATGAAATTTATAGAATTATAAATGGTGAAGTTATAAGTGAAATTTATAAATAGTAAGATTTATAAATTTTGTGAAATTATTAAAGAATATGTTTGGATAAATAATTGAATCTTATAAGTTATAAGATTTATAATTATGAAGTTCAAAGGAACGATTTTTTGTAAAGTAATTGTTTTATAAGCATTTAACTTATAATATGAACCTTTAGTCTATAATGGAGTTATAAATCGAATAGGTTAATAAAAAAAATTTATAAAAGGAAGTTGTTATAAAATAAATAGAAATGGAGTTTATAAACGTTGTTTTATAAATTCACAAACGACTTATTTTGATAAGAAAATTGTTATAACTTATTTATGGAGTTATATTCACATTTTTGACTGTGAATAATCCTTTGAAATAAAATGAATAAAAGGATGAAATTAGTTAACATAGTATATTCACGTTTTTGAATAGTGAATAATATGTTAAAGAATTGTTTTGATTGTGATGTTTTAAATTGAATAAAAACGATCTAACGATGTTTTAAAAAGTGTTGAGATTCGAAACCATAGATTTCAACATTCATTGTTGAAATAGACGTTTTCGAGAAATAGAAGGAAATGTTGGACTATAACACTGTTGTTATAGTAAATGATTTCCGAAAGGAAATGTTTTGTATAGTATTGGGATTTATATATCTATTTTAATTTCGAATCCCTATACTAGTGATTTTGGGACGTCGTAACGATGTTTTACGTAACATTCGTTTTGGCCCAAATAAATATGTTTAGGAGAATGATTTCCTTAAAGAATGAAATATGTACTAAATCTCGATTTTAGTATATTGAATATTTTCTAAGTGTTGAAAATAAAAAAAAATTGTGAATTACTTAATAAATAAGTATGGAAATGTTTTTCCAATGGGAAATGAAATGTTTAGAGAATTTATCTTTTTGAAGGTAAATTGAAATGAATAATTGAAATCGAATATTCATTGATATTTTGAAATATAAATTCACTATGGAATTTATAAAAGAAAGTGGAATTTGTTTAAAAAAAATAAATATTGATTTATTTTTAAAGTATTGAAATTATATATCTGGTAAAGATATTTTGTGAAATAAATAATTTAGAAAATTATTTGGAATCTGGTGATGTTGTGCACATCCATTGATAGTTCAATAATCGACTATCAATATTTCCCTTTGAATGGGTAATTGATGTGAATTGTTTGAATTTGAATGCCACACTTATTTTTGAATAAGCGCTCACTATTCGGGTTAACCGGGAAAGGACCATGGGATCGTATAACCCATTCCGAATATGTGATACGTCGTTGTGAATTGCATTGAAGATCGGTGTTGAAGACCGAGTATTTGTGAAAGCGATAGGATGACCTATCGATTGTCTCTGCACTGGGTAGCTCCTGGTATAGAGATTTCCTTAAGTGGTGGGAAATTCGATCGGGATTGTGAATACCCGGATTACAAGGACTTCGTAAGAAGTGCCTTCGGTTTTGTTCGAGCCCGGAACAGACTTGTATGGATTGTATGTCTGACATTACAAGTTGAGATATAAAGCCGATTTCTTTCAAATATATTTCTATTGGTGGCGGAGAATTTATTCTTTTAGCTTAACACCCTTCTCTGAGACGTACGAGCTCAGAGGTTATGTAGTTGAATGTTATCAGCGATATATTCCCAATTTGGTAATGTGACATGCTGAGTGTTGCTGTAAATGATCATTGTGTTGATTATTTGTGATAGGATCGTTTATTTGATCGTCTATCTTTGTGATCATTTCTATGATCATTTGTTGACCCAAAGCATGGCTTTTGTATAAAGTATGTTTTTGTGGACGTGACTTCGTCGAGCCTCACACCCCGTGAATGGTCAAAAAAGGAAAGATGCGGCAAGGTTATGAGGGGTAGCGCCCTTTAGGATGTGTGCATTTCCTTTTGGAAAAGGGTGGTATCATGGTATGGAGCCCAGATACTTACTCATGTTGAAAACACTTTGTTATGATTGTGTGAATTGATTACCAGCGCTCGGTGAAAAGGTCCCAAAGGACCGGGGGATGGCATATTCGGTCAGTTGTTACTCGGTTAGGGGTAACCCGGCCTTGTGTTGGTAGAGATCCGGTTTGGTTCTCGGGGATGTCCATCCAGAGGCATTCTCATGTGGCAATGGGAAGTTCCTTGGCCTGATCATTCGTTGGAAATCCAAAGAAACAATACGAGACTTGTACGGTTTTAGTTGTATAACCTGCTATGGAATGTGGCGGTAACCTGCTATTGAACATAGTTAGCTATAGTAGGCATAGTTCGGAATGTCTATGCTGGCTAAGATTTATATTCTACTTTCGAAACGAATTTTTCCCTACACTATGCACTAGTAATAATATAAAATGTTCTTTTTAATGCGTATCAAGCATCTTTGACTATCATAAGGAGAAATCTCCTCCGATTCTGCGTTTGCATGTGTGTCTGTGCGGGAGGCCTTATGGTAGTCTCATTTTTAAAAAGCATTGCGAATTGATTTAAAAATATTCCTCTATTTTGATTTCAAAGATAAATAAACTGTTTTGAGTTCTCACACCAGTCACATGACTGACTCGGAGTTTATTGTTTTCCTTCCTAAACTCTGGGTGCCCACCAATTTCCACACGGGCAGTTAAGAGTTAGGTTTATCAGGATATTCTGGATATTCAGGAGTTGCAGGAGGCAAGCTGGATGGCATGGCGTATTATTAGCATATAGTATTTCTTTTTCCGCTGCACTGTTTGTTGTTGTTGTACACTCTGATGATATGATGTAATGAAATGTAATAACTGATATAGTTCTTTGTTTAAAGATTATTCATTTATTATTATATGTTGTTCCGCTGCGAATTGTGAGCTTCTGATATTGTTCAGTTGTTTTCTGTTCCGTTCTATGTTATATTTTCTTTCTGTTCTATTCTCTATTTTTCTTTTCCCTCCATTTTCTATTTTCTATCTTTTTCTCTCTTTTTCTTTGTCTTTCTTTTTCTTAAACCATAACATTTCGGGTTTCCGGCCTTCGATTTCTCGGCAGTCGATAAAGTGAGTATCGATGTTGAATTTTCGAAAGTCGAAAATTTCCGGGGCGTTACATATATTTTATACCAAATGTTAATAGGATAAAGCATTTTAATTCAATTATATAAGATAAATTTTTTGTTATAGATATTATTAAGAGATTTATTTTAAATTTTCAAATCAAAATTCCTTTTCAAAATACAAATCTATACAAATAAATGGCAAATATTTCCAAAAGATTTATTCATTTTAAAATGATGAGTTTACATTTTATTTAATTGGATTAAATTTTTATTAAAATAATACTGCCAAAATACCGGGTCATCAAAAATAATCTATTTAGTTTCATCTAAGATTGTTGAGTAAATGGTGCACTAAGTAGTTTATTTTCCATTCTGGGCAATTTAAAGTTTGAACCCGAACAACTATTTGTTTGTTGATATGAGTGAATGATTGATTGTGTTGATTTTTATGTGATGGTTGTATGCCTTGTTGCAAGTGATGGTTGTTTGTATTGGTTTGTTTGTTTATGGTTGAAGCAACTTTAAATATTTCATTTTATATAATTGTTAAACTTTTTGGATTATATAAGTGAAATAATGGTTATAGAAACATTTTTTACTGCTATTGGTTTCATAAATAAGCATTATTTGCCTGACAAATAGGTACATTTTTGGATTACGAGCTATAGCACTACTATATTGTTTTTTCCGTGTTGGGATATATATTATTTTGGAGAATATATTGTGATATATATTGTTATATTTGATATTATATTTTCTTCCGAGCCTAACAGTACGAAAGAGACTCTGCCGAAGTTTTCCGTAAATTTTGGACTTAGAAAATATTTTGAAAATGTTTGCAAACTTTATAAATTTGAATATAAAAGATTTGATTGGTTATAAGTATATATATTTTTATTTAAATTATCCTATCCTGTAGATTTATTGTTATGAATATAATGTTTTGAATATAATGTTTTGAATAATATATATTGATTTATAAGCTCCTCTTTTCCCTTCTTTTTCTTTTTGGGGACGAAAAGTTTTGTGTGGGGGAGAGTGTAACGACCCGTAAGTTTTCAATAACTAAAATTGTTAATTTAATAAGATTTTTGAAATTTAATATTGATGAGAATGATTTTTTTTTGTGAATTATTAATAAAAGTTGTGATATAATAATGAAAATAACTAAGAGGAAACGTAAATATGTTAATGCAAGGTAAACAATGCTAATTAAAGTAATAATAAATGTATGGAAGGAAATTCCAATTAATGAAAATAAATTTAAATGTTATAGTAAAAATAAAACGTAACAATGGTTGGGAATAATAACTAAAATGAATGGTAAAGATGTAACCTAAGCTAAATTTTTGATGAATGAGATTACGATAAATAGAAATAATGTAAATGTGGTAACTTTGGTATGTAAACAAAAAACTTATAAATGTAGTTAAAGGTAAACGTTGACAATAATTATGTGTTGCCCGTTTATTTAGTCTATTAAGTGGAATGAGGAATCAAATTTTAATAAATGTAAACAAAAATTACATTAATGTAAGAATGTGATGTAAGCCAATAAATAATTTATTCCATGCAATTCCAATAGATTGAAACAATTGCAGGGTTATAATTGATTGTAAATAGTAATATTTGGTAATAAATTTAATATAAGAAAAAAAATGTAAACATTGGATTAATTAATGAATTAATAGTAATAAATCATAATTGAATAAAATCAACATTTTGTAAGTATATGTTTGGAAATGATAACTTATATAAATGTGATTAAGAGATAGTGGCCACAATTATTATAAGTTAACCATTTATTTAGTCTATTAAATTAAAACGGGTAATCATTTGCAATAAATCTAAATTAAATGTTACGTTAATGTAAATTGAGGTAATGATTGGAAATATCGTAAATTTTATTCATAATATGATAATTAGTTGAATTAAAAGAATGGAAGGCAGGATTTATTAGTTTATTTGAGTTTAAAGTTAAATAATTAGATTAATTGTAGTTAAGTGGAGTTAAATATTAAAAATATTACGTTACTGAAATTAAGATGAAATTTGAGGATAATAATGTAATAAACCATGAACCAATGTTAATTTCATTTGTTGGATGGTAATGAATTGTATAATAAGAATGAAAAGTAAATTAAATAGAATTATTGGAAATTTAATTTATAATTTTGAATATAATGAAAGTGGAAATTTAACACTGCAATTAATAGATTAATCAACTTTAAATTGACATCTAAACTTGTTTAAAATATTGTAGATGATTAAGAAATATAAAAGTGATAAAATTGTCAATTATAGAATTGAAATTAAGAATTGGTTTTTATTTAATTAATTATTAAATAATTTAATTAATTATTTAATTATTTAATTAATGTAAAAATAGCCATTTTGGCCACTGACTCGGATTTCGACAAGACCAGTTTCTTGGATCCTGTAACGATGAATTATTGTAGGATTTCAAGTTTCGTAACGATCGGACTTGTCGTTTGATCATACGGACTCGAAACGCCCTGAAATCAATTAAATTGAAATCAATTGAAATCAATTTGAAAAATATTGATTTTACCATAACTTCTTCATACGATGGAATTTGGACCTGAAACCTTTTCCATTGCGTTTAAAATATCTTAAAACATCTATTTTGATTGACGGATTGACCCAATTTGTTCTGGAGTCAGAACGGGCTTTTCGGCCCATTTATCGTTCAACACGTTTATAAATCGGGTCCATTTATTCTGTTTTGGCTTTGCCTATAAATACCCTGTTATAAACCCTATCCTACCTCTATTTCTCATTTGTATGTGCATAAAATCCCTCTTCACCTCCTTCTCAATGGAAGACAATAAAATTCCACATCCAATAGAAATTCCAAATCAAATCCAAAGCCAAAATTTCAAACTCCTCAAAAAAATTCCGAAAAATATATATCGAAGATCCTGATGTACGCATCGCAGATCAGTCCATTTCGAGTTTGTAGGTGGCTAGAAATTGAAGGTTTATCCTCGGCCATCCTTTGCATTGCGATCACCTGTGTCAGATCGTCAAATCAGGGGTACCATCGCGTAGAGGGTACCGAGCTCGGCTCATCGGAGTTCGTAGTGTGTCGAATCGACGACTAGATCGTTGAAATAAATTCGATTAGGGTAAGTTGTTGGTGGCGGCCGGTGGGTGTGACGACCCGATATTTTCAACCATTCGCATAAATTATAAGTGCATAGGTAGACACTCATGTTGGAATTGAATTGCTCAAAATACCGCGTTGTAAATAAAAATTTGGCAAATCTCAGAATATATAGTAAATAAAAATCACAGATCATAGACACAGAGTAATAATAATGCAGCGGAAGTAAAAGAGATAGTAGTTCATGAAGCTACTATATAAATATATCAGAGTTACATAAGATATAACTGAAGAAATAAAGTACAACAGAAGTTTAAATATGATAACCAAGTACAAGCTGAATAGAACAACCGAACTGAAAAGATAAAACTTGACATGTAGATAATCTCCAGCGATTCCAATCTCCAGAAAGTGGAAATCCAAATCTGTGAATATTCAGGCTGACCCGAGCGTAAATAAAAATACGAACACTCGAGTCAGGACATACATACTTATACAGTGTAAACCAACTCAAGTGAACGGTAGTAAAGGTACAAGTAACCTAGAAGATGCTTGGGACCACCCATCCTTTAAGGATCCGTTAAACTATTTACTATATAGTAATATACGCTATATACAATAATGTCTAATCAGTAAAGTATAATCATATAGAAAATAGCGTTAAGGGGATGGTGAACCTTAATGTGGTCGGATCTTTAAAACCAAAATCGTAGTGGGCTCGATATAAGGAGATGACACGGCACGCGAGGCAATGCCAGGATGGATACACCGTTTGCACTCCCGGACCGGTGGTGACGGCAAACCAGCAGCTTCCGCCCACCTCGAACAATACCCCCGAATCAAAGTGGCGCCACATATCGAATCACAAAAGTAATAGAATGGTTTTCGATGGAGCATGCTCGATGAAAGGGTGCGACCCTTTGTGTAGCCCGGTATAGCTCCTGTTTTAGTCATTTATGCCAACTCACGGGAGTAGGGTCCACGTAATATACCTCGAGAACGTCGCCACCATTCTACTTCATTCTGGAATCTCCACCGCGTACACAGTTGTTAAAGTGGTTTTCGGTATTGGCCGGCTATAAGACAATATCCGATCCCGGTCTCTTTAACAACCAATCACTATTATAACCCGTAGTTATAACTTTAAAACAATATTATATACTTCAAAATAAAATATCATTTCAACCCAAATCTTTATCAAAATAAAGATTAAATCATTTCCAAACCATTTCAATATATTATCATACCATATCTTTCAATTCAAATATTTATCAAAATAAATATCAAGTCATTTCTAACCATTTCAATATATTAAATTATCATATCCTTCCAAAACTTCCTTTCAAATCATTTTAATATATCAAAAGATCATAACCTTTCAAAGCTTCATTTCCAAAATATCATATCTTTCAGAACTTCATTTCAAATCATTTTAATATATCAGAATAGCTATATTTTTTTCAAAACCACATTTCAAATCATTTCAATATACCAAAAGTAATATTTCAAAACAGATTACTTCATTTTAAATCATAAAAATGAAGTTATTACATTTAATAATTAAATTATTAAATTCCAAAGATTTAAACTTTTCAATGTTCATTTATGCACTTAAATTTATTAAAACAATGAAAATTCAAGTTTCGCAGCATTTAGAAAATGCTACAGAAAGTTACATTCAAAAATAATTCAATTTAACAAAAGACGGTATTAAAAATGCTATTAATTAACTTCAAATATTCAACAGAATTTCACAAACACTTATATTTTTATTTAAATCATTTTTAACTTACAAAATTATACATTTTCACTTTTATAAGCATCATTAAATTTTCCTTAAATTCATGATTTTATAAAGTTAAGTTTCCTTTCAAAAATCAATATTTATTAATAATTCACTCATTAAATTTCAACATTCAAATTTAAATTCATTACCTTAAATTTCAACTTAACACTTAAGTTCAAACTCTCAAATATAACATAGTTTTATTTTTATTTAACTAAAATTTCACTTTTAAGTCAATTTCATAAATTTCCAATTTTAGTTATATTTCAAAATTCCAACTCAAATATTCATTCATTTCACATTTCAACTTTATTAAAAATCATTAATATGATATAAAATCACTTTAAATTCATTTAAATTCAAAATATCATAAATTTATCATATTACCAAAGTTAATTTAATTACCATTAAAAATTAAATCAAAATTTCCAAAATAACTTACATTCAAAATTTTCTAACTTTTTCATTAATTCATTTCACTTACAATTATTCAGAAAATCAATAATATTTACAAAAATCATATTTTTATTTAATTTTAAATCAAAATATTATAATAATTAAATTTCTAAAATATTTTAAATTTTTAGAAAGACATATCTTAACTACGGGCCTTTATATAATTTTCTACGCTAGGTAAAGTGATACGGGTAATATATCATTTCAACCCGTAATTTACAAAGAAAAATCCGAGTTTTATCATTTCAAACCCACAGTCCAAATGTAACGACCCGCTATTTTGGACTATTCGCATCCGCACATGTCGGACTTGAATAATTCAAAATACCGAATTGTTAATTTAAATTTGGCAAAACTTAGATATACAGTAAATAAATAATCACAGAATCACAGACACAAAGTAATAATATGCAGCGGAAGTAAAAGAGATAGTAGTTCATGAAGCTACTATATAAATATATAGGATACATCAGAGTTTACAACAGAAGAGTAACACGATACATCAGATACAAACCAAAATACATCACTGAAATCACCGAATACTAGAAGCAGAATAGATGGCTGGATCTTCAAGCAAAGCTCCAACTCCAAAGGTGAGTCTCGAAAGCTGAACCACTCAGTCTGACCCGAGCGTAAAGCAAAACACAAAACACTCGAGTCAGGATTAATATTCTCATTTCAATAAATCCAACTCAAATGAAATAGCAATCGAAATACAAGTAACTCAAAGGATGTTGGAATCACCATCCTTTAAGGATCCGTTAAACTATCTACTAGGTAGTAGTGTACGCTAAATATATAATGTCTATCAGTAATATAAAATATCAAAATAGTGTTAAGGCATTACCATTATCCCCCTTAACACATTTTATAAGCATCATAGTCTATACAGCACTGTACTCCACCGTAAACTAGTGGGCTATCAGAGAGTACTCCATAGGTATAACACAAAACAAATTCATAGTGGTCGCGTATATAGGGATACAAGTATGACAAGGCACATGAGGCAATACCCAAGGTAGTGAAACTACCGTTCGCCTGATCCGGACTGGTGAGAACGCATCGCCGCAGCGATCGCAACACCGTGAAACAACACTCCTGAATTTCCGAGGGTGCACCAATCAATCACAAGTAATGAGTAGTAGTTACGAAGAAGTGTGTCCGCTCGAGGTGGCTAACCCCATTTGGCCCGGCACGGCTCCTGATTTTAGTCATTTCCAATTTGACACAAGTGTCAAGGCTATCCATTATCGTTCTCTTTCTTCAGTCAACACGGACATCATTCCAACCACTTCATTCTGGATCATCACTCCGCGTATAGTTATTAAAGTGGTTTTCGGTTTAGATAGAGAGTATATCCATAACCGATTCCGGTCTCTTTAATAACTTCCGTAATTATTACACCGATTGGTCGTTTAATATATTTCAAACTAAATCAAATTCACTTTCAATTTCAATTCGTAAACCAACATTTCATTTGTCTTTCTAAATCAATTTCCATAATTTACGTTCAACTTCCAAATTACTATTTCAAAATCTTATAATTCAATTTCAACTTTTTTTATTTAAAACAATCCAAATATTGATTCAAGCTCGTATATAAGTTTCATTCCGAAATCATTTAAAAGGTTTTAATTTTCATTCAAATCAAATTAAATTTATTTATCGATTTCATTCAATATTCGCTAAGTAAATTTTATCCTTCAAAACAACTTCTACTTAAATTCCAATTCATTTAAATCAATTACTTACGTTCAACTTCATTATATCAAAACTTCAAATTGAAATAAATTAGATTCGTCTAATCAATTCTTTAAATTAAAAGTCTTACGTTAATTTCAATAAATCACGTTTTTATTTCAATAAATCACATTTTATTTCTTGTTAAAGAAATTCAATTTTCACTTATTTATTGACTTCGTTATAAATTTCAAACTCAATTAATAAAGAACTAAATTCCACATATTCGAGAAGTTCAATTTCACTTATTAACTTACTTAAATAATTTTTTTCAACCTTAATAAATAAATAAATAAACTCAAGTTCATTTATTAACGAAGTTCAAATCCACTTATTCAAAAGTTCAATTTCTCTTATCGAAGAATTCAATTTTATTCAATTATCAAATAATTAAATCCTATTCAATTATTAAATAATTTCAATCTTAATTTTTAATAATTTCAAAACTTAATAATTACAATCTTGATCATAAATTCAAAATTAATTATTAAATCATTTCCACTTAATTAGGAATTCAAACTTAATTATCAAATCATTTCAACTTAACTATAAATTCAACTTAATAATTTCAAACTTAATTATAATTCAAAGCTTAATTATAATTTCAAATTTAATTATTAAATGTTTCAAACTTAATAATTTCAAAACTCAATTATTACTTATTCCAAATTATTTGTTAATAAATCCAAATTTAATTATTAAATAATCAAATTTCAAACAATGTTCTTTCATCAATTTCTATGTTAATATTGTTTCAGATTTCAATCCTTACATTTTCCTTTCAAAAATTCAAATTCTAACCTTATTTTAAAACTTATTCTTTATTCGAATAAAATCATTATTTTATTTTTAAAATCAAATTATTGACCAATCGGATTTTATTTAGTTTTCTATCCTAGGTCAAATTCATTTGGGTATATATCATTTCAACCCGATTCTAATTCAATTCACAAATCAAACATATCAAAGGAAACTTGCAGTGTGATAACAGGGAGGGTGTCAAAGTAAATAAACAAGCAATAACAACAATCCATAAAAATACAATAATCAATTCAAATAATCCCAAAATAATCATATTAATTCACATTGTTGTTTGTGCGAATTAATATAATTATTTCTAGAATCTACACTATCATTTCATGTAGATTAAAGGTTACGGTTTATACGGTTCTTCAATTGATATCTATTATTCAATTTCATATTATATCAATTTGAACAACATACATTCGATGGTTCAAAGTGTAATTAACCCTACTTCTATGTGTCAAGTAATTAAACATATAAGGGGTCATATTATACAAATTTAACTAATCCAATTCAATATATGTGTCGATTCAAATTTTAACTATCCTACGTCAAATTCAATTGCATAATATTTATCACTTTATACATTACCTTTTAACATCCAATGTAAACAACAAACAATCAATCAATTATCAACCAAACTGTATTATTATTGCACACATAACAAATAACGGTGTCGGTGTCACAAGTGAACCGATACAGGTAATAACATATATAAAAGTGTAATTAACTAACAGCAGCATATTTCAATTGTCGTTTCAAATGAAATCAAATTTAATAAATAAAGAACATTAATCGTGAGTGATTGCTCACCTTTCGAGGATAGAGATGAACGACAAGAATTGGCTACTAGTCCAAGCATGGATTTCAAATCAAAGCAAGAATTGGCACGAATGGATGGACAAGGCTGGTAAGAGAGAAATCGATGAAATAATTTGAATCAGTTTGATAGAAACAACAATGATATATATATATATATATTGTTATTATCGTTTGCTTGAAATCAAATTTCACTTTAAGACACATATTTAAAATACATATATATAATTTAAAATCACTGTTTATAGTAGTCACAGATATTAAAATCAAGATATAAACGATTACCAACGTAACCCAAAACCGATCATATATATTTATAAATCTATCTCATGTAGAAATCAATACAGATATCACCCTTATTATAAACAGCAACCAGACTGTACACATATCTAGGTGTATAACTACAAGTTGTTATTGTATATGTATATATCAAATACATGATATATATAAAAAAAAATTTTAAAAAGGGGATAAAGCATAGGACTAAAAATAAAAACTATATATTAAGATTTTAAACTTTATGTACATTCTATGTAGTCTGACACTATATATATTACAATATACAAATTTATAACTGTATTTATATATATAAAACAAAAACTGCCAGCTATATAACTAAGTATAGCCTACACAATATAACACTTTATGTATAAAGTAAATTTGTTTGTACAGAGTAACAAATACATGCGCATGCTGTATAACAGTATAAATGCAGACTGCATGACTAATAAAGAAAACACACATCTATATATATATCTATAACTAGCATGAATATCTTTAATATGTAAACCAAATAAGAACTAATATAACTCATATAAACTTTATACAAATATATATATATATATATAAATATATATATGTATATAATATGTAACTAAAAATTTTGTTCACAGCACATTCATACCGTACTAATTACATACATAACATATGCTCTAAAACAACAGGTCTAAATTTATAAAAATATATATAACACTATACATATAAAGGAGACAAACTGTAAACTATAAACTGTAAGAAGTATGATAAATGAGACAAAATTTGCAAACCTACAATTTATATATAAACTTACTGTTTAACTATATTTATAACATTTTTTTTATACCATCTTAACCTTATATACGTAGTATAGATATAATACCTTGTTACAATGAAGGCATGGTTTGCGAGTGAGTTGCTAGAAGAAAGATGGGATGCCAGAACAGAGGGTAGTAGGTAGCTGCAAGGCACGGAGAGGATGAGTTGGCCAAAAACGTTCAGGTTGTGATGGAGTCGGTGACTCGGTGTAGTGGAGATGGGAGTTGACGCGACCATGGAAGGAAGAAGCCGAAAATGGAATAGGTGGAGGAAATGTGGGTACGGCGGAGGTCGCGGAGGCAGTGGTGAGCGAGAGTGAAGGCGAATGGAGGGCTAGCTTCGGCGAGGGTGGAAGTTGATTGCGTACACCGGTTGTAGATGGCCATGGCCGAGAGAGAGGAGGTGGCGTCCGATGTAGGAGCACGTGAAGCTAGACGAGGCAGAGGAGCTTCGCCATAGTTGGCAGGCAATGAAGGCGCGCGACTATTAGCAATGGCCGAGAAACCAAGGTGGCTGCCCGCGTTTGAGTGAGAGCTTGGATCACGGCGATGGGATGAAGAGGGAGGGAGGTCGGTGGTTTGGTTGTGGTGGAGGAAACCGGTTGCGTCGTGGGAAGGGGTTGACGTCGGTGAAGATGCAATGCGTCGGCTGTAGTTGCTGCACGCGACATGCCAGAGCGACCGCCGGAGAATGGAGGTTGAGGAGCTTGTCGGCAAGTGGATGAGAATGCTGTGGTGATGGGCGGAAATGGGAAGTCGGGTCTTGGCATCGGCGAGATGAGCTGTGTGCACGAGATGGTGATGTCATGGTGGTTGGAGAGACCGTGCAAGTTAGTTGAACGTGAAGGAAGAGTGATGCACAGGCTAATGGAAGGAGGAGACCTGATGGAAAAAGAAAAATATATGAAGAGAAATGAGTTACATGCTAGTATGGAAGATACTTTTATTTTTCTTTGGAACTCAAGAACAGGAGGGTGGATGCCTTTAAAGTGAAAAGGCATGAACATCTTCTGTACATAAGGAGTTGCAAATATATTAAACAAAATTTTTAAATTTTTATTTGTCATCATTATTATTGGAAAGCAGGAGAATTTTGAAAGTCACGCACCTTAATTGAGGGAGTATTGAAAATGAATTGCTATTTGGTTTTCAACCGGGATAATGAATGGTCACATAAAATCAAAAGATTTAAAACCGGTACCAATACGGTAAACGTTCCATAGACTCCGCCGTTTTCCGAACTTCAAAATACAGTACTGAATATACCATCGAGATCAGCACGACGAGACGGTCAAAACGGTATATAAATATCAGTGGTAAGATTAAATTTTAAAAATTCGAATTTTCTATTAGCGGAAAATGCGTAAAAATCGCAGAAAATTAAGATCGACGGGGCCAAAAATCTCCGAATTTGGAAAAACGATAAACTGACAACTTGCTCAAAAGATGGTTTAGAATTTTTCTGTGTAAAAATATTTTGGTTTTGAAAACGTTTTATTTTCATCGCTTTTTAACTGATTAAATTGAAGTAAATTTACGCGCGAAATAAACCTTCATATTTTTGGACGAAAATTTACCGGTTGCTATGTTTAACTGGACGTGTTCCAAATATCAAATTTATATTTCAAAATTTAATCGTTTAAAATTCCAAAAATTCAATTAGTAACGTTATTATAACCGGTTAAATTTACGGGTCGTTACATTCTCCCCCACTCAAAACTTTTCGTCCCCGAAAAGGAAGGATGTAGGAGAATAGAAACAACTAGAAGAAAATTGTCTTGAATTTACATAATAAACAATTAATTTGAACCATATAGTTTCAATTTAAATAATTATATTCAACAATTCATTTTTAAAATCAAGGTTTTCCATTAAATTGATTTGATTTCACAATTATTAACGTTAAGTACAAATGTTTCTTTCAAATGAAATTCAGTTTTAAATTTAATTAATTCAACATACTCCTTTAATTTGATTTGATTTATTAACTTTCAAAAGAAATCTTTTCTTCTATTAATCACACTTATTATTTATTCAACTTATTATTCTATTTATTCCCATAAACATTTATAATTAAGTTTAAGTGAATAACATTTATTATATGCACTCCCATTTTATTTACAAAGACAATTTATATTATATATTATCCAATTTTCTTACATTAACAATTTCAAAGATCATAAATTGAATAGTCCATTATTATAATCACGTTTTATTCGACAAATTTAATTCTTCCTTATTCAAATTATTATTAAATTTATTCTACTTAATATATCTTATCACTTATATATTAAGTACATTTACATTTATTAATAACTACTCAAATTTATTTAAACATTCCTTTGATATCATTTATATTGTATAATATTCAATTAAATAGTTAACTTTTGAAAATTTACGTAAGTTATATTAAATGCAATCGAGTATTATCCAAATAACATTCCTAATTAAATTCTCTCAAGTTTAAATATTAATTCAAAATTGGTTTCATTTATAATTAAAATCATCTTTTACCCCAAATTTAAGAATTAATTTCCGATTAACTTCAATAATTTAGAGATAATTATATACATACAATATATAAGTCAAATCTAAATTAAATATTAATATATATATATATATATATATATATATATATATTTAAATCAAGTCATACTTTAGAAATTTCGAATTCATTTCAAAACCAAAGGGTAGCAAGCTACTGACGGTCTCTCGACTTCGAAACTCGAAAATGAACGTCGATGATGCTGCCGTCATCACCGAAATTATTTTCCAGCGACAAAAGAGAAGAGCTCTTATTTAGTCATTTAAATTCTTTGAAAACCATTTCTATTCGAAATATTTTTAATAATATACCTTTTAAAACTTCCCAATCAAAGTTTGAAATCACCGTAAAATAAATTCTCAAATTCTAATCTAAATCTATTTGAATTTCAAATCAATTTTTACCAGTTTTATAAATCCATTTATTTATATTATGCAATAGTCAATGGTTTACAAAACAATAAATGAAAATTAAATATTATCATTTCGTATAACAATTTACTAACAATTTTATTTCAGACAAAAATTTATACTTGGATAATCATATAAAATTATTTGTTTACCCAATTTGAAAACAATATTGTATCGGTTTGCTCTGTTAAAGTGTTTTGGAAATCCTATCGACAGCGTTGATCAGACGAATCGATCGAAAACCCAAATCAACATCAACAACTCAAACAACACAATATATATATATATAAACCATTTTAAATATTAATTTACAAATATACTTCACGCTCAACGATACAAGGATGGATTTCAAAATAAGTATAGAGATTCAAATTTTATGGGAATTAAATCAAAGAGAATTTTGATTTGATAACAAGTTCGAAACAGAAGATAAGATAATTCAGTTAACAAAATCGGGAGATGGATATTCTTATTAAATTCACGGGCAACCTTAACTGGGCCGACCGTAACTTCAAGAATAAGATCGATGCTGAATTCCGAGGTAAATCAACATTCGATCTCAAGAGATAGAATTCAGGTATAGGAGGGAATAGATAGCATCGTAAACCGAAAATACAGAAATCTTCGGTAAATCGATGCCTAGTGTAAAGTAGTTTTACCCCTTTACAAATAGTTCGAAGGTTGGCGAGACTGCCGATTCATTGTAAAGATCATCCGAAGCGGAGTTATGGGATGCTCCAGGATTAAAAGAAGACGAATAGTGAGGGACAAGAATGAATTTCGGAACCGAGGGGACGTCCCAAAATTCAAAGGAATTGAGTTAAAAGGAAGAGATTGAAACTCGAATGAGAGTGATTCTGTAAATACATTTACCCTATATGCTAAGTTTTGCCTAGAGCTACCAAAAGCTCTGATACCAACTGTAACGACCCGCTATTTTGGACTATTCGCATCCGCACATGTCGGACTTGAATAATTCAAAATACCAAATTGTTAATTTAAATTTGGCAAAACTCAGATATACAGTAAATAAATAATCACAGAATCACAGACACAGAGTAATAATATGCAGCGGAAGTAAAAGAGATAGTAGTTCATGAAGCTACTATATAAATATATAGGATACATCAGAGTTTACAACAGAAGAGTAACACGATACATCAGATACAAACCAAAATACATCACTGATATCACGGAATACTAGAAGCAGAATAGATGGCTGGATCTTCAAGCAAAGCTCCAACTCCAAAGGTGAGTCTCGAAAGCTGAACCACTCAGTCTGACCCGAGCGTAAAGCAAAACACAAAACATTCGAGTCAGGATTAATATTCTCATATCAATAAATCCAACTCAAATGAAATAGCAATCGAAATACAAGTAACTCAAAGGATGTTGGAATCACCATCCTTTAAGGATCCGTTAAACTATCTACTAGGTAGTAGTGTACGCTAAATAGATAATGTCTATCAGTAATATAAAATATTAAAATAGTGTTAAGGCGTTACCATTATCCCCCTTAACACATTTTATAAGCATCATAGTCTATACAGCACTGTAAACTCCACCGTAAACTAGTGGGCTATCAGGGAGTACTCCATAGGTATAACACAAAACAAATTCATAGTGGTCGCGTATATAGGGATACAAGTATGACAAGGCACATGAGGCAATACCCAAGGTAGTGAAACTGCCGTTCGCCTGATCCGGACTGGTGAGAACGCATCGCCGCAGCGATCGCAACACCGCGAAACAACACTCCGTGAATTTCCGAGGGTGCACCAATCAATCACAAGTAATGAGTAGTAGTTACGAAGAAGTGTGTCCGCTCGAGGTGGCTAACCCCATTTGGCCCGGCACGGCTCCTGATTTTAGTCATTTCCAATTTGACACAAGTGTCAAGGCTATCCATTATCGTTCTCTTTCTTCAGTCAACACGGACATCATTCCAACCACTTCATTCTGGATCATCACTCCGCGTATAGTTATTAAAGTGGTTTTCGGTTTAGATAGAGAGTATATCCATAACCAATTCCGGTCTCTTTAATAACTTCCGTAATTATTACACCGATTGGTCGTTTAATATATTTCAAACCAAATCAAATTCACTTTCAATTTCAATTCGTAAACCAACATTTCATTTGTCTTTCTAAATCAATTTCCATAATTTACGTTCAACTTCCAAATTACTATTTCAAAATCTTATAATTCAATTTCAATTTTTTTTATTTAAAACAATCCAAATATTGATTCAAGTTCGTATATAAGTTTCATTCTGAAATCAGTTAAAAGGTTTTAATTTTCGTTCAAATCAAATTAAATTTATTTATCGATTTCATTCAATATTCGCTAAGTAAATTTTATCCTTCAAAACAACTTCTACTTAAATTCCAATTCATTTAAATCAATTACTTACGTTCAACTTCATTATATCAAAACTTCAAATTGAAATAAATTAGATTCGTCTAATCAATTCTTTAAATTACAAGTCTTACGTTAATTTCAATAAATCACGTTTTTATTTCAATAAATCATATTTTATTTCTTGTTAAAGAAATTCAATTTTCACTTATTTATTGACTTCGTTATAAATTTCAAACTCAATTAATAAAGAACTAAATTCCACATATTCGAGAAGTTCAATTTCACTTATTAACTTACTTAAATAATTTTTTTCAACCTTAATAAATAAATAAATAAACCCAATTTCATTTATTAACGAAGTTCAAATCCACTTATTCAAAAGTTCAATTTCTCTTATCGAAGAATTCAATTTTATTCAATTATCAAATAATTAAATCCTATTCAATTATTAAATAATTTCAATCTTAATTTTTAATAATTTCAAAACTTAATAATTACAATCTTGATCATAAATTCAAAATTAATTATTAAATCATTTCCACTTAATTAGGAATTCAAACTTAATTATCAAATCATTTCAACTTAACTATAAATTCAACTTAATAATTTCAAACTTAATTATAATTCAAAGCTTAATTATAATTTCAAATTTAATTATTAAATGTTTCAAACTTAATAATTTCAAAACTCAATTATTACTTATTCCAAATTATTTGTTAATGATTCCAAATTTAATTATTAAATAATCAAATTTCAAACAACGTTCTTTCATCAATTTCTACGTTAATATTGTTTCAGATTTCAATCCTTACATTTTCCTTTCAAAAATTCAAATTCTAACCTTATTTTAAAACTTATTCTTTATTCGAATAAAATCATTATTTTATTTTTAAAATCAAATTATTGACAAATCGGATTTTATTTAATTTTCTATCCTAGGTCAAATTCATTTGGGTATATATCATTTCAATCCGATTCCAATTCAATTCACAAATCAAACATATCAAAGGGAACTTGCAGTGTGATAACAGGGAGGGTGTCAAAGTAAATAAACAAGCAATAACAACAATCCATAACAATACAATAATCAATTCAAATAATCCCGAAATAATCGTATTAATTCACATTGTTGTTTGTGCGAATTAATATAATTATTTCTAGAATCTACACTATCATTTCATGTAGATTAAAGGTTACGGTTTATACGGTTCTTCAATTGATATCTATTATTCAATTTCATATTATATCAATTTGAACAACATACATTCGATGGTTCAAAGTGTAATTAACCCTACTTCTATGTGTCAAGTAATTAAACATATAAGGGGTCATATTATACTAACTAATCCAATTCAATATATGTGTCGATTCAAATTTTAACTATCCTACGTCAAATTCAATTGCATAATATTTATCACTTTATACATTACCATTTAGCATCCAATGTAAACAACAAACAATCAATCAATTACCAACAAAACTGTATTATTATTGCACACATAACAAATAACGGTGTCGGTGTCACAAGTGAGCTGATACAGGTAATAACATATATAACAGTGTAATTAACTAACAGCAGCATATTTCAATTGTCGTTTCAAATGAAATCAAATTTAATAAATAAATAATATTAATCGTGAGTGATTGCTCACCTTTCGAGGATAGAGATGAACGACAAGAATTGGCTACTAGTCCAAGCACGGATTTCAAATCAAAGCAAGAATTGGCACGAATGGATGGACAAGGCTGGTAAGAGAGAAATCGATGAAATAATTTGAATCAGTTTGATAGAAACAACAATGATATATATATATATATATATATATATATATATATATATTGTTATTATCATTTGCTTGAAATCAATATTTCACTTTAAGACACATATTTAAAATACATATATATAATTTAAAATCATTGTTTATAGTAGTCACAGATATTAAAATCAAGATATAAACGATTACCAACGTAACCGAAACCGATCATATATATTTATAAATCTATCTCATGTTGAAATCAATATAGATATCACCCTTATTATAAACAGCAACCAGACTATACACATATCAAGGTGTATAACTACAAGTTGTTATCGTATATGTATATATCAAATACATGATATGTAATTTTTTTTTTGAAAAAGGGGATAAAGCATAGGACTAAAAATAAAAACTATATATTAAGATTTTAAACTTTATGTACATTCTATGTAGTCTGACACTATATATATTACAATATACAAATTTATAACTGTATTTATATATATAAAACAAAAACTGCCAGCTATATAACTAAGTATAGCCTACACAATATAACACTTTATGTATAAAGTAAATTTGTTTGTACAGAGTAACAAATACATGCGCATGCTGTATAACAGTATAAATGCAGACTGCATGACTAACGAAGAAAACACACATCTATATATATATATATATATATCTATAACTAGCATGAATATCTTTAATATGTAAACCAAATAAGAACTAATATAACTCATATAAACTTTATATATATATATATATATATATGTATGTATGTATGTATATAATATGTAACTAAAATTTTTGTCCACAGCACATTCATACCATACTAATTACATACATAACATATGCTTTAAAACAACAGGTCTAAATTTATAAAAATATATATAACACTATACATATAAAGGAGACAAACTGTAAACTATAAACTGTAAGAAGTATGATAAATGAGACAAAATTTGTAAACCTATAATTTATATATAAACTTACTGTTTAACTATATTTATAACATTTTTTTTATACCATCTTAACCTTATATATGTAGTATAGATATAATACCTTGTTACAATGAAGGCATGGTTTGCGAGTGAGTTGCTAGAAGAAAGATGGGATGCTAGAACAGAGGGTAGTAGGTAGCTGCAAGGCACGGAGAGGATGAGTTGGCCAAAAACATTCAGGTTGTGATGGAGTCGGTGACTCGGTGTAGTGGAGATGGGAGTTGACGCGACCATGGAAGGATGAAGCCGAAAATGGAATAGGTGGAGGAAATGTGGGTACGGCGGAGGTCGCGGAGGCAGTGGTGAGCGAGAGTGAAGGCGAATGGAGGGCTAGCATCGGCGAGGGTGGAAGTTGATTGCGTACACCGGTTGTAGATGGCCATGGCAGAGAGAGAGGAGGTGGCGTCCGATGTAGGAGCACGTGAAGCTAGACGAGGCAGAGGAGCTTCGCCATAGTTGGCAGGCAATGAAGGCGCGCGGCTATTAGCAATGGCCGAGAAACCAAGGTGGCTGACCGCGTTTGAGTGAGAGCTTGAATCACGGCGATGGGATGAAGAGGGAGGGAGGTCGGTGGTTTGGTTGTGGTGAAGGAAACCGGTTGCGTCGTGGGAAGGGGTTGACGTCGGTGAAGATGCCATGCGTTGGCTGTAGTTGCTACACGCGACATGCCAGAGCGACCGCCGGAGAATGGAGGTTGAGGAGCTTGTCGGCAAGTGGATGAGCATGCTGTGGTGATGGGCGGAAATGGGAAGTTGGGTCTTGGCATCGGCGAGATGAGCTGTGTGCACGAGATGGTGATGTCATGGTGGTTGGAGAGACTGTGCAAGTTAGTTGAACGGGAAGGAAGAGTGAGGAACAGGCTAATGGAAGGAGGAGAGCTGATGGAAAAAGAAAAATATATGAAGAGAAATGGGTTACATGCTAGTATGGAAGATACTTTTATTTTTCTTTGGAACGCAAGAACAGGAGGGTGGATGCCTTTAAAGTGAAAAGGCATGAACATCTTCTGTACATAAGGAGTTGCAAATATATTAAACAAAATTTTTAAATTTTTATTTGTCATCATTATTATTGGAAAGCAGGAGAATTTTGAAAGTCACGCACCTTAATTGAGGGAGTATTGAAAATGAATTGCTATTTGGTTTTCAACCGGGATAATGAATAGTCACATAAAATCAAAAGATTTAAAACTGGTACCAATACGGTAAACGTTCCGTAGACTCCGCCGTTTTCCGAACTTCAAAATACAGTACTGAATATACCATCGAGATCAGCACGACGAGACGGTCAAAACGGTATACAGATATTAGCGGTATGATTAAATTTTAAAAATTCGAATTTTCTATTAGTGGAAAATGCGTAAAAATCGTAGAAAATTAAGATCGACGGGGCCAAAGATCTCCGAATTCGGAAAAACGAAAAACATACAACTTGCTCAAAAGATGTTTTAGAATTGTTCTATGTAAAAATATTTTGGTTTTGAAAACGTTTTATTTTCATCGCTTTTTAACTGATTAAATTGAAGTAAATTTACGCGCGAAATAAAGCTTCATATATTTGGACGAAAATTTATCGGTTGCTATGTTTAACTGGACGTATTCCAAATATCAAATTTATATTTCAAAATTTAATCGTTTAAAATTCCAAAAATTCAATTAGTAACGTTATTAAAACCGGTTAAATTTACGGGTCGTTACACCAAAGTAAATGAAATAAATTGAAAATCGTTCAGGCCTATCATTTCAGCCCATAACAATTTTCCCTTACTCTAAAGTCCGTTCGGGTATGTATCATTTTAACCCATAGTGATTATAATCTAAAGGGAACTTGCAGTGTGATGAACAGATAAAATAAACAGAATAGCATGAAATAACAGTAACATATGATATAACAGGTGTAATAACAGGTGTGAACATCATATGATAATAATATAAGCAGTTATAACATGTTAATATAGTTTTACAGATTCACAAGGTCTCAATTTACTACTTATATAAGTACATAATGTCTGGTGAGAAATACTCACATTTCACAAGCTGGAGAACGACACCAAAGCACACGATATAGACACAACGAAGGCACGACAACACTACCATGATTTGAGAGTGGAGAGACAAATATAATTGTCTTTTATACATATAAACAAAACAATTCAAAATACATAAGTTTTTCAAAGCCAAATTACACTAAACAACACTAGGAATCAAAGCTCAAAACAAAGACAAATGCTTTGCACTTGTTCTCAACTTCACATAGTTCAGTTATGGACTGAAATAGCACATCCAAGGCATGTATAAAGGTCCGATTTGGATCCATAGTGGTCAGCCTATCATGGTTTAAAAGTGTGGAGATTTATAGGTGCAATAAGTCAACACTACAAGGCAATTTCAAGGCAAATTCAACAACTCTATGCTACAATTTGGTTCGGCCATAGGCTCTAGGGTCATGGTCAGAGACTCAGGTGGTGATGGCTGATGTGCCAGGGGGTGGTAGTCAGGTCAGAGCTGGTGGTGGTGGTGGAAGTAGCGGCAAAATGTGGATGAAGGTGATGGTACCAAAACTAGGTCAGCTTGAGTGCATAGGTGATGGATTTGTGGATTTTGGTGGTGGTGCTTGCTTTGGGGTTGCTTGGCCTGCCATGGTGGTGATCTAGGGTGGATGATGATCAGAGAATAAAATGATGATCAGAGAATAAAATGATGATGATCAAATAATGGTGGTGATCTATGCTCTGATCAAAGAATAAAATGATCGGAGCCATGAAGTAGAGAACAAGTTGCAAAATCACATAGAAAAACTAGAAAACAAGAGAAGAGAAAAAGATTTTACCAAATTTTTGCAAGATGGAGGCCATGATTTTTTTTTTTAGGGTTGAGAAGCTTTGGTAATTCGTGAAAATGAAGAAAAGAAGTCAGCTGAAGATAGTATAAGGAATGGCCAAAATAATTGACGTATTGATTAAAAAAGAAACGGTGAAACGACTTTACGTTTCTTAGCTTTTAAAACCTTCCATACTTCCTTTTCTTTTAAATCAAGTAAAACAAAATAAACTTCAGAAAGTACATCTAAAACCGAAACAAAGTGAAAAAAAATAAAAATATATAATTAAATTTAAAGAAAATATAAAAAGAATTAAAGAAATTGCTTAAAAATTGAAAACAGGGTTCAAAAATTACAATTAAAACATCAATGGCTTTGGAAAAATATCTACTTCATTTTAAAAATATTCTAAAACAAAATTTTGAAATAAAGTAATTTATTTATAGTTTCTAAAATAAAATAAATAATTAAATTGGAGAAAAATAGAAAAGAAGTAAAGAAAATGTTTAAAAATTGAAAACAGGGCATGGAAATTACAAGAAAAATACAACTAGCTCTAAAAAAATTCCTACCACACTTCAAAAATATTAAAAGACAAAAAAATTCATAAAATAACATATCAATACATATTACAAAAAAATATGACAAAGAAAAACAAAATTTATACTATTTAAAATAACAAAATTGCAGAATAAACGAATTGCACTCAATATTGAAATATACATAGCTTTCACAATTTAAATCCGTTTCCAATGAAACAAAAAGCAATGTTCTTAAAATTTTATGTACTTTCATAATAAAACATAAAATTTAAATTTTCAAACTTTTAAAAATTTAAATTAAAAGTCAAAGTTTGACTATTTTGACCAAAAAATTCACTTTTTGGAAAATATTCTTTTTAGTCATGCTTTGGAATGATAATTCATATCAAAACCAAAGCTTATCATTCAAAATAAATAAAATAAGTTTTTTTTAAATCAAAATTCAATTGAAATAATTAAAATATACAAAACAAAAATCACAAAATACAGGGTTGTTACACTCTCCCACTCAAAACTTTTCGTCCCCGAAAAGGAATGAGGTACGGGAAAGCACAGAAAAAGATAGAGTGAAACAAGATTAGGAAAAGATGACAAGGAGAAGGAAATTATACATGATAACTACTGTGACAGGTAAGTTTAACAAGGTGCAGATTTATCAAAGATTATATAAAGTTTTCTAAACAGAAAGATTATAGAAAGATGCATATACCAGTCTATAGGAAGATAAGAATAATAAGGACAACAAAAGATAATTTGAAAAACAAAATAAGGAAATAAATTTGAAAGCGTGGAAATTTCACCTTAAATAGAGATTAAATCTTTTACACAAGTTAAATAAATCTTAACTATCTCAAAATTCATTATCTTATTATCAATCATCTAAAATTAACAATTTTTTAAAACCATGGGTTTGAAAAATAATCATTTATTACACTCACAAAGTACTTAATAAATTTTATTCTTCTTCATTCCTAATAAAAATTAAATTTATTCCTCCCAATATATTTATCACTTATGTTAAACATACTTACACTTATTATAACTGCTTTCTTTTATTCTTAGTTCTTTTAACATTATTTTATTGTAAGTTATTCAATTACCTTTTATTATATTTACCTCTGTTAATCATTTTATAATTAAAATTTAAGTATATAACATTTATTATAACCACTCAATTTTTATTTATAAAATCTTTTTATATTCTATATTGTCGAGTTACATTGTTAACTTTTGAAAAATTAAGGTAAGTTATATTGGAATGCAATTGAGTTATACAAATAAAACTTTCCAATTCAATCATTTCAAGCTTAAATCATTTATTCAAAAAATTTGATTTTCTCTTTATAATTGAAATTATTCTTTAAAATAAAATTTAAGAATTAAATTTTCGATTTCTTCAACCCATTTAGAGATAAATAAATGTCTGTACATAATTTATCAAATCAAATTTAAATCATATGTCTATATATATTATAGATCAAGTTATATTTTAGAAATTCAAATCAAATTGATTTCCAAAACAAAGCTGTAGCAAGACTACAGAGCGGTCTCTTCACTTCGAAACTCGAAAATGAATGTCGATGATGCTGCAGTCTTCAGCGAAGTTATTTTCCAACGACAATGAGAAGGGCACTGATTTTAAACTTTAAAATTCTTTGGAAACAAATTTCTATTTGAAAATACTTTAAATGATATAACCATTTTAAAACTTTAAACACAAGGTTTGAAACCATCGAAAATTAAATTCTCAAATTTCTTGTTCTAAATTCATTTCAGTTCCCAAATCAATTTATAAACAACTATCTATAAATTCATTTGTAGAACAATAAATGATAAATTAAGTATTATCATTTCAAATAATCAATTTAAATCAGTTTATTAAGTTCCATAAATTTACTTATATATCAAAATTTATTTCGTTAACCAAATTTTAAAATAATATTGTGTCAGTTTGTTCTGTTAGAGTGTTTTAGAAATCCTATCGATAGCGTTGATCAGACGAATCGATCAGAAACCCAACTCAACCTCAACTACTCAAACAACACAATATATAAACAAAACATAGATTTACAAGTACAATTCAAAATGTTTGAAAATAGGTTGGAAACAAAAGACAAGATGATTAAATAACAAAATAGGGAGGTGGATAAGCTTAAAGAAATCACGGGCAACATTTGCTGGGTCAATCGTGGCTTAAAGAATAAGATCAATGTGGATTTTTCTAGGGTAAATCTACGTTCGATCTCAATAGATAAAGTTTGGAATAACAAAAGATATTAGCATCTAAACCAAGGATAGATAAGAATCTCTGGTGAATCGATGCTAATTGTAAAGGAGTTTCCCTTTTTTTCAATTCAATTTGAAATTGGCGTGACCGTCGACTCACTAGAAAGATCATTCGAACTTGAGTTATGGAATACTCCAGAATCAAAAGAAGATGAATAGTGAAGAACACGAATGGATTTTGGAACCGCAGGGAACGTTCCAAAATTCAAAGGAATCGAGTCAAAAAGGAAGAGATTCAAACTTGAATGAAAGTGATTCTGTAAATATATTCACTTCATATGCTGAGTTTTTCCTAGAGCTACCAAAGCTCCGATACCAACTGTGACGACCCGATATTTTCAACCATTCGCATCCATTATAAGTGTATAGGTAGACACTCATGCCGGAATTGAATTGCTCAAAATACCGCGTTGTAAATAAAAATTTGGCAAATCTCAGAATATACAGTAGATAAAAATCACAGATCATAGACACAGAGTAATAATAATGCAGCGGAAGTAAAAGAGATAGTAGTTCATGAAGCTACTATATAAATATATCAGAGTTACATAAGATAAAACAGAAGAAATAAAGTACAACAGAAGTTTAAATATGATAACCAAGTACAAGCTGAATAGAACAACCGAACTGAAAAGATAAAACTTGACAAGTAGATAATCTCCAGCGATTCCAATCTCCAGAAAGTGGAAATCCAAATTTGTGAATACTCAGGCTGACCCGAGCGTAAATAAAAATACGAACACTCGAGTCAAGACATACGTACTTATACAATGTAAACCAACTCAAGTGAACTGTAGTAAAGGTACAAGTAACCTAGAAGATGCTTGGGACCGCCCATCCTCTAAGGATCCGTTAAACTATTTACTATATAGTAATATACGCTATATACAATAGTGTCTAATCAGTAAAGTATAATCATATAGAAAATAGCATTAAGGGGATGGTGAACCTTAACGCGGTCGGATCTTTAAAACCAAAATCGTAGTGGGCTCGATATAAGGAGATGACACGGCATGCGAGGCAATGCCAAGGTGGATACATCGTTTGCACTCCCGGACCGGTGGTGACAGCAAGCCAGCAGCTTCCGCCCACCTCGAACAATACCCCCGAATCAAAGTGGCGCCACATATCGAATCATAAAAGTAATAGAATGGTTTTCGATGGAGCATGCTCGATGAAAGGGTGCGACCCTTTGTGTAGCCCGGTATAGCTCCTGTTTTAGTCATTTATGCCAACTCACGGGAGTTGGGTCCACATAATATACCTCGAGAACTTCGCCACCATCCTACTTCATTCTGCAATCTCCACCGCGTACACAGTTGTTAAAGTGGTTTTCGGTATTGGCCGGCTATAAGACAATATCCGATCCCGGTCTCTTTAACCACCAATCGTTATTATAACCCGTAGTTATAACTTTAAAACAATATTATATAGTTCAAAACAAAATATCATTTCAACCCAAATCTTTATCAAAATAAAGATTAAATCATTTCCAAACCATTTCAGTATATCATCATACCATATCTTTCAGTTCAAATATTTATCAAAATAAATATCAAGTCATTTCTAACCATTTCAATATATTAAATTATCATATCCTTTCAAAACTTCCTTTCAAATCATTTTAATATATCAAAAGATCATAACCTTTCAAAGCTTTATTTCCAAAATATCATATCTTTCAGAACTTCATTTCAAATCATTTTAATATCAAAATATCATATCTTTCAAAAATCCATTTTCAAATCATTTTAATATATCAAAATAGCTACATTTTTTTTCAAAACCACATTTCAAATCATTTCAATATACCAAAAGTTATATTTCAAAACAGATTACTTCATTTTAAATCATAAAAATGAAGTTATTACATTAGTAATTAAATTATTAAATTCCAAAAATTTAAACTTTTCAATGTTCATTTATGCACTTAAATTTATTAAAACAATGAAAATTCAAGTTTCGCAGCATTTAGAAAATGCTACAGAAAGTTACATTAAAAACAATTCAATTTAACAAAAGACGGTATTAAAAATGCTGTTAATTAACTTCAAATATTCAATAGAATTTCACAAACACTTATATTTTTATTTAAATCATTTTAACTTAAAAAATCATACATTTTCACATTTATAAGCATCATTAAATTTTCCTTAAATTCATGATTTTATAATGCTAAGTTTCCTTTCAAAAATCAATATTTTTTAATAATTCACTCATTAAATTTCAACATTCAAATTTAAATTCATTACATTAAATTTCAACTTAACACTTATGTTCAAATTCTCAAATATAACATAGTTTTATTTTTATTTACTTTACTAAAATTTCACTTTTAAGTCAATTTCATAAATTTCCGATTTTAGTTATATTTCAAAATTCCAACTCAAATATTCATTCATTTCACATTTCAACTTTATTAAAAATCATTAATATGATATAAAATCACTTTAAATTCATTTAAATTCAAAATATCATAAATTTATCATATTTCCAAAGTTAATTTAATTTCCATTAAAAATTAAATCAAAATTTCCAAAATCATTCAAAATTTTCTAACTTTTTCATTAATTCATTTCACTTACAATTATTCAGAAAATCAATAATATTTAAAAAAATCATATTTTTATTTAATTTTAAATCAAAATATTATAATAATTAAATTTCTAAAGTATTTTAAATTTTTTGAAAAACATATCTTAACTAGGGCCTGTATATAATTTTCTACGTTAGGTAAAGTGATATGGGTAATATATCATTTCAACCCGTAATTTACAAAGAAAAATCCGGGTTTTATCGCTTTAAACCCGCAGTAACCCGCAGTCCCAAGTAAATGAAATAAATTTAAAATCGTTCAGGCCTATCATTTCAGCCCATAACAATTTTCCCTTACTCTAAAGTCCGTTCGGGTATGTATCATTTCAACCCATAGTGATTCTAGTCTAAAGGGAACTTGCAGTGTGATGAACAGATAAAATAAACAGAATAACATGAAATAACAGTAACATATGATATAACAGGTGTAATAACAGGTGTGAACATTGTATGATAATAATATAAGCAGTTATAACATGTTAATATAGTTCTACAGATTCACAGGGTGTCAATTTACTACTTATATAAGTACATAATGTCTGGTGAGAAATACTCACATTTCACAAGCTGGAGAACGACACCAAAGCGCACGATACAGACACAACGAAGGCACGACAACAATACCATGATTTGAGAGTGGAGAGACAAATATAATTGCCTTGTATACATATAAACAAAACAATTCAAAATACATAAGTTTTTCAAAGCCAAATTACACTAAACGACACTAGGAATCAAAGCCCAAAACAAAGACAAATGCTTTGCCCTTGTTCTCAACTTCACATACTTCAGTTAGGAACTGAAATAGCACATCCAAGGCTTGTATCAAGGTCTGGTTTGGGTCCATAGTGGTCAGCCTATCATGGTTTAAAAGTGTGGAGATTTATAGGTGCAACAAGTCAACACTACAAGGCAATTTCAAGGCAAATTCAACAACTCTATGCTACAATTTGGTTCTGCCATAGGCTCTAGGGTCATGGTCAGAGACTCAGGTGGTGATAGATGATGTGCTAGGGGGTGGTGGTCAGGTCAGAGCTGGTGGTGGTGGTGGAAGTGGCGGCAAAAGGTGGATGAAGGTGATGGTACCAAAACTAGGTCAGC
The DNA here is from genome assembly GCA_030765085.1 of Allium cepa. Taxonomy (NCBI): domain Eukaryota; kingdom Viridiplantae; phylum Streptophyta; class Magnoliopsida; order Asparagales; family Amaryllidaceae; genus Allium; species Allium cepa. Next base: position 149,501,173 of record CM060945.1, read on the forward strand.
TTGAGTGCATAGGTGATGGATTTGTGGATTTTGGTGGTGGTGCTTGCCTTGGGGTTGCTTGGCCTGCTATGGTGGTTATCTAGGGTGGATGATGATCAGGGAATAAAGTGGTGGAGGTTGGCCTAAATCTGGTTGAGGAGGAGTGGAGCCATGAAGTAGAGAACAAGTTGCAAAATCACATAGAAAAACTAGAAAACAAGAGAAGAGAAGAAGATTTTACCAAATTTTTGCAAGATGGAGGCCATGATTTTTTTTTAGGGTTGAGAAGCTTTGGTAACTCGTGAAAATGAAGAAAAGAAGTCAGCTGAAGATAGTATAAGGAACGGCCAAAATAATTGATGTATTGATTGAAAAAGAAATGGTAAAAGAAACGGTGAAACGACTTTACGTTTCTTAGCTTTTAAAACCTTCCATACTTCCTTTACTTTTAAATCAAGTAAAACAAAATAAACTTTATCAAGTACACCTAAAACCGAAACAAAGTGAAAAAAAATATAATTAAATTTAAAGAAAATATAAAAAGAATTAAGGAAATTGCTTAAAAATTGAAAACAGGGTTCAAAAATTACAATTAAAACATCAATGGCTTTGGAAAAATATCTACTTCATTTTAAAAATATTCTAAAACAAAACATTGAAATAAAATAATTTATTTATCATTTCTAAAATAAAATAAATAATTAAATTGGAGAAAAATAGAAAAGAACCAAAGAAAATGTTTAAAAATTGAAAACAGGGCATGGAAATTACAAGAAAAATACAACTACCTCTAGAAAAATTCCTACCTCACTTAAAAAATATTAAAAGACAAAAACATACATAAAATAACGTATCAATACATATTACAAAAAAAATATGACAAAGAAAAATAAAATTTATACTATTTAAAATAACAAAATTGCATAATAAACGAATTGCACTCAATATTGAAATATACATAACTTTCACAATTTAAATCCGTTTCCAACGAAACAAAAAGCAGTGTTCTTAAATTTTATGTACTTTCATAATAAAAGATAAAATTTAAATTTTCAAACTTTTAAAATTTTAAATTAAAAGCCAAAGTTTGACTATTTTGACCAAAAAATTCACTTTTTGGAAAATATTCTTTTTAATCATGCTTTGGAATGATAATTCATATCAAAACTAAAGTTTATCATTCAAAATAAATAAAATAAGTTTTTTTTAAATCAAAATTCAATCAAAATAATTAAAATATAAAAAAAATCACAAAATACAGGGTTGTTACAGTGGGGGTTTTGACATGTTCGTGCAAGTGGAGAGGAGCCGATGGGTTCGACGTGTAATGCGCGGCGTTAGGGGTGGAGCGGCCGTACAGTGGCGATCAGAGTTTGCGTGCGGCGGCGTGCATAGTAGGCTAGGGTTTGAGTGGGTTCTGTTGGGTTTTCGCGTGCTCGGTAGGATTGCGTGTTTCCCTTTAGCCGCGTGAAGGAGTGAAGATGACGACGTGGCGCAATCGTGGGTGAGGATCTTTTTATTATTTTATTTAATTTAATTTTTGATTTCAATTGTTTTAACGCTGATAACTTTCGCATATGACATCCGTTTTGCGCACGGTTTTCTCCGCTAGGATCGTATCTGAATTCCTGACATTTTGGCGCTAATTTGGACGAATTTGGAGACTGTTCAATTTTTGGGTTTAAATTGGATTTAAATTCAATTTAAATTCAAAAGGTGAGTGTTTTAACCCATTCACAACTTCTAAAATTTCTTATGTTCGTTAAATTTAATTTATGTTGTGATTTTGAATTTACTTATGACTGTTTGTATATTTTTAAATCATCATCTCAGTAAATTGCATTTATTTAAATTTAACTCTTATTTAATTTATTATTGCATATAAACTGCCAGTTAGATAGATTGTTTAATTTATTATTGAATATAACTATCAGTAATTACCCATTATTTATTATATGCTCTATATTGATGTTATTGTTTAAATTGGATGATGATTGTAATAAATGGTTGATGATTGTTATTGGATGAATGGATGTTGTATTTCATATTGTTTTACGTTTGCACAAAAATTGGGCAAACACCTCCAAGTCGTATAATTTAGTCGATTTTATGTTATTCCTAGCGATTTGGGTGATTTACGCAAATATGTAAAAAGCAGGGGCTAAACTGTAAAAGACACACAGATTTATAGTGGTTCGGCCAGAATGTGCCTACGTCCACTTTATATGTTATTCTCTTTTACTGATCAGATTACAAGTACAAAGCTTTGATTACAAGTATATGAAAGTTGTTTGAAAGTTCTATACGTGATCGAGCTCTCAAACTTGTCTGCCATAGTTGTACCCCTGCCCCTCTATTTATAGAGTGGGGCTGAGGATAGGGGTCCTGGATGTATATAGCTCCTGGTGGGCCTGGGCTGAAGCAATCTGGCCTGGCAATATTGCTTCGGCAAGGCCTTGGTCCGGAGATGGTTGGAGTGGAATTGGTCCAGTATCACTTTGGTTCGGCAGGCATGGGAAGGGAGTTGGTTCAGCAGTGGTTGGTCCGGTATTACCTTGGAGATGTGTTGGTTCGGTAACGCTACGGTCCGGTGGTAGATGGGTTGAGTTCTGGTTCGGCTAGGCATAGGAAGTGAGTTGGACCGGTAGTACACTGGGGAGGGAGTTGGTTTGGCAGTGCTTAGGAAAAGAGTTGGTTCGGCAGTGCTTTAGAAAGGGGTTGGTTCGGTGGTGTTGGCCCGGTCGAAACACACCCAACACTTGCCCCCCAAAAGTAGGGCATGTGCTTGCATATGGCGTGCTTTGTTTTAGGTCACTCATCTTGGACACTCTCATCCGGTCTCGAACGCCGAACAAATTGGTCTGGTCGTTGATATTTGACTATAAGTATAGGCATTATGCTTTCGTTATTCCTTACCAACTGAAGTAGCCGAACCAATTTTTTCCTGCCGAATCAATTACATTGCCGGACCAGGTGAGGTCTTCTCTCACTGAACCAACTTTTTCCTGAACCACGGAATGAGATCGGAGGATATGAGTGCCGAATGGTATTTGAGCCTTGGACTACCGAATGGACTGGAGAGTATAGTGCCGAATGACCTTTTGCCGTGCTTTACCGGATGAATTCGGGAGTTCGAGTGCCGAATGACCTTTTGCCTTGCTTTACCGGATGAATTCGGGAGTTCGAGTGCCGGATGACCTTTTGGCTTTAAACTACCGAACGCACTTTTATGTTTTGAACTGCGAGTGAAATTCCAGACTATATAGACTTGCTTGTTTACTTCCCTCATTCTAACGATGCGCTTTTTGTGTTTTGCAGATAAATGTCTCGTAAAGTGGAAACTCGATTAGATAAGAAGAAATCCAAGGACAGAGAAGAGTCCTCCACAGTGCCCCCACCTCAGTCAGGATCGGGAGGTCATGGACCTCCCCCGAGATCACTAGTAGATGGGTACGGCCCTCAGGAGCTCCTAAACTCGCCACCTGACCGCTTTCCTAGCTCCCTTAAAGAGGAGCAGCATTATGTTATATCTCGTTCTTTTGGGATTGACAGAGCACACATGGTGCTTGTAACAACCCGCATATTTATCAATTTTATATTTAAATATTTTATCGGTACTAGGAATTTAGTCCGAGAAGCCACTTTTTGCAAATAGTCGAGTTAGGACTCGAGACCACTTCCATTGAGTTCAAAACGCCGTTTGCGATCTTTTTAAGTGTAAACTTGATATGTTAGGAGTTAGTGTAATTTTGCTACTTTTTCACTTAGGGCTTTGGTTAGGGCTGAGCCCATTAACCCCACTTATGTATTCAGTCCCAACCCCTTCTCCTCTTCATTACTTCATTCCTCATTTCCTAATACTCAAGCTTTTATAACAATGGAGAGTGGAAGAGGAAATTAAAACTCCAAGCCCTAGTCTTCATTAGCAAATCCAACTTCTAGCTCCAAATTCAAGAGAACCCATTGGTAAGCCTTCTCTTCTTCTTCTCCAACTCATTCTCTTATCAATTTCAAAAATTCCAAAACCTAACTTTATGAATGTTCTTCTTTTAAAGCTTAAAATTAAGCTTCTTGAGTTGGATTTGAAGAGTGGTTGATTCTCCTTTGCTTTCGAGCTTCTTCTTCATTTGTTTGGGTCCAAAGGTGAGATTTTTATCTCACATCTTAGTCTATAACTATCTTTGAACGTTGGGTATGAATTCCTAACAATTATTCATGTGCATTTGCTTTTGGTTTGGATTGATTTGGTGAATATTCCAATTTTTAGTGTTTAGAGTTCAAATCTTTAAAAATTATAACTTTGATGTCAGAACATGTTTTTGGTGATGCATCAAGGAGCCAATAGGACCGAGTAGCCGATGGGCGTAATCCCCCAGCGTCCGTGCTTGTCCGATTGCAAATTGAAGGAGTTTGCACCTCATTTGAAATGGGTTTCAATTTGCAGAACAATCAGGTTCGGCCGACCAAAACACTGCGCCGGTCGACCGACCTGCTACTAAAAAAGCATAGCACTTCTCTGTCTCAGGTTCGGTCGACCAACTACAGAGTTCAGCCGACCGACCTTCTTCTCGAGAATTTTTTCAGAACAGGGTCCGGTCGACCAAGCTCTGTAGCCGGCCGACCGACCTGTTGCTGTTTTGCCTATTTCGCCTAATTTGCGTGGTTTCCAAATTTTAATCGATTCATGTTGTTTCCTATTTGTTGTTATCATTTATTATGACTTTGATGACTCTTTTTTAGGGATTTTTGAATAACCATTTCGATGGATTCTTTATCGATTTCTTTGGATTTTATTCACATCTTCGAATGTGAATTTTGGTGATTGATTGTTTCTACAATCATTTCTATGATTTGTCACTTTAAAAATATAAAGGTTTCAATACTAGTAGTAAATATCAAAACTCTTTCATCAAATGATTTCAACACTATTTTATTACAAAGCTCGTTCTCTTAAACCGTTTTCCAATCTATTAGTATATAGAAACCTTTTCCTCACTTGTATGAGAAATCTAATTAAACGACTTAGTAAAACAAGTGGTATGAAATGCTGGCGTTTACTTCGTCGGTTAATTCTTGGACTTGTTCGATTGAATCTCTTGTGACAACTTTCTAGTGGAAATCTACAATTTGTTCGTAAATATTTAAGTTAAGTTAGTCGTTATGGGACATGAGGCTAAGCTCATATATTTACTAGCTTACTGTAATTGACACTTCTTGATGATCATGACGATCATTTTTGTGATTTAGACTAGCAGTTGTGCGATGTCTCTTTGTCTGCGATTTAGACTCGACCCCGTTTCTGTGTGATTTCGACTCACACATGTGGGGTAGCGCCCCATGGTCTTCGGGCCATTCGTGTGTCAAAAATTAATGGCTAGCTACCATGAGATAGCATCTCGTTCGTGTGATACATATGTTGGTGAGTTTTTATGCTCTCGTTCGTGTGATAGGCCTTTCCCCCCTTTTCTTTATGATTTCTGGATTTCGTGTGTTGAATTCTGGAATTTATGCTTCACCAATTTTGGTGATTTTCATTGATATGATTTAACAATTTTTGTGCCTTGGTGAATTCGTGTGTCATTTTCTTGTTGTGAGTACAAGTTTTGGGTATGGTACTCTTTTTGGATCTTTGTGAAGATTTTTGTGATATTGATTAATCTCATGTTGAGTTTCAATTACATACTTATTGTAGTATGCACGTATGGTTATCATATGTTTATGCCATATCTCTTATTCTATATCATGTCATCTGATATTTATAGCTAGACTGATCCATTTATTATTTTCTTATAAATAATACTCGGGTCAGACCGAGATGTTACAAGTGCTTCTGCTTGACTTCTCCCTAGGGGTTCATTACTTTGACTTTTGGCTAACTGTTTAGATTAGCAGTTTTTGTTCTATACACTTGAGATATAGGCTCATAGTTGTATTCTTTTGTATAACACGTGTTGCTATTCTTCTGTATTATTGTGGATCTTTTTGACCACTACTCGGATGTACACTTTCATGTGTTTGTTATATGTTCATATCTTCTTCCGCCTTTGTAATATGAATTATCTGTGACTGATTTGTGTTATGTTTATTTCTATATTTGTTTCCGAAGACACTATAGCCACTGTGTAGTAACTTTGAGTTTGTGTCGGTATGTCGGATTTCCTCTTGAAAGGAATTCAAGTTATATTTTATCTGACATATCAGTATTCGCACAAAGATATTACACAGATGGTCGCTCCTCAATAGCCGTATTCTCCATGCTAGTTGACAGCATTACTCCGTAGTGTTCTTCTCTAGTGTGGGTATAGAGGTGGGGCGTCACAGCTTGGTATCAGAGCTAAACTTCGGAACAATGTAGAATAACTTAGCAAGGAGCATCATCCTAAGTCTATCTTAGGAGTCGTGCTTTAGGATTTAATTCGAGTCTTCGTACCGATTCATCCTATTTTTTTTATGATTCCTTGTTTTATCTATCAGGATTGCTTGATATTCATTTTGTGAATAACCTTCTTCTTCTTCCTTCTTTCTTTCTTAAGGAAGAGAAATGGTTAGACCAGGTTGTCCCAGAGCTGGACCATCTAGTGCTCCACCCCAAGATGGAGTTTTTATGACTACCCAGCAACTTCTTGACCTTGTCACAAATGCTCAAACAGCTGGTTCTAATCCGGAACCTACCCACCCTAAATCTGGGTTTGCACGTTTGTGCAACGATTACACCAACCTGGGTGGGAAGCCATTTAAAGGTTCTGAAACTGTAATCGAGGTCCAGGCATGGTTGACGACCTGTGATCGAATCTTCATTCGCATGAATCTTGTCGATCTTCACCATGTTCAGGTGGCTTCCAGTATGCTCCAAGAGAGAGCATTGGACTGGTATGAACTTCTTATTTCTGAGATTAATGAAGCGGATCACACCTGTGAGCAATTCCGAGAACGCTTCGAATTAAAATTCGCGCCAGAAATAGAGAAAGTGACGCTGGCTCGGTGTTTTCATAGACCTTGTTCAGGGTGAAGCCTCCGTGACTGATTATGTTGCATCCTTCGAGTCACTTTCCAAATATGGGATTGAGTACATCAACACCCCATTGAAGAAGAACCAAAGATTTGTCTGTGGCTTAAACAAAAATCTCAAGAAGACATTACTTCTAAAACTAGAAGTTCCCTTCGACCAACTCATTGATATCGCTCTTCGTCTTGAAGAGGCGGATAGGGAAAGTGATGTTGAAGTGGTGGGTTCCAAACCAAACTTCAACAACAAGAAGAGGCCAAACAAATTCAATGGTCCTTATCCCAGTAAAAAGGGTAAATAGGAAACTCCTGCTGCGAAGACTTTTTCCTCTACTGTATGGAAATGCTTGAACTGTGGTTCCAAAGACCATTTTGCGAACAAGTGTTCAAAGCCCCGTCGTTGTTGCTATTGTAAAAGCCCGGACCATTTGATGCAGGTATGTCCCAAACTCCAAAATAGGAAGGAGGGAAAGCTTAATGTTGCTCAAGCCCCTGGCAACACATCTCGTGGTCAAGGTATTTCTCATACTATCCTTGATGGTATTATTATATTTCGTGATCAACCTATTCGAGTTCTTTTTGATACGGGAGCAACCCATTCTTTTATATCAAAAGAGCTTGTTGATACTTTTTCTTTAAGTGTTGTTGCTTTAGTGACTTCTTTGAGAATTTCGAATCCAGTTGGTGGATCCGCAACTCTTAGTTTGCTTTGTAAAGATGTGGAGATTATTTTGTGTGATTTTCCTTTCCTAGCCGACTTGCATGTCATGCGTTATTTAGGCTTTGGAATGATTTTGGGAATGGATTGGCTTAACCATTATGAAGCTCACATCCTATGGCCCGAGCGGACTATTTATCTCCGACACCCGCAATCTGTAAAGCAGATTTCTATTATTTATAAAGATTCGGATTCTTCTTTGACTGCATCTTTATATTCTTTAAATCCTCGTGATGACGATAATGATGATGAGGAAGATGTCATTGCTCTTATTCATGTTGTTCGTGAATTTTCCGACATATTTGATCCCGTTTTAGGTTTACCACCTAAACGAGCAATTGAGTTCAGAATTAATCTTACCCCTGAAGCTCAACCTATTATTCGTCCTCCTTATCGCATGTCCAATAACGAAAATGAGGAGATGCGCAAACAATTATCCGAATTGGAGACGAAGCAATTTATTCGCTCTAGTTCCTCGCCTTGGGGAGCTTCGGCAATTTTTGTGAAGAAACGCGATGGTACTCTTAGACTTTGCGTTAATTATTGCAAGCTTAATGATCTTACTATCAAAAATATGTATCCTTTACCTCAGATTGATGACCTATTCGATTAACTTAGTGGTGCTAGAGTCTTTTCACAATTAGACTTGGCTACCGGTTTTCAACAGCTTCGTATTGCAGAGGATAGCATTCCTTTGACATCGTTCCATACCCGTTATGAATCTTATGAATGGCTTGTTATGCCATTTGGTTTAACGAATGCTCCGGCTTATTTCGTTGACCTTATGAATCGAGTTTTCAAAGATTTCCTCGATCGGTTTGTACTCATATTCATTGATGATATTCTTGTGTATTCAAGAACCGAGGAGGAACATGAGAAGCATCTTCGGATTGTGTTGGAAACTCTTAGGAGTAATCATTTAAAAGCGGAATTTTCTAAATGCCACTTTTGGCAATCTCGTGTGAAGTTTCTCAGTCATATTATTTCCGAATCCGGAATTTCCGTGGATCCTTCAAAGATTGAAGCGATTTAAGATTGGAAGAGACCGGAGAGTGTGACAAAGATTCGTAGGTTTCTCAGATTGGCGGGTTATTACCGTCGTTTCATTAAAGACTTTTCTAAAATTGTCGTCCCTCTCACTAGCTTAACAAAGAAAGGTGTTAAATACGTTTGGTCGGACAAATGTGAAGCCTCTTTTCAGAAATTGAAAGAACTCCTTTCCGATGCTCCTATTCTTGTGATTCCCGATGGAAACAAAGATTCTATTGTTTATACCGATGCTAGTCGCATTGGTTTGGGTGCCGTTCTTATGCAAAAAGAACGTGTTATTGCTTATGCTTCTAGGCAATTGAAGCCGGCCGAGACTAGATATGCCACACATGATTTAGAACTCGCGGCTATTGTTTTCGCTCTTTGGATTTGGCGTCATTATCTATTGGGAGAGAAATTTACTCTTTACATGGATCATAAGTCTTTGAAATATTTATTTTCTCAAAAGGAACTTAATTTGCGTCAACAACGTTGGCTCGAGTTCCTTGCACCTTATGATCTTGATATCCTTTATACTCCCGGTAAGGGTAATCGTGTCGCCGATGCTCTTTGCCGTAAACAAAAAGCAGTTGTTTCCATGATGATATCCGAATGGAACGATCTCGAGATTTTATCCACTTGTGAGATTCAAGAGCGCGTATCCGATTTATGTTCATTTCTTGTTTTATGTAGCCTTGAGGCCCATCCTTCTCTTTTAGACCGTTTTCTTGAAGCTCAAAGGCTAGATCCCGAAATGGCTCTTCTTGGCCAAAATATTAAGGATAAAATTGATATTGATGGTTTGAAAGACTTTGATATCAATTCTCGTGGCGGCATTCGAAAATTTGGTAGACTTATCTTGCCAAATATTAGTGATCTTCGTAAAGATATTTTAGAAGATTCACATCGTTCTAAATTTACCATTCATCCCGGTAGTTGTAAAATGTACGCAGATATGAAGCGACTTTATTATTAGGAGGGGATGAAATCTGATATTGCTAACTTTGTTAAGTGTTGCATGACTTGCCAACTCATTAAGGCCGAACATCAAAGGCCTGGTGGGTTATTGCAACCTTTAGAAATTCCAATTTGGAAGTGTAATCAAATTTCCGTGGATTTTATTGATGGCCTTTCCTGTTCTCGTTCGAGTCATGATAGCTTATGGGTTGTAGTTGATAGACTTACTAAATCCGCCCATTTTATTCCCGTTCGATCTAACCGAACCGTTCCTCTTTTGGCCAAACTCTTTGTTAAAGAGATTGTTAAATTACATGGAGTTCCTACTTCCATTGTTAGTGATCGCGATCCATTGTTTACTAATGGATTTTGGAAGAGTCTTCAAAAAGCTTTGGGAACGAAGCTTAATTTTAGCACCGTTTATCACCCCCAGTCCGATGGACAAACCGAGCGTGTGAATCAAACTCTTGAAGATCTTCTTCATGCTTGTGTGCTCGATTTTGGTGGAAGTTGGGAAGATCATATTTCACTTGTTGAATTTTCCTATAATAATAGCTTCCAATCTAGTATTGGTATGGCACCTTTCGAGGCACTCTATGGAAGGCTATGCCGATCTCCTTCTTATAGGCATGAGGCCGGTGAGAGGCTGGTTTTAGGTCCAGACTTTATTCGTGATTCCACAGAAAAGATTGAACTTATTCGACATAGCATGAAAGAAGCCCAGAGTAGACAAAAATCCTTTGCCGATAACCGGAGAAGGAAATTAGATTTTCTGTTGGAGATCTCATTTTTATTCGTGTTTCACCAATGAAAGGTGTTGTACGTTTCAGTCGGTCGGGAAAGTTGGCACCTCGATATATTGGGCCATTTCCTATCACTGAACGTATTGGTTCCATGGCTTATCGCCTTTTGTTACCGGCTCAGTTTTCTGCTATGCATGACGTGTTTCATGTTTCTCAATTACGGAAGTGCCTTCGAGATTCCGATTCTATTCTTGAGCCCAGTGTTGTGGAAGAGATTAAAGTTTCGCCTAATTTAACTTATGAGCAGCATCCTATTCGAATTATTGCTTCGCAGGTCAAACGCCTTCGAAATAACGATGTCCCGCATGTGAAAGTTCAATGGTCTTCAAATCCTAAGGATTGTTCTTGGGAATCTAGAGAGTTCATTGAGCGAACGCATCCTGACTTACTTTCTCATGCTCTTTAAGGTGAACCTTTTATTTCAGATTTCTGTTGTGTTGAATATGCTCTCGTGGTTGTTACTATATATCTTCTTCTTAAATATTGCGAGGACGCAATTTTTTTAAGGAGGGGAGTCTGTAACAACCCGCATATTTATCTATTTTATATTTAAATATTTTATTTAAATATTTTATCGATACTTGGAATTTAGTCCGAGAAGCCACTTTTTGCAAACAGTCGAATTAGGACTCGAGTCCACTTTCATTGAGTTCAAAACGCCGTTTGCGATCTTTTTAAGTGTAAACTTTGATATGTTAGGAGTTAGTGGAATTTTGCTACTTTTTCACTTAAGGCTTTGGTTAGGGCTGAGCCCATTAACCCCACTTCAGTCCCAACCCCTTCTCCTCTTCATTACTCAATTCCTCATTTCCTAATAATCAAGCTTTTATAACAATGGAGAGTGGAAGAGGAAATTAAAACTCCAAGCCCTAGTCTTCATTAGCAAATCCAACTTATAGCTCCAAATTCAAGAGAACCCATTGGTAAGCCTTCTTTTCTTCTTCTCCAACTCATTCTCTTATCAATTTCAAAAATTCCTAAACCTAACTTTGGGAATGTTCTTCTTTTAAAGCTTAAAATTAAGCTTCTTGAGTTGGATTTGAAGGGTGGTTGATTCTCCTTTGCTTTCGAGCTTCTTCTTCATTTGTTTGGGTTCAAAGGTGAGAGTTTTTTGTCACATCTTAGTCTATAACTATCTTTGAACGTTGGGTATGAATTCCTAACAATTATTCTTGTGCATTTGCTTTTGGTTTGGATTGATTTGGTGAATATTCCAATTTTTAGTGTTTAGAGTTCAAATCTTTAAAAATCATAACTTTGGTGTTAGAACATGTTTTTGGTGATGCAGCGAGAAGCCAATAGGACCGGGTAGCCGATGGGTGTAATCCCCTAGCGTCCGTGCTTGTCCGATTACAAATTGAAGGAGTTTGCACCTCATTTGAAATAGGTTTCAATTTGCTGAACAATCAGGTTCGGCCGACCGAACCACTGGGCCGGTCGACCGACCTGCTACTAAAAATGCATAGCACTTCTCTGTCTCAGGTCCGGTCGACCAACTACGGAGTTCAGCCAACCGACCTGCTTCTCGAGAATTTTTTCAGAACAGGGTCCAGTCGACCGAGCTCTGTAGCCGGTCGACCGACCTGTTGCTGTTTTGCCTATTTCGCCTAATTTGCGTGGTTTCCAAATTTTAATCGATTCGTGTTGTTTCCTATTTGTTGTTATCATTTATTATGACTTTGATGACTCCTTTTTAGGGATTTTTGAATATCCATTTCGATGGATTCTTTATTGATTTCTTTGGATTTTATTCACGTCTTCGAATGTGAATTTTGATGATTGATTGTTTCTACAGTCATTTCTATGATTTGTCACTTTAAAAATATAAAGGTTTCAATACTAGTAGCAAATATCAAAACTCTTTCATCAAATGATTTCAACACTATTTTATTACAAAGCTCATTCTCTTAAACCATTTTCCAATCTATTATTATATACAAACCTTTTACTCACTCGTATGAGAAATCTAATTAAACGACTTAGTAAAACAAGTGGTATGAAACGCTTGCGTTTACTTCGTCGGTTAATTCTTGAACTTGTTTGATTGAATCTCTTGTGACAACTTTCTAGTGGAAATCTACAATTTGTTCGTAAATATTTAAGTTAAGCTAGTGGTTATGGGACATGAGGCTAAGCTCGAATATTTACTAGCTTATTTTTATTGACACTTCTTGATGATCATGACGATCATTTTTGTGATTTAGACTAGCAGTTGTGCGATGTCTCTTTGTCTGCGATTTAGACTAGACCCCGTTTCTTTGTGATTTCGACTCACACATGTGGGTAGCGCCCAATGGTCTTCGGGCCATTCGTGTGTCAAAAATTAATGGCTAGCTACCATGAGATAGCGTCTCGTTTGTGTGATACATATGTTGGTGAGTTTTTATGCACTCGTTCGTGTGATAGGCCTTTCCCCTCTTTTCTTTATGATTTCTGGATTTCGTGTGTTGAATTCTAGAATTTATGCTTTACCAATTTTAGTGATTTTCATTGATATGATTTATCAATTTTTGTGCCTTGGTGATCTAGTGTTTCATTGACTTGTTGTGAATACAAGTTTTGGGTATGATCCCGTTTTTGGATCTTTGTGAAGATTTTTGTGATATTGATAAATCTCATGTTGAGTTTCAATTACATACTTATTGTAGTATGCCCGTATGGTTATCATATGTTTATGCCATATCTCTTATTCTATATCATGTCATCTGATATTTATAGCTAGACTGATCCGTTTATTATTTTCTTATAAATAATACTCGGGTCAGACCGAGATGTTACAGGTGATTCTGCTTGACTTCTCCCCAGGGGTTCATTACTCTGACTTTTGGCTAACTATTTAGATTAGCAGTTTTTGTTGTATACACTTGAGATATAGACGTATAGTTGTATTCTTTTGTATAGCACGTGTTGCTATTCTTCTATATTATTGTGGATCTTTTTGACCACTACTCGGATGTACACTTTCATGTGTTAGTTATATGTTCATATCTTCTTCCACCTTTGTGATATGAATTATCTGTGACTGATTTGTGTTATGTTTATTTCTATATTTGTTTCCGAAGACACTATAGCCACTGTGTAGTAACTTTGAGTTTGTGTCGGTATGTCGGATTTCCTCTTGAAAGGAATACAAGTTATATTTTATCTGACATATCAGTACTCGCACAAAGATATTACATAGATGGTCGCCTCTCAACAGCCTTATTCTTCGTGCTAGTTGACAGCATTACTCCGTAGTGTTCTTGGCTAGCGTGGGTATAGAGGTGGGGCGTCACACGGATATTTTGCTTATAGCAGGTACCATTGTATGTGTGGGGCCATTCCCCCGATCAATGCTTGGATAGTCAGCTTCATCACCTATTTGAAGGTGGCCCCTTTCCAGCTTCAGCCCAACTCTTATGCTACCTTGGTGAGTCTATTTATCATCTTCTAGAGAAAGTACGGGCGTCCCCCCTCCAACCGGGAGATTCGGTACCTGTACAATTTGAGAGGCTACAAGAAGGGGTCTCCCTACATTAGATTAGAATCGGCCGTGTCCTTCAAGCCGGTCCTGGACTTGTATTCGAAGTTCAGCATGTTCAAGATGGAATGGTTTTTCGTCAAGGATGACTCTGTTTCTATCCGTCGCTTCACCTCTGGCTGTAAGTTGAAGCTTATTTATAATTTCCATTCTGACAGCAATGCTTCTTCTTATGTGTTTTTATTTCTTGCTAGCGACAGGTGGCTTTGCGGTTGTGGAGAACGATCGCCTGGTTCAGATGGATGTGAAAATAGAAGCCATTTCGGGAAGGAAGAGGTCAGCCTCTTACTTGATCAGGAATGCTACTCTTTTGGGGGCACAATTTGATTCTACCACGTCAGTCTGTGGTCAAGCAGAGAGACACAGCTGGGGAGAGGGCTGCCAAGGCTAAAGGTGGGGATGGGGCGAAGAACAGCAAAAGGAAACCCTTCTCGATACACCCAGTCGTCGGGGGGAAGAAACTCAAGAAGTCCGATGGACCCTCCCCCAGCGCATGCCCAGATATTCCGAAGGAGAAAAATGTGGAGGAGGAAAGAGGCGAGGAGGAGAGCGGAGGTGATGGAGAAGGTGATGGTGATGATGGTGGCGAAGGACAGAGCGGTGATGGCGCTGGGGCTTTGTCCTCTGGGCAAGCAGGGGAGATCCAAGAGTGGACAGATGATGCTTTTCGCCAGGCTTTTGAGGGGTTAGAGGAAGGATCGGCCTTGGTGGAGAAGCCAAAGAAAGCTAACAAGGCCGGGACTGGTGCCGATTCATCTCCCAAGAGCATTTCAGCTAAGGCAACCTCCGCGATTCAAGGTGAATTTTTGACTCCCGGCGACTCCATTTATGATAAGGATTTAGGAATATTTTATGGCCAGCTCCCGTCCTGAAATGAGATCCAGGACTTATTGCAGTATCCTACTCCTCCCCAGGGTTTGTATAACAAAAGTGTCTTTTTACTCTTCTTAACTTGATACGTTTCTTTAATTATAGCTCAATTTATGCTTGTAACACTTGGTTTTTATTCCAGGAGCGGGCAAAGCAGCCAAGACATCAGATGTTCGGCACCGGCTTGAACAATACAAACTTCTCAAATCTTTTATTGAGCCGAAGCCTTCGACTAACCGCTCCGGAGACGTAGTCGGCTACCATCCTCTTCTTGGGGTCATCGAAGAGGACATCCAAAAGAGGAAGAGGAACCGTTCCTTGTTCGAATCCTCACCTGGTCCTCATCCCACAACGCAACCACTTCGGGATACCACGGAGGAGAATATTGAGTTTATACCTTCCCCGCACCCATCTGAAAACCCTACTGTTGCCCCCAATAGATCATCTTGGCTTGGCTCATAATCCGTTTGCGGGTCATCCGGATCTGGATCCAGGCTCTCATGATATTTCCTTTGACGAGGCAACTGGTGAGCACCTTCTCCCTTGCAATCCTATGGTACGGGTGCTTGATGAGGCTAAGTCCCTGGATCTTGATTTGCTTACTACTCAGATTGTAACTATGGGGGACGAAGCTAAGACAAACATCGACCGGGTTGCTGAGGAGACCAGGAAGCTGATGGGGCATTATGCCCGACTGGTCAAGGCCGGAGAGGAAATCAGGAGTGCAAACATTCGATTGCGGTTAATGGTTTCCGACCAGGCTAAGCAACTCGCCGATCAGGCCATCTGGATTTCTCATCATGAGGCCGCCTCCAGGCGACTAAAGAAAACCGTGGAGGAGGCTAGCAGAGCAGAGTTACGGAGAATGGAGGCTGCCTGCAAGGAACGGATCGATTTGGCTATTGCAACGGTGGATGAGGTCCAGAAAGCGGATCTTGAGCGGGTAGAGGAGTTATCCGGGAAGCTTGAAGCCGTAGAGCTTGCTCAAACCAAGCTAAAGGAGAAGATGGAGGCAATGAGGAAATCTCTTCAGGCTGACCGATCGCGATACCGATCGGAGAGGGATGCTGCTGTTGCAAAGCTGTTGGCTTCTGAGGTCCGAATGAGCGAGTTCGTGGAGAACGAGGGGATGATGGATGAGATGCTCCAGGATATGTACTTCCGTACTTTGAAACAGGGCAACTTATCCTGGATGGATGATTATCCCCGAGTCATGGCCAGGATTTATCTCAGGGCTCTGGAGGAGGCCAAGGCTGATGCGGATAAGGAGGGTGGCATGGCCGTCAGAATGGATGTGGTTACGACCCAATTCACCAAGGAGGAGAAAGTGGCGGTGAAGGAGGGTATGTGGCTGCTCGCTGCTGAGGAGGTAGGTGCGCAGTTGGGAGATGATGATCGAGGAACAGATGCTGGTAAGTCTTCCTTTTTAGCCTTTTCATAACTTGGTTACTTATTGTTTATTTAATGGATTCTTATCCTAAATTGGACAGGCGGGACCTCTGAAGCGCAAACTACCTCTGGTCAACATGCTGGGAGTTCTGATCCTGCGGTTAAGTAGACCTCAGAGGGCCAGCAGGATAGAGGCGAAGCCCTGATGCAGCCGACTCCTTGGCTTGATCTGGACAATTTTTGGTTTACTTGACATTGCTGTCTATGTTAGTCTTAAAACATTAATGTAATTTTCAGGCCGTAATTATGTAACGAACAACTTGATTTTTGGCATGTAACTTTTAACTTAAACTGATTTTGCTATATTTGAATGTTTTTGTTATTTTGATGTGTTGCGTAAGAAATACAGCGGTGCACATGTTTGTGATTCAATCGTGTTTGATGCTAAGTTCTTGCTTAAAATATAATTTAATATCTTGCAATGTTTGTGTGATGTGCGAATAAATTATAGCTACCTATTTATATACAAGAGGAAAAGGTACCGCCCCTCATGTATTAGTTGTAGATGGTAGCTTTGAATGTCTTGTGTAGCTGAGTATGGAATGCAACTGAGTGTCATGTCATTCAGTTGTGAGTTCCTATTTCCATTGGCAAGCGTCTCCTATTTTGTGTCCTATACTTTAGGGATTGTTATAGAGGATAGGAGGAAAAGTTTTCAAACAAAATAGAAATATAAGAAATAGTAAAACTTCCAATCACGAAAGGCCTTCGATGTGCTCAAGTTCGTGACAACCGGGTTTTGTAGTCACCTTCCCTAGTTGTGGGTCTTGGAGACATTTTCCACCCATCTTACGCCTCCGCGGGGAGTTTTCTTTTTTACCACAGCCGTACTTAAGACGCATCGGAGCCGAGATCACGCACGGTAACTACCCGGACCATTATGGCCCGTAATCGTGGGTATTATTCGATTTACCATGGTCGGCTCGCGTGGGTGCCGATCGTCAACCGTGAACTACCCCTAGCTGGCCACACCTTATGTTGGGGCTTAAAGTAGGTTCCGGCGAGCCGAACGCCGTAATGAGCTTCCTAGGCTATTATCGGCCTCCTCGGTGGCTTATAATCGGCTCATTACAGTTGGCTTTGAGGGCCGTCGTGAGCAATGAGTTAACCCGCAGCAGAGGGATGCTGGAGCAAAAGTGTCTCATTGGCGAGGGCATAGATTCGTACAGTACCTGTTAGGTCTTGTCCAGGGTAGGTCGCGTCGGGATGCATCTCGAATGGAAATGCCATTACACAGGATTTTGTTTAACAGAAAAGGATAAAGTTAACGAGCAGCCAAGATATAAAGGAACAAGTTAAATAAGAGACAAGGTTTTTAAAGTGGTTCGGCAACAAAATACCTACATCCACTGATTCTTTTTGTTAATTCACTTCATATGGGCAGTACAAGTTAAGAAAAGTATCGACAAAGGTGTTGGATGTTCCATGCCCTCTGGAACACCTCTCCGTCCACTGTTGACAAAATATAAGCTCCGATGTGGAGATCTTTATGAATTACATATGGTCCGTCCCAGATTGGATCTAGTGCACCGGGGCGCGGGAAGATTCGTTTGAGGACAAGATCTCCTTTTTGTAAGTTACGATGCTTGACTTTGGAGTTGTATTGTGCTGCCACCTTTTGCTTGTGAGCTACCGCTTTGAGTGCTGCATCATTTCTTCTTTCTTCGATTAGGTCCAAAGACATATGGAGGAGTTCTTCGTTTTCTTCTAGGTTGTAGTGGATCCTACGGTGGGAAGGCACTACAGTTTTAACCGGGAGCATGGCCTCCGATCCGTATGCCAAAGAGAAAGGAGTATGCCCTGTTGATGTTCTGAAAGACGTGCGGTAGGCCCAAAGTGCCGTAGGAAGTTTATCCACCCAAGCGCCTTTTGACTTTTCAAGCTTCTTCTTGATTAGAGTTTTGAGAATTTTGTTGACAGCTTCGACTTGTCCATTTGCCTGGGGATAAGCCATGGACGAGAAGCTTTTGTAAATTTCGTGCTCTTGGCACCAGTCGGCGAATTCCTTGCTGTCAAACTGAAGTCCATTATCCGATATGATTTTGAGTGGAACCCCGTACCTGCATAGAACATTTTTGATCAAGAAGTTAATAACTTTTGCTGAAGATACTTTATTTAGAGGTTCCGCTTCCACCCATTTGGAGAAATAGTCGACTGCCACTATGGCATATTTGGCTCCGCCTCGGCCCATTGGCAGTTCGCCAATCACGTCAATTCCCCATACTGCAAAGGGCCAAGGGCTGGTCATCTGAGTAATCTCATTTGTTGGTAGTCGAGGGATCTTAGCAAATTTCCTACATCTGTCGCATTTTTTGACGAAGTCCAAGGCGTCTTTGTTTAAGGTAGGCCAGAAAGATCCATAATGGAGTATCTTCTTTGCCAGAGTCTTCCCTCCAGTGTGATCTCCGCAACTTCCTTGATGAATGTTGGATAAGACTTCCTTGGCTTCCTTTCCAGCGACACACCTTAATAAGGGTTTAGAGAAGCCGTGCCGATAGAGGATGCCTTCTTGTATTGTGTAGCGGGAAGCTTTCCTCAAGATTTTTTTTACTTCGTTACGCCCGTCGGGCATTGTGCCACTTTGTAAGTATTTCCGGATAGGAGTCATCCAAGTTTCCTCTTCGATTCCATCTATCAGATTCACTTGCTCGAAACTCAGGGCTAGTTGCTTTGAGATGGTTACTGTTCCGGAAGTGGTGCCGTCCTTCATGCAAGCTTGCTTTGCCAGTTCGTCAGCCTCCTGATTCTCTTCTCGAGGAATGTGTTTGATTAAATAGTGTTCCAATTGATCGAGCAGCAGCTTGGTCTTCTTCAGATATGCTGTGAGTCGTTCTCCTCGAGTCTAGAATTCTCCCAGTATTTGATTTACAATAAGTTGAGAATCACTATGGAGACATAAAGAACCGACCCCAATCTCTAGGGCAAGTTCTAATCCGGCTATCACTGCTTCGTATTCTGCGTCGTTGTTGGTGGAAGTCAATTCCAACCTTAGAGCATAGTGTAGCTTCCATCCCCTGGGAGTGATTATTACAATACTTGCCCCCGATCCTTGTTCGTTTGATGCTCCATCCACAAAGAGATTCCACTTGATGTTTTCCGCTATTTCAGATTGCTCCTTTCCTTCGTTGGTGGTGAATTCGGCAATAAAATCGGCCATGGCATGTCCCTTGATGGCAGTGCGAGGATGGTAGGTGATACCGTATTGACTCAGCTCGATGCACCATTTAAGTAGTCGCCCGGAAGTGTCGGGACGATGGAGTACCTGCCTCAGCGGTTGATCGGTTAGAACTTTGATGGAATGAGATTGGAAGTAGTGTCGCAGTTTCCGTGATGTGATTAGTAAACAGTATGCTAGCTTCTCAAATTTAGGATATCTGGCTTCTGCCCCCGTAAACCTCTTGCTTACAAAGTATACTGGCCGTTGCGCGCGGTTGTCTTCTCTTACCAAAGCGGCGCTTAGAGCATGAGATGACACATCAAGGTATAGGTAGAGCTCTTCGCCTTCATTTGGAGTTGAGAGTACCGGTAGTCTCTGGAGGTGTTCGATTAGGTTAAGGAAGGCTTTTAAGCATTCGTCAGTCCACTCGAACTTTCCTTTGTCCTTCTTTATAGCTTCGAAGAAAGGGACGCACTTGTCAGTTGCTTTAGAGATGAATCTGCTTAGGGCGGCCACTTTCCCATTTAGGCTTTGCATTTCTCTTCCAGTGGAAGGTATCCTGATTTCTTTCAGAGCCCGGACTTGTTCGGGGTTCGCTTCAATTCCTCTGCCATGGACGATGAATCCTAAGAACTTTCCTGATGATACTCCGAAGGAGCACTTTAGAGGATTCATCTTCATTCCATATTGGCGAAGTACTTGAAACATCTTGCTTAGGTCGCTTACATGGTCGTTGGCTTTCCCTGATTTTACTAGCATGTTGTCCACATAAACTTCCATAGTTTGTCCTATTAGTTCTGCGAACATCTTGTTGACGAGGCGCTGATAAGTAGCTCCGGCGTTTTTAAGTCCAAAAGGCATTACTCTGTAGCAGTACAATCCCCAGTCAGTGATAAAACTAGTGTGGTCTTGATTGGGAGCGTGCATAGGAATTTGGTTATATCCTGAGTATGCGTCCATAAAAGATAAGAGTTCGTGCCCGGCTGTGCTGTGCACCAGCTGATCGATTCGGGGGAGTGGGAAGCAATCCTTTGGGCAAGCATCATTTAAGTTAGAGAAGTCAATGCACGTTCGCCACTTCCCATTGGCCTTCTTTACTAGTACCGGGTTAGCGATCCACTCTGGGTAGTTGGCTTCTCGTATGAAGTTATTGGCAAGCAGGTTCTTTACTTCTTCATCGAGGGCTGCTGATCGTTCTTCCCCCATACTTCTCTTTTTCCGCTTTATTGGCACTTTGGTAGAATCGATGTTCAGTACGTAGCACGCTACGTCTGGGGAGATTCCAGTCATATCAGCGTGCATCCATGCAAATACATCCAAGTTGTGGTGGAGAAAATCAATGAGTTGATCCTTCAATTCTGCTTTTAGTCGAGATTCGATTTTCAGTAGTCTACTTGAGTCATGTTTGTCTACAGATACAAACTCCATAGCCTCTGCAGGCTCGGCGGTGGCCTCCTCCTCTTTGTCCCTGGGGTCTAATTCATTGAAAGGATCACTGGTATATCGAAGAGGAGGGGCTCTCTTTAGTTGCTATGCTTCCAAGCTTTTCATGCGGAGAGTAGTCTCTGCATTCTTCCCTTTATCCATTTTGCGGTTATTGCAAAGTTCAATTACATAGCAGTCTCGAGCAGCGTCTTGATCTCCCTCTACTTCTCCTATTCCATTGTCTATTGGGAATTTCATCTTCAGGCACCACGGGGCCAGGACAATTTGGAAGTCGGACAAGGCTGGTCTTCCCAAAAAAGCATTGTAGGCCGAGTGGTTTTCTATTAGCACAAATGTTTGTTTCCGCACAACAGAGCGGGGATGACTTCCTATTTCAACAAAGAGGTCCAGTTGCCCGAGGGGCATCTTTACATCTCCAGTGAAACCATGTAGCGGTTTGTTGCAGGGAGACACATCCTTTATCGACAGCTTCATTTTGTCGAAAGCATGCTTAAATAGGATATTTACTGAGCTTCCAGTGTCTACTAGAATTCGAAAAACTTTGGCTGGACCGAATCAGCCAGAGATGATCATAGGATCCATGTGAGGGTACTGTCTTCCTTCTAGGTCACGCCTACAGAATGTGATATCATTGTTCTCTTTCCGCTTTGGGTGGCATTCTTCTATAACGGAATTAACGCAGTCTTCATTGTTTCTAAATGAATTTCCATATTTTTCCACCTTTGTCCAGCTTCTGTCGGCGATGTGTGGTCCTCCCGATATGGTATGGACCACTATCTTCTCTTGACTAGAGCCGCTGGTGTTGCGATTTCCCCCGCCTACTTCCGGGGGTGATAGCCTCGGGCTTTCATTGGCAGGAGCTGGAGTCCTGTTCTGGCTTTTTACATAGCGTTCCAGTCTCCTCCTTCTGATGTGTTTTTCAATTAAGTCTCGGAGATGATGGCATTCATTGGTATCATGCCCATGAGATTCGTGGAAACGGCAGAACTTTCCAGATTTAATTGGATTATCTGATTCCTTCTTGTGCAGGGGGCGTCTGTATTTATCTTCGTCTAGGGTGGCCAGGAAGATGTTTTCAATTGTTTCATTCAAAGGAGTGTAAGTATCAAATCTCGGTCCTGGCCGATATAGACGCTTTTCTCCCTTCTTGCCCCCAGCACTATCTCTGGAGTCATTTCTTCGAACGTCCTTTGCTATTGCGGGTGTGTTGCCATGAGCTGCCTTAGTTTGTTGCCCTGTCTGCCTTTCAATGGCAGCGTCTTCAAGTCTCATATATTTTCCGGCTTCATGGAAGAGATTGGCTAAGGTAGCTGGCTTTTCTTTCGTTAATCTCCTAGAAAATATAGTATCCGGATGCACACCACTGCAGAAGGCCACTAGGATAAGTTTCTCATCGACATTATGGACTGCGGCCGCTGCGGCATTGAATCGGATTAGATATTGTTGCACTGTCTCTCCGGGCTTTTGTGTGATATTGGATAAGGAATAAGCGTCCTTGGGTTGTTCCATATGAATGCGGAATCGGCTGATGAACTTTTCTTTCAACATTTCCCATGAGCTGATGGACCCTTGGGGTAGATGGCAGAACCAGGAGGTAGCAAGATCTGCCAAGAATAGTGGAAAGCATTTACACAATACTCCTTCTGTCGCTCCGCTCATGAGCATATGCTGTGTGTATCTTTGTAAGTGTACGACGGGGTCAGAGGTTCCCTTGTAAGGCTCCATTGTTGGCATTTTCCATTCTCGGGGGGTGATGGCAATTTCGATATTGCGGGTGAAGGGGCTGGTTACCCTAGCGCCTATCCCTCGATCTCTTTGGTCTTGTCGGACGCACTCTCTGGACAATCGCGCCATCCTTTCATCAGAATTTGGGGCAGATAGAAATGAGTTTGGTTCTTCTATGCGGGATTGATTCCATCCAGATGACCTGTAGGGATGGTATAGTCTGTCACTCCTAGTATTTTCCAGTGGCTGCCTCTGGTCTTCTGGGAGCATGCTAGGGTCAGCTACAGTTGGCACTTGCCTGGATCTTCCCCTGCTGGGTTCTGTTCCAAGCATTTCCTCGGGTCCAACTTCGGGCTGGACTCTAGCTCGGCCCCGTTCATTGGTGTTCACATGGCTAGGTAGCATGACATTCTCGGCTACATCCGACACTCGCCTGGTACCTCCCCTGTTGGGTTCGGTTCTGTAACGTCCCGAAAATTTTCGACTTTCGAAAATTCAACATCGATACTCACTTTATCGACTGCCGAGAAATCGAAGGCCGGAAACCCGAAATGTTATGGTTTAAGAAAAGGAAAGAGGTAGAAGAAGAGAGAAAAGATAGAAAATAGAGAGAAAAGAAAACAGAAAATAGAACGGAATTGAAATAGCAGAAAATAGAACAATATCAGAATCTCACAATTCGCAGCGGAACAACATATAATAGATAAATGAATAATCTTTAAACAAAGAACGATATCAGTTATTACATTACATCACATTTCATTACATCAGAGTGTACAACAACAACAAACAGTGGAAAAGAAATACTATATACTAGTAATACGCCATGCCATCCAGCTTGCCTCCAGCAACTCCAAAATATCCAGAATATCCTGATAAACCTAACTCTTGACTGCCCCTGTAGAAATTGGTGGGCACCCAGAGTTTAGGAAGGAAAACAATAAACTCCGAGTCAGTCATGTGACTAGTGTGGGAACTCAAAACAGTTTATTTATCTTTGAAAACAAAATAGATGAATATTTTTAAAGTCATTTCGCAATGCTTTTAAAAATGAGACTACCATAAGGCCTCCCGCACACACACACAATGCAAACGCAGAATCGGAGGAGATTTCTCCTTATGATAGTCAAAGATGCTTGATACGTATTAAAAATAAACATTTGATATTATTACTAGTGCATAGTGTAGGAAAAATTCATTTCGAAAGTAGAATATAAATCTTAGCCAGCATAGACATTTCGAACTATGCCTACTATAGCTACCATCCAAACAGTGGGGCGCCACCATAAGTGAATGATAGGTTCTACAACTAATACCGTACAAGATCGTATTGTTTCTTTGGATTTCCAATGAATGATCAGGCCAAGGAACTTCCCAATGCCACATGAGAATGCCTCTGGATGGACATCCCCGAGAACCAAACCGGATCTCTACCAACACAAGGCCGGGTTACCCCTAACTGAGTAACAACTGACCGAATATGCCATCCCCCGGTCCTTTGGGAACTTTCAACCGAGCGCTCGTAATCAATTCACATAATCATAAAGTGTTTTCAACATGAGTAAGTATCTGGGCTCCATACCATGATACCACCCTTTTCCAGAAGGAAATGCACATATCCTAAAGGGCGCTACCCCTCATAATCTTGCCGCATCTTTCCTGTTTTGACCATTCCCGAGGTGTGAGGCTCGACGAAGTCACGTCCACAAAAACATACTTTATACAAAAGCCATGCTTTGGGTCAACAAATGATCATAGAAATGATCACTAGGATAGACGATCAAACAAATGATCCTATCACAAATAATCAACACAACGATCATTTCACAGCAACACTCAGCATGTCACATTACCAAATTGGGAATACATCGCTGATAACCTTCAACTACATAACCTCTGAGCTCATACGTCTCAGAGAAGGGTGTTAAGCTAAGAGAATAAATTCTCCGGCACCAACAGAAATATATTTGAAAGAAATCTACTTTATATCTCAATTTGTAACGTCAGACATACAATCCATACAAGTCTGTTCCGGGATCGAACAGAACCGAAGGCACTTACAAAGAAGTCCTTGCAATCCGGATAATCTCTAATCACGTCCAGACTTCCCATCACATAGGGAGTCTCTATACCGTAGCTACTCGGTGCAAAGACAATCGACGAGTTGTCCTTTCGCTTTCAAAAAGATCCGGTCTTCAACACCGGTCTCCAAATGCAATTCATAACGACGTATCACATATTCGGAATGGGTTATACGACCCCATGGTCCTTTCCCGGTTAACCCGAATAGTGAGCGCTTATTCAAAAATAAGTATGACATTCAAATTCAAACAAATCACATCAAATACCCATTCAAAGGGAAATATTGATAGTCGGTTATTGAACTATCAATGGATATGCACACATCACCAGTTTCCAAATAATTTTCCAAATTATTTATTTTCCAAAATATCTTTACAAGATATATTATTTTCAATACTTCAAAAATAAATCAAAATTTATTTTTAAACAAGTTCCCCTTTCTTTTATAAATTCCATAGTGAATTCATATTTCGCAATATCCTTGCATATACAATTTCAATTTTTTCATTTCAATTTACCTTCAAAAAGATAAATCCTCCAAATATTCACTTTATATTGGAAAAACATTTCCATACTTATTTATTAATAAGTAATTCACAAATCCATTTATTTTCAACACTTGGAAAATATTCAATATACTTAAATCGAAATTAAGTATATATTTCATTCTTTAAGGAAATCATTCTCTTAAACATATTTATTTGGGCCAAAATGAATGTTGCGTAAAACATCGTTACGACGTCCCAAAATCACTAGTATAGGGATTCGAATTTAAGATAGATACATAAATCCCAATACTATACAAAACATTTCCTGTCGGAAATCATTTACTATAACAATAGTGTTATAGTCCACCATTTCCTTTTATTTCTCGAAAACGTCTATTTCAACAATAAATGTTGAAATCTACGGTTTCGAATCTCAACACATTTTAAAACATCGTTAGATCGTTTTAATTCTATTTAAAATATCACATTCTAAACATTTTCTTTAACATATTATTCACTATTCAAAAACGTGAATATACTACGTTAACAACTTTCATCACTTCTATTCATTTTATTTCAAAGGATTATTCACTGTCTAAAACGTGAATATAACTTCATAAATAAGTTATGAAAATTAACTTATCAAAATAAGTCGTTTGCAAATTTATAAAACAACGTTTATAAATTCCTTTTCTATTTATTTTATAACTACTTCCTTTTTATACATCTCCTTTATTAACCTATTTGATTTATAACTCAATTATAAACCAAAAGTTCACATTATAAGTTAATGCTTATAAAACGATTATTTTACAAAATCGTTCTTTTAAACTTCATAATTATAAATCTTATAACTTATAAGATTCAATTATTTTCCAAATATATTCTTTAATAACTTCACAAAATTTATAAATCTTACTATTTATAAATTTCATTTATAACTTCACCATTTATAATTTTATAAATTCCATTCACTTATGCAATCCATTTTCACTTCATTCAAACACTTACAAAAACTCGTTTTATAATTCAAATGTTTCAATTTATAAATATCAATTTATAAATCCTTTATAAAATCAATTTATACTATTATTTTAAAACATCTTTAATCTCCTTTATAATTTCACCATTCTCTTGATTTATAAAATAATCAAATTTTATAAATCCTATATTTAAACTTTTTATAATAAATTCAAAAATCCCGATTAAACTATTTTATAAAATCCTTAACCCATATTTCTCAAAAATCAATCTTTAACCGTATTTCTCAAAATCATAATTTTTATAACTTTAAAAATTATAACGTTTATTTATTCATAATGGATCAATTCAAAAAAATATTTTATAAACGTATACTTTCAAAAATCACTTTGAAATCCCATTTTAAAATTCCAAAATTTGGTCCAATGATGCTACATACCAAATAGCCAATCACGACAACAACGATATCATATATCGATATGATAATCAACGAATATCAAAATATCCATAATCAAATAAAATTGTTGAGGAATCCAGTTGGATCCCTCCATCCTGTTTTCCTGCATCCACAAACATTAGCATAATACCAATTCCGCTCCAGTACGGAATTATCGCGGTATATGGGATTTAAAATATTATCCGCTTAATAGACGGCGCAATATGGTCTCATCCACTATACAAATGCGGGAAATCAATAACTCCAATATATACATATGCCAATATATATATATATATATATATATATATATATATATATATATATTGCTATTATATATAATACCAATTTCACTGTTTATGAAATATTCGCGGTATATGTTTTTACTAAATAACATCCGCTTACTAACGGCGCATAATGTCTATTTTAACACTCAATAGATAAAAATCATCATTCAAACATGCATTCAAATATTTTAAATATAACTATTTAAAATAAAATCGAAACCGATTCGATTGAGTGAGAAGTTCTCACCTTGATTTCAATTTCGTTTTAGCGATTTATTTCGAATAAAATTAAACGGACGTTTAATTTTACCCGAAATTCTCACTAACTTCAAACTACTCCAATCTAATTCCATCGCGTAGTGCTCGTCTATACGATTCCAACGCAACTGGTTTCGCACGTTTTCGACCTCGTATGAAAAAGTTATGAATTTTCTAAGATTACACGAATTTTATTTATAAATTTACAACATTAATTTTGTAAATTTCAACCTTAGCCAATCTCAGCCACAAGATCCTGCACCCCACCATCGTGACCATCCATATGCTTCTCCTTCATCACGCACGTCTACAGGAAGAAGCCGTAAACGTGAAACCCATTTGCATAACTAGGGTTTAATAGTTCGGCCACCACGCTCGACTAAACTCCATCACACCACAGCCAAACGAACGCTCACTGCACCACCGCCCAGAGCCAAGCCAAGCTCGGTGGTCCCCTCAGCCCTAAAAAAACGCATGAAGACGAGCACAAACGCGGTCATTTATCTCCTCCAAACGACGATGATAGCTGAGATCCACCGTTAGATATCTAGATCATGTTGTGCTCTATAAGTTTCATGTTGGAAGATTGTTGAATTAATGAGTGGATTAAGAGATTTGGGGGAACAAAGACCGTGAGTTTTCAGCCCTTGAATCCTTGGTGGCGGCTGTGCATTGCTAGGGTTTTGTAATTTTTTTTTTCTCTTGTGAAGGTGGCTATTTATAGGGAACCGACGAAACACTATTCATTCCGGAAATTCCAAACTCCGATTTACGCGCCGTAACTAGCGTTTCTAGGGTTTACCCCGCGTTCCGGACACAATGGAAAAGGTTTCGGAAGCTAATTCGGACATCTGTGCAAGTTATGGCAATAAACGTTCAATTTAAATTAAACCGATTTAATCGATTTTCTAGGCGTTTTAATTTGTACCGGACAAACGGTAAATCCAATTGACACGAAATTTGAAACCGTACAATAATATCACATTACGGATCCGATGAAACTGGTTTCGTCGAAATCCGAGACTTTTTGAAAAATGGCTATTTTAACTCGCCAAATTAATATTAAAAATAATTCGATGCGTTTCGAGCTGCCACGATCAAACGATAACTCCAATTGCTACGAAAATTGAAATCCGGTAATAACTAACTATTAAAGATCCAATGGAACTAGTTTCGTCCAATTCTAAGACTGTTCAAAAATTGACTATTTTCACTAGTCGATTAAATATTAAAATATTCAATTTTCACAAATTAACTTTTAATTCGATTTTAAAAGTTCTAAAATATCATTCTAACTCCAACATGATAAAATAAAATTTTACAAATCATTTTAAATCATATTTAACCCAATTTTCAATTATTTCCATAATTCAACATATTAAATTATCGATTTAATTATCCAATTAAATCCAATTATTCGAAATAAAATTTATTCGACTTATAAATTCACTTTTTAATATATAAAATTAATTAAATATTCAAATTTTAATATATTAAAATTCTGGGTCGTTACAATCTTCCCCCTTAAAAGAATTTCGTCCTCGAAATTATCAAGTAAGAAAAGTTATAGAATCTATTAATTTTCCCAAAATTCATAGTTAAACTTCTTACAATAACTTACTAAGTTTCCAAATCATACTTAGTTATCTTTTCAAAAACAACTACTATTGTTTAACTTTCAATTCCAAATCAAAGTTAAAGTTTTCAAAATTTTCCAATTTTCTCAAATTTTTTCTAACGCCTTAAATTTTCGAAAAAATTCGCCATAGTCTCCTTTGCGCGGCTCGATCCGAAAAAAAAAGACAGTATATATATCACAAATATACATCTCATCAAGTAATGAGGCATCCCAAAGGGAAAAAGTATAAAAGTGCGGTATGTAATCCGAGATATGTACCTTATATTTTTTTTTATTAGCGAACATATACGGCTAATATAGCGCGAAAGCGAGCTCCAAATGCGAAGCAAACGCGATCCGCACCTACTAAACACTCAACAACAACATGAGAATCATGTATATTGACAGATAGTATCGATATACAACATATAGCAACATAATAACTATATATGCCAACATAGCAAATGAAAACATCAACCAACTAACATCCAACTAGCATTCAACTAACATCCATAACCAATAAATATTCATTCATATTCTCATTAATATTCAATGAATTGGGTTTTCAATTTAATCACATTTGATTTATTAACAGTGGATGTTTCTAACATTTATTTTCAATTAGTTTATATTCACTAATTCATATTCAAGTTGGTTCACTTCCAATTCAAATTCAATCCTATTTAAGATTCACTTAACTTCCAATTGGATTTCAATTACTTTAACTTTCAATTTCATTAACACTTAATGAATTATATACAATCAACTAACAATCATATAACAACCAATGTATATTAATTACAACCAAATTCCTTTGCTTATCAATTGGTTTAATTAATTTGATTTTCATTCAACTATTCAACTTCCATAACATTAGATTTTAATGAATTAAAACTTACATTCATTATTCCATATCAACTTTATTTGCATTCAATTGATTAACATTCAATCCATTCATTCAATTCAATTTCTAAAGTTGAATTTCATTTACATAACTTAAGTTCATATCTATCATTTAACTTTATTAATTTACTTTGATACCAATATCAACTTCATTCAACATCTCTTAAGTTATATTTCCAGTTAACTTTAAATTCATTTTTATTTATAACTCATATTCATAAATATATTCATATAGTTTCACTTCTTATATATATAAGTTTATTTCACAATTGTAAATCACTTTAATTATAATTCTTTTCTTATAATTCTTTTGCTTAGATTATTCAAACAACCAAACAATCCACTTATATACATTTTAATAATTCTAAAAAATTATTCTTTTATATATAAAAATATAATCAAGGTAAAATTATTTCATTTACCCAATTTTAAAACAATATTGTGTCGAATTGTTCTATTCAAGTGTTTAGAAACCCCTTCGATTCAGTTTCGAGGCTGCGCCGACGAAGGCTCATATACCACTCAACAAACCAATCATCACAATATAAAATAATTTTATATTCACTAACAAATATGCTCTCATAGCTATTATTACACTCAAACTCATTCTAGAGTACTACTGACTCTATCTGTAATGAGTAATACCCAACAGAACCATGGTTGTCGCTTAACCATATGCTCTGATACCAAATGTAACGTCCCGAAAATTTTCGACTTTCGAAAATTCAACATCGATACACACTTTATCGACTGCCGAGAAATCGAAGGCCGGAAACCCGAAATGTTATGGTTTAAGAAAAGGAAAGAGGTAGAAGAAGAGAGAAAAGATTGAAAATAGAGAGAAAAGAAAACAGAAAATAGAACGGAACTGAAATAGCAGAAAATAGAACAATATCAGAATCTCACAATTCGCAGCGGAACAACATATAATAGATAAATGAATAATCTTTAAACAAAGAACTATATCAGTTATTACATTACATCACATTTCATTACATCAGAGTGTACAACAACAACAAACAGCGGAAAAGAAATACTACATACTAGTAATACGCCATGCCATCCAGCTTGTCTCCAGCAACTCCAAAATATCCAGAATATCCTGATAAACCTAACTCTTGACTGCCCGTGTAGAAATTGGTGGGCACCCAGAGTTTATGAAGGAAAACAATAAACTCCGAGTCAGTCATGTGACTGGTGTGGGAACTCAAAACAGTTTATTTATCTTTGAAAACAAAATAGATGAATATTTTTAAAGTCAATTCGCAATGCTTTTAAAAATGAGACTACCATAAGGCCTCCCGCACACACACACAATGCAAACTCAGAATCGGAGGAGATTTCTCCTTATGATAGTCAAAGATGCTTGATACGTATTTAAAAAAAACATTTGATATTATTACTAGTGCATAGTGTAGGAAAAATTCATTTCGAAAGTAGAATATAAATCTTAGCCAGCATAGACATTTCGAACTATGCCTACTATAGCTACCATCCAAACAGTGGGGCGCCACCATAAGTGAATGATAGGTTCTACAACTAATACAGTACAAGATTGTATTGTTTGTTTGGATTTCCAATGAATGATCAGGCCAAGGAACTTTCCATTGCCACATGAGAATGCCTCTGGATGGACATCCCCGAGAACCAAACCGGATCTCTACCAACACAAGGCCGGGTTACCCCTAACTGAGTAACAACTGACCGAATATGCCATCCCCCGATCCTTTGGGACCTTTCAACCGAGCGCTCGTAATCAATTCACACAATCACAAAGTGTTTTCATCATGAGTAAGTATCTGGGCTCCATACCATGATACCACCCTTTTCCAGAAGGAAATGCACATATCCTAAAGGGCGCTACCCCTCATAACCTTGCTGCATCTTTCCTGTTTTGACCATTCTCGAGGTGTGAGGCTCGACGAAGTCACGTCCACAAAAGCATACTTTATACAAAAGCCATGCTTTGGGTCAACAAATGATCATAGAAATGATCACTAGGATAGACGATCAAACAAATGATCCTATCACAAATAATCAACACAACGATCATTTCACAGCAACACTCAGCATGTCACATTACCAAATTGGGAATACATCGCTAATAACCTTCAACTACATAACCTCTGAGCTCATACGTCTCAGAGAAGAGTGTTAAGCTAAGAGAATAAATTCTCCGCCACCAACAGAAATATATTTGAAAGAAATCTGCTTTATATCTCAATTTGTAACGTCAGACATACAATCCATACAAGTCTGTTCCGGGATCGAACAGAACCGAAGGCACTTACAAAGAAGTCCTTGCAATCCGGATAATCTCTAATCACGTCCGGACTTCCCATCACATAGGAATTCTCTATACCGTAGCTACTCGGTGCAAAGACAATCGACGAGTTGTCCTTTCGCTTTCAAAAAGATCCGGTCTTCAACACCGGTCTCCAAATGCAATTCATAACGACGTATCACATATTCGGAATGGGTTATACGACCCCATGGTCCTTTCCCGGTTAACCCGAATAGTGAGCGCTTATTCAAAAATAAGTATGGCATTCAAATTCAAATAAATCACATCAAATACCCATTCAAAGGGAAATATTGATAGTCGGTTATTGAACTATCAATGGATATGCACACATCACCAGTTTCCAAATAATTTTCCAAATTATTTATTTTCCAAAATATCTTTAAAAGATATATTATTTTCAATACTTCAAAAATAAATCAATATTTATTTTTAAACAAGTTCCCTTTCTTTTATAAATTCCATAGTGAATTCATATTTCACAATATCCTTGCATATACAATTTCAATTTTTTCATTTCAATTTATCTTCAAAAAGATAAATCCTCCAAATATTCACTTTATATTGGAAAAACATTTCCATACTTATTTATTAATAAGTAATTCATAAATCCATTTATTTTCAACACTTGGAAAATATTCAATATATTTAAATCGAAATTAAGTATATATTTCATTCTTTAAGGAAATCATTCTCTTAAACACATTTATTTGGGCCAAAACGAATGTTGCGTAAAACATCGTTACGATGTCCCAAAATCACTAGTATAGGGATTCGAATTTAAAATAGATATATAAATCCCAATACTATACAAAACATTTCCTGTCGGAAATCATTTACTATAACAACAGTGTTATAGTCCACCATTTCCTTTTATTTCTCGAAAACGTCTATTTCAACAATAAATGTTGAAATCTATGGTTTCGAATCTCAACACATTTTAAAACATCGTTAGATCGTTTTAATTCTATTTAAAATATCACATTCTAAACATTTTCTTTAACATATTATTCACTATTCAAAAACGTGAATATACTACGTTAACAACTTTCATCACTTCTATTCATTTTATTTCAAAGGATTATTCACTGTCTAAAACGTGAATATAACTTTATAAATAAGTTATAAAAATTAACTTATCAAAATAAGTCGTTTGCGAATTTATAAAACAACATTTATAAATTCCTTTTCTATTTATTTTATAACTACTTCCTTTTTATACATATCCTTTATTAACCTATTTGATTTATAACTCAATTATAAACCAAAAGTTCACATTATAAGTTAATGCTTATAAAACGATTATTTTACAAAATCGTTCTTTTAAACTTCATAATTATAAATCTTATAACTTATAAGATTCAATTATTTATCCAAATATATTCTTTAATAACTTCACAAAATTTATAAATCTTACTATTTATAAATTTCATTTATAACTTCACCATTTATAATTTTATAAATTCCATTCACTTATGCAATCCATTTTCACTTCATTCAAACACTTATAAAAACTCGTTTTATAATTCAAATGTTTCAATTTATAAATATCAATTTATAAATCCTTTATAAAATCAATTTATACTATTATTTTAAAACATCTTTAATCTCCTTTATAATTTCACCATTCTCTTGATTTATAAAATAATCAAATTTTATAAATCCTATATTTAAACTTTTTATAATAAATTCAAAAATCCCGATTAAACTATTTTATAAAATCCTTAACCCATATTTCTCAAAAATCAATCTTTAACCGTATTTCTCAAAATCATATTTTTTATAACTTTAAAAATCATAACGTTTATTTATTCATAATGGATCAATTCAAAAAAATATTTTATAAACGTATACTTTCAAAAATCACTTTGAAATCCCTTTTTAAAATTCCAAAATTTGGTCCAATGATGCTACATACCAAATAGCCAATCACGACAACAACGATATCATATATCGATATGATAATCAACGAATATCAAAATATCCATAATCAAATAAAAACTGTTGAGGAATCCAGTTGGATCCCTCCAACCTGTTTTCTTGCATCCACAAACATTAGCACAATACCAATTCCACTCCAGTACGGAATTATCGCGGTATATGGGATTTAAAATATTATCCGCTTAATAGACGGCGCAATAGGGTCTCATCCGCTATACAAATGCGGGAAATCAATAACTCCAATATATACATATGCCAATATATATATATTGCTATTATATATAATACCAATTTCACTGTTTATGAAATATTCGCGGTATATG
Organism: Allium cepa; assembly: GCA_030765085.1. Taxonomy (NCBI): domain Eukaryota; kingdom Viridiplantae; phylum Streptophyta; class Magnoliopsida; order Asparagales; family Amaryllidaceae; genus Allium; species Allium cepa. Next base: position 149,535,450 of record CM060945.1, read on the forward strand.
TTTTTACTAAATAACATCCGCTTACTAACGGCGCATAATGTCTATTTTAACAATCAATACATAACAATCATCATTCGAACATGCATTCAAATATTTTAAATATAACTATTTAAAATAAAATCGAAACCGATTCGATTGAGTGAGAAGTTCTCGCCTTGATTTCAATTTCGTTTTAGCGATTTATTTCGAATAAAATTAAACGGACGTTTAATTTTACCCGAAATTCTCACTAACTCCAAACGACTCCAATCCAATTCCATCGCGTAGTTCTCATCCATAAGATTCCAACGCAACTGGTTTCGCGCGTTTTCGACCTCGTATGAAAAAGTTATGAATTTTCTAAGATTACACGAATTTTATTTATAAATTTACAACATTAACTTTATAAATTTCAACCTTAGCCAATCTCAGCCACAAGATCCTGCACCCCACCATCGTGACCGTCCATATGCTTCTCCTTCATCACGCACGTCTACAGGAAGAAGCCGTAAACGTGAAACCCATTTGCATAACTAGGGTTTAATAGTTCGGCCACCACGCTCGACTAAACTCCATCACACCACAGCCAAACGAACGCTCACTGCACCACCGCCCAGAGCCAAGCCAAGCTCGGTGGTCCCCTCAGCCCTAAAAAACGCACGAAGACGAGCACAAACGCGGTCATTTATCTCCTCCAAACGACGATGATAGCTGAGATCCACCGTTAGATATCTAGATCATGCTGTGCTCTATAAGTTTCATGTTGGAAGATTGTTGAATTAATGAGTGGATTAAGAGATTTGGGGGAAGAAAGATCGTGAGTTTTCAGCCCTTGAATCCTTGGTGGCGGCTGTGCATTGCTAGGGTTTTGTAATTTTTTATTTTTATTTTTTTCTCTTGTGAAGGTGGCTATTTATAGGGAATCGACGAAACACTATTCATTCCGGAAATTCCAAACTCCGATTTACGCGCCGTAACCAGCGTTTCTAGGGTTTACCCCACGTTTCGGACACAATGGAATAGGTTTCGAAAACTAATTCGGACATCTGTGCGAGTTATGGCAATAAACGTTCAATTTAAATTAAACCGATTTAATCGATTTTCTAGGCGTTTTAATTTGTACCGGACAAACGGTAAATCCAATTGAGACGAAATTTGAAACCTTACAATGATATCACATTACGGATCCGATGAAACTAGTTTCGTCGAAATCCGAGACTTTTTGAAAAATGGCTATTTTAACTCGCCAAATTAATATTAAAAATAATTCGATGCGTTTCGAGCTGCCACGATCATACGATAACTCCAATTGCTACGAAAATTGAAATCCAGTAATAACTAACTATTACGGATCCAATGGAACTAGTTTCGTCCAATTCTGAGATTGTTCAAAAATTGACTATTTTCACTAGTCGATTAAATGTTAAAATATTCAATTTTCACAAATTAACTTTTAATTCGATTTTAAAAGTTCTAAAATATCATTCTCACTCCAACATGATAAAATAAAATTTTACAAATCATTTTAAATCATATTCAACCCAATTTTCAATTATTTCCATAATTCAACATATTAAATTATCGATTTAATTATCCAATTAAATCCAATTATTCGAAATAAAATTTATTCGACTTATAAATTCACTTTTTAATATATAAAATTAATTAAATATTCAAATTTTAATAAATTAAAATTCTGGGTCGTTACAGGTTCCAAGCGTCTCCTCGGATCGGAATTCGGGCTGAGTCCGGGCTCGGCTCCTACCATTGTTGTTTCTGTTGTTTGCCTCTTCGAAGAAAAAAGATCTTTGTCGCCTCCCAGGTCCTTCAGACTGGGACTCATCCCATGATTCAGTATTGCGGTTGGATTCTTCTGCATCCCTTAAGCGTGACATGGGTTGGTTCACCAAGGCTTCTTGTTGGGATGTGAAGCGATCAGTCACTTCAGCCACAACCCTGTCTTGATCTGCCCTAGTAATTGCTGCCGGTTGTTCCGTGGCAGGGCCTGTCGGATTTACCTGACTTCATTTTGTACCGCTGTTGGAACGGGATGATTCTCTTGATCAGTGATCACTGGATCTGGAATACTGCTAGTTGCGATGTTCTTTCCTTTGTTAGCATCTTTCTTCTGTCTGGGAGGCATTTTCTCCAAGCAATGAGCGATGCTGATAGGAAGAAGGTTAAGTGGGAGAAGCTGAAGCTTCGAGCTCCTGCTCTCAGTGAAAGCACCAAAAATGTTTGCATAAAAATTGGGCAAACACCTCCAAGTCATATAATTTAGTCGATTTTATGTTGTTCTTAGCGATTTGGGTGATTTACGCAAATATGTAAAAAGCAGGGGCTAAACTGTAACCACCCGCTATTTTTGACTATTCGCATCCGCACATGTCGGACTTGAATAATTCAAAATACCGAATTGTTAATTTAAATTTGGCAAAACTCAGATATACAATAAATAAATAATCACAGAATCACAGACACAGAGTAATAATATGCAGCGAAAGTAAAAGAGATAGTAGTTCATGAAGCTACTATATAAATATATAAGATACATCAGAGTTTACAACAGAAGTTTCGAATACAATAGTCGAATACAATAATCAGAATACATCACTGGGATCAACTGAATATCTGAAAGCTGGGAAGATAGCTGGATCTCCAAGCGAAGCTCCAACTCCAAAGGTGAGCCTCGAAAACTGGTACTCTCAGTCTGACCCGAGCGTAAAGCAAAACATAAAACACTCGAGTCAGGATTAACATTCTTATATCAATAAATCCAACTCAAGTGAAATAGCAATTGAAATACAAGTAACTCAAAGGATGTTGGAATCACCATCCTTTAAGGATCCGTTAAACTATCTACTATGTAGTAATATACGCTAAATAGATAATGTCTATCATTAATATAAATATCAACATAGTGTTAAGGCGTTACCATTATCCCCCTTAACACATTTTCATATAATGTCATAGTCTATACAGCCCTATTAACTCCACCGTAAACTAGTGGGATATCAGGGAGTACTCCATAGGTATAACACAAAACAAATTCGTAGTGGTCGCGAATATAAGGATACAAGTACGACAAGGCACATGAGGCAATACCCAAGGTAGTGAAACTACCGTTCGCCTGATCTGGACTGGTGAGAACGCATTGCCGCAGCAATCGCAACACCGCGAAACAACACTTCTAAAATTCCGAGGGTGCACCAATCAATCATTAGTAATGAGTAGTAGTTACGAAGAAGTGTGTTCGATCCAGGTGGCTAACCCCATTTGGCCCGGCACGGCTCCTGATTTTAGTCATTTCGAATTTGACACAAGTGTCAAGGCTATCCATTATCGTTCTCTTTCTTCAGTCATCACGTGCATCATTCCAACCACTTCATTCTGGATCATCACTCCGCGTATAGTTATTAAAGTGGTTTTCGGTTTAGATAGAGAGTATATCCATAACCGATTCCGGTCTCTTTAATAACTTTGGTAATTATTATCCCGATTGGTCGTTTAATATATTTCATACCCAAATCAATTTCAATCAAAATTTGCAAATCAACATTTCGTTTGTCTTTCTAAATCAATTTCCAAAGTTTACGTTTCAAAACTTCCAAAGTACCATTTCAAAATCTTATAATTCGATTTCAACTTTGATTTAAACAATTCACTTATTGATTCAAATTCATATATGAATTTTATTTCGAAATCATTTAAATAAATTAATTTAACACTCAAATCAATTTCAAATTCATTTATCAATTTCATTCAATATTCGTTAAGTTACTTTATCATTCAAAACAATTTTACTTAATTCCCAATTCATTAAATCAATTACTTACGTTCATCTTCATTATATCAAAACTTCAAATTTAACTAAATTAGATTCATCAAATCAAATTTCCAAAATTACAAGTCTTTCATTAATTTCCAAAATCACATTTTATTTCTTGTTAAAGAAATTCAATTTCATTTATTTACTTAGTTGGTTACACATTTCAAACTCAATTAATCAAGAATTAAATTTCATATATTCAAGGAGTTCAATTTCACTTATCATCTTACTTAAATTTTCCAAAACTTAACTAATAAAGAAACAAAATTTCGTTCACTAACGAAGTTCAAATTCACTTATTCAAAAGTTCAATTTCTCTTATCAATGAATTTAAATTTTATTCAATTATCAAATAATTCAATCTTATTCAATTATTAAGTAATTTCAACTTAATTATAAATTCAAACTTAATTATTAAATCATTTCAAACTTAATTCAATGAATAATTCCAAATTTAATTGTTAAATAATTAAATTCAAAACAACGTTCTTTCATCAATTATTACATTAATATTTTGTTTCAGATTTCAATATTAACATTTTCCTTTTATCAAAATTTACGTTCCAAATTTTAATTCAAAACCATATTATTCAAATAAAATCTTTATTTTATTTCAAGTCAAATTATTGACCAATCGGTTTATTTAATTCTCTATCCTAACTCAAGTTCATTTTGGGTATTTATCATTTCAACCCGATTCCAATTCAATTCACAAATCAAAGCATAGCAAAGGGAACTTGCAGTGTGATAACAGGGATGGTGTCAAAGTAAATAAACAAGCAATAACACAATCAGTAACAATCCAATAATTAATTTAAATAATCCTGAAATAATCGTATTAATTGGCGTTGTTAGTTGTGCGAATTAATATAATTATCTCTAGAATCTACACTATCATTTCATGTAGATTAAAGATTATTACATTACGGTTTTTCCCACTTGTCGTTCAATTTCAATTTCAAATTTTATTCTACAATAATTAATCCAATATACGTTCAAAGGTTCAAAATATAATCTATCAAATTCTACGTGTCAATTAACTTAACAATTAAAAGGGGTCATATTATTCAAATTAACTAATCAAATCCAACACATATGTCAATTCAAAATTTTTAAACTATCCTACGTCAAATTCAATTGCATAATATTTATCACTTTATACATTACAATTTACATCCAATATTAGGAGCAAACAATCAATCAATTATCAACCAAACTGGATTATTATTGCATACATAACAGATAACGGTGTCAGATGTCAAAAGTGAACTGATACATAAACAACAGTGCAATAAATAACAGCAGCGTATTTCAATTGTCGTTCCAATTGAAATCAAATTTAATAAATAAAAGAATATCAATCGTGAGTGATTGCACACCTTTCGAGGCTAGATAGATTTGATAAAGAAATAAGCCACAATTTCCAAAGCAAAGCTAGATGGACATGACTTGACAAACAAGGCTGATGGATAAAAATTGACAAAGTCAAACTAGAACTGGATTGATGAGGATAAATAGTATAAGTGCACCTATATATATAACTATTTATATAAAATCATATTCTAAATTTCAGATACATAATAATTAAATATATATGTATTTCAAAATTGTTGTTTTCATTTAAAACACATGTCAAAACCATTTCTTTTATATCTGTTAACATCAATATTTAATCCAAATCTATCTACGGAAAATCTATATGTATTGTATTGCAATGTCATTTCTTGGTTCACAAATATATTTTAAATTATGATGTATATACCTATATTTTAAAGTCAATATTAAAGATTTTTTTTTTAAATCAAAACATATGCCTATATTTTAAAAGTCAATATTAAACGTCTATACCCATATACTCCAAAATAAACATACATATGTATGAAATTTAAAATCAATACTAACCAAGATGTACCGACATGAAAATTTACAGCCCTTGGTATATATAAATATACGTGATGTATATATTAATAAAACAACAGTACTACACTACAAGGCATATACATGCATTAACCTATATTAGTTCTAAATATATACATTCTCAGAGGTACATTATATGTACAAAAGTTCCTGTACAAAACAAACTAATTTAAATATATATTAAAACTCCACACAAATATATGTATATAGTACCTGTTATGCATAGATATAAAATATGCACATGCAATTACAGTTACACTTTGTAAACAAATATCACTTTATGCATTAAAACAACAGGAATCTGATATAAAATCAGATCACATATAATACTATAAAAGTTTATACAAACCGATCTTTTTTTTTTTACACATAGACTATATATAAAAAAAACTAATATAAAAATCATATATTTAAACTTACGTATCAATAGACCTTAACACATACTAATATATATACAACATAATACAAATATGAATAAACTAGCCTACGCCACTTTATATACAAAACAACATATATATCTATAACCCTTCTTTACATATTGTATTATAAGTATAAAATTTAAAAGCAAATTATTTCTAAGTTCAGTACAAACTTCCTTGCTTTCTGAAGAAGCTGAGCAACAAATAGTAGAGTATACAAAACAAAACTATATACATAGATTTAAACATGTATATATACTTGCCTTTAAACAAAAATATACCTTTATTTAAAAGGAGAAATAAAGGAGGCAGACGATGTTTGAGGCGGAGCAGTTCCGGTGAGGCCAATGTTTGAGGTGAGTCTAATGTTTGAGGCAAAAGGAAGGAGGGACGCACGTATGCATGGGGAGGACTTCGGCCAAAAAAAATAAGGGGTGAAAAGTGCTTGCATTTGTATCAAGGTGGTTGTCATGCGGGTTAAGTGGAAGGACTGGCGATGTGAAGTGGCTATGGTGGGATGGTCGGAGGGAGGCGCTCGGTGGTGCTGTGCTCAGGCGCGTTCATGAAGGTGAGGTGGTTGACGGTGAACTGGGTTGGTAGCTTAGTTGCTTGGTCAGTGGGAAAGGCCGCATAGGGTAGGGTGAGTTTGGTTTGCAGGAGAAAAAAAAATTGAAGAGAAAGAGTGGTGGAAGGGAAAATTTGAAGAAGGAGATGTAAAGTAAGAAATGCACAGGCAAGACAACGCATGCGTTTGTAAAATAATGTCTCCATATTGAATGATTGAATGAGTTAGACTAAAGAAGGAGAGGAACAGATAGTGAACGAACGGATATAAAGTGAAACAGGTAATAGGAAAAGACAGAATTAAATCTTTTTTTTTTTGAAAACTAATGAAATAAAGTCTGTCATCATGTATTGGAAATATGGAAAGATAGCAGCTTAAGCCGTTTGAAATTTGAATAGACATTTTAGGTGGTACCGATATGAAAAGTGTCTCGCAAAGTGCAACGTGCACCGGACTTCGAATTTGACAATCGAATATACCGTAGTGATCAGCACTTGAGACAATCAGAACGGTATACGGATATCAGTGGTACGATTAAATCATAAAAATTCGAATTTTATAATAGCCGAAAATGCATAAAAATCGTAGAAAAATAAGATCGACGGAGCCAAAGATGTCCGAATTTGGAAAAACGACAAACTGACAACTTGCTCAGAAGATGGTTTAGAATTTTTCTATGTAAAAATATTTTGGTTTTGAAAACATTTTATTTTCATCGCTTTTTAACTGATTAAATTAAAGTAAATTTACGCGCGAAATAAACTTCATATTTTCGGACGAGACTTTACCAGTTGCTATGTTTAACTAGACGCATTCCAAATATCAAATTTATATTTCAAAATTTTATCGTTAAAATTTCACAAAATTTAAATAAAATACGTACTAAAACCGGTTAAAATTTACGGGTCGTTACATTCTCCCCCACTCAAAACTTTTCGTCCTCGAAAAGGAAGGAAGTAGGAGAATAGAACAACCAAAAGAAAATAAGCTTGAATTTCATTATAAACAATTAATTTAAACCATACAAATTTCAATTTAAATAAATTTATATTCAACAATTTGTTTTAAAATTCAAGATCTCATTAAATTGTTTTGATTTCACGTTTATTAATGTTAAGTACAAAAGGTTCCTTTCCAATGAAATTCAAAATTAATTCAAGATACTCCTTAAAGTTGATTTAATTCAATTTATTTACTTTCAAATCAAAATTTTCTTCTATTAACCATACCTATTATTTATTTAACTTATTATTCTATTTATCTCCATAAACATTTTATAATTAAAAAATAAAGTGAATAACATTTATTATACGCACTCTCATTTTATTTATAAAGACAATTCATATTGTATATTATCCAATTTTCTTAAACTAACAATCTCAAAGATCATAAATTTGAATAGTCATTTATTATAATCATACTTTATTCGACAAATTTAATTCTTCTTTATTCCAATTATTATTAAGTTTATCCTACTTAATCTATTTTATCACATATATATTTAGTATATTTACACTTCTTATAACTACTCAGATTTATTTAAAAATTCCTTTGATAACATTTAATTATATAATATTCCATTACATAATTAACTTTTGAAAATTTAGGTAAGTTATATATTATGCAATTTAGCATTATTCAAGTAAAATTTCTAATTTAATTAATCAGGCTTAAATTTTTATTCAAAATTTCGGTTTCATTTATAATTTATAATTATCCTTTATCATAAATTTAAGAATTAATTTCCGATTAATTTCAAACCATTTTAGAGATAATTATGTATATATTATATATATCAAATCAGATTAAATTTAAAATTACATACCTATATATATGGATCAAATCATACTAAAGAAATTTAAATCGATTTAATTTTCAAAACAAAACTGTAGCAAAGCTACGAATTGGTCTCTCCACTTTGAAACTCGAAAATGAATGTCGATGATGCGGCCGCCATCATCGAAATTATTTTCCAGCGACAAAATAGAAGAGCACAGATTTAACCAATTAAAATTCTTTGAAACGGTTTCTATTTGAAAATAATTTTAATACTATACGATTTAAATTTTAAAGTCAAAGTTTGAAATCACCGAAAATCAAATTCTTAAATTCCTGATTTACCTTCATTTAAATTTCCAAATCGATTTACAAACCAGGTTTTATAATTTCGTTTATTTATATGTTGGTAAATCAATGGTTTACAAAACAATAATGAAAATTAAATTTTAACGTTTCGAATAACAGATTCTTTAGCATTTTAACTTCAGAAAAATTTATACTTATATAATACAATCAGTCAAAATTATCTTATTCATAAAATTTGAAATAATATTATGTCAGTTTGCTCTGCTCAAGTGTTTTGGAAATCCTATCGATAACGTTGATCAGACGAATCGATCGAAAATCCAAATCAACATCAACATCAACAACTCAAACAACCCAATATATTTTAAAACATTTTAAATATAAATTTACAAATACACTTTCTTGCTCAATGATATAAGAATGGGTTTCAAAACAAGTAAAGAGATTTAAATTTGATGGAAATCAAATCAAAGAGCATTTTTTTTCGATAATAAGTTCGAAACAGAAGATACGATAATTCAATTAACAGAATCGAGAGATGGATAAGTTTTTATAAATTGCGAGCAACCTTAACCGGATCGACCGTGACTTCAATAATTAGATCGATGCAGAATTCCGAGGCAAATCTACATACGATCTCAAGAAATAGAATTCAGGTATTGCAGAAGATAGATAGCATCGTAAACCGAGGATACAGGAATATCCGGTAAATCGATGTCTATTGTAAAGGAGTTTCACCCATTTATAACTAATTCGATGATTGGCGCGACCGCCGATTCATTATAAAGGTCATTCGAAGTGGAGTTATGAGATACTCCGGAATTCAGAGGAATACGAATAGTGAGGGACAAGAATGAATTTCGGAACCGAGGGAACGTTCCAAAATTCAAAGGAATTGAGTCAAAAGGAAAAGGTTGAAACTCGAATGAGAGTGATTCTGCAAATACATTCACCCTATATGCCGAGTTTTGCCTAGAGCTACCAAAAGCTCTGATACCAACTGTAACGACCAGCTATTTTTGACTATTCGCATCCGCACATGTCGGACTTGAATAATTCAAAATACCGAATTGTTAATTTAAATTTGGCAAAACTCAGATATACAATAAATAAATAATCACAGAATCACAGACACAGAGTAATAGTATGTAGAGAAAGTAAAAGAGATAGTATGTGACGCCCCACCTCTATACCCACGCTAGCCAAGAACACTCCGGAGTAGTGCTGTCAACTAGCACGGAGAATAAGGCTGTTGAGGAGCGACCATCCATGTAATTGCTTATCACACGGTGGCTATAAATAATCTTCGGAAACAAACATAGAAATAATCATATCACAAATCAGTCACAGATATCCATATCACAAAGGCGGAAGAAGATATGAATATATAACTAACACATGAAAGTGTACATCAGAGTAGTTGTCAGTAAGATCCACGATAATACAAAAGAATAGCAACACGTGCTATACAAAAGAATACAACTATGAGTCTATATCTCAAGTGTATACAACAAAAACTGCTAATCTAAACAGTTAGCCAAAAGTCAGAGTGATGAATCCCTGGGAAGAATTCAAGCAGAAGCACCTGTAACATCTCGGTCTGACCCGAGTATTATTTAAGAAAATAATAAACGGATCAGTCTAGCTATAAATATCAGATGACATGATATAACATAAAAGATATGGCATAAACATAAACATCCATAACGACATACCACTATAAGTATGTAAATAATGATCAACAGAAGATCAATCAATAAGAGATAATCAATATCACAAGAATCTTCTCAAAGATTCGAAGAGGGCATCATACCCTAAACTTGTACTCATAACAAGTCAATGACATAAATTCCAGAAATCAACACGAGAAATCCAGAAATCATAAAAAGGGAAAGAGGCCTATCACATGACGGTCCGAAGACCAAGGGGAGCTACCCCGCATGTGTGAATGGAATCACACAGATTGAGGTCAAGACTAACCAAAAAGCAGAAAGGTATGTGTGAATGGAATCACACAAGTGGTGTCTAGTCTAACCTTGCTATGAAAGAGACATCGCGCAATTGCTAGTCTAATTCATAAAGCGATCATCAAGATCAACGAGAAGTGTCAATTACACTAAGCTAGTAAATATAGAAGTTTAGCTTCATGTCCCATAACCACTTGCTTAACTTAAATATTTACGAACAAACTGTAAATCTTCACTAATAAAATTGTCACAAGAGGTTCAATCGAACAAGTCCAAGAATTAACCGACGAAGTGAACGCAAGCGTTTCATACCACTTGTTTTACTAAGTCGTTTAATTAGATTTCTCATCCGAGTGAGGTAAAGGCTTATATATACTAATAGATTGGAAAACGGTTTAAGAAAAGAGCTTTGTTATTAAAAATAGAGTTGAAATTGTTTGTTAAAAGTGTTTTGATATTTACTACTAGTATTGAAACCTTTATATTATAAAGTGACAAAACACATAAGCAAGTGTAGAAACAATCAGTCACAAAGATCGCATACGGAGATGCGAATAAAATCCAAGGAAATGAGCACAATGTTTTTCAGATAAGATCCCCTACGGAGGGGGGTCCAGGGCGGTGGCAACCCCCCCAAGGTGGGGGTGCGGGGGCAACGCCACCGCTTACGGGGTTCGACCTGCCCGGTCAGGTCACGGGGGTCCAGGGGGCAGCGGCCCCGGCGGGGTGCGGGGCAGCGCCCCGACCAAAACGGTACGACCTAGTGAAGACAAAATGAGGTCTAACGACCTAAAGGGATAGGGTCGAGCGACCTAAAGGTGTTCGCGACCTAACGATGACTCGCGACTTAAGGAAGAGGGGGTGAGCGACCTATGGTCATAAACGAGACCGAGCGACCTAAGGGAATAAGGGCCGAGCGACCTAGCATTCGAACGACCTAAAAGAGGCGTGGCCTAAAGGAGACGCGACCTAAAAGAGGCGCGACCTAAAGGAGACGCGACCTAAAACAACATAAGGTCAAACGACCTAACTGTATTGGGTCACGCGACCTAAAGAGAGGCGGTCTAGCGACCTAGAGTGCACACGTCCAAAAGTGGGAACGACCTATCGAGGTAAGGTCCAACGACCTACGACCTAAACAAATAGGCCAAGCGACCTATAGGGTTAACGGTCTAACGACCTAACAGTTATGGGGTCACGCGACCTAACTAAGTACGCGACCTAGTGGGCAAGGGAGTCGAGCGACCTAACTGCATCCAGTGACGAGCGACCTAATGGAGTCAAGTAGCGAGCGACTTAACTAGTTAACGACTCAAGGGGGTCAACGACCTAAAGGTCCAACGACCTAAAGGTCCAACGACCTAAACCCAAACACACGAAAAGTGGCCAGAACGACCTAGGGGTTAACTCACATGCGACCTACGACCTAAGGCCCATGCGACCTACGACCTAACTCCGATACGAGCTAATAAGGCCAGAACGACCTAGGAGCAGAAAATCCACCAAAACGCTAAAAATCGGAGTTTTTCGCCAACCCAATCCAAACCAAATGCAAATATACATGCAAACACGATAGGGATTCATTCCCAACAGTCCAATATTGATATAGACTAGATTTGTGAGATAAAAATCTCACCTTTGCACTAAAGTTTATGAAGATGAAGCTTGAAAGAAAGGAGAAGCAATCCAAAGCTTGAATCCAATATCTTCTACTTGAATTTGGAGTTGAATGTTGGATTTGCAATTGAATTTGTGCTTGGAGTTTTAATTTCCCATTCCCTCCACCATTAATGCCAAAGCTTGATTAGTTAGGAAATTTATGAAGAGTGAGGAGAAGAGGGTTGGAACTTGGGCTTAATAGGCTAAACTAACCCAAAGTCCAAAGCGGGAAAATTTAGTGAAATTGCACTAACTCCAAACCTATCGATGTTTATACTTAAAAAGTTGTAAACGACATTTCGAACTCAATGGAAGTGGTCTCGAGTCCTAATTTGACCGTTTGCAAAAAGTAGCTTTTCGGACCAAAATCCGATTAACGAGTTAATATTTAAATAAAATATTTAAATACAAACTCGATAAATATGCGGGTTGTTACAGACTCCCCTCCTTAAAGAAATTGCGTCCTCGCAATATATATAAGATGGAAATAAAAAGTAACAACCATAAAAGCATATTAACACAAGAGGAATTTTGAAATAAGAAGTTCACCTCTAGGAGAAGGAGTAAGCAAGTCCGGATGTGTACGCTCGATGAATTCTCTGGATTCCCAAGAACAATCCTTAGGATTTGAGGACCATTGAACCTTCACAAGCGGAACATCTTTATTTCGAAGTCGTTTAACCTCAGAAGCTATAACTCGAATAGGATGCTGCTCATAAGTTAAATTCGGCGAAACTTCAATTTCTTCCACAACAACAGGCTCAAGAATAGAATCGGAATCCCGAAGGCATTTCCGTAATTGAGAAACGTGAAATACATCATGCATAGCAGAAAACTGAGTCGGCAATGCAAGGCGATAAGCCATGGAACCAATACGTTCAGTGATAGGAAATGGCCCAATATATCGAGGCACTAACTTCCCCGATCGACTGAAACGTACAACACCCTTCATAGGTGAAACACGAATAAAAACAGGATCCCCAACAGAAAATTCTAATTTCCTTCTTCGATTATCGGCATAGGATTTTTGTCTACTCTGGGCTTCTTTCATCCTATGTCGAATAAGTTCAATCTTTTCCGTGGAATCACGAATAAAGTCTGGACCTAAAACCAGCTTCTCACCGGCCTCAAGCCAACAAGAAGGAGATCAGCATGGCCTTCCGTAGAGTGCCTCGAAAGGTGCCATACCAATACTAGATTGGAAGCTATTATTATAGGAAAATTCAACAAGTGAAATATGATCTTCCCAACTTCCACCAAAATCAAGCACACAAGCACGAAGAAGATCTTCAAGAGTTTGATTCACACGCTCGGTTTGTCCATCGGACTGGGGGTGATAAGCGGTGCTAAAATTAAGCTTCATTCCTAAAGCTTTTTGAAGACTCTTCCAAAATCCACTAGTAAACAATGGATCACGATCGCTAACAATAGAAGTAGGAACTCCATGCAATTTTACAATTTCTTTGACAAATAGTTTGGCCAAAAGAGGAACGGTTCGGTTAGACCGAACCGGAATAAAATGGGCGGATTTAGTAAGTCTATCAACAATCACCCATAAGCTATCATGACCCGAACGAGAACGGGGAAGGCCATCTATAAAGTCCATAGAAATTTGATCCCACTTCCAAATTGGAATTTCTAAAGGTTGCAATAACCCACCAGGCCTTTGATGTTCGGCCTTGACAAGTTGGCAAGTCATGCAACACTTAACAAAGTTAGCAATATCAGATTTCATTCCCTCCCAATAATAAAGTCGCTTCATATCAGCGTACATTTTACTACTACCAGGATGAATGGTGAATTTAGAACGATGGGAATCTTCTAAAATATCTTTACGAAGATCTCCAATATTTGGTACGATAAGTCTACCAAATTTTCGAATGCCGCCACGAGAATCAATATCAAAGTTTTTCAAACCTTTAATATCAATTTTATCCTTAACATTTTTGCCAAGAAGAGCCAATTCAGAATCTAGCCCTTGAGCTTCAAGAATGCGGTCTAAAAGAGAAGGATGAGCCTCAAGGCTACATAAAACAAGCGATGAGCATAAATCGGATACGCGCTCTCGGATCTCACAAGTGGATAAGATCTCGAGATCGTTCCATTCGGATATCATCATAGAAACAACTGCTTGTTGCTTACGGCTAAGAGCATCGGCGACACGATTACCCTTACCGGGGGTATAAAGAATATCAAGATCATAAGGTGCAAGGCACTCGAGCCAACGTTGTTGACGTAAATTAAGTTCTTTTTGAGAAAATAAATATTTCAAAGACTTATGATCCGTGTAAAGAATAAATTTCTCTCCCAATAGATAATGACGCCACATTCGAAGGGCGAAAACAATAGCCGCGAGCTCTAGATCATGTGTGGCATATCTAGTCTCGGCCAGCTTCAATTGCCTAGAAGCATAAGCAACAACACGTTCTTTTTGCATAAGAACGGCACCCAAACCAACGTGACTAGCATCGGTATAAACAACAAAATCTTGATTCCCCTCGGGAATCACAAGAATAGGAGCATCGGAAAGGAGTTCTTTCAATTTCTGAAAAGAGGCTTCACATTTGTCCGACCAAATGTATTTAACTCCCTTCTTAGTCAAGCCAGTAAGAGGCACGACAATCTTAGAAAAGTCTTTAATAAAACGGCGGTAATAGCCCGCCAATCCGAGAAAACTACGAATCTCTGTCACACTCTCCGGTCTCTTCCAATCTTGAATCGCTTCGATCTTTGAAGGATCCACGGATATCCCGGATTCGGAAATAATATGACCGAGAAACTTCACACGAGATTTCCAAAAGTGGCATTTAGAAAATTTCGCCTTTAATTGATTACTCCTAAGTGTTTCCAATACAATCCTAAGATGTTTCTCATGTTCCTCCTCGGTTTTTGAATACACTAGAATATCATCAATGAATATGAGAACAAACCGATCGAGGAAATCTTTGAAAACTCGATTCATGAGGTCAACGAAATAAGCTGGAGCATTCGTTAACCCAAATGGCATAACAAGCCATTCATAAGATCCATATCGAGTACGGAATGATGTCAAAGGAATGCTATCCTCAGCGATACGAAGCTGATGGAAACCGGTAGCCAAGTCCAATTGTGAAAAGACCTTAGCACCACTAAGCTGATCGAATAGATCATCAATCCGAGGTAAAGGATATTTATTTTTAATAGTAAGATCGTTAAGCTTGCGATAATCAACGCAGAGCCTCAGAGTACCATCGGATTTCTTTACAAAAATAGCCGAAGCTCCCCAAGGCGAGGAACTAGAGCGAATAAATTGCCTCGTCTCCAACTCAGATAATTGTTTACGCATCTCCTCATTTTCCTTATTGGACATGCGATAAGGAGGACGAGTAATAGGTTGAGCTCCAGAAACAAGATTAATTCTGAACTCAATTGCTCGTTTAGGTGGCAAACCTAAAACGGGCTCGAATATGTCGGAAAATTCACGAACAACATGAATACGAGAAATAATATCATCTTCATCATCATCATCGTTATCACGAGGATTTAAAGAATATAAAGATGCCACCAAACAGGATTCTGAATCTTTAAGATTAACAGAAATCTGATTAACAGATAGTGGATGACGGAGATGAATAGCCCGTTCAGGACATAGGATATGGGCTTGATAACGGTTAAGCCAATCCATTCCCAAAATTATTCCAAAGCCTAAGTAACGCATGACATGCAAATCGGCTAGGAAAGAAAGATCGCAAAAAATAATCTCCACATCTTTACAAAGCAAACTAAGAGTTGCGGATCCACCAACAGGATTCACAATTTTTAAAGAAGTCATCAATGCAGTAACACTTAAGGAAAAAGTGTCTACCAGTTCCTTTGATATAAAAGAATGGGATGCACCCGTATCAAAGAGAACTCTAATAGGTTGATCATGAAATAAAATAATACCATCAAGAATGGAATGAGAAATACCTTGGCCACGAGATGTGTTGCCAGGGGCTTGAGCCACATTTAACTTTCCCTCATTCCTGCTTTTACGTTTGAGGCATTGATGTATAAAGTGATCTGGGCTCTTACAATAGCGACAAGATTTGGGCTTAGAGCACTTATTTGCATAATGATCCCCAGACCCACAGTTGAAGCAACTCGCACCACTAGGAGAAGGAAACTTTGCCGCAGGGGTTGCCTGCTTACCCTTTTTGTTGGGATAAGGACCCTTGAATTTGTTTGGCCTCTTCTTGTTGTTGAAGTTTGGTTTAGCGCCTTCCACTTCAACATCACTCTCTCTATCAGCCTCTTCAAGACGAAGAGCGATATCGACGAGTTGATCAAATGCGACTTCTAGTTTCAGGAGCAGTGGCTTCTTAAGATTCTTATTTAAGCCATAAACGAACCTCTGGTTCTTCTTCAATGGGGTGTTGATGTATTCAACCCCATATTTGGAAAGCGACTCGAAGGCTGCGACGTAATCAGTCACAGAGGATTGACCTTGAACAAGGTCTATAAAACGTCAAGCCAAGGTTACTTTCGCAGCTTCTGGTACAAACTTTAACTCAAAGCGTCCCTAAAATTGCTCCCAGGTGAGATCCGCTTCATTAATTTCTGAAATAAGGAGTTCGTACCAGTCCAATGCTCTCTCCTGGAGCATGCTGGAAGCCACCTGAACGCGGTGGAGATCGATAAGGTTCATACGAGAGAAGATTCGATCACATGATTTTAACCAAGCCTGGACCTCGATGATATTTTCCGAACCTTTGAAGGGCTTCCCACCCAAGTTGGTGTAATCGCTGCACAAGCGTGCAAATCCCGACTTTGGGTGAGTGGGTTCTGGGTTAGCTCCAGCTGCTTGAGCATTAGTTACTAAATCAAGAAGCTGTTGAGAAGTCATAAAAACTCCATCCGGAGGAGCAGCACCAGATGATCCAGTTCTGGGATGGCCTGGTCTAGACATTCTCTTCCTTAAAGAAAGAAAGAAGAGAAGGAAGAAGGTTATTCACCAATGAACACCAAGCAATCTTGATAGATAAAACAAGGAATCATAAAGGAAATAGGATGAATCGGTACGAAGACTCGAATTAATCCTATGGTATGACTCCTAAGATAGACTTAGGACGATGATCCTTGTTAAGTTATTCTACATTGTTCCGAAGTTTGGCTCTGATACCAAGCTGTGACGCCCCACCTCTATACCCACGCTAGCCAAGAACACTCCGGAGTAGTGCTGTCAACTAGCACGGAGAATAAGGCTGTTGAGGAGCGACCATCCATGTAATTGCTTATCACACGGTGGCTATAAATAATCTTCGGAAACAAACATAGAAATAATCATATCACAAATCAGTCACAGATATCCATATCACAAAGGCGGAAGAAGATATGAATATATAACTAACACATGAAAGTGTACATCAGAGTAGTGGTCAGTAAGATCCACGATAATACAAAAGAATAGCAACACGTGCTATACAAAAGAATACAACTATGAGTCTATATCTCAAGTGTATACAACAAAAACTGCTAATCTAAACAGTTAGCCAAAAGTCAGAGTGATGAATCCTTGGGAAGAAGTCAAGCAGAAGCACCTGTAACATCTTGGTCTGACCCGAGTATTATTTAAGAAAATAATAAACGGATCAGTCTAGCTATAAATATCAGATGACATGATATAACATAAAAGATATGGCATAAACATAAACATCCATAACGACATACCACTATAAGTATGTAAATAATGATCAACAGAAGATCAATCAATAAGAGATAATCAATATCACAAGAATCTTCTCAAAGATTCGAAGAGGGCATCATACCCTAAACTTGTACTCATAACAAGTCAATGACATAAATTCCAGAAATCAACACGAGAAATCCAGAAATCATAAAAAGGGAAAGAGGCCTATCACATGACGGTCCGAAGACCAAGGGGAGCTACCCCGCATGTGTGAATGGAATCACACAGATTGAGGTCAAGACTAACAAAAAAGAAGAAAGGTATGTGTGAATGGAATCACACAAGTGGTGTCTAGTCTAACCTTGCTATGAAAGAGACATCGCGCAATTGCTAGTCTAATTCATAAAGCGATCATCAAGATCAACGAGAAGTGTCAATTACACTAAGCTAGTAAATATAGAAGTTTAGCTTCATGTCCCATAACCACTTGCTTAACTTAAATATTTACGAACAAACTGTAAATCTTCACTAATAAAATTGTCACAAGAGGTTCAATCGAACAAGTCCAAGAATTAACCGACGAAGTGAACGCAAGCGTTTCATACCACTTGTTTTACTAAGTCGTTTAATTAGATTTCTCATCCGAGTGAGGTAAAGGCTTGTATATACTAATAGATTGGAAAACGGTTTAAGAAAAGAGCTTTGTTATTAAAAATAGAGTTGAAATTGTTTGTTAAAAGTGTTTTGATATTTACTACTAGTATTGAAACCTTTATATTATAAAGTGACAAAACACATAAGCAAGTGTAGAAACAATCAGTCACAAAGATCGCATACGGAGATGCGAATAAAATCCAAGGAAATCAGCACAATGTTTTTCAGATAAGATCCCCTACGGAGGGGGGTCCAGGGCGGTGGCAACCCCCCCAAGGTGGGGGTGCGGGGGCAACGCCACCGCTTACGGGGTTCGACCTGCCCGGTCAGGTCACGGGGGTCCAGGGGGCAGCGGCCCCGGCGGGGTGCGGGGCAGCGCCCCGACCAAAACGGTACGACCTAGTGAAGACAAAATGAGGTCTAACGACCTAAATGGATAGGGTCGAGCGACCTAAAGGTGTTCGCGACCTAACGATGACTCGCGACTTAAGGAAGAGGGGGTGAGCGACCTATGGTCATAAACGAGACCGAGCGACCTAAGGGAATAAGGGCCGAGCGACCTAGCATTCGAACGACCTAAAAGAGGCGTGGCCTAAAGGAGACGCGACCTAAAAGAGGCGCGACCTAAAGGAGACGCGACCTAAAACAACATAAGGTCAAACGACCTAACTGTATTGGGTCACGCGACCTAAAGAGAGGCGGTCTAGCGACCTAGAGTGCACACGTCCAAAAGTGGGAATGACCTATCGAGGTAAGGTCCAACGACCTACGACCTAAACAAATAGGCCAAGCGACCTATAGGGTTAACGGTCTAACGACCTAACAGTTATGGGGTCACGCGACCTAACTAAGTACGCGACCTAGTGGGTAAGGGAGTCGAGCGACCTAACTGCATCCAGTGACGAGCGACCTAATGGAGTCAAGTAGCGAGCGACTTAACTAGTTAACGACTCAAGGGGGTCAAAGACCTAAAGGTCCAACGACCTAAACCCAAACACACGAAAAGTGGCCAGAACGACCTAGGGGTTAACTCACATGCGACCTACGACCTAAGGCCCATGCGACCTACGACCTAACTCCGATACGAGCTAATAAGGCCAGAACGACCTAGGAGCAGAAAATCCACCAAAACGCTAAAAATCGGAGTTTTTCGCCAACCCAATCCAAACCAAATGCAAATATACATGCAAACACGATAGGGATTCATTCCCAACAGTCCAATATTGATATAGACTAGATTTGTGAGATAAAAATCTCACCTTTGCACTAAAGTTTATGAAGATGAAGCTTGAAAGAAAGGAGAAGCAATCCAAAGCTTGAATCCAATATCTTCTACTTGAATTTGGAGTTGAATGTTGGATTTGCAATTGAATTTGTGCTTGGAGTTTTAATTTCCCATTCCCTCCACCATTAATGCCAAAGCTTGATTAGTTAGGAAATTTATGAAGAGCGAGGAGAAGAGGGTTGGAACTTGGGCTTAATAGGCTAAACTAACCCAAAGTCCAAAGCGGGAAAATTTAGTGAAATTGCACTAACTCCAAACCTATCGATGTTTATACTTAAAAAGTTGTAAACGACATTTCGAACTCAATGGAAGTGGTCTCGAGTCCTAATTTGACCGTTTGCAAAAAGTAGTTTTTCGGACCAAAATCCGATCAACGAGTTAATATTTAAATAAAATATTTAAATACAAACTCGATAAATATGCGGGTTGTTACATAGTAGTTCATGAAGCTACTATATAAATATATAAGATACATCAGAGTTTACAACAGAAGTTTCGAATACAATAGTTGAATACAATAATCAGAATACATCACTGGAATCAACTGAATATCTGAAAGCTGGGAAGATCGCTGGATCTCCAAGCGAAGCTCCAAATCCAAAGGTGAGCCTCGAAAACTGGTACTCTCAGTCTGACCCGAGCGTAAAGCAAAATATAAAACACTCGAGTCAGGATTAACATTTTTATATCAATAAATCCAACTCAAGTGAAATAGCAATTGAAATACAAGTAACTCAAAGGATGTTGGAATCACCATCCTTTAAGGATCCGTTATACTATCTACTATGTAGTAATATACGCTAAATAGATAATGTCTATCATTAATATAAATATCAAAATAGTGTTAAGGCGTTACCATTATCCCCCTTAACACATTTTCATATAATGTCATAGTCTATACAGCACTGTAAACTCCACCGTAAACTAGTGGGATATCAGGGAGTACTCCATAGGTATAACACAAAACAAATTCGTAGTGGTCGCGAATATAGGGATACAAGTATGACAAGGCACATGAGGCAATACCCAAGGTAGTGAAACTACCGTTCGTCTGATCCGGACTGGTGAGAACGCATCGCCGCAGCGATCGCAACACCGCCAAACAACACTTCTGAAATTCCGAGGGTGCATCAATCAATCATAAGTAATGAGTAGTAGTTATGAAGAAGTGTGTTCGCTCGAGGTGGCTAACCCCATTTGGCCCGGCACGGCTCCTGATTTTAGTCATTTCCAACTTGACACAAGTGTCAAGGCTATCCATTATCGTTCTCTTTCTTCAGTCATCACGTGCATCATTCCAACCACTTCATTCTGGATCATCACTCCGCGTATAGTTATTAAAGTGGTTTTCGGTTTAGATAGAGAGTATATCCATAACCGATTCCGGTCTCTTTAATAACTTTCGTAATTATTATCCCAATTGGTCGTTTAATATATTTCAAACCCAAATCAATTTCAATTTCAATTAAAATTTGCAAATCAACATTTCATTTGTCTTTCTAAATCAATTTCCAAAGTTTACGTTTCAAAACTTCCAAATTACCATTTCAAAATCTTATAATTCGATTTCAACTTTGATTTAAACAATTCACTTATTGATTCAAATTCATATATGAATTTTATTTCGAAATCATTTAAATAAATTAATTTAACACTCAAATCAATTTCAAATTCATTTATCAATTTCATTCAATATTCGTTAAGTTACTTTATCATTCAAAACAATTTTACTTAATTCCCAATTCATTAAATCAATTACTTACGTTCATCTTCATTATATCAAAACTTCAAATTTAACTAAATTAGATTCATCAAATCAAATTTCCAAAATTACAAGTCTTTCATTAATTTCCAAAATCACATTTCATTTCTTGTTAAAGAAATTCAATTTCATTTATTTACTTAGTTGGTTACACATTTCAAACTCAATTAATCAAGAACTAAATTTCATATATTCAAGGAGTTCAATTTCACTTATCATCTTACTTAAATTTTCCAAAACTTAACTAATAAAGAAACAAAATTTCGTTTACTAACGAAGTTCAAATTCACTTATTTAAAAGTTCAGTTTCTCTTATCAAAGAATTTAAATTTTATTTAATTATCAAATAATTCAATCTTATTCAATTATTAAATAATTTCAACTTAATTATAAATTCAAACTTAATTATTAAATCATTTCAAACTTAATTCAATGAATAATTCCAAATTTAATTGTTAAATAATTAAATTCAAAACAACGTTCTTTCATCAATTATTACATTAATATTTTGTTTCAGATTTCAATATTAACATTTTCCTTTTATCAAAATTTACGTTCCAAATTTTAATTCAAAACCATATTATTCAAATAAAATCTTTATTTTATTTCAAGTCAAATTATTGACCAATCGGTTTATTTAATTCTCTATCCTAACTCAAGTTCATTTTGGGTATTTATCATTTCAACCCGATTCCAATTCAATTCACAAATCAAAGCATAGCAAAGGGAACTTGCAGTGTGATAACAGGGATGGTGTCAAAGTAAATAAACAAGCAATAACACAATCAATAACAATCCAATAATTAATTTAAATAATCCCGAAATAATCGTATTAATTCGCGTTGTTAGTTGTGCGAATTAATATAATTATCTCTAGAATCTACACTATCATTTCATGTAGATTAAAGATTATTACATTACCGTTTTTCCCACTTGTCGTTCAATTTCAATTTCAAATTTTATTCTACAATAATTAATCCAATATACGTTCAAAGGTTCAAAATATAATTTATCAAATTCTACATGTCATTTAACTTAACAATTAAAAGGGGTCATATTATTCAAATTAACTAATCAAATCCAATACATATGTCAATTCAAAATTTTTAAACTATCCTACGTCAAATTCAATTGCATAATATTTATCACTTTATACATTACAATTTACATCCAATATTAACAGCAAACAATCAATCAATTATCAACCAAACTGGATTATTATTGCATACATAACAGATAACGGTGTCAGATGTCAAAAGTGAACTGATACATAAATAACAGTGCAATAAATAACAGCAGTGTATTTCAATTGTCGTTCCAATTGAAATCAAATTTAATAAATAAAAGAATATTAATCGTGAGTGATTACTCACCTTTCGAGGCTAGATAGATTTGATAAAGAAATAAGCCACAATTTCCAAAGCAAAGCTAGATGGACACGACTTGACGAACAAGGCTGATGGATAAATATTGACAAAGTCAAATTAGAACTGGATTGATGAGGATAAATAGTATAAGTGCACCTATATATATAACTATTTATATAAAATTATATTCTAAATTTCAAATACATATTAATTAAATATATATGTATTTCAAAACTATTGTTTTCATTTAAAACACATGTCAAAACCATTTCTTTTATATCTGTTAACATCAATATTTAATCCAAATCTATCTGCGGAAAATCTATATGTATTGTATTGCAATGTCATTTCTTGGTTCACACATATATTTTAAATCATGATGTATATACCTATATTTTAAAGTCAATATTAAAGATTTTTTTTTTTAAAATCAAAACATATGCGTATATTTTAAAAGTCAATATTAAACGTCTATACCCATATACTCCAAAATAAACATACATATGTATGAAATTTAAAATCAATACTAACCAAGATGTACCGACATGAAAATTTACAGCCCTTGGTATATATAAATATACATGATTTATATATTAATAAAACAACAGTACTACACTACAAGGCATATACATGCATTAACCTATATTAGTTCTAAATATATACATTCTCAGAGGTGCATTATATGTACAAAAGTTCCTGTACAAAACAAACTAATTTAAATATATATTAAAACTCGACACAAATATATGTATATAGTACCCGTTATGCATAGATATAAAATATGCACATGCAACTGTATTGTATTACAGTTACACTTTGTAAACAAATATCACTTTATGCATTAAAACAACAAGAATCTGATATAAAATCAGATCACATATAATACTATAAAAATTTATACAAACCGATCTTTTTTTTTACACATAGACTATATATAAAAAAAACTAATATAAAAATCATATATTTAAACTTACGTATCAATATACCTTAACACATACTAATATATATACAACATAATACAAATATGAATAAACTAGCCTACGCCACTTTATATACAAAACAACATATATATCTATAACCCTTCTTTACATATTGTATTATAAGTATAAAATTTAAAAGCAAATTATTTCTAAGTTCAGTACAAACTTCCTTGCTTTCTGAAGAAGCTGAGCAACAAATAGTAGAGTATACATAATAAAACTATATACATAGATTTAAACATGTATATATACTTGCCTTTAAACAGAAATATACCTTTATTTAAAAGGAGAAATAAAGGAGGCAGACGATGTTTGAGGCGGAGCAGTTCCGGTGAGGCCAATGTTTGAGGTGAGTCTAATGTTTGAGGCAAAAGGAAGGAGGGACGCACGTATGCATGGGGAGGACTTCGACCAAAAAAAATAAGGGGTGAAAAGTGCTTGCATTTGTATCAAGGTGGTTGTCATGCGGGTTAAGTGGAAGGCCTGGCGATGTGAAGTGGCTATGGTGGGATGGTCGGAGGGAGGTGCTCGGTGGTGCTGTGCTCAGGCGCGTTCATGAAGGTGAGGTGGTTGACAGTGAACTGGGTTGGTAGCTTAGTTGCTTGGTCAGTGGGAAAGGCCGCATAGGGTAGGGTGAGTTTGGTTTGCAGGAGAAAAAAAAAATTGAAGAGAAGAGTGGTGGAAGGGAAAATTTGAAGAAGGAGATGTAAAGTAAGAAATGCACAGGCAAGACAACGCATGCATTTGTAAAATTGAAGTAAATTTACGCGCGAAATAAACTTCATATTTTCGGACGAGACTTTGCCAGTTGCTATGTTTAACTAGACGCATTCCAAATATCAAATTTATATTTCAAAATTTTATCGTTAAAATTTCACAAAATTTAAATAAAATACGTACTAAAACCGGTTAAAATTTACGGGTCGTTACATAAACTGTAAAAGACACACAGATTTATAGTGGTTCGGCCAGAATGTGCTTACGTCCAATTTATATGTTATTCTCTTTTGCAGATCAGATTACAAGCACAAAGCTTTTATTACAAGTATATGAAAGTTGTTTGAAAGTTCTATTCGTGCTTGAGCTCTCAAACTTGTCTGCCATTGCTGTACCCCTGCCCCTCTATTTATAGAGTGAGGCTGAGGGTAGGGGTCCTGGATGTATATAGCTGCTGGTGGGCCTGGGCTGAAGCAATCTGGCCTGGCAATGTTGGTTCGGCAAGGCCTTGGTCCGGAGATGGTTGGAGTGGAATTGGTCCGGTATCACTTTGGTTCGGAAGGCATGGGAAGGGAGTTGGTTCAGCAGTGGTTGGTCCGGTATTACCTTGGAGATGTGTTGGTTCGGTAACGCTACAGTCCGGTGGTAGATGGGTTGAGTTCTGGTTCGGCTAGGCATAGGAAGTGAGTTGGACCGGTAGTACATTGGGGAGGGAGTTGGTTCGGCAGTGCTTTAGGAAGGGGTTGGTTCGGTGGTGTTGGCCCGGTCGAAACACACCCAACATTTTAAACTGCAAATTTTTCATGCACTTTATTTCATTTGGGATTGCGGTTTGAAATGATATATAACCGTATTTTTATTTTAAATTACCGATTGAAATGATAAATATCCGTATCACTTGACCATAGGGTAGAAAATTATATACATACACCATGGTATATGTACAAAAATATTTTGAAATGATTTTTTTTATGGTTTTATAAAGAAATATATGGTTTTATGAGATAGTGATTTGGATATTTTATAAATGTTATTTTATATAGTTAAATTCTGGGTTTTAAGCTATGTATAAAATTGATTTGAAGTATAAATAAGTTAATAATTAAGTTTGATTTATTGATATAAAATATGATTAAGCATTTATTTAAATTATATTTTTGGAGTTTATAATGACTTAATGAGAATAAGGTTGGGAGATGAATATGGAATTTATTTAGAATTTAATAAATTAGAATTTTAAAGGGTATGATTTTTATAACTTGATTTTGTTTAGAGTGATTTAAATGAATATCAAGTTGATTTAAATGATTATATCAAGTTAAATAAATTGAAAGGATATCCAGTTGTTGAAGTTAAAATTTTTATTTAAATTATATTGGATTACTTAAGTAGACATTTCAAATCTAAATAATAGTAATTAAATTTGATATATATGGAATTATCAAAGAATTAGTTTTGAAATGGTGGAATATTTAAAGCTTTGAATCATATGGAAATTGAAATGGTTTAATTGGAGGTTCAAATCGATATTTGGAATTTATTTGTGAAATTTAAAAAGCTTTTTATTATATAAAGTATTTTAATATTTAAACCATTTAAGTATTCGAAGTTATATTTCAAAGCAATGGGTTTCAAGGTATATAGATTTGAAGTGCTATGATTTTGGGA
This sequence comes from Allium cepa, assembly GCA_030765085.1. Lineage (NCBI taxonomy): Eukaryota > Viridiplantae > Streptophyta > Magnoliopsida > Asparagales > Amaryllidaceae > Allium > Allium cepa. The sequence continues at coordinate 149,561,950 of CM060945.1, forward strand.
AAAAGGATATATTTTGAAATAATGATGATATCATATTGATTTGGGTTTTAAAACGGAAATGATATCGTATTTATATGGTTTTGAAATGGATATTATATTCTAGTTTTGAAGTATAAATTATTTTGAAATGACCTCAGTGTTATAATAACATTTGGTTGTTGAAGAGACCGGGATTGGAAGTTGTCATACTCTCTGCAAACTCCGAAAACCACTTTAACAACTGTGTACGCGATGGAGATTCTAGAATGAAATAGGATGGTGGCGACATTTCTTTTGAGGTAAATACGTGGACCCAACTCCCGTGAGTTGGCATAAGTTGGCTAAAACCGGAGCGATCGACGGGCTAATGAGGTAGCACCTTTGATCGGACACATCTCTTTGATATTATACTTTGACTTTTGGATTTATTCGGTGGCCACTTTTGATTTCTTTAATTCGAGGGTGTGGCTCAAGGTGGGCGGTAGCTTCGGCTATGCGTTACCACCGGCCCGGAAGTGCAATTGGTATATCTACCCTGGCATTTCCTAGTTGTGCCGTGTCACCTATCCTAGCGCGCCTTGTACGAGTTTCTATTTGTGTCGTATCTATGGAGTATCCTCTGGTAGCCTCCCGATCCGGAGGTATTACGGTACTGTATAGACTATTGGCATTATTTATGTTAAGGGCTATATGGGTAACCCCTTAACGCCATTTAAAAGTAAGTTTATTTACTATTAGACATTATTATAATAGCGAAATATTACTACATAGTAAATAGTTTAACGGATCCTTAGGAGATGTGAATCCCGGGCATCTCTAAGTTACTGCACTCATATTTATTACTGTTGATTAAACTTACATAAGATCTTTTAGTTCTGACTCGAGTGTTTTGTCTTTTCAATTCGCTAGGGTCAGCCTGAGCATTTTAGGATTCGATGACTTTAGCTCTGGAGGACGAAGACAAAGATTTATATTATTATTTATTATAGTATTCCACCACATTGATACTGTTTCTGCTGCATTATTAATATTCTCTGGTATGTGTAACTCTGACATGAATTATATAAGCATAATCGAATATTTTGTAAAACAGCTTCATGAACTGTATATTTGATTATTATATTTTGTCGTTCCGCTACAAGATTCTATTTTGTTTTTTTCTTTCCCTGCTTTTTCTTATTTACCCCATAAAAATCCGCCCTTCTGTATGTTTTTAGTCTGATGTGTGTGGTTTATCGCCGATTTAAAGCGTACAAAAAGACGGGACGTTACACTTTCGATATTATACTCTGACTTTTGGATTGATTCGGTGGCCACTTTTGATTTTTTTTTATTTGGGGGCGTGGCTCGAGGTGGACGGTAGTAGCTGCTACGCATTACCACCATCTCGTATGCGTAATTGGTATATCTACCCTGCCATTGCCTTGTGTGCCGTGTCAACTACCCTAGTGTGTCTTGTACGAGTTTGTTTTTCTTCCGTAGCCCGTGGAGTATTTACGGTAGTCTCCCGATCTGAAGATACGCTGATACTGGATGGACTACTGGGACTATTACGTGGTAAGGGCTATATGGGTAACCCCTTAACGCTATTAGAAAGTAAGTTTATTTTACTATTACACATTATTATAATAGAGAAATATTACTACATAGTAAATAGTTTAACGGATCCTTAGGAGATGTGAATCCCGAGCACCTCTTAAGTTACTACACTCACGTTAGACACTGGATAGGAGATGTCAAATCCGTAAACATCTCTGACGCCATTCCACTCATATTATTTACCGTTCATTTAACTTATATAAGATATTTTAGTTCTGACTCGAATGTTTTGTCTTTTTAATTTGCTCGGGTCAGCCTGAGCATTTTAGGATTTGGAAGGCCTTATATTTGGAGGACGAAGACGAAGACGAAGATTGTATTACTTTTATTTATTATAGTATTCCACTACATCATGTTGTCCGCTGCATTGTTATTTATTATTCTATGGTATGTGTAACTCTGATATGTATTGTATAAGTATAATCGAATATTTTGTAAATAGCTTCATGAACTGTTTATTTGATTATTCTATTTTATCGTTCAGCTGCAAGAATATGTTTTTTTTCTTTTTCTTTCTCTGCTTTCTCTTATTTACCCCATAACAATCTGCCATTCTGTATGGTTTAAGTCTGACATGTGTGGTTTATCGTCGATTTAAAGCGTACAGAAAGGCGGGACGTTACATCTGGTATAAGGGATTTGGTTTAGCAATAAACCTTAGCTTTGTGGGGTCTGACTCTTTACTAATAGGGTAGTAATACCCTATGATGAGTCGTTGAGTATGTGTGTATATATATATAAGAGATCGTATTTGTTAATGCTATAAAAAGGTTTTAATATTGTGTTAATTTGTTCCGTTTTGTATTTATAAATTTTGGTTGATGCATGGGACGCTATGGCATCAATAGGGATTTCTAAACACTTAATAGGACAGACCGACACAATATTTGTTTTAAAATATAGGTAAATGAAATAATTTTGCCTATTGTATATTTTTATATATAAAATAATATTTTATAAATGGTATATTTGGTTGTAATATATTTGTTTGTTAGGTAGTGAAATTTTTAGATATTAGTAGAAAATAAGATTTGAAATAAAATAAAAGAAAAATTGGGAACTTAGAACTTTAGTTCTGGGATTTTGGAAAATTTCTTTTGAATGATTTGGAATATAGTAATATTATTTAGAGGTATTTTCTGATATAAATATTCCAATAAGATTTGAAAGAATTATTTTTAAAGAAGCTTTGTACTCCCCTCTCTATCGTTGGGAAATAATTTCGGTGATGAGTGCGCGCATCATCGACATTCATTTTCGAGTTTCGAAGTGAGAAGGCCACTGTAGTAGTTTTACTGCAGATTTATTTTGATAAACAAATGTAAATTTTAAATTATTTTAAATATAAATTGATATATAAGTTGTAAGTTTATATTTACCTGTTATTTTAAAATGATTTGAAATTTAACCCGGTATTTAGTTCTTAAGTTTTCATTAATTAATAGTTCAATTAATGTAGTGAAATGAAATTCTACTAATAATTGAAACCTCTAAATGAAAATAAAAGATTAAATGATAGGTTATAAATGAAATTTCAAGGAAGTTGAAATTTGTAACTTATAAAACAAAAGATATAATTATTGAACATTTAATTAAATTAAAAGAAATGAGATAAACTTGTATAATTTTCAATTGCATTCTTTAATGTGTGTATAACTTACCAACTACAAAAAAAGTTAAAATGTTAAAAGAAAATGTAGTGGGAAATTTTACAAGTAAAACTTAAACTAATGAAAAGTATTTAATGAAATTCTTGTATAAATAAGAATTTGATGTTCTAGTTGTTATGGACTTAAGTATAGTTGAAATGCTACTAATGTAATAGAAAAGAAAGGTAAGAATTATAAACAGATGATAATCAACTTGAGTAAATGGTTGAAGCTATTTATAAATAAAATAAGTAGAAAAGATGAATACAGTAATATATGATGGTAGACTTAAGTTAATGTATTGACATGCGAAGTAATTGATTTTTACATGAATAATATAAATAAATGAATGAATGACAGAAGAAATAACTGAATGAATGGAGATTGAAATTTGCAAGAAATAAATGTAAATTTAAAGGAATGAATAAATATAATGCAATAAAAAGAAGAAACTGACATGACATTTATAAATGAAAACGAATATTTGTAAGTAATAAATGGAAATAATTGAAATAAACATTGAATCAATGAATAAAAGTAAAAGTTTGTAAAAAGTAAATGTAAATTTTATGGATGTATCATTATATGAATAAAAAAGGAAATGAAATAATAAATGTTATGAGATGAAATTAATAAGAATAAACTTAATCTGTTGTTTGAAATCGTTGTTTGTCTGGTTTATGGTTGTTTGGGCAAGGATACTTTAATTTGTTTAGGTGAATGAATAATCTATTAGTTTCATCTAAGACTGATGAGTGAATGGTGCATTTAATAGTCTATTTTCATTCTGTACAATTTAAAGTCTTTCAACCCGAACAAATATTTGTTTTGTTTGATATGAATGGATAATTTATCCGTGTTGATCTTATGTGATGGTTGTATGCTCTATTGCTAGTGATTGTCCTTTATATTGTTTTTCCCGTTGTTAGGATATATTATTTTGAGATATTGTGATATATTGTTATATTTGATATTATACTTTCTCTCGTGTCTCCCCATACAAAGGAGACTCTGCCAAAATTTTCTGTAAATTATGGACTTAGAAAAAAACTTTTGAGAAAAAAAGTTTTCCAAACTTTATTAATTTGAGTATAAAAGATTTAATGGTTATAAATTGGTATATTTTATTTAAATTAATTAAATTTGTAAATTTATTTGTTTATAAATTTAATATTTTAAGTAAGATACATTGATTTCTTAATTCTTCTTTTCCCCTTCTTAATATTTTAAGTAATATTTTGAGTGAGGGAGAGTGTAACGACCCGTAAAATTCAATAATTAAGTTGGTTAAAATAATAAGATTTTCATAATTAAATTTAGAGAGAAATAATTTTTTTTAATTTATATTGAAGTAAATGTTAAGAATGAAATATATCAATGGCAATTAAAGCTAATTATTAGTAATTTGAATAAAATTCTAATAAACGAAGTAGTGAAAGTGTTATACCTGGATATAAATTGAATATGAGAAAATAAAGGTAGGTATTGAATTAATTAATGAAATAACACATTATTAACAGTAATTGAATGTAAATTGAGGAAATATGTTAACGCAAGTTAATAATTAATGAACTTGAATGAACATGCCAATTAAATAAAATAATTTAAATGTTATGACTTAGTTATAAATGGAATATAATAAAAACAAATGTAATTATTGTATTAATGTGTGAAATAATATGGTAGATGGAAATTGTTTGTGAAGAATAAACATACAAGTATTATAAAGGGATAATGGTGACAAATGGTAGTTGTTACCAATTAATTTACCAATTACAAATAAGGATAATTAAATGTTACTTTAATGATAATTAATATAATAGTGGAAAGTGTGAATTTAAATTTAATAGAAATGTTAATTTATTTATAAGGTAGTAATTGATGTAATAAAAGTATGAAACCAAGTAAATAAATCAATTGAGAATATAAATCACAATTAATGTACATATTTGGCGAATATAATAAAATGGAAATAGTAGTTAGTACAAAGGAAAGATGGACATTTGAATATAGTAGTGTAATGAAAGACAAACAAATCATTCCATTGAAATCTAATTTATAATAAGTGTAATTATTGTAGCAATTGGAATTAATATTATGCAATTGAAATAAAGATGAAAATGGAAATATTGAAGAATGTAATGCATGGGTATCATAAATAGTAATGAAATAAAATTAGTGTTATATATGGAATAATAACCTGGGTTGATAGGTAATAAACTTTTAGATGCAATTAAAAGCAAATATGTGACAATTAATATAGGTTTTTTATTTATTTAATGTGTTAAATAAACTTTGGTAATCAATTACAATAAATCTTAATTTAACGTTTTGTTAATTAAAGTAATAATTGGAAGCAATGTTAATTTTATTCATAATATGACAATTAATATGATTGGAATCTTTTAATTAAAAAGTAGGAAGACATTAATTGTAAACATATATTGAAATAAATTTAGATTGGGTGATTTATTTCCAATTAAATCAGTTCACATTTCAAAATTTAATGCTAGTGTACTGCATATATGTATATACCTAAATTTAAATTTGTGTTTTAGGTCCAATTAGATCATTAAAAAGAAAGGATTATTTAAGTTTGAAATCTCATACGTTATTAAATTAAATGTTGATAGGAGATAATAAAAGGGGTAAAATAGATTTACACTTGACTATTTCCTTTTTTATTAGACTTTATTAGATTTTAATTGCAACATAACTTACCTTTCCATCTTCACTTTTCTAATTTACTCTTACATTCATTGCCTCCTTATGTGGATTATTTTCAAACCTTTTATTTATGAATGTAAACTATAAGGGGCGATAAAGATGTGTGTGTGTATAAATATATATATATATATATATATATATATTATACAACTGTTTATATTACCTTGTTTATGCTATCATATTTTTGAATGTATGTTAATGCATTCCTAGTAAAACATATAATCAAAATGTTAACATGTTTGTTTAATTCCCAACCTAATCATAAAGGGGGAGAAATGAAAAGTTCTTAATGCTGTAAATTCTTTTAATTTATGACACAAATTTGTGTAGAGAATTTATTTTCCTGTATTGTATGTTAATTAAATCTTTAAAGGATGTTAATTTTGGTATGTTTAGGGTTAACAAAGTAAATTAAGTGAATGATTGTTTTGAAATTTGAATTCTAAACATTCGTTTACAGTATAGAGTTGGTCCATTCATACCCTTTCTAATTAATAATTGTCTCATTCTTTTCATTTTCCCCCATTTGCTCCATTACTCCTTTTCATTTACATTGTCCAAAGCTTTTCGATTTTGTAAACATGAAATACTTTTCATATTTTTAGTTCTTTCATTTTCCTCCTTTTAATACCTGCTACTTTTAAAAATGCTGTTCATATTTACTATATTTCAATACCAAATTTGTTCATATTTACTTTCTTTTTTTCGTTCATTTTCCAACTTCATTTTACTGTAACATCGTTTCATTTATTTCTAATTAATAGCGGCCTATCTTTTCAAATCTCTTTGGCCCTAAACCTAACTCTAACCGTATAAATAAGATATGATGCAAATGAAACCCCAGCCTTCACTCTAATCTTCTTTCTTTTTTCTTCTTCAAATCTCCTTATTATCTCTCATTTCAATTTTTCCTTCCTCTTCAAATATTCTTCTTCTTCAAATTTTATTCTATTTCAAACTTTCTTCTTTCTTTTGAAATCTTGATCTTCTCTTTCATTTTAAGTTCTTCTTATTTTAATCCTTTTCTTTTTCAATTCTTTTTTTTCAAATCTTCTTTTTTTCAAACCTTTTAAAAAATATACATAAATACATACAAACATACATACATACATATATATATTAATATAATAAGTAGGGAAATTAAAGTAAATCAAAATAAAAGAAAAATTACGGAACAAAGCTAGCAATCAAGAAGGAGACTAAGGAAACATAGAGCGAAGCTATTGATTAGAAGTCTACTATTTTCAGATTCGTATAAATGTGAGTGGTTTAGCCCACTCACAACTTCTAAATTCTTATGTGTGTTAAATTAATTTTTGATGTGATTAGAAATTTATTTATAACCGTTTGGCATATTTTTAATCATCATCTCAGTTAAATTAAATTTATTTAAATTAAATTGTTATTTAAATTATTATTGTATATAAACCGCCAGTTAAATAGTTAGTTAATTTATTATTGAATATAAACTGCTAGTAAATGTTTATCTGCTATATATTGATGTTATTGATTGAATTGGATGATGATTGTGATAAATGTTTGATGATTGATATTGGATGAATGGATGTTGCATTTTATATTGTTATAAACTGCAAGTTGTTATGCATTTTTATTTCAATCAGGATTGCGGTTTGAAATGATATGTAACCGTACTTTTATTTTAAATTTCGGATTGAAATGGTAAATATCCGGATCACTTGACCTGTAACGACCCGAAATTTTCACACCCGAAAATTTCAGATAGTTATGAAAAAGAAGAAAGAGATAGAAGAAGAAGAACAGAAATACAAAACATCTCACATTCGCAGTGGATAAAATATAATAATAAATAACAGTTTACAGAAGAATACTATATTTGTTGATTACATTTAATATACATCAGAGTTACTCATATATTTACAGACACTGGACATATACAAATCATGTCTCAGATACGCAATAATATATTACAGCAGAAATACTCTATACATCATAGCCATCCAACTCGCCTCCTAAGCTCCAGAACGTACCTACCTGAAATCTGGAATACTCGGTCTGACCCGAGCATTACATCAAAGTAACACCCGGGTCAGGCTGGAAACCAGCGTGAGTAAACCCAACTAACAAGTAATACCAAGCATACAACTTAAATAAAACCCGGGTAATTTATATCAATTAAACCAATTCACAATTTACTATAGACAACATTTACTTCATATATAAATTTCCAAGTACCAAACTTAGGTAATTCGGTTCACTTGAATCATTTCATTCCTGCCCCTTTTTGATTCCACAATCAATTTATAAAAAAAATTCGAAGTGGTTTCGGGTATCCTTCCATACCCGATCCCGGTCTCTTCGAGCCCATGATATTCTAATCCAAGTTATACAAATGAAATACATGACATTTCATATTAGGGGTATCAACTCGATCAACGCATCCAATACCATTCCATCACCCATAAGCAAAGCTTAATCATATACAAATCTATTCAAATGGTCCTAATTGAATTTCAAACCTCAATCACTTAGATTTTTTTTATTAATTAATTTTCAAATCAATAAATAAATCAACTCTTCCTTATTCATCTTAATTAATCACCCTGGATTAATTAACTTCCAATTCCATTCATGTAATTATCTTTAATTAACTTCACGACATTAATTATTCTTACCAAAACAAATGAGACATCTTTAATTACTCCATAAATTAACTAACTATATTAATTACATTATCCTTAACTAGTTATAGTAATTAATTTCTCATAAGTCGCTTATATTTTGATTTATTATTCTTAATTAATCAATCTTTTATTACGTCGTCGATTATATAAATTCATGATTTCCATTTACAATTTCAATTTATTCTATTCTAAAGTTAATACGTTAAATAAGTAACCATTTATTAAGCCACACATATTAATCACTTTTGATTACCTCAACCGGTGATTATCTTCCTTGTTATTTACTTCATTAAATAATTAATTACTCTTTAATTAATTATCTCACTTAATCTCTTGATTAATTTCATAAGTAATTATATTTCATTAATTTCGTTAAGTAATTACTTATTGAACCATCCATCAATTATTCTAAATTCTTAGTTAATTAACTTAACTTTAATTAATTAATTAATTTAACCCTTAATTACTAAATTAATCAATCCAATTAATTAATCAATTATACATTTTAATTATCATTCTAATTTGATAAATCACAAATCATTAAGCCTTCATTAACTCTCAAATGAACCATTCTCTTATTTATGATTAAAGATTAAATTATTTAAAACTCAAATAATTCGAGTCATATAAAACTTAATTTGAGAGTCAAACAAAACCAAAGTCTCAGATCATCAACACACATTCCCTTAAAACCAGTGCATGAAATTTCCAAACTTATGTATACTTTTTATTACAAAACTTAAACATCCAAAATGTAAGCATACCCATCAAACTTATCAGCTTAAACGAGATATGACTTAGATGTGCTGCTGCACTAACTAGATTACCTGAATATAATTATAGTTTAAGGGTTATAAATATAGTTTCTAAACCAGAAAACTTACCAGGTTTAAACAATAGTTATACTAAACAATTATTCATGGATACACTGATAAGTTAATAACTATGATACCATAATCATACACTGTAATGTGTTTTATATATGCAGCAAGAAATCAACGACCAGGCTCGTATGGGAATCACACACCGCAAAAACAAATATAATTGCAGAGACTTCAATTTAACTCACTCATAAAAATTTGGATTTAGAAAATAGCAGTGAAAGGATTACTCACAAAATCAAATCACGGTTCCCAGTCTGTCTCCTCCCATCACTGCCGAGCATCGTCCAAGCTCGCACCGAAACGGCCTCGTAGCATATCGTCCCTGCGCGCGCGAGCTTCAGGTTGACGACTTAGAATGCGTTGCTAACGAAAACCCTAGATTGCGCACGATGCTAGCAGCCGCATCCCATCGATGCCCTCAACCCCAAGTCAAACCAAAAGGAACGAAATCGAATTCGATTATCCGCACGAGCGAAGAGGTTGAGGATCGATCTTGATAAGAAATGCGCGGTGATGATTATCTCGCAAGAGACTTCGGCCAATTTCGTTTCCCCTGATTCTTGCTTTTCATTCAGTCGCCATTACTCATTTTTTTTTTGAACGAAGATGGATCTCCCTTCGCTTTTCATACGTCCCATTTTTTTTTATTTGAGTTCGAGCTTCTCTTTGAAAATTAGAAAGAAGAAACGAAGATAAATATGGATTTGGGGTAGCTTCCTGCGTACGCCTATATACTTATAAAAATATCTCTGGCAAAAAGTACATCAAAATGTATTATATAACTAAATATTGAAACTATCTCGCGTTGTATAACGCAAAATCCCGAACCCCGAATCAGACATGCCGACAGACGTTTATAGGGTTTTACCCGCATTCCGAACACAATGGAATGTGTTCCGGAGGCTAATTTGATCGTATGCACGAGTTGCGGAAGAAAACGATCAGTTTTATATTAAATCGATTAAAATAGTTCTAAGCATTTTGAGCTGCCAGGGTCAAACGACAACTCCGATTGCTACGAAAATTGAAATCTGATAATAACTAGCTATTATGGATCCAACGGAACTGGTTTCGTCGAATTCCGAGACTGTGCCTCGGAAAGCTATTTTTAAATATCGATTTAAACGATATAATTTCAAAATTGAAAAAATCACCTTTAAATTAAATTTTAACCCTTCTATTATCTTCAGTATCATCATTATAAATTTTATAAGCCTTCACATTATTTTTAACAGGCTTAAAATTCCAAATTCAACAATTTACCGAATTTCAATTATATAATCTAATAACTGAATTGCTATTTCTATTAATAATAATATTTGAATTCAAGTTGAAAATTAATTTTTAAATATTTAAATCAATTTATTATTCCAGTTTAAATCGTTAAAATTTCCGGGTCGTCACATTCCTCCCCCCTTAAAAGAATTTCGTCCCCGAAATTACTAATTAGGAAGAATTGACCAATACCCGTTTATCCTTTCCAAAATTCACAATTCAACATTCTACCCATTATCTTTTATTAAAGGCCCACTATCACCTTATCTAACTTTCCCAAAACCTTCTACAGTTTCAAACAATACTCTTCTGCTCAATCAATTAAGTTTCAATTTAAAACCAAATTTTGTATTATCAAAATTTCTCAAAATTTTTCTAACTCTCTAAATTCCCGAAAAAATTTGCCAGCGTCTCCTTTGCGCGGCTAGCTCGGTACTACTACAAAAGGCCTCTACGGGCTCCCAAATTCCAAAAAGAAAACAAAAGCCAAGTGGCTGCATCAAAAACCCAATCCAATTTCATACAGAAATATAAATACATACCTTTTTGTTGGGCAATTTGAATTTATCTTTTGGAACCAAATCCAATTTCTTTTCTCTTTAATACCTGCATATCTCACTTAGCAACAATATCCAATCGTAACCTTATAAATCATTTTATACGTCTCTTTACATAAGTTTCATACCCACTTCTATTCAAATTAGTTTTCGCCGTTTCATTTGAATTCAATTTATTTCGATTTTTAATATTGAGTTATATCTTTCTTTTAAACTGATTCATATTAGTTTCATTTACTAGTTTACTTTAACTTCCAATTTAAAATTGTTTTGTCGTTAACCAAAATTTTCAAAAATTTTCTAACTCCCAAAATTTTCAGAAAATTTTGGCAGAGTCTCCTTTGTAGGGAGGAGCTTTTGCAATTTGACAAGAGATATAAATATATATACATCGACCCACACGGTCGGAAAAAGCAAAAACAGTTCATATTTCCTATTTTTATTGCGTAGGCGTACCTTATTTTAGCAATTTAAGCAAGCAGCTTATAAATTCTAGCAATTAGCATACCCAAATCTAGCCAAACGGCTTCCCTGTACCTGTACTTACTCAATTTAAATACGTAAGTATCATACATAGGAAATCTATTAACATTTCACTTACTTTTAATAGCTAAACACAAGCATTACATAAATAACAAGCACCAAACACTTCCAATAAGCAATTTATATGTTTTAAAGCACATCTAATTGTTTCCAACCAAATTTATATGCCTTTTCATTCAATTTTAATGGTTTACACACAATTACTTGCATTCAACTCATTTTAAGCGAAACAATCTCATATTCACTTCAATTGATTCAAAAATCAATTATATCGCTTCCACTAATTCATAGCATTTAATTTGATTAAATCTCGCTTACGTTAAACGATAATCATTTCTACGCAATTTGATAATATCCATGTGAATAATTAAGTGTAAGTTTTATAACCAATTAAAATTGATTCCAATTCAAATTTTTTTTTAAATTTATTCACAATCGTTTTATTTAGCTCGACACATTCCATTCTTGTATACTACTAGCCATTCCCAAATTAATTCAATCCAATTGTATTTAATGGGCTTTCATTCTTTTTCGAAGCCAAATTTCCATAACTTTTAAACTTAAATGAACTTACTTTAGTTTATTCCAATATTAAACTTAAGTTTGCTTCTATTTGATTCTCATTTAAGCAATTTCCATTAAATTTAGTTAACTTATCCATTTTAAATTTTGATTTTAAATTCACCTTCACAATTTCCAAAATAATGTCCAACCACATACTAATCTCATTTATACTTCAAATTAATATACCACCAAATTTAAGTTTGGTCTGATAATCTTATTCCAATCACAATTTTGATTTATTTTTTATTCTATCAGACTTCATCCATTTATTATTTAACTAAATAAACCCATTTAAAATTTTTAATTTACTTACTTCATTCGTTATCGGAATTATTTTATTGATACAAAGTCATTCTCTATTTATTTCTGTTCACTTGGATTTTACTTTGCAACTCAAACTATTTCTATTATAATCACTCTTCTTATATCCAATCTACTTGCAAATCTCATTAAATATTATTCAAATCACCCTTGGATTTTATTTATAATTAAAACCATCACATTTTTTTCCCATTCCAACTCTATTTTATTTTTACAACATCTCTTCTAATTTATTCCATTTTTAAATCCAAGTCGAGTCCTATTTACGATTTGAATTCATTTCCAAACTCCATTATTAATTCACAATCCATTTATTAACCAAAGTTAAATTTTATTAACATACTCAATCTCACAATTATTTCACCAATTAGCTTATTTCCAATTTCTAAATCAATATTCGATTTTAATTACAAATCACTTCATTGAAATTCTAGTTTGGATTTCTTTTTTATTTTCCCAAAATTCCAACACCTTTATTTAAAATTTAAGAAATGCTTTTAAATTCACAACATACTTAATAAAATAGCTCTTTTATAAAAATACTTTTATAACTCGATGTCTCAACCAGTCTATCCTTGTTCTCACAGAAATTCAGTCATACGTTGATCAGGCGTAGGACTGAAAATCTATAAGTACTTAGCAGACCCATTTTCAACATCCAGCGAAAATACTTAGGAAAGTAATTTTATTGAAAATATAGAAAACAATTTTGAAAATAGAGGAAATATATTTTTTTTTTTTTAGTGAGGATGCTCTGGAAATCATCACCCCCGTTCCATGGTCACAGTTACATACCAGGGTTACGTTGCAGTCACAACAAAAGTCCATGTAACTGCAGGCTCTCCGCGGCACTCTCGATTACGCCATGGAACTCACACAACAGACCACAGTTACATCTAGGGTTACGTTGCCGTCGCAGCAAAAGTCCATGTAATTGCAGGATCTCCGCGGCACTCTGATTTTCGCTGTCGAAATGAAACTTCTCCACTCCTACATCGGTCGCAGTCTACCGAGATAAACTCAAACGCAGACTGTTGGCTCTCAGCGGCACACACGACTTTCGCAATGTTACCATAGGTCGCAGTTACATCCTGGGTTACGTTGCAATCACAACAAAAGTCCATGTAACTGTTGGCTCTCCGCGGCACACACGACTTACGCTATGGTAAACTCAACTCATAATCCTCAGGAACTAGTTTTGTCCGGACTCCTCACATGATCAACTTTAGAACCCCCTTGCGGCTCAAGGCAGCACCACCCGGTGGCACTCCTGAGAAGTTCATTTCAAGGGAGCACCTTTTTCCCCAGAGTCATCATCAAAACATTTTATACTATACATATATAGTATCTTCAAATCATACACCTAGTATGATATTATACAAAGTTCCTTTACACAAAATCGATTATCCCAAAATCGATAATTCTCAAAATAGGCTTTCCAAACTCAATATTGATTTTATCCAAAAATCAAAAGCCTTTCCAAATCCAAAGGTTCCCAAAACCTTTTCCAAAATTCTCATAAGATCCTTTATATATTCAGATATATATATATATAAATTTTTAAAACTTTGAATCCTTACCTTCTTGTATAAAACACCTTTTATACTCCAAACACTCTCAAAAACCATAGAAATATCCAATTTCCATCTTTATTCATTTCATATTTCTCAAAATATTCTTTCAGTTCAAAAGAACCATTTCATATTCCTTATTCACCTTTACATTAATCCCCATTTGGATTATTACTTCAATCCTTATCTCAGTTGGGTACTTAATCAATAACAGTTTGAACTCCGACCAATTTAGAAAAATAGCTTGAAAATTTTAAAAATAGGTAAGTAGTAACAATAATAATTATTAGTTTGCAAAATAATTGTAAAATAGTTAACTAATTATAAAATAGTTTGAAAATAGTTAAATAGTTATAGAAATCTTAATAATTGCAAAATAGTTGTAAAATAGAAATTAATTCGTAACTTAGTTGAAAATTAATAATTAGTTTATAGAACAGTTGTAAAATAGTTAAAGAGTTCCAAAAGTAGTGGCAAAACCAGTTTAGGTTTTAAAAAGAAAGTTGTATAGTAAATAGATGAGAAAATAAACTTAAAACTATTTATATTAAAACAATTTACATTGAAAATGGTCTAGAGTTAAATTTGTTCACTTCCCCAACAATTCAATTTAAATTTCCACTCCATTTAAATTAACCCAATCCCAATTTAATTACTCCAATTTCCATTGGACTTGATTCATTCCCAATTCAAATTGAATTAATTCTCAACTCCTTTCTAACTTCAAATCAAATTCCATTTAATCTTTAAATTTGTACAACTTTAAATATAATTTCAATTTTACATCTTCTATTTATAATCAATTACATTCACATTTTGCTTTTAACTCAGAATTATACATTTGATTTAGCCAATATATTTTATTATTCCATAAACATTTAATCAAGATTCCAGAGTTTAAATAAATTTCCAAAATTTCAATATCACCTTAGAATGCAACTATATCCAAAATTCTTTGGCGAATTCAATTATCCCTTTGAAAAAACCAAACTCAGTTCACAACAATTCCAATTTAAAACAATTTGGTAGCAATTTCTCTTTTAGAAACTCGAAAATAAACATCGATAATGCTGCAGTCATTACCGACGTTATTTTCCAGTGACCGAAAGAGTTCAATGCTTTTATTTCTTTAAAAAACATTTCCAAATATTTTTTTTTAATTTCAAATCTTCCAGATTTCCAATTCAACACCAAAAATATTTACGAAATAATACTATTATTTCTCCAAAACCTTTGGAAACCACTTCCAAATCCAAAGGAATTCTAAATTTTTCCCAAAAATTCCAAATTCCATATCCATCCAATTCATATTTAAACATTACTCTGGAATTTCATCTCACTTTATTTTCAAATATGCTCCGGAATTCTATTTCAACTTATAATCTCATTTATTTATGACGTTTATGTCAATTTATAAATTACATTTACAATCTATATTTCAAATTCCTTTTTGATTTTAAACCAATTCCACTTTAATTACAATTCCAAGATTATTCTAATTACTTTGGACTAGTATCCATTCAATTGAACCCACTTCAATTTCAATCATTTCAATTCAATCCAATTCAAGTCTTCCATTAAATTTTTGAACCTATACATCTTCCATCCCAAATCCAATTAATCCAAATCGGATTCAATTTGAATGAGTTTAATTCCAACTTCAAATTTAAACCATCTCGAATTATATAATTCGATCTAAGTTCTCAAAGATTGGTTTAACCTTTTTAAACCAAATTTAACTTTGTTCATTTAAAGTTTTAGACAATTCTAATTTCTGAGTTCTAATTCTAGACCTTCATTTTTAATTAATTTAGTTTTAAATTTGGTTGTATTATATTCCTTCTTAATTTTAATTCCAATAATTCACAACCAAACACCTTAATATTTATTAGAAAAAAATATTGCTTTACATATCAAAATATATACTTTATACAAAATCATTTAAAAGCTTTATATAAGAAAATAACAAGTACGCGCTATATATATATATATATATATATATATATATATATATATATATATATATACACACACACACACTCAACTCATTCTAGAGTACTTCGGACTCTAGTTAATGAGAAATCCCCACCAGAGCCATGGTTTTCGCTTAACCTGGCTCTGATACCAAATGTAACGACCCGAAATTTTCACACCCGAAAATTTCAGATAGTTATGAAAAAGAAGAAAGAGATAGAAGAAGAAGAACAGAAATACAAAACATCTCACATTCGCAGCGGATAAAATATAATAATAAATAACAGTTTACAGAAGAATACTATATTTGTTGATTACATTTAATATACATCAGAGTTACTCATATATTTACAGACACTGGACATATACAAATCATGTCTCAGATACGCAATAATATATTACAGCAGAAATACTCTATACATCATAGCCATCCAACTCGCCTCCTGAGCTCCAGAACGTACCTACCTGAAATCTGGAATACTCGGTCTGACCCGAGCATTACATCAAAGTAACACCCGGGTCAGGCTGGAAACCAGCGTGAGTAAACCCAACTAACAAGTAATACCAAGCATACAACTTAAATAAAACCCGGGTAATTTATATCAATTAAACCAATTCACAATTTACTATAGACAACATTTACTTCATATATAAATTTCCAAGTACCAAACTTAGGTAATTCGGTTCACTTGAATCATTTCATTCCTGCCCCTTTTTGATTCCACAATCAATTTATAAAAAAAATTCGAAGTGGTTTCGGGTATCCTTCCATACCCGATCCCGGTCTCTTCGAGCCCATGATATTCTAATCCAAGTTATACAAATGAAATACATGACATTTCATATTAGGGGTATCAACTCGATCAACGCATCCAATACCATTCCATCACCCATAAGCAAAGCTTAATCATATACAAATCTATTCAAATGGTCCTAATTGAATTTCAAACCTCAATCACTTAGATTTTTTTTTATTAATTAATTTTCAAATCAATAAATAAATCAACTCTTCCTTATTCATTTTAATTAATCACCCTGGATTAATTAACTTCCAATTCCATTCATGTAATTATCTTTAATTAACTTCACGACATTAATTATTCTTACCAAAACAAATGAGACATCTTTAATTACTCCATAAATTAACTAACTATATTAATTACATTATCCTTAACTAGTTATAGTAATTAATTTCTCATAAGTCGCTTATATTTTGATTTATTATTCTTAATTAATCAATCTTTTATTACGTCGTCGATTATATAAATTCATGATTTCCATTTACAATTTCAATTTATTCTATTCTAAAGTTAATACGTTAAATAAGTAACCATTTATTAAGCCATACATATTAATCACTTTTGATTACCTCAACCGGTGATTATCTTCCTTGTTATTTACTTCAATAAATAATTAATTACTCTTTAATTAATTATCTCACTTAATCTCTTGATTAATTTCATAAGTAATTATATTTCATTAATTTCGTTAAGTAATTACTTATTGAACCATCCATCAATTATTCTAAATTCTTAGTTAATTAACTTAACTTTAATTAATTAATTAATTTAACCCTTAATTACTAAATTAATCAATCCAATTAATTAATCAATTATACATTTTAATTATCATTCTAATTTGATAAATCACAAATCATTAAGCCTTCATTAACTCTCAAATGAACCATTCTCTTATTTATGATTAAAGATTAAACTATTTAAAACTCAAATAATTCGAGTCATATAAAACTTAATTTGAGAGTCAAACAAAACCAAAGTCTCAGATCATCAACACACATTCCCTTAAAACTAGTGCATGAAATTTCCAAACTTATGTATACTTTTTATTACAAAACTTAAACATCCAAAATGTAAGCATACCCATCAAACTTATCAGTTTAAACGAGATATGACTTAGATGTGCTGCTGCACTAACTAGATTACCTGAATATAATTATAGTTTAAGGGTTATAAATATAGTTTCTAAACCAGAAAACTTACCAGGTTTAAACAATAGTTATACTAAACAATTATTCATGGATACACTGATAAGTTAATAACTATGATACCATAATCATACACTGTAATGTGTTTTATATATGCAGCAAGAAATCAAGGACCAGGCTCGTATGGGAATCACACACCGCAAAAACAAATATAATTGCAGAGACTTCAATTTAACTCACTCATAAAAATTTGGATTTAGAAAATAGCAGTGAAAGGATTACTCACAAAATCAAATCACGGTTCCCAGTCTGTCTCCTCCCATCACTGCCGAGCATCGTCCAAGCTCGCACCGAAACGGCCTCGTAGCATATCGTCCCTGCGCGCGCGAGCTTCAGGTTGACGACTCAGAATGCATTGCTAACAAAAACCCTAGATTGCGCACGATGCTAGCAGCCGCATCCCATCGATGCCCTCAACCCCAAGTCAAACCAAAAGGAACGAAATCGAATTCGATTATCCGCACGAGCGAAGAGGTTGAGGATCGATCTTGATAAGAAATGCGCGGTGATGATTATCTCGCAAGAGACTTCGGCCAATTTCGTTTCCCCTGATTCTTGCTTTTCATTCAGTCGCCATTGCTCATTTTTTTTTGAACGAAGATGGATCTCCCTTCGCTTTTCATACGTCCCATTTTTTTTTTTATTTGAGTTCGAGCTTCTCTTTGAAAATTAGAAATAAGAAACGAAGATAAATATGGATTTGGGGTAGCTTCCTGCGTACGCCTATATACTTATAAAAATCTCTCTGGCAAAAAGTACATCAAAATGTATTATATAACTAAATATTGAAACTATCTCGCGTTGTATAACGCAAAATCCCGAACCCCGAATCAGACATGCCGACAGACGTTTATAGGGTTTTACCCGCATTCCGAACACAATGGAATGTGTTCCGGAGGCTAATTTGATCGTATGCACGAGTTG
Organism: Allium cepa; assembly: GCA_030765085.1. NCBI lineage: Eukaryota > Viridiplantae > Streptophyta > Magnoliopsida > Asparagales > Amaryllidaceae > Allium > Allium cepa. The sequence goes on from CM060945.1 coordinate 149,581,185, forward strand.
CGGAAGAAAACGATCAGTTTTATATTAAATCGATTAAAATAGTTCTAAGCATTTTGAGCTGCCAAGGTCAAACGACAACTCCGATTGCTACGAAAATTGAAATCCGATAATAACTAGCTATTATGGATCCAACGGAACTGGTTTCGTCGAATTCCGAGACTGTGCCTCGGAAAGCTATTTTTAAATATCGATTTAAACGATATAATTTCAAAATTGAACAAATCACCTTTAAATTAAATTTTAACCCTTCTATTATCTTCAGTATCATCATTATAAATTTTATAAGCCTTCACATTATTTTTAACAGGCTTAAAATTCCAAATTCAACAATTTACCGAATTTCAATTATATAATCTAATAACTGAATTGCTATTTCTATTAATAATAATATTTGAATTCAAGTTGAAAATTAATTTTTAAATATTTAAATCAATTTATTATTCCAGTTTAAATCATTAAAATTTCTGGGTCGTCACATGACCATAGGATAGAAAATTTTATACAGACACCGCAGTCTATATAGAAAATAATTTTCAAAGCTATTTCAATTCCATTTCAAACTTGAAATTTTTCGACACAAATTGCAAATCCTTTCTTTATATAAAAGCTATATTTTTGAAAAAAAATAGTTTTCGTTTTGGAAAAATCCGATTACATTTGCACGAGTTAAAACCTTTTACGTATAAAACTTGGGTTAAATTCGAATTCCTAAAATAATACCTTTAAAATGGTTTAATATCCAAATACATATTTATAACTCGTATAATATTTTAAACTAAAAATTCTCAACATAGAATTCTATTTCAAATTGTAACGACCCGTAAAAATCAATAATTAAATTGGTTAAATTAGTAAGATTTTCATAATTAAATTTAGAAAGAAATAAAATTTTTATAATTTACGCTGAAGTAAATGTTAAGAATGAAATATAGCAATGCTAATTAAAACTAATTATCAGTAATTTGAATAAAATTTTAATAAATGAAGTAGTGAAAGTGTTATACCTGGATATAAATTGAATATGAGAAAATAAAGGTAAGTATTGAATTAATCAGTTAAATAACACATTGTTAACCGTAATTGGATGTAAATTAAGGAAATATGTTAATGCAAATTAATAATTAATGAACTTGAATGAACGTGCCAATTAAAGTAAATAATTTAAATGTTATGACTTAGTTATAAGTGGAATATAATAAAAACAAATGTAAGTATTGTATTAATATGTGAAATATTATGATATATGGAAATTGTTTGTGAAGAATAAACATATAAGTATTATAAAGGGATAATGGTGACGATTGGTAGTTGTTACCAGTTAATTTACCAATTAAAAATAAGGGTAATTAAATGTTACTTTAATGATAATTAATATAATAGTGGAAAGTGTGAATGTAAATTTAATAGAAACATAAATTTATTTATAAGGTAGTAATTGATGTAATAAAAGTATGAAACTAAGTAAATAAATTAATTGAGAATATAAATCGTAATTAATGTACATATTTGGCAAATATAATAAAATGGAAATAGTAGTTAATACAAAGGAAAGATGGATAGTCGAATATAGTAGTGTAATGAAAGACAAACAAATCATTCCATTGAAATCTAGTTTATAATAAGTGTAATTATGGCAATTGGAATTAAATATTATGCAATTGAAATAAAGATGAAAATGGAAATATTGAAGTATGTAATGCAAGGGTATCATAAAGAGTAATGGAATAAAATTAGTGTTATATATAGAATAATAATCTGGGTGGATAGGTACCATACTTTTAAATCCAATTAAAAGCAAATAGGTGACAATTAATATAGGTTGTTTATTTACTTAATGTGTTAAATAAACTTTGGTTATCAATTACATTAAATCTTAATTTAACGTTTTGTTAACTAAAGTAATAATCGGAAGCGATGTAAATTTTATTCATAATATGACAATTAATGTGATTGGAATTGTGACGACCCGCCCTTCTCGACCCTCGAAAATCGACAAAAAATACCCACAGTATGATATGCCGACGATCAAGTGCCGGAAAGGATAGATTGTTAAGGGAAAAGAAAGAAGGTGACGAAAGAAGGAACTAAACAATATCAGAATCTCACAATCGCAGCGGAATAAAATATAATATATAATAACAGATCTTCGCACAAAATGAAAACTATATCTGTTTTATACGATATCATTAGAGTATATCTCAAACAAGCAACAATTACCAGCCTTACAATCTCAAATGAGCGCAGCAGCGGATACAAAGAAGTACGGATAATACGTCTCGGTCTCCAGCTCCTCTCCTGCTCCGTAGCATCCTATCCTAAACATATAATACTCGGTCTGACCCAAGCATTATAATGAAATAACACCCAAGTCAGTCTGGAATACCAGCTGATAAAGTTACACCAAAATTGATTATTAAAGTTTAAAAAAATCCTTTGAAAACAAAAACATCTCGTAAGACCATGCCACAAATAAACATGTCGGGTTTTTACCTTACGATAGCTAAAACACTTTTATAAAAATCCTCTGATATAATAATAGGGTCTATTTACAAATACTTATAAAATAGCCAAAATTGTTACATTCATTAAATTCCAGCTACTAGCCACAATCGTAGGTAATACAAAAAAAAATTCATAAAAGGCGCGTAGGGAGAATGGTGTTTCCTGGAGATTTGACCAGGCAACTTAGTACTCGGCCTCCCTATCGATCGGTCAAACTGGATCGTTCAGCATCACGTTACGACCGTCATCCAAGAAGCACTCGGCATCCATGTTCGGTCAGCATCAATGAACGTTCGGCATGACAAGACAGTTCGACACGAGCGCCTCGTTCGGCATCAAGAAGCTTTCGGCATCGAGAAACATTCGGTATTTAATATCATTTAGCCAAAGAAGAATGCTCGGCATAAGATCGTTCGGCAACCAAAGATTGCTCGGCCTCCCGAGTACGTTAGGCCAAAGACATTGTTCGGCCAAGGGATGTTCGGCATCCGTGAACGCTCGGCCTACAGGTTACGTCCGGCTCCTGGAGCGCTCGACATTCATACTCCACTCGGCATTTCTGGACTGCTCGGCATTCCAGCCTTATTCGGCCTGCACCCCTCACTCAACACCACGTCTCGTCCGACACATATCTCGTTCGGCCATCACATACCGTTCGTCATCCATAATCGTTCGGCACCAATGGATGTTCGGCATGAAGAGCGTCTGGCCTCATGTTGTTCGGCATAAGGATGGAGGTTCAGCACTTGGTTGTTCGGCATATTTGGTAGGCACTCATGGATTATTCCATTTGGACCGAGATATTCAGATATCAGGCCCACCAGGGAGTCCAACCCATTTTCGTCTATAAATAGAGGGGAAGGGGCACAGTAAAGGCGGAGAATTAGAGAGAACACTAGGGCAAATCTGCCGCATTCAACCCTCATTCAAGACTTAAGCTTTTTATTCAGCAATTGTATTCAAGTACTTAGAAACGGATTGTATCTATAATCAAATATCAAAGAAAGAAATAAAGATCAACTTCAAAGTGGACGTAGGCTACTACGCCGAACCACTATAAATTTGGTGTTCTTACTTTCTGCATTTAAATTTGCATTCTCTTCTCTGTTTTAATTTGCTTTCTTCATCAATCTTTATATACCACCTTTCTGGTGTTAGTGACCAATTTTGGTGCTAACATTTTGGTGCTTTCATTGAGAATTGAATTCTAAGGCTATTAGGATCTACTTCGTAGCTACTGGATTGCATAAATCCCCCGAAGAAGATCCATAATCATTCATAAGGCATCTGTTGATTCTACTCAGAGTTACAACCAACAACTCTACCATGGGGAGACCGTGAACTAGATCGGCCTCTCAAAATACAGACGTCCACGAGACTGCTAGCGTGCAACAAGTTGGACCTAGCAATCAGCAAGCGATTTGAGGTGTAGGGCCCTTCAACCAAAACCAAGCGGAAGATGTTTCCCAAGCAAAGTTCAATGACTTGATAAGAGAACTTAAGGAATGTAAAAAGCAGCTTGCTGAGAAAATGCAAGCCAACGCTGACCTCATGACTCAGCTTACTTAGCAGCAGCATCAGAATGCTGGACGTAGCCGTGCCCCTTACTCTAAAGATGATAGTTCGACTTCAGCTGACGAACCTCCTAGGCGTAGACGCCGTAAGGATGAAGGTACACAGGCGGGTGCCACAGATCGATCGACTAGGGATCAAGCCTGCAAAGAGACTGGACGCCAGGCTCACCAAGATCCCAAAGAACCTAACCTCCCATCTTCCATACAAACCCCGGACTTAACAACTTTGGTCAGGCAGTTGATGAGAGAAAACCAAGGTTTTACTAATGAAGGTTGGGGAGTGTCTAAGAGTCATACTCCCTTCACGAATACCATTCTACAGGCTGAATATCCAAGAAAATTTAGCTTGTCCACCATTCCAGCCTATGAGGGGAAGACTGACCCCAGGCAACATGTAATTAGGTACGGAGGGATGATGTATTCTACAAGAGCTAATGATGCGACCAAGTGTAGGTGCTTCCCGATCACTTTGTTTGGAATTGCCACCATGTGGTTTACTCGACTAACACCTCGATCTATATCCCGTTTTGACGAATTAGTAACGATATTCATAGAACAATTTAGGATACACACCACTCGTCCAAAGGACGTGATGTCCTTATCAAGCGTAATCCAAGCTCCGGGGGAGTAATTAAAAGCATACTTGTGAAGATTTCATGTCGCTGCTACCGAGGTGAGCAATCCTAACGACCATGCCATTTTGATGGCGGTAATGCATGGAGTGGATCTAGATTCTGAATTTGGAGATTGGTTGGCCAGAAAGCCAAAAGCTACGTTGGAACGTTTTTATTCGAAAGCTCATCGGTTTAAAAAGAGGGAGGAAGCTTGGTGCACAAGGCGGGACAAGGCACCAGGGCCCTTTCAGGAGTCTGTGAAAAGTAACATCGCCGTGAAGAAAACCGGCAATACTTCTAGAAAAACTCAAGTTAACATCCAGAACAAGCCTGGGCAGTCTAAAGGATCCGGAGGTGGAAATCCCGGAAAGAAAAAAGAAACAGGGAGATGGAAGTCAAGGATCCCGACCTACAATGAATACACCCCGTTGAACGCATCACTTGAGAACACCTATTTATCAACTTGCAACACTTTCCAGTATAGAAAACCATGCCCAAAGGAGTCGACAGAGGAATAGAAGCAGACCGGGAAGTATTGCCGCTTTCACGAGTCTTATGGGCACAACACAGAAGAGTGTAGACACCTCCATCACGCTATAGAAAAGCTGAATAGACAGAAAAAGCTGCAGGAATTTGTCAAAGACCCACAAGACGGAAGGCAAGAAACATCGGACCCTGGCCGTGGGCCGGCCCTACACCAACCAGAATAATCTGCTCGAACTGTGGGCAGATTGATTATTGATACGATTGCTGGCGGACCTCATCCAGCGGATAAGAATTGGCAGGAGATGGAGCGATGTGCGAACTCTTTAAGACATGCATAGTATGAGTGTTGTTCGAATGTGGACGATGGGACTCCTGCAAAGCAGTAGCGCACGATGAATGATGATATCGTATTCCGTAGCAGAGATGCGGATAAGGTAGAGGCTCCTACTATCGACCCAATGGTTATATCTGCGAAAATTGGTCCAGCGTTCGTGAAGAGAATTCTAATTGATTGCGGAAGTTCCGTTAACATCATCTTCAAGAAAGCATACGACCAAATGAGGCTGGAGACCAAGGATTTGAAACCATCTAAAGCCTGGATCCATGGCTTTAACGACACAGCGACATATGCAGTAGGATATGTGGAGTTACCAGTTGAACTGGGGCAAGGCGAACGTAGGAGGGTCTGAATCCTACCGTTCATAGTGCTGGATGTAGAATCCCTATACAACGTATTTCTAGGACGTCTAGACCTGGCAGAATTTAAGGCAGCTTTGGCCCCATGGTATTTAACGTTGAAATTTCCAACAGACAAAGGAGTAGGAGTAGTACACGGTGATCAGGCAACCGGTCGTGCATGCTACGTGGCTGAGCTGAGAGAGGCATGGTGGAGAGAGAAAGGAAAGGTTGCGGACAGCTCCGTCCGCATCCAAAATTCTGACGATTAACAAGTAGCGCCCGAGCCCTGGCTCAGGCGACATTCTCGGATCCATAAAGACATAGATCCGAGAGACAATGATGGGGAACCCAGGGAAACAAATGCGGCACCAGCTCAACTAACCATTGACATCTCAGTTAGCCGCAACGACCCATCACGAGTTCTTAAAATAGGATCAAAACTCGACCCCGTGGTGGCTGATAACCTTACTGATTTCCTCCGAGCAAATCTTGACGTTTTCGCTTGGACACATTCGGATATGTGCGGGATTTCTCCTACAATTGCGAGTCATATATTGAACATAGACCCGAAACATGTACATGTTAAACAGAAAAGGAGAGGCATGGACCCAGAGAGGTCCGCTGCTCTCAAAGAGGAGGTGGACAAACTTAAAGCCAATGGGTTCGTCCGCAACGCCCTCTATCCAGAATGGATATCTAACCCAGTGTTAGTGAAGAAAGCGAATGGAAAATGGAGAACTTGTGTTGATTACTCTGATTTAAACAAAGCTTGCCCAAAGGATAGCTTCCCGTTACCAAGGATTGACCAACTCGTCGATTCAACTACCGGACATGAGTTACTATCATTTATGGACGCATACTCTGGATACAATCAAATTGCGATGCACATCCCGGACCAAGAACACGCCAGCTTTGTCACAAACGTGGGGTTATATTGCTATGTAGTAATGCCTTTTGGATTGAAGAACGTAGGAGCAACTTATCAGCGCCTGGTGAATCGAATGTTCAAAGATCAGATTGGTAAAACGATGGAAGTCTATGTGGATGGCATGCTCGTGAAGTCACGACAGTCAAACAACCACATTCGAGACATAGCAGAGATGTTCAATATACTCAGGCACTACGGGATGAAGATCAATCCTCTGAAGTGTTCATTCGACGTAGCATCGGGAAAGTTCTTGGGTTTCATTGTGAACGCACAAGGAATTGAAGCTAACCTGGAGGAGATCCAGGCTATCCGAGATATAAAAGTACCCCAAACCATAAAGCAGGTGCAAAGCTTGAATGGAAAAGTGGCTGCGCTGAGTCGATTCATATCAAGAGCTACGAGCAAGTGTATTCCAGATTGTAACCAATATGCTACTCGAATGGGTCGAGTATCGGCCGATGGAATAGGCGCATGAGCTGGAGGCGCAGCCCCGGATGGACCAGTAATAACTTCTTTCCCTTTCTTTGAGAGGGAGCCTTTGCAATAGATAGCTTTGGCCGCCAACATTTCCGAGGCTCATTTCCCTTGAGATATTCTTTTATCAATGCTCCCTCATCAATCTCTTCGGTGCCGTGCTCGGCCTTCCTGATTTCTATCAAAGCCTCCCATGCCTCGGCTAAAGATTCATGACAGCCCTCGCCCAAAAATGTCAAGTCTCGATGCATGAGAACGCGGGCATTGAACTTGGCAATTAGCGGGTCAAACATGCCTTTGACCTCTTCCATACCCTCTTCTCTAGCCGCCTCGAGACGCGAATCGATATCCACTGACGCTATCTTCTTGCCCTCTTCTCGGGCTTACTCTTTATCGCCTCAACCTGGGAAAGCTCGGCCTCAAGTTTTTCCTTTAAGAGTCGAGTAGTAATGATTTCGTCACAATACCGTTGTGACTCTTCTTGAGCGGCCGTTTTCTCTTTCCTCTCCCTGCGGAGCTGCTCCTCAAGTTCTTTGATGCGGAGGCTGAGTGCGTCCCTCTCCTTCTGAACTGAGTCCTTCTCTAGAGCCAAGGCCCCACATCGTTGAACCACCTTGTCAATTTCTTTCTTATGAGTTGACTCCAGACGAGTAACAGCCTCGGTAGTGTCCTTAGCTCTCTGATGGGAGACCTTGAGCTCAGACTTGTAAGTGGCCATTTCTTCGTCATGAGCTTTAATGATATCCTTGTCGTGGATAGCCTTAAGCTTCAGCCGGTCGATTTCATGCGCTCCACGGAAACTTCAGAAAGTTTTTCGGCTAGATGAACAAATGCGTCATGTTGAACATAGACGTCATTCGTACAAGCAAGGATGCTCTGTTTGGCATGTCCAGGAATAGGGTGAATCACCGGTAGGAATTTCAGGCCATCAAATAAGATTTTCGAAAATTTACCTTTAAGCTCGGCCAGCCTCTCTGATACTGTTGGGTCTGTTGCAGGAGCGGGGGGAGACGGCTTTGAAAGTTCACCCTCCTATAAGAATCTTGGGACTGTCGAGTGGAAGAGGAGTCGGAGTGTTGGTCTCGGGGAGCATCAGGTTGCGACTTCTTATGGCCGCACTTGTCTTTAGTTTGCTCCATGTGGGAAGAGGTATCCTAGTGGTATTTTGGCTGATAATAATTTTTTCTCCGAGATGACGAGTCCCGGGAATGATAGTCTTTATTGCCGTCGCCGTCCCTATCTCGACGTCTTCCAGAACCCGAGTCCCGTCCAGAGTGGTGAAGAACAAGCGAGCCACGAAGGCGATCGAGTCCATGTGAACGGCCCATACCACCTATACAGAATTCAAACAAACAGCGAATCAGTAAAAAATAGCGTGACGGCAAAAATCTACGTGCAAATTGAATTATAAGTGTTCATGTGTGTCCTAGTGTTTCCCCCCAATGGACCAGTCGCTTTGCTAATAGGTGTTTTCCCTCCCTGACTCTGGGTCGGAGCGCCCGTGTCGCCTCTGATGGGCGAATGAAGTTTGAATGCCTCCGGATCGTCAAATTCATAATTTAGCAGATCATCCGGAATGGAGAGGGTCGAAAAGCCCTTTAAAGAACTCTCTACATGCTGCGAAGAAGCCTCTTTCTCTATCGGAATAAGCGTAGCTTTCGAAGTTCCGCCAATCTTCTCCTTTCTAATCTTGTACGTCAACCCCTTTTTCCTCTTTGAAGGAGAAGATGACGTTTCGATGTCTTGCACTTCAACTGTAGGATCCTGAGCGGGACCCAAATTCTCACCTTGTGCTTCTGGTGATTCATTCTCTTTGATTTCCCCCTCTTTCCGCACATTAGGGGTGTGACGTGTTGACGACTCAGTTGATTTTTTCCCTTTCCCAGAGACCGGACTGGGTACGGTGACGCCTTAAGGAAGGCTTATCCGACGGCCTTCCACCAGCAGCCCGAACCTTGTAAGTGACTCATTTGAAATGAGAGTTCGGATGTCCCGTTCCTCGGCAGGAAGCGCTCTAATGGCCTCAACGGCTTCAGAATACCCGCGACCATCAAGGCGTGGGTTGATACCTGAGAAGATAAAAAGAGAATTAGAAAAAGGCATGGTTTTGACCAATCACGAATAGCAATCCACAGGGGGAACATACTTCCTTCAACCCATCTACTCGCAAAACCGGGGGAGAGGGGGGGCAACGCACGTAGAACCATTCTTTTTTGTACAGAGCAAATTTGCTCCACACTCCGGCTAAGATTTGGTATTTATGGTATCTCTCGAGGAACATGTAAGAGGGGCTATCTCCCCGCTTTTTGATCATGTATATGTATCTGATGTTGCCAGGAGTTGGGGGCCTAGAGAAAATGGTCATGAAGAGGATGTAGGTGCCATAGATGAAGGCATGACCGTTTGGGTGCAGCTGCGACGGGGCGATATTGATGTACTACAGCACATCCCAAAGAAATAGATTGAACGGTGGCACGCGGCCAACCCAGCACATGAAATTATTGCACGCTGTATATCCAACCGGGGGCAGGTGTGGCCGGTCACGCCCCGATGGAACCAGCACGTTGTAAAAAGATATTCCATGGATGGAGCATATTCGGCGAAGCGCGACTTCATTGATTTTTGAAGCCTGTGAGTCAACAGTGTTGTCCAAGAAAATCGATGTCTCCAGGCCATCGGGGGCTAAGTTATGTGTAGGGGAGGTGGACGGATTTGAGACGTCTGGGACTTCCTGTAGAGGGGATGGCCCTGGTCTGTCAGAAATCGTGGCGGAGCTCGATTTTTTCGACATCTTCAATAAATAGTGAATTTGGCTAAGCACTTGTGTGAACTATACGTGAAAAATGTTCGACGTTATAATCAACAACACAAATATCCCCCTCCCCCAAGTCGTGTGTGAACTAGTGCGATCAATCGTATATAAGCATTGAAAAATTGAAAGTCATAGGATCAGTAATATAAAATTGAACTTTGAATCGTCAACTTCGAAGACCGCCATCGCTGACCGTTTCCAAAAGCCTGCCTTATGGTGCTTACAGTTTCGGATTCAGAAAATATTGGAGGAAGTTATCCGATTATGTTAATTTAAGTCCAGATTTATGTCTACTAAAACTAGGAAGTTTATAGTTCGGATCAGTTCGATATGCTAATATGCTAGAGTCTTTGTCCTTGTTTTTTTATATGATTATGCAAGGCAATTGATTGTTCGGCCTAGCTGTCGTTCGGCTAAGCTACCGTTCGGCCTGAAACTTGTTCGGCAAAACTCTCGTTCGGCCTAACTATCACTCGAACTACTTAGCGCTCGGCAAAGTATCGTACGACCAAGATTCTGTTCAGCCGAAATAACACTCGGCATCCTGCCCAATTCACACTTCCTACCTAACCCACCGTTCCACTGCTCGGCATGTGGTGAGCCATGCCGAACCAAAGCTACGCCGAGCCCCAATGCTCGGCACTCCGTCAACATTCGGCAAGTCAAGCTAGAACATACTGTATGGCATTCTAACCATCACCTACTCCTCCTCTATTCTTTTTTCCTCAATCTCGTTCGGCACAAGGAAACCGTGTCGAACCACAATACATCTCTCCCTCGTATGCTCGTCTCTAATCATTCCTCCTTTCCTCCTCATCATTTAACTCTAGAAACCCTTAGAATATCTTAATCAAGGCCCGACCCTATCCTATCGCCTGAGGACTCGGGCGTAAAAAACTCCTCTAGTTATGAAAAGGACTTTGATGGAAGGATCGATACCCAATTAGTAGATCGAGCCTAGGAAAGGATTGCAAGGCTGTTAGAATCTGATAACAGGAGGGGTTCGCAAGTTCAAGATCGCAGAAGTAAAAGTAGAAAAAGGGGAAGAAGGAGGAGGCCAGGTTTTATAGGGAAGAAGAAGAAGTTGAAGAGACTATCACCGGTAAAACCAGTCAAGGCGATATCATTCAGCTATCTTGGTTTGTTCGGCATCGGCTACTTCAGTTCGGTCAGCATTCCGGGTACTCATCTTCAGCTAGATTGTTCGCCATACACATTATGCTCGGCATGCGCTATAACCCCGTCAAGAGAAGTGAACCAAGGATTGAAGAGGAGCCCAGAGGACACGTAATTCAAAGCACATCACGTTCGATCACGCGATGCACTTTGGGGGCAAGTGTTTCCTGGAGATTTGACCAGACAACTTAGTACTTGGCCTCCCTATCGATCGCTCAAACTGGATCGTTCGGCATCACGTTACGGCCGTCAACCAAGAAGCACTCGACATCCAAGTTCTATCAGCATCAATGAACGTTCGGCATGACAAGGCCGTTCGACACGAGCGCCTTGTTCGGCATCAAGGAGCGTTCGACATCGAGAAACATTCAGTATTGAATATCGTTCTGCCAAAGAAGAAGGCTCGGGATAAGATCGTTCGGTAACCAAAGATTGCTCGGCCTCTTGAGTACGTTCGGCCAAAGACATCATTTGGCCAAGGGATGTTCGGCATCCGTGAACGCTCGGCCTATAGGTTACGTCCGGCTCCTAGAGCGTTCAGCATTCATACTCCATTCGGCATTCCTGGACTGCTCGGCATTCCAGCCTCGTTCGGCCTGCACCCCTCACTCAGCACTACATCCCGTCCGGCACGTATCTCGTTCGGCCATCACCTACCGTTCGTCATCCAGAATCGTTCGGCACCAATGGGTGTTCGGCATGAAGAGCGTCCGACCTCATGTTGTTCGGCATAAGGATGGAGGTTCGGCACTTGGTTGTTCGGCATGTTTGGGTCGGCACATAGGGCTTATTCCATTTGGACCGAGATATTCAGATACCAAGCCCACCAGGGAGTCCAACCCATTTTAGTCTATAAATAGAGGTGCAGGGCCACAGTAAAGGGGGAGAATTGGAGAGAACACTAGGGCAAATCTACCGCATTCAACCCTCATTCAAGACTTAAGCTTTTTATTCAGCAATTGTATTCAAGTACTTAGAAACGGAATGTATCTGTAATCAAATATCAAAGAAAGAAATAAAGATCAACTTCAAAGTGGACGTAGGCTACTACGCCGAACCACTATAAATTTGGTGTTCTTACTTTCTGCATTTAAATTTGCATTCTCTTCTCTGTTTAATTTTCTTTCTTCATCAATCTTTATATACAACTTTTCTAAGGGTGTTAGTGACCAATTTTGGTGCTAACAAATGGATTTCCAACTAATGACTAGGTACTACGGTACCACCTGTCACGGTACCTGGTCTAGGTCAGTGTACCAAGGACCACTCCCGATCCCCTACAACACAAGGCCGGGACAACCCCTTGCTGGATAATCCCGAGTAAGATCACCCTACGGTTGGGATCAGTAACCGCACCACTAAGTCGAATAAAAAGGGACATCTAGACAGGGATGACCTCACCCTAAAATGGGTGCTACCCACCTAGCCTTGCTGCATAACCCTTGATTTTCAGTCATTCCCGGTTGATGAGGCTTGAGGCTAAGCGTTACCTTTTAAAACGTTTCACTTAGAATGCCCATCGCCCACCTGACGATGTTCCGAAAGCATTCATCCATACAAGTCTGCCCCGGGTTCGAACGGAACCAATGTCACTACTCTTACTACATCCATTTTGGAAATATCCTCAGGATTAGTGGCGACTAGCCCTTGCACCTCAGTGCTCCATCTTCCACTCCGAACTCTTTTTTCCCACGAAAATGTACAAATTGGATCGAAGAGGTTTTCGAGAAATATATCTCAATCCCGTTCTCTTCGAAACGATTAACGCATTGGCCAATATTGATAGTCGGTGATTTAACTATCAATTAACATCGATAAGCATCCATCAACAATAAATAACTTCCCACATTATTTATTTTCCTCAAAAATATCCTTGCAAGATATATTCCCATTTTCCAAATCCTTTTGGAAACACTTTCAAACTCAACTCTTCTCATGGAATAGATTCCCAAATCTTTACTTCCTCTGAAACATCCAATTACCAATATTTAGATTTAAAATAATTTAAATACTTAATTATTGAAATATATTAAAACATTTATATTAAATCTACTTACATACTTAATTTAAAATATACTTTAAAAATATTTCAAATCAAACTGCTTTATAAAAATAAACTATTATATTTTAAATAAAGTTAAGTCATACTAAATTTTAAAATAAAGCTATGAAATCCAATGCAAGTTTCAAAATAAAACTTTAATTGATTATCTTTAAATAAAAACCATTTTATAAGGTATAAATATTAATAACATCCTTTAAAACATAATACTACTTACCCCTTTAAAATAATACTTCTATTACTAATTTGATAAATGTTTACTTTTACAATTCTTACAACTTAAATAATTTCTTGAAACCATTCTTTAATACAACTTCTAACCTTTAACCATTCAATAATCTGCTTTAAAAACATACTTGGCTTTTCAAGGAAATACATTTCCATTTTTGGATAACCCAAAGAATTCTTTTTATCAATCCAACATGATTTACCCTAATTCAATTTTATGTTCATCCCGTAAATTCCTTTCCATATTTTAAAAATAAACTCCCTTTAATTTTTAAACCCATTGATATTTCTTGGAAATCACTTTCAAAACATATGTTTAAAATATTTAAAATAAAGCTTCTAGAAATTACTTAATTGAAAATAATACTTAAGGATATATATAGAGGTTTCCTAAGCATTTTAAGCCAAGTTTAACTTTTTAAAATAAAGTTATTAAATCAAATATTAGTACTATAATTTCTTTTGAAAACTTAATACTACTTTACTTTTTAAAATAATTAAATACCATAATTACTTAAATAAATATTTACTTACACTTTAAACAATTAAAATGATAATAAATTTTCTAATATATTTTAAAAACAACTTTACAAAACTTTCCCATTTATACTTCGAAAATCTTTCTTTAAAACATGCTTAGTTTCCAGATAAGCATACACATCCCATCCTTTAAAAATAAATCTCGCTATTATTTTAAAACAATTCACATTCCTTTCCAAATCACAAATTCAAACACTTCAAATTTTCAACCCATTTCTTGAATTTAATTCCTTTAACTTCTTTACTTAAGAATTTCTTTTATTTCCTTTAAACCCTGTTTATTTATTTATATTTAAATTCCCAGGTTGTATTCACCCAATCATAGCACAACACAATTAAATTTTCAATTTAATCTATCCCAGTATATAAATAAAACACAGCATGACAAGATCTAAAACAATTTACCACAGGACGTCAATGAGAAATATCACAACATATAAATAAAATTTCTATTTGTGAGGAATCTAGTTGGATCCCTCTAACCTGTTTCCATGCATCCACAGATATTAGCACAACCAATAAATATCGATTCAATTTGATAATAATTATCATATTCAGCTAAACAACCAATCAAACATTTAAATATTAGCTATTTAAATTACTGGTATCCAGATGTGAGTGAGATTAACTCACCTTGGGTTTTCGACGAGCGTTTAAATTTAAATTAAATCGAACGGCATTCAATTTAACCTAAATGTTTACTTTCTCAGAATGATCCCAGAATTGCTCCACTGCATATACTCGTCTCCGCGATTCCGGCATCGCCAGTTTCGTCGAAATCTGATAAAGTACGCACATGATAGGAATTTATAAGTTCGATTACCAATTTTAAAACAAATTTCTTTTTTTAATTCTATCAGAACAAATCGAGGCCGTTGATTTCAATTACCAAATCAAGGCTGCATATTTGTTCTTCCTCTCGTGCGCAAGCTTCAGGAAACAAAACATGAACAAAGAACCCATACCCTCGAACAAAAGCTTCATGTTGCACCCACCACGACGCTCAAGAACTTAATCAGAACCCACACATCGAAGCCCCCTAGGCCACCTAACCACAGCCAAGATCTGGGGACGCTCAGTCCCCCTATTGCATCGAAAAATGCGCTCGAAGGGAACCTCTATCGACCTCGATTCTGGCCACCACGATCCCCTATATACGATCTTCACCGTTGGATGCGAAGCCTACGTCGATCTCTACGATTTTCATTTAGGAAATTTTCACAAATATGGCCTGGACCAAGGGAAAAAGAAAGAGGAAGCACGAGTATTTTCGGCCATTGAATAATATACAATGGCGACTCGTGAATTTGGGCTAGGGTTTGGCCGATAACGCATATATATACGTGTATAAATATTAATTTAATATTAAATCCATTTTAAAGCAATTTTTTCACACGAACTCCAAATGACGCATGCCGACAGGCGTTTCTAAGGTTTTACCCACATCCCGAACACAATGGAATGTGTTTCGGAGGCTAATTCGATCACATGTGAAAGATAGCTTTTCAATCGAGTTTAAATAATAAATTATCGATTTTAATTTCAACGCGTTTATCACCAGTACGAGCAAACGGTAACTCCAAATACTACGAAAATTGAAATTCGATAATAATTAGATATTACGGATCCAATGGAACTTGTTTCGTCGAATTTTGAGAATGTGCCCCGGAAGGCTATTTTAACTCGTCGATTAATTCGAGTGATTTCCAAAATCGTCGAAATCACTTAAAATTTCACCTTTAAAATTTTATGAACTCTATTATAACTCGTAAATATATTCACATTAGAAATCATTTTGATTCAGTTTAAATCAAAATCTGATTGTTTGCATTATTATATAATTAAATTCCATTATTAAATTAATATAAAATTCCAAATTCAACGTATCGACTTTTAGTTTCATCCAACAGTCCAATATTATAATTCAAATCCAAATAGACTTAAAATAAATTTTAGAATCTGTTTTTATATCTATTTACACCCATATTCGCCAATTATCCCAATTCTAATATTAAATTATTATTATTCAGATTTAAATTAAATTCCCATATTTGAAATTTAACTAATTCCATTAATTTAACCAAAATCTTTTTATTCGAAATCGAATTAAAATTCACATTCAACATTTAAATTGAATTAAATGTTCAAAATCAAGCGACTAGAAATTCTGGGTCATTACAGGAATCTTTTAATTAAAAAGTAGGAAGAAGTTAATTGTAAATATATATTGAAATAAATTTAGATTGGGTGATTTATTTCCAATTAAATCTGTTCACGTTTCAAAATTTAATGCTAGTTTACTGCATATATGTTTATACCTAAATATAAATTTATGTTTTAGTTCCAATTAGATCATTAAAAAGAAAGGATTATTTAAGTTTGACATCTCATACGTTATTAAATAAAATGTTAATAGGAGATGATAAAAGGGGTAAAATAAATTTACACTTGACTATTTCCTGTTCTATTAGACTTTATTAGATTTTAATTGCAACATAACTTACCTTTCCATCTTCACTTTTCTAATTTACTCTTACATTCATTGCCTCCTTATGTGGAAGATTTTCATACCATTTATTTATGAATGTAAAGTATCAGGGGCAATAAAGATGTGTGTGTGTGTGTATATATATATGTATATTATACACCTATTTATATTACCTTGTTTATGCTATCATATTTTTGAATGTATGTTAATGCATTCCTAGTAAAGCATTCAATCGAAATGTTAAAATTACCAACCTAATAAAAAAGAGGGAGAAATGAAAAGTTCTTAATGTTGTAAATTCTTTTAATTTATGACACAAATTTGTGTAGAGAATTTATTTTCCTTTATTGTGTGTAAATTAAATCTTTAAAGGATGTTAATTTTGGTATGTTTAGGGTCAACAAAGTAAATTAAGTGAACGATTGTTTTGAAATTTGAATTCTAAAAGTTTGTTTACAGTATAGAGTTGGTCTGTTCATTCCCTTTCTAATTGATAATTGCCTCATTCTTTTCATTTTTTCCCCATTTGCTCCATTACTCCTTTCCATTTACATTGTCCGAAGCTTTTCGATTTTGCAAACATGAATTACTTTTCATATTTTTAGTTCTTTCATTTACCTCCTTTTAATACCAGCTACTTTTAAAGATGCTGTTCATATTTACATCTTTTTTTCATTCATTTTCCAACTTCATTTTACTGTAACATCATTTCATTTATTTCTAATTAATAGCGACCTCTCTCTTCAAATCACTTTGGCCCTAAACCTAACTCTAACCACATAAATAAGATATGATGCAAATGAAACCCCATCCTCCATTCTAATCTTCTTTCTTTTCTTTTTTTCTTCTTCAAATATACTTATTAACTCTCATTCTAATTTTTCCTTCCTCTTCAAATATCCTTCTTCTTCAAATTTTATTCTATTTCAAACTTTCTTCTTTCTTTTCAAATCTTGATCTTCTCTTCCATTTTTAGTTCTTCTTATTTTAATCCTTTTCGTTTTCAATTCTTTTTTTTCAAATCTTCTTTTTTCAAACCTTTTAAAAAAATACATAAATACATACATACATACATATATATATATATATTAATGTAATAAGTAGGGAAATTAAAGTAAATCAAAATAAAAGAAAAATTACGGAACAAAGCTAGTAATCAAGAAGGAGACTAAGGAAACATAGAGCGAAGCTATTGATTAGAAGTCTATTATTTTCAGATTCGCATAAAGGTGAGTGTTTTAACCCACTCACAACTTCTAAAATTTGTTATGTGTGTTAAATTAATTTTTGATGTGATTAGAAATTTATTTATGCATGATTGGCATATTTTTAATCATCATCTCAGTTAAATTAAATTTATTTAAATTAAATTGTTATTTAATTTATTATTGTATATAAAATGCCAGTTAAATAGTTAGTTAATTTATTATTGAATATTAACTGCCAGTAAATGCCTGTGATTTATTATCCGCTATATATTGATATTATTGATTGAATTGGATGATGATTGTGATAAATGTTTGATGATTGATATTGGATGAATGGATGTTGCATTTTATATTGTTATAAACTACAAGTTGTTATGCTTTTTTATTTCATTCGGTATTGCAGTTTGAAGTGATATATAACCATACTTTTATTTTAAATTTCAGATTGAAATGATAAATATCCGGATCACTTGACCACAGGATAGAAACTTTTATACAAACACTGCGGTATATATATAAAAATATTTTGAAATAATTTCTATGGCTTTGTAAAGAAATATATGATTTTATGAGATATTGATTTGGATATTTTGTAAATGTTATTTTATATATAGTTAAATTCTTGGTTTTAAGCTATGAATAAAAAAATTTAAAATATAAAATAAGTTTAATAATAAAGTTAGTTATATTTTAATGTAGAGTTTATAATGATTTTTATAAATCAAGGTCGAGAAGATAGTTTTGAAATTGATTTGAGATTTTATTTAATTAAGAGTTTTATTTAATAAGAATCCATTTGGAACTTGTTGAAATTGAGATTTTAAAACAATATGGTTTTATAACTAGATTTTGGTTTAAGATGAATTAAACGAATATTTCAAGTATAAATAAATTGAAGAAAATATTTCGTATTTGTAATTTGAGTTTTAATTAAATGATAATAGATCTATTATGCAAATATTACGAAACTAAATAACAGAACATTGAATTGTTGAATCGTAAATTCCAACCTTAGTTTTGAAATTGTTTAATACTCAAAGTTTGAAATATATTGAAATTGAAATGGTTTATTGAAACTAAAAGTGAGTTGAAAGTTATGAATTGAGATTTAATTTAAGGTGAATAAATTGTGAAGTCGAGGAAATTATTTTACTTTATAAAGTAATTTTAAATTCAAACTATTTTATTTTATATATGGTTTGAATATCCAGACCATTTAAGTTTTAGAAGTTATAGTTTAGAAGCTATGAAATTCGAAGTATTATGTCTTGAATGGTTATATTTCAAGCGTTTGGTTTCGAAATATTTTAAATTTGAAAGTGCTATGATTTTTGAAAAAGAGATATATTTGAAATAAAAGTGATATTTTGTGGATTTGGGTTTTATAACAATGATATCATATTGGTTGGGGTTTTTGAAATGGAAATGATAGCGTATTTATATGGTTTTGAAATGGATATTTGTAACGACCCAGAATTTTTATTAATTTAAATTTGAATATTTAATTAATTTTAAATGTTAATAAGTGAATTTTTAAGTCAAATAAGTTTTTATTTGAATTTTTGGATTTAATTGGATAATTAAATCGATAATTTAATATGTTAAATTATGGAAATAATTGAAAATCGGGTTAAATATGATTGAAAATAATTTGTAAAATTTTATTTTATAATATGGGAGTTAGAATGATATTTTAGAACTTTTAAAATTAAATTAAAAGTTAATTTGTGAAAATTGAATATTTTAATATTTAATAATCGACTGTAAAATAGCCAATTTTTGAACAGTCTCAGAATTGAACGAAACCAGTTTCATTGGATCCATAATAGTTAGTTATTACCGGATTTCAAATTTCGTGTCAATCGGAGCTATCGTTTGATCGTGGCAGCTCGAAACGCATCGAATTATTTTTAATTTAAATTTGGCGAGTCAAAATAGCCATTTTTCAAAAAGTCTCGGAATTCGACGAAACCAGTTTCATCGGATCCGTAATGTGATATTATTGTAAGGTTTCAAATTTCAAGTCAATTGGATTTACCGTTTGTCCGGTACAAATTAAAACGCCTAGAAATCGACTTAAATCGGTTTAATTCAAATTGAACGTTTTCAGCCATAACTCGCACATACTTCCGAATTAGCTTCCGAAACTTGTTCCATTGTGTCCGGAACGCGGGATAAACCCTAGGTACGCTGGTTACGGCGCCTAAATCGGAGTTCGGAATTCCCGGGATGAATAGTGTTTACGCTTGCTTTTCTTATAAATAGCACCATTCACAAATAAAAAAAAAATAACAACCAAAACCCTAATTTTATTTGCCTAGCCGCCAGTAACATTATGAAGGGCCAGAAATGCTCCATTTTCATTCATCAATCTCTCCAAATCCATTCACATTCACGCGAAGTGTTCAACACGAAGATTGAAGAGCAAGGCGAGGGCTTTAATTCCATACGGATTTGATGGGGTTTGGAGTTGCGTAGAGGGAGTGATGTGAGGCCGTTCGTGGCTGTTCTCGTGCGTGCGCACACAAATCTAGGGGGCCGAGCTCCTCCTCCTTGTAGCCGCAGGTGGGTGATGGGAAGGGCTTCGACATGGAGCTAATAGATCGAGTTATCATTGAGTGCAAAGGGAGAATAATCAAACCCTAGTTAACTAAATTGGGTTCGGCCTCTTCAAATGGTTACTGGAGCTTGCGTGAACATGATGGAAGAAAGGGGGGACGGTGGTGATGAGTTGGAGCAAGATCCTAAGGCTTGGATTTGAAGTGGGTATAAAATAAATTAGTTAATGTTGTAAAAGTTTATATAAAATCGTGTAACTTCATAATAGCATAACTTTTTCATACGAGGTCGAAAAAATGCAAACTCGGTTGCGTTGGAATCGTATGGATGAGCACTACGCGATGGAGTTGGTTTGGAGTCGTTTGGAGTTAGTGAGAATTTCGGGTAAAATTAAACGCGCGTTTAATTTTATTCGAAATAAAAGCTAAAACGGAAATTAAAACCAAGGTGAGAATTTCTCACTCAATCGAATAGATTTCGATTTTATTTTAAATAGTTAGATTTAAAATATTAGAATGCATGTTTGAATGATGACTGTAAATTATTGATTGTTAAAATAGACATTATGCGCCGTTAGTAAGCGGATGTTATTTATAAAAACATATACCGCGATTATTTCATAAACAGTGAAATTGGTATTATATATAATATCAATATATATATATATATATATTGGCATATGTATATATTGCAGTTGATTGATTTCCCGCATTTATTTGTTTAGCGGATGAGACCCTATTACGCCGTTATTAAGCGGATAATATTTATTAAGAACATATACCGCGATAATTTCGTACTGGAGCGAAATTGGTATTGTGCTAATGTTTTTGGATGCAGGAAACAGGTTGGAGGGATCCAACTGGATTCCTCAACAGTTTTTATTTGATTTCAGATATTTTGATATTTGATGGATTATCATATCGATATATGATATCGTTGTTAGTCGTGATTGACTATTTGGTGTGTAGCATCATTGGACCAAATTTCTGGTATTTTAAAAATATTTTTAAAGAAATTTTTGAAAAGATAAAATATTTTGGAATTGATCCATTTTAAATAAATGAACGTTATAATTCTTAAAGTTATAAAAATTATAATTTTTGAGAAATACGGTTAAAAGCTGATTTTTGAAAAATAGGAATTAATGACTTTATAAAATAGTTTAAACTGGATTTTTGAATTTATTATCAAAAGTTTAAATATAGGATTTATAAAATTTGATTATTTTATAAATCAAAATGGTGAAATTATAAAGGGAATTAAAGACGTTTCAGAATAATAATATAAACTGATTTATATTAAGAGATTTATAAATGGATATTTACAAATTGAAATATAGACATTATAAAACGAGTTTTTATAAGTGTTTGAATTAAGTGAAAATGAATTTCATTAAAGAATGGAATTTATAGAATTATAAACCGTGAAGTTATAAATGAAATTTATAAATAGTAAGATTTATAAATTTGGTGAAATTATTTGAAGAATAGATTGGATAAATCATTAAATCTTATAAGTTATAAGATTTATAAATTGGAAAGTCTTTAAAAGAACGATTTTGTAAAATAATCGTTTTATAAGTATTTAACTTATAATATGAACGTTTAGTTTATAATTTAGTTATAAACTGGAATAGGTTAATAAAGGAATTTATTAAAGGAAGTTTTTATAAATAAATAGAAACGGAATTTATAAACGTTGTTTTATAAATCTGCAAATGACTTATTTTGATAAGTTAATTGTTATAACTTAGAGATAGAGTTATATTCACATTTTGAACAGTGAATAATCCTTTAAGTTAAAGTGAATAGAAATGATGAAATTTGTTAAGGTAGTATATTCACGTTTTTGAATAGTGAATAATACGTTAAAGAAATTGTTTTAGATATGATGTTTTAAATAGAATTAAAACGATCTAACGATGGTTTAAAATGTGTTGAGATTCGAAACCATAGATTTCAACATTTATTGTTGAAATAGACGTTTTCGAGAAATGAAAGGAGAGGATGGACTATAACACCGTTGTTATAGTAAATGATTTCCGAAAGGAAATGTTTTGTATAGTATTGGGATTTATATATCTATTTAATTTCGAATCCCTATACTAGTGATTTTGGGTTGTTGTAACGATGTTTTACGCAACATTCGTTTTGGCCCAAATAAATATGTTAAGTGAATGATTTCCTTAAAGAATGAATTATATACTTAATTCGATTTAAGTATATTGAATATTTTCTAAGTGTTAAAAATAAAAGGAATTTGTGAATTACTTATAATTGAATAAGTATGGAATTGTTTTTCCAACATGAAGTGAAGAATTCGAATTTATCTTTTTGAAGATAAATTGAAATGAATGATTGAAATCATATATGCATGGATATTTTGAAATATAAATTCATTATGGAATTTATGAATGAAAAGTGGAACTTGTTAAAAATAAATATTGATTTATTTTTGAAGTGTTGAAATTTAATATCTAGTGAAGATATTTTTGAAAAATAAATAATTTGGAAAATTATTTGGAATCTGGTGATGTATGCATATCAATTGATAGTTCAATAGCCGACTATCAGTATTTCCCTTTGAATGGGTATTTGATGTGAATTGATTGAATTTGAATGCACACTTATTTTTGAATAAGCGCTCACTATTCGGGTTAACCGGGAAAGGACCATGGGGTCGTATAACCCATTCCGAATATGTGATACGTCGTTATGAATTGCATTTGAAGATCGGTGTTGAAGACCGAGTATTTGTGAAAGCGATAGGATGACCTATCGATTGTCTCTGCACTGGGTAGCTCCTGGTATTGAGATCTCCTAAGTGATGGGAAATTCGATCGGGATTGTGAATACCCGTATTGCAAGGGCTTCGTAAGAAGTGCCTTCGGTTTTGTTCGAGCCTGGAACAAACTTGTATGGATTGTATGCCTGACATTACAATTTGAGATATAAAGCCGATTTCTTTCAAATATATTTCTGTTGGTGGCGGAGAATTTATTCTTTGCTTAACACCCTTCTTTGAGACGTACGAGCTCAAAGGTTATATAGTTGAAGTTATCAGCGATATATCCCATTTTGGTAATGTGACATGCTGAGTGATGCTGAAATGATCATTGTGTTGATTATTTGTGATAGGATCGTTTATTTGATCGTCTATCTTAGTGATCATTGTGTTGATCATTTGTTGACCCAAAGCATGGCTTTTGTATAAAGTATGTTTTTGTGGACGTGACTTCGTCGAGCCTCATATCCCGGAAATGGTCAAAACAGGAAAGATGCAGCAAGGTTATTAGGGGTTGCTGTAGCTCCCCTTAGGGTATGTGCATTTCCTTCTGGAAAAGGGTGGTATCATGGTATGGAGCCCAGATACTTACTCATGTTGAAAACACTCTATTTATTATGGTGTGATGTTGGATATCGAGCGCTCGGTTGATAAAGGTCCCAAAGGACCGGGGGATGGCATACTCGTGTCAGTTGTTACCCAGTTAGGGGTAACCCGGCCTTGTGTTGGTAGAGATCCGGTTTGGTTCTCGGGGATGTCCATCCAGAGGCATTCTCATGTGGCAATGGGAAGTTCCTTGGCCTGACCATTTGTTGGAAATCCAAAGAAACAATACGAAACTTGTACGGTTTTAGTTGTAGAACCTGCCATTTAATATGGTAGCTATTAGTAGGCATAATATAATGGTACCTATGCTGGCTAAGATTTATATTCTACTTTCGAAATGAATTTCTTCTACACTATGCACTAATAATAATATCAAAATTGATTTGATTTTAATGCGTATCAAGCATCTTTGACTATCATAAGGAGAAATCTCCTCCAAGTCTGCGTTTGCATTGTGTGTGTGGCAGGAGGTCTTATGGTAGTCTCATTTTTAAAAGCATTGCGAATTGAATTTAAAAATATTCCTCTTTTTGATTTTAAAGATAAATAAACTGTTTTGAGTTCTCACACCAGTCACATGACTGACTCGGAGTTTATTGTTTTCCTTCCTAAACTCTGGGTGCCCACCAATTTCCACACGGGCAGTTAAGAGTTAGGTTTATCAGGATATTCTGGATAATTCTGGAGTTGCTGGAGGCAAGCTGGATGGCATGGCGTATTACTAGTTTATATAGTATTTCTTTTCCGCTGCACTGTTTGTTGTTGTATGATGTTGTACACTCTGATGTGATGATGTGATGTAATGAAATGTAATGTAATAACTGATATGGTTCTTTGTTTAAAGATTATTCATTTATTATTATATGTTGTTCCGCTGCGAATTGTGAGATTCTGTTGTTTCTGTTCTGTTCTATGTTCTTTTCTCTATTTTCCTTTTCCCTATCTTTCTCTGTTCTATCCGTTCTATTTTAAAATTTTCTATCTTCTGTTTTTCTAATTCTCTGTTTTCTAAAAATTGTCTATCTTCTTTTCCTTCTATTTTTCTTTCTCTATTTCTTCTTTTTCTCTCTTCCTTCTCTTTTCTTCTCTCTGTTTCTTTTCTTAAACTCTTTTTAAAACCATAACATCTCGGTTTCCGGCCTTCGATTTCTCGGCAGTCGATAAAGTGAGTATCGATGTCGGATCTTCGGAAGTCGAAAATCCGCGGACGTTACATTTGGTATCAGAGCTTATGCTTAAGCGACAACCATGGTTCTGTTGGGTATAATTCATTAGAGATAGAGTCAGCAGTACTCTAGAATGAGTTTGAGTGTAATAATAGCTATGAGAGCGTATTTGTTAGTGAATATAAAATTGTTTTATATTGTGATGATTGGTTTATTGAGTGGTATATGAACTTTCGTCAGCGTGGTCCGCAAGACTATGCCGAAGGGGTTTCTAAACACTTGAATAGAACAATTCGGCACAGTATTGTTTTAATTGGGTGAATGAAATAATTTTACCTTGATTATATTTTATATATAAAGGAATAGTTTTTCAGAATTATTATTGTATATAAGTTGATTGTTAGGTTGTTTGAATAATCTAAATTAAAGAATAATTGTATAAGCAAATGAATTATAAGAATAGAATTATAATTAAAGTGATTTACAATTGTGAATAAACTTATATATATAAGAAGTGAAACTATATGAATATATTTATGAATATGAGTTGTAAATAAAAATGAATTTAAAGTTAAATGAAAATTTACTTTAGAGTTGGAATCTGAATTTATTTACAAGTGGGAATTTAAGTTATGTAAAACTAAGTGATGTTTAAATGTAAATATAACTTAAGAGTTGTTGTATGGAATTGATTTTGGTATCGAAGTAAATAAATCAAGTAGATTAAAAGAAATATGAACTTAAGTTATGTAAATGAAATTCAACTTTGTAATTGAATTGAATGAATGGATTGAATGTTAAGCAATTAAATGAAAATCAAGTTGATATGAAATAATGGATATAAGTATTAATTCATTAAAATCTAATGTTATTAGAAGTTGAATAAATTGAAAGAGAATGAATATAAACAAAGGAATTTGGTTGAAATTAATATGCTTTGGTTGTTATTTGGTTGTAGTTGATTGTTTATAATTCATTAAGTATTAGTGAAATTAAAAGCTATGTAATTGAATTCAAATGGAAAGTAAATAAATTTGAATAGAATTGAAAGTGAATTGGATTTAATTAGTGAATGAAAACTAATTGAATTGAGAATGAATGTTGATAAAATCCAATGTAAATAAATCAAATGTGATTTAAAGTGAAAACCAATTCATTGTATATGAATGAAAATATGAATGAATATATTGGTTATGAATTTGTTGAATGGTAATTGGATGATGGTTGAATATATATTGCTATTGTTGCATTTGCTATGTGATATATATAGTTGATATGTTACTATATGTTGTATATTGAGATTATTTGCATATGTACATATTCTCATGTTGTTGTTGAGTGTTTAGTAGGTGCGGATCGCGTTTGCTTCGCATTTGGAGTTCGCTTTAGCGCTATATTAGCCGTATATGCTTGCTAATAAAATATAAGGTACATATCTCGGATTAAATATCGTACTTTTATACTTTTTTCCCTTCGGGATGCCTCATTACTTGATGAGATGTATATTTGTGATATATAAACTGTCATTTTTTTTTCGGATCGAGCCGCGCAAAGGAGACTATGGCGAATTTTTCCGGAAATTTAAGGCGTTAGAAAAATTTTGAGAAAATGGGAAAATTTTGAAAACATTAACTTTGATTTTGGAAATGAAAGTTAAACAATAGTAATTGTTTTTAAAAAGATAACTAAGTATGATTTGAAAACTTAGTAAAGATTGGTAATAAGTTTAATTATAAATTTTGGGAAAATTAATGAATTTTGTAACTTTTCTTACTTGTAATTTCGAGGACGAAATTCTTTTAAGGGGGAAAGATTGTAACGACCCAGAATTTTTATTAATTTAAATTTGAATATTTAATTAATTTTAAATGTTAATAAGTGAATTTTTAAGTCAAATAAGTTTTTATTTGAATTTTTGGATTTAATTGGATAATTAAATCGATAATTTAATATGTTAAATTATGGAAATAATTGAAAATCGGGTTAAATATGATTGAAAATAATTTGTAAAATTTTATTTTATCATATGGGAGTTAGAATGATATTTTAGAACTTTTAAAATTAAATTAAAAGTTAATTTGTGAAAATTGAATATTTTAATATTTAATAATCGACTGTAAAATAGCCAATTTTTGAACAGTCTCAGAATTGAACGAAACCAGTTTCATTGGATCCGTAATAGTTAGTTATTACCGGATTTCAAATTTCGTGTCAATCGGAGCTATCGTTTGATCGTGGCAGCTCGAAACGCATCGAATTATTTTTAATTTAAATTTGGCGAGTCAAAATAGCCATTTTTCAAAAAGTCTCGGAATTCGACGAAACCAGTTTCATCGGATCCGTAATGTGATATTATTGTAAGGTTTCAAATTTCAAGTCAATTGGATTTACCGTTTGTCCGGTACAAATTAAAACGCCTAGAAATCGACTTAAATCGGTTTAATTCAAATTGAACGTTTTCAGCCATAACTCGCACATACTTCCGAATTAGCTTCCGAAACTTGTTCCATTGTGTCCGGAACGCGGGATAAACCCTAGGTACGCTGGTTACGGCGCCTAAATCGGAGTTCGGAATTCCCGGGATGAATAGTGTTTACGCTTGCTTTTCTTATAAATAGCACCATTCACAAATAAAAAAAAAATAACAACCAAAACCCTAATTTTATTTGCCTAGCCGCCAGTAACATTATGAAGGGCCAGAAATACTCCATTTTCATTCATCAATCTCTCCAAATCCATTCACATTCACGCGAAGTGTTCAACACGAAGATTGAAGAGCAAGGCGAGGGCTTTAATTCCATACGGATTTGATGGGGTTTGGAGTTGCGTAGAGGGAGTGATGTGAGGCCGTTCGTGGCTGTTCTTGTGCGTGCGCACGCAAATCTAGGGGGCCGAGCTCCTCCTCCTTGTAGCCGCAGGTGGGTGATGGGAAGGGCTTCGACATGGAGCTAATAGATCGAGTTATCATTGAGTGCAAAGGGAGAATAATCAAACCCTAGTTAACTAAATTGGGTTCGGCCTCTTCAAATGGTTACTGGAGCTTGCGTGAACATGATGGAAGAAAGGGGGGACGGTGGTGATGAGTTGGAGCAAGATCCTAAGGCTTGGATTTGAAGTGGGTATAAAATAAATTAGTTAATGTTGTAAAAGTTTATATAAAATCGTGTAACTTCATAATAGCATAACTTTTTCATACGAGGTCGAAAAAATGCAAACTCAGTTGCGTTGGAATCGTATGGACGAGCACTACGCGATGGAGTTGGTTTGGAGTCGTTTGGAGTTAGTGAGAATTTCGGGTAAAATTAAACGCGCGTTTAATTTTATTCGAAATAAAAGCTAAAACGGAAATTAAAACCAAGGTGAGAATTTCTCACTCAATCGAATAGATTTCGATTTTATTTTAAATAGTTAGATTTAAAATATTAGAATGCATGTTTGAATGATGACTGTAAATTATTGATTGTTAAAATGGACATTATGCGCCGTTAGTAAGCGGATGTTATTTATAAAAACATATACCGCGAATATTTCATAAACAGTGAAATTGGTATTATATATAATATCAATATATATATATTGGCATATGTATATATTGCAGTTGATT
Source organism: Allium cepa (assembly GCA_030765085.1). Lineage (NCBI taxonomy): Eukaryota > Viridiplantae > Streptophyta > Magnoliopsida > Asparagales > Amaryllidaceae > Allium > Allium cepa. The sequence continues at coordinate 149,609,674 of CM060945.1, forward strand.
GATTTCCCGCATTTATTTGTTTAGCGGATGAGACCCTATTACGCCGTTATTAAGCGGATAATATTTATTAAGAACATATACCGCGATAATTTCGTACTGGAGCGAAATTGGTATTGTGCTAATGTTTTTGGATGCAGGAAACAGGTTGGAGGGATCCAACTGGATTCCTCAACAGTTTTTATTTGATTTCAGATATTTTGATATTTGATGGATTATCATATCGATATATGATATCGTTGTTAGTCGTGATTGACTATTTGGTGTGTAGCATCATTGGACCAAATTTCTGGTATTTTAAAAATATTTTTAAAGAAATTTTTGAAAAGATAAAATATTTTGGAATTGATCCATTTTAAATAAATGAACGTTATAATTCTTAAAGTTATAAAAATTATAATTTTTGAGAAATACGGTTAAAAGCTGATTTTTGAAAAATAGGAATTAATGACTTTATAAAATAGTTTAAACTGGATTTTTGAATTTATTATCAAAAGTTTAAATATAGGATTTATAAAATTTGATTATTTTATAAATCAAAATGGTGAAATTATAAAGGGAATTAAAGACGTTTCAGAATAATAATATAAACTGATTTATATTAAGAGATTTATAAATGGATATTTACAAATTGAAATATAGACATTATAAAACGAGTTTTTATAAGTGTTTGAATTAAGTGAAAATGAATTTCATTAAAGAATGGAATTTATAGAATTATAAACCGTGAAGTTATAAATGAAATTTATAAATAGTAAGATTTATAAATTTGGTGAAATTATTTGAAGAATAGATTGGATAAATCATTAAATCTTATAAGTTATAAGATTTATAAATTGGAAAGTCTTTAAAAGAACGATTTTGTAAAATAATCGTTTTATAAGTATTTAACTTATAATATGAACGTTTAGTTTATAATTTAGTTATAAACTGGAATAGGTTAATAAAGGAATTTATTAAAGGAAGTTTTTATAAATAAATAGAAACGGAATTTATAAACGTTGTTTTATAAATCCGCAAATGACTTATTTTGATAAGTTAATTGTTATAACTTAGAGATAGAGTTATATTCACATTTTGAACAGTGAATAATCCTTTAAGTTAAAGTGAATAGAAATGATGAAATTTGTTAAGGTAGTATATTCACGTTTTTGAATAGTGAATAATACGTTAAAGAAATTGTTTTAGATATGATGTTTTAAATAGAATTAAAACGATCTAACGATGGTTTAAAATGTGTTGAGATTCGAAACCATAGATTTCAACATTTATTGTTGAAATAGACGTTTTCGAGAAATGAAAGGAGATGATGGACTATAACACCGTTGTTATAGTAAATGATTTCCGAAAGGAAATGTTTTGTATAGTATTGGGATTTATATATCTATTTAATTTCGAATCCCTATACTAGTGATTTTGGGTTGTTGTAACGATGTTTTACGCAACATTCGTTTTGGCCCAAATAAATATGTTAAGTGAATGATTTCCTTAAAGAATGAATTATATACTTAATTCGATTTAAGTATATTGAATATTTTATAAGTGTTAAAAATAAAAGGAATTTGTGAATTACTTATAATTGAATAAGTATGGAATTGTTTTTCCAACATGAAGTGAAGAATTCGAATTTATCTTTTTGAAGATAAATTGAAATGAATGATTGAAATCATATATGCATGGATATTTTGAAATATAAATTCATTATGGAATTTATGAATGAAAAGTGGAACTTGTTAAAAATAAATATTGATTTATTTTTGAAGTGTTGAAATTTAATATCTAGTGAAGATATTTTTGAAAAATAAATAATTTGGAAAATTATTTGGAATCTGGTGATGTATGCATATCAATTGATAGTTCAATAGCCGACTATCAGTATTTCCCTTTGAATGGGTATTTGATGTGAATTGATTGAATTTGAATGCACACTTATTTTTGAATAAGCGCTCACTATTCGGGTTAACCGGGAAAGGACCATGGGGTCGTATAACCCATTCCGAATATGTGATACGTCGTTATGAATTGCATTTGAAGATCGGTGTTGAAGACCGAGTATTTGTGAAAGCGATAGGATGACCTATCGATTGTCTCTGCACTGGGTAGCTCCTGGTATTGAGATCTCCTAAGTGATGGGAAATTCGATCGGGATTGTGAATACCCGTATTGCAAGGGCTTCGTAAGAAGTGCCTTCGGTTTTGTTCGAGCCTGGAACAAACTTGTATGGATTGTATGCCTGACATTACAATTTGAGATATAAAGCCGATTTCTTTCAAATATATTTCTGTTGGTGGCGGAGAATTTATTCTTTGCTTAACACCCTTCTTTGAGACGTACGAGCTCAAAGGTTATATAGTTGAAGTTATCAGCGATATATCCCATTTTGGTAATGTGACATGCTGAGTGATGCTGAAATGATCATTGTGTTGATTATTTGTGATAGGATCGTTTATTTGATCGTCTATCTTAGTGATCATTGTGTTGATCATTTGTTGACCCAAAGCATGGCTTTTGTATAAAGTATGTTTTTGTGGACGTGACTTCGTCGAGCCTCATATCCCGGAAATGGTCAAAACAGGAAAGATGCAGCAAGGTTATTAGGGGTTGCTGTAGCTCCCCTTAGGGTATGTGCATTTCCTTCTGGAAAAGGGTGGTATCATGGTATGGAGCCCAGATACTTACTCATGTTGAAAACACTCTATTTATTATGGTGTGATGTTGGATATCGAGCGCTCGGTTGATAAAGGTCCCAAAGGACCGGGGGATGGCATACTCGTGTCAGTTGTTACCCAGTTAGGGGTAACCCGGCCTTGTGTTGGTAGAGATCCGGTTTGGTTCTCGGGGATGTCCATCCAGAGGCATTCTCATGTGGCAATGGGAAGTTCCTTGGCCTGACCATTTGTTGGAAATCCAAAGAAACAATACGAAACTTGTACGGTTTTAGTTGTAGAACCTGCCATTTAATATGGTAGCTATTAGTAGGCATAATATAATGGTACCTATGCTGGCTAAGATTTATATTCTACTTTCGAAATGAATTTCTTCTACACTATGCACTAATAATAATATCAAAATTGATTTGATTTTAATGCGTATCAAGCATCTTTGACTATCATAAGGAGAAATCTCCTCCAAGTCTGCGTTTGCATTGTGTGTGTGGCAGGAGGTCTTATGGTAGTCTCATTTTTAAAAGCATTGCGAATTGAATTTAAAAATATTCCTCTTTTTGATTTTAAAGATAAATAAACTGTTTTGAGTTCTCACACCAGTCACATGACTGACTCGGAGTTTATTGTTTTCCTTCCTAAACTCTGGGTGCCCACCAATTTCCACACCGGCAGTTAAGAGTTAGGTTTATCAGGATATTCTGGATAATTCTGGAGTTGCTGGAGGCAAGCTGGATGGCATGGCGTATTACTAGTTTATATAGTATTTCTTTTCCGCTGCACTGTTTGTTGTTGTATGATGTTGTACACTCTGATGTGATGATGTGATGTAATGAAATGTAATGTAATAACTGATATGGTTCTTTGTTTAAAGATTATTCATTTATTATTATATGTTGTTCCGCTGCGAATTGTGAGATTCTGTTGTTTCTGTTCTGTTCTATGTTCTTTTCTCTATTTTCCTTTTCCCTATCTTTCTCTGTTCTATCCGTTCTATTTTAAAATTTTCTATCTTCTGTTTTTCTAATTCTCTGTTTTCTAAAAATTGTCTATCTTCTTTTCCTTCTATTTTTCTTTCTCTATTTCTTCTTTTTCTCTCTTCCTTCTCTTTTCTTCTCTCTGTTTCTTTTCTTAAACTCTTTTTAAAACCATAACATCTCGGTTTCCGGCCTTCGATTTCTCGGCAGTCGATAAAGTGAGTGTCGATGTCGGATCTTCGGAAGTCGAAAATCCGCGGACGTTACAATATTATATTATGGTTTCGAAGTAAAATTATTTTGAAATGACCATGGTGTTATAATAACGATTGGTTGGCAAAGAGACCAGGATCGGATATGGGCATACTCCTTGTCGATATCGAAAACCACTTTGACAACCGTGTACGCGGAGGAGATTCCAGAATGAAGTATGTAACGACCCATAAATTTTAATAAACAAATTGGTTAATTTAATTAGATCTTTGTAATTAAATTTAGAAAGAATTTTTTTTAATGTATATTGAAGTAAATGTTAAGAATGAATTGTAGCAATGGTTATTAAAACTAATTGTTGACAATTAAAGTAAATCCCAATAAAGAAATAGTGTTAACTGTTGTACTTGGGTATAAAATTTAAAATAAGTGATTAAAGGTAAGCATTTTATTAACCAATGCAATAATATATTGATTAATAGTAACTGAATGTAAATTAAGGCAATAATGTTAATGCAAGGTAAACAATGCAAGTTAAAGTTAATAATGAATGAATGAATGGAAGGAAATTCCAATTAATGAAAATAAATTTAAATGTTATAATAAAAAATTAAAACGTAACAATGTCAATTAAAGTTGAACGTTAACGATTTCAACGAAATTCCAATTTACTAAATATAATTCAGATGTCATACTTGACTATGAATTGAATATAAGGAAACAAGAGTAGATATTGAACAAATTGATGAATTAGCATAAAATTTATGATAGTTGCATAAGAACAGTGTTATGTAATCAATTTTGTTATTTAATATTGGAAGAAATAAGAATTTGTAATCCGTTAATGAATTTATAATGTGAATGAACTGTAAGAATGTTAAAATGTAAGCTAATAAATGATTAATTCAATGCAATCCCAATTGATTGAAACAACTATTTGGGTTAGAATTGATTGTAAACAGGAATATTTGGTAATAAACTAATATAAGAAAAATAAATGTAAATATTAAATTAATCAATGAAGTAATAATAATAAATAGTGATTGAATAAAATCAGCGTCCTGTATGTAATTGTTTGGAAATGATAACTTATATAAATATGATTAAGAGTTGGTGGTAACAATTATTATGAAGTAATCATTTATTTAGTCCATTAAATCAAAAATTGTAATCAATTACAATGGATCTCAATTCAATGTTATATTAGCATAGGTTAAGGAAATAATTGGAATTAATGTTAATTCTATTTATAATATGACAATTGGTTGATTTAAAGAATGGAAATCAAGATTTTATTTATTTAATTGAAATGTAAAATTCAATAATTGGATTAATTGCAATTAAATGAAATTAAAATATCTAAATATTACGTTTTTCGAAATATAGATGGAATATGAGAAAATTTATGCAATAGATTTTGAATCTAATGTTAGTTTCATCCATTGGATAATAATGAATGGAATAATAAGAGTGAAAAGTAAATTCAATAGGATTATTGAGAATTTAAATTATAATTTGTGAATATAATGAAATTGAAATTTTAACACTGATAATGATAAATTAATCAACTCTAAATTGACATTTGAATTTGGTTAAATTAGTGTAAATGATTAAGAAAGTTAAAATTGATGAAATTTGTTAATTATAGAGTTGAAATTGAAAAGTGATTTAATTAATTTATTTTTAATTTATTTAATTAATGTAAAAATAGCCATTTTGGCCACTAACTCAGATTTCGATGAAACCCGTCTCATCGGATCCATAACCGTGAATTATTGTAGGGTTTCAAGTTTCGTAGCGATCGGACTTGTCGTTTGATCGTACGAACGTGAAACGCCTTGAAATCAATTAAATTGAAATCAATTGAAATCAATTTGAAATTATTTGATTTTAGCATAACTTCTCCATATGATGGAATTTGGACCTAAAACCTGTTCCATTGAGTTTAAAATATTTAAAAACATCTATTTTGATATATGGGTTGACCCAATTTCATTCCGAAGTCAGAACGGGCTTTTCGGGCCATTTTACCGTTCAACGCGTATATCCAATCGATCCGATCCATTCTATTTCAGCTTTGTCTATTTATACCCTGTTATAAACCCTAGCCTTTCTATTTCTCATTTGTCTGCACGTACAATTCAGATGTTCCTCCTCCTCAATGGCAAACCATATCATATTTTATATCGTCGGAAAGCTCTCGAAGAGCGCATGTCAATTCTGCTATCTGTTTTTCAATTTGAGGTTCGATGTGGCCAGAAATCGAGCAAACATTCACGGCCATTTATCGCGCGTCGATGAACGTTGTCGGATCGTCAAATCATTTCTGGGTATTGTAGAGTGGACGATGGGGAGTGCATCGATGGTGTTCGTTCTGAGAATCAATAATTGGATTGTTGTGTAAAATTCGATTAGGGTTTTAGCTACCGGCGGCGATGCGGTGAATTTGGGGGCCGAAATTTACGTGGTGTGGACCATCGCGTGCGACTCGTCGTGGGCAGGCCAATGGTGGTGACGGCGTGGACGATGGCGGCCTATAGGCGAGGCCGTGGCCTGTCATAGTTGGAGCTGTGCGTTTTCCATGGGTTCGTCTCAGCTCTGTTTCATGCGTGGGGGATAGATAACATAGGGAGATAGTGACATGGACTGCGGTGTAAGTTTTTTTTCTTTTCTTTTTTTAATTTAAATTTGATTTTGAATCGTTCTAATTATCATAACTTGTGCATACGAGGTCGGTTTTACGCGCAGTTTTCTCCGCTAAGTTCGTATTGAAATTCCGGAGATTCTGACGGTGGTTTGGATTAATTCTGAGACTGTTCTATTTTTGGGTTTAAGTTGTATTTAAATTCAATTTGAATTCAAAAGGTGAGTGTTTTAACCCACTCACAACTTTAAAAATAATAATTAAATATATACTTACAATTGGCAGTTTAACCCACTCACAACTTTTAAAATTTCTTATGTGTGTTAAATTTATTTCGAATGTGATTAAAAATTTATTTATTGCTAATTGGTATATTTTCATCATCATTCCAGTTCAATCGAATTTGTTGAATTTTGGCATTCAATTTATTATTGCATATAAACTGCCAGTTAAATTAATTTATTATTGAATATAAATTGACAGTAATCACTTGTCATTTATTATCTGTTCTATATTGGTGTTATTTTTTGAATTGGATGATGATTGGTATAAATGGTTGATGATTGATATTGGATGAATGGATGCTGTGATTTATATTGTTATAAACTGCATGTTGTTATGCATTTTATTCCACTCGGGATTCTGGTTTGAAATGATATATAACCGTATTTTATTTTAAATTACGAATTGAAATGATAAATATCCGTATCACTTGACCATAGGGTAGAAAATTATATACAGACACCGTGATTTATATATGAAAATATTGTGAAATGATTTTCTATGGCTTTGGAAAGAAATATACGGTTTAATAAATATTAATTTTTAATATTATATAAATACTATTTTATATAATTATAGTTAAATTTTTGAATTTAAGCTATGTATAAATTTGTTTAATAAAAATAAGTTTAATAAAAGAGTTTGATTGTTTTATATTATATGGTTAACTACCTGTTTAAGATATTGTATATATAGAGTTTTAATGACTTAAATAAAAATTAATTTGGAAGATAAATATGAAATTGGTTTGAATTGAATTATTTAAGGACTATACTCGAATAAATTTGATTTGAAATTTAAATAAAATTGAGATTTTAAAGGGTATGATTCCTATAATTTGATTTGGTTTAAAGTGATTTAAATGAATATAAAGTTGATTTAAATGAATATATCCAATTATGTGAAATTAAAGGTTTTCTTAAATGATATTTGATTTATGACGTAAACATTTCAAATCTAAATAATAGTAATTGATTGGTGTATATGGGATTATCAAAGAATTAATTTTGAAATGGTGGAATATTTAAAGCTTTGAAATATATGCAAATTTAAATAATTTATTTGGGAATTCAAATCTGTATTTGGAATTGATTTGTTTAATTAAGGAAGCTAATTTATTACATAAAGTAATTTAATATTAAACCATTTAAGTATTGGAAGTTATGTTTCAAAGTTATGGGTTTTGAGCGTTTGGTTTTGAAATATTATTATTTTGAAAGTGCTATGTTTTAGAAAGGATATATTCGAAGTAAAATGATATTATATTGATTTGGGTTTTAATAAAACAATATCATATTTATGTGTTTTGAAACGGAAATGATATCGTATTTATATGGTTTTGAAATAGATATTATATTCTGATTTTGAAGTATAAACTATTTTGAAAAGACCGTGGTGTTATAATAACGTTTGGTTATTAAAGAGACCGGGATCGAAAGTTGTCATACTCTCTGCCAACTCCGAAAACCACTTTAACGACCGTGTACATGGTGGAGATTCTAGAATGAAGTAGGATGGTGGCGTCGTTTCCTTTGAGATAAATACATGGACCCAACTCCCGTGAGTGGCATAAGGTGGATAAAACAGGAGCGATTGACGGGCTAACGAGGTAGCTCCTTTGATCAAACACATCCCTTCGATATTATACTTTGACTTTTGGATTGATTCGGTGGCCACTTTTGAATTTTTTTTGATTTGGGGGTGTGGCTCGAGGTGGGCGGTAGCTGCGCGCTACGCGTTACCACCGGCCCGGAAGCGTAATTGGTATATCTACCCTGGCATTGCCTAGTTGTGCTGTGTCACCTACCCTAGCGCATCTTGTACTAGTTTGGTTTTCTCCCGTAGCCCGTGGAGTATTTAGGGTAGTCTTCCGATCTGGAGATGCGTTGATACTGAATGGACTACTGAAACTATTACGTGTTAAGGTGGAAAATGTAAAGCCTTAACGCTATTTAAAAGTAAGTTTATTTTACTATTAGACATTATTATAATTGTGAAATATTATTACATAGGAAATGTTTAACGGATCCTTAGGAGATGTGAATCCCGAGCATCTCTTAAGTTACTGCACTCACATTAGACACTGCATAGGAGATGGCAAATCCCATAAACATCTCTGACGCCGTTCCACTCATATTTGTGTGTGTATGGTATAGTCCAGGGGTTTTACACAGTAGTGCAACATCATCAATCATCATAGATTCAATCATATCAATATCGATAAGCGGTATAATCTATAACGCTTATCTTCCATTTACAGATTCACAGATAAATAATATACATTCGTCGCAGATAAATAAATTACATTTGTCATAGATCACACCAAAACAATTCATAGCACAAAGCATAACATATCAGGGATATCAAACAATTTAACATTCAATGGCATCCAAACATCCATAAGTAAGATCAATTAATTATCCGATTAATGTAAATCAGATTAATTACTTATGAATAAACTACTAATCCTAGTTAATTAAATATTAATAATTACAAACCATCTTAATTAATCATCCTTTAATCATTCATTAATTAACCATTAATAATAAATTAATTAACCTTTAATTATACAATTATCCTTTACTTAATTATCCTTAATTAATCACATTAATTGAATTAACCTTAAGTTAATTACATAATTAATTAAACCTTAATTAATTACCTTAATTAATTAACCCTTAATTAATGATTATTTAATTAATTACAATAAGTGATTATCCTTAATTACTTAATTGCCTTTAACCATTAATTAATTACTTTTAATTAAGTAATTATCTTGAAGTGATTAATTACCCTTTAATTAATTAAGTAAATATCTTTTAATAATAAATTAACGAGCCTTTAATCAATTTAATTAATTAACCTTAGTTAATCTTTAATTAAGTATACCTTCATTAATCAATTCTTCCTTAATCACTTTCATTAGTTAACAGTTCTTTAATTAAAATATAGCCATTTATCTTTATTACTATTATTATTATTTATCATTTAATTCTTATTTAATAATCCTTTGGAAATAGGCCGTCATCAATGTATTTATTAACTTAAATTCTTCATGTTTGATTAAGGATTATAAAACCATTTTATTTTCCCAATTATTCGCTTAATTATAAAAAATTAAGTTTATAAACTTTAAAACAAAAGTTACATGGAGTAAAACATTTTTAACTTAATAAATTTGAAATAATTCATTTAAAATACACTTTTAAAACTTGATTAAACAATCTTTTGAAACTAATCATTTTAATAGCTTTTAAAACTTTGAACTTGTTATTTCCTTTTCAAAATTTCAAACCTGTACAAATTTTATCTTCAATTTTGAAGACCTGTTATCTATCAAACAGACCCGAGCCAGAGAAAAATTTACTCGATCCCAAACCTATATTTCCCGAGAAAATCTAACAAAAATTTCGAGTCTCACATCTTCTTTCCAAACGTCTTGATTGACCAGGCACAAAAGTGCACGAATGCACTCGACGATGATCTGACCACCACTGAGACCTCCAGCATGTCGCCGCCGACCACCCCACGTCAAGCAAGCACCCAGAAACGTCGAACTCATCTGGAACCAAAATTGAGTCTACCCACACCTCCTGGTACAAAAACTCAATCAACACAAACTCCCTTCGCCGACGATCACGTCAATCAGAGTCCAAGCCAATCCACCAGAGTCTTTACCTCTGAATCCCACATCCACCCCCAGGTCCGGTCAAGACCGATGCACCCATGCCTTTGAAATCTTCTCACAAACCTTGTCAGCTCGAACATGTCCGTAAATGTAACAACCCGCATATTTATCGATTTTATATTTAAATATTTTATCGATACTCGGAATTTAGTCCGAAAAGCTACTTTTTGCATACGGTCGAATTAGTACTCGGGACCACTTCCATTGAGTTCAAAATGACGTTTGCGATCTTTTTAAGTGTAAACTTTGATATGTTTGGAGTTAGAGGAATTTTGCCACTTTTTACTTAGGGCTTTGTTTTGGGCTGAGCCTAATAACCCCACTTATGTATTCAGTCCCAACCCCTTCTCCTCTTCATTACTTCATTCCTCATTTCCTAATACTCAAGCATTTATAACAATGGAGAGTGGAAGAGGAAATTAAAAAATTCCAAGCCCTATTTTTCTTTTGCAAATCAAACTCTAGCTCCAAACTAATTGAAGAACCCATTGGTAAGCCTTCTCTTCTTCTTCTCCAACTCATTCTCTTATCAATTTCAGAAATTCCTAAACCTAACTTTGGGAATGTTCTTCTTTTAGAGCTTAGAATCAAGCTTCTTGAGTTGGATTTGAAGAGTGGTTGATTCTCCTTTTATTTCAAGCTTCTTCTTCATTTGTTTGGATTCAAAGGTGAGATTTTTGTCTCACATCTTTGTCTATAATTATCTTCGATTGTTAGGTATGAATTCCTAACACTTATTCTTGTGCAATTGATTTTGGTTTGGATTGATTTTGTGTATATTCCAATTTTTGGTGTTTTGAAATCAAAATCTATGAAAATCCTTTTATGGACATTTGGACATTGATATTTGAGGCGTATCGCAGAGCCATTAAGGCTGGGTTGTCGCTTGGCGTAAATCCTTAGTCGTTGTCGCTCGATCGATCGCTTCCGGTAGCTGTTTGCCCATTTTTTGCCTAGGTTCAGGGAATGCCCAGAACCCTTGATTCAGACGTCTGAAATGTTAGGTTCAGACGTCTGAATATTATATTGGGAATTTTTATTCCCCAGTATTCAGACATCTGAATCTATATTTCAGAAGTCTGAATTGGCTCGAATTGAACCAGAAAGGAAATAGGCTAAAGTTTAGCATTTCCAGACGTCTGAATTTATTGATTCAGACGTCTGAATTCTATCCTGGAAAGTATTTTATTTTCCAGATTCGGACGTCTGAATCATACCTTTCAGACGTTTGAATATGCCAATTTTTGCCTATTTGCCTATTTAGCTTGAAATTCCAACGTTAATCGATTTGTCTTGATTCCCTTTTGTTATTATCACTTATTATCGACTTTGATGACATTTCCTTTGTGATTTTGGAAAGATCCATTTTAATGGATTCGGTATCGATTTCTTTGGATTTTATTCACGTCTTCGTATGTGAATTTTAGCGATTGACTGTTCCTAAAATCTTCTTTGTGATTTGTCACTTTAAATATATAAAGGTTTTCTATACTAGTAGTAAATATCAAAAGTCTTTCTTTAAATGATTTCAACACTATTTTATTACAAAGCTCGTTTCTTAAAACCGTTTTTCAATCTACTAGTATATACAAACCTTTACCTCACTCGTATGAGAAATCTAATTAAACGGCTTAGTAAAAAAAGTGGTATGAAACGCTTACGTTTACTTCGTCGGTTAATTTTTGGACTTGTTTGATTGAACCTCTTGTGATAATTTTCTAGTGGAGATCTACAATTTGTTCGTAAATATTTAAGTTAAGCTAGTGGTTATGGGACATGAAGCTAAATTTATATATTTACTAGCTTAGTGAAATTGACACTTTCTTGATGATCATGACGATCATTTTTGTGATTTAGACTAGCAATGTGCGATGTCTCTTTGTCTGCGAGGGAGACTAAACCCCATTTTGTGGAGTTTCGACTCAAGTTGGTGGGGTAGCAACCCATGGTCTTCGGGCCGTTTGTGGAGCTTCGGCTCAATTTGTGATGGTTAGCAACCAAGGAATTAGTGTTCCGTTTGTGATACACGTGTTGGTGAGCTTTATGCTCCCGTTTGTGATAGGCCTTTTTCCCCCTTTTTGTGATTTCTGGATTTCTTGAGATGATTTCTAGAATTTGTGCTTCACCAATTTTCGTGATTTTCATTGATAAGTTTTATTAATATTTGTACATTGGTGAATTTGTGTGTCATTGACTTTTGTGATTGATATTGATATAATCGTCAATATTTAATGTTTGGTGAACGAAATAAAGAGTATGACATCCTTTTGATCCTTGTGAAGGTTTTTGTGATATTGAATTATCTCTTGCTGATTTTCAATTACTTATTTATCACAGCTTGGCATTGTGATTATTATGCGTTTAATCATACCTTATTCTATATCGTTTCATCTGATATTTATAGCTAGACTGATCCGTTTATTATTTTCTTATTAAATAATACTTGGGTTAGACCGAGATGTTATAGGTGTTTCAGCTTGACTTCTCACTTGGGATTGATTTCTCCGACTTTTGGCTAACTACTTAGATTAGTGGTTTATTTTGGTGTACACATTTGAGATATAGACTCTATGATGTATACTTATTCTTTTGTGTAGTTCTTGTAACTATTCTTTTGTGATATTGTGGGTCTTGCTTGACTACTACCTTGATGAACACTTTCATGTGTCAGTTATATCTTCATATCTTCTTCCGCTTTGTGATATGAATTATATGTGACTGATTTGTGTTATGTTTATTTCTATATTTGTTTTCGAAGATTATATATAGCCACTGTGTAGTAGCTTTGAGTTTGCGTCGGTATGTCAGATTTCCTCTTGAGATGAAATGCATGTTATATTTTATCTGGCATATCGGTGCTCGCACAAAGCAATTACACGGATGGTCGCTCCTCAACAGCCTTATTCTCCGTGCTAGTTGACAGCATTACTCCGTAGTATTCTTGGCTAGCGTAGGTATAGAGGTGGGGCGTCACAGCTTGGTATCAGAGCCAAACTTCGGAACAATGTAGAATAACTTAACAAGGATCATCGTCCTAAGTCCACCTTAGGAGTTATGTCTTAGGTTAATTCGAGTCGTCGTACCGATTCATCCTATATCCTTTATGATTCCTTGTTTTATCTAGCAAGATTGCTTGATATCTCTTTTAGTGAATAACCTTTTTCTTCTCCTTCTTTCTTAAGGAAGAAAAATGGTTAGACCTGGACATCCCCGTGCCGGTCAATCTACTGCAACTCCCCAAGATGGAGTTTTTATGACTACCCAGCATCTTCTTGACCTTGTCACGAATGCTCAAGCAGCTGGCTCTAATCCGGAACCTACTCACCCTAAATCTGGGTTTGCACATTTGTGCAATGATTACACCAACCTGGGTGGGAAGCCATTTAAAGGTTCTGAAACTATCATCGAGGTCCAGGCTTGGTTGAGGACCTGCGATCGAATCTTCATTCGCATGAATCTCGTCGATCTTCACCGAGTTCAGATGGCTTCTAGTATGCTACAAGAAAGAGCATTAGACTGGTACGAGCTTCTAATTTCTGAGATTAATGAAGCGGATCTCACCTGGGAGCAATTCCGAGAACGCTTCAAATTAAAATTCGTGCCAGAAGCAGAGAAAGTGACATTGGCTCGACGTTTCATAGACCTTGTTCAGGGTGAAGCTTCCGTGACTGGTTATATTGCATCCTTCAAGTCACTTTCCAAATATGGGGTTGAATACATCAACACCCCGTTGAAGGAGAACCAAAGATTTGTCTATGGCCTAAACAAAAATCTCAAGAAGCCATTACTTCTAAAATTAGAGGTTCCCTTCGACCAACTCATTGATATCGCTCTTCGTCTTGAAGAAGCGGATAGGGAGAATGATGTTGAAGTGGTGGGTTCCAAACCAAGCTTCAACAACAAAAAGAAAAGGCCTAATAAATCCAAAGGTCCTTATCCCAATAAGAAAGGGAAGCAAGCAACCCCTGTGGCAAAGACTTCTTCCTTTGGTCGTGGGGAATGCTATAATTGTGATTCAAAGGACCAATACGCGAACAAGTGCCCAAGGTCTCTCTCTTGTCGCTACTGCAAAGGTCCCGGTCATGTTATATCTTCATGCCCCACGCTTCAGGGCAAGAAGGAGGGAAAGTTAAATGTTGCTCATGCCTCTGGCAACACATCTCGTGGCCAAGGTATTTCTCATTCCATTCTTGATGGTACTATTTTATTTCATGATCAACCTATTCGAGTTCTTTTTGATACGGGAGCATCCCATTCTTTTATATCAAAAGAGCTTGTTGATACTTTTTCTTTAAGTGTTGTTGCTTTAATGACTTCTTTGAGAATTTCGAATCCGGTTGGTGGATCCGCAACGCTTAGTTTGCTTTGTAAAGATGTGGAGATTATTTTATGTGATTTCTCTTTCCTATCCGATTTGCATGTCATGCGTTATTTAGGCTTTGGGATGATTTTGGGAATGGATTGGCTTAACCGTTATGAAGCCCAAATCCTATGTCCTGAGCGGACTATTCATCTTCGACATCCTCAATCTATTAAGCAGGTTTCTATTAATCTTGAAGAATCGGATTCCAGTTTGGTTGCATCGTTATACTCTTTAATTCCTCATGATAACGATAATGATGATGAGGAAGATAATATTTCTCTTATTCATGTTGTTCGTGAATTTTCTGACATATTTGAGCCCGTTTTAGGATTGCCGCCTAAGCGAGCAATTGAGTTCAGAATTAATCTTATCCCTAGAGCTCAACCTATTACTCGTCCTCCTTATCGCATGTCCAATAAAGAAAATGAGGAGATGCGAATACAATTATCCGATTTGGAAATGAAGCAATTTATTCGCTCAAGTTCCTCGCCTTGGGGAGCTTCGGCTATTTTTGTGAAGAAATCCGATGGTACACTTAGGCTTTGCGTTGACTACCGCAAGCTTAATGGTCTTACTATCAAAAATAAATATCCTTTACCTCGGATTGAGGATCTATTCGATCAACTTAGTGGTGCTAGAGTCTTTTCACAATTAGACTTAGCTACTGAATTTCATCAGCTTCGTATTGCAGAGGATAGCATTCCTTTGACATCGTTCCGTACTCATTATGGATCTTATGAATGGCTTGTTATGCCATTTGGTCTAACGAATGCTCCGGCTTATTTCGTTGACCTTATGAATAGAGTTTTCAAAGACTTCCTCGACCAGTTTGTCCTCATCTTTATTGATGATATTCTTGTGTATTCTAAAACCGAGGAGGAGCATGAAAAGCATCTTCGGATTGTGTTGGAAACTCTTAGGAGTAATCAATTAAAAGCAAAATTTTCTAAATGCCATTTTTGGCAATCTAGTGTGAAGTTTCTCGGTCACATTATTTCCGAATCCGGAATTTCCATAGATCCTTCAAAGATTGAAGCGATTCAAAGTTGGAAGAGACCGGAGAGTGTGATGGAGATCCGTAGTTTCCTTGGATTGCAGGTTATTACCGCCGTTTTATCAAAGACTTTTCTAAGATTGTCGTGCCTCTCACTAGCTTAACAAAGAAAGGTGTTAAATACATTTGGTCGGACAAATGTGAAACTTCTTTT
The DNA here is from genome assembly GCA_030765085.1 of Allium cepa. Classification (NCBI taxonomy): domain Eukaryota; kingdom Viridiplantae; phylum Streptophyta; class Magnoliopsida; order Asparagales; family Amaryllidaceae; genus Allium; species Allium cepa. The sequence goes on from CM060945.1 coordinate 149,625,709, forward strand.
TAGAAACTAAAGGTACTTCTTTCAAATGCTCCTATTCTTGTTATTCCCGAGGGGAATCAAGATTTCATTGTTTATACTGATGCTAGTCGCATTGGTTTGGGTGCCATTCTTATGCAAAAAGAACGTGTTACTGCTTATGCTTCTAGGCAATTAAAGCCGGACGAGACTAGATATGCCACTCATGATTTAGAACTCGCGGCTATTGTTTTTGCTCTTCGGATTTGGCGTCATTATCTTTTAGGAGAAAAATTTGTTCTTTATACCGATCATAAGTCTTTGAGGTATTTATTTTCTAAAAAGGAACTTAATTTGCGTCAACAACGTTGGCTCGAGTTCCTTGCTCCTTATGATCTTGATATTCTTTATACACCCGATAAGGGTAATCGCGTCGCCGATGCTCTTAGCGGTAAACAACAAGCTGTTGTTTCTATGATGATATCCGAATGGAACGATCTCAAGATTTTATCCACTTGCGAAATTCGAGATCGTTTTTCCGATTTGTGCTCATCTCTTGTTTTATGTAGCCTTGAGGCTCATCCTTCTCTTTTAGACCGCATTCTTAAAGCTCAAAGGCTAGATCCCGACTTGGCTCTTCTTGGCCAAAATATTAAGAATAGAGGTGATATTGAAGGTTTGAAAGACTTTGATATCGATTCTCGTGGCGGCATTCGAAAATTTGGTAGACTTATCGTGCCAAATATTAGTGATCTTCGAAAAGATATTTTAGAAGATTCCCATCGTTCTATATTTACCATTCATCCCGGTAGTAGTAAAATGTACGCTGATATGAAGCGACTTTATTATTGGGAGGGAATGAAACTTGACATCGCTAACTTCATTAAGCGTTGCATGACTTGCCAACTCGTTAAGGCCAAACATCAAAGGCCCGGTGGGTTATTGCAATCTTTAGAAATTCCAATTTAGAAGTGGGACCAAATTTCCATGGATTTTATAGATGGCCTTCCCCGTTCTCGTTCGGGTCATGATAGCTTATGGGTGATTGTTGATAGACTTACTAAATTTGCCCATTTTATTCCCTTTCGGTCTAACCGAACTGTTCCTCTTTTGGCCAAACTCTTTGTTAAAGAGATTGTTAAATTACATGGAGTTCCTACTTCTATAGTTAGTGATCATGATCCATTGTTTACTAGTGGATTTTGGAAGAGTCTTCAAAAAGCTTTAGGAACGAAGCTTAATTTTAGCACCGCTTATCACCCCCAGTCCGATGGACAAACCGAGCATGTGAATCAAACCCTTGAAGATCTTCTTTGTTCTTGTGTGCTTGATTTCGGTGGAAGCTGGGAAGATCATATTCCTCTTGTTGAATTTTCCTATAATAATAGCTTCCAATCTAGTATTGGTATGGCACCTTTCGAGGCACTCTATGGAAGACCATACCGATCTCCTTCTTGTTGGCTTGAGGCCGGTGAGAAGCTGTTGTTAGGTCCAGACTTTATTCTTGATTCCACAAAAAATATTGAACTTATTCGACATAGGATGAAAGAATCCCAGATTAGACAAAAATCCTATGCCGATAACCGGGGAAGGAAGTTAGAATTTTCTGTGGGAGATCTTGGTTCATTCGTGTTTCACCTATGAAGGGTGTTGTACGTTTCAGTCGATCGGGAAAGTTAGCGCCTCGATATATTAGGCCATTTTCTACAACCGAACTTATTGGTTCCGTGGCTTATCGCCTATCATTACCGGCTCAGTTTTCTGCCATGCATGACATGTTTCACGTTTCTCAATTACGGAAGTGCCTTCGAGATTCCGATTCTATTCTTGAGCCCGGTGTTGTGGAAGAGATTGAAGTTTCGCCTAATCTAACTTATGAGCAACATCCGATTCGTATTATTGCTTCGGAGGTCAAGCGCCTTTGAAATAAAGATGTTCTGCTTGTTAAAGTTCAATGGTCCTCAAATCCTAAGGATTGCTCTTGGGAATCTAGAGAATTCATCGAGCGAACGCATCCTGACTTACTTTCTCATGCTCTTTAAGGTGAACCTTTTATCTCAAATTTCTTTTGTGTTGAATATGCTTTTATGGTTGTTACTTTATATTTTCTTCTTAAATATTGAGAGGACGCAATTTCTTTAAGGAGGGGAGTCTGTAACAACCCGCATATTTATCGATTTTATATTTAAATATTTTATCGATACTCGGAATTTAGTCCGAAAAGCTACTTTCTGCATACGGTCGAATTAGGACTCGGGACCACTTCCATTGAGTTCAAAATGACGTTTGTGAACTTTTTAAGTGTAAACTTTGATATGTTTGGAGTTAGAGGAATTTTGCCAGTTTTTACTTAGGGCTTTGGTTTGGGCTGAGCCTAATAACCCCACTTATGTATTCAGTCCCAACCCCTTCTCCTCTTCATTACTTCATTCCTCATTTCCTAATACTCAAGCTTTTATAACAATGGAGAGCGGAAGAGGAAATTAAAAAATTCCAAGCCCTAGTTTTCTTTTGCAAATCAAACACTAGCTCTAAACTAATTGAAGAACCCATTGGTAAGCCTTCTCTTCTTCTTCTCCAACTCATTCTCTTATTAATTTCAGAAATTCCTAAACCTAACTTTGAAGATGTTCTTCTTTTAGAGCTTAGAATCAAGATTCTTGAGTTGGATTTGAAGAGTGGTTGATTCTCCTTTTCTTTCAAGCTTCTTCTTCATTTGTTTGGGTTCAAAGGTGAGATTTTTATCTCACATCTTTGTCTATAATTATCTTCGATTGTTAAGTACGAATTCCTAACACTTATTCTTGTGCAATTGATTTTGGTTTGGATTGATTTTGTGTATATTCCAATTTTTGGTGTTTTGAAATCAAAATCTATGAAAATCCTTTTATGGACATTTGGACATTGATATTTGAGGCGTATCTAAGAGCCGTTAAGGCTGGGTTGTCGCTTGGCGTAAATCCTTAGTCGTTGTCGCTCGATCGATCGCTTCCTGTATCCGTTTCGCCATTTTTGACCTAGGTTCAGGGAATGCCCTGAAACCTTCATACAGACGTCTGAAATGTTAGATTCAGACGTCTGAATATTATAGTGGGATTTTTTATTCCCCAGTATTCAGACGTCTGAATTGGTTCGAATTGAACCAGAAAGGAAATAGGCTAAAGTTTAGCATTTCCAGACGTCTGAATTTATTAATGTTGACGTCTGAATTCTGTCCTGGAAAGTATTTTATTTTCGAGATTCGGACGTCTGAATCATACCTTTCAGACGTCTGAATATGCCAATTTTTGCCTATTTGCCTATTTAGCTTGAAATTCCAATGTTAATCGATTCGTGTTGATTCCCTTTTGTTATTATCACTTATTATCGACTTTGATGACATTTTCTTCGTGATTTTGGGAATATCCATTTTAATGGATTCGGTATCGATTTCTTTGGATTATATTCACGTCTTCGTATGTGAATTTTAGTGATTGACTATTCCTACAATCTTCTTTATGATTTGTCACTTTTAATATATGAAGGTTTTCTATACTAGTAGTAAATATCAAAAGTCTTTCTTTAAATGATTTCAACACTATTTTATTACAAAGCTCATTTCTTAAAACCGTTTTTCAATCTACTAGTATATACAAACCTTTACCTCACTCGTATGAGAAATCTAATTAAACGGCTTAGTAAAAAAAGTGGTATGAAACGCTTGCGTTTACTTCGTCGGTTAATTTTTGCACTTGTTCGATTGAACCTCTTGTGATAACTTTCTAGTGGAGATCTACAATTTGTTCGTAAATATTTAAGTTAAGCTAGTGGTTACGGGACATGAAGCTAAATTTATATATTTACTAGCTTAGTGAAATTGACACTTTCTTGATGATCATGACGATCATTTTTGTGATTTAGACTAGCAATGTGCGATGTCTCTTTGTCTGCGAGGGAGACTAAACCCCGTTTTGTGGAGTTTCGACTCAAGTTAGTGGGGTAGCAACCCATGGTCTTCGGGCCGTTTGTGGAGCTTCGGCTCAATTTGTGATGGTTAGCAACCATGGAATTAGTGTTCCGTTTGTGATACACGTGTTGGTGAGCTTTATGCTCCCGTTTATGATAGGCCTTTTTCCCCCTTTTTGTGAATTCTGGATTTCTTGACATGATTTCTAGAATTTGTGCTTCACCAATTTTCGTGATTTTCATTGATAAGTTTTACCAATATTTGTACATTGGTGAATTTGTGTGTCATTGACTTTTGTGATTGATATTGATATAATCGTCAATATTTAATGTTTGGTGAACGAAATAAAGAGTATGACATTCCTTTTGATCCTTGAGAAGGTTTTGTGATATTGAATTATCTCTTGCTGATTTTCAATTACTTATTTATCACAGCTTGGCATTGTGATTATTATGCGTTTAGTCATACTTCTTATTCTATATCGTTTCATCTGATATTTATAGCTAGACTGATCCGTTTATTATTTTCTTATTAAATAATACTTGGTTCAGACCGAGATGTTATAGGTGCTTCAGCTTGATTTCTCACTTGGGATTGATTTCTCCGACTTTTGGCTAACTACTTAGATTAGTTGTTTATTTTGTTGTACACATTTGAGATATAGACTCTATGATGTATACTTAATCTTTTGTGTAGTTCTTGTAACTATTCTTTTGTGATAGTGTGGGTCTTGCTTGACTACTACCCTGATGAACACTTTCATGTGTCATTTATATATTCATATCATCTTCCGCTTTGTGATATGAATTATCTGTGACTAATTTGTGTTATGTTTATTTCTATATTTTTTTCCGAAGATTATATATAGCCACTGTGTAGTAACTTTGAGTTTGCGTCGGTATGTCGGATTTCCTCGAGATGAATTGCATGTTATATTTTAACTGGCATATCGGTGCTCGCACAAAGCAATTACACGGATGGTCGCTCCTCAACAGCCTTATTCTCCGTGCTAGTTGACAACATTACTCCATAGTGTTCTTGGCTAGCGTGGGTATAGAGGTGGGGAGTCTAATTAGACCCTACATCAACGTCGTATCACCGCCCCGACCATCGGGAAAATCAACAACCATTTTTCCTAGGCACGTCTACCCACACGCTACCTCCAGCATGATCCACGATGAACCCAACCTCGTCGGTCATTGGAATTTTGTAAAAATCCATTTTCCGTTCATCAAACCAATACGATCTCAATTCGCAACTAAAAAATATGTTTTTCATTATAAAAATCATTATTTTCAAAATGATTTGGATGATGTAAATTAAATTCAAAATCGTGACACTCAAATTTGCCCTAGTTTTAAGTTTTCACTGTATTATTTCATTTTTAAGATAATTTGCTGAGTTTAAAATTCCGAAACTACTTTTATAATCATCTTTGTACTTAAACAAACAATTTTCATTTGAATGTCAAAGGTTAATACTTAGAGATTTAAATTTTTGAAATAACTTGTTCCTATAACCTCTAAACAGAGGTGTATACAGACATGCACACACCCAATACTTCATATATACATGCATATTTGCATGCACACAAACACATTTACAACTTCATTTCAACATTCATCACAGTATCAGATCAGAGATTAAAACAAAGGCAAGTTTGCTCACCATGAAGTTTGAAGACAAAGAGGCTTTGAAAACCTGGAACTTGATATTTGAATTTGAGTGGATTTGTTACTTGCGTTTGATTGAGTTGCATTGAAGCTTGATTTTAATTGATGCAGGTTGAATTACTTTTTTAGTTGCATTTTCTTGATCAGGGATTGAATTTGAACTTTACTTCAGATCTTCTTTTCCCAACTTAAAGCTTTTGCTTATTTTCCAGATTTGTTTGAATTGCTTTTGCTGTTTGATTTCCTATTTTTGGGATGATCTACATAATCTGGTTTGACCTGAAACTGATCTTTGTTTTGAGTGTTAAACTTTGATCAACTTTGATTATTATTGTTTTGATGTGGCTCTGGTTTGAATTGATCTTCTTACAGGCTTTGATTTTGAGTTGCTTTATGAATCAGGTTGAAGATTAGATGATATTGTTTACAGGTATTCTTTTTATTTCTGGTTCTTGTTTTGTTTTTCTAGTTTGAATCATTTTCTTTGTTTCCAGATTTTTTTGAATATGGAAGATGAGAGAATATTTTAAACCTTGTTTCTTTTTCAAATATGCTTTCATATTATTTAAATAAAAAGGAAATCTCATTCTTCTGACACTTGTTAAATTAAACCATACACTTGTAATAATCTTTTATCTTTATATTACACTTGTTAAATGGAGCATTTTTATGTTTAAACCCTTGCATTCAATTTAAAACTTTGTTTTAAACCCTCTCTTTATTTTAATTTATAAAACATGTTTTACCCTTTATCTTAATAATTTACTAATTACCTATATTTTCAAACTATAATTATATATTTGTATTATCTTAAAGAAAAAGAATATTAAACTTATTTCAAACTATTATAGATCTTAAATATATATATATATATATATATATATTATTTTAAACTTTTGTTCTTGTTTTATATACATTTTATTTATTATTTCTACTTATACCAGTTTAAAGAAAAAGAAATGATTTTGAAACCAATTATTATTTTAATAAATAAACTTTTATATGATAGTATTTAGTTTTAAATAATTTTTTGATAATCATTTATATCTAATTCAAAATATAACTTTCAAAATAAATAGTACATATGTCTCTTAAAGTTAGAAAACAAATTTCTATTAGTATAAAATTATATAGTTCTCAAATCCAAATTTTATTTATTTATAAGATATTAAATATAGAATTTCAAATCCACAATTAAATTTTAGAATCAATGTCAAATAAACAAGTATCTTATTTAATCTTGGAAAAATTAAATTATTTTACAATTTAAATTCAAAAATCTATATCAATTCTAAATTAATTTTATTCAAAAATCGGGATCGTTACAGATTCCCTCCTTAAGAAAATTTCGTCCTCGAAATTTGCAACGGAGACAACAAATAATGGATACACAAAGATGGAGAAATAGTTTTCCAGATCAAACTGAATACCTACTCTGCATTTGGCTTACCAAATCAGAATATCAATAATGTGAGAACAAACTCATTTGATATTACACAAGATACTTTGGTCACCTGGTCTACAAAATATGCAGGAATATTGATTAGTTCGAACAATAACTAACCACTCATAGAATATATCTAGACCCAGAGAATAGATAGATAGATTCAATCTTCCATAGTTCTCAAACACTAGATATGGATTCGAAATTTAGGTTAGAATACTCGAAAGTTTACACCAGCTTGTCCCTCTTTGGACTTCGATCAACACAACAAATTACAGTAGAATTCTTAAACTTGGTTCTAATCAAATTCATTTTGTTGATAAAAATCTTTATATTTTATTTATCAATTCATTTTAAATAGAATTTTAAATTCCTTTAAGTTTAAAACGAAAAGCTGGTAGAAATTGATGAAGAGAATATGAGATAGGAACTTATCTACACGATTCGCAAAGCCACAACACCAAAGCTTCTTCCTCGAGCTGTCATGAAGCAATAAAAAAATTTGAGATCGAATCAAAAGATATTGATAGAAAAAGCTGTTCCTTGTTTCAGGGTATTGACCATTTGTACTGGTATTCCCCTATCCCCTATCTCGTCCTCTTCTTGCACTCACACTTACTATCAATGGATAGTAAGAGAATTTACTGAGGCACATGGATGGATATCTTAGGGATATACTCATTCTAGGGTATACTTCACCCTGTCTTTAATGAGCTACTTAATGTGTTATACTCCTAAGCTAAAGTTTCAACCTTCAGCTCTTATACCAAATGAAATAGTCTCGGGTCTTCGACCGTCCGACAGCGGTCAATCTCAACTGATAGGCTTTTTAACCATCCCAGCCCCGCCGTGGCATACAATGGTACCCTGCCCTTACTTTTATGGCTAGCCTTTCAACTTCTTCACCTACCTGATTAACGAACCCCTCCCCGGAGACATGTAGGGGTAAGAGTCCCACGTTCACCACCAAACGCAAAGCGAGAACCCCTATCACATTGTATTAAGCAAGGTCAGTTGTGGGACTGGTATGAGCAAACAAAAACAGTTTTCTTTAAAACAAAAAAAAAATTTAAAATTGAAATCCGCAGTGCTTTTTGGAAAATGAAACTACCATAAGGCCTCCCGCCACACACACAATGTAAACGCAGAATTAGAGGAGACTACTTCCTATGATAGTCAAAAATGCTTGACACACGAAAACCATTTGATATTATTATTAGTGCATAGTGTAGAAAACCTTTCGAAGGTGAAATATTGATATTAGCTAACATACAACCATTATTGTACGCCTACTATAGCTACCATCTAAACAGTGGGGCGCCACCAAAAGTAAGTGGCAGGTTATATAACTAAAACCATACAAGGCGCGTATTGGATGATTGGATTTCCAACAAATGGTCAGGCTAAGGAACTTCCTACTGCCACATGGGTACGCCTTTGGAGGGACGTCTCGAGAATCTACCCGACTCTCTGCCAACACAAGGCCGGGTTTGTAACGATCCCGAATTTTAATTTATTTTAAATTGATAATTAATTTATTTTTGAATAAAATTTGTGAAATTAATTGATAAATTGGTTTGAGTTTCCCCCAAATTTCAGTTAAATATGTATTAAATCATTTAAATTTGAGTTTAAGTAAATGGTTTGAAAATAATTTGAATTTATAATATAGATAGGAAAATAAATAAATATCTCAAATAAGTTTATAGTTATATAAAAGATAAATTACAAGATATAAAGTAAAACATATTAGATAAATTCTAACATCAAATTTAATATAGAACTTCATACATATTTCAAAGTAATAAAAATAAAATAAAAATGAACAAGTATAATAGCTTGAAAAAATAAACCAGATACACTTAAACATTAAAACAAAAAGTACGAACAAACAAAACAAAGTAAAATAACAAACAAAAACATTTCAGCCGAGACAAACAAAGTAGTAATGCAAGATACAATGTAAAAATATAATATGAAACATAAAATATGTAAACAAATAAAATATAAAGTGTTAACAATAAAAATGTAAGCTAAGAAAAGAATGCAAGGAAACAAACAAAGAAAATCTATAAACAAAGTAAAAATAAGCAAACAAAATAAAGTTGCAGCCACTAAATAAAAACAAGCTAGGCAATGCAAATAAAGTATACAAAACAAATATATGTCTCCCTGATGAAACAAACAAACAAAAATATATACACATGAGTTGAAGCTTGCAAAAGAAGAAAACAAGACAAAATAAAAAGAAGTCAAGTATAATTAATGCAGCCACCATGCAACATCCATCAGCCTCCAAACTTAGAAAAAAATCTCTGATTATATTTGTAAAAAACATAATTATCAACCTGCAAATTGTTTAACCCAGATATCACCTACCCCCTGTACAAACTCTTTTATACCCATACTCATTTTCGTTCGTTCATACCATATCAAACCTGAAAATAAGAAATAATAGCAAACATTTCCATTTATACAAACCAGAGGAAAAAAAGAACTTAAACAAACATCAAAACAAATCAACAAAACCACGGATCAAGGAAGCTTCAGCTTGTAAATTCTCAGGCCTGTCTTAACATAAAGGAAGCAATTCTGTTCTTTTCTGAAAAGAAAAAAAAACACTGTGAGTAACTTTCACTTTCAAACCTTAAATTATTTGAAATCAGTTGCATAGAAATATCTGGAAAGGTGTATGTGAGTATCAACTAGCAATTTTAACTTGAGTATATATTTGAATGTGTTGTGTCATATATGTATGTATATGTTCTTCTTCTCTGTTTGCTTTACAGAGCACAGACCAACAAGAAATTCAATTTCTTGTTTCTTCAATCAGTATCAGGCCTTGGCTTTAAGACAAAATATTTATGTTTAAGTATGAATTAGTATCAAAAAAATAGTTTCAGGAAATAAGAATGTATATATAATGGAAAATCAAAAATTTTACAGTAGAAACTCAAATTCTTGAATTTTCGAACTTCACAAATTATTGATTCAACTACATGGATCGAATCTACATATTAAAGTACGATTTTTAAAACAAAAATGCGATTTTTTTGTTGAGTATTTTATGAGCAGTTTGTAGTTGATCAGAAAATGCTTTTCGATAAAATTCTGGTGGCCGAAGCGTTTTCAAATGATGAAACTTGACATGGTGGTAGTTGAAGCATAGTAGATCATAGGAAAAATATAAGTTGAATTTTTAATTCATCGAGTTTGGAGATTTAAATCGATTTAGGGTTTTATATCAATTTTTGGAACTTGTCAGTATTGTGGCGAGTTCGCCTTCTTAAGCCGATCGAGTGACGTCAGACTAGGCGAATAGGAGCGTGGGTGGGTGGAGACTGTGTGGTCGGAGTCTTGAGGCTTTCAGTGGCCGACGACGTGGTTGCGAGGTGATTTTGGTTCGGAGTTGTGGTTCAGGTTTTCGAACAGAGGGAAAATTCTCGATTTGGGAATTTTTACATCGAGTTAATCATTATAGTCGAGTATAGTGATGATTCGCGGTTCATCGGGGGAAGTGAGGTTCGCCGAAGCCTCGGCGAGGCGATGTGCACGTGCACGGCTATGGAGGTGCCCAGATTTTTGCGCTTTGGGGAAGACGAGGTTATTCTCGGGTATAGCTCGAAAAAAATGCGTGTTTTACTTCAGTATGGAACGTGTGTATGCGCGTGTACTTCCTGTTGTTCGTTTGGAAACTTATGTTAACTTAAAACTTTGAACTGGAAAATAAAAGGGGGTGAAGAGCGAACGCGAGAAGTAGAGGGGAAGAGATAGGACTTTGGGTCATTCGCTGGTATATTTGGCCTTCGGCCCATTGCTATGGATTGGGTTTCAAAGAAAAAAAAATAGAAACCTGTTCTGTTTGGGAAATTCAAAACTGAATTTTAAATTTTAAAAGCAAATTTTAATTTTTTTTTAAAGATCAAAGGTTTAAATATAAAATTTGTAACAGCCCAATTTTTTTAACAAGTATTTTTCACTTGTATTTTTCTAAAAAAAAAACTTTGGGGTTTATTTAAAGTGATTAAAAAAAAAAATTGACCAAATTTTTAATTAAATAATAAGATCTCTGAAATTTTGACATGGTTAAGAATTAACTTTAATTTGGTAATTTGGGTTTTTGTCGAGGATGGTAAATAACTTAATTTCTAGCAAAATCAAGTTTTAATTAAGAAAACATTAATAGTTTAGGTGGTTAAGACATCTAGGCTATTCACGACAGGTCACGAGTTCGAGTCTCAGCATGGTTATAATTTCGAATTTTTTTGTGTATAAATGAACTGGGAAATTACGCGTTAAAAAGGGCGCGTAAATTTAGGGAATAAATACTATATATATATAAGATTATATATAAGAAAACGTATAGAATTTTAATCCGTTATTTTTCTCTTTCCAGTAAAATTTACTTCCCAATTTATATACATATATAATTTGATTTAAATCATTTCCTTAAAATACTAAATATGGAAATTTAAAGTTGTGAAACGGTTAATTTTGTTAAAAGACAACTCCATTTGAATTTTAATAAAAGGAATTTTGTATATATATATATATAATATGTGAAAACCAATTAAGTTTGTTAAGTAATAATTTTGAAGAATTTAGTGTATTAATGAACTGTTAAATTTCGCGTTTAAAGGACGCGTAAAAATTTATGGTATAAGTAACAAAATAAACGTATAAATTAAAAACGTTATTTTTATATAACTTTGGGTGTTTTATATTACGTCAGTTTGGCGTATTTTAAAAATCATATTTCAACATCGATATGTATTTAAAATATCGTATCAATGGTCTGTATACAAAATCAACGCTTGCTTTAATCACGCATATAAAGTATAGAATCCAAAGCTTTGTATAACTGGCAACTAATATTTTCGCAAGCCTTATCTCAAATCCAGAGGAATAACGTGCATATCCAGGCATCAAAGAGAAAAAAAAGCACGCAAATCTGAATTTAAAAGAGAGACGTTCAAATCTGTTTGTAACTGTTCTTTAAAATATAATGATAATAATCAACTCTTCCATTTTTGATTTAAACATACCATATATTTCTTCTTAAATCACGCATATATCATTTGAGAGAAAATCAATTTTGCATTCCTTTGCGCGTGACACAAAATTTTATTCTTTTAACATTTTTGGCATTTGCCTCTTACCTTTTTGTTTCTTGAGCATGTCACTGTATTCATTTATTCACGCAACCTAAATGGACCAATATATTTGATTGCCTAAAATCAACTCATGCATTCAAATTTAACCTTGCCTATCTTTTCAAATTCTCACATTCCTATTTATATCTCTTTGTTTCCACTGCCTTTATTTTGCAAGATAAAATTTTTCGTTCCTATAATCATGCATATAAAGTAAAAATCATATTTAAATATACTTATCGATTAAAATATCAGTTAGTGATTTTTATAACAAACGTTACTTTTGTTTTAACTGTCAAAATTTATTTTAAACTTTTGTATATACCTTTTCATCCAAACATCTTTTGCCTAAAATCAATCGCTTGCCTAATATCAGTTCTTCCAAATGTCGTTTCTTCAATCTACAATCACGCAACTATCAAATAAAAAAAAATTTGAAATCAAAACTCATAAAATGGCAATGAATATCACGCATATAAAATCAAATCTAATTGCTAACCGTGGTCCCTAAAATCACACGAGCCTTTTCCATTCAAACAAGATAAAAACTGGAAATAAATCACTGAGCTCTGCTTACTTTTTCTTTTTCCATTGATTTCGCCTCAAATCAATTCTTTATCTGCAAAACGTTCAATCTTCTATCAATGCTGCCGTTTTTTTTCAATCTCTTGCCAAGGTATTCACATTCAAACTTTTGAACGTACGAAATTTTGCTTTATCAATCAATTGTTTAGGCATGCCAAGATATGTTGCCATTTCTGTACCGAGCCCTTTTGATTTTCTTCACGTATATATGTTTTCTTGCATCTAAAGAAAACTCTCCCCTCTATAAATATATTACCCTGGTTCGTATTTTATCTCCTCATCTTGCATAACATCATCCACAAGGAGAAAAGCTTCTATCAGGTAATATTACTATTCCTCTTCTTCTTTTGCATCCTCTCCGTTTTCCTTCTTCAGTTTTGTTTCCTTTGCTTTCCCATCTTTTGGCTCGACCACTCCAACCCTGACTACCACTCTAGTGCTCAGCCAAGTTTCCTACGAGACATATATTTTGAAAAAAAAAACCTTGTTTCTAGTAGCAGTGGATATGTGTGTTGATGATGAGGTCTTAAGAGAAATACATTACCTTGCAAATTCATTCAAGTCAGGTCAATAACCTGTAGGAAGCTAGGTTATGGAATTAGTCTAGTTATGATGTAGTAAGTGTTATTCTGGATGTACTTATCACTAATGATCTGTGCATGCTTTACCATCTTGTAACAGTAGATAGCAGAGAGACGCAAGTTGTAGGCAGAGAGTTGCGTGAGTTTTGTTTTGCATAGGATGTTAGACATGTTTAAAAAATAAAAAAGAAAAAATAAAAAAGAAAAAAAATAAATAAATAAATATAAAACGAGAGTAAAGAAGAATATACCAGAGGGAGAGAAAGAGAGTTTTCAGGGTTCATCAAAATATAACATGTTGACATAGTGAGTGAGCCTTCAGTTGCATATAGGCAGGCTTTTAGTGAAATCTTGACCGTATTTTAGGTAACTGACTTGGGTAGTTATTCGTTGATGATAGTAAAAATTTTAAAGAAGAAATGATGTATCCGTGCATGTTTCATAAATATATATATATATATATATATATATATATATATATATATATATAAGAGTCGGTTGAAAAAAAGGGGGAGAAAGCCTGTAATATTTCAGATAACAGAGAAGATGTTAGGTGGAAATGTTTAGTTGCATATAAAAGCATATAACTGCAATATGCTTTATAGTTGCGTGGGACAGTGCATAAGCCTGTAGGTAGTAGAGTATTGGATGCACTTGTACATGCATATATCACGGCCTATAGGAGAAAAACTTCACCATTTTGTTTTAGATGGCCTTTAGGTAAATTTTACCTTGATTTTTGAAATGGCATGGTTCAGTAATGGGTAGGAAAAGTTTCGTTATGTTTTGATAGTATACCCAGTGGAGTGGTCGAGCAAGTCGAACTAATTCTCGTCCTATTTTTAATTTTTGCTTTGACCGTAAATTTCTAAAGTCACGTATCCGGTATTTGGATCTTGTTATAGATTTGAATCTAGGCGTGACATCCGGGATATTTGATCGTTACTCTCTGTTCGTTTCTTTTTCGGTGGATTTTCGTTTTGAATCAAAAAATTTCTGCAGCCTTCAGGTGAGTTTTCTCACCAGACAAACATGCCTATATTTCTGTGAATTATCGCAAGTGTATGTGTAAATTATTATTTAACTGTTATCTGTCTGTAATATAACGTAGGATGTTAAACTCCATTTAAATTGACACCTCATCAGCTATTTATCTGTTGTAATATTTCTGCAGTTATATTGTTAAATGTTTATTTACTGATTTAAATCATCACTGCAAGTTCCCTATAAATTTAAATCGTTAAGGCTGAAATGATAGGCCTAAAACGATGATTATTATGCATTTATTCAGTTAACTGTTTAATTTTAACTTGGGATTGCGGGTTTGAAATGATAGAACCCGGGGTTTGTAAAAATTGCGGATTGAAATGATATAAATCTGTATCACTTGACCTAGGCTAGAAAATTTTATACAGACCCGTGGTTCCTATAATATTTTTCTGAAATATTTTAAAATTATTTTTAAATGGAAGTTTAAAATATTGTGGTTTAATGTATTTAAAGGATTTTTATAAAGATTTAAAAATGATTTTTGAATGAGTTAAGATTTTAAATAAATAAATATAACTTATTTGGAAAAATTCTGGATTTTTGTTAAGATGAAATTTCAGTTAAGAAATAATTGATAATAAGTTGTATTTGGAATTTAAACTAAATTGATAAGTTAATAACCTGTTACAGCATTTAAATGCTGTCTTTTAAAATTGGACTATTTAACCCATAAACTTTAGGTAGCATTTCATAAGTGCTGCAGAAACTGGAATTTGAATGTTTTAAAATGTATGGAAATTAATTTTGGGAAAAAGGTGTAAATTTTGGAATTTAATATGAAATTAGAAAAATTTTAAGAAATTGATTTTTCGATGGATTTAAAGGAAGAATTTAACTTTAAAATTTGGTAAAGGCAATAAATTCCAAATAAATTGAATAAATTTAAAAAGTATGTATAAAGTGGAAAGTTTAAATCAATATTTGATATTGAAGGAATTTGAGATATATTTTTATTTTAAAGTACGAATACCATTTTAAACTGTAACCACGGGTTATAATAACGCTTGGTTGGCAAAGAGACCGGGATCGGATATGGACATACTCTCTGTCGATACCGAAAACCACTTTGACTAACCGGGTACGCGGTGGAGATCCCAGAATGAAGTAGGATGGTGGTGACGGTTCCTTTAAGGTAAATACGTGGACCCGACTCCCGTGAGTTGGCCTAAAGTGACTAAAACAGGAGCGATTCTCGGATTAATGAGGTAGCACCTCTGATCGAACGCACTTCTTCGTATGCCATTCTATTACTCCTGTGATTGTTTTGGTGCGCACCTTTGATTTGGGAGTGTTGTTCGAGGTGGGCGGTAACTGCGGCTACGCGTTTCCACCGGTCCGGATAGCAATTGGTATATCTACCCTGGCATTGCCTAGTTGTGCCGTGTCACCTACCATAGCGAGCCTCCTACGAGTTTCTATTTGTGTCGTACCTATGGAGTATCCTCTGGTAGCTTCCCGATCAGGAGGTATTACGGTACTGTATAGACTATTGGCATTATTTGTGTTAAGGGCTATATGGGTAACCCCTTAACGTTATTAAAAAGTAAGTTTATTTTACAATTAGACACTATTATAATAGCGTAATATACTACATAGTAAATAGTTTAACGGATCCTGAGAGGATGGGCGGTCCCAAGCATCCTTTAAGTTACTTGCTCTATATTACAGTACACTTGAATTAGCTTACACTATATAAGTATGTATGTCCTGACTCGAGTGTTTATGTTTTATTTTACGCTCGGGTCAGCCTGAGTTGCAGTTCAGTCATCATCCCGGAGCTAGGACTTCTGTAGATCCTTTCAAGTTGTTGGCTTCTCTCTGTCCGCTATCTTATTTATGAAAACAAGACTTTGGGATTTTTATTTGATGATTTAAACTATATTTGGGATGGAAGACTTTGTAATTTGTATTTGTTGAGACTATTTATAGTGGCTTCATGAACCACTAAGTATTTTTAAATTCCGCTGCGAGTATTCTGATTCTGTGTCTATGATTCTGTGATTAATTATTTACTGCATATTCTGAGTTCTGCCAAATTTATTTTTACAACGCGGTATTTTGAACAATTCAAGTCCGACATGTGCGGATGCGAATGGTTGAAAACACCGGGTCGTTACATCTGGTATCAGAGCTTTGGCTCTAGGCAAAACTTAGAATGTATGGTAAATTTGATTTACAGAATCACTTTCATTCGAGCTTGAATCTCTTCCTTTTTGAATTTTGGAACGTTCCCTGCGGTTTCGAAGTTCATTCGTGTCCCTCGCTATTTATTTTTCTTTCGATTCGGGAGTATCCCATAACTCCACTTAGGATGATCTTTATAGTGAATTGGCGGTTTCGCCAATATTCTAATATAGCGGTGAAACTCCTTTACAACTAGCATTGATTCACCGGAGATTTATATTTATCCTCGGTTTAGATGCTAGTATCTTTGGTTATTCTGAACTCTATCTCTTCAGATCGAATGTAGATTTACCCCAGAAAATTCACATCGATCTGACTCTTTAAGTCACGGTTGACCTGGTTAAGGTTGCCCGCGATTTATATAAACTTACCTGGTTTCTTATTCTGTTATTTAACCATCGGATCTTCTGATTCCAACTTATCTTTAAATCAAAATTCTATTTAATTTGAGTCCTTCAAAATTTGAATCTCTATCCTTGTTTGAAAATTTATTCCTATATTTGGGAAAAATCTAATATTATATATATAAGTATAATTTTCAAAATTTAACTAGTTGTTTAGAGATAATAGTGTTTGGTTTTATTTATTGTTTTGTAAACCATTGGTTTTGTCTTATATAAATAATTGAATATAAACATGGTTATAAATTTATTTGGAAACAGAAATGAATTTAAAATAAGAATTTAAGAATTCAATTTCGATAGTTTCAAACCTTGTGTTTAAAGTCTTAAAAGGATATATTATTATTTAAATAATTTTCGAATATAAATTTGTTTCCAAAGATTTTTAAAGTTTTAAAAATTAGTGCTCTTCTCTTTGTTGCTGGAAAATAATTTCGGTGATGACTACAACATCATCGACATTCATTTTCGAGTATCGAAGTAAAGAGACCACGATGTAGTTTTGCTTCAAAAATTTAATTAATTTGAATTTCTAAAATATGACTTAATTTATAATATATATAGATATATGATTTAAATTTGATTTGACATATACTATATGTATGTATTTATTTATCTCTAAAGGGTTTGAAGTTAATTGGAAATTTAATTCATAAATTTATGTTAAAAGGTGATTCTAATGATAAAATAAAGTCAAATTTGGAATGAATATTTAAACTTGAATAATATAGTTGGAAAATTTTACTTGTATAAATTGCATGCCAATATAACTTACCTAAATCATTCAGAAATTAACTATGTAATTGGATAATGTATAATATAAAAGGATTTTATAAATAAAAATTTGAGTGGTTATAATAAATGTTATACACTTAAAGTTTCAGTTACAACAAGACAAATAGAGGTAAATAGAAATAAAATAATAATTGAATAATATACAATATCAAATGGTGTTAAAGGAAATTTAGAAATATATTGGAATAGTTATATTAAATATAATCCACTTAATATGTGCGATAAGATATATTAAGCGGAATATATTTAATAATAATCTGGAATAAAGAAAATTAAATTTGTTGAATAAAAGATGATTATTATAAATGACTATACAAATTTCTGATTTTAGAAAATAATTGGATAATAAGATAATTAATTTGGAAATAGTTAAGATTGATTTAACTTCTGTAAAAATCAAATGAATTAAATCAATTATTGAATATTAATTAATTTAAATTGAATTTATATAGTTTAGATATTGAGAAAAATATTTGACATAGATGAGAAAAATATTGAGAAAAATAAATTTAATTATAGTTTGGAATAAAGAAGAAACTAAATGGGGAATTTGGTTTATTTTGGGAAATGGTAAATTTACTTTAAAAATAAAGTTAAATTACCATTTCAAATTTGGACTAAAATTAAACATTTTAAATTAGAATGTTATAATACCGTGTGAAAAAATTGGAGAAAGAAAAAAAAAATGAATGGTTTTTCTTTTTTTTAGTGTAGGGATATTATACAAGTAAATATGTACATAAATAAATGTTAAAATTTTAAGTATAAATAGATGAAATCAATGATTAATTTAAAATTGAATTTTTATTGTTTAGATTAATGATTCTAATTTAAGTTTCAATTTAGTTTTCTTTCAGGTTGTTTCTATTCACCTACCTTCTTCCTTTTCGAGGACGAAAAGTTCTGAGTGGGGGAGAGTGTAACAGCCCAATTTTTTTAACAAGTATTTTTCACTTGTATTTTTCAAAAAAAAAAAAACTTTGGGGTTTATTTAAAGTGATTAAAAATAATAAAAAAAAATTGACCAAATTTTTAATTAAATAATAAGATCTCTGAAATTTTGACATGGTTAAGAATTAACTTTAATTTGGTAATTTGGGTTTTTGTCGAGGATGGTAAATAACTTAATTTCTAGCAAAATCAAGTTTTAATTAAGAAAACATTAATAGTTTAGGTGGTTAAGACATCTGGACTATTCACGACAGGTCACGAGTTCGAGTCTCAGCATGGTTAGAATTTCGAATTTTTTTGTGTATAAATGAACTGGGAAATTACGCGTTAAAAAGGGCGCGTAAATTTAGGGAATAAATACTATATATATAAGATTATATATAAGAAAACGTATAGAATTTTAATCCGTTATTTTTCTCTTTCCAGTAAAATTTACTTCCCAATTTATATACATATATAATTTGATTTAAATCATTTCCTTAAAATACTAAATATGGAAATTTAAAGTTGTGAAACGGTTAATTTTGTTAAAAGACAACTCCATTTGAATTTTAATAAAAGGAATTTTGTATATATATATATATATATAATATGTGAAAACCAATTAAGTTTGTTAAGTAATAATTTTGAAGAATTTAGTGTATTAGTGAACTGTTAAATTTCGCGTTTAAAGGACGCGTAAAAATTTATGGTATAAGTAACAAAATAAACGTATAAATTAAAAACGTTATTTTTATATAACTTTGGGTGTTTTATATTACGTCAGTTTGGCGTATTTTAAAAATCATATTTCAACATCGATATGTATTTAAAATATCGTATCAATGGTCTGTACACAAAATCAACGCTTGCTTTAATCACGCATATAAAGTATAGAATCCAAAGCTTTGTATAACTGGCAACTAATATTTTCGCAAGCCTTATCTCAAATCCAGAGGAATAACGTGCATATCCAGGCATCAAAGAGAAAAAAAAGCACGCAAATCTGAATTTAAAAGAGAAACGTTCAAATCTGTTTGTAACTGTTCTTTAAAATATAATGATAATAATCAACTCTTCCATTTTTGATTTAAACATACCATATATTTCTTCTTAAATCACGCATATATCATTTGAGAGAAAATCAATTTTGCATTCCTTTGCGCGTGACACAAAATTTTATTCTTTTAACATTTTTGGCATTTGCCTCTTACCTTTTTGTTTCTTGAGCATGTCACTGTATTCATTTATTCACGCAACCTAAATGGACCAATATATTTGATTGCCTAAAATCAACTCATGCATTCAAATTTAACCTTGCCTATCTTTTCAAATTCTCACATTCCTATTTATATCTCTCTGTTTCCACTGCCTTTATTTTGCAAGATAAAATTTTTCGTTCCTATAATCATGCATATAAAGTAAAAATCATATTTAAATATACTTATCGATTAAAATATCAGTTAGTGATTTTTATAACAAACGTTACTTTTGTTTTAACTGTCAAAATTTATTTTAAACTTTTGTATATACCTTTTCATCCAAATATCTATTGCCTAAAATCAATCTCTTGCCTAATATCAGTTCTTCCAAATGTCGTTTCTTCAATCTACAATCACGCAACTATCAAATAAAAAAAAAATTTGAAATCAAAACTCATAAACTGGCAATGAATATCACGCATATAAAATCAAATCTAATTGCTAACCGTGGTCCCTAAAATCACACGAGCCTTATCCATTCAAACAAGATAAAAACTGGAAATAAATCACTGAGCTCTGCTTGCTTTTTCTTTTTCCATTGATTTCGCCTCAAATCAATTCTTTATCTGCAAAACGTTCAATCTTCTATCAATGCTGCCGTTTTTTTTTCAATCTCTTGCCAAGGTATTCACATTCAAACTTCTGAACGTACGAAATTTTGCTTTATCAATCAATTGTTTAGGCATGCCAAGATATGTTGCCATTTCTGTACCGAGCCCTTTTGATTTTCTTCACGTATATATGTTTTCTTGCATCTAAAGCAAACTCTCCCCTCTATAAATATATTAGCCTGGTTCGTATTTTATCTCCTCATCTTGCATAACATCATCCACAAGGAGAAAAGCTTCTATCAGGTAATATTACTATTCCTCTTCTTCTTTTGCATCCTCTCCGTTTTCCTTCTTCAGTTTAGTTTCCTTTGCTTTCCCATCTTTTGGCTCGACCACTCCAACCCTGACTACCACTCTAGTGCTCAGCCAAGTTTCCTACGAGACATATATTTTGAAAAAAAAAACCTTGTTTCTAGTAGCAGTGGATATGTGTGTTGATGATGAGGTCTTAAGAGAAATACATTACCTTGCAAATTCATTCAAGTCAGGTCAATAACCTGTAGGAAGCTAGGTTATGGAATTAGTCTAGTTATGATGTAGTAAGTGTTATTCTGGATGTACTTATCACTAATGATCTGTGCATGCTTTACCATCTTGTAACAGTAGATAGCAGAGAGACGCAAGTTGTAGGCAGAGAGTTGCGTGAGTTTTGTTTTGCATAGGATGTTAGACATGTTTAAAAAATAAAAAAGAAAAAATAAAAAAGAAAAAAAATAAATAAATAAATATAAAACGAGAGTAAAGAAGAATATACCAGAGGGAGAGAAAGAGAGTTTTCAGGGTTCATCAGAATATAACATGTTGACATAGTGATTGAGCCTTCAGTTGCATATAGGCATATCATATAGGCAGGCTTTTAGTGAAATCTTGACCGTGTTTTAGGTAACTGACTTGGGTAGTTATTCGTTGATGATAGTAAAAATTTTAAAGAAGAAATGATGTATCCGTGCATGTTTTATATATATATATATATATATATATATATATATATATATATATAAGATTCGGTTGAAAAAAAAAGGGGGAGAAAGCCTGTAATATTTCAGATAACAGAGAAGATGTTAGGTGGAAATGTTTAGTTGCATATAAAAGCATATAACTGCAATATGCTTTATAGTTGCGTGGGACAGTGCATAAGCCTGTAGGTAGTAGAGTATTGGATGCACTTGTACATGCATATATCATGGCCTATAGGAGAAAAACTTCACCATTTTGTTTTAGATGGCCTTTAGGTAAATTTTACCTTGATTTTTGAAATGGCATGGTTCAGTAATGGGTAGGAAAAGTTTCGTTATGTTTTGATAGTATACCCAGTGGAGTGGTCGAGCAAGTCGAACTAATTCTCGTCCTATTTTTAATTTTTGCTTTGACCGTAAATTTCTAAAGTCACGTATCCGGTATTTGGATCTTGTTATAGATTTGAATCTAGGCGTGACATCCGGGATATTTGATCGTTACTCTCTGTTCGTTTCTTTTCCGGTGGATTTTCGTTTTGAATCAAAAATTTTCTGCAGCCTTCAGGTGAGTTTTCTCACCAGACAAACATGCCTATATTTCTGTGAATTATCGCAAGTGTATGTGTAAATTATTATTTAACTGTTATCTGTCTGTAATATAACGTAGGATGTTAAACTCCATTTAAATTGACACCTCATCAGTTATTTATCTGTTGTAATATTTCTGCAGTTATATTGTTAAATGTTTATTTACTGATTTAAATCATCACTGCAAGTTCCCTATAAATTTAAATCGTTAAGGCTGAAATGATAGGCCTAAAACGATGATTATTATGCATTTATTCAGTTAACTGTTTAATTTTAACTTGGGATTGCGGGTTTGAAATGATAGAACCCAGGGTTTGTAAAAATTGCGGATTGAAATGATATAAATCTGTATCACTTGACCTAGGCTAGAAAATTTTATACAGACCCGTGGTTCCTATAATATTTTTCTGAAATATTTTAAAATTATTTTTAAATGGAAGTTTAAAATATTGTGGTTTAATGTATTTAAAGGATTTTTATAAAGATTTAAAAATGATTTTTGAATGAGTTAAGATTTTAAATAAATAAATATAACTTATTTGGAAAAATTCTGGATTTTTGTTAAGATGAGATTTCAGTTAAGAAATAATTGATAATAAGTTGTATTTGGAATTTAAACTAAATTGATAAGTTAATAACCTGTTACAGCATTTAAATGCTGTCTTTTAAAATTGGACTGTTTAACCCATAAACTTTAGGTAGCATTTCATAAGTGCTGCAGAAACTGGAATTTGATTGTTTTAAAATGTATGGAAATTAATTTTGGGAAAAAGGTGTAAATTTTGGAATTTAATATGAAATTAGAAAAATTTTAAGAAATTGATTTTTTGATGGATTTAAAGGAAGAATTTAACTTTAAAATTTGGTAAAGGCAATAAATTCCAAATAAATTGAATAAATTTAAAATGTATGTATAAAGTGGAAAGTTTAAATCAATATTTGATATTGAAGGAATTTGAGATATATTTTGATTTTAAAGTACGAAAACCATTTTAAACTGTAACCACGGGTTATAATAACGCTTGGTTGGCAAAGAGACCGGGATCGGATATGGACATACTCTTTGTCGATACCGAAAACCACTTTGACTAACCGGGTACGCGGTGGAGATCCCAGAATGAAGTAGGATGGTGGTGACGGTTCCTTTAAGGTAAATACGTGGACCCGACTCCCGTGAGTTGGCATAAGGTGGCTAAAACAGGAGCGATTCTCGGATTAATGAGGTAGCACCTCTGATCGAACGCACTTCTTCGTATGCCATTCTATTACTCCTGTGATTGTTTTGGTGCGCACCTTTGATTTGGGAGTGTTGTTCGAGGTGGGCGGTAACTGCGGCTACGCGTTTTCACCGGTCCGGATAGCAATTGGTATATCTACCCTAGCATTGCCTAGTTGTGCCGTGTCACCTACCATAGCGAGCCTCCTACGAGTTTCTATTTGTGTCGTACCTATGGAGTATCCTCTGGTAGCTTCCCGATCAGGAGGTATTACGGTACTGTATAGACTATTGGCATTATTTGTGTTAAGGGCTATATGGGTAACCCCTTAACGCTATTAAAAAGTAAGTTTATTTTACAATTAGACACTATTATAATAGCGTAGTATACTACATAGTAAATAGTTTAACGGATCCTTAGAGGATGGGCGGTCCCAAGCATCCTTTAAGTTACTTGCTCTATATTACAGTACACTTGAATTAGCTTACACTATATAAGTATGTATGTCCTGACTCGAGTGTTTATGTTTTATTTTACGCTTGGGTCAGCCTGAGTTGCAGTTCAGTCATCATCCTGGAGCTAGGACTTCTGTATATCCTTTCAAGTTGTTGGCTTCTCTCTGTCCGCTATCTTATTTATGAAAACAAGACTTTGGGATTTTTATTTGATGATTTAAACTATATTTGGGATGGAAGACTTTGTAATTTGTATTTGTTGAGACTATTTATAGTGGCTTCATGAACCACTAAGTATTTTTAAATTCCGCTGCGAGTATTCTGATTCTGTGTCTGTGATTCTGTGATTAATTATTTACTGCATATTCTGAGTTCTGCCAAATTTATTTTTACAACGCGGTATTTTGAACAATTCAACTCCGACATGTGCGGATGCGAATGGTTGAAAACACCGGGTCGTTACAAAATTCAAGTTTAGTTTAAACTTAATTTGGGTATAAATAAGGTTTTAAATAAATAAATAAATAATTTGAAACCTGAGTTTAAATCTAACTTTGAATTCCAGATTTTGAAGTTAAATAAAGTGGTACAAATTTAAGTATTTGAATATTTAAATAAGTTTAAACGTAAAGAATTCATTGATATGTGAATTCAAAAAGAAATTGATGTTGAATTCTTTTACATTTCCTTTATAACAAAATATTCTTTAACATGAAAATTTAAAAATGTTAAAGAAATTTGTTTTAAACTTTATTCACGGTAAATAAGAATTCATTTCAAATCTTAAATTTAAATTGGAAGTAAAAGAAACGTTGAAATTAATGTTTTCAAACATATTGTGAATAACAATTAATTCACAAATATGAATGAGTTTTACTTTAAATAATGAAGAGTTAATGATTTATAATGTCATTAAGAATGAGTAATTATTGTTTATATGGATTTCATTAATAGTGTTAAGCTTATGAATTTATTAACTAAAGTTAACGAAGATTTAAGGATTTATGATTCATTAATTATTAAATAAATTGGAATGGATAATTAATGATTTGAATAAATTAAATAAGTAATTAAAGATTTAAAGATTAATTAAGTAAGGAATAATAAATTTGTACATCAATGGATTGTTAAGTGTTAATCAAATTTATAATTTATAATGATTTCTTTAACACAGTAATTAAAGAAACTTCGATTGTTAATGAAGGTCATTAACTAAGATTATTTAAATAATTAATTAATATGATAATTGTAATAATCAATTGGATTGATTAATTAATGATAACCGTTTATGAAATTGGGTAAGAGTAATTACTTTATGGAAGTAATTAAGAAATTAATTGCTCATTATACTTAAGTAAGAATAATTAATTAAGAATAGTCATTAATTAAGGGTTAAATTAATGATTTATTCATAAGGAATACATCTGATTTAAATTTAATCAGTTGATTAATAAATTTTACTTATGGATGTTTGGGTTTTATTGAATGGTTGAATTGTTTGATACTCCTGATATGTGATGCTTTGTTTTGATTTGAGCTGTGTGACTTATTGATCTATGATATATATATCTGTGATTTGTGAATAAAAGATAAGCGTTATAGTTTATACCGCTTATCAACTATATTTCTGTATTTTGATCTGTGATGATTGAATGATGTTGCACTATTGTGTTAAACCCCTGGACCACACTCATACACACACAAATATGGATTTCACGAGGAAATCGATTAAGTCACAGATTTTAAAATAATTTTTAAATTGAATATTTGAATTCAAATGTTTTAGAAATAGATTGGGTTTAAAGTGGAAAGCTTTTGAAATAAAATTTCAAAGATGAAATTTATTTTGAATAACTTAATTGAGTTTTGGAATTTAAATATTTTGAATTAAATTTGAATTCAATATTTGAAATTGAATTCTATAATTTGGAAACTAGGGACTAAAGATGTTATACCGGTTTATATGGGTTAAACTATTTTAAAGGTATTGGTTTGGGAATTTGAATTAAAATTCAATGGCTTTAACTCGTGCAAATATAATTGGATCTTTCTGACATGGAAACTATTTGTTTTCATATAATAAAAGCTTTCATATAAGAAGTGAGTTTCCAAATAGTGTTAAAAAAGGATTTCAAGTTGGAAAAAAAAATGATTTTCCTAAGTTATGGAAACGGTTTGAAACTATGAGTTAAATCTTTAATTTAAAGATTTTAAACGAGTTAATCCAATTGAAATGGAAGTTGTTTTGAAATTCATAAATGGATCTTTGTGAAAATGGGTGAACTTTGTGAAATAAATCTTTTCGTTTAAAAGATTTGAAATGGTAATTTGTTTAACCATTTGAAAGAAAGTTTTGAATCATTAAGTTGTGACTTAATTGAAATTCCTATATCCATATGTTTTAAATATTGCACTCACTATTCGGTTTAGCCGGGAGAGGACCATTGTGTCGTATAACCCATTCGGAATATGTGATTCGTCGTTATGGATAGCATTTGAAGACCGGTGGTGAATACCGGGTATTTGTGAAAACAATAGGATAACCTATCGATTGTCTCTGCACCGAGTCGCGCCGGTATAGAGATTCCCTAAGTGATGGGAAGTCCGATCGGGATTGTGAATACCCGGATTGCAAGGGCTTCTTCGGAAGTGCCTTCGGTTCTGTTCGAACCCGGAACAGACTTGTATGGTTGTATGTCTGACACTACACTTTGAGATATAAAGCAGATTTCTTTCAAATACATATCTGTTGGTGGGGGAGAATTTATTCTCTTAGCTTAACACCCTTCTCGGAGACGTACGAGCTCAGAGGTTATGTAGTTGAAGGTTATCAGCGATATACTCCCAATTTGGTAATGTGGCATGCTGAGTGCTGCTGTGTGTTGATGATCATTTGTTGATCATTTGTGATCAGAGCATGGCTTTTGTATAAAGCGTAGCTTTGTGGACGAGACTGCATCATGACCTCACACCCCGGAAATGGTCGAAACAGGAAAGATGCGGCAAGGTTATGAGGGTCGCGCCCTTTAGGGTGTGTCATTCCCTTCTGGTAAAGGGTGGTATCATGGTATGGAGCCCAGATATTTACCTATGTGGTGGCTCCAATCTCATTTACTGTGTGGTTGTTGCTTAGAGGCGCCTCGGATAAAGGTCCCAAAGGACCGGGGAATGGCTTGCTCGAGTAGTAGTTACCTAGTTACAGAGGTAACCCGGCCTTGTGTTGGCAGAGATCCGGTTAGGTTCTCGGAACGTCCCACCAGAGGCGATCCCATGTGGCAGTAGGAAGTTCCTTAGCCTGACCATTTGTTGGAAATCCATTCATCCAATACGAAACCCTATGCGGTTTTAGTTGTAGAACCTGCCATTCACTTATGGTGGTCACCACTGTTTGGATGGTAGCTATAGTAGGCATAGTTCGAAATGTCTATGCTGGCTAAGATTTATATTCTACTTTCGAAATGTTTTCTGCACCGTGCACTATAATAATAATATCAAAGAAATTTTCTGCGTATTAAGCATGTTTGACTATCATAAGAAGAAATCTCCTCCAATTCTGCGTTTGCATTGTGTGTGTGGCGGGAGGTCTTATGGTAGTTTCATTTTCTAAAATGCATATCGGATTTTCTTTATAAATCTTGTTTTATTTTAAAGATAAACTGTTTTTGTTACTCACACCAGTCCCATGACTGACCCGGAGTTTATTGTTCCTTTCCTAAACTCTGGGTGCTCACTTCCACACGAGCAGTCTAAAGTTGGGTTTTTCAGATAGTTAGGTTCAGTTGATTATTTTGGAGCTAGTCCAGTCGTTGGACACGACGGAGACTTGCTTAGCTTAGTGCACTGTTATTGGGAGTTCGAGCTATTTCTGGATTTGTTCTTGGAGATGGAGTTGCAGTTTTGGAGTTCTTCCTTGAAGGCTATCTTACAGTTATTGTTCCGCTACTAGTGTTATCTATTTTTCTTTCTGCTGCTATTTTATTGTATCATATCTCTGATGTATATCGACATCTATTGTATCATCTGTTGTACCAGGATGTTGTATCAGATGTTGTATATTGATATTCATTATTTCTTCCGCTGTGTTATTTACTTAACTGTGTTATAAGCTCCGACGACTCGGATTTGAACGGTCAAATCTACGGCATTCGAGTACGATGTAAAGTATGGATGTCGATTTTCGAACGGGCAAAATTCGGTTCGTTATATTTGGTATCAAAGCTAAGGTTGAACTTTAGCTCAGGAGTATAACACATTAAGTAGCTCATTAGAGATAGGGTGAAGTATCCCTAGAATGAGTAATCCCTAAGATATTCGTTCGTATGTCTCAGTAAATTCTCTTTCTATCCACTGATAGTGAGTGTGAGTGCAAGAAGAGAACGAGATAGGGGACAGGGAAGTACCACTATAATTGGTCAATGCTCTGCAACAGTGGAAACGATCTTTCTCTATCAATTTCCTTTGACTCGTTTTTCCAAATTCTTTTGATTGCTTCGTGATAGCTCCAGAAGAAGTTTCACTGTGATGGTGGCCCTACGAATCGTTGTAGGAAATCCTTACTTCGTATCTTCATCGGTTTCTTATCAGTTTCAATTTAAACCTTAATGAATATGAATCGAAAATTTGAAACTGAAATTTGAAATAAATTGGAAATTTTAGATTGAGTTAACTCGATTAATAGAATATGAAGGATAATTTGAATTGTATCGATAAATCGATTTCGTGTAAAACCAAATTTGAAATTCTATTATAATTTCTTGGGTTGATCGAAGTCCGACGAGGGATAAATTGATGTATACTTTGAGATGTTCCAACTTGAATTTGGAATCCATTCCTAGTATTTGAAAACTTATAGAAGATTAAATCTATCTCTTTTGTTCAGCATCTCTTGTCAATTCTTTGATGGTTCCGGGTAGATCCAGGAAGAAGATTTGATATATTAGTATGGGACACAAACTCCGGATAGACCAAATTGTTTGTTTGGATGTATTGGTTATTTTATTTGCTTTGGTTGCTATGGTTGATAGGTATAAATTGGTTTTTAAACTCAATATTTTGAAATTGTATCCATATATCTGTCAATATTTGGGTCCAGATATATACTACGAATGGTTAGTTATCCTTTCGAACTAACCAATGCCACTACATATTTTGTAGATCTGGATAACACGAATATCTTATGGAAAATTAAATAGATTCGTTCTTATATCTGTTATTGATATTCTGATTTGGTAAGCCAAATACAGAATAGATGTTCGGTTTGATTTGATGAAATGTTGTTCATCTATCTTCGTTACCTCTCTTTGGCGAATTTCGAGGACGAAATTCCCTTTAAGGGGGGAAGTCTGTAACGATCCCGAATTTGAATTTATTTTAAATTGATAATTAATTTATTTTTGAATACAATTTGTGAAATTAATCGATAAATGAGTTTCCCCTAAATTTCAGTTAAATATGTATTAAATCATTTAAATTTGAGTTTAAGTAAATGGTTTGAAAATAATTTGAATTTATAATATAGATAGGAAAATAAATAAATATCTCAAATAAGTTTATAGTTATATAAAAGATAAATTACAAGATATAAAGTAAAACATATTAGATAAATTCTAACATCAAATTTAATATAGAACTTCATACATATTTCAAAGTAATAAAAATAAAATAAAAATGAACAAGTATAATAGCTTGCAAAAATAAACCAGATACACTTAAACATTAAAACAAAAAGTATGAACAAACAAAACAAAGTAAAATAACAAACAAAAACATTTCAGCCGAGACAAACAAAGTAGTAATGCAAGATACAATGTAAAATTATAATATGAAACATAAAATATGTAAACAAATAAAATATAAAGTGTTAACAATACAAATGTAAGCTAAGAAAAGAATGCAAGGAAACAAACAAAGAAAATCTATAAACAAAGTAAAAATAAGCAAACAAAATAAAGTTGCAGCCACTAAATAAAAACAAGCTAGGCAATGCAAATAAAGTATACAAAACAAATATATGTCTCCCTGATGAAACAAACAAACAAAAATATATACACATGAGTTGAAGCTTGCAAAAGAAGAAAACAAGATAAAATAAAACGAAGTCAAGTATAATTAATGCAACCACCATGCAACATCCATCAGCCTCCAAACTTAGAAAAAAATCTCTGATTATATTTGTACAAAACAAATTATCAACCTGCAAATTGTTTAACCCAGATATCACCTACCCCCTGTACAAACTCTTTTATACCCATACTCATTTTGGTTCGCTCATACCATATCAAACCTGAAAATAAGAAATAATAGCAAACATTTCCATTTAT
The DNA here is from genome assembly GCA_030765085.1 of Allium cepa. Taxonomy (NCBI): domain Eukaryota; kingdom Viridiplantae; phylum Streptophyta; class Magnoliopsida; order Asparagales; family Amaryllidaceae; genus Allium; species Allium cepa. The sequence goes on from CM060945.1 coordinate 149,655,815, forward strand.
ACAAACCAGAGGAAAAAAAAAATTAAACAAACATCAAAACAAATCAACAAAACCACGGATCAAGGAAGCTTCAGCTTGTAAATTCTCAGGCCTGTCTTAACATAAAGGAAGCAATTCTGTTCTTTTCTGAAAAGAAAAAAAAAACACTGTGAGTAACTTTCACTTTTAAACCTTAAATTATTTGAAATCAGTTGCATAGAAATATCTGGAAAGGTGTATGTGAGTATCAACTAGCAATTTTAACTTGAGTATATATTTGAATGTGCTGTGTCATATATGTATGTATCTGTTCTTCTTCTCTGTTTGCTTTACAGAGCACAGACCAACAAGAAATTCAATTTCTTGTTTCTTCAATCAGTATCAGGTCTTGGCTTTAAGACAAAATATTTATGTTTAAGTATGAATTAGTATCAAAAAAATAGTTTCAAGAAATAAGAATGTATATATAATGGAAAATCAAAAATTTTACAGTAGAAACTTAAATTCTGGAATTTTCGAACTTCACGAATTATTGATTCAACTACATGGCTCGAATCTACATATTAAAGTACGATTTTTAAAACGAAAATGGGATTTTTTTTGTTGAGTATTTTATGAGCAGTTTGTAGTTGATCAGAAAATGCTTTTCGATAAAATTCTGGTGGCCGAAGCATTTTCGAATGATGAAACTTGACATGGTGGTAGTTGAAGCATAGTAGATCATAGGAAAAATATAAGTTGAATTTTTAATTCAACGAGGTTGGAGATTTAAATCGATTTAGGGTTTTATATCAAGTTTTGGAACTTGTCAGTATTGTGGCGAGTTCGTCTTCTTATGCCGATCGAGTGACGTCAGACTAGGCGAATAGGAGCGTGGGTGGGTGGAGACTATGTGATCTGAGTCTTGAGGCTTTCAGTGGCCGACGACGTGGTTGCGAGGTGATTTTGGGTCGGAGTTGTGGTTCAGGTTTTCGAACAGAGGGCAAATTCTCGATTTGGGAATTTTTACATCGAGTTGATCATTGTAGTCGAGTATAGTGGTGATTCGCGGTTCATCGAGAGAAGCGAGGTTCGCCGAAGCCTCGGCGAGGCGATGTGCACGTGCACGGCTATGGGGGTGCCCAGATTTTTGCGCTTTGGGGAAGACGAGGTTATTCTCGGGTATAGCTCGAAAAAAATGCTTGTTTTACTTCAGCATGGAACGTGTGTATGCGCGTGTACTTCCTGTTGTTCGTTTGGAAACTTATGCTAACTTAAAACTTTGAACTGGAAAATAAAAGGGGGAGAAGAGCGAACGCGAGAAGCAGAGGGGAAGAGATAGGACTTTGGGTCATTCGCTGTTATATTTGGGCTTCGGCCCATTGCTATGGATTGGGTTTCAAAGGAAAAAAAATAGAAACCTGTTCTGTTTGGGAAATTCAAAACTACATTTTAAATTTTAAAAGCAAAGTTTAAATTTTTTTTAAAGATCAAAGGTTTAAATATAAAACTCAAGTTTAGTCTAAACTTAATTTGGGTATAAATAAGGTTTCAAATAAATAGATAAATAAATAATTTGAAACCTGAGTTTAAATCTAACTTTGAATTCCAGATTTTGAAGTTAAATAAAGTGGTACAAATTTAAGTATTTGAATATTTAAATAAGTTTAAACATAAAGAATTCATTGATATGTGAATTCAAAAAGAAATTGATGTTGAATTCTTTTACATTTCCTTTATAACAAAATATTCTTTAACATGCAAATTTAAAAATGTTAAAGAAATTTGTTTTAAACTTTATTCACAGTAAATAAGAATTCATTTCAAATCTTAAATTTAAATTGGAAGTAAAAGAAACGTTGAAATTAATGTTTTCAAACATATTGTGAATAACAATTAATTCACAAATATGAATGAGTTTTACTTTAAATAATGAAGAGTTAATGATTTATAATGTCATTAAGAATGAGTAATTATTGTTTATATGGATTTCATTAATAGTGTTAAGCTTATGAATTTATTAACTAAAGTTAACGAAGATTTAAGGATTTATGATTCATTAATTATTAAATAAATTGGAATGGATAATTAATGATTTGAATAAATTAAATAAGTAATTAAAGATTTAAAGATTAATTAAGTAAGGAATAATAAATTTGTACATCAATGGATTGTTAAGTGTTAATCAAATTTATAATTTATAATGATTTCTTTAACACAGTAATTAAAGAAACTTCGATTGTTAATGAAGGTCATTAACTAAGATTATTTAAATAATTAATTAATATGATAATTGTAATAATCAATTGGATTGATTAATTAATGATAACCGTTTATGAAATTGGGTAAGAGTAATTACTTTATGGAAGTAATTAAGAAATTAATTGCTCATTATAATTAAGTAAGAATAATTAATTAAGAATAATTAATTAAGAATAATTATTAATTAAGGGTTAAATTAATGATTTATTCATAAGGAATACATCTGATTTCAATTTAATCAGTTGATTAATAAATTTTACTTATGGATGTTTGGGTTTTATTGAATGGTTGAATTGTTTGATACTCCTGATATGTGATGCTTTGTTTTGATTTGAGCTGTGTGACTTATTTATCTGTGATATATATATATCTGTGATTTGTGAATAAAAGATAAGCGTTATAGTTTATACCGCTTATCAACTATATTTCTGTATTTTGATCTGTGATGATTGAATGATGTTGCACTATTGTGTTAAACCCCTGGACCACACTCATACACACACAAATATGGATTTCACGAGGAAATCGATTAAGTCACAGATTTTAAAATAATTTTTAAATTGAATATTTGAATTCAAATGTTTTAGAAATAGATTGGGTTTAAAGTGGAAAGCTTTTGAAATAAAATTTCAAAGATGAAATTTATTTTGAATAACTTAATTGAGTTTTGGAATTTAAATATTTTGAATTAAATTTGAATTCAATATTTGAAATTGAATTCTATAATTTGGAAACTAGGGACTAAAGATGTTATACCAGTTTATATGGGTTAAACTATTTTAAAGGTATTGGTTTGGGAATTTGAATTTAAATTCAATGGCTTTAACTCGTGCAAATATAATTGGATCTTTCTGACATGGAAACTATTTGTTTTCATATAATAAAAGCTTTCATATAAGAAGTGAGTTTCCAAATAGTGTTAAAAAAGGATTTCAAGTTGAAAAAAAAAATGATTTTCCTAAGTTATGGAAACGGTTTGAAACTATGAGTTAAATCTTTAATTTAAAGATTTTAAACGAGTTAATCCAATTGAAATGGAAGTTGTTTTGAAATCCATAAATGGATCTTTGTGAAAATGGGTGAACTTTGTGAAATAAATCTTTTCGTTTAAAAGATTTGAAATGGTAATTTGTTTAACCATTTGAAAGAAAGTTTTGAATCATTAAGTTGTGACTTAATTGAAATTCCTATATCCATATGTTTTAAATATTGCGCTCACTATTCGGTTTAGCCGGGAGAGGACCATTGTGTCGTATAACCCATTCGGAATATGTGATTCGTCGTTATGGATAGCATTTGAAGACCGGTGGTGAATACCGGGTATTTGTGAAAACGATAGGATAACCTATCGATTGTCTCTGCACCGAGTCGCGCCGGTATAGAGATTCCCTAAGTGATGGGAAGTCCGATCGGGATTGTGAATACCCGGATTGCAAGGGCTTCTTAGAAGTGCCTTCGGTTCTGCTCGAACCCGGAACAGACTTGTATGGTTGTATGTCTGACACTACACTTTGAGATATAAAGCAGATTTCTTTCAAATACATATCTGTTGGTGGGGGAGAATTCATTCTCTTAGCTTAACACCCTTCTCGGAGACGTACGAGCTCAGAGGTTATGTAGTTGAAGGTTATCAGCGATATACTCCCAATTTGGTAATGTGGCATGCTGAGTGCTGCTGTGTGTTGATGATCATTTGTTGATCATTTGTGATCAGAGCATGGCTTTTGTATAAAGCGTAGCTTTGTGGACGAGACTGCATCATGACCTCACACCCCGGAAATGGTCGAAACAGGAAAGATGCGGCAAGGTTATGAGGGTCGCGCCCTTTAGGGTGTGTCATTCCCTTCTGGTAAAGGGTGGTATCATGGTATGGAGCCCAGATATTTACCTATGTGGTGGCTCCAATCTCATTTACTGTGTGGTTGTTGCTTAGAGGCGCCTCGGATAAAGGTCCCAAAGGACCGGGGAATGGCTTGCTCGAGTAGTAGTTACCTAGTTACAGAGGTAACCCGGCCTTGTGTTGGCAGAGATCCGGTTAGGTTCTCGGGACGTCCCACCAGAGGTGATCCCATGTGGCAGTAGGAAGTTCCTTAGCCTGACCATTTGTTGGAAATCCATTCATCCAATACGAAACCCTATACGGTTTTAGTTGTAGAACCTGCCATTCACTTATGGTGGTCACCACTGTTTGGATGGTAGCTATAGTAGGCATCGTTCGAAATGTCTGTGCTGGCTAAGATTTATATTCTACTTTCGAAATGTTTTCTGCACCGTGCACTATAATAATAATATCAAAGAAATTTTCTGCGTATTAAGCATGTTTGACTATCATAAGAAGAAATCTCCTCCAATTCTGCGTTTGCATTGTGTGTGTGGCGGGAGGTCTTATGGTAGTTTCATTTTCTAAAAAGCATATCAGATTTTCTTTATAAATCTTGTTTTATTTTAAAGATAAACTTTTTTTTTTACTCACACCAGTCCCATGACTGACCCGGAGTTTATTGTTCCTTTTCTAAACTCTGGGTACTCACTATTTTCCACACGAGCAGTCTAGAGTTGGGTTTTTCAGATAGTTAGGTTCAGTGGATTATTTTGGAGCTAGTCCAGTCGTTGGACACGACTGAGACTTGCTTAGCTTAGTGCACTGTTATTGGGGTTTCTAGCTATTTCTGGATTGGTTCTTGGAGATGGAGTTGCAGTTTTGGAGTTCTTCCTTGAAGACTATCTTAGAGTTATTGTTCCGCTACTATTGTTATCTATTTTTCTTTCCGCTGCTATTTTATTGTATCATATCTTTGATGTATATCGATATCTATTGTATCATCTGTTGTACCAGGATGTTGTATCAGATGTTGTATATTGATATTCATTATTTCTTCCGCTGTGTTATTTACTTAATTATAAGCTCCGGCGACTCAGATTTGAACGGCCAAATCTACGCCATTCGAGTACGATGTAAAGTATGGATGTCGATTTTCGAATGGGCAAAATTCAGTTCGTTATAGGGTTACCTCTGTAACTACGTAAATAATACTCGTGCATGCCATCCCCCAGTCGTTTGCGACCTTTATCCGAGGTACCTCTACACCAACAACCAAAAAGCAATCACAAAGTAATATATTTGTAGTGACCACATGAGTTAAGTATCCGGGATCCATATCATGGTACCAACCTTTTCCAAAAGGGAATGGCACAACCTAAGGGCGCGAGCCTCATAACCTTGCCGCATCTTTCCTGTTTCGATCATTTCCGGGGTGTGAGGTCCTGATGCAATCTCGTCCATAAAGCTACACTTTTTCACAAAGCCATGCTTTGATCAACAAATAATCGGCAGCACTTCTTATGCCACATTACCAAATTGGGAATGTATTACTAATAAATATCCACTACATAACCTCTGAGCTCGTACGTCTTAGAGAAGGGTGTTAAGCTAAGAGAATAAATTCTCCGCCACCAAACAGAAATGTATTTGATAAAAACCGGTTTTACATCTCAAAGTGCAATGTTAGAAACACATCCATACAAGTCTATTTCGGGTTCGAACAGAACCGAAGGCACTTAAGCCCTTGCAATCCAGGTATCCACAATCCCGATCGGACTCCCCATCACATATGGAGATCTCTATACCGGAGCAACTCAGTGCAGAGTCATTCGACAGGTTATCTTATCGTTCTCGAAGACACCCGGTCTTCACCACCATCTTTAATTTCTATCCATTTCGTCATATCACTATTCGGAATGGGTTATATAACACAAAGTCCTCTCCCAGCTAAACTGAATAGTGAGCGCTTAATTTAAAAACATATGGATAATGGGATCTCAGTTAAGTCACAACTTGATACCCAAAACTTTTCTTTCAAATGGTTAAACAATCTTTTAAAAAAAAGATTCACTTCGCAAAGTTCACCAATTTTTTTCCACAAAGATTCATTCAAAATAATTAAACGAAAGTTCTATCTTTGAGATCCTCATTTGTTTGAAAATAATGTTCACCAAATACTTCACAAAGATTCCTTCATAGCTTTTGAAACAATTCCATTTCAAATCCTTTATACAAAAGATACACCTTTAAGATTTTCTTAAATTTCAAAACAAGGTTCAACAATTTTTCACAAAGATTAATTCTAGTTTTTAAAGCTATTTCAATTCCATGTCAATCTTGAAATCTTTCAACACATATTGGAAATCCTACCTTTATATGAAAGCTATTTTTATTTGAAAACAAATAGTTTTCATTTCGGAAAAATCCGATTACATTTGCACGAGTTAAAACCTTTTAAGTATAAAACTTGGGTTAAATTCGAATTCCCAAAACAATACCTTTAAAATGGTTTAAAACCCAAATAAACATATTTATAACTCGTATAATATTTTTAAACTAAAAATTCTCAACATAGAATTCAATTTCAAATCTTGAATTCAAATTCAAATCAAATTATTTAGATTATAAAACTTTATCAAGTTATTCAAAATAATTTTTTATCTTTGAAAAACTCCCTATCAAAAGCTTTTCATATTTAACCCAATTCCATTTCCAAAACCATTTGGATTCAAAGTTCAATTTTCAAACCATTTCAAAAATCTATGTCTTAACCAATTTCCTCGTGCAACCCATATTTGTGTGTGTATGGTGTAGTCCAGGGGTTTTACACAATAGTGCAACATCATCAATCATCACAGATTCAATCATATCAATATCGATAAGCGGTATAACGCTTATCTTCCATTTACAAATTCACAGATAAATAATATACATTCACCATAGATAAATAAATTATATTCGTCATAGATCACACCAAAACAATTCATAGCACGAAGCATAACATATCAGGAATATCAAACAATTTAACATTCAATGGCATCCAAACATGCATAAGTAAGATCAATTAATTATCGGCTTAATGTAAATCAGATTAATTACTTATGAATAAACTACTAATCCTGGTTAATTGAATATTAATTAATTACAAACCATCTTAATTAATCATCCTTTAATCATTCATTAATTAACCATTAATAATAAATTAATTAACCTTTAATTATGTAATTATCCTTTACTTAATTATCCTTAATTAATTACATTAATTGAGTTAACCTTAAGTTAATTACATAATTAATTATCTTAATTAATTAACCCATAATTAATTATTATTTAATTAATTACGATAAGTGATTATCGTTAATTACTTAATCACCTTTAACCATTAATTAATTACTTTTAATTAAGTAATTATCTTGAAGTAATTAATTACCCTTTAATTAATTAATTAAATATCTTTTAATTATAAATTAATGAGCCTTTAGTCAATTTAATTAATTAACCTTAATTAATCTTTAATTAAGTAATACCTTCGCTAATCAATTCTTCCTTAATCACTTTCATTAGTTAACAGTTCTTCAATTAAAATATAGCCATTTATCTTTATTATTATTGTTATTATCATTTAATTCTTATTTAATAATCCTTTTGAAATAGGCCGTCATTAATATATTTATTAATTAAAAATCTTTAAGTTGGATTAAGGATTATAAAACCATTTTGTTTTCCTAATTATTCACTTAATTATAAAAAATTAAGTTTATAAACATTTAAAACAAAAATTACATGGAGTAAAACGTTTTTAACTTAATCAATTTGAAATAATTCATTTAAAAATGCACTTTTAAAACTTGGTTAAACAATCTTTTGAAACTAATCATTTTAATAGCTTTTAAAACTTTGAACTAGTTATTTCCTTTTCAAAATTTCAAAACCTATACAAATTTTATTTTCAATTTTGAAAACCTGTTATCTATCTAACAAACCAGAGCCGGAGAAAAATTTACTCGAGCACAAACCTATATTTCCCGAGAAAATCTAACAAAATCTTCGAGTCTCACATCTTATTTCCAAACGTCTTGATCGACCAGGCACAAAAGTGCACGCCTGCACTTGTACAGTTGCTCGACGACGATCTGACCACCACTAAGACCTCCAGCATGTCGCTGCCGACCACCCCATGTGAAGCAAGACCCAGAAACGTCGAACCGATCTGGAACCAAAATTGAGTACCCACACTTCCTGGAACCAAAACTCGATGAACACAAACTCCCTTCGCCGACGATCACGTCCATCAAATTCCAAGCCAATCCACCAGAGTCTTTACCTCTGAACCCCACATCCATCCCTCCAGGTCCAGTCAAGACCAATGCACCCATGCCTTTGAAATCTTCTTCCAAACCTTGCTGACTCGACCATGTCCTTAAACCCTACATCAACGTCGTATCGCCGCCTAGACCATCAGGAAAATCTACAACCATTTTTCCTAGGCACCTCTACCCACACGCGACCTCCAGCATGAACCACGACGAACCCAACCTCTCTGGTCATCGGAATTTTGTAAACATCCATTTTTCGTTCATCCAACCAATACCACCATAGTTCACAACTAAAAAATTTGATTTTTGTTTTAGAAATAATTATTTTCAAAATGAATTTGGATGATGTAAATGAAATTCAAAATCGAGATACTCAAATTTGCCATAGTTTTAAGTTTTCACTGTATTATTTCAATTTTAAGATCATTCGCTGAGTTTAAAATCCTGAAACTACTTTTATAATCATCTTTATACTTAAACAAACAATTTTCATTTGAACGTCATAGGTTAATACTGAGAGATTTAAATTTTTGAAATAACTTGTGCATGTAACCTCTAAACAGAGGTGTATACAGACATGCACACACCCAATTCTTCACACACACACACAGATATATATATATATATATATATATATGCATATTTGTATGCACACAAACACATTTACAACTTTATTTAAACATTCATCACAACATCAGGTCAGAGATTAAAACAAAGGCAAGTTTGCTCACCTTGAAGTTTGAAAAAAGAGAGGCCTTGAAAAACCTGAAACTTGATATTTCAATTTGAGTGGATCTGTTACTTGCATTTGATTGAGTTGCACTGAAGCTTGATTTTAATTGATGTCAGGTTAAATTACTTATTTAGTTGCATTTGATTGATCGGGGATTGAATTTGAACTTTACTTCAGATCTCCTTTTCCCAGCTTAAAGCTTTTTCTTATTTTCCAGATTTGTCTGAATTGCTTTTGCTGTTTGATTTTCTGTGTTTGGGATGATCTACATAAACTTGTTTGACCTGAAACTGTAACGACCCGTATTTTACATGTCGATGATATCGTAGAATTATTAGGTCGTTGGTATTGTTTATTTCGTCCAAAGCTTAAGTCGTCCGGAGTTAGCTCGTGAGCGATTTAGTGAGGTAGAACGACCTAGGAGTTAGGTCGTGTAAAAGTTATGTCGTGTGAAAGATAGGTCGGTTGGAGCGACCTATAGAGTTAACGACCTAAGAGTGTGGGCGACTTATAGGATTAGCGACCTATAGGATGGGAACGACCTAAGGTAGATATCCGACCTATAGAAATGAGTGACTTAGGGTTAGCGACCTAGCAGTTAGGCGAGTTAACGGGTTGAAGGTAGTTAACGACCTAAGAGCTATCGGGTTAGGGGTCCCAACGACCTAGTAGTGAGCGACCTAAAGCAGAGTGTTGCGTAGAGTTAGGTCAAGTGTAGCGACCTAAGAAGGGTAGCGACCTAAGGAGGCTAGTTACGATTGGTTAGGTCGTAAACGACCTAAGTTAGAATGCTGTGTTTGTTAGGTCGCAGGGATGATAGGTCGCGCCAGTGATAGATCGTGGGGTTGCTTAACCCAGTTAGGTCGATCGGTCGCATGGATCGTTAGGTCGCGTGAGTACACTAGTTAGGTCGGGGAAGTGGCTAGGTTGTTAGGTCGTGATATTTTAGGTCGTGGATGACCTAATAGTGAGCGACCTAAAACCGAGCGACCTAAAAACTGCCTATAAATACACGGCCATTTCCTCACTTTTTGGCACCGGATTTTGAAGCGACGAAGTGCTGCCATTTTGAGAGCTCGACTACAACATTTCTTCACTTCTTTTCTCTACTCTAATCTTGTGCTAACATCCATCCAAGATCGAAGATCCAAGAGCCAAAGTTGAAGATCTTCATCCAACAAAGTGAGATTTCATCGTTTCAAGCGGGATTTCGACAAATCAAGCTTGAATCTTTGCTGTCCAGATCTGAAGCGTATTGCTTTTGGGTTGTTTTGGAGATTCGGTGAGTGGTAGTTATCTCTCACGCGGACCCAAAGGAGTATATTGGATTGGTGGCTTGTTTGAGTGTTAAAGTTAGAGATTTCATGCATTTCTCTTAGTTCCAAGACTAGATTCATTACTTTTGAAGATGTTTACCTATGCAAGTTCAATTAACAAGTTATAGAGACAAAACCCATGTTTTATATTTGACAGATCTATGCTAAAATCCATGATTTCATATATGTTAGACTTATGCTCATTTATTTACGAAATTGCCATTATAGTTGATATTACTTGATTAGATCTTGTTTGAATGCTTGATTGCTTAAGCTAATGATTGATTTGATTGATTGCTATGTATGTTAGTTGATTGATAGTTAGATCTAGACAAGATGGTCGAAGATGATTCAAAAGCTAAGTGGAAAGGCTCTTGAATGGTGAAAGCTGCTGTGGCATATGAAGCGGATGATGAAGCTCATATGGATGGGTTCGAGGACTTTGCTATAGTTAGAGGAAGCGAAGTATGATGACGAAATGGACTTTGCCATGATATGTTGAGGCGAAGTATGATGATGAGATGGACTTTGCTAAGATGCGTTGGAGCAAAGCATGATGTGGAAGCCTTGGTTTAGTCCAGACGGGATCATCCCAAGCATGTTGATAACTCGATGATGCGATGCGAGTTGGTTGATAATGGTTAGCTTGAGAGGCGCTTGAGCTAGTATGGATATAGTCGTCGAGGAGGATGACTAGGAGGCTGAGATCTCATCGTTGTTGAAGGTTCTAGCATGCTCAAAGCAAGAGTACGTTGGAACGGGCTGCGACGACGTTCCAAGCACGGGCTGCGACGACGTGCTAGTACTCTGGGTAGGTGCGAAAATTCCTAGGCACGGGCTGCGACGACGTGCGGAGTTATGTCTAGAACCGGGGTTACCATTAGCCCTTGACAGATGGATAAAAGAATGAGTTGGTCATTCAATTAACGGTGAAATCAAGGCAATGATAACAGTGATAGCCAGGGTCATGGATGTTTGGCTGTACCATCATTCGGTCTCAAGAGCGGTGTTTTCTGGGTGCTTATCTGATCTTGGTTTAGGCCTTGGGGGTTTGTATTTGGAAAACATCGACCTTGACTCGAATGATTATTGCTTTACTTTAATTGTCTGCCATGTTATGCTTGCTTCTCCTTAGTGTGTCTGGGGGCTATCACTGTAAAAAGAGGTGGAGTGGGATGGTTTGGTTCCTATTCCTTTTATCCCTTATGCTCTTTTGGTATGTTTGATAGTTGATTTACCGCTCACTAAGACTTTGTCTGACTCAAGGTTTTATGTCTCCTCTTATTACCTTGGGCTGTTCATCCATGTTGGGATGAGCAGACTAGGTGACAGGTGGCAGGTGCTGATCTTAGTGGCTCACGCTGATGATGACGAAGACGAGCAGGAGGCTTTACATATTATTTTCATATTCTATGTACTGGATATTCCGCTGTTTGTTGATTACTCTGAGTGCTATGTAGTGAGGCTTCTTGTATTCATGATTCAGACCATGTATAAAGCTATTATGATTAGATGATGATATTCTGTTCTATGGGAGCTTCACTATATTATATTTCTCTATTGTATTTTATCCATGCGCTGTGAGTTTTACGATAGAGTCTGCGATGTTTATTTTACCCTTGACGGTCACTCATGGTTGCCTGGCACACTTTCAGCGCACCATTCCCTTGTTTCCGTGCGGGAGTCATGGGCGGTCGTCACATTTGGTATCAGAGCTTTGGTTAATCGATTTTAGCCAACGCCCGCTGACGTAACTACGTATGAGAGACGTAATTGTATTTTGATGAATGATTACTATATATAATATAGTAGTTTAGAAGGATTTGAACTCCTTATGCAGTTGTTTCTCAAGGTGTTCTAAGTCATTCCTTTTTGTAGATATTAAGGATGAGTCGAAGGGGGAGACCAGCTGCTAGGGAAGGCCGTGCTGCTAGGGAAGCTGTTGATTATGCTCCTATGTTTGAGGCCATGATGACTTCGATCATGAGAAGGATACCAGCTTCAGGGCCTTCAGTGGATGTTGGAGTTCAAGTTCAAGCTCCAAGACTGGTGGATTTTGCTAAGCTTTGTAAGGACTATACTGCTCTTGGAGGGAAGGTTTTCTTGGGAACAGAATCGACCATTGAAGTCCAAAGATGGATAGATGCTTGTAGAAGGATCTTTGGAGATTTGGGGATTGAGGATGCAACTAAGAGGAAGCTTGCATCGAGACAGCTTCAAGGGAGAGCTTCTGATTGGTGGAACTCTATCACCATCGATACTCCAGAGGAAGAGATTACTTGGGAGCAATTCCAAGATAGATTTGAAGCTAAGTTTATCTCTACGGCTCAGAAATCTGTCTTGTTTAAAAAGTTTGTGGAGCTCAAGCAAGGTGGAAGACCCGTTCTTGAGTATGTTTCTGAGTTTGAAGCCTTGTCCAAGTATGCCAGATCGTATATTGATTCTCCTTATCAGAAGAATGAGAAGTTTGTGACCGGTTTGGATGCTTATCTTGGAAGACAGTTGGTGGATCATCTGGACGATCCGTTTGAGAAGCTTGTGGAGAAAGCTCTCAGGCATGAGAATTTGTTTCCTAGGGAGAGTTCTGTTGTTGCTGTAACCAAGGAAGGGTTTAAGCCACAGAAGGGTGGAAACAAGAAGAGGAAGCAACAGCAACAGAAGGGTAAGGATGGCCAGAAGAAGCCGAGGGGCGAAATGACTTGCTACAATTGCCAGCAGAAGGGTCATCTCTCCAAGGATTGTAGGAATCCAAGGGCGCCGGCGAAATGCCACAACTGTGACAAGCCAGGGCATTTCAGGAAAGATTGTCCAGAACCGAGGAAGGACAGGCAGATTGTGCAAGCTTATGCTTTGGGAGCTGTGCCGTCGTTTTCAAAAGCTCTTACTGCTGAAGAGGAAGGGAAGAGTGTGGTGGTTCAAGGTACACTTTCCATTTGTGGTGTTCCAGTTAGAGTGTTGTTTGATACTGGAGCGTCGCATTCTTTTGTTTGTGATGATCTTGTAGGCCGGTTAGGTTTGGAACCAGATATTGTTGATAGGCCATTGGTTGTGACTAATCCAGTTGGGGGTTCGTCATGTTTGTGTATGATATGCCGTGGTCTAGTTGTGACGAGTCATGATTGCTCTTTTGTTTGTGATTGTTTTGTTCTGAACTTTGCGGGGTTTGGAATTATTTTGGGTATGGACTGGCTTAGGAAGTATGCGGCAAGGATTGATTGTGAGAGGCTAGAGGTGACAGTCGGGAATGTGGAAGGGCGAAAGGTTGTGATACGATGTAAGCATGAGGAAGGCGTCTTCATGAGCTTCATGTATTCGCTGGTTGTTCCACGGGATGGACTGTCATCGGTGCCTATTGTGAATGGATTTGAGGATGTCTTTGACGAAGTCAAAGGATTACCGCCGCATAGGGAGATCGAGTTTCGTATCGATCTAGTTGAGGGAGCCAGACCTGTTGTGATGCCTCTTAGGCGGATGGCGCCTAGGGAGCAACAAGAGTTGAAGGTGCAAGTTGATGACCTTTTGCGGAAAGGATTCATTCGGCGTAGTGTTTCCGAATGGGGTGCACCAGTTGTGTTCGCAACCAAAGCGGATGGATCGTTGAGGTTGTGTGTGGATTATCGTGAGCTGAATAAGGTGACTAAGAAGAACAAGTATCCATTGCCAAGAATAGATGACTTGTTTGATCAGCTTCACGAGGCTAAGGTGTTTTCTCAGATGGATTTGGCAACGGGATTTCACCAGTTAAGAGTGGCGAAGGATAGTGTGCCGAAAAGTGCTTTCAGGACACCATCCGGTTTTTATGAGTGGCTGGTAATGCCGTTTGGATTGACTAACGCACCGGCATATTTTGTGGATCTTATGAATAGAGTATTCAGAGATCAGTTGAACAAGTTCGTACTTGTGTTCGTAGATGATATTCTGATTTATTCCAGAACTGAGGAAGAGCACAAGATGCACTTGCGTATTGTTTTGGAAATCTTATGGAAACATCAGCTGAAGGCTAAGTTTTCGAAGTGTCACTTCTGGAAGAGTGAAGTGAGATTCTTAGGCCATGTTATTTCTGGAAATGGAATAGCGGTTGATCCCGCTAAGGTGGCAGCAATCCAGGATTGGGTTAGACCTAAGAATGCATCCGATGTAAGAAGCTTTCTTGGATTAGCAGGATATTATCGTCGGTTTATCAAAGACTTTTCCAAGATAGCTGCACCGTTAACAGGATTGACGAAGAAGAACCAAGTGTTCAGATGGGATGATAAGTGTGAGCAAGCTTTCGTAATCCTAAAAGAGCGACTAACAAGTGCTCATGTTTTGACTATTCCAAGTGGGAATGATGAGATGGTGGTTTACACCGATGCATGTGGTACTGGACTTGGAGCAGTGCTAATGCAAAAGGATAGAGTTGTTGCGTATGCAAGTCGACAACTAAAGTCGCATGAAAGGAATTACCCGACTCATGATTAGGAGTTGGCAGCGATTGTGTTTGCTCTGAAGATGTGGAGACATTATCTATTGGGAGTTCGATTCGAGTTGTTTACGGATCATAAGTCGTTGAAGTATCTTTTCTCTCAAAAGGATTTGAATCTTCGACAGCAACGGTGGCTAGAGTTCTTGGCATCGTATGATTTTGGTATAGCCTATACTCCGGGAAAAGGTAACGCAGTGGCTGATGCGTTAAGTCGAAGACATGTCGGATTGGGAGCCATGTTTTCGGAATGGAAGAATCTCGAGTATTTGGCTGGATTTGACTTCAGGCCTAGATGTGAATTGGAACCTGAGATGTTGGCAAACTTATCGATAAGGCCTACTCTTGTGGAGAGAATTGGCGAGAGCCAAAAGCGAGACGATAAGCTTGTCAAAATTATACGAGATTTGGAATCTGGATTGAATCCAGAAAAAGGTAAAGGATTTGAAGTCGATCGAGAGGGTTGGCTTCGAAAGCAAGGACGACTAGTTGTTCCCGATGTAGATGGATTGAGAGATGAAGTTCTTAGGGAAAGTCATCACTCGAAGTTGACAATTCATCCAGGAGGAAGTAAAATGTATCGGGATATGAAGAGAACCTATTACTGGGAAGGTATGAAGAAGGATGTTGGAAATTTTATTTCCAAGTGTATGAACTGCCAGTTGGTGAAAGCTGAGCAGAAGAAGCCCAGTGGATTACTTCAGCCATTAGAGGTTCCTACATGGAAGTGGGAGCAAGTGTCGATGGATTTTATCGATGGCCTACCTAGAACCAAGGCGGGAAATGAAGGGATTTGGGTCATCGTAGATCGGTTGACCAAGAGTGCAAGGTTCATTCCTGTTCGATCGACTAGGACTGCATCGAAGTTGGCTGAGCTTTATGTTAAGTGGATAGTTCGATTCCATGGTGTTCCGAAGAGTATAGTGAGCGACCGAGACCCATTGTTCACTAGTGGATTTTGGAAGAGCTTCCAGGAAGTTTTGGGAACCGAGTTGTGTTTGAGTACAGCTTATCATCCCCAAACAGATGGTCAGACTGAGAGAGTCAACCGAGTTTTGGAAGATCTTCTCAGAGCTTGTGTTTTGGATTTCGGAGGATCGTGGGAAGATCATCTTCATTTGGTGGAGTTTGCGTACAATAACAGTTACCAATCAAGCATTGGTATGGCACCGTATGAAGCGCTGTATGGAAGACCGTGTAACTCTCCGACATGTTGGTTGGAAACTGGAGAAAAGCTAATACTTGGGCCAGAGATGATTCGTCAGACTACGGATTGTATAGAGATCATTCGGCAACGAATGAAGGCAGCCCAAGACCGCTAGAAAAGTTATGCTGATAAGCGTCGTAAGGATTTGGAATTCGACGTAGGTGATATGGTTTTAGTGAAGATTTCTCCACTGAAGAATGTTATTCGATTTGGAAAGAAAGGAAAGTTGACTCCGAGATTTGTTGGACCATTCCCGATTATCGAGCGAATTGGAAAGCTCGCTTATAGATTGGAGTTACCGGAAAAGATGGCGGGTGTGCACAATGTTTTTCATGTATCTTATCTACGGATTTATGTGCATGACTCGAATACGGTGGTTTCTGCTGATAGCTGTGAAGATTTAGAAGTTGATCCAGTTGTTTCGAGACCTCGTAAGCCGCTTCGTGTTGTTGAAACCGACACGAAACAGCTTAGGAGGAAGACGATTACGTTGCTCAAGATACAATGGAGTGATGATGTTAACGACTGTACATGGGAGGAGGAAGAGAGGATGAAGGCAGCTCATCCTGAACTCTTCGAGGTATGGCCCTAAGGTGTCGTGACATCTCATGAATTTGTAACTTGTTCTAATCTTAGAATTCTGCATGCTAGGCTAGAATTTGGATGCATGGTTTGTTGATTGCTATGGATGGTAGGCATGCAGAATAGTTTTGGTTGCTCTTGTTTGTTTGGAATTTCGGGGGCGAAATTCCTAAGGGGGAGAGAATGTAACGACCCGTATTTTACGTGTCGATGATATCGTAGAATTATTAGGTCGTTGGTATTGTTTATGTCGTCCAAAGCTTAAGTCGTCCGGAGTTAGCTCGTGAGCGATTTTGTGAGGTAGAACGACCTAGGAGTTAGGTCGTGTAAAAGTTATGTCGTGTGAAAGATAGGTCGGGTGGAGCGACCTATAGAGTTAACGACCTAAGAGTGTGGGCGACTTATAGGATTAGCGACCTATAGGATGGGAACGACCTAAGGTAGATATCCGACTTATAGAAATGAGTGACTTATGGTTAGCGACCTAGCAGTTAGGCGAGTTAACGGGTTGAAGCTAGTTAACGACCTAAGAGCTATCGGGTTAGGGGTCCCAACGACCTTGTAGTGAGCGACCTAAAGCAGAGTGTTGCGTAGAGTTAGGTCAAGTGTAGCGACCTAAGAAGGGTAGCGACCTAAGGAGGCTAGTTACGATTGGTTAGGTCGTAAACGACCTAAGTTAGAATGTTGTGTTTGTTAGGTCGCAGGGATGATAGGTCGCGCGAGTGATAGATCGTGGGGTTGCTTAACCGAGTTAGGTCGATCGGTCGCATGGATCGTTAGGTCGCGTGAGTACACCAGTTAGGTCGGGGAAGTGGCTAGGTTGTTAGGTCGTGATGTTTTAGGTCGTGGATGACCTAATAGTGAGCGACCTAAAACCGAGCGACCTAAAAACTGCCTATAAATACACGGCCATTTCCTCACTTTTTGGCACCAGATTTTGAAGCGACGAAGTGCTGCCATTTTGAGAGCTCGACTACAACATTTCTTCACTTCTTTTCTCTACTCTAATCTTGTGCTAAATCCATCCAAGATCGAAGATCCAAGAGCCAAAGTTGAAGATCTTCATCCAACAAAGTGAGATTTCATCGTTTCAAGCGGGATTTCGACAAATCAAGCTTTAATCTTTGCTGTCCAGATCTGAAGCGTATTGCCTTTGGGTTGTTTTGGAGATTCGGTGAGTGGTAGTTATCTCTCACGCGGACCCAAAGGAGTATATTGGATTGGTGGCTTGTTTGAGTGTTAAAGTTAGAGATTTCATGCATTTCTCTTAGTTCCAAGACTAGATTCATTACTTTTGAAGATGTTTACCTATGCAAGTTCAATTAACAAGTTATAGAGACAAAACCCATGTTTTATATTTGATAGATCTATGCTAAAATCCATGATTTCATATATGTTAGATTTATGCTCATTTATTTACGAAATTGCCATTATAGTTGATATTACTTGATTAGATCTTGTTTGAATGCTTGATTGCTTAAGCTAATGATTGATTTGATTGATTGATATGTATGTTAGTTGATTGATAGTTAGATCTAGACAAGATGGTCGAAGATGATTCAAAAGCTAAGTGGAAAGGCTCTTGAATGGTGAAAGCTGCTGTGGCATATGAAGCGGATGATGAAGCTCATATGGATGGGTTCGAGGACTTTGCTATAGTTAGAGGAAGCGA
Source organism: Allium cepa (assembly GCA_030765085.1). Lineage (NCBI taxonomy): Eukaryota > Viridiplantae > Streptophyta > Magnoliopsida > Asparagales > Amaryllidaceae > Allium > Allium cepa. The sequence continues at coordinate 149,674,145 of CM060945.1, forward strand.
AGTATGATGACGAAATGGACTTTGCCATGATATGTTGAGGTGAAGTATGATGATGAGATGGACTTTGCTAAGATGCGTTGGAGCAAAGCACGATGTGGAAGCCTTGGTTTAGTCCAGACGGGATCATCCCAAGCATGTTGATAACTCGATGATGCGATGCGAGTTGGTTGATAATGGTTAGCTTGAGAGGCGCTTGAGCTAGTATGGATATAGTCGTCGAGGAGGATGACTAGGAGGCTGAGATCTCATCGTTGTTGAAGGTTCTAGCATGCTCAAAGCAAGAGTACGTTGGAACGGGCTGCGACGACGTTCCAAGCACGGGCTGCGACAACGTGCTAGTACTCTGGGTAGTTGCGAAAATTCCTAGGCACGGGCTGCGACGACGTGCGGAGTTATGTCTAGAACCGGGGTTACCATTAGCCCTTGACAGATGGATAAAAGAATGAGTTGGTCATTCAATTAACGGTGAAATCGAGGCAATGATAACAGTGATAGCCAGGGTCATGGATGTTTGGCTGTACCCTCATTCGGTCTCAAGAGCGGTGTTTTCTGGGTGCTTATCTGATCTTGGTTTAGGCCTTGGGGGTTTGTATTTGGAAAACATCGACCTTGACTCGAATGATTATTGCTTTACTTTAATTGTCTGCCATGTTATGCTTGCTTCTCCTTAGTGTGTCTGGGGGCTATCACTGTAAAAAGAGGTGGAGTGGGATGGTTTGGTTCCTATTCCTTTTATCCCTTATGCTCTTTTGGTATGTTTGATAGTTGATTTACCGCTCACTAAGACTTTGTCTGACTCAAGGTTTTATGTCTCCTCTTATTACCTTGGGCTGTTCATCAATGTTGGGATGGGCAGACTAGGTGACAGGTGGCAGGTGCTGATCTTAGTGGCTCACGCTGATGATGACGAAGACGAGCAGGAGGCTTTACATATTATTTTCATATTCTATGTACTGGATATTCCGCTGTTTGTTGATTACTCTGAGTGCTATGTAGTGAGGCTTCTTGTATTCATGATTCAGACCATGTATAAAGCTATTATGATTAGATGATGATATTCTGTTCTATGGGAGCTTCACTATATTATATTTCTCTATTGTATTTTATCCATGCGCTGTGAGTTTTACGATAGAGTCTGCGATGTTTATTTTACCCTTGACGGTCACTCATGGTTGCCTGGCACACTTTCAGCGCACCATTCCCTTGTTTCCGTGCGGGAGTCATGGGCGGTCGTCACAGAAACTGATCTTCGTTTTGAGTGTTAATCTTTGATCAGCTTTGATTTTTTTGTTTTGATGTTGCTCTGGTTTGAAATGATCTTCTTACAGGCTTTGATTTTGAGTTTCTTTATGAATCAGGTTGAAGATTAGATGATACTGTTTACAGGTATTTTTTTATTTTTGGTTCCGGTTTTGTTTTTCTGGTTTGAATCATTTTCTTTGTTACCAGATTTTTTTGAACATGGAAGATGAGAGAATATTTTAAACCTTCTTTCTTTTTCAAATATGCTTTCATATTATTCAAATAAAAAGGAAATCTTATTCTTTTGACACTTATTAAACTAAACCATACACTTGTAATAATCTTTTAACTTTATATTGCACTTGTTAAATGTGAGCATTTTTATGACTAAACCCTTGCATTAAATTTAAAACTTTGTTTTAAACCCTCTCTTTATTTTAATTTATAAAACATGTTTTACCCCGTTTATCTTATTAATTTATTAATTACCTATATTTTCAAACTATATTTATATGTATTATCTTAAAGAAAAAGAATATTAAACTTATTTCAAACTGTTATAATTTTTAAATAAATAAATATCTATATATGTATTGCTTTAACCTTTTATTTCTTGTTTTATATACATTTTATTTATTATTTTCTACTTATACCAATTTAAAGAAAGAAATGTTTTTAAAACTAACTATGCTTTTAATAAATAAACACATATATAATAGTTTTAAACAATTGTTTTGAAAATCATTTATATCTAGTTCAAAATATAACTTTCAAAATAAATATTACATATGTCTCTTAAAGTAAGAAAACAAATTTCTATTAGTATAAAATTATATAGTTCTCAAATCCAAATTTTATTTATTTATAAGATATTAAATATAGAATTTCAAATCCACAATTAAATTTTAAAATCAATGTCCAAATAAACAAGTATCTTATTTAATCTTGGAAAAATTAAATTAGTTTACAATTTAAATTCACAAATCTATATCAATTACTAAATTTAATTTAATTCAAAAATTGGGATCGTTACAATTTACGATTGTTCATAATTGTTGTATTATTTATTAATATGGTGATTTAATGGATACTTAAATCATTTGAATTTAAATTTTGAAAATTATTCAAATAATTGAATCCTGTATTAAATATTAATGGAAATGGTATCAGAAGTTGATTTAAATTTTATTAAATATGAATGAAGATGGTGAACATTTAAAACCATATTTAAATGTGAACAATTAAAATTTGAAAATTTTATATTATAATTAACGAGTAAAAACAGCCATTTTTGTAGCTGCTTCGGATTTGAATGAAACCAGTTTCATCATATCCGTAATAGCGAGTTATTGAAGATTTCAAGTTTCATATCGATCGGACTTACCGTTTGCCCGTGCGAGCTTGAAACGTATAGAAATTTATTTCAGGATTCAATGAAATAATAAGAATTTGAACAGCTATCTTCCGCATACGAACAAATTAGGCCTCGAGACTAGTCCCATTACGTTTAGAATGGAGGTAAATATTATAAAAGCCAGGCGGCATGCCTCGATTGGAGTTTGGACGATTTTGGATCTAATTATATAAATACGGCACGCAAAACGAGAAATATTATTATTTTATTCCAAAACCTTGCTTTAATCTATGGTCGCCGTTCTTTTCGTTTAACGGCCATAATTTTTCGATCTTCCTTCCTAAATTTCTCTTAATCCGTTCATCGAAATCAAAAACATTCAACGTGAAAATTGTAGATCTCGGCGAGCTTTTCAAATCCATATGGATGATCTATGCTATTATATTATGAAATTGCCAAAATCTGGCTTGGAAGCACGCGCGTGTTTAGGGTTCTTTCATGCGAATGGAGGTAGCGACATCGACTAAATTGCAGGTGCAGGTAGAGTGAAGCTATGCGCGTGCGATGGAGGCTCCTAATCGACGTCCGATCATTGTTTCGACGTGTGGTTGGAAATTTTAATGTGTGTGAGTGGGTTCACGTATCAGCCTATGCGTGAGGACGTGAGGAAGATGATGTGTGTACGTTTTTTATTTAATAATTAATTATTTCATATTACGATTCAAATGTTTTGACTCGAATACCTTTTGCATACGAGCTCGGATCGATGCGTGGTTTTCTCCATTACGATCGTATCGACTTTTGGGACAATAAGGAACAAGTTTGGTCGAGTTCAAAAACGGTTCATATTTGGGTCTTCGCTTGGATTTTAGATCGTCGATATATCAAAGCTGATGTTTAGACGCTCACAATTGGCTACAATAATTATTTGTTAAATTATATCATGAAGTGATTTCAATTTTGTTGATAGTTGTTTGATAAATTTAATTGATATCTGAATGAACATCAAAAGTTAATTGATAGAATTTGAATTGACAGTTGCATTGAATTAGGTTAAACTGCTAGTAAAATTCCACATTATCGATAATTGGTTAATTGTTGAAAATTTTGAATGTTGGTTCTGATGGATGAAAATTTGATTGATATTTTGAATGATTTGGATGTTTATTTATTTTGACATATCATGTTATCATCTTGTATATTATTTACATACATAAAAATGTAAATTGAATTATTTCGAATAAATTAAGAAATAGGTTGAAATGATATATATATATATATATATATATGACATTTATTTTGGATTGAAATGATATATATCCATTCCTGGAATTAAATTGAAATAGTTGATTCACTTGGCCATAGGATAGAGAATTATATACAAACACCGGATTCGTTAAATTAAATGATTTTAAAATTTTGATTTGAAATTATTTAAATGATTTGGTTTTGAGAAATAAAAATCGAAATTATGGAACTCGAATTATTTTCGAACTGGAATTCGGAATGTCGAAATATAAATTGGAAATAGGAATTGTTTATTTAATCGATGTTGAGATTTTTTAGTATAATCGAAATTGATGTGAATTTCGAAAATTTATTTGTTTTAAAAGATTGGTCTTTTATTCGAACTTTGAATATTGCTAAGTAAAAGTGATATAAAATGATATTTCAAAATTAAGCTAGGAATTTAATTATATTTGAAGATTTGGGTTTAAAATTGGATGTTGAAGGTAAATTTGATTTAAATATTTTGATTCGATATTTTGAAAATCGAATTCGGAACTATTATAAATCAAAATGGTTTAAATTTGATGAACTGAGTTGAAATTAGTTTGGAATTGGAATCGAAAATTAATTTGGAATTGGAATTGAAATTTATTTGGAATCGAAGTAAAATTATTCTTGAAATCGGAATTGAACCGTTTAAATCAAAATGGGAAATGAAATTGATCTGAATTGGGAAATTTGGAATTTGAGCAGCTTGACTTTGAAACTATTTTCAAATGAATTATTTTAGTACAAATGGTTTAAAATCTATATTCTTTAAATATTCAAGTTGTTTTGATTTTTCCAAACTATTTTACTATATAAACCATTTTTATTACTCAAACTATTTTCTATAAACTAGTTTAACTATTTTAAACTATTTAAACTATTATCTAAAATTCAAACTGGTTAAAAGGGTGGAATGTTTATATTTAAATCTTGGATTTAAATGTGGATTGGGTTAAAGTGAAATTATAACAAAATTGTAAATTAGATCAATTTTAAGTGAAATCGATAAATCGAACCGAATTGACATTTTGAAGACAATATAGTAATTTCAATACAGATTTGATTTTGAAATTAATATGGTATTTTGATATCAAGTATGAACTTTTTTCGAAATGTAAAAGTACCAACCGGTGTGTAAAACGACGTTCGGTTGTTAAAGAGACCGGGACCTCTTATTGGCATACTCTCCATCAATATTGAAACCACTTTGACAACCGTGTATGTGGTTGATGATATCCAAAATGTAGTGGTTGAATTGGTAAATGTTTACTGGAATGAAGTAAGAGAATGATGATGGATAGAAGTAAGAGAATGATGATGGATAGCCTTGAAACTTGTGTCATAATTAAAATGACTACGATAGGTGCCTATGTTTGGCCACTAAGGTTGGCAACATCTAGCGACATTGATCCCTCGTGTTACTATTGTGATTTTTTATTCGATGGGTGCACCTTTTGTTTGGATTGATTATCGCAGTCGGCCACGGATGGGTTACGACCAACCAGAAAGGGTAAACTGGTAGAATCCTACCATGGGAATTGCCTCAGGCGCCTTGCCGTACTTATCCTTGTACGAGCCCATTACGACTTTGATTTAGTAATGTACCTATATGGGACTCACTGGCTACCGACATTACTGGTTGTATTGTAGGACCTACATAGAATGCATGCTATAAAAATGTGTCAAGGGGTATAATGTAAAGCCTTAATGCTATTTTGATATTTATTTTTCTAATATACATTATCTATTACAGCGTACACTATTATATATAGATGGTTTGATGGATCCTTAAAAGATGGAAAACCCTATAACATCTCTTCAGTTATTGCACTCATATTTCAAGATATTGATTTGACTTACATAAGAGTAGTCCCGACTCGAGTTTTTTGACTTTTCATTACGCTCGGGTTAGTCTTGAGTTTTTTTCTAGCGTATTGAAGATTATTCTCTCGAGGAAGAGGTCGAAGATTTGGTATATTACTATTATTATTACCCCCTACATTATGTTATTCTGCTGTATTGATTATTCATCCCTGATGTGTGTGTGTGTGTGTATATATATAACTCTTATAATTGTGTATAGATTATAATAAAATGTATAATAAACAGCGTTATCACCCTGTTTATTTGATTATTATATTTTATCGTTCCACAATGAGATTCTACGTTTGTTTCTTCTTCTTTTATTATTTTATTTAATTAACCCCATTGATTATTAACATTCCGGGTTGTTCGGGTTGGACATGTATGGATTATTATCGATTTAAACCTTCAAAAATATGGGTCGTCACACAGGTGGTGCATAATATAAGCAAATGTCCTAAAGCAGCCATGACTAACGAAGGAATGGTTTTTTTGGGCCATCTACATCATGACAAACAATAACTGAGAAGGGAAAGTCTACGTTGGAATGTACGCTTTTGATTCAATGCGTACTAGTTAGGGTATTGTTTGATGCTGGTGCTTCATATTCATTTACCTCTCAATGTTTTGTAGATAAGTTATGTTTAGAACCATTGTACCCTGTTACTTCCTTAAGGATAGCTAATCCAATAATAGGGTACACAAATATAGGGATGAGATTTGACCATCTATATTTTGAGTAGCTTGATTATACTTTCGCCTTCAGTTTTTTGTATTTGATTTCGTGGATTTCGAGATTATTTTGTGTATGGATTAGTTGAACAAATATTATGCTAGGATATTTTTCTAGGATAAGAAAATATCATTAAGAAACCTTGGAAGTAGTGATCAAATGGTATACTTAGTTAAGAATACGAGTCTAGAAATTTGTGCTTTATTGTGTGCCATAGAAGTAGAAGACGAAGTGAACCCAGTTTTAATTGTAGGAGAATTTTCATATGTTTTCGAGCCACTTAGAGGACTTCCACTGAAACTAGCTATTGAGTTTCATGTAGATCTTGTACTAGGAGCTAAACCTATAAGTAGACTACCTAGCAAGATGACACCTACCGAGCTGAAGGAGTTAAAGGTGCCACTAGTGGACTTAGAAGGAAAGTGTTTTATTAGACCATGCAGTTTGCCTTGGAGAGCAGCCATGTTGTTCATGAAGAAACAGGATGAGTCATTAAGATTGTGCATCAATTTCGTAAGTTTAATGAAAAGATGATAAATAATCAATATTCTTTGCTTAGAATTGATGATTTATTTGATAAATTAGTGGATCCACAGTGCTTTTCCACTCGGATTTGGCGATAGGGTTTCATCACTTGATAGTGGCAGAGGATAGTATTCCATTAATGGCATTTCAAATGAGCTATGGTTTGAATGAGTGGTTAGTGATGCCATTCAGATTAACTAATGCCCAACTTTCTTCATGGATTTGATGAACCTGATTTTCCGAGAGCACTTGGACATGTTCGTATTTGTGTTACTGATGAAATTTTGATATATTCTAAGGATGAGGGAGATCATAGATGTATCTTATCATAGTGCTTTAGAGATTAAGGAAGCAACAGCTGAAAGTGAAGTTTTCCAAGTGTCATTTCTTGAAGAAAGAAGTAAAGTTTTTTGCTCATGTAGTTCCAGGAAAGGGTTGTCAATCGATCCAGCTAAGATCAAAGTTGTTAACAGTTGAAAAAGGCCTTAAACAGTGATCGAAATGAGAAGTTTTCTTGGATTACTAGCCATTACTTGAGGTTTATTAAGTATTCTCACAGATAGCAATGCCAAAGACTAAGCTAACCAAAAATGACGTGAAGTACATTTGGTCCGACAAATGTAAGAAAGCATTCCTTAAGTTAAAGCATTTATTGACCAATGGCCCCAAGATAGTAATTCCAAATGGGAAACAAGATTTAGTGGAGTATACGAATGCATGTGGAGCATGGTTAGGAGCTGTAATAATGTAGACCAATAAAGTTATTGTTTAAGCTTCTCGGCAGCTCATACGATATGAAGTTAGGTTTCCGACTCATGATTTGGAGCTGGCAGCGATGAATTCACATTGAAAGTGCGAGGACACTACCTCTATGGACCATAAGTCTTTGAGGTATTTATTCTCTCAGAAAGAGATGAATATGAGATAGCATAGGTAGTTGGTGTTTTTAGCAGCTTATGATTCCGATATTGAGTATACACCATGGAAAGGAAATAAAGTTGCATATGCACTTAACAAGAAACATCAGAATGTGGTGTTAGCTATGTTGCCAGAATGGAAGGATTTGGAGGCATTGGCTACTTGTATTATGCAATCATGATCGACTGCTAGTTCTAATCAAAGTATTGCCATGTTGTCGTGCTTGGAAGTTCAACTAATGTTGATCGAAATGATTGCTTCTAAGCAAATGGACGATCCAATATTACTTGAATGAATCAGAAGTCTAGAAAATGGAAATAAGATCGATTCAGGATTATTCTACAATCTCCTCAAATTTGACTAAGTTAACTAAGAAAGGTGAAAAGTTTAAATGGACTCCAAATGCGAGGAATCATTTGGAGAACTAAAGAAGTGACTGACCAATGCGCCAGTTCTAGCTATCCCTGACGGAAATAGTAGGTTTATGGTGTTTACCGATGCATGTGGAGTTAGATTGGAAGCTTTTCTGATGTAGAATGGAAGAGTGATTGCCTATGCTAGCAGGCAATTGAAGCCACATGAAAAGAACTATGCTATACAAGGCTTGGAGTTATTAGATGTGGTTATTGTATTAAAAATATGGAGGCATTAAAAGTTTAAGCTCTACATTAATCATAAATCCTGAAGTATCTTTTCACCTAAAAAGACCTAAATCTCAAAAGGCAAAGATGGTTAGAGTTCTTGGTGGCATACGACTTGGACATTCTTGATACGCCAGGAAAAGCTAATGTAATGGTGGATGCCTTAAGCAGGAATGCAGTTTTGTCTTTTTTGGAAGATACCCTGACTCTTCAGCTAAGGATAATGAAGGGCCAAAGGAAGGATAGTGCTACGGAGAAGTTAATTCGAGGAGTCAAGGAAGGCCGATGTAAAGATTTTGAGATGGATCACCAAGGTGTTTTAAGGATCAAGGGAAGATTGTGAGTTCTGGATATAGATGGACTAAGACAGGAAGTGTTGTTGGAATGTGACAAATTTAGATTAAGTATTCACCCTAGAGTTCAAAAGATGTATACGGGCATGAGGAGAGTCTTTTGGTGGCTAAGAATGAAGAAGGATATCTCCACATTTGTGAGTCAGATGTGCAAGTTGCCAACAAATTAAGGGAGATCATCAGAAAACGGCCAGATTACTTCAACCTTTGGAAATCCCTAAGTGTAAATGGGAGATGATATCAATGGATTTCAAAGATGGTTTACCCAGAACCAGGAAAGGAAACGAAGGAGTGTGGGTCATTATGGACCAGTTAAAAAAGAGTGCACATTTTGTTCTGGTCAAGCCGACTAGAACGACAACTTCATTGGAAAAAATTTATGTGAGGCAAATAGTTCGTCTACATAGAGTTCCAATAAGCATAGTAAGTGATCGAGATCCTATTTTCACGAGCCAATTCTGGGGAGCCCAGCAAAGAGCTTTGGGAATAGAGTTAAGTCTAAGTATTGTCTACTGTAACGACCTACTATTTTCAACCATTCGCATCCGCACATGTCGGACTTGAATTGCTCAAAATATCACATTGTTAATTTAAATTTGGCAAAATTCAGCATATGAAGTAAAATAAATCAATCACAGAATCACTGATACAGAGTAGTATAATAATACGCAGCGGAATAAATAAATATTAGTTCATGAAGCTACTATATAAACATCAGAGTTAGAAATAAAATACTATAGAATATCTCAGATGCAGTGAAGTCTCCTGTGATATCTTGGAATTTCAAGGAATTTAAAATGTGATAATCTCTTAATTAAATTGTTTAAAATTGATAAAATTGTTATTTTCAAATATAAATAGCCAAACAATTAATAATGTGTTGTTTTAAATTATGATTATAGATTGATTTCTAAATAAGAAATATTATTTAGTTTGTGTTATTGTATAAATAAATTTTTAATATACTTATTGTTTTCTATTTAATAAGTATTATTTAAATATATATATATATATATGTGTGTGTGTGTGTGTGTGTTTAAATTGATTTTAAATAGGATAATTATTACATTTAATAACGTGATTGTTTAAAATTGATATTTATATTAACTAGAATTGATTTTTAATGGGATTTTAATTTGGATTTGAATTTAAATTCAAAAGAATATATATATATATATATCTTTAAAATAAAAATAATAATATAGTTTGGATATAAATATGGATTACCTTTTCATGTAAAAATAAGATTTATCTCATATTATTTTCTTTAAAAGAAATTTGTTTATAAAAATTCGGAAAAGAACTTATTTAACAGGAATAAATAGAAAAGTTTTTAAATTAGAATTTAAAAATGAGTTTAAAATATTATGTATGATTTTTATTTAATCATGGTTGGTTTATATTCTATTTTTCTTTAAAGATTGTATTTATATAAATTTAGAAAGTGTTTATAAATTTATAAATGTATTTGTTTATTAGGAAATTTACAAATTATTAGGAAAAATTAATTTTAAAGCCTTTAAAATCATTTATAAATAATGTAAAAATAAATTAGGACAAGTGTTAAAACTTTAAACCTCTTAAGTAACAAGTGTTAACATAATAATGAAACTTAGGGACAAGTGTCACATTATTTTAATTTTCTTTTAATTTTAAATAAAAGCTGAAATTAACTTATATAAACCCTTATCTCCTCTTCATTTTCTTTTTCTTTCAAATCTAAGTACATTTCTAAAAACCAGAATTTTTCTATGCAACCTTCATTTTTCAAAAACAGAAATGCAAGAATCATTTCCTGTAAATCTTCTTCAAGTTTAAACACAAAACCTGTCAACAACTCCTCAAAAACAAAGCTTGCAATCAATTACCAAAACCTGAAAACAATCTCCTCGAAACATTTTCAAAACCCTGTAATTCAGATGTAACTCAAGCTCTGTTAACAAGTCAAGTCTATAACACCATCAAGTGTTCATAGCATTCCAGTTTCCAGAGGCCAAAGTTTCAAAGAATTTCAGTTTTTTTTAAAGCAAGCACTCCAGTGTTTTAAAAAAAAATGAAAGCAAAAGTTTTCAAGCTTTGCAGTTTTAAAGAAATGAAGCATTTAAATGTCAAAGCAAGTTAGGTTTCAAATCCTGTTTTTCCTAAAATCTCTCTGCATTTCATTAAAAGGTGAGTAAACATTTTAACTTAAAAACAGTTTTAAAAATCTGTTGTTATGGATGCATATGATAAATGATTTTAGTAGATTGGGTTGCTTAGTATATGGATATGAATGCATGTATATATATGTGAGATGTCTGTGATATGCCTGTAAACATACATCTATGAATAAACAAAATCTGCTCTGAAATATGTAGTCTCAAGCTCACACAACAAAAAAAATTCATATCACCTAATACAACCAAACTTAAGTTTTGATCTTTGAATAAAGAATTATTTTAGCAGTGTATTGTAAATTTTAAAATTAGTTTCAGAAATTTATATTAAGTATTCATCTCAAAATTTATAATTTACAGGGCTAATCAAGAACATGGGTAGAATCAATTATGCTAATCTAAACTAGTGATTATAGAATATGATTTGTATTTACAAATGATGAATTTTAATGTAAATATGACAATTTTTAGTTACGTAATTGTTGTGATAATCTATGTTGATCAGAATCGACATTTTTGTCGATTGGCGATGATTAGCGTCGAAGTTTGCGGTGAGGTTGGGTCTAGAGGTGCCAAGTGGAGTATGGATCACAGGAAAAATGGGTAGGGAATTTTCTGGTGACTGTAGTGGTCGAGGGACGGCAGTGTAGGGTTTTGCCGTGTGTTTTAGTCGAGGGTGTTTGCGAGGTGATGGCCTTGGTTACAGTGGATCGTAGTGGATCGCGAGGCAAGGGATAACGGCGTGGCGATGTAGTGGTGCTCTGGGATGAGTGCCGTGAGTTCGAGCCATCTCGATCATCGGCGGCGAGTTGATTTCTTTGATTTTGTTTTGTTTCAGTTTTTCGATCAAGAGACTCGATTGTATTTTGATGGAGGTATTAGCGATCTGGGTGGTGGATTCGTCAGAGAAGGTGGTCGTCGACCGAGGAAGGGTCGCAACGTTGGTCGATGATGGCCGAAACTATTATACACGTGCACGCTCACGTTTGGGCATGTTTGTTTGAAGAAGAGAAGAGGGAGTTTGGGTCGTTGCTTGATTTTTCGCGTGAGTGATTCGAAGGAGGCATCGAGTTTTGGGTTTTGTTTCTCGAGTGGAAACTCGAAGTGAGGGGTCTGTTATCCTGTTGACAGATTTAAATTGATACTGGTTTCAAAAATTTAAATTTAAACTAAGATTTTGAAAATTTAAGGAAATGTAATGGAACTTGAGTGGCTCGAGTTATACTTAAGTAAGATTTAAGCAAATTGATTTTAAAGAGATTTTTGTAAGTTTAAAGAAATTTTCATAAGTTTTAAAAAAGTATTTATAAAATAAGTTTCAATTTAAATAAAGAAAGTTTTAAACTTTTGTAAGGAATCTATTTTCTTTTGAATACTATTCTTTATAAAAATGAATGTTTCTTTAACATTTCATTAATAAATTGAAATTTGTTTAATTTAAAGTTATTTTAAAATTTAAGTGGAAATGAACTTCAAAGACAAGTTTTTGAATTTAAATTGAAATAGTTTTAAAAACTATAACTTGTTAATGGTTAAAGCATTTAAAAGATGTTATGTTTGTTAACCTTAATTTACCAAGTTAAATGAGTATTTCAAAACTTAATTAAAGATTTAATTAAGAAAGGTCAATTATTAAGATAAATGTTTTAATTAAGTTAATAGTAAGATATTGTTTTATCGTAAAGATAATTAAAGCTTTAATATCTTAATAATAATTAAAATAATTAAGCAAATTAGATATGAGTAATTAATTTAATTAATAATGATTAAAAATTAATTAAGGAATTAATTAAGAATAATTAATTGATCTAATTAATTTATTTAAAATTGATAATTAAGGGTTGTAAGTTAATTAATTGGAGGTTAATTAATTTATAATTAAGAATTATTAATTAGATAATTAGAGATAATTAATTAATAATTAGAAATTAATTAATTAAAGTTGATTAATTAGTAATTAAAGATTGATTAATTTGTATTTAAAAAGGTATTTAATTTGTAATTAAGTTTTATTAATTAATAATTAAGTTTTATTAATTAATAAATAAGAAATAATAAATTAATACTTAAAGTTAATTAAGGATTATTTAACTATTATTTAGGGTTAATTAATTGTAATTAAGAATTGATTAACTGATTAATTAAGGATTAATTAATTGATTTTATTAATTGATAATTAAGTTTATTAATTAATAATTAAGGATTAATTAATCTATAATTAAAGATTAATTACTTTATTTAAATGGGGTAATTAAGGGATGAAATTCCCAATTATAATTAATCAAATAAGTGTGATTAATTTGGGTTAATCAAATGGGTTGACTACTTAAAGATAATCATGTGGTGAGTGCTTAAGTATAATTACTTAATGAGATGGATAAGTGTAATTACTTAAGGTAAGTAATTAAAGTATAATTACAGAATGTAATTAATTGATGGGAAGTAATTAAAGGGTAATTACTTGGAGGAGATAATTAAAGATTAAATACTTAGTATAATTAATCAAAGGATTAATGTAATTAATTAAGGATTAATTAAGGTAAGTAATTACGGGATGGTAATTACTGTTTATGATTTATTAAAGTTGATTAATGGAAGTAATTAGTTAAGGAACATTAATTAATGTAATTAATGAGAGAACTTAAGGATTGATCAAGATTAATTAATCAATAATAAGTGATTATAAGGTAACTAATAAATTGTAATTAATTAAGAATTAATGTAATTAGTTAATGAAGTAATTGAGGTTAATTACTTAATGGTTTATAGATAATTAATTTATGAAATTAATTAAGGATTAATTACTTAATGTATGTGACGCCCCACCTCAATACCCACGCTAGCCAAGAACACTACGGAGTAATGTAGTCAACTAGCGTGGAGAATAAGGCTGTTGAGGAGCGACCATCCATGTAACCTCTTTGTGAGAGCACCGATATGTCAGATAGTATAGCATGCATTTCATTTAAGGAGGAAGTCCGACATACCGATACAAACTCAAAGCTATCACATGGTGGCTATAAATAAATCTTCGGAAACAAATATAGAAATAAACATAACACAATCAGTCACAAACATCCATATCACAAAGGCGGAAAAAGATATGAATATATAACTAACACATGAAAGTGTACATCAGAGTAGTGGTCATGAAAGGACCACATACACAAAAGAATAGCAACACGTGCTATACAAAAGAATACATCTATGAGTCTATATCTCAAGTGTAAACGACAAAAACTGCTAACCTAAATGGTCAGCCAAAAGTCAGAGTAGTAAATCCCTGGCGGAGAAGTCAAGCAAAAGCACCTGTAACATCTCGGTCTGACCCGAGTATTATTTATAAGAAAATAATAAACGGATCAGTAGAGCTATAAATATCAGATAACATGATATAGAACAATAGATATGGCAAGAACATATAGTAACCATAAAGACATACTATGATAAGCATGTAAATGAAGATCATCAAGAGATCAAACAATATCAAAAGAATCTTCTAAAAGATCCAAATTCACCTATACATAAAAGCTGGAAGATCATAACAATGAAAGTCATGAAAATAGGTGAAGCACAAATTCCAGAAGACTACACAAGAAATCCAGAAATCATAATATAGGAGCATGAAAACTCACAAAATGGGAGCATGAAAACACATCTACACGTGTAACACAAAGCGAGACGCTATCTCATGGTTGCAAGCCATTAATTTTGACACACGAATGGCCCGAAGACCGTGGGGCGCTACCCCACATATGTGATGGCAAAACATCACACAAATGCGATGGCGAAACATCACAAGAGCGGGGTGTAGTCTCCCTCGCAGACAAAGAGACATCGCATAGTTGCTTGTCTAAAACACAAAAATGATCGTCATGGTTATCAAGAAGTGTCAATTACACTAAGTTAGTAAATATAAAAGTTTAGCCTCATGTCCCATAACCACTTGCTTAACTAAAATATTTACGAACAAACTGTAGATCTTCACCAGAAAGTTGTCACAAAAGATTCAATCGAACAAGTCCAAGAATTAACCAACGAAGTAAACGCAAGCGTTTCACACCACTTGTTTTACTAAGTCGTTTAATTAGATTTCTCAGACGAGTGAGGTAAAGGTTTGTATATACTAATAGATTGGAAAACGGTTTAAGGAAAGAGCTTTGTAGTAAAATAGAGTTAAAATTGTTTTGATGAAAGAGTTTTGATATATACTACTAGTATTGAAACCTTCATATTTCTAAAGTTGTTATCCAGTCTTTATAGCAAGGCCGTGATACCATAAAATCGACCGAGAAGCCCAAGATAGTTTGTCTCGAAGAATGGTCAACTCAGCATCTCAACAAAGCAAGTTTTGTTGGATGTTTTTTCAGATAAGATCCCCTATGGAGGGGGGCCCGGGGGGGTGGCAACCCCCCAAGGTGGGGGTGCGGGGGAAACGCCCCCGCTACGGGGTTCGACCTGCCCGGTCAGGTCACGGGGGTCCAGGGGGCGGTGCCCCGTCCAAAACGGTACGACCTAGTGAAGACCTAAGGGAGGATAGGATCGAGTGACCTAATGGTTGCGACCTAGGGGTCTAAGGGGTCAAGCGACCTAGTGGTTGCGACCTAGAGGTGTTCGCGAGTTAAGGGAACCAAGGCCGAGCGACCTAACACTCGAACGACCTAAGGAAGCAAGGGGCAAGCGACCTATCGTAGAAATAAGGCCTAATGACCTAGGGAAAATGCTCGTGTGACCTAAGTGGTCATACGACCTAAAGTTAATAAGGTCAAGCGACCTAAGGTGACATCGGGTCAAGCGACCTAAAGACGCCGCGACCTAGCAACCTATCGAAATAAAAGGGGCGAGCGACCTAACTCAACCAGCGACCTACGACCTAACGAGGTAAACGGTAAAGCGACCTAACAATATAAGGCCGAGCGAGTAACAAGGCGAACGACCTAGTGGTAGCGCGCGGCCCAACTGGACACGCGACCTAACAGTACAAAGGTCCGACGACCTGAAGTAATTAGGTCATGCGACCTAAAGTATCGCGACCTAGTGACGTAGGGGCTTGAACGACCTAGCGCCGCATACAAATCCGAGCGACCTAACTCAAGCAGGGACCTACGACCAAACGAGGTAAACGGTCAAGCCACCTAAAACCAAACGACCTACGACCTAATTCCGAGTGCCGAGCGACCTAACGTTGTATGCCATTTTAAGGTCGGAAACGAGCTATTTTGAGGCCGAGACTTTTCCACACGAACGACCTAGCATAGGCAGAATGACCTAAGTGCAGGATTTCACCAAAAACACTAAAATTTGGAGTTTTTCGCCAATTCGATTCAAACGAAATGCAAATGTGCATGCAAACGTGATAGGGAATCATTCCCAACAGTCCAAGATAGTTATAGAGAAGAATTGTGAGATAAAAATCTCACCTTTTCACTAAATTATGAAGGTAAAGCTTGAAGGTGAATGGAGAAGCAACTACAAGCTTGAAGCCAATGTTTTTCCTTGAATTTGGAGTTGAATGATGGAGTTGGAGTCGAAACCTAGGCTTGGAGTTTCTAATTTTCCTTTCCACTCACCATTAATGTTAAAGTTTGTGTTTGGTAGGAATTTATGAAGAGTGAGGAGAAGGAGAGAAGTGGGTTTGAGTTATAATGGCTAATCTAACCCAAAGTCCAAAGCGGGAAAAGTAAGTGAAATTCCACTAACTCCAAACCTATCAATGTTTATACTTAAAAAAGTTGTAAACGGCATTTCGAACTCAATGGAAGTGGTCTCGAGTCCTAATTTGACCGTTTGCAAAAAGTAGCTTTTTGGACCAATATCCGATTAACGACAAAATATTTAAATGAAATATTTAAATATAAAATCAATAAATATGCGGGTTGTTACAGACTCCCCTCCTTAAAGAAATTGCGTCCTCGCAATATATAAGATGGAAATAAAAAGTAACAACCATAAAAGCATATTAACATAATAGAAGTTTGAAATAGGAAGTTCACCTCAAAGAGCAGGAGTAAGCAAGTCCGGATGTGTTCGCTCGATGAATTCTCTGGATTCCTAAGAGAAATCCTTGGGATTTGAGGACCATTGAACCTTCACAAGCGGAACATGTTTATTTCGAAGTCGTTTGACCTCCGAAGCAATAATTCGAATAGGATGCTGCTCGTAAGTTAAATTCGGTGAAACTTCAATTTCTTCCACAACACCAGGCTCAATAATAGAATTGGAATCTCGTAGGCATTTCCGTAATTGGGAAACATGAAACACGTCATGCATAGTAGAAAACTGAGCCGGTAATGTAAGGCGATAAGCCATAGAACCAATACGTTCAGTGATAGGAAATGGCCCAATATATCGGGGTGCTAACTTTCCCGATCGACTGAAACGTACTACACCTTTCATAGGTGAAACGCGAACAAAAACAGAATCTCCCACAGAAAATTCTAACTTCCTTATTCGATTATTGGCATAGGATTTCTGTCTACTCTGGGCTTCTTTCAGCCTATGTCGAATAAGTTCAATCTTCTCTGTGGAATCACGAATAAAGTCTGGACCTAAAACCATCTTCTCACCAGCCTCAAGCCAACAAGAAGGAGATCGGCATGGCCTTCCGTAGAGTGCCTCGAAAGGTGCCATACCAATACTAGATTGGAAGATATTATTATAGGAAAATTCAACAAGTGAAATATGATCTTCCCGACATCCACTAAAATCGAGCACACAAGCACGAAGAAGATCTTCAAGAGTTTGATTCGCACGCTCGGTTTGTCCATCGGACTGCGGGTGATAACCAGTGCTAAAATTAAGCTTTGTTCCTAAAGGTTTTTGAAGAATCTTCCAAAATCCACTAGTAAACAATGGATCTCGATCGCTAACAATAGAAGTAGGAACTCCATGCAATTTAACAATTTCATTGATAAAGAGTTTGGCCAAAAGAGGAATGGTTCGGTTAGACCAAACGGGAATAAAATGGACGGATTTAGTAAGTCTATCAACGATCACCCATAAGCTATCATGACCCGAACGAGAACGGGGAAGGCCATCTATAAAATCCATGGAAATTTGGTCCCACTTCCAAATTGGAATTTCTAAAGGTTGCAATAACCCACCAGGCCTTTGATGTTCGGCCTTGACAAGTTGGCAAGTCATGCAACACTTAACAAAGTTAGCAATATCAGATTTCATCCCTCCCAATAATAAAGTCGCTTCATATCAGCGAACATTTTACTACTACCGGGATGAATGGTGAATTTAGAATGATGGGAATCTTCTAAAATATCTTTACGAAGATCACCAATATTTGGTATGATAAGTCTACCAAATTTTCAAATGCCCCCACGAGAATCAATATCAAAGTCTTTCAAACCTTCAATATCAATTTTATCCTTAACATTTTGGCCAAGAAGAGCCAATTCAGGATCTAGCCTTTGAGCTTCAAAAATGCGGTTTAAAAGAGAAGGATGAGCCTCAAGGCTACATAAAACCAGTGATGAGCATAAATCGAATACGCGCTCTCGAATCTCACAAGTGCATAAAATCTCAAGATCGGTCCATTCGGATATCATCATAGAAACAACTGCTTGTTGTTTACGGCTAAGAGCATCGGCGACACGATTTCCCTTACTGGGGGTATAAAGAATATCAAGATCATAAGATGCAAGAAACTCGAGCCAACGCTGTTGACGCAAATTAAGTTCCTTTTGAGAAAATAAATATTTCAAAGACTTATGATCCATGTAAAGAATAAATTTATCTCCCAATAGATAATGACGCCAAATTCGAAGGGCGAAAAAAATAGCCGCGAGTTCTAAATCATGTGTGGCATATCTAGTCTCGACCGGCTTTAATTGCCTAGAAGCATAAGCAATAACACGTTTTTGCATAAGAACGACACCCAAACCAACGTGACTAGCATCAGTATAAACCACAAAATCATGATTCCCTTCGGGAATAACAAGAATAGGAGCATCGAAAAGGAGTTCTTTCAATTTATACAAAGAGGCTTCACATTTTTCTGACCAAATGTATTTAACTCCCTTCTTAGTCAAGCCAGTAAGAGGCACGACAATTTTAGAAAAGTCTTTAATGAAACGACGGTAATAACTCGCCAATCCGAGAAAACTACGAATCTCTGTCATACTCTCCGGTCTCTTCCAATCTTGAATCGCTTCAATCTTTGAAGGATCCACGGAAATTCCGGATTCGGAAATAATATGACCGAGAAAATTCACACGAGATTGCCAAAAGTGGCATTTAGAAAATTTCGCTTTTAATTGATTACTCCTAAGAGTTTCCAGTACAATCCGAAGATGCCTTTCATGATCCTCCTCGGTTTTAGAATACACAAGGATATCATTAATGAAGATGAGAACAAACCGATCGAGGAAAGCTTTGAAAACTCGATTCATGAGGTCAACGAAGTAAGCCGAAGCATTCGTTAAACCAAATGGCATAACAAGCCATTCATAAGATCCATATCGAGTATGGAACGACGTCAAAGGAATACTATCCTCAGCAATACGAAGCTGATGAAAACCGGTAGCCAAGACCAACTGTGAAAAGACCCTAGCTCTGCTAAGCTGATCAAACAGAACGTCAATCCGAGGTAAAGGATATTTATTCTTAATAGTCAGATCGTTAAGCTTGCGATAGTCAACGCAAAGCCTAAGCATACCGTCAGATTTCTTCACGAAAATAGCCGAAGCTCCCCAAGGCGAGGAATTAGAGCGAATAAATTACTTCATCTCCAATTCGGACAACTGTTTGCGCATCTCCTCATTTTCCTTATTAAACATGCAATTAGGAGGATGCGTAATTGGTTGAGCTTCAGGGGTAAGATTAATTCTGAACTCAATTGCCCGTTTAGGTGGTAAACCTAAAACGGGCTCAAATATGTCGGAAAATTCACGAACGACGTGAATTCGAGAAATGACATCTTCCTCATCATCATCATCATCATGAGGATTTAAAGAATATAAAGATGCAGTCAACGCCGAATCCGAATCTTTAAGAATAATAGAAATCTGATTTACAGATTGCGGATGTCGGAGATAAATAGTCCGCTCAGGACATAGGATATGAGCTCCATAACGATTAAGCCAATCCATTCCCAAAATCATTCCAAAGCTAGGTAACGCATAACATGCAAATCGGATAGGAATGGAAATTCACATAAAATAATCTCCATATTTTTACAAAGCAAACTAAGAGTTGCGGATCCACCAACAGGATTCGCAATTCTCAAGGAAGTCACTAAAGCATCAACATTTAAAGAGAAAGTGTCGACAAGTTCCTTTGATATAAAAGAATGGGATGCACCCGTATCAAAGAGAACTCTAATAGGTTGATCATGAAATAAAATAATACCATCAAGAATGGAATGAGAAACACCTTGGCCACGAGATGTGTTGCCAGGGGCTTGAGCCACGTTTAACTTTCCCTCTTTCCTGCCTTTTAGTGTGGGGCACATATGTATATAATGTTCCGAGCTCTTTCAATAGCGACAACTTTTGGGCTTCGAACACTTGTTCACAAAATGGTCCTTAGAACCACAGTTATAGCATTGCCCGCTACTAGAGGAAGGTGTCTTTGCAGCCGAAGTTGCTTGCTTACCCTTTTTGTTGGGATAAGAACCTTTAAATTTGTTAGGCCTCTTTTTGTTGTTGAAGTTTGGTTTAGCGCCAACCACTTCAACGTCACTCTCTCTATCGGCCTCTTCAAAACGAAGAGCGATACCGACGAGTTGATCAAATGCAACTTCTAGTTTCAGGAGTAGTGGCTTCTTAAGATTCTTATTTAAGCCATAAACGAACCTCTGGTTCTTCTTCAGTGGAGTATTTATATATTCGACCCTATATTTGGAAAGGGATTCGAATGATGTAACGTAGTCCGCCACAGAAGACTGACCTTGAACAAGGTCAATAAATCTCCGAGCCAAAGTTACTTTTTTAGCCTCGGGCACAAATTTCGATTCGAAGCGTTCCCGAAAGTGCTCCCAGGAGAGATCTGCTTCATCAATTTCTGAGATTAACAGCTCATACCAATCCAACGCTCTTTCTTGGAGCATACAGGAAGCCACCTGGACTCAATGGAGGTCAGTGAGGTTCATGCGAGAGAAGATTCTATCACACGATCTGAGCCAAGCTTGGACCTCGATGATAGTTTCAGTGCCTTTAAATTGCTTCCCACCTAAGTTGGTGTAATCATTGCACAAAAATGCAAACCCAGATTTAGGGTGAGTAGGTTCCGGATTAGAACCAGCTGCTTGAGCATTCGTGACAAGGTCAAGAAGTTGCTGGATAGTCATAAAAACTCCATCTTGGGGAGTTGCAGTAGATTGACCGGCACGGGGACGTCCAGGTCTAACCATTTTTCTTCCTTAAGAAAGAAAGAGAAGAAAAAGGTTATTCACTAAAAGATATATCAACCAATCTTGATAAGTGAAACAAGGAATCATAATAAAAATAGGATGAATCGGTACGAAGACTCGAATTAATCCTAAGGCATGACTCCTAAGCTGGACTTAGTACGATGATCCTTGTTAAGTTATTCTACATTGTTCCGAAGTTTGGCTCTGATACCAAGCTATGATGCCCCACCTCAATACCCACGCTAGCCAAGAACACTATGGAGTAATGTTGTTAACTAGCGCGGAGAATAAGGCTGTTGAGGAGCGACCATCCATGTAACCTCTTTGTGCGAGCACCGATATGTCAGATAGTATAGCATGCATTTCATTTAAGGAGGAAGTCCGACATACGGATACAAACTCAAAGCTATCACACGGTGGCTATAAATAAATCTTCGAAAACAAATATAGAAATAAACATAACACAATCAGTCACATACATCTATATCACAAAGGCGGAAAAAGATATGAATATATAACTAACACATGAAAGTGTGCATCAGAGTAGTGGTCATGAAAGGACCACATACACAAAAGAATAGCAACACGTGCTATACAAAAGAATACATCTATGAGTCTATATCTCAAGTGTAAATGACAAAAACTGCTAATCTAAATGGTCAGCCAAAAGTTAGAGTAGTAAATCCCTAGGGGAGAAGTCAAGCAGAAGCACCTGTAACATCTCGGTCTGACCCGAGTATTATTTATAAGAAAATAATAAACGGATCAGTAGAGCTATAAATATCAGATAACATGATATAGAACAATAGATATGGCAAGAACATATAGTAACCATAAAGACATACTATGATAAGCATGTAAATGAAGATCATCAAGAGATCAAACAATATCAAAAGAATCTTCTAAAAGATCCAAATTCACCTATACATAAAAGCTGGAAGATCATAACAATGAAAGTCATGAAAATAGGTGAAGCACAAATCCTAGAAGACTACACAAGAAATCAAGAAATCACAATATAGGATCATGAAAACTCACAAAATGGGAGCATGAAAACTCACCTACACGTGTAACACAAAGCGAGACGCTATCTCATGGTTACAAGCCATTAATTTTGACACACGAATGGCCCGAAGACCATAGGGCGCTACCCCACATATGTGATGGCGAAACATCACACAAATGCGATGGCGAAACATCACAAGAGCGGGGTCTAGTCTCCCTCGCAGACAAAGAGACATCGCACAGTTGCTAGTCTAAAACACAAAAATGATCGTCATGATCATCAAGAAGTGTCAATTACACTAAGTAAATATAAAAGTTTAGCCTCATGTCCCATAACCACTTTCTTAACTCAAATATTTACGAACAAACTGTAGAACTTCACTAGAAAGTTGTCACAAAAGATTCAATCGAACAAGTCCAAGAATTAACCAACGAAGTAAACGCAAGCGTTTCATACCACCTGTTTTACTAAGTCGTTTAATTAGATTTCTCATACGAGTGAGGTAATGGTTTGTATATACTAATAGATTGGAAAACGGTTTAAGGAAATAGCTTTGTAGTAATATAGAGTTAAAATTGTTTTGATGAAAGAGTTTGGATATTTACTACTAGTATTGAAACCTTCATATTTCTAAAGTTGTTATCCTGTCTTTTTAGCAAGGCCGTGATACCATAAAATCGACCGAGAAGCCCAAGATAGTTTGTCTTGAAGAATGGTCAACTCCGCATCTCAACAAAGCAAGTTCTGTTGGATGTTTTTTCAGACAAGATCCCTTACGGAGGGGGGTCCGGGGCGGTGGCAACCCCCCAAGGTGTCGGTACGGGGGCAACGCCCCCGCCACGGGGTTCGACCTGCCCGGTCAGGACGCGGGGGTCCGGGGGCAGCGCCCCGTCCAAAACGGTACGACCTAGTGAAGACCTAACGGAGGATAGGATCGAGCGACCTAATGGTTGCGACCTAGGGGTCTAAGGGGTCAAGCGACCTAGTGGTTGCGACCTAGAGGTGTTCGCGAGTTAAGGGATCCCAGGCCAAGCGACCTAACACTCGAACGACCTAAGGAAGCAAGGGGCAAGCGACCTATCGTAGAAATAAGGCCTAATGACCTAGGGAAAATGCTTGTGTGACCTAAGTGGTCATACGACCTAAAGTTAATAAGGTCAAGCGACCTAAGGTGACATCGAGTCAAGCGACCTAAAGACGCCACGACCTAGCGACCTATCGAAATAAAAGGGGCGAGCGACCTAACTCAACCAGCGACCTACGACCTAACAAGGTAAACGGTTAAGCGACATAACAATATAAGGCCGAGCGAGTTACAAGGCGAACGACCTAGTGGTTGCGCGCGACCCAGCTGGACACGCGACCAAACAGTACAAAGGTCCAACGACCTAAAGTTATTAGGTCACGCGACCTAAAGTGTCGCGACCTAGCGACCTAGGGGCTTGAACGACGTAACGCCGCATACAAATCCGAGCGACCTAACTCAACCAGGGACATACGACCTAACGAGGTAAACGGTCAAGCGACCTAAAACCAAACGACCTACGACCTAATTCCGAGTGTCGAGCGACCTAACGTTGTAGGCCATTTTAAGGTCGGAAGCGAGCTATTTTGAGGCCGAGACTTTTCCACGTGAACGACTTAGCACAGGCAGAACGACCTAAGTGCAGAATTTCACCAAAAACACTAAAATTTGGAGTTTTTCGCCAATTCGATTCAAACCAAATGCCAATGTACATGCAAACGTGATAGGGAATCATTCCCAACAGTCCAAGAAAGTTATAGACAAGAATTGTGAGATAAAAATCTCACCTTTTCACCAAATTATGAAGGTAAAGCTTGAAGGTGAATGGAGAAGCAACTACAAGCTTGAATCCAATGCTTTTCCTTGAATTTGGAGTTGAATGATGGAGTTGGAGTTGAAACCTAGGCTTGGAGTTTTTAATTTCCGTTTCCACTCACCATTAATGTTAAAGTTTGTGTTTGGTAGGAATTTATGAAGAGTGAGGAGAAGGAGAGAAGTGGGTTTGAGTTATAATGGCTAATCTAACCCAAAGTCCAAAGCGGGAAAAGTAAGTGAAATTCCACTAACTCCAAACCTATCAATGTCTGTACTTAAAAAGTTGTAAACGGCATTTCGAATTCAATGGAAGTGGTCCGGAGTCCTAATTTGACTGTTTGCAAAAAGTAGCTTTTTGGACCAATATCCAATTAATGACAAAATATTTAAATAAAATATTTAAATATAAAATCAATAAATATGCGGGTTGTTACAATGTAATTAAGGGATAATTAATCAAGGTTGATTGATTAAGATGATGATTAATTAATTGGTTTAATTAATGATTATGTAAGCAAGATTTATTGTGATGAAGGTAATTAATTTATTTTATTTCAAATTAATTAGAAATGAAGTAATTAATTTAATTCATTTTAAATTAATTATAGATAGTGTGATTAATAGAGCATTGCTTATGGATGGATGATTGATACTGAATGGCTTGATTGCTTGATATCTGTGATGAGATATGTGTGATATGTGATATGAGATAATTTGGTTGAATTATGATGATAATATGAATTATCTGTTGTGATGATAAGTAGATTATCTATTGTGATATTGAATTATCTATCTATGTGTATATAGATAATAGAATTGAATTGTTTAACCTTAAACAACTTGGACCTCAAAGATACGTTTTGGATTTCAATGAGACCGGGATCGGGTTTCTAGATTTGGATATCCGAAAAACACGTCAATCCAAATTTATGATAGGTCGTGAATCTCAAGTGAAGATGAAGATTTAGAGTGCAAGGGTTATTGTCGTTAACTCTGAGGGTGATTCCAAAATGAGTGTAACGAGATAATGCCTTCGGTTTTGTTTGAACCCAGAACGAACTTGTATGGATTGAATGCTTTCAGCACATTATCAGGTGGACGATGAGCATTCTAAATGATGTGTTCTATAAAGGTAATCGTAGCCTCAAGCCTCATTAACCGGGAATGGCTAAAATAGGGGAGGTGCACCAAGGCTAAGTGGGTAATGCCCAAGTAGGATGAGATGAACCCCTGCCTAGAGTCCCTTTTTATTCTGCTATGCGGGCAATTGCTAGCTACAACCGAGGGGTTATCTTATTTGGAACTGTTCAGTAAGGAATGGTTCCGCCTTTGTGTTGCAGGGGATTGGGAGTAATCCTCGGTACGGTTATCTAGGCTCCGTACTGTGACGGGCATTACCCCAGTAGCCCTGCCATTGTATGGAATCCAAACTCCAATAAGCGCCCTCGAATTTGATTGTATTACCCACTTTTGTGGCTAGTAGTTGGAATTTAATGAATGTAACAATTTCGGCTATTTCATATTTATTTGAAAACCCTAGACCCTATTATAATATCACTGGATTTCCTATCAAATGTTTTGGTTAGCGTAAGGTAAAAACTTACCCATGTTTATGTGTGGAGAGTCTTATGTGATACCTTTTCTTTCAAAAGATTTTTAAAGTTAAGCAACTTTAACCCATTTAATCACACCGGACCCATGTCTGACCCGGAGTTTATTTCTGTTTTTCATAAACTCTTGGGTACTCAAATTTTTACAAGTAGCCAAGGGATTCAGGTTAGGTTTGGCGAATTCTGAAGGAGCAAAGGAGCAGGAGGCTTCAGTGTATAGATATATAGTGTTCTGCTGTGTGTTCTCTGAGTTGTTTTTCTGTATTGTACGATGAGTTGTATAACTAGACAGATTTTTATAACTGTCTAGTATGTGTTATATAAGTTGTGTAACTCTGATGTATATGATATTATGTAATATTATGTGATTAATATAATTGATTTGTTCCGCTGTGAGAATCTGATGTTGTTTGGTTCTTTCTTTTCTATCTTTTCTCTTCTCTATCCCTTTCTTTCTTAAAAATGATGCGTCATATTATGGAGAATAAGGCGGGTCGTTACATCTCCAGTACAAGCAGATGACTTCTCTGAACCAATCAACTGGAAGGGATGAAAACTAAATCGACAGTTAGATCTCCGAACGAAGCTCCAAACTCCAAAGGTGAGTCTCGAATGCTGTATCACTCAGTCTGACCCGAGCGTAATGCAAAACATAAAACAATCGAGTCAAGATTAACATTCTTATATTAATAAATCCAACCCAAGTGAAATATCAACTGAAATACAAGTAACTTAAAGGATATTTGAGATAACCATCTTCTAAGGATCCGTGGAACTATCTACAATGTAGAAATATAAGCTATCAACAAACAACCGTCATTACAACACCATGGTCCTTTCAAAATATTTTATACTTCAAACCCAAAGTATCATTTCCATTTCAATTATAGATATATTTCCTCAATTTCAAAAAACAAACGATTCAAATCAACTCGAGTTCAAAATTCCAATTTAATTCAATCTAAATTTTTTCATTTTAATTCAGTTCAGTTTCTAAATAACAAATTCAAATTATGTTGATTTCAAATACAGATCTGAATCACAAAATAGACCATTTTAATTCCAATATATTTCAAAGCTTTAATATTCAACATTTCAAAGTTTAATTTGATAGTTTCATATAGATCTTGATTTAACTTCATTATTATTAATCAGGGAATATCCACTTAATGAATTCATTATCATTTAACTAGCCTTAAATTACATTTTTACTAGATATTTCCTTAAATTAATTTAAACGAGAAATATTCATTAGGTTACTTATATCGAGACCAAGTTATAAATCATATCTTAAATCTCACTTTCAATGAGTTTCAAATCGGTTTAATTAAATAAAATTCCTTATTGCATACAATTTCAACTAAATTCAAATTATCTTCCCAGCCTTAACTTATTCAATTTATTACCAAAATCAATTTTGAAATATAATTTTAAATACTTAAACATATTATATGTATTATATCAATCTTGCTTAAATTAAATATTATTATTAAATCTATATATATCATTACCATTTATATATAATTATTTAAGAATCAACATTTATTAAAACGATATATTTCTTTCCAAAACCATAGAATTTATTTTCAAAATATCTATATTTGGACCAACGGTGGCCGCATATGATTTCCTATCCTATGGTCAAGTGATACAGATATTTATCATTTCAATCCGTATTATATACGGATCGATATCACTTCGACTCACAATCCCAAATACAATTCAAATGAAAACCGCTCGGGTCTATCATTTCAACCCATAATGAAATTCTCCTATTCTAAAGTCCGTTCGGGTATGTATCATTTCAACCCATAGTGAATTATATACTAAAAGGGAATTTGCAGAGTGATAACAGATATGATAGTAATAATAACATGCATATATCATCAATAACAATATAATATAAACAACAGGATATGGTGTCATATCCCATAGGTGAACACTAAAATGCATATCATATATATAACAATTTAAACAATTAACAGTTGAATTTTAGCAACATATTTCAATTGTCGTCCCAATTGAAATCAAATTTAACAAATAAAAGAATGTTAATCGTGAGTTATTGCTCACCTTTCGAGATTAGAGATGAAAGAGAATGAGATGAGTTACGAATCCAAGCACGAATTCCAAAAGTAAAGCAGGATTTACATGAATTTGATGAGCAAAGATGATAGATTGGAAAATCGGTGAGAACTAATTAGAATCAATCTTGATAGAGACAGAAACGAAATGTACGTTGCATTATTATTATTAATTTCAAATCGATATTAATTTAAACACATATTAAATTAAATATATATGTACTTCAAAATCATTACACATATAAAACAACATATATTTACATAGTAAAATTTGAAATAAATGAATATATATACTCATAAAGATAAACAACATATTACATATATACATATAACATACACAAAATCTTATATAACCTATATATATATAGACGTTCTATTATAAAACGATACTCATATATATAAACTGATAAGCAGATATATATAACTAACTTACATATCAAATTATTTAGTATTAAACATGTATGTTACTAGAACTAATGCATTGTATGTTACACGAACAAATACACTATATTATATGCTGTAAAAATGTAAGTTATTAAAATATCTATATTAACATATTTCATTATATTGTAAACAGCATACCAATATAGTAACACAAAATTTACTTCACCTATATTATCAGATACAATTAACAAAAATTTCATTATTATGTAACAACCCAGGGTTTTGCACCGGTTAATTATCGATTAATTCGGCTGGCTAATTGTTGTTGGGAGTTTTGAATCAGGTTGAAATTCTTTTAAAAATTTGTTGAAGGGTATGGGGCTTTAAATATAATTTTGGCCCAAGTTTCTTTTGCTTGGGGATGTGATGAATATTGAGGCAGCTACCCGATTCCCACTCCATTCATTCTTTCGCTAGCCCTAATAAAAATAAACGAAAAAAAAGAATGGCGGCTCATGCTCGTTCCTCGTTCTTTAGTAATTAGGATTTTCAGAAATCCGAAGATGGCAACTTTAAATGCTCGATTGAATTCGATTCTCTTGCTCTACTGGTTGATCGTCTCTTGAGATGCTTGCGGCCACTTGATTGAGTTCGTCTTCGCTTCGAAACAAGGGTGAGTGATTTTCACTCACATCCTAATTCATTCATCAATTTCTTTATTTCGGCAGTTCGATTTTGTTGATGTTGATGATTTCAGACTTGTTCATATTGAATGAGTTTGTTTACTGGATTGACATGGTTTTGATCGATTTCGTGGCCACACGACTTGACTCGGTTTGACGATGTATTCTTTGATTTTCTGAATTCCACGGCTTTGGGTTTCCGCATTTGAACTTGACATTTTTGACTTAGTCATATGCTATTCTGACTTGTTCATTTGTGATATATGTTCTAAGATGATTTCTTTTTCAGTTTTGTCTGTTTGGATTACTAATATCAAGTACTCTTCCTGGATCTAATGATACCTGAACTAAATTGGTCATTGACGAAGTTTTGTTGATGCTTGAATCTTGAAATTGATACTTTTTATTGCATGAATTGATTTTGGTCTTTGATGCTTTATTCCCTGAATCAGTATGGTTGCGTTGGTACTCTGTTCATTTAGGTGTCATGTGTATGAGTTGCTTAATTGTTCCTGCACCATTGCTCAAAACTGATTTTTGTGTGTGTATCTACCTGAGTATGTGAGTCCAGTTTCTATGGTGCATGATTCGGAAATTTTGAAATTGCTACTTGACTTTAGCTGTAGCACCAGTGCACTTGTATGTGTACTTATGTCCACTGCTGCACATACTCGTCTATGTTTCCTTAGTGCTTGACTCTGGCCATTTGTGTTTATCTCTGTAGCATTTGAGGTTGCTGCACTATGTATTAGGTAGCCTCGAGCCTGCCGTAGTGTTGCAGTCTCCAGCTTGTGCCCATTTAAATGGATACATTGCATTGATG
Source organism: Allium cepa (assembly GCA_030765085.1). Classification (NCBI taxonomy): domain Eukaryota; kingdom Viridiplantae; phylum Streptophyta; class Magnoliopsida; order Asparagales; family Amaryllidaceae; genus Allium; species Allium cepa. The sequence goes on from CM060945.1 coordinate 149,704,001, forward strand.
CATTGTATTCATTTGCATTTGGTCAATGTATTTCACTGGTGACATTATTCTCGTTTGAAGCTGCTCTGTGTCTTTTACTGTCGTGTGTTGTGGTGCCGTATCTTTGGTGCTCTCACCTTCATTCTACTGTCTTCATGTAGTTTGTACCACTGCCTTCGTGCACTTGGTCATTCGAGCCTTTGTGCTTTGGTGCTATGTTGCCATAACTTTGCTCTATCTGAACTTGTATTTGTAGTCTTCAGTGTGTGTGGCTTTGAGCTTCACTGTTGCATATATGTGCTTGTCTTTCCTGTCCACTGCTTGACTTTGTGGTCTGGTTCCTTTGTTAGTACACTTGTATTTGGTACACCTGCTCTTGTGCACTGTGTTGTTTGGATCTGGTTCTTTTTGATCTCATGTTGGTGCCATTTGCTTTTGATTCATTGAGCTTTTGTGTATTTCATCACTGTAGTGGTGAGGCAGTGCATGTGAACATGTACTGCAGCCCTACCAGAATTGATATTCAATTGATATTTCAATTGCTTGAATTGTTTCGTATGTTCAATTCAATATTTTGAAATTGTATTTTGATTTGGTTTAACTTGATCATTTTGTGATATCTAATTATCTACTAGATAATTAGATTATGCGTTTTCTAATTATCGTATCGATAATTAGATTTTGTTGTTTCTGTTGTTTCACTGGCTTGAGTTTTTCTTTGGCCACTTGTTGTTAATTGCTGTTTAGGAAATTCGATTGTTTTGTAAATTATCTTCATTGATAATTCTTTTATTTATCTTTGTTGATGATTTGGCTTTGTTGATTCATTGTTTATTGCTCTTACGTGTTACATCTACCATTATCTAATTCTCTTATTAAAGGATTGGATAGGTGAGATTTATTGTGACTGCCGTCTATTTGATTATTTAATTATTATTGCTTTCGTGCATTAATAACTGAGTTTGAATTAGATTGACCCGCGTATTATTTTCTTTTTAATTAATACTCGGGTCAGACCGAGTTATTACAGGTTGTTGATATCTTACTTTGGGTTGCTTCTTGAGCTATGAAGTTTCTTCATATCTTTTGGAGTTGTCGTAGTCATTTTATGGGATGCTATGTATTCGTGTATATTATTTACAGTAATGTACTTGTATATATAACTTCCAGTGTCGACAGTTGTAGTTGTATCATATGTATAGTATCACATGTATTGCAACTGACTTCAGTTATATATACGAGATTTTATATTTCCATGTTCTATGTTTAACTTATCTGTGTTATTATTATATATGTGTCCTGAACTATTATGAACCATCGTAGTTCGTTTTATACTGGAATTGGATATGTCGATGGGAGTAAACAAACAAAAAGATGAGAAAATATCACTCCTATCGAGGTAACCAATACTAGTGTGAGGCCTAACTATGGATGGACGCTCCTTTCCATCCTTATTCTTCGTAATAACAGACAGTATTTCTTATTAATACTGTTTGTTATTGTGAGCATAGAGGTGAGACGTCACAGTTAGTATCAGAGCAGGGGTTTATCGACATAATATATAACATAATTTAGATGGAACATGTGTTACAACTATTTGTTGATGTTTTATTTATGCCTTGAGTCAAAACTAAAGTTTTGAAATTTTGATGAAATTTTTAAATATCTTCATTTAAAAATAAAAGTGAAATTGTGTTTTGATGATTGATTAATTTATGTTCTGTTTATCAGAGTGCGCAGCGGAAACAGTGAGACTGTCTTCGCTGAGTACAGCTGATAACTCTTTTGATTTAAAAATCAAAATATGAAAATGAAATAAATTTCATTGTGTTGTTACATATATTTGCTTATTTTTGTTTTATTTGAAAATTTCAAATCCGATTTGAGGATCCGAAGCGATTGCAGTTATGTGATTTTGGTGAGATTTTGCTGTTTTAAATTATCTTCATCGAAGATATAACCGAGTGATTTCTTTTTTCATCTTGTAGTGTGCGTGCAAAAATGAGTTGCACTGCTTTAATTTCACGTTGAACCGGTGTTTGGTTTTAAAACATATTTTGTTGCCGTTATTTTAATAACGGGATTTTTACACGGGTGCTAAATTTTTGAAGCATGGTGTTTTATTGACATTTTTGATGAATGAAAATTCACTGGTATTATATTTTTGATGCGAATTATTTTGATGAGATTTTGACGCATAAAAAATACTGTCGCATTGACTTCAATAACCGTCAAATTTAAAGTGAATTTTCAAGCGGTTAGCCCGCAATGCTGATTTGGTATCCGTTCTTACGGTGTTTTGAGAAATGCAATTTCCTTGTCGAAATTGCTACAGATGTTGCTGTTTAATCACGTGTTTTAAAAATCATTCTAAAATAAAAGTGTTTTCAAATTTTTTACAGTTTGCGCTTTCAAAAGAACGAGGAAGCAATTTAAACGTTTCAGCAAAATCGAGGATTATGAACCCTTACTTTTACTGATTCGCTTAATTCTGGACTTATCCGTTTGAGAACGTAAAATGTTATTTATTTAAAATGCAAGATTTTGCACTCTCAAGGAAACGATGAAGTGATTTAAACGATTTAGCAAAAGTGTGGAGTATGGAACCACACTTTTAGTATTTCGGTTAATTCCGGACTCGTTAATTTAAATATTTGTTGTTTGATGATTTCGATGATTTTGTGAGCTGTCGAGCCACTATGTTGGTCCTTCGGGTCATATGTTGGACCTTTAGCTCATATGTTTGACCTTTGGGTCAAATACAAGTACTAGACCTTCGGTTCATTTGTTGGACCTTCGGGTCATTTGTTGGGCGCCAAAATTATGTTGACAGTACTTGGTAGGCTTCGCCATATGTTGATGCACGTGCGGCATAGCTTAGACTCGCCATTTGTTGGGATCGATCCATCTTTTATGTTTATTTTCTAGATTATCTTAATTGACTTATAGATATTTGTTGTTTCTAATTATCTGCAGGTAATTAGATATTTGTTGATTTGAGTTCTAACTATCTTTGTTGATAATTAGATATTTGTTGATTTGTGTTTTCTGATTATCGTTTTTGATAATTAGATATTCTGTAATGATCCAGAATTTCCGTCATTTGAAATTCAGATATTTAATTAATTTTAAATATCAGCAAGTAAAATTTATAAGTCGAATAATTTATTTTTCGAATATTTGGATTTAACTGGGTAATTTAATTGATAATTTAATAATTGGAATTCCGGAAATAATTGAAATCTTGGTTTAATGTGATTAAAAATGATTTACAAAGTTATATTAAATCATATTGGAGTTATAGTGATGTTATAGAACTTTTAAAATTGAATTAAAAGTTAATTTGTGAAAATTGAATATTTCAATATTTAATTGACGAGTTAAAATAGCCATTTTTCAAACAGTCTCGGATTTCGACGAAATTAGTTTCATCGGATCCACCATATTATATTATTGTATGGTTTCAAATTTCGAGTCAATCGGATTTACCGTTTGTCCGAGGCAAGCCAAAACGCATAGAAATTGGTTTACATCGATTTAATTTAAATTTGATCGTTTGTTGCCGTAACTCGCAAAGATGATCGAATTAGCTCTCGAAACCTATTCCATTGTGTCCAGAACGTGGGGTAAACCCTAGAAACGCCAGTCACCGCGTGAGATTTGGAGTTCGGAAAATTGGAGATGAATAGTGTTCGTCAGTTTTCTATAAAGGACCCTTATTCTCATTTCTTTTGCAAAACCCTAATTTCTATAGCCGGCCGCCATTATCTTTATGAATGGACAAAATTTATCTATCTACTTCCCTCAATTACTTCCAATTCACAAACAATTACAGAAAACTTTCAACATGAAAAACGTAGAGCTTGGAGTGATCTTCGAATCCATAAGGAGATGATGAATTTTAGAGCAACTAGCGGAAGTTGTGGGCCCACGTTCGTGCTCGACTTTGCACATTTTTCTGAGCCAAGGTGGAGGCCGAGCTCTGCCGTGTTCAGGCCGAAGGTGGAGGTGGTCGAGGCGCTTCAAATGGCGGTAGTCGATCATGGTGGAAGTGCGTGAATTGATGGAGGCTATTAGGGTTTGATGGACGGCAAAAATGGGTTACGTGATTTCGCATTTTTTTGGTTGGGGAAGAAGATCATAGCGCACGGCCTGGATTGCATCAAGCAGGGATCTACGGTCCAGATTTGTTAGGTTATAAAAAATTAAAAGACTTTGTAAATTAATTATATTATAAATCGTGTAATGTTTAGAATAGCGTAACTCTTTCATACGAGGTCGAAAAATTACGAAACAAGTTGTGTTGACTTCGTATGGACGAATACTACGCGATGAAGCTGGATTGGAGTCGTTTGAAGCTAGTTTGAATTTCGGGTAAAATTAAATGTAAGTTTAATTTTATTCGAAATAAAACGCTACAACGGTTATTGGAAACTCAAGGTGAGAACTTCTCACTCAATCGAATTGTTTCGATTTAAATTTTAAATAGTTAGATTTAAAATTGCTTGATTGTGTATTGGATGATAATTTGTTATCTATTGTGTTAAATAGACATTATACGTCGTATATGAAGCAGATGTTATTTATTAAAAACATATACCGTGATAATTCCAACTTGTATGGAATTGGTATTATATATGTACTTGGAGTTGATTTTCCCGCATTATATAGCGAATGAGACCCTATTTATAAATCCCATATACCACGATATTCCGTCTCGAAGCGAAATTGGTATTGTGCTAAAATATGTGGATGCAGGGAAACAGGTTGGAGGGATCCAACTGGATTCCTCAAATAATTGAATTGGTTTCAATGTTGTGTGTTGATCTATTTATTGATCTATTTATAATCTACGTGATTATCTTTGTGATTGAAATCGTTAAAGGCTAAATTTTAGCCGAACATATTTTTGGTATCGTTAGATGCCGAAAATAAGTGAAATTTGATTTTTGAAAATTTAAGTTGAGAATTTATAATAAAACTTAATTTTGGAATTGATTCATTTTAAATGAATGAGCATTGAACTTTTTATGTTACAAAAATTATGAGTTTTGTGAAATATAACCGAAACGTGATTTTTGAAATAAGTAGTTGATTTATTTATAAAATGGTTTAAATTGGGATTTTTGGATCATTTTAAATGATTTATATAAAAGATTTATAAAATTGATATATATAAATTAAAATATTGGAATTATAAAAACGAGTTTTTATAAGTGTTAAAATGAAGTATAAATGGATTTCATAAGTGGATGAAATCGATAGATTTATAAATTGTGAATTATAAAATGAATAGATTTTGTAAAATAAAATATTTATAAGTAATTGACTTATAAACTGGATTTTGGCGTGTAAAAGGAATATGGATAGAATTTGTTAATAAAGTGATTTTATAAGTTGAAGTTGTTATAAAATATAAATAGAATTTATAAACGTTGTTTGTAAATTCGAAATCGACTTGTTTTAATAGGTTTAATTATTATAACTTATTAAATGAAGTATATATCCACGATTTTGGGACGGTGAATAATCCTTTAATTAAAATATGTAGAAATTGAATTGGTTAATAAAGTATATTCACGATTTTGGACGGTGAATAATATATTAAAGAAACATTTTAGGAAAGTGATATTTTAAATAGAATTTAAAACGATTTAAAAATGTTTTAAAATGTGTTAAGTATCGAAACCATAGATTTCAACATTCATTGTTGAAATAGACGTTTTCGAGAAGAAAAAGGAAATGGTGGACTATAACACTGTTGTTATAGTAAATGATTTCCGAAAGGAAATGTTTTGTATAGTATTGGGATTTATATATCTATCTTAATTTCGAATCCCTATACTAATGATTTTGGGTTGTCGTAACGATGTTTTACGCAACATTCGTTTTGACCCAAATAAATGTGTTTAAGGGAAGTTTTCCTTAAAGAATAAAAATTATACTTAATTTGGATTTAAGTATATTGAATATTTTCCAAATGTTGGAAATAAATGAATTTGTGAATGTTTTTCCAATATAAAGTGAATATTTTGAGATTTTATCTTTTAAAGATAAATTAAAAATGAATATTAGAAAACGATTTGGAAATCGTATATTCATAGATATTTTGGAAAGGTAAATTCACTATGGAATTTATAAAAGAAAGGGAAATGTGTGTAAAAAATAAACATTGATTTATTTTGAAGTGTGGAAATAAATTTACGGATTTGGAACGTAAATTTAATAAATCGGTAAGGATTTATTTAATTGGTGTAAATGAACCATTTTGGAATCAAAGTTGTAAGGGTGTAAATTGATTTGAAATTGGTTTTCAAATGGATGAAATGTGGAAAATATATATATATATATCTTATAAAGATATTTTTAAAAATAAATAATTTGGGAAATTATTTAAAATCGGGTGATGTTGTGAATATTGATTGATAGTTAAATAACCGACTAACAATATTGACCTTTGAGTGGCTATTTGTTGTGAATTGGTTGAAATTGAATGCTACACTTATTTTTAATTATTGCGCTCGTTATTCGGACTACCCATTCCGAATAGTGATACGACGTAATGGATAGCATTGAAGACCGGTGGTGAAGACCGGGTATTTGTGAAAACGATAGAATGACCTATCGATTGTCTCTGCACCATTAGATACGGTATGGAGATTTCCTTTGTGATGGGAAATTCGATCGGGATTGTGAATACCCGGATGGCAAGGGCTTCTTTTGAAGTGCCTTCGGTTCTGTTTGAGCCCGAAACAGACTTGTATGGATACGAGTCTGACATTACATTCTGAGATATAAAGCAGATTTCTTTCAAATACATTTCTGTTGGTGGCGGAGAATTTATTCTCTTAGCTTAACACCCTTCTCTGAAACGTACGAGCTTAGAGGTTTTGTAGTTGAAGGTTATCAGCGATATAATCCCAATTTGCTAATGTGGCATGCTGAGTGTTGCTGTGTGATGATTATTTATTGATCATTTGTTAATCAAAGCGTGGCTTTGCGAAAAAGCGTAGCTTTGTGGATGAGACTTCGTCGGACCTTACACCCCAGAAATGGTCAAAACAGGAATATGCGGCAAGGTTATGAGGGTCGCGCCCTTTAGGGTATGTCATTCCCTTCTAGAAAAGGGTGGTGTCAGGTATGGAGCCCTGATGCTTAACCTATGTGGTTGCTCCAATCTCATTTTTCTATGTGGTTGTTGCTTGGTGATAGAGGGCCCTCGGATAAAGGTCCCAAAGGACCGGGGTGGCGTATTCGTGTAGTAGTTACCTAGTTATAGAGGTAACCCGGCCTTGTGTTGGCAGAGTGCTGGTTAAGTTCTCGGGACATCCCGCCAGAGGCGATCCCATTGACAGTAGGAAGTTCCTTAGCCTGACCATTTGTTGGAAATCCAAATAAAACAATACGCATCTTGTACGGTTTTAGTTGTAGAACCTGCCATTTAATGTGGTAGCTATAGTAGGCATACTATAATGGTACCTATGCCGGCTAAGATTTATATTCTATTTTCGAAATTTTTTCATCACTATGCACTAATAATAATATCAAAAAATGAGTTGTTTTGCGTAATAAGCATCTTTGACTATCATAAGAAGAAATCTCCTCCAATTCTACGTTTGCATTGTGTATGTGCGGGGAGACCTTATGGAAGTTTCATTTTCCAAAAGCATTGTGGAAATTTTTTTCACTTCCCTTATTGTTGTTGTTTTAAAAGATAATAACTGTTTTGAGTTCTCACACCAGTACCCTGACTGACCTGGAGTTTATTGTTCTCTTCCTAAACTCTGGGTGCCCATAAATTTTCCACACGGGCAGTCTAGAGTCAGGTTATCAGGTCATTCTGGATTCAGGAGTGCTATGAGCTCAAGTAACGAGCTGGATGGCGAGGCGTATTACTTGTATATGATATTATCTTTCCGCTGTAAATTTCACTTGTAAGGACATGTTTGTATAGCTGCCCATTCTTGTATTATGTTGTATATTGTTGTTGTATACTCCAATGTAATATAATGTATTAACTGAGATAGTTCTTTGTTTTAAAGATTATTCATTTATCTATTATATGTTGTTCCGCTGCGACTGTGAGATTCTGATATTGTTTCTGTTCTTTTTCCTTACTTCTTCTATCTTTTTCTTTTACCTCTTCTTTTAACCCTAACAATTTGGTTTTCCGGCATTCGATTATGCGGCATTTGATACAGTGGACGTAAGAATGCCGAGTGTCGGATCCCGGCAAAACCGCGGCTATTACATGTGGTATCATAGCATATGGTTTAGTGACAACCTTACTCTGTTGGGAATTACTCATTAGAGATAGAGTCAGTAGTACTCTAGAATGAGTTTGGGTGTAATAATAGATATGAGCACGTATTTGTTAGTGAATATGAAATTGTTTTGTATTGTGTTGACTTATTGGTTGATTGTTTATACATTCTGGTCGGTGTAGTCTGGCCAACTGTTTCGATAGGGATTTCTAAACTCTTAAACGAGACAAACCGACATAGTATGGTTTTAAATTGAGTAAATTAAATAATTTTACCTTGATTATATTTTATATATAAAGGAATAATTTTTCAAAATTATCAAAGTTTATGTAAAATTGAATTGTTGGATTGTTGGAAAATGTATGAAACTATATAAGTGATGATATTGAAGTATTATTTGGGATAATTTGGGATAAAATTCATTAATGGAATGAAATTGGTAATGAGAATGTATAAATGAGTTTTATAAATTGAAATGAGATTTGATTGGGGATTAAGTTGAATAAAAATCCAAACATGGGAAAAATAAAAATAGAATGGATTGAATCCAAGTAATTTAATATGATAACTAATTAATTCATGATATAGAAAAAGTTGAATTGGTTAAATTAGAATTTGAATTGTGAGTTAAATAAAAATGATTTAAGTTTGCAGGAAAATTCAAGTAAGTAGAAATAAATTGAAAAATTGGACTTTGTTGCGATAAATAAATTTGAAATTAGAAATCCAAGTTGAAATTGATGAATATAAGTTATCAAGTTTTGAATTTATAATATGAGATAATAAAGATTTAACTTTAGTAAAGTTGAAATAAATTTGAATTAGTATGATAAAATATATGATGTGAAATTTAACTAAAGAAAGTTAAATAAATTAAATCGGATTTGGAAGTTGAATAATAAGTTGTATAACTTATTAAATGTGAAGATGTAAGCAAAACCAATTATTAAAATGGTTAAGCAACTTTGTTAAGCAAAACGAGGTATGAATCTGAATAAGTGATAAGATTGACTTTGGTAAACGTTAAGTAGAATTTACTTTGGAATTGGATTTTAGTTGGATTAGATATGTTGTTGAAATGGAAATTTAAGTTAAGTTAAACAAATGATGTTTAAAAGGAATATAACTTAAGTGATGTTGAATAAAGTAGATTTTGATAAAAATGAATTAATGAAATGAAGTCATTAAATGAATATAAATTTGAGTTATATAAAGGAGATTTAACTTTATTTGTAAAATAAATTAGTAATTGAACTAATGAAATGAATATTAATCAATCGAATGTAATAAATTGATATGAAATAATGAATATAAGTGTTAATTCATTAAAAGCTGACGTAATTGAAAATGAATAAATTGAATGGAAGTCAATTTAACATTAAACCAAATTGAAGGTAAACAAAGTGAATATGAATGTTGAATGTGAAGTAAAATAAATTTGGTTGTGTTGGTTGTACATTGGTTGTTAGATTGTTGTTAATTTATTGAATAGGAATTCATATGCAATTGATTGAATAAAATTGAAAGCTAAAGCAATTGAATTCAAATTGGAGGTTAAGTAAATTTAAATTGAATAGAAATTGGTTTGAATTGAAAGTGAACCAATGTGAATGTAAATTAGTGAATGCAAACTAATTGGAAATGAATAAATGAATGTCGTTGTATATAAATTGGTTGTAAACAATTACAAGTAATGTTGAAATCATATAAGTTGTTTATAAACCTTGCTTAGTATGCGTTTCTTTTAATATGCATGTGTTGTAGTTGTTTAAAAGTGTAAAATGTTAATAACTTCTTATATATGTTACTTACATATTTATATTGAGTGAGTACAGGTACCAGGGCTACCGTTAGTAGGATTTGAGTTGCGCAAAATGCTTAATAAATAAGTGCTTTGCTTAAAAATGCTAAAAGAGTAAGCCTACGCAATAAAAATAGGAAATATGAACTATTTTTCTGTTTTCCGACCGTGTGGGTCGATGTATATATATTTATATCTATTGTGATATTGTAAAAGCTCCTCCGTACAAAGGAGGTTATGGCGAAATTTTTTGAAAATTTAAGGCGTTAAAATATTTTCGGGAAATTTTGGAATTTTTTTTTTGTGAAAACTAAGTTTTGATTTGAAGTTAAAGGTTAAACGATATAGCTGATTTTGAAAAGTTAACTATATATGGATTTGAAAACTTAGTAAAGTTATTGTAAGAGGTTTAATTATGGATTTTGGAAAAGTTAAACATTTAAGAGATTTATGAATCAAATTTGAACGGTTTGTTTTGAAAAGTTAATGGATTTCAAAACTCTTTCTTACTTGGCAATTTCGAGGACGAAATTCTTTTAAGGGGGAAAGTTTGCAACGACCCAGAATTTCCGTCTTTTGAAATTCAGATATTTAATTAATTTTAAATATCAACAAGTAAAATTTATAATTCGAATAATTTATTTTTCGAATATTTAGATTTAATTGGGTAATTTAATTGATAATTTAATAATTGAAATTTCGAAAATAATTGAAATCTTGGTTTAATGTGATTTAAAATGATTTATAAAGTTATATTAAATCATATTGGAGTTATAGTGATGTTATAGAACTTTTAAAATTGAATTAAAAGTTAATTTGTGAAAATTGAATATTTTAATATTTAATTGACGAGTTAAAATAGCCATTTTTCAAACAGTCTCGAATTTCGGCGAGACCAGTTTCATCGGATCCGTAATGTTATATTATTGTATGGTTTCAAATTTCATGTCAATCGGATTTAGCATTTGTCCATAGCAAGCCAAAACGCATAGAAATTGGTTTAAATCGATTTAATTTAAATTTGATCATTTGTTGCCGTAACTCACACAGATGATCGAATTAGCTCTCGAAACCTATTCCATTGTGTTTGGAACGCGGGGTAAACCCTAGAAACGCCAGTCATGCCCCAAGATTTGGTGTTCGGAAAATTGGAGATGAATAGTGTTTGTTAGTTTTCTATAAAAGGACCCTCATTCTCATTTCTTTTGCAAAACCCTAATTTCTATAGCCGGCCGCCATTATCTTTATGAATGGCCGAAATTCATCTATCTTCTTCCCTCAATTACTTCCGATCCACAAACAATTACAGAAAACTTTCAACATGAAAAACGTAGAGCTTGGAGTGATCTTCGAATCCATAGGAAGATGATGGATTTTAGAGCAACGTCGTGGAAGTTGTGGGCCCACGTTCGTGCTCGACTTTGCACGTTTTTCTAAGCCAAGGAGGAGGCCAAACTCTGCCGTGTTCATGCCAAAGGTGGAGGTGGTCGGGGCACTTCAAATGGTGGTAGTCAATCGTGGTGGAAGTGCGTGAATTGGTGGAGGCTGGTTTGATGGACGGCAAAAATGGGTTACGTGATTTCACATTTTTCTGGTTGGGGCAGAAGAACATAGCGCACGGCCTGGATTGCATCAAGCAGGGTTCTACGATCCAGAGTTGTTAGGTCATAAAAAATTAAAAGAATTTGTAAATAAATTATATTATAAATCGTGTAATGTTTAAAATAGCGTAACTCTTTCATACGAGGTCAAAAAATTACGAAACAAGTTGTGTTGGCTTTGTATGGACGAATACTACGCGATGAAGCTAGACAGGGGTCGTTTGGAGCTAGTTTGAATTTTGGGTAAAATTGTTCAAATAAAACGCTACAACGGTTATCAGAAACTCAAGGTGAGAACTTCTCACTCAATCGAATTGTTTTGATTTAAATTTTAAATAGTTAGATTTAAAATTGCTTGATTGTGTGAATGGATGATAATTTGTTATCTGTTGTGTTAAATAGACATTATACGCCGTATATTAAGCGAAGTTATTTATTAAAAACATATACCGCGATAATTCCAATTTGTATGGAATTGGTATTATATATGTACTTGGAGTTGATTTTCCCGCATTATATAGCAGATGAGACCCTATTGCACCGCATAATAGCGGATAGCATTTTATAAATCCCATATACCTCGATATTCTGTCTCGAAGAAAAATTGGTATTGTGCTAACATCTGTGGATGCAGGGAAACAAGTTGGAGGGATCCAATTGGATTCCTCAAATAATTGAATTGGTTTCAATGTTGTGTGTTGATCTATTTATTGATCTATTTATAATCTGCGTGATTATCTTTGTGATTAAAATTGTTAAAGGCTAAATTTTAGCCGAGCTTATTTTTGGCATCGTTAGATGCCGAAAATAAATAAAATTTGATTTTTGAAAATTTAAGTTGAGAATTCACAAAAAAATTTAATTCTGGAATTGATTCATTTTAAATGAATGAGCATTGAAATTTTTATGTTATAAAAATTATGATTTTTGTGAAATATAACCGAAACGTGATTTTTGAAATAAGTAGTTGTTTTATTTATAAAATGGTTTAAATTAGGATTTTTGGATCATTTTAAATGATTTATATAAAAGATTTATAAAATTGATATTTATAAATTAAAATATTGGAATTATAAAAACGAGTTTTTATAAGTGTTAAAATGAAGTATAAATGGATTTCATAAGTTGATGAAATCTATAGATTTATAAATTGTGAATTATAAAATGAATAGATTTTTGTAAAATAAAATATTTATAAGTAATTGACTTATAAACTGGATTTTGGCGTGTAAAAGGAATATGGATAGAATTTGTTAATAAAGTGATTTTATAAGTTGAAGTTGTTATAAAATATAAATAGAATTTATAAACGTTGTTTATAAATTCGAAATCGACTTGTTTTAATAAGATTAATTATTATAACTTATTAAGTGAAGTATATATCCACGATTTTGGGACGGTGAATAATCCTTTAAATAAAATATGTAGAAATTGAATTGGTTAATGAAGTATATTCATGATTTTGGACGGTGAATAATATATTAAAAAACTATTTTAGGAAAGTGTTATTTTAAATAGAATTTAAAACGATTTAAAAATGTTTTAAAATGTGTTAAGTATCGAAACCATATTTTCAACATTCATTGTTGAAATAGACGTTTTCGAGAAGAAAAGGGAAATGGTGGACTATAACACTGTTGTTATAGTAAATCATTTCCTAAAGGAAATTTTTATATATTATTAGGATTTATATATCTATCTTAATTTCGAATCCCTATACTAATGATTTTGGGTTGTCGTAACGTTGTTTTACGCAGCTTTCGTTTTGACCCAAATAAATGTGTTTAAGGGAAGTTTTCCTTAAAGAATAAAATGTATACTTAATTTGGATTTAAGTATATTGAATATTTTCCAAATGTTGGAAATAAAAGAATTTGTGAATTACTTATTATTAAATAAGTATGGATATGTTTTTCCAATATAAAGTGAATGTTTTGAGATTTTATCTTTTAAAGATAAATTAAAAATGAATATTAGAAAACGATTTGGAAATCGTATATTCATAGATATTTTGGAAAGGTAAATTCACTATGGAATTTATAAAAGAAAGGGAAATGTGTGTAAAAAATAAACATTATTTTGAAGTGTGGAAATAAATTTACGGATTTGGAACGTAAATTTAATAAATCGGTAAGGATTTATTTAATTGGTTTAAATGAACCATTTTGGAATGAAAGTTGGAAGGGTGTAAATTGATTTGAAATTGGTTTTCAAATGGATGAAGTTTGGAAAATATATATATCTTATAAGGATATTTTCAAAAATAAATAATTTGGGGAAATTATTTAAAATCGGGTGATGTTGTGAATATTGATTGATAGTTAAATAACCGACTATCAATATTGACCCTTGAGTGGCTATTTGTTGTGAATTGGTTGAAATTGAATGCTACACTTATTTTTAATTATTGCGCTCGTTATTCGAACTACCTATTCCGAATAGTGATACGTCGTAATGGATAGCATTGAAGACCGGTGGTGAAGACCGGGTATTTGTGAAAATGATAGGATGACCTATCGATTGCCTCTACACCATTAGCTACGGTACGGAGAATTCCTTTGTGATGGGAAATTCGATCGGGATTGTGAATACCCGGATTGCAAGGGCTTCTTTTGAAGTGCCTTCGGTTTTGTTCGAGCCCGGAGCAGACTTGTATGGTTACGTGTCTGACATTACATTTTGAGATATAAAGCAGATTTCTTTCAAATACATTTCTGTTGGTGGCGGAGAATTTATTCTCTTAGCTTAACACCCTTCTCTGAAACGTACGAGTTCAGAGGTTTTGTAGTTGAAGGTTATCAGCGATATACATGCTGAGTGTTGTTGTGTGATGATTATTTATTGATCATTTGTTGATCAAAGCGTGGCTTTGCGAAAAAGCGTTGCTTTATGGACGAGACTTCGTCGGACCTCATACCCCGGAAATGGTTAGAACAGGAATATGCGGCAAGGTTATGAGGGTCGCACCCTTTAGGGTATGTCATTCCCTTCTGGAAAAGGGTGGTGTCAGGTATGGAGCCCTGATGCTTAACCTATGTGGTTGTTCCAGTCTCATTTTTCAGTGTGGTTGTTGCTTGGTGATAGAGGGCCCTCGGATAAAGGTCCCAAAGGACCGGGGGGTGGCATATTCGTGTAGTAGTTACCTAGTTATAGAGGTAATCCGGCCTTGTGTTGGCAGAGATCTGGTTAAGTTCTCGGGACGTCCCGCCAGAGGCGATCCCATTGACAGTAAGAAGTTCCTTAGCCTGACCATTTGTTGGAAATCCAAATAAAACAATGCGCATCTTGTACGGTTTTAGTTGTAGAACCTTCCATTTAATGTGGTAGGTATAGTAGGCATACTATAATGGTACCTATGCCGGCTAAGATTTATATTCTACTTTCGAAATGTTTTCATCACAATGCACTAATAATAATATCAAAAAATGATTTGTTTTGCGTAGTAAGCATCTTTGACTATGATAAGGAGAAATCTCCTCCAATTCTTCATTTGCATTGTGTGTGTGCGGGGATGCCTTATGGTAGTTTCATTTTCCAAAAGCATTGTGGATATTTTTTTCACTTCCCTTGTTGTTGTTGTTGTTTTAAAAGATGATAACTGTTTGAGTTCTCATACCAGTCCCACGACTAAACTGGAGTTTATTGTTCTCTTCCTAAACTCTGGGTGCCCGTAAATTTTCCACACGGGCAGTCTAGAGTCAGGTTATCAGGTCATTCTGGATTCAGTAGTGTTATGGAGCTCAAGTGGCAAGCTGGATGGCGAGGCGTATTACTTGTATATGATATCATCATTCCGCTGTAAATTTCACTTGTAAGGACATGTTTGTATGGCTACCCGTTCTTGTATTGTGTTGCATATTATTGTTGTGTACTCTAATGTAATATAATGTATCAACTGAGATATTTCTTTGTTTTAAAGATCATTCATTTATCTATTATATGTTGTTCCTCTGCGACTGTGAGATTCTGATATTGTTTCTGTTCTGTTTCCTTAATTCTTCTATCCTTTTCTTCTACCTCTTCTTTTAACCCTAATAATTCGGTTTTTCGGCATTCGATTATGCGGCATTTGATACAGTGGACGTAAGAATGCCGACTTTCGGATCCCGGCAAAGCTGCGGCTGTTACATATTCGATGTTTTCTGATTATCGTTTTTGATAATTAGATATTCGATATTTTCTGATTATCTTTTTTGATAATTAGATATTTGTTGATTTGTGTTTTCTGATTATCGTTTTTGATAATTTGATATTCGATGTTTTCTGATTATCGTTTTTGATAATTAGATATTTGCTGATTTGAGTTCTAATTATCTTTGTTGATAATAAGATATTTGTTGATTTGTGTTTTCTGATTATCGTTTTTGATAATTAGATATTCGATGTTTTCTGATTATTGTTTTTGATAATTAGATATTTAATGTTTTCTAATTATCTTTTTTGATAATTGGATATTTGTTGTTTTCTGATTATCATTTTAGGTAACCAGATATTTGCGGTTTTGCGATTTGTGATTTGTATTTTCTAATTAGCTTTGTTGATAATTAGATTTTGTTGAGAATTTGTGAATTTCTTTTATGAAATTACAAGATTTCTCTGGCATTGTATTCGTGACCTTTATTTTTCTAGCTTAACCGGTTTATGTTAGAAAAAATCATTGATATTGATGACCTTAATTATGAAAATTGCGGTGGCGCAATTTTTATAAGGAGGGGAGTCTGTAACAACCCGGAGTTTTGCACAGGTTAATTATCTTCATTAGACGATTAATTCTGCTGGCTAATTACTGTTGGGAGTTTTGAATCAGGTTGAAATTATTTTAAAATTTGTTGAAGGGTATGGAGTCTTTAAATTTAATTTTGGCCCAAGTTTCTTTTTCTTGGGGCTGTGATAAATATTGAGGCAGCTACCCGATTCCCACTCTATTCATTCTTTCGCTAGCCCTAATAAAAAATAAACAAAAAAAAGAATGGCGGCTCGTGCTCGTTCCTTTTTCTTCAGTAATTAGGGTTTTCAGAAATCCGAAGATGGTGACTTTAAATGCTCGATTGAATTCGATTCTCTTGCTTTATTGGTTGATCGTCTCTTGAGATGCTTGTGGCCACTTGATTGAGTTCGTCTTTTCTTTGAAACAAAGGTGAGTGATTTTCACTCACATCCTAATTCATTTGTCAATTTCTTTATTTCGGCAGTTCGATTTTGTTGATGTTGATGATTACAGACTTGTTCATATCAAATGAGTTTGTTCACTGGATTGATATGGTTTTAATCGATTTCGTGGCCACACGGCTTGACTCGGTTTGACGATGTATTCTTTGATATTCTTAATTCCACGGCTTTGGGTTTCTGCATTTGAACTTGACATTATTGACTTGGTCATATGCTATTCTGACTTGTTCATTTGTGATATATGTTCTAAGATGATTTCTTTTTCAGTTTTTTCTGTTTGGATTACTAATGTCAAGTACTCTTCCTGGATCTAATGATACCTGAACTTAATTGGTCATTGATGAACTTTTGTTGATGCTTGAATCTTGAAATTAATACTTGTTATAACATGAATTGATTTTGGTCTTTGTTGCTTTATTCCCTGAATCGGTATGGTTGCGTTGATACTCTGTTCATTTAGGTGTCATGTGTATGAGTTGCTTAATTGTTCTTGCACCATTGCTCAAACTGATTTTTGTGTGTGTATCTACCTGAGTATATGAGTCCAGTTTCTATGGTGCATGATTCTAAAATTTTGAAATTGCTACTTGACTTTAATTGTAGCACCAGTGCACTTGTATGTGTACTTATGTCCACTACTGCACATATTCGTCGATGTTTCCTTAGTGCTTCACTCTGGCCATTTGTGTTTATCTCTGTAGCATTTGAGGTTGCTGTGCACTGTGTATTAGGTAGCCTCGAGCCTGCCGTAGTGTTGCAGTCTCCAGCTTGTACCCATTTAAACTGATACATTGCATTGATGCATTGTATTCATTTGCATTTGGTCACTGTATTTCACTGATGACATTATTCTCATTTGAAGCTGCTCTGTGTCTTTTACTATCATGTGCTGTGGTGCCATATCTTTGGTGCTCTCACCTTCATTCTACTATCTTCATGTAGTTTGTACCACTTTCTTCATGCACTTGTTCATTCGAGCCTTTGTGCTTTGGTGCTGTGTTGCCATATCTTTGTTATATCTGGACTTGTATTTGTAGTCTTCAGTTTGTGTGGCTTTGAGCTTCACTGATGCTTTTCACTGCTGCATACATGTGCTTGTCTTTCCTGGCCACTGCTCGACTTTGTGGTCTGGTTCATTTGTTAGTACACTTGTATTTGGTACGCCTGCCCTTGTGCACTGTGTTATTTGGATCTGGTTCTTTTTGATCTCGTGTTGGTGCCATTTGCTTTTGATTCATTGAGCTTTCGTGTTCTTCATCACTGTAATGGCGAGGCAGTGCACGTGAACGTGTACTGCAACCCTATTAGATTTGACATCTTAATTGATATTTCAATTGCTTGAATTGTTTTATATGTTCAATTCAATATTTTGAAATTGTATTTTGATTTGATTTAACTTGATCATTTTGTGATATCTAATTATCTACTAGATAATTAGATTATGCGTTTTCTAATTATCGTATCGATAATTAGATTTTGTTGTTTCTGTTGTTTCACTGGCTTGAGTTTTGCTTTAGTCACTTGCTGTTAATTACTGTTTAGGAAATTCTGTTGTTTTCTAAATTATCTTCATTGATAATTCTTTTATTTATCTTTGTTGATGATTTGGCTTTGTTGATTCGCTTTTTATTGATGTTGCGTGTTACATCTACCGTTATCCGATTCTCTTATTAAAGGATTGGATAGGTGAGATTTATTGTGACCGTCGTTTATTTGATTATTTAATTATTATTTCTTTCGTGCATTAATAACCGAGTTTGAATTAGACTGACCCGCGTATTATTTTCTTTTGAATTAATACTCGGGTCAGACCGAGTTATTACAGGTTGTTGATATCTTGCTTTGGGTTGCTGCTTGAGGTATGAAGTTTCTTCATATCTTTTGGAGTAGTCGTAGTCATTTTATAGGATGATATGTATTCGTGTATATTATTTACAGTAATGTACTTGTATATGTAACTTCCAGTGTCGACAGTTGTAGTTGTGTCATATGTATAGTATCACATGTATTGTAACTGACTTCAGTTATATATATGAGATTTTATATTTCCGTGTTCTGTGTTTAATTTATATGTGTTATTATTATATATGTGTCCTGAACTATTATGAACCATCGTAGTTCGTTTTATACTGGAATTGGATATGTCGATGGGAGTAAACAAACAAAGAGACGAGAAAATATCACTCCTATGGAGGTAACCAATACTAGTGTATGGCCTAACTACGGATGGCCGCTCCTATCCAGCCTTATTCTTCGTAATAACAGACAGTATTTCTTTTTAATACTCTTTGTTATTATAAGCATAGAGGTGGGGCGTCACATATTATATTTTATGTACTATACAACATATAAGTATCAGTTTATACAAAATAATATATATAACTATTGAATAACATAACCTTAAAAAAACAGAGACTAGTATAATATAATCTTTAAAACAAACAAACTCGTATATAAACAACTTTATAATTTTTATAAACTTTAAAACTGTACAATAGAGGACAATATATATACCTAACTTATGCAATCAAACTATAAATATAACTATAGATAGTAATATCCAGTATAATATAAACTAACATAATAATATAAAAATACATATTAGTAACCAAAATAACTTGTATTGCCTGCTTTATAAGAATACATACATATAAACATCAGAACATAACTGGTATAATATAATGTATATTAACATGCCATTAATAAGAGAAATCAGCAAAACAAAATATAAAAAATTTAAAAAATTAAAGTAATATATATATATATAAATTAAAACTAGTATATAAAACACATTTTAAAAATCAAAATATCTAGAAATTAAAATCAGTATTCATTAAGCATGTGTATTGGGACCAATATATTCATAAAATATAAAACAGGGATCAATGCCTAAAACCCAATGTATATATATAACACGCAACCCAGAAAATGTAAAACAGCTAATATATAACTGTATACTTTATATGTAAAAATGTAATAAAAGAGCTATAGGAAAGGTAAACCATATGAAGAAATTTTGAAAGCTGTGGGAAAATTTGTACTTGAACAATAATATATATATTTTACTATCAACATTCTTTAAACTTAAAAAAACAAGAAAGAAGAACAAGAAAATACAAAGAAGAAAAATATATGTGCGGCCATTACCTTTAGGAAGAAGCACGTGCGAGAAGATGAAGGAAATATGAGATGCGGATGAAATTGTGTGTGTGGGTTTTTGTATTTAACATAGGCTTGCGTTAATTTGGTGTATGAAAGGCAAGAAATAAATGATTTGAAACGGTAGAGGAATTATAGGATCTCATTCCTATTAAATACAAATAAGCAAAAGGCAAGTGTAAAAGAGATGAAATAATTTACAAGTGAAGTGTAAGGCAAGATTTTTCATTCCTTTTAAAATGTACGGCTGATTTTAACAGCTAAGGTAAGAAATCAAAAGTGCGCGCATTAGAGAGGCAATAATTAAATCGAAACATACGCCCAAAATTTATAACAAAGTAATGTACTTTGAATTTATTTGTTTCGTATTTATTCAGTAAAATATATGCTAAAGTACATTTAAGAAGATAATGTATCATTTATATAACGCCAAATAATTTAAACAAGAATGGATATAAAACGTACCAAATAAAACGTATAATTAAATAGATATTTACACATTATTTATTTCTTAATTTAAAATTTGATTTGTTACATCCATTTGATTTGTTTATTACTTTACTAAGAAAACAGATGTATATATGTATAAAAGAAACGTATAAATTTATTTCTTTTTACACATTATTTATTACTTAATTTAAAAGTATATAACCAATTTAAAAGAAACAAAATTGGAACAAATGTTGTACAAATATATACAGTTTAAATAAAAGATTTGGAAGTTAAAGTTTAAAATTTAAAATTTCAATTAAAGTTAAACTTTAACCCAAAATCAAAATTATAGAAATGGCTTATATTTATTACAATTTGGACAAATGATTTATAATCAATTCAATAAATTTCTAAAATTCAATTTTTTAAGTAATCAGACACCAAAGTTTTAGATAAGATGAATAAAAATATCAAAATTCAATTAAATACGTAAATAAAACCATTCAAAATTATTAAAATTTTACGGGTCGAAATTATTTGAAATTTTACGGGTCATTACACTCTCCCCCACAAAACTTTTTGTCCCCGGAAAGAAAGGAGGTAGTGAATAGAACAACCAGAAATAAAAGTAGATTGAAAGTTAAGATTAAACAATTAATTTAATCATATAAATTTTACTTGAAATATTCATTTGAAAACTTCATTTGCAAATCAATTATCTTTTATCCTTTATTTCCTTTGAAAATCCATTTGTAAAATTTCTTGCTTCCTTTATAAATACTACGTATATGTTTAAACAACACTTTATAAATATATGAAAACTATTTGAAAACAATTATTTACATCATTAGTTATATTTACAAAGAAGCTATTTGAAAACATTAAATCCATAATTCATGAAGTTATTAATTTATCTCAAGATACCTTTCAATTATTATTAATAAATCAATAATCATTTTCTTTAAATATTTTTTATTTAACTAACAACTTCTAAAATATTTGTAACACTAAATTTTTTGTACTAAACCGTGAAGTATATAAATAAACAATATTTTAACAGGAAATGTAGTATATAAATAAACAGGAAATATATTAATAATGTAGTATATAAATAAACAATATTTAAAAAGGATATAGTCAACAAGGAAAAGAAGGTAGATTCGGAAAAACAGAATATAGGTGAATAAATAAACCGAGCAGATAAGGTAGATTCAAAAGAATAGTATCGGGCACGAATAGTTAATTCAATACAAAATTTCTTTGTTGGAAATACCTTTATAATAAAATACCTATATATCGAAACAAATTTTCCATTCGAAAATATTTCTATAACTCGATGTTTCAACAAGTTTATCCTCGTTCTTGCAAACTCTTGCCATGCGTTGATCAGGCGCAAAGCTAGAATTCTTCAAGTACTTAGTAGACCAGTTTCTTAACCGAGTGAAAATACTTGAAAAACCTTCAAAACCGATATGGAAAGTACAATCCAAAAAAATCATCTGGATCGCAGATACACAATGGTTACACCTAGATCCCCCAGGGAACATCCGTACCTTTAAGCATTCACTGCCTTGCGAATTACGCCACGATAACCAAAACCCGTGGACTGCAGGATACATAACAATGATTACGCCTGGATCTCCCAGGAAACATCCATACCCTTTAAGCAATCTCTGCCTTACGGATTACGCCACGACAACAAAACCGATAGACCGCAAAATACATAGCAAAGGTTACGCCTGGATCCCCCAGGAAACGTCCATATCCTTTAAGAAATCTTCGCCTTGCGGATTGCGCTACGCAAAAAAACGACAATGGGTTGCGCCACGGTAGGACACTCGAGTATCACATCCGGAAAACTAAAATCAGAGAGAATAATATCGATAGAATGAATCCACAATGTGGCCACAAAGCGAATATCAAGCAGAAGGTACTTTCCACATCTTTACTTCGAAAATATATATCATATAGTACCTTTTCAAATCACTTTCAAGTATTGTACTTATATAAAGTCCATTATATATAAGATTTCAATTTTAAATCCAATGCTTTCCAAGATCCATAGTATATCAAATCACACTTATATAGACTTGATTATATAAGGTATCAATTTTCAAATTAAGTAGCTTTGCAAATCAATAATTTCGAATCAACTTCATGGTTATACAAATCAATTTTATATGAGTTCGATAACTCTCAAATCAAGTATTTAGTAAAACAAGATTCTCAATTTCAAATCATTTCAATAACGTTTTAGTTTTAATATCATATGTGTTTTCACCAAATCTTTTCTTCCAAATTACAAATATTCAGTTTCAAAGTTTCTCAAAACAATAGGTTTAGAATATAATCATGGTTTCCAAATCGACAAAATTTTTGGTCAAACAAATTCATTTTCAAAACCATCATATAAATACAGGGTTCTACATTCCAATCTATTTTCAAAACCAAATATTTCTAAAAATCAATTATACTCAAAATGGTTTCCAAATTTATAATTATCCCTTTAAAACCTTTAAACTATTTATTTCTATTCGAAAGATCAAATTTTCCTTTTGAAAATTACTTAAACTAAATTTTATTCAAAACATTCCAAAAATAAATTCCATATTAGTATAATTCAAAATAATCCTATTCATTTACTTAACAAAAGGTTTCAAACTTAAACATCAAAACTAAACTTATATACTTTATCAAATATTTTATATTCTTTGAAATTCCTTAGCTTTGAAAATATAACCTCGATTTGGAAGTGTTCGAACATTCATTAAATCAAATTTCAAATCCAAGAGTTGGAAATCAACAACCAATCAGTAAATCAATTTCAATTAATAGGGTTATACCAAATCAAATCCAAAACTCGAGGACTGAACACCGGGCTCACTTTATATTGTTTCAAATATATAAATGTATCTTCGAAAGTATCAAATTATACTTCGGAATATGAAATCAAAATTGGTCTCACAAAATCACTCGCATAGCGGAGCTATTAAAGTGGCCTCTCCCCCACTTTGAAACTCGAAAATCAATGTCGATGATGCGTGCACTCATCACCGAAATTATTTTCTAGCAACATAAGTGAGTTATGGACTTCTATTTTCTTGAAAACTTCTTTGAGATTTCTTCGAAATTCATTGGAATTCATTGGAATCCATTTGAAACATTTCTTATTCAGAGAATGCTTTTAAATATATTTTCCAAAATCTTAAAACCAATTTCAAAACACTGGAGTTGAATCTCTCAAATTTCAAATTAAAACCCTTCAGTTATAAATCATTTTTATATAAATCAAATTTATTATAAAGTTTTAAAAATCCAAATCCTTTCAAAGCTCCGAATTCTCATTTTTAAAAGGTATATAATCGTTATCGAAAACAGTTTTACTTTTATATTTGGGATAAGATCATACTTATCAAAATAATAATTTCGATATATAAAACAATTTCAAAAAATACAAACATACCCGATTTTTCAAAGGGTGATCCAAGGATGGATTTCAAAATAAAGATAGAGATTCAAATTAGAGGAACTCTAATCAAATAGAATTCTGATTCGAAGATAGGCTTGATCAAAGATGAGGTAATTAAATTTTTAAATAGAAGATGAGTATACTTATATAAATCGCGTGCAACCTTAACCGGGTCAACCGTGACTTCAGGAATATAATCGATGCGGAATTCCAAAACAAATCAACATTCGATCGCCAGAGATAGAATTCGGCATATCAAGATATAGTGGCATCTAAACCGAGGGTATAGAAATCTCCGGTGAATTAATGCCAATTGTAAAGAAATTTCACCCCCTTTACAAATCATTTAGTAGAGTCATTGGATACTCCAGAATCAAAAGAATATAAATAGAGAGAGACAAGAATGAATTTTGGAACCATAGGGAATGTTCCAAAGTTCAAAGGAAATCGAGTCAAAAGGAAGAGACTCAACTCGAACGAAAGTGATTCTATAAATAAATTTACCATATATGATAAGTTTTGCCTAGAGCCAAAGCTTTGATACCAACTGTAACGACCTGCTATTTTCAACCATTCGCATCCGCACATGTCGGACTTGAATTGCTCAAAATATCAGATTGTTAATTTAAATTTGGCAAAATTCAGCATATGCAGTAAAATAAATCAATCACATAATCACTAATACAGAGTAGTATAATAATACGCAGCGGAATAAATAAATAGTAGTTCATGAAGCTACTATATAAACATCGAAGTTAGAAATAAAATACAACAGAATATCTCAGTTGCAGTGAAGTCTCCAGTATGAGCAGATTACTTCTCTAAACCAATCAACTAGAAGGGCTGAAAACTGAATCGATAGTTGGATCTCAAAACGAAGCTCCAAACTCCAAAGGTGAGTCTCGAATGCTGTGTCACTCAGTCTGACCCGAGTGTAAAGCAAAACACAAAACACTCGAGTTAGGATTAACATTCTTATATTAATAAATCCAATCCAAGTGAAATATCAACTGAAATACAAGTAACTTAAAGGATATTTGAGATAACCATCCTCTAAGGATCCGTGGAACTATCTACAATGTAGAAATATAAGCTATCAACAACTAACCGTCATTACAACACCGTGGTCCTTTCAAAATATTTTATACGTCAAACCCAAAGGATCATTTCCATTTCAATTATAGATATATTTCCTCAATTTCAAAAAAAATTGATTCAAATCAAAACGAGTTCCAAATTCCAATTTAATTCAATCTAAATTTTTCCATTTTAATTCAATTTAGTTTCTAAATAACAAATTTAAATTATGTTGATTTCAAATACAGATCTGAATCACAAAATAAACCATTTTAATTCCAATATATTTCAAAGCTTTAATATTCAACATTTCAAAGTTAAATTTAATAGTTTCATATAGATCTTGATTTAACTTCATTATTATTTAGTTAGGGAATATCCACTTAATGAATTCAATATCGTTTAACTAGCCTTAAATTATATTTTACTAAATATTTCCTTAAATTTATTTAAAAGAAAAATATTCATTGTTACTTAAATCAAGACCAAGTTATAAATCATATCTTAAATCTCAATTTCAATGAGTTTCAAATCGGTTTAATTAAATAAAATCCTTTATTGCATACAATTTCAACTAAATTCAAATTATCTTCTCAACCTTAACTTATTCAATTTATTACCGAAATCAATTTTGAAATATAATTTTAAATACTTAAACATATTATATGTATTAGATCAATCTTAATTAAATTAAATATTATTATTAAATCTATATATACCATTATCATTTATATATAATAATTTAAGAATCAACATTTATTAACACCATATATTTCTTTCCAAAACCATAGAATTTATTTAAATATATTTGTATTTGGACCAACGGTGGCCGTATATAATTTCCCATCCTATAGTCAAGTGATACAGTTATTTATCATTTCAATCCGTAATATATGCGGATCGGTATAACTTCGATCCGCAATCCCAAATTAAATTCAAATGAAAACCGCTTGGGTCTATCATTTCAACCCATAACGAAGTTCTCGTATTCTAAAGTCCGTTTGTGTATGTATCATTTCAACCCATAGTGAATTATATACTAACAGGGAACTTGCAGAGTGATAACAGATATGATAGTAATAATACCAGGCATATATCAACAATAACAATATAATATAAACAACATGATATGGTGTCATATCCCATAGGTGAACAATATAAATGCATATCATATATATAACAATTTAAACAATTAACAGTTAAATTTTAGCAACATATTTCAATTATCGTTCCAACTGAAATCAAATTTAATAAATAAAAGAACGTTAATCGTGAGTGATTGCTCACCTTTCGAGGTTAGAGATGAAAGAGAATGAGATGAGTTACGAATCAAAGCATGAATTCCAAAGTAAAGCAGGATTTGCATGAATTTGATGAGCAAAGTTGATAGATGGGAAATTCGGTGAGAACTAACCAGAATCAATCTTGATAGAGACAGAAACGAAATGCATGTTGCATTATTATTATTGATTTCAAATCGATGTTAATTCAAACACATATTAAATTAAATATATATGTATTTCAAAATCATTACACGTCTAAAACAACATATATTTACATAGTAAAATTTGAAATAAATGAATATATATACTCATAAAGATAAACAACATATTACATGTATATACATAACATACACAAAATCTTATATAACCTACATATATATATACACACACACATTCTATTTTAAAACGACACTCATATATATAAACTGATAAGAAGCTATATATATCTAATTTACATATCAAATTATTCAGTATTAAACATGTATGTTACCAGAACTAATACATTGTATGTTATACGAACAAATACACTATATTATATGATTTAAAAATGTAAGTTATTAAAATATCTGTATTAACATATTTCATTATATTGTAAACAACATACCAATACAGTAACACAAAATTTACTTCACCTATATTATCACATACAGTTAACAAAACTTTCATTATTATATTTTATATACTATACAACATATAAGTATTAGTTTATACAAAATAATATATATAGCTATTGTATAACATAACCTTAAAAAGCAGAGACTACTATAATATAATCTTTAAAACAAACAAACTAGTATATAAACAACTTTATAATTTTTATAAACTTTAAAACTGTACAATAGAGGAAACACATATATACCTAACGTATGCAATCAAACTATAAATATAACTATACCTAGTAATATCCAGTATAATATAAACTAACATAATAATATAAAAATACATATTAGTAACCAAAATAACTTGTATTTCCTGCTTTATAAGAATACACACATATAAACATTAGAACATAACTAGTATAATATAATGTATATTAACATGCCATTAACAAGCAAAATCGGCAAAAAAAAATATAAAAATTTTAAACAATTAAAGTAAAAGATATATATATATATATATATATTAAAATTAGTATTTAAAACACATTTTAAAAATCAAAATATCTATAAATTAAAATCAGTACTCAATAAACATGTGTATTGGGACCAATATATTTGTAAAATATAAAAAAAGGGATCAAAGACTAAAACCCAATGTATATATATAACACGCGACCCAGAAAATGTAAAACAGCTAATATATAACTGTATGCTTTATATATAAAAATGTAATAAAAGAGCTGTAGGAAAGGTAAACCATATGAAGAAATTTTGAAAGCTGTGGGAAAATTTGTACTTAAACAGTAATATATATATATATATATATATATATATATATATATATATTACTATCAACATTCTTTAAACTTAAAAAAAAAAGAACAAGAAAATACAAAGAAAAGAAAAAAAATATGTGCAGCCATTACCTTCAGAAGAAGCACGTGCGAGAAGATGAAGGCAATATGAGATGCGGATGAAATTGTGTACCTGGGTTTTTGTATTTAACATAGGCTTGCGTTGATTTGGTGTATGAAAGACAAGAAATAAATGATTTGAAACGGTAGAGGAATTATAGGATCTCATTCCTATTAAATACAAATAAGCAAAAGGCAAGTGTAAAAGAGATGAAATAATTTACACGTGAAGTGTGAGGCAAGTTTTTCATTCCTTTTAAAATGCACGGCTGATTTTAACAGGTAAGGTAAGAAATCAAAAGTGCGTGCATTAGAGAGGCAATAACCAAATCGAAACATACGCCCAAAATTTATAACAAAGTAATGTACTTTGAATTTATTTGTTTCATATTTATTTAGTAAAATATATGCTAAAGTATATTTCAGAAGATAACGTATGTAACAACCCGCATATTTATCGATTTTATATTTAAATATTTTATCGTTAGTCGGATTTTTGTCCGGAAAGCTACTTTTTGCATACGGTCGAATTAGGACTCGGGACCACTCCCATTGAGTTTAAAATGTCATTTGCGACCTTTTTGAGTATAATCTTCGATATGTTTGGAGAAAGTTGATTTTTGCTACTTTTTACTTTGGTTTTGGTTTTTGGGCTTAGCCCTATATTAACTTATACTCCAAAACTGAACCACTCTCCCCATTCTCCCTCATTCTCTTCTCTTTTCGGTTTTCTTAGCATTAATGGTGGGAGAGATTGGAAATTAAAACTCCAAAACCCTAGTTCCTCTTGCAAATCAAATTCCTAGCTCCAAACTCAAGAAGAACCCATTGGTAAGCTTCTCTCCTTCTTCTCCAACTTATTCTCTTACCAATTTCAGAAATTCCTAAACCTAATTTCGGGAATGTTCTTGTTTTGAGCTTAGATTCAAGCCCAATTGGGTTGTGTTAAAGAGAGGTTGATTCTCCATTTGCTTTCAAGCTTCTTCTTGTTCGATTTTGTGAAAAGGTGAGATTTTTATCTCACATCTATGCTTATACTTATCTTCGGATGTTAGGTATGAATTCCTAACACTTATTCGTGTGTATTAGTTCTTGGTTTGGATTGATTTGGTGAAAATCCAAACTTTTGGTGTTTTGGGTTCAATTCCTTAAAAATCATAGCTTTGAGGATCAAATGTGTTTTTGGTGATGCATCGAGGAGCCAATAGGGCATGGTAGACGTTAGGCAAAATTCCCTTGCGTCCGTGCTCGTTCGGTTGCGAATTGATGGAGGTTTCATATCAATACATGGGCATAAATAGGCAGAGCATCAGGTTCGGCTGACCGACCCCCTGGTCTAGTCGACCAACCTGATGCCAAGTGCATAAGCACTTTCTGTTTTAGGGTCCGGTCGACCGACTACAGGGGTTTGGTCGACCGACCTGATGCCAAGAGCATAAGCACTTTCTGTTTTAGGGTCCAGTCGACCGACTACAGGGGTTAGGTTGACCGACCTGATGCCGAGGAGTTTTTCAATACAATGTTCGGTCGACCGAGCACTGTATGTCGGCTGACCGACCTGATGATTTTTGCCTACTTGGCCTTATTGCTTGAATTTCCAACTTAAATCGATTCGTGTTGTTTCCTATTGATTGTTATCAATTATTATGACTTTGATGACTCCTTGTTAGGGATTTTTGAATATCCATTTCGATGGATTCTTTATCGGTTTCGTTGGATATTTATTCACATCTTCGAATGTGATCTTTGTGATTGATTGTTTCTACAATCCCCCTTGTGCTTTGTCACTTTAAAAATATAAAGGTTTTCTATATTAGTAGTAAATATCAAAACTCTTTCCTCAAACGATTTCAATACTATTTTAATACCAAATTCGTTTATAAAACCGTTTTCCAATCTATTAGTATATATAAACCTTTACCTCACTCGTATGAGAAATCTAATTAAACGACTTAGTAAAACAAGTGGTATGAAACGCTTGCGTTCACTTTGTTGGTTAATTCTTGGACTTGTTCGATTGAAACTCTTGTGATAATTTTCTAGTGGAGATCTACAATTTGTTCGCAAATATTTAAGTTAAGCTAGTGGTTATGGGACAAGATGCTAAACTCATATATTTACTAGCTTATTGTAATTGACACTTCTCTATGATCATGACGATCATTTTTGTGATTTAGACTAGCAATGTGCGATGTCTCTTTGTCTGCGTGGGAGACTAAACCCCGTTCGTGTGTCATATTTGTGGGTTAGCAACCCACGTTCTTCGGACCATTCGTGTGTCAGGTATTCGGACCATTCGTGTGTCAAATTAATGGCTAGCTACCATGAGATAGCTTCTCGTTCGTGTGTTACAGCTGTTGTGAGTTTTCATGCTCCCGTTCTTGTGATAGGCCTCCCCCCCTTATTTTGTGTGATTTCTGGATTTCGTGTGTCGAATTCAGGAATTTTCTTCTTCACCTATTTTTGTGATTTCTATTGATATGATTTATCAATTCTTGTGCATAGGTGAATTCATGTGTCATTGACTGGATTTCTTGTGTTGATTTCTGGAATTTATGTTTCACCAACTTTGTGATTTCTATTGATATGATTTATCAATTCTTGTGCATAGGTGAATTCGTGTGTCATTGACTGGATTTCTTGTGTTGATTTCTGGAATTTATGTTTCACCAACTTTGTGATTTCTATTGATATGATTTATCAATTCTCGTGCATTGGTGAATTTGTGTGTCATTGACTTTTGTGATTGACTTTGATATAATCGTCAATATTTGTGGTTGGATGAACGAAATAAGGAGTATGACAGTTCCTTTGATTCTTGTGTAGATTTTGAGACATTGAATAATCCCTTGATGATTTTCAACTGCTTATATATCACAGCTTGGTATTGTGATTATTATGTGTTTAGTCATATCTCTTATTCTATATCGTTTCATTTGATATTTATAGTTAGACTGATCCGTTTATTATTTTCTTATTAAATAATACTCGGGTCAGACCGAGATGTTACAGGTGCTTCAGCTTGACTTCTCTCTTGGGATTGATTTCTCTGACTTTTGGATGACTACTTAGATTAGTAGTTTTTGTTGTATACATTTGAGATATAGACTCCTTAATGTATACTTATTCTTTTGTGTTGTTCGTGTAACTATCCTTTTGTGGTATTGTGGATCTTTTTAGACCACTACTCTGATGAACACTCCTATGTGTTATATATATTCATATCTTATTCCGCCTTTGTGATATGAATTGTCGGTGATTGATTTGTGTTATGCTTATTTCTATATTTGTTTTCCGAAGGATTTATATAGCCACCGTGTAGTAGCTTTGAGTTTGTGTCGGTATGTCGGATTTCCTCTTGAAATAGAATGCATGTTATATTATCTGACATATCGGTGCTCGCCAAAGAAATTACACGGATGGTCGCTCCTCAACAGCCTTATTCTCCGTGCTAGTCGACAGCATTACTCCGTAGTGTTCTTGGCTAGCGTGGGTATAGAGGTGGGGCGTCACAGCTTGGTATCAAAGCCAAACTTCGGAACAATATGGAATATTATAACAAGGATCATTGTCCTAAGTCCATCTTAGGAGTCGTGCTTTAGGATTTAATTCGAGTCTTCGTACCGATTCATCCTATTTTCCTTATGATTCCTTGTTTATCTATCAAGATTGCTTGATATTCAATTTGGTGAATAACCTTTTTCTTCTTCTTCTTTCTTTCTAAAGGAAGAGAAATGTCTAGACCACGCCGCCTCAGAGCTGTGCCATCTAGTTCTCCACCCCAGGATGGAGTTTTTATGACTACTCAACAACTTCTTGATTTAGTGACAAATGCTCAAGCAGCTGGAGCTAACCCGGAACCTGCTCACCCAAAGTCGGGATTTGCACGCTTGTGTAGCGATTACACTAATTTGGGTGGGGAGCCATTCAGAGGTTTCGAAACTGTTATTGAAGTATAGTCTTGGCTAAGGTTATGCGATCGAATCTTTTCTCGCATGAATCTTATTGACCTTCACCGAGTTCAGGTGGCCTCTAGTATGCTCCGAGAAAGAGCATTGGACTGGTACGAGCTTCTTATTTCTGAGATTAATGAAGCGGATCTCACCTGGGAGCAATTCCGGGAACGCTTCGAATTAAAATTCGTTCCAGAAGTTGAGAAAGTGACATTGGCTCGACGATTTATAGACCTTGTTCAAGGTGAGTCCTCCGTGACTGATTACGTCGCCTCCTTCGAGTCGCTTTCCAAATATGGGGTTGAATACATCAACACCCCTTTAAAGAAGAACCAAAGGTTCGTCTATGGCTTAAACAAAGATCTCAAGAAGCCATTACTTCTAAAATTAGAAGTTTCTTTCGACCAACTCGTAGATATCGCTCTTCGTCTTGAAGAGGCGGATAGGGAGAATGATGATGAAGTGGTGGGTTCCAAACCAAGCTTCAACAACAACAAGAAGAGGCCCAGCAAATTCAAAGGTCCTTATCCCAATAAGAAAGGGAGGCAAGCAACTCCTGTTGAAAAGACCTTTTCCTCTACTCAAGGGAAATGCTATAATTGTGGTTCGAAAGACCATTTTGCGAACAAGTGTTCAAAGCCTCGTACTTGTCGCTATTGTAAAAGCCCGGACCGTTTTATGCATGTGTGTCCCAAACTTCAAAATAGGAGGGAGGGAAAGTCGAATGTTTCTCAAGCCCCTGGCAACACATCTCGTGGCCAAGGTATTTCTCATTCTATCCTTGATGGAATTATTTTATTTCGTGATCATCCTATTCGAGTTCTTTTTGATACGGGTGCGTCCCATTCTTTTATATCAAAAGAACTTGTTGATACCTTTTCTTTGGATGTTTTGTGTTTAATGACTTCTTTGAGAATTGCGAGTCCGGTTGGTGGATCCGCAACAATCAGTTTATTGTGTAAAGATGTCGAGCTTATTTCGTGTGATTTTTCTTTCCGAGCCGATTTGCATGTCATGCGTTATTTAGGCTTTGGAATGATTTTGGGAATGGATTGGCTTAACCGTTATGAAGCTCATATTCTATGTCCTGAGCGGACTATTCATCTTCGACATCCTCAATCTGTTAATCAGGTTTCTGTTATTCTTAAGGATTCGGTTTCTGCTTTGGTTGCATCTTTATATTCTTTAAACCATCGTGATGACGATGATGATGATGAGGGTGATATTATTTCTCTTATTCACGTCGTTCGTGGATTTTCCGACATATTTGAGCCCGTTTTAGGATTACCACCTAAGCGAGCAATTGAGTTCAGAATTAACCTTATTCCTGGAGCTCAACCTATCACTCGTCCTCCTTATCGTATGTCCAATAAAGAAAACGAGGAGATGCGTAAATAATTAATCGAATTGGAGAAGAAGCAATTTATTCGCTCTAGTTCCTCGCCTTGGGGAGCTTCAGCTATTTTTGTGAAGAAATCCGATGCTACACTTAGGCTTTGCGTTGACTACCGCAAGCTTGATGATCTTACTATCAAAAATAAATATCCTTTACCTCGGATTGATGATTTATTTGACCAACTTAGTGGTGCTAGAGTATTTTCACAATTGGACTTGGCTACCGGTTTTCATCAGCTTCGTATTGCAGAGGATAGCATTCCTTTGACATCGTTCCGTACTCGGTATGGATCTTATGAATGGCTTGTTATGCCATTTGGGTTAACGAATGCCCCGGCTTATTTCATTGACTTAATGAATCGAGTTTTTAAAGACTTCCTCGATCGATTTGTTCTCATCTTTATTGATGATATTCTTGTGTATTCTAAAACCGAGGAGGAGCATGAAAAACATCTTCGAATTGTATTGGAAACTCTTAGGAGTAATCAATTAAAAGCAAAATATTCTAAATGCCATTTTTGGCAATCTCGTGTGAAGTTTCTCAGTCATATTATTTCCGAATCCGGAATTTCAGTGGATCCTTCAAAGATTGAAGCGATTCAAGATTGGAAGAGACCGGAGAGTGTGACAGAGATTCGTAGTTTCCTTGGATTGGCGGGCTATTACCGTCGTTTTATCAAAGACTTTTCTAAGATTGCCGTGCCTCTCACTAGCTTGACTAAGAAAGGTGTTAAATACATTTGGTCGGACAAATGTGAAGCTTCTTTTCAGAAATTAAAAGAACTCCTTTCCGATGCTCCTATTCTTGTTATTCCCGAGGGGAATCAAGATTTTGTTGTTTATACCGATGCTAGTCGCGTTGGTTTGGGTGCCGTTCTTATGCAAAGAGAACGTGTTATTGCTTATACTTCTAGGCAATTGAAGCCTGCTGAGACTAGATATGCCACTCATGATTTAGAGCTCGCGGCAATTGTTTTCACCCTTCGTATTTGGCGTCATTATCTATTAGGAGAGAAATTTGTTCTTTATACCGATCATAAGTCTTTGAAATATTTATTTTCTCAAAAGGAACTTAATTTGCGTCAACAACGTTGGCTCGAGTTCCTTGCTCCTTATGATCTTGATATTCTTTATACTCCCGGTAAGGGTGATCGTGTCGCCGATGCTCTTAGCCGTAAACAAAAAGCCGTTGTTTCTATGATGATATCCGAATGGAACGATCTCGAGATCTTATCCACTTGTGAGATTCGAGACCACGTATCCGAGTTATGCTCATCATTTGTTTTATGTAGCCTTGAGGCTCATCCTTCTCTTTTGGACCGCATTCTTGAAGCTCAAAGGCTAGATCCCGAATTGGTTCTTCTTGGCCAAAATATTAAGGATAAAATTGATATTGAAGGTTTGAAAGACTTTGATATCAATTCTCGTGGCGGCATTCGGAAATTTGGTAGACTTGTCGTGCCAAATATTGGTGATCTTCGTAAAGATATTTTAGAAGATTCTCATCACTCTAAATTTTCCATTCATCCCAGTAGTAGTAAAATGTACGCGGATATGAAGCGACTTTATTATTGGGAGGGAATGAAACTCGATATTGCTAATTTTGTTAAGTGTTGCATGACTTGCCAACTCGTTAAGGCCGAACATCAAAGGCCCGGTGGGCTATTGCAACCTTTAGAAATTCCAATTTGGAAGTGGGACCAAATTTCCATGGATTTTATAGATAGCCTTCCCCGTTCTCGTTCGGGTCATGACAGCTTATGGGTGATCGCTGATAGACTTACTAAATCCGCCCATTTTATTCCCGTTCGATCTAATCGAACCATTCCTCTTTTGGCCAAAATATTTATCAAAGAAATTGTTAAATTGCATGGTGTTCCTACTTCTATTGTTAGTGATCGTGATCCATTGTTTACTAGTGGATTTTGGAGGAGTCTTCAAAAAGCTTTGGGAACGAAGCTTAATTTTAGCACCGCTTATCACCCCCAGTCCGATGGACAAACCGAGCGTGTTAATCAAATTATTGAAGATCTTCTTCGTGCTTGTGTGCTTGATTTCGGTGGAAGTTGGGAAGATCATATTTCTCTTGTTGAATTTTCCTACAATAATAGCTTCCAATCTAGTATTGGTATGGCACCTTTTGAGGCACTCTATCGTAGGCCATGCCGATCTCCTTCTTGTTGGCTTGAGGCCGGTGAGAAGCTGGTTTTAGGACCAGATTTTATTCGGGATTCCACAGAGAAAATTGACCTTATTCGACATAGAATGAAAGAAGCCCAGAGTAGACAAAAATCCTATGCCGATATCCGAAGAAGGAGATTAGAATTTTCTGTTGGAGATCTTGTTTTTATTCGTGTGTCACCTATGTAAGGTGTTGTACGTTTCAGTCGATCGGGAAAGTTAGCGCCTCGATATATTGGGCCATTTCCTATCACTGAACGTATTGGTTCCATGGCTTATCGCCTTTTATTACCGGTTCAATTTTCTGCTATCCATGACGTGTTTCACGTTTGTCAACTTCGGAAGTGTCTTCGAGATTCCGGTTCTATTCTTTAGCCCGGTGTTGTGAAAGAGATTGAAGTTTCGCCTAGTTTAACTTATGAGCAACATCCTATTCGTATCATTGCTTCGGAAGTCAAACGACTCCGAAATAAAGATGTTCCGCTTGTTAAAGTTCAATGGTCTTCAAATCCTAAGGATTGTTCTTGGGAGTCTAGGGAATTTATCGAGCGATCACATCCAGACTTGCTTTCCCGTGCTCTTTAAGGTGAATCTTCTTATTTCAAATTTCTTTAGTGTTGAATATGCTTTTATGGTTGTTACTTTATGTTCTCTTCTTAAATATTGCGAGGACGCAATTTATTTAAGGAGGGGAGTCTGTAACAACCCACATGTTTATCGATTTTATATTTAAATATTTTATTTAAATATTTTATCGTTAGTCGGATTTTTGTCCGAAAAGCTACTTTTTGCATACGGTCGAATTAGGACTCGGGACCACTCCCATTGAGTTTAAAATGCCGTTTGCGACCTTTTTGAGTATAAGCTTCGATATGTTTGGAGAAAGTTGATTTTTGCTACTTTTTACTTTGGGTTTGGTTTTTGGGCTCAGCCCTATGTTAACTTATACTCCAAAACTGAACCACTCTACCCATTCTCCCTCATTCTCTTCTCGTTTCAGTTTTCTTAGCATTAATGGTGGGAGAGATTGGAAATTAAAACTCCAAAACCCTAGTTCCTCTTGCAAATCAAATTCCTAGCTCCGAACTCAAGAAGAACCCATTGGTAAGCTTCTCTCCTTCTTCTCCAACTTACTCTCTTACCAATTTCAGAAATTCCTAAACCTAATTTCGGGAATGTTCTTGTTTTGAGCTTAGATTCAAGCCCAATTGGGTTGTGTTGAAGAGAGGTTGATTCTCCATTTGCTTTCAAGCTTCTTCTTGTTCGATTTTGTGAAAAGGTGAGATTTTTATCTCACATCTATGCTTATACTTATCTTCGGATGTTAGGTATGAATTCCTAACACTTATTCGTGTGTATTAGCTCTTGGTTTGGATTGATTTGGTGAAAATCCTAACTTTTGGTGTTTTGGGTTCAATTCCTTAAAAATCATAGCTTTGAGGATCAAATGTGTTTTTGGTGATGCATCGAGGAGCCAATAGGGCCAGGTAGCCGTTAGGCATAATTCCCTTGCGTCCATGCTCATTCGGTTGCGAATTGATGGAGCTTTCATATCAATACATGGGCATAAATAGGCAGAGCATCAGGTTCGGCCGACCGACCCCCTGGTCCGGTCGACCGACCTGATGCCAAGTGCATAAGCACTTTCTGTTTTAGGGTCCGGTCGACCGACTGCAGGGGTTTGGTCGACCGACCTGATGCCAAGTGCATAAGCACTTTCTGTTTTAGGGTCCGGTCGACCGACTACAAGGGTTAGGTCGACCAACCTGATGCCGAGGAGTTTTTCAATACAATGTTCGGTCGACCGAGCATTGTATGCCGGTCGACCGACCTGATGATTTTTGCCTACTTGGCCTTATTGCTTGAATTTCCAACTTAAATCGATTCGTGTTGTTTCCTATTGATTGTTATCAATTATTATGACTTTGATGACTCCTTGTTAGGGATTTTTGAATATCCATTTCGATGGATTCTTTATCGGTTTCGTTGGATATTTATTCACCTCTTCGAATGTGATCTTTGTGATTGATTGTTTCTACAATCCCCCCTGTGCTTTGTCACTTTAAAAATATAAAGGTTTTCTATACTAGTAGTAAATATCAAAACTCTTTCCTCAAACGATTTCAATACTATTTTAATACCAAATTCATTTATAAAACCATTTTCCAATCTATTAGTATATATAAACCTTTACCTCACTCGTATGAGAAATCTAATTAAATGACTTAGTAAAACAAATGGTATGAAACGCTTGCGTTCACTTTGTTGGTTAATTCTTGGACTTGTTCGATTGAAACTCTTGTGACAATTTTCTAGTGGAGATCTACAATTTGTTCACAAATATTTAAGTTAAGCTAGTGGTTATGGGACATGATGCTAAACTCATATATTTACTATCTTATTGTAATTGACACTTCTCTATGATCATTACGATCATTTTTGTGATTTAGACTAGCAATGTGCGATGTCTCTTTGTCTACGTGGGAGACTAAACCCCGTTCGTGTGTCATATTTGTGGGGTAGCAACCCACGGTCTTCGGACCATTCGTGTGTCAAATTAATGGCTAGCTACCATGAGATAGCTTCTCGTTCATGTGTTACAGCTGTTGGTGAGTTTTCATGCTCCCGTTCATGTGATAGGCCTCCCCCCCCTTATTTTGTGTGATTTCTGGATTTCGTGTGTCGAATTCTGGAATTTTCTTCTTCACCTATTTTTGTGATTTCTATTGATATGATTTATCAATTCTTGTGCATAGGTGAATTCGTGTGTCATTGACTGGATTTCTTGTGTTGATTTCTGGAATTTATGTTTCACCAACTTTGTGATTTCTATTGATATGATTTATCAATTCTTGTGCATAGGTGAATTCGTGTGTCATTGACTGGATTTCTTGTGTTGATTTCTGGAATTTATGTTTCACCAACTTTGGGATTTCTATTGATATGATTTATCAATTCTCGTGCATTGGTGAATTTGTGTGTCATTGACTTTTGTGATTGACTTTGATATAATCGTCAATATTTGTGGTTGGATGAACGAAATAAGGAGTATGACATTTCCTTTGATTCTTGTATAGATTTTGAGACATTGAATAATCCCTTGATGATTTTCAACTGCTTATATATCACAGCTTGGCATTGTGATTATTATGTGTTTAGTCATATCTCTTATTCTATATCGTTTCATCTGATATTTATAGTTAGACTGATCCGTTTATTAAATAATACTCGGGTCAGACCGAGATGTTACAGGTGCTTCAGCTTGACTTCTCTCTTGGGATTGATTTCTCTGACTTTTGGATGACTACTTAGATTAGTAGTGTTTGTTGTATACATTTGAGATATAGACTCCTTAATGTATACTTATTCTTTTGTGTAGTTCGTGTAACTATTCTTTTGTGGTATTGTGGATCTTTTTAGACCACTACTCTGATGAACACTTCTATGTGTTATATATATTCATATCTTATTCCGCCTTTGTGATATGAATTGTCGGTGACTGATTTGTGTTATGCTTATTTCTATATTTGTTTTCCGAAGGATTTATATAGCCACCGTGTAGTAGCTTTGAGTTTGTGTCGGTATGTCGGATTTTCTCTTGAAATAGAATGCATGTTATATTATCTGACATATCGGTGCTCGCGCAAAGAAATTACACGGATGGTCGCTCCTCAACAGCCTTATTCTCCGTGCTGTCGACAGCATTACTCCGTAGTGTTCTTGGCTAGCGTGGGTATAGAGGTGGGGCGTCACAACGTATCATTTATATAACGCCAAATAATTTAAACCAGAATGGATATAAATCATACCAAATAAAACGTATAATTAAATAGCTATTTACAAATTATTTATTTCTTAATTTAAAGTTTGATTTGTTACATCCATTTGATTTTTTTATTACTTTACTAAGAAAACGGATGTATATACATATAAAAGAAATGTATAAATTTATTTCTTTTTACACATTATTTATTACTTAATTTAAAAGTATAACCAATTTAAGAGAAACAAAATTGAAACAAATGTTATACAAATATATACAGTTTAAATAAAAGATTTGGAAGTTAAAATTTAAAATTTAAAATTTCAATTAAAGTTAAACTTTAACCCCGAATCAAAATTACAGAAATGGTTTATATTTATTACAATTTGGACAAATGATTTATAATCAATTCAAGAAATTTCTAAAATTCAAATTTTTATGTAATCAAACACCAAAGTTTTAGAAAAGATGAATAAAAATACAAAAATTCAATTAAATACGTAAATAAAACCATTCAAAATTATTAAAAAAATTTGGTCGAAATTATTTAAAATTTTACGGGTCATTACACCTACCATCCTCAAACCGATGGCCGGACTGAAAGAGTAAATCGCATGTCGGAAGATATGTTGAGCGCTTGTATTATTGATTTCAAAGGATCATGAAGAATCATATTCACTTGCTTGAATTCTCTTATCATAACAGCTATCAAGCAAGAATTGGAATGGCGCCTTATGAACCTCTATATGAGAGACCGTGCAAATGACTTTGTGTTGGGTAGAATCTAGAGATTGTTGGTGCTTAGTCCAGATATGATTCGAGAGGTGATGGAGAAAGTTGAAATGGTTAGAAGAATGATGAAGGAAGCTCAGGATCGCCATAAAAGAGTTATGTTGACAAGAGAAGGATTTGGAATTTGAAGTCAACGATGTTGTGTATGTGTAGATAACTCCCATCAAAGGAGTCATTCGATTTGGAAAAGCTGGAAAGCTAGCACTAAGATACATTTGACCATTTAAGATCATGGAATGGATTGGGCCACTTGCTTACAAAGTTGAGTTGACTGAAAAGTTTTCAGGAGTTCACAATGCATTCCAAGTGTTCGATTTGGGAGTAAGCATGCATGATCCATCTTTAGTGGTGGAAACGTCGGTTCAGAATGACTTGAAAATAGAACCGAACCTGAAAGTAGTTAGACATTCAGTCAATATTGTGGATCAACATGAGAAGAAGTTGCATAACAAAATGGTGTGATTGGCTAAGATTCAGTGGAGCGATGATCTTAGAGATTTCACTTAGGAAACTGTGGATCACGTAAAGGAAGCTTATCCTTGATGGATGTTAGGATAGTGTAGTTGTGTACGTGTCATGGATGTATTTTTGTTTTGGATGCTTTTATACCTTTTCTACAAATTTCATGGCATGAATATATGATTCCTTTTATATTAACTCTTGCTAGTAATTTCGGGGAAGAAATTCTTTTAAGGGGGTAGAATGTAACGACATAGAGGTTGATCACTTTAACTAAGAAATTTATATATAATTTATATAGTAAATAATGGATTTTTATTAATAAATGAACTCGATT
Organism: Allium cepa; assembly: GCA_030765085.1. Classification (NCBI taxonomy): domain Eukaryota; kingdom Viridiplantae; phylum Streptophyta; class Magnoliopsida; order Asparagales; family Amaryllidaceae; genus Allium; species Allium cepa. The sequence goes on from CM060945.1 coordinate 149,744,628, forward strand.
AAATTAATTAATAATGATGGAAAAATCATTTTCAAAATTTGTTTACCAAATTAAATAGTTCGTAGAAAAATGGAAAATGTGATCGAAGAACGTATTACGCAATTTTGACCTTAGACACAGGAAAGTTACCGAGAACATTGTTCGTCTATGTGGACTATATATATATGTAAGAGTTAATTAACCAAATAATAATAATACATTAATAGTATATTATCTTATGTTAATTATATTTAGCAAGTGATGTAACAAGTCATGGTTTTAAAAATAATAACTTATATATATAAGTATATATCATTATCTTTTGTCGTATCGTAGCATTATCATCATTATCCATCATGACTAGAGAGGGGACGTGATATATGAGGGGGATGAAGATTGGTGATGTGACTTGTTAAAATAATGACATGTTATGATTTTTTAAAACTAAGGTTACAATGGTAATTTACCTACTTTCTTTCATCTATAAATACACACCTTCACGCGCACATCTTCGTTTACATTCCAACTTCGTTTACATTCCAACTTCATTTTTCTAAACCTACTTCTCTAAAAATTCCATGGCTATAATAGTTCAAAAAAATTAGGAAAAGGTAGCTTTGTGTTGTAACTTGCTTTCATACATTCTATACTTCTTATACTTTCATTTCAACATCCTCTCTTCTACAAACCAAGGCCTTCACTACCACCACAAAGCCTTAGCCAAGCCAAATCACCTCTGACCAAACCCATTCTAAGACCTTACTCCCTCCATCATTTCAAATATTTAAGCTAGAGTTAAGAGTAGAGGCAATGCCGAGTTATAATCGAAGTTCGGACGAAGTTAGTTAGCATAAAGGTGAGTAAACTTGGTTATTTTAGGAAAACTATTAGCTTGTTCATGTTGCTAATATATGATGATAATATAGTGTTTAATTGGATGGTTATCATTTTGGTCATAAATGTTTGGTTGAGCATGTGTAGTTGATTTGATTGTATGGTTTACGCGATAAATGTGAAGTTAGTAACCACACACACACACATATATATATATATATATATATATATATATATATATGGATATATATATATATATGGATATGTGACTCGTTTACAATAGTAGTATGTAATACTGTGTTTGCGTGATTGTAAACATAGACGAAAGTCATGATATTTAGAAAGCAAAGCTAGTAATTTTGTGTATTTTTGACGGACGTGAGAACCGGTTGAAATCAACCTTTGTTTTCAAAGTTTAAAGTATGAAATGAATTAAAGTTTGTACATGTTAATTAATGATTAATTACAAATAATCCTAATTTAATTAAGCTATAATTTAGGGTTCAAGCTAATCAAAAAATTCTTAATATTTTCAAAAAAAAATTTAAACTTAATTATTATGTTTTGAATCAATCTCATTTTCAAGTTAAGTGATTATAAATCAAAGGATCTCATCATCTGGAACATTAAGTAGCCAAATGAATTAAAGTAGTGATTATAAAATGTTGATACGTTTTTATGAAATGTAAATTGACCTATGTTTAACACAAATGCTGAATATCAGTAATGTGATAAATACAAGGAGGTTAATTTCGATAAGCGGGTCATGATATCTTAAATATATGGGGTGTATGTCCATATGTAAATCTTGCACCCAATAGTGGAGTTGTTCACTATCAAATTACTTGACCATTTAAAATTATTGGATGTTGGTTTAAAGAGACTAGGATCGGATGACAAATAGTAATTTGAAAACCACTTCGAACCAATATAAAGCGTTTGAATTCGAACTATTAAAGTCATGATCAAGATTCAAGATTTGAAGTGCAAAGGTTATATTGCCTTTGAGGGTGATTTCAAAATGGGTGTGGTGGAAGTAGTGCCTTCGATTCGTTCATCACTTGAACAACTTGTATAGATCAATGCTGACATTGTGTCAACATCAGGAAGGCAATGTTAGCATTCTAAGAGAGAAGTACTATATGTGAAAGGTAATGATGTAGCCTCAGGCCTCATCAACCGCGAATGACTAAAACAGCGGATATGGAGTAAGGCCATATGGGTCGCACCCAATAGAGTAGGATCATTTCCATCTAGAACGAATCCTTACTCAGATATATTACAGCCCCAAATGGTTCCTGATTTTAACCAAGGGGGTATTTTATTCAGTACCATTCAGCAAGGGATAGGCCAGTCCTATGTTGGCAGGGACCGTTCGGTACGATCTCGGTACGCTAATCTAGAGGTGTACTATAGTAGACGGTGTCCTAGTAGCCTTGTCATTGTATGGAATCCAATCTCCAATACATGCTTTTGCAATTTCTGTTGTATCCTAAATATGTTGGATGTGAGATGCAAGCATTTCAGCTGTGTTCTATATTTATTTTAAACCCTTAGGCATTATCATAATATCACTTGTTTTAAATAGAAAGTGTTTTTGGTTATCGTTAAGTAAAAACCCATCTGTGTTTATGTGCAGCGTGGTCTTACGGGATACCATTTGTTTCTCAAAGGAATTTTCAAATAAAATATTGTTGTTTGAGTTTACTCACACCAGATTCATGTCTGACAAAGAATTAATTTTTCTTTTCCATAATCTCTTGGGTACTCAATTTTTATGAGTAGTCAAGTAATCGTGGTTGCTCTCGAAAGTTTGGAGGAGCTAGAGCAAGTGGCCTCATGGAAAGCTAATATTGCTATAAAGTATTCGCTATTTATGTATGTATGATCTCTTTATTTTATGGACAAGCAGTTGTAATTTTTCTTGTTTGGAACATGTGTTATTGGACCCTGATGTGATATTTTAGCTATGATTATGTAATATACTACATCGTCTATCATATGTTATTCCCTGCATGATAAAATTATATGTTTGATTAGTCTTCTTCTTTATTTCTCAATTCTTCAATCCATAATGACTCGTCTTTCGAATGCAAGAAAGGCGGTTCATTACAGTATAGCCTTAGCTTCACCTTCCTTGGATTTGCATGCCTTACGATCTCTTCAAGAATATCTCTCTTTTGATATATATACATACAATAGGGAAGATGTATATATATTTATTAGATTCAGAAAAGTTGAAGGAGAATAGAATAAGAATAGGTTGGAGGAAAAAGAAATAAATAAAAAGTAGATTGGATTCTTATCTGAATTCTCTACGGAGTTTCTGAATCTAATTCGGAGAGAAATAATGGCCAAGTTTCGCTATTATTCCCAAAATATTTATGGATAAAAGTGAAATCTCTAGGATCTAATTTATAGTGGTTGGAAATGCATTATAACCGTTGAATGAGAATAAATTAAAATGGATAAATATGGAATGTACAACTCATTAAATTAGGCACCACAACAAGAAAGTGGTTGACCCTCATGCTCCAAGCGGTCGACCCCTACGGTCGACCCCTTGAAGTGCTGGGTCGACTTCTCCCCTTTATTTTGAGATGGTATTTGTTTTATTTTACCATTACTTGATCATTTATTGTTTTTCATACCGTAATTAACTTTTAAAATTAATTGTTAATTTTTAATGTTACTTAACCCCTAAGTCTATTCACAATTAATTTCAAATTTCAAATTAGGCAATTAATTATTTGTTTGAATCCCATTCAAATTATTTTAAATCTGAAAACTTCAAATACTTATAGCTTCTTTGTTCGAGCTCCATTTTCAGCATATTACATATGGAAATTAATTAGAATTTCACCAAGAATGCATTGATATAGGTTGAATGGTCAAATTCCAACTTTTATAGAATTTTTGTTTTCCAACTTATCACAGTTAGTTTAATTTACTACATTTATTTATAGTTCATTTTACGGGGTATTACATTCTTCCTCCCTTAAAAAGGATTCGACCCGAAATCTTTCAAGAGGCGAATAGCGTAATGTGAAATAAGATCCATGTTATACCATGTTAACTACATAACTATCTACTCAACCAATATTACAATGTGATTATGTAATGCAGACATACTAAAATGATCTCAATCCTAGTCAGTCCTAGCATGAATGTTTAATCGCATCATGAGAGCATTTATGCAAATAACCTAAACATGCATAAAATTTCTACTTGAGATTAAAGTGGTTGTGAAAAATTTAGCACCCTCTTCTACCATCAAATCTAGAAAACACGATGCAATCAAAATCCTAATTTTAGAAAGAAAATTTTCCAAAGAAAGGTTTAGGATGAAGAGTCTGCATGCCTTTCCTCAGATTTTTCATACCAATGTACTCGAGTCGTTCTACTTTTTTGTTGTGGAGCCTCTAAGTTTCAAGCTCTGCGATGCATGCAGTGGCACAGGATGTTATTTGCTTCATCTTAAAATCCTCCAATTGAGTAGGCTCTTCAATAATTGCTACGCTATGAAGATATTTCCTTATTTGCAAAAACGTCATGGACTCCAGCCAATATAAAAGTATTTTTTATTTTTCCATATTGAGAAAAGGCCCAATAAATCTGGTGCCCACTTTCCAACTACCCAAATCATACGCTACCTAATCAATTCCGACTTTCCAAAGTCTCGCGATACAAATCTGTTCCGGGTAGAATTTTTCGGTGGTTTCTCACCCACAATTTGACATTCTTAAGGCCACCCAAAAAAAATGATTCAAGGGTGCCATATTAATCATCCATTGATGACCATAATCTTACACGAATTCTAATAAGGGTAAGTGCTACTTCTAAGGTCCTCCAATATCCAAATGCAAGCTCTCAACAAATCCTCCAAGTTCCCATCCATTCCTTCAGTTTGTCCGTCAGTCTTTAGTCAGTAAGCGATGATTCGATTCAACAAAGTTCCCAAAGCTAGTTCCTAAAGCCACTAACGTGCCAAGCGTAACTCCATAAAGTTGTGTTGGAGTGTTGCAGTTCCACTGCTTCTGATAGAAAATTTCTACCACCTTATTCTTAATTCTTAATCGATTGGAAATACCATTCTCATTCCTATACTTTTTTCCTTTTCCTTACATGGTGGCACTTTGTGAGCTAAATCCCCTATGTTTTCCGAAATCTAAAGTTTGAGGTTGAAATATTTACTCACTTTAGGCTACTAGCTTAATTCTCTCACTAACTTCTAGTTTTACCTATGGTCTATCGCTAGTTAAGTGTTTCTATAAAATTTCCTTATTTACTTTGCTTTCCAACATACATCAAGCGGTTTAAATCCCTTTCCTAAAGTCTACACAAGAATTAAATGGGAATATATCTTATACCACATCATACACTTTTCCAATAACTAAGAGAGACAGCTAGCGACTATCTCTAAAAGAAATTTATACGTGAAGTTGTCATTTATCAATTAATATAAATGGTGTTGAGGTCCTAACAATCCTTTCTAAATTAAGATGGGCTATCTTTAATATTTCATTCCATTGCTACCTATTTTCTTGATTCCTCTTTCTTGGTCTTTAATAAATGTGGTCTATTTATTGCTTCAATCAATATCCATAGCAACTGAGCATTACTGTCAGAATTGAACCATTTCCATTTCAATCTTTTAACCTTCTTCGGGTTTTCAAATCTACTAGTGAAATTTCTTTCTTCCATAACTGCAACATCAAGTTTCCTTAATTAGTCCCCATTAGATTAGTTTTCCAATCATTAATTACAAATATATTATCTGTTAAATTTGTAATTAACATCCATACAACCTAATCCGTCAATTACTAACTAATACGCATTTATTAGTAATCTATACTTCCTACATATGTTCTAGTCATTTAGCATAGCCGTACGATATCTATATTTAACTACTAATTCTATAACTAGAATACTCATTTCTATATTTTAATTTATCGAAGCTATCCTTCCAAAAAGATTACCTTCATAATTTTTCACAAATTTACCGCAAGTGAAGGTTTTGCTTTGTTTGAAATTACAATGAATTATTTCTTTTTGTTGAAATAGGCAGTGTAAACTGTAACGACCTGGCATTTCAAACCATTCAAATCGACAATCATCCACACATGTCAGACTAGAATTGCTCAAAACAACGTATCGTTAATTTTATATTTGGAAAAATCTTAGCATATACAGTAAATAAATCAATCACAGAATCACAGACAAAGAGTAATATAACAATAAGCAGCGAAATAGAGAAATAGTAGTTCATGAAGCTACTATATAAACATCAGAGTCTGAAACAAAATACAATAGAATTTCAAATACAAATGAATCTCTAATACGTAAGCAACTGACAAGTCTAAACATAAATGACTGGAATAAACTGAAATAATTGAAAGCAGGATAGACAGATCTTCAAACAAAGCTCCAATCTCCAAAGGTGAATCTCAAATGTTGTGACACTCAGTCTAACCCCAGCATAAAGCAAAACTCAAAACACTCGAGTCAGGATTAACATTCTTATACCAGTTAATCAAATCAAGTGAAATGTCAAGTGAAATACAAATAACCTAAAGGATGTTTAGGATTCCCATTCTTTAAAGATCCATTAAACTATTTACATATATGTATAATACACTACATGGATAATGTCTACAGTAAAGTAAAGTATTAAAATAGCGTTAAGGCGTTACCCACATCCCCCTTAACACATTTATATAATGCCGTAGTCTATACAGAACTATAAACTCCACAAAACAAGTGGGCTATCAAGGAGCACTCCATAGGTACAACCCAAACCAAACTCATAAAAGGCGCGATAAGACATGTGACAAGGTACAGGAGGCAATGTCAGGGTAGGATTCTATCGTTTGCATACCCGGACTAGTGGTAGTGCATAGCAGCTACTTCCGCCCCACCTAGAGACACACTCCCAAATCAAAGGTGCGCCTAATAAAATTACAGGTAATACAATGGTATTGAAGAAATGTGCCCGATCGGAGGTGCGACCTCACTTGGCCTGGTATGGCTCCTATTTTAGCCACATCAAGTTGACTCGCGAGAGTCGGGGCTGTGTTGATACCTCATACAGAATCATTACCAAGCCATCCTACTTTATACTGGAATCTCCACCACGTACGAAGCTGTTAAAGTGGTTTTCGAAATTGGCAGAGAGTATGCCAATATCTGATCCCGGTCTCTTTAACAACCAAACGCTTATTTCACACCGTGGTTAGTTTATAGATCACTTTTATAAACATTTTAAATAGTTTATACTTCATTTCAAAATATCATATTCATATCAAAATTACATCACTTTCGAAATCATATTCACCTTCAAAATCATATCACTTTAAATAATATCACTTTAAATCATATTCGTTTTCGAAATCATTATATCAAAATATTCACATTTAAATCCGCTAAATCTAAATCTTAACAATTCCAACCTAAATAATTTAAAATATTGAAAATAGTTTATATATATTGAAATAGTTATAAATTAAAAATTGTTTATATTTAATATAGGTTATAGATTAAAATAGTTTATTTATTAAAATAGTTTATATATAAAAAATACTTTACGTATTAAAAATAGTTTATAATTAGAATCATTTCTTCCAATTTCACAAATCAATCCAAATCCAATTTACTTCCACAATTCAATTTAAATCAATTTCAGTTTAACAATTTCAATTAAAAAGGTTCCATTCAAAATCTCATTAAAACCATCTACAATTTGAATCGATTTCAAAACTAAGTTTGAATTACAAATTTAAACAACTTTCACTTTAATAGGTTCCAAAGATTAAATAGTCAAACAACTTACAATAACTCAGTTTGATAAATCTCATTTATAATTCAACATTCAACTTTAATTTTATTTAAATTTGAAATACTCACTTAATCATTTTAAAAACATTTAAATGAAATCTCAAATTACAAATTTAAATAATATCAATAATTAAATATCTAACTTCAATTATATTAAATTCTAAAAATATTCATTTAATCACTTTTATAAACATTTAAATAAATATTTAAATTCAAATTTAATCAAAATTAAATATTCAATTTCAATATTATTAAATTTAAGTGTTCATTTAATCCTCTTCAATCGAAATCAAGTTATAAAGCATACCTTTAAATCTCAAAATCAATAAGTTCTAGATCTATCTTTATTTAAATTTAAGTCTTAACAATTAAATTACAAATCAATTTAATTTATCCTTCCGACCTTAATTTATTGAAGTTATTACAAAATCTATTTTTAAAATATAATTTTAAATAACAGGAAAATAGGCACAAGGAAGAAGTTGAAAAAAAATTAGTTTCAGGGATAGCAAATTCGCTTTTTAGTCTGAAGGACATTTTTTAGTGTAAACTGAAAATGATAGTTACGACTATCATTCTGTGATTTACACTAAAAAGTGTCCTTCAGTTTAAAAGAAAATTTCTTGTCCCTAGAAGTAAAATTTCTCCAACTTTTTTCCTTGAGCCTAGAAACCCCTTTAAATAAATACACAAACATAATATATATATATATATATATATATATATATATGAATTAAATTAAACCTTATTTTCTATATTTTTAAAATAATAAATTCATTAGAAAAATCTTAAAATTATATTTTCAAAACTAACTAATAAATTTTAAATTTCCAAAACATTAAAAATCGAAATACAGATATATAAAAATAAAATTTAAATATATTATATTTTAAAAATCAATATTTATCTAAAACCCATATATTTCCTTTCAGAAGTTGGAAATCATTTTCAAAATATAGATCGACGAAGTTCGTAAATAATTTTATATCCTACGGTCAAGTGATATATATATTTGTCATTTCAATCTACAATAATTTAAATTTACGAGTATGTACCATTTTGACCCACAATCCCAAATTTCAACTTCAATCAAATCGCTTGGGTTTATCATTTCAAACCATGATGATTTTCCCATAATCTATAAAATCGTTCGGCTATTGTAATGGCCTGCAAATCTGTACCCATTGAATCGACACTATTCTCCAATGTATCAACTCAAAGTGAACGAAAATACGAACCATTAGAATTAAAGAAGAAGGAGGTAGAAAATGAAATAGAAAACAACATTAGAATCTCAAAAACGCGGCGGAACAATATATAATAGATAAATAAGTGATCTTTATACTGAAAGAATTATAACTGTTTTATACATTGCATCATCAGAGTATAGCACAATCAATAGCAGAATACTAGACAGTTATAATAACTGTCCACACAAAAGCTAACTATGAAGTTAACCATACACATCTCCCATCTCCTTATAAATTCCCGCCGTGAATTTATACTTTCAAATTTATCCATTGAGAAATATTTCACTTATTTATAAACCTAGTTTATAATTTCCATACCTCATTCTCTTTTAATTAATGTTTCAAATCACTTAATCGATATAAAAATTGATTTTCTAAATTTAATTCCTCGTATAATTATTTCTTGATTTATTCAAGTTTATTCAAAATCCCTTAATTCCAGTTTTACTTCTTAATTATGATTTAAAATCTTATATAAAACTGAAAATATCAATTTTACACTTTATTTCAAAATTCTTCTTTTATTTCTTCCCAAACCATTTAAATCCTGAATTTAAAAAAAAATTAATTTTTAAACAATAACACTTATGTCCTTAAAATTCATGTATTTTCATTTATTCAAAAATTTCTTTTACCATATTTGGAATTTTTTTATTAGAATTTAAAAATCAACTATTATTCCTTTCCAATTTCATTCATAAATTTATCCAAATTATCTAAATTATTTTACTTAAAAATTCTCTTTTTAATTCCTTCAAAAATCCATTATGCAACGTTTAGGATTTTTCGACGTGCGAAAGTCGACATTAATACGTCCACTGTATCAACTGTCGAGCAATCGAAGGCCGGAAACCATACCGTTAGTGTAACAACCCGATATTTTCAACCATTCGCATCCGCACATGTCGGACTTGAATTGCTCAAAATACCGCGTTGTAAATAAAATTTGGAAAAACTCAGAATATACAGTAAATACATAATCACAGATCACAGACACAGAGTATTTAATAATGCAGCGGAATTTAAAAGAAATAGTAGTTCTTGAAGCTACTATATAAAAATAAGATACATCAGAGTTAAACATGATACAACAAAAAGTAACAAGATACATCAGGTACAAATCAGAATACATCACTGAAATCACTGGATACAGAAAGCAAAATAGATGGCTGGATCTTCAAGGAAAGCTCCAACTCCGAAGGTGAATCTTGAATGCTAACTCACTCAATCTGACTCGAGCATAAAGCAAAATACAAAACACTCGAGTCAGGACATAAATACTTATGAACTGTAAATAAACTCAAGTGAACAGTAACAAAATGCATCAGTAACTTAAAAGATGCTTTGGATCGCCCATCCTTTAAGGATCCGTTAAACTATTTACTATGTAGTAATATTGCGCTACTATAATAACGTCTACAGTAAAATAAACATACTTTTAAATAGCGTTCCGGGCTACCCATATCACCATTCACACATAATAGTCCCAGTAGTCCATCCAATATCATGCCATCTCCACTCTGGGTGACTGTCAGAGGATACCACACGGGCTACGGGAGAAAAACAAACTCGTAGTAAAGGCTCGGTATGGTAGGTGACACGGCACACAAGGCAATGCCAGGGTAGATATACCAATTACGCACACGGGCTGGTGGTAACGCATCAGCCACATACGCCCACCTCGGAACACACTCCCATATCAAAATCGGAGGATGGCCATCTAATCAATCACCACTAAGAGTATAGTATCGAAGGAATGTGTCCGACCAGAGGAGCTACCCCTTTTGGCCCGAGATTGCTCCTGTTTTAGCCACCTTATGCCAACTCACGGGAGTTGGGTCCACGTAATATACCTCAAGAACGACGCCACCATCCTACTTCTTTCTGGAAACTCCACCGCGTACACGGTTGTTAAAGTGGTTTTCGGAGTTGGCAGAGAGTATGACAACTTCCGATCCCGGTCTCTTTAACAACCAAACGTTATTATAACGCTGTGGTCATTTCAAAATAGTTTATACTTCAAGAATCAAATCATTTCATTTCAAAACTATATCCCTTTCAAGATAGTTATACTTCGAAACCAAAACCATTTTATTTCAAAACTATATTCAAATCAAAATAGTTTATACTTTATCAATTCCATTTCAAACGTATATTCACTTTCAAAAATCATAATACTTTCAAAGTTATGACTCTTCCGAAACCAAAATACTTGAAATCGTTACACCTTGAAAATCATAACATTTTAAAATCATACATTTGAAATCATGGAACATTCTTTTAATTCTTTACATTTTACAAATTTATTCAATTAAACCAAAATTCCAAATTTACAATTTAATTCAAATCAAACCATCAGTCTCAATTCAATTTAGTTTTCTAACAAAACATTTCAAATCTTATAAATTTCAAATATAGATTTGATCTACAAAATAACAGTCCAATTTTAATATATTTCCAAACTTTAATATCCCACATTTCAAAACTAAACTTTATAATTCCATACATTCATATCTCAAATCTAATTTCATTATTATTTAGTTTTGAAATATTCATTTCATAAATCCAATATTATTTAAATAAACTTAAATTACGATTAAACCAAATATCTTTTCATACAAATATAAACTTCAAATATTCATTTATCAAAAATCAAATATCATTCCAAATTCATATTCTTTATCAAAATAAAGATCAAATCATTTCCAAACCATTTCAAATCATAAAAATATCATATCCTTTCAAAACCTCATTTCAAATCATTGTTTGAGTTCAAATTCAATTACTCAAATTTAAATACTTCCTTTTTTCAAATCTATCACTCATTTATTATTTCAAATATCATTACAAAAATACATTTCAAAATTCCCTTCAAAATTCATGTATCTCATTACATTTCATTCCTTTTAACACATAACCAAGTAAACTTTATTTAAATTCAAATTCAATTTAAATTCCTTAAAAATTCATATTTAAATATTCAAAAGTTCTAAAATTTCACAAATAACCCATTTCAAAAGTTAAATTATTTAACACTTTAAAATATAACCCAGACAGTGTTAAAATCTATAACATTTAAAAAAATTGTCAAATTATAGCAACGACGGCATTTATAAAGTGCTATCGTCGCTTATAGTTTGAAAAATGGTTTAGTTCAAGAATAACGGCATTTATAAAATGCCGTAATAGATATTTAGTTATTTCAATCATAGTTAAATTCAAAAACAACAGCATTTAAAATTGCTGTCAAAAGACTACAGCATTTTGGAAATGCTATAAAATTCCAGATTTTATTTTAACTTTTCAAAAATAATAATTAAACTCCAAATTTTTATTATTATAACTTAAAAATCATATTTCTAGACGTCAAAATTTCACATTTAAAATCATTTTAACATTTGATTAACACAATAAAATTTTAAGATCGAATATTCAATTTTGCAAACTCCATTCATTTATTAAGTCAAAATTCACTATTTATTAATTTGTAAATTAAATAAACTTAAAATTTTACTTCAAATATCATTTCAAAACTTTAAATTTAATTTCCATTATTTATTTACATTTTAAAATAAATTTTAAAGTCAAACGTCACATTTACTCCAAATTTACATACTTGAATTCACTTAAATTCACGATTTCAAGATTTAATATTTAACTTTCTTAAAACCATAATATATATATTTTAAATCAAAATTTCATACTTTAGAAAATACATATTTAAAAAAATCATTTAAAATATACCACGGGGTCTGTATATAATTTTCTAACCTAGGTCAAGTGATACGGATATATATCATTTCAATCCGCAGTTTACAAAGAAAACCGGGTTCTATCATTTCAAACCCGCAATCCCAAGTCAAATAAAATACAATAAAAATTGCTCAAGCCTATCATTTCAGCCCATAACGATTTTTCCCTATTCTAAAGTCCGTTCGGGTATGTATCATTTCAACCCATAGTGATTCTATTCTAACAGGGAACTTGCAGTGTTAACATATGCATAAACAATATAAACAATGTCAATGTCACAATATAATGTCATATATCAGATGTCAGGTGATAATTAACAGTTTTAACATGGTAATAACATGGCATAGCATATCATATGATAATCATTAACTTGCATAACATTTTATATTACTAAACACTTGTCATCAATTCACTATTTCATAAGTATAAATGTCAGAGTGAGAAAGACTCACATTTTCGAAGCTAGAGACAAACAACACACCCAAGAGTGATTCCAAAGGCACGACAAGTATGACTTGATTTGAATGAGTGGAGAGAGCCAAGATATGATTTTGTATCAACAAGCCAAAACAAAACAAACAAGGCAATATATAAATATTCAACACACAATAACATTGAAACAAGTTGAAATACAAAGCAAAAATGAACAAGATAGATTGGATCTTGCTTCAACCACTTCAATGCTTGGCCTTAGGGGACTCTATGCTCAGCCATGATTTGTTTTTGGGTCAAGTATGGCATCATATAGGTCAGGTTTAACATCATATAGGAAAGGCAACAAGTGGAGATGAAGGTGTAGTGGAGTGCAACAACATGAAGAACACATAGGAATAAAGCAATATAGGCAAGTTTGGTCAACATGTGGCTCGACTATGGGTAAGTGGGGTTCGGCTATAGGGATTTTGAGATCTGGACATAGGTAGAGCTGCAGCTAAAGGTCAGGTCAGTAGGTGGTGGTAGAGCTAGGGGTGTGGCCGAAATGAATATGAAAGGCTATGGTGAAGTTTGTGGCTTGGCAAGGCATTATTGGAGGAGTTTGTGCAAATTTTGTGGAGCTATCATCATCAAGTGCTCATGGCTTGACTTTTTTTGTCAGAGAAGGGGCTGATGGTTGCTGTAGATGGAGGAGGTGATGGTGGAGCTGATGGTGGAGAGGCTAGGACAAGCAAAGCTAGGAGAAGAGGCTAGTCAAAATCAATGGAAATAAGAAGAAAAGTGAGAGGAAGAAGCCATTAACTTGCAAATATTTTTACAGAAAATAAAGTGGCCGTGAGAAATGAAGAGAGGAGAAGTTTCTCACATGAGCAATGATAATTCACGGCTAATGCAAGAAAAAGGTACGGCTAAAGCAAGGAGAGGAAAAGGCAAAAGAAAATGAAGAGGCGGAAAAACGAAGAGCCTTGAGCAACTAAAGAGACACAAACTCTTCAAATTTCCATTATTTTCTTTTTAAACCTTATATAACTGAAATATATATATAAAATCAGATAAAATACGAAAATTTAGTAAATAAACAAAAATAAATTAATTAATTATTAATTATATATAGTTTAATTAACTAAAACAGCAAAATTTGCAACTAGTCTTGAAAATATGAAAAATAAGTGCAATGAACTTGGAAAAAAATTTATGTAATTAAAAGTATTTATAAATAAATATAAGAAAACAAAATAAAAAGGAAATCAAAAAAGTAAATAAATAATTTTAATTTAAATATAGTTTAGATGAAGAAAATAGCAGAAAAAGGAAAACAGCCTTTTAAAAATAGGAAATCATCATAGTAAATTTTAGAAAAATTCTATTATCATTTTAAAAATATTTAAAAGTCAAAATATACATAATATAACATATTAAAACATATTAAAATAAAATATGACAAAGAAAAAATAAAATTTATACAATTTAAAATAACAAAATTGCAAATAAACAATTTATACTCAAAATTGAAATGTACATATCTTTTGCAGTTTAACTCTGTTTTCCATAAAACAAAAAGCGGTGTTCAAGTTATTAAATCTATTTTCATAATAAAAGATAAAACTTAAAATTTAAAACTTTTAAATTTTTAATTTAAAAGACAAAGTTTGACTATTTGACCAAAAATTCACTTTTTCTGGAAATATTCAACTTACACAAGTTTTGGAATTATAATTCATATAAAAATCAAGATTTATATTTAAATAATAAAATTTAATCATTTGAATAAGTAAAATAAGTTTTTTTATAAAAATTTAAATTAAAATAATTAAAATATACAATTAAAATAATTACAAAATACAGGGTTGTTACACTCTCCCCCACTCAAAATTTTCGTCCCATAAAAGGAACGAGGTACGGGAAAGCACAGAAGAAAAAAAATATAGAATGAGACCAGATTTAGATAAGATGACAAGCATATTCGAATCATACCTGATAACTATTGTTATAGGTAAGTTTAACAAGGTGGAGATGATCTTCCAAGATCCTCCAGAATAAAAAATACAAGCACAAAAAGATCCTCTAAAATCTGATTCACCCTTCCCGTTTGACTAATAGTCTGTAGATGGTAAGCAGTGTTCAGATCCAGATGAGTACCAAAGATTTCTAAACAGACTGGTATAAGCAATATCCTCCTCATTCTATAGAAAGATAAGGAATACAAGGACACTAAAAGATAGTTTGAAAAACAAAATAAGATAATAAATTTGAAATCATCATGCTTTGAAATCATAATACTTTGAAATCATAACACCTTTAAAATAATCTTCCTTTAAACCATTTAAATTCAATGTCAAATAATACTCATTTCAAAGTTGTAACATTTCTAAGTTCATTATTTAATTATAAAATTTCCAAAACATTTTATTTTAGAAACAGCAGCACTTATAATATGTTACAATAGACATATTAGTATTTCAAATCAGTTCAATTTTAGAAATATTCATTTGGATATCATTTACTTATATTTATTAAAACAACTTTTATGAATGGAATATCCAAATTAAACTATACTTCATTTATTAAGTCAAAAGTTCATTATTTTACCTATTTCTTAATTTAACAAGTAACCTAACACATTATTTAAAATACTCATTTCATAAATAGGATATTCCTTCAATAAGTTACACTTTAAATTTCCATTTGAAAACCAAATTCTCAATAATCAAATTTTAGTGATATTAAAAATACATCTTAACTATTTAAATCAAAATTATTCATTTTACAAGACATGTCTATTTTATAAATAAAATATTTTATTTGTAAAATAGATATCATAGCAAATACAGCAATCAAATTTCTTTACACCTTTATTCATTTATACATCAATTAAACTATGATTTCAAGTTAAATAAACCTTATTACAAAATATCCCATTCAAATATATTTTATTTTCTATTCAAAGATACATTGTTTAGTATACAAACATATTCATTTCAGGAAATAACCTTTATTAAAATTTCTGGGTTAGACTTAATGTTCCATATTAAATCAAATTTGATTATTAAGTTATTTAAATAAAATCTCTTTAAATTTTATTTTTCTTTATTTACCTCTGTTAATCTTTTATAACCAAAATTTAAGTGTATAACATTTATTATAACCACTTAAATTTTATTTATAAAATCCTTTTATATTGTATATTATCTAATTACATTGTTAACTTTAAAAAATAAATTAAGGTAAGTTATATTGAAATGCAATTGTGTGTTATAAAAATAAAACTTTCAAATTCAATTATCTCAAGTTTGAATCATTTATCCAAATTTTTAAATAATTTTTTTCTATCATAATTGAAATTATTCTTTAAGATAGAATTTAAGAATTAAATTTCCGATTCCATTCAAACCATTTAGAGATAACTAATAATATATACATAATATGTCAAATCAAATTTCAATCATATATCTATATATATTAAAATCAAGTCATATTTTAGAAATTCAAATCAATTATATTCCCAAAACAAAGCTGTAGTAAGACTACAAAACTGTCTCTTCACTTCGAAACTCGAAAATGAATGTCGATGATGCTGCAGTCATCACCGAAGTTATTTTTCCACGACCAAGAGAAGAGCACTAATTTTGAACTTTAAAATTCTTTGGAAACAAATTTCTACTTGAAAATACTTTAAATAATATCCTTTTAAAATTTTAAACATAAGGTTTGAAATCCATCGGAAATTAAATTCTCAAATTCTTGATTTAAATTAATGCTAGTTCCTAAATTTATAAACAACTATTTATAAATTCATTTGTAGAACAATAAATGATAAATCAAGTATTATCATTTCAAATTATCAATTTAAATCAATTTATTAAGTTCTATAAATTTTCTTATATATCAAAATTTATTTCATTTCCCAATTTTTTTAAAAATAATATTGTGCCAGTTTGTTCTGTCAAAGTGTTTTGGAAATCTTATCGAGAGCGTTGATCAGATGAATCGATCAGAAACCCAATCCAACATCAACAACTCAAACGACACAATATATAAAACAAAACATAGATTTACAAGTACAATTCAAAATGTTTGAAGAATAGTGTAACAGCACAATTTTTTTAACAAGTATTTTTCACTTGTATTTTAAAAACTTTGGGGTTTATTTAAAGTGATTAAAAAAAATAATTAACAAAATTTTTAATTAAATAATAAGATCTCTGAAATTTTGACATGGTTAAGAACTAACTTTAATTTGGAAATTTGGGGTTTTGTCGAAGATGGTAAATAACTTAATTTCTAGCAAAATCAAGTTTTAATTAAGAAAACATTAATAGCTTAGGTGGTTAAGACATCTGGGCTATTCACGACAGGTCACGAATTTGAGTCTCAGCATGGTCAGAATTTTGATTTTTTTTAGTGTATAAATGAACTGGGTAATGACGCGTTAAAAAGGGCGCGTAAATTTAGGGAATAAATACCGTATATATATAAGATTATATATAAGAAAACATATAGAATTTTAATCCGTTATTTTTCTCTTTCCAGTAAAATTTACTTCCCAATTTATATACATATTAATTTGATTAAATCATTTCCTAGAAGTCTAAACATAAACTGAAAGTTTTGAAGTTTTTAAATTTTGTTAAAAGACAACTCAAATTCGCAATGTTAATAAAAAATGAATTTTGTATATTTAAAATACAAAAATTGTAAGCGAATTTAATTTAAGTAATAACATTGTAAAATTCAGTGTTTTACAGACTGTTAAATTTCGCATTTCAAAAGGGCATGCATTGTAATGATATAAGTAACGTAAAAACATTACTTTTGTATAAATTTTGGGTGTTTTGTATTGCGTCAGTTTGGCGTATTGTAAAAATCATATTTATGTCTATATGGATTAAAATATCAGTCAGTAGTTTCTATAGCAAACGTTAACTTTTTTTTCATAGCTTTCAATTGGGTTTTAATTTTTGTATATGACTTTAAATTCCAAAATCTTTGCCAATTCTTGCCTTTCATTTAATAAAGATCAAAATTTCATATAGCTGATCACGCAACTATTAAATGGTATAAAATGTTGAAATCAAATTTTCATAAATTGGCAGCATAAATCACGCATATAAAATAACGTGCAAACTAAAGAAACTGGAAAGTAATCAACGCATGCATTTAATCAAGATTTTCGTATAACTGGCAATAATAAATCACGCAATTTTCTGGTCTGCCTAAATGTTTATTATCACTTGCCATTCTTGCCTGTTGGTTTGGTCCCCTACATTTCGCAAGCCTTATCCATGAATACATAAGAAAGAATTTTATAAATTAAGAATCAATCTCTTGCCTAAATTCACGCATCATTCTAGGAATTCATTAAATCAAAATTTTGATAGTCTATTCAGTTCAAAGCAAATTATATTTGATTACTGTTTTCCTATAATCACGCAAGCCTCCCATATACATTATTGTGCAACTCGCATCTCAGAAGATCTCACGTGCCTTCATAACTCTCAACTTGTTTTCTTATATATATAAAGCCTCACACAAAATCTTTATATTGCATCTAAAATTTGCCTTCTTCTTCTTTTGTGCTGAAGCCTCTATCAGGTAATGGTTTTACTTTTTCTTTTCTTCTTTCAGTTTTTCCCTTTCTTCTTCTTGTTGTTCTCTGTTTCCCTTTTGCCTTGCTCGGCTACTTCTCCACCACGTCACGTCCCTCTAAGTTTTCATAACAAAGCTTATATCCCGAACAAGCCCATGGTTAATATATTATAATATTTTTACAAATTTTTTTTAAGTATTTTTGAAATAAAATTTATGTAATTCAACTAAAAATTTGACTTAAGGCTTTAAAATTTTAAAGGTGTTTTGTTTTTTAAGTTAAATGTTTGTAAGTTAATAATTGGTTTTAAAGTGAATTTAAAGATTTTATTTACGATAAATGACATAATAATTAAATTTGATTTAATATGGAGTTGAAATCTAACCTAGAAATTTTAATAAAAGTTATTTCCGAAAATGGATATGTTTGGTATAATAAATAATGTATTTTAAATTGATAAAAAGAAAGACGATTGAAAGGGAACATTTTGGAATAACTTTTATTTAACTTGAATCATAGTTGAATTGATGTCTAAATGAATAAAGTTGTGAAGAAAATTTAGTGTATATTAACTATAAAAGGAAAAAATAAATTTTGTGGAACGGATGTGTTTTGTAAATAAATAATTGAAAATGCTGTTTTCAAATGGAAAGGTGAAATTTCAATTTATGACTTAACTTGAAAATTTGAAATTGGGTTTTAAATAAAATTGTTAAGTTAAGTAAATAAATGAGAATTTAGTTTTATTTAGGAAGTGGGTATTTTTAAATTAAGTGTAAAGTTATTTGGAAAAATATATATACAAGTTAAGTAAAATTGGGAAATTCTGACTTACAAATGATTCATAGTAAATTTGGAAATTTTATTTATAAAATTTATTTTATTGAATCATAAGATAAATGGTATCCAAATGAACATTTTTCTGAAGTAGGAATATGATTTTTAAAGTTAAGAATGGTTAAAATTTTCAATTTTAATGTTTCTGAATTCGACAATGTTTTGAAATTGAAGTGGCAGAGACGTGTTGTAATTAAGAAACAGAGAGAGTTTGCATTGAAGAATAGTTTAGGCAGAGACGCAAGTTTGTGTAAATACATATTTTTCAAAACTAGATAAGTTAGGGTATGCCGGTGGAAATAATAATAATAATAAAATGTATAATAATAATAAATAGTATTGCCAAGCCTATGAAGTTGTGGTCGGGATGTGGGTGAGGCAGTCGAGCAAAAGCTGAACCAAAATTTCTTTCATTTTATTCGTTCCAGTTGTTTCGAAAATTTTGCTTTGACCGTAATTTTAAAAGTCGCGTATTTGGTATTTGGATCTTATTTTAGATTTGAATCAAGGCGTGGCATCCGCGGAAACCTAATCGTGCCATTTGTACGATCCTTTATCAAGTGGTAAAATCGTTTGAATCTGATTATCTGCAGTTTAAGGTGAGTATTTCTCACTAGACAAGCATACCTATATTTCTGTGAATTATCGCAAGTGTATGTGTAAATTATTATTTAAATGTTATCTGTCTGTAATATAACATAGGATGTTAAACCCCATTTTTAAATTGACACCTCATCAGTTATTTATCTGTTGTAATATTATTGCCGTTATATTATTTAATGTTTATATACTGATTTAAATCATCACTGCAAGTTCCCTGTAAATTTAAATCGTTTAGGCTGAAATGATAGGCCTAAACGATGATTATTATTCATTTATTCAGTTAACTATTTAATTTTAACTTGGGATTGCGGGTTTGAAATGATAAAACCCGGGGTTTTGTAAATTGCGGATTGAAATGATATAAATCCGTATCACTTGTCCTAGGCTAGAAAACTATATACAGACCCGTGGTTTAAATAATATTTTTCTGAAATATTTTAATTTATTTTTAAAAATGGAAGTTTATAATATTCTGGTTTAAATGATTTAAAGGATTTTTATAAAGATTTATAATAATTTGAATGAGTTAAAAATGTTAAATAAATAAATAAATGTTTTAATAAAATTTTGGAATATAACTTATTTTGGGAAATTCTGGATTTTGTTAAGGTAAGATTTCAGTAAAGAAAATAATTAATAATAAGTTGTATTTAGAATTTAAAAACTAAAACTGTTAAGAACATAAGCTATTACAGCATTTAAGTGCTGTCTTTTAGAATTGAACTGTTTAACCTATAGACGTTAGGTAGCATTTCAGAAGTGTTACAGAAACTAAAATTTATTGTTTTAAAACAAATTTATGGAAATAATCTTTGGGAAAAGGGTTTTAAATTTGGAAGTTAATATGTAATTAATAAAAATAAGGAATTGATTTTGAATGGTTTTAAATGGAAGAATTTAATTTATTCCTAAATAAATTGAATAGATTTAAATGGTATATTATAAAATGATCAATGTTCAAAAACAATATTTTGATATTGTAGTATTGGAAATATATTTTGATTTATAAAGCAAATACCATTTTTAAAGTTGTAATCACGGGTTATAATAACGTTTGGTTGTTAAAGAGACCGGGATCGGATATCTGGCATACTCTCTGTCGATACCGAAAACCACTTTACCAACCGTGTACGCGGTGGAGATTCCAGAATGAAGTAGGATGGTGGTGACGGTTCCTTTAAGGTAAATACGTGGACCCGACTCCCGTGAGTTGGCATAAGGTGGCTAAAACAGGAGCGATTCTCGGATTAATGAGGTAGCACCTCTGATCGAACGCACTTCTTCGTACGCCATTCTATTACTCTTGTGATTGTTTTGGTGCGCACCTTTGATTTGGGAGTGTTGTTTGAGGTGGGCGGTAACTGCGGCTACGCGTTTCCATCGGTCCGAGTAGCAATTGGTATATCTACCCTGGCATTGCCTGGTTGTGCCGTGTCACCTACCATACCGAGCCTTATACGATTTTGGTTTGTACCATACCTATGGAGTGCCCTCTGACGACGCCCAGTACGGGGGAGATTACGGTACTGTATAGACTATGGGAATATATAAATGTGTTAAGGCGGAAAATGTAAAGCCTTAACGCTATTTAAAAGCAAGTTTATTTTATAAATAGACACTATTATAATAGCGCAATATACTACATAGTAAATAGTTTAACGGATCCTTAGAGGATGGGCGGTCCCAAGCATCCTTTAAGTTACTTGCTCTATATTACTGTACACTTGAATTAGCTTACACTATATAAGTATGTATGTCCTGACTCGAGTGTTTATGTTTTATTTTACGCTCGGGTCAGCCTGAGTTGCAGCTTCAGTTTCTCTCCGGAGCTAGGACATCCCGTAGATCATTCGTGCTGTCGGAAGCTTTTCAGTCTATATCTTTTCTGTAATCAAGACTTTGGAAGATTCAGTTTTCTATTTATGTTTTAAAACTGTATTTGAGATTTTAAACTATGTAAATTTTATTTGGTTAAGATTTTATAGTGGCTTCATGAACCACTAAGTATTTTAAATTCCGCTGCGAGTTTCTCTGATATCTGTGTCTGTGATTCTGTGATTTATTTACTGCATATTCTGAGTTTTGCCAAATTTATTTTTACAACGTGGTATTTTGAACAATTCAAGTCCGACATGTGCGGATGCGAATGGTTGAAAACAACGGGTCGTTACAGTTGGTATCAGAGCTTTGGCTCTAGGCAAAACTTAGAATGTATGGTAAATTTGATTTACAGAATCACTTTCATTAGAGCTTGAATCTCTTCCTTTTGATTCGATTTCCTTTGAATTTTGGACGTTCCCTGCGGTTCCGAAGTTCATTCGTGTCCCTCACTATTCATTTTCTTTCAATTCTGGAGTATCCCATAACTCCATTTCGGATGATCTTTATAGTGAATTGGCGGTCTCGCCAATATTCTAATAAAGGGATGAAACTCCTTTACAATTAGCATGGATTCACCAGAGATTTATATTTAACCTCGGTTTAGATGCTAGTATCTTTGGTTATTCCGAACTCTATCTCTTCGGATCGAATGGTAAATCTACATTCGATCTGACTCTTTAAGTCACGGTTGACCAGGTTAAGGTTGCCCGCGATTTATATAAACTTATCTGGTTCCTTATTCTGTTATTTAACCATCGGATCTTCTGATTCCAACTTATCTTTAAATCAAAATTCTCTTTAATTTGAGTCCTTCAGAATTTGAATCTCTATCCTTGTTTTGAAAAAATTTATTCCTATATTTGGGAAAAATCTAATATTATATATATAAGTATAATTTTCAGAATTTAACTAGTTGTTTAGAGATAATAGTGTTTGATTTTATTTATGGTTTTGTAAACCATTGGTTTTGTCTTATATAAATAATTGAACTATAAAACATGGTTATAAATTTATTTGGAAACATAAATGGATTTAAAACAAGAATTTAAGAATTTAATTGCTGATAGTTTCAAACCTTGTGTTTAAAGTCTTAAAAGCATATATTATTATTTAAATTATTTTCGAATATAAATTTGTTTCCAAAGAATTTTAAAGTTTTAAAAATTAGTGCTCTTCTCTTTGTCGCTGGAAAATAATTTCGGTGATGACTACAGCATCATCGACATTCATTTTCGAGTATCGAAGTAAAGAGACCACGTTGTAGTTTTGCTTCAAAAATTTAATTGATTTGAATTTCTAAATATGACTTAATTTATAATATATTTAGATATATGATTTAAATTTGATTTGACATATGCTATATGTATGTATTTATTTATCTCTAAAGGGTTTGAAGTTAATTGGAAATTTAATTCATAAATTTATGTTAAAAGGTGATTCTAATGATAAAATAAAGTCAAATTTGGAATGAATATTTAAACTTGAATAATATAGAAAATTTTACTTGTATAATTGCATGCCAATATAACTTACCTAAATCATTCAGAAATTAACTACGTAATTGGATAATGTATAATATAAAAGGATTTTATAAATAAAAATTTGAGTGGTTATAATAAATGTTATACATTTAAAGTTTCAGTTACAACAAGGCAAATAGAGGTAAATAGAAATAAAATAGTAATTGAATAATATACAATATCAAATGGTGTTAAAGGAAATTTGGAAATATATTGGAATAGTTATATTAAATATAATCTACTTAATATGTGCGATAAGATATATTAAGTAGAATATATTTAATAATAATCTGGAATAAAGAAAAATTAAATTTGTTGAATAAAAGATGATTATTATAAATGACTATACAAATTTCTAAATTTAGAAAATAATTGGATAATAAGATAACTAATTTGGAAATAGTTAAGATTGATTTAACTTCTGTAAAAATCAAATGAATTAAATCAATTATTGAATATTAATTAATTTATATTGAATTTATATGGTTTAGATATTGAGAAAAATATTTGACATAGATGAGAAAAATATTGAGAAAAATAAATTTAATTATAGTTTGGAATAAAGAAGAAACTAAATGGGGAATTTAGTTTATTTTGGGAAATGGTAAATTTACTTTAAAAATTAAGTTAAATTACCATTTCAAATTTGGACTAAAATTAAACATTTTAAATTAGAATGTTATAATACCTTGTGAAAAATTTGGATAAAAAAAAAATGAATGATTTTTTTTAGTGTAGGGATATTATACAAGTAAATATGTAAATAAATAAATGTTAAAATTTTAAGTATAAATAGATGAAATCAATGATTAATTTAAAATTGAATTTTTATTGTTTAGATTAATGATTCTAATTTAAGTTTCAATTTAGTTTTCTTTCAGGTTGTTTCTATTCCCCTACCTTCTTCCTTTTCGAGGACGAAAAGTTCTGAGTGGGGGAGAGTGTAACAGCCCAATTTTTTTAACAAGTATTTTTCACTTGTATTTTAAAAACTTTGGGGTTTATTTAAAGTGATTAAAAATAAAAAATAAAAAACAATTGACCAAATTTTTAATTAAATAATAAGATCTCTGAAATTTTGACATGGCTAAGAATTAACTTTAATTTGGAAACTTGGGGTTTTGTCGAAGATGGTAAATAACTTAATTTCTAGCAAAATCAAGTTTTAATTAAGAAAACATTAATAGCTTAGGTGGTTAAGAGATCTGGGCTATTCACGAAAGGTCACGGTTCGAGTCTCAGCATGGTCAGAATTTTGGTTTTTTTTAGTGTATAATTGAACTGGGTAATTACCCCTTAAAAAGGGCGCGTAAATTTAGGGAATAAATACCGTATATACATACATATATATATAAGATTATATATAAGAAAACATATAGAATTTTAATCCTCTTTCCAGTAAAATTTACTTCCCAATTTATATACATATTAATTTGATTAAATCATTTCCTAAAAGTCTAAACATAAACTGAAAGTTTTGAAGTTTTTAAATTTTGTTAAAAGACAACTCAAATTCGCAATGTTAATAAAAAATGAATTTTGTATATTTAAAATACAAAAATTGTAAGCGAATTTAATTTAAGTAATAACTTTGTAAAATTCAGTGTTTTACAGACTATTAAATTTCGCATTTAAAAAGGGCATGGATTGTAATGATATAAGTAACGTAAAAACATTACTTTTGTATAAATTTTGGGTGTTTTGCATTGCTTCAGTTTGGCGTATTGTAAAAATCATATTTATATCTATACGGATTAAAATATCAGTCAGTAGTTTCTATAGCAAACGTTAACTTTTTTTTCATAGTTTTCAATTGGGTTTTAATTTTGTATATGACTTTAAATTCCAAAATCTTTGCCAATTCTTGCCTTTCATTTAATAAAGATCAAAATTTCGTATAGCTGAACACGCAACTATTAAATGGTATAAAATGTTGAAATCAAATTTTCATAAATTGGCAGCATGAATCACGCATATAAAATAACATGCAAACTAAAGAAACTGGAAAGTAATCAACGCATGCATTTAATCAAGATTTTCGTATAACTGGCAATAATAAATCACGCAATTTTCTGGTCTGCCTAAATGTTTATTATCACTTGCCATTCTTGCCTGTTGGTTTGGTCCCCTATATTTCGCAAGCCTTATCCATGAATACATAAGAAAGAATTTTATAAATTAAGAATCAATCTCTTGCCTAAATTCACGCATCATTCTGGGAATTCATTAAATCAAAATTTTGTATAGTCTATTCAGTTCAAAGCAAATTATATTTGATTACTGTTTTCCTATAATCATGCAAGCCTCCCATATACATTATTGTGCAACTCGCATCTCAGAAGATCTCACGTGCCTTCATAACTCTCAACTTGTTTTCTTATATATATATATATATATATATATATATATATATATATATATATATATATATATATATATATATATATATATATATAAAGCCTCACACAAAAACTTTATACTGCATCTAAAATTTGCCTTCTTCTTCTTTTGT
This sequence comes from Allium cepa, assembly GCA_030765085.1. NCBI lineage: Eukaryota > Viridiplantae > Streptophyta > Magnoliopsida > Asparagales > Amaryllidaceae > Allium > Allium cepa. The sequence continues at coordinate 149,770,653 of CM060945.1, forward strand.
GCTGAAGCCTCTATCAGGTAATGGTTTTACATTTTCTTTTCTTCTTTCAGTTTTTCCCTTTCTTCTTCTTGTTGTTCTCTGTTTCCCTTTTGCCTTGCTCGACTACTTCTCCACCACGTCACGTCCCTCTAAGTTTTCATAACCAAGCTTATATCCCGAACAAGCTCATGGTTAATATATTATAATATTTTTCTAAAATTTTTTAAGTATTTTTGAAATAAAATTTATGTAATTCAACTAAAAATTTGACTTAAGGCTTTAAAATTTTAAAGGTGTTTTGTTTTTTAAGTTAAATTTTTGTAAGTTAATAATTGGTTTTAAAGTGAATTTAAAGATTTTATTTACGATAAATGACATAATAATTAAATTTGATTTAATATGGAGTTAAAATCTAACCTAGAAATTTTAATAAAAGTTATTTCCGAAAATGGATATGTTTGGTATAATAAATAATGTACTTTAAATTGATAAAATGAAAGCCGATTGAAAGGGAACATTTTGGAATAACTTTTATTTAACTTGAATCATAGTTGAATTGATGTCTAAATGAATAAAGTTGTGAAGAAAATTTAGTGTATATTAACTATAAAAGGGAAAAAAGATTTATGGAACGGATGTGTTTTGTAAGTGAATAATTGAAAATGTTGTTTTCAAATGGAAAGGTGAAATTTGAATTTATGACTTAACTTGAAAATTTGAAATTGGGTTTTAAATAAAATTGTTAAGTTAAGTAAATAAATGAGAATTTAGTTTTATTTAGGAAGTGGGTATTTTTAAATTAAGTGTAAAGTTATTTGGAAAAATATATATACAAGTTAAGCAAAATTGGGAAATTCTGACTTACAAATGATTCATAGTAAATTTGGATATTTTATTTATAAAATTTATTTTATTTAATCATAAGATAAATGGTATCCAAATGAACATTTTTCTGAAGTAGGAATATGATTTTTAAAGTTAAGAATGGTTAAAAATTTAAATTTTAATGTTTCTGAATTCGACAATGTTTTGAAATTGAAGTGGCGGAGACGTGTTGTAATTAAGAAACAGAGAGAGTTTGCATTGAAGAATAGTTTAGGCAGAGACGCAAGTTTGTGTAAATACATATTTTTCAAAACTAGATAAGTTAGGGTATGCCGGTGGAAATAATAATAATAATAATAATAATAAAATGTATAATGATAATAAATAGTATTGCCAAGCCTATGAAGTTGGGGTCGGGATGTGGGGTGAGGCAGTCGAGCAAAAGCTGAACCAAAATTTCTTTTATTCTATTCATTCCTGTTGTTTCGAAAATTTTGATTTGACCGTAATTTTAAAAGTCGCGTATTTGGTATTTGGATCTTATTTTAGATTTGAATCAAGGCGTGGCATCCGCGGAAACCTAATCATGCCATTTGTACGGTCCTTTATCAAGTGGTAAAATCGTTTGAATCTGATTATCTGCAGTTTAAGGTGAGTATTTCTCACCAGACAAACATACCTATATTTCTGTGAATTATCGCAAGTGTATGTGTAAATTATTATTTAAATGTTATCTGTCTGTAATATAACCTAGCATGTTAAACCCCATTTTTAAATTGACACCTCATCAGTTATTTATCTGTTGTAATATTATTGCCGTTATACTATTTAATGTTTATATACTGATTTAAATCATCACTGCAAGATACATGTAAATTTAAATCGTTTAGGCTAAAATGATAGGCCTAAACGATGATTATTATTCATTTACTCAGTTAACTGTTTAATTTTAACTTGGCATTGCGGGTTTGAAATGATAGAACCCGGGGTTTTGTAAATTGCGGATTGAAATGACATAAATCCGTATCACTTGACCTAGGCTAGAAAACTATATACAGACCCGTGGTTTATATAATATTTTTCTGAAATATTTTAATTTATTTTTAAAAATGGAAGTTTATAATATTCTGGTTTAAATGATTTAAAGGATTTTTATAAAGATTTATAATAATTTGAATGAGTTAAAAATGTTAAATAAATAAATAAATGTTTTAATAAAATTTTGGAATATAACTTATTTTGGGAAATTCTTGATTTTGTTAAAGGTAAGATTTCAGTTAAGAAAATAATTAATAGTAAGTTATATTTGGAATTTAAAAACTAAAATTGTTAAGAACATAATCTGTTACAGCATTTAAGTGCTGTCTTTTAGAATTGAACTGTTTAACCTATAGACGTTAGGTAGCATTTCAGAAGTGTTACGGAATCTGAAATTTATTGTTTTAAATCAAATTTATGGAAATAATCTTTGGGAAAAGGGTTTTAAATTTGGAAGTGAATATGTAATTAATAAAAATAAGGAATTGATTTTGAATGGTTTTAAATGGAAGAATTTAATTTATTCCTAAATAAATTGAATAGATTTAAATGGTATATTATAAAATGACCAATGTTTAAAAACAATATTTTGATATTGTAGTATTGGAAATATGTTTTGATTTATAAAGTAAATACCATTTTTAAAGTTGTAACCACGGGTTATAATAACGTTTGGTTGTTAAAGAGACCGGGATCGGATATCTGGCATACTCTCTGTCGATACCGAAAACCACTTTACCAACCGTGTACGCGGTGGAGATTCCAGAATGAAGTAGGATGGTGGTGACGGTTCCTTTAAGGTAAATACATGGACCCGACTCCCGTGAGTTGGCATAAGGTGGCTAAAACAGGAGCGATTCTCGGATTAATGAGGTAGCACCTCTGATCGAACGCACTTCTTCGTATGCCATTCTATTACTCTTGTGATTGTTTTGGTGCGCACCTTTGATTTGGGAGTGTTGTTCGTGGTGGGCGGTAACTGCGGCTACGCGTTTCCATCGGTCCGAGTAGCAATTGGTATATCTACCCTGGCATTGCCTAGTTGTGCCGTGTCACCTACCATACCGAGCCTTATACGATTTTGGTTTGTACCATACCTATGGAGTGCCCTCTGACGACGCCCAGTATGGGGGAGATTACGGTACTGTATAGACTATGGGAATATATAAATGTGTTAAGGTGGAAAATGTAAAGCCTTAACGCTATTTAAAAGTAAGTTTATTTTATAAATAGACACTATTATAATAGCGCAATATACTACATAGTAAATAGTTTAACGGATCCTTAGAGGATGGGCGGTCCCAAGCATCCTTTAAGTTACTTGCTCTATATTAGTGTGCACTTGAATTAGCTTACACTATATAAGTATGTATGTCCTGACTCGAGTGTTTATGTTTTATTTTACGCTCGGGTCAGCCTGAGTTGCAGCTTCAGTTTCTCTCCGGAGCTAGGACATCCAGTAGATCATTCGTGCTGTCGGAAGCTTTTCAGTCTATATCTTTTCTGTAATCAAGACTTTGGAAGATTCAGTTTTCTATTTATGTTTTAAAACTGTATTTGAGATTTTAAACTATGTAAATTTTATTTGGTTAAGATTTTATAGTGGCTTCATGAACCACTAAGTATTTTAAATTCCGCTGCGAGTTTCTCTGATATCTGTGTCTGTGATTCTGTGATTTATTTACTGCATATTCTGAGTTTTGCTAAATTTATTTTTACAACGCGGTATTTTGAACAATTCAAGTCCGACATGTGCGGATGCGAATGGTTGAAAACACCGGGTCGTTACAAATAGATTGGAAACAAAAGACATGATGATAAAATACAGAGTAGGGAGGTGGATAAGCTGAAATAAATCGCGGGCAACCTTAACCGGGTCAACCGTGACTTAAAGAATAAGATCGATGTGGATTTTCTAGGTAAATCTACATTCGACCTCAAGAGATAAAGTTTGGGATAATAGGAGATACTAGCATCTAAACCGAGGATAAATATAAATCTATGGTGAATCGATGCTAATTGTATAGGAGTTTCACCCCTTTACAAGAAAATTAGAATACTGGTGAGACCGCCAATTCACTATAAAGATCATTCGAAGTGGAGTTATGGGATACTCCGAAATCAAATGAAGATGAATAGTGGGGAATAAGAATGGATTTTGGAACCGTAGGGAACGTTCCAAAATTCCAAGGAATCGAGCCAAAAGAAAGAGATTCAACTCGAATGGAAGTGATTCTGTAAATACATCTACTCTATATGCTGAGTTTTGCCTAGAGCTACCAAAGCTCTGATACCAAATGTAACAACCCGATATTTTCAACCATTCGCATCCGCACATGTCGGACTTGAATTGCTCAAAATACCGCGTTGTAAATAAAATTTGGCAAATCTCAGAATATACAGTAAATACATAATCACAGATCACAGACACAGAGTATTTAATAATGCAGGGGAATTTAAAAGAAATAGTAGTTCATGAAGCTACTATATAAAAATAAGATACATCAGAGTTAAACATGATACAACAAAAAGTAACAAGATACATCAGGTACAAATCAGAATACATCACTGAAATCACTGGATACAGAAAGCAAAATAGATGGCTGGATCTTCAAGGAAAGCTCCAACTCCGAAGGTGAATCTTGAATGCTAACTCACTCAATCTGACTCGAGCATAAAGCAAAATACAAAACACTCGAGTCAGGACATAAATACTTATGAACTGTAAATAAACTCAAGTGAACAGTAACAAAATGCATCAGCAACTTAAAGGATGCTTGGGATCGCCCATCCTTTAAGGATCCATTAAACTATTTACTATGTAGTAATATTGCGCTACTATAATAACGTCTACAGTAAAATAAACATACTTTTAAATAGCGTTCCGGGCTACCCATATCACCCTTCACACATAATAGTCCCAGTAGTCCATCCAATATCATGCCATCTCCACTCTGGGTGACTGTCAGAGGATACCACACGGGCTACGGGAGAAAAACAAACTCATAGTAAAGGCTCGGTATGGTAGGTGACACGGCACACAAGGCAATGCCAAGGTAGATATACCAATTACGCACACGGGCTGGTGGTAACGCAGCAGCCACATACGCCCACCTCGGAACACACTCCCATATCAAAATCGGAGGATGTCCATCTAATCAATCACCAGTAAGAGTATAGTATCGAAGGAATGTATCCGACCAGAGGAGCTACCCCTTTTGGCCCGAGATCGCTCCTGTTTTAGCCACCTTATGCCAACTCACGGGAGTTGGGTCCACGTAATATAACTCAAGAACGACGCCACCATCCTACTTCATTCTGGAAACTCCACCGCGTACACGGTTGTTAAAGTTGTTTTCGGAGTTGGCAGAGAGTATGACAACTTCCGATCCCGGTCTCTTTAACAACCAAACGTTATTATAACGCCGTGGTCATTTCAAAATAGTTTATACTTCAAGAATCAAATCATTTCATTTCAAAACTATATCCCTTTCAAAATAGTTATACTCCGAAACCAAAACCATTTTATTTCAAAACTATATTCAAATCAAAATAGTTTATACTTTATCAATTCCATTTCAAACGTATATTCACTTTCAAAAATCATAATACTTTCAAAGTTATAACTCTTCCGAAACCAAAATACTTGAAATCGTTACACCTTGAAAATCATAACATTTTAAAATCATACATTTGAAATCATGGAACATTCTTTTAATTCTTTACATTTTACAAATTTATTCAATTAAACCAAAATTCCAAATTTACAATTTAATTCAAATCAAACCATCAGTCTCAATTCAATTTAGTTTTCTAACAAAACATTTCAAATCTTATAAATTTCAAATATAGATTTGATCTACAAAATAACAATCCAATTTTAATATATTTCCAAACTTTAATATCCCACATTTCAAAACTAAACTTTATAATTCCATATATTCATATCTCAAATCTAATTTCATTATTATTTAGTTTTGAAATATTCATTTCATAAATCCAATATTATTTAAATAAACTTAAATTACGATTAAACCAAATATGTTTTCATACAAATATAAACTTCAAATATTCATTTATAAAAAATCAAATATCATTCCAAATTCACATTCTTTATCAAAATAAAGATCAAATCATTTCCAAACCATTTCAAATCATAAAAATATCATATCCTTTCAAAACCTCATTTCAAATCATTGTTTGAGTTCAAATTCAATTACTCAAATTTAAATACTTCCTTTTTTCAAATTTATCACTCATTTATTATTTCAAATATCATTACAAAAATACATTTCAAAATTCCCTTCAAAATTCATGTATCTCATTACATTTCATTCCGTTTAACACATAACCAAGTAAACTTCATTTAAATTCAAATTCAATTTAAATTCCTTAAAAATTCATATTTAAATATTCAAAAATTCTAAAATTTCACAAATAACCCATTTCAAAAGTTAAATTATTTAACACTTTAAAATATAACCCAGACAGTGTTAAAATCTATAACATTTCAAAACATTGTCAAATTATAGCAACGACGGCATTTATAAAGTGCTATCGTAGCTTATAGTTTCAAAAATGGTTTAGTTCAAGAATAACGGCATTTATAAAACGCCGTAATAGATATTTAGTTATTTCAATCATAGTTAAATTCAAGAACAACAGCATTTAAAATTGCTGTCAAAAGACTACAGCATTTTGGAAATGCTATAAAATTCCAGATTTTATTTTAACTTTTCAAAAATAATAATAAAACTCCAAATTTTTATTATTATAACTTAAAAATCATATTTCTAGACTTCAAAATTTCACATTTAAAATCATTTTAACATTTGATTTAGCACAATAAAATTTTAAGATCGAATATTCAATTTTGCAAACTCCATTCATTTATTAAGTCAAAATTCACTGTTTATTAATTTATAAATTAAATAAACTTAAAATTTTACTTCAAATATCATTTCAAAACTTTAAATTTAATTTCCATTATTTATTTACATTTTAAAATAAAATTTAAAGTCAAACGTCACATTTACTCCAAATTTACATACTTGAATTCACTTAAATTCACAATTTCAAGATTTAATATTTAACTTTCTTAAAACCATAATATATATATTTTAAATCAAAATTTCATACTTTTGAAAATACATATTTTAAAAAAAATCATTTAAAATATACCACGGGGTCTGTATATAATTTTCTAACCTAGGTCAAGTGATACGGATATATATCATTTCAATCCGTAGTTTACAAAGAAAACCGGGTTCTATCATTTCAAACCCGCAATCCCAAGTCAAATAAAATACAATAAAAATCGCTCAGGCCTATCATTTCAGCCCATAACGATTTTCCCTATCCTAAAGTCCGTTCGGGTATGTATCATTTCAACCCATAGTGATTCTATTCTAACAGGGAACTTGCAGTGTTAACATATGCATAAACAATATAAACAATGTCAATGTCACAATATAATGTCATATATCAGATGTCAGGTGATAATTAACAGTTTTAACATGGTAATAACATGGCATAGCATATCATATGATCATCATTAACTTGCATAACATTTTATATTACTAAACACTTGTCATCAATTCACTATTTCATAAGTATAAATGTCAGAGTGAGAAAGACTCACATTTTCGAAGCTAGAGACAAACAACACACCCAAGAGTGATTCCAAAGGCACGACAAGTATGACTTGATTTGAATGAGTGGAGAGAGCCAAGATATGATTTTGTATCAACAACCCAAAACAAAACAAACAAGGCAATATATAAATATTCAACACACAATAACATTGAAACAAGTTGAAATACAAAGCAAAAATGAACAAGATAGATTGGACCTTGCTTCAACCACTTCAATGCTTGGCCTTAAGGGACTCTATGCTCAGCCATGATGTGATTTTGGGTCAAGTATGGCATCATATAGGTCAGGTTTAACATCATATAGGAAAGGCAACAAGTGGAGATGAAGGTGTAGTGGAGTGCAACAACATGAAGAACACATAGGAATAAAGCAATATAGGCAAGTTTGGTCAACATGTGGCTCGGCTATGGGTAAGTGGGGTTCGGCTATAGGGCTTTTCAGATCTGGATAGAGGTAGAGCTGCAGCTAAAGGTCAGGTCAGTAGGTGGTGGTGGAGCTAGGGGTGTGGCCGAAATGAATATGAAAGGCTATGGTGAAGTTTGTGGCTTGGCAAGGCATTATTGGAGGAGTTTGTGCAAATTTTGTGGAGCTATCATCATCAAGTGCTCATGGCTTGACTTTTTTTGTCAGAGAAGGGGCTGATGGTTGCTGTAGATGGAGGAGGTGATGGTGGAGATAATGGTGGAGAGGCTAGGCCAAGCAAAGCTAGGAGAAGAGGCGAGTCAAAATCAATGAAAACAAGAAGAAAAGTGAGAGGAAGAAGCCATTAACTTGCAAATATTTTTACAGAAAATAAAGTGGCCGTGAGAAATGAAGAGAGGAGAAGTTTCTCACGTGAATTAGCAATGAGAATTCACGGCTAATGCAAGAAAAAGGTACGGCTAAAGCAAGGAGAGGAAAAGGCAAAAGAAAATGAAGAGGCGGAAAAACAAAGAGCCTTGAGCAACTAAAGAGACACAAACTCTTCAAATTTCCATTATTTTCTTTTTAAACCTTATATAACTGAAATATATATATAAAATCAGATAAAATAAGAAAATTTAGTAAATAAACAAAAATAAATAAATAAATTATTAATTATATATAGTTTAATTAAATAAAACAGCAAAATTTGCAACTAGTCTTGAGAATATGAAAAATAAGTGCAATGAACTTGGGAAAATTTTTATGTACTTAAAAGTATTTATAAATAAAGATAAGAAAACAAAATAAAAAGGAAATCACAAAAGTAAATAAATAATTTTAATTTAAATATAGTTTAGATGAAGAAAATAGCAGAAAAAGGAAAACAGCCTTTTAAAAATAGGAAATCATCATAGTAAATTTCAGAAAAATTCTATTATCATTTTAAAAATATTTAAAAGTCAAAATATACATAATATAACATATTAAAACATATTAAAATAAAATATGACAAAGAAAAAATAAAATTTATACAATTTAAAATAACAAAATTGCAAATAAACAATTTATACTCAAAATTGAAATGTACATATCTTTTGCAGTTTAACTCTGTTTTCCACGCAACAAAAAGCAGTGTTCAAGTTATTAAATCTATTTTCATAATAAAAGATAAAATTTAAAATTTAAAATTTTTAAATTTTTAATTTGAAAGACAAAGTTTGACTATTTGACCAAAAATTGGTTAAAGAAGAGGTAGAAGATAGAAGAAGGAAGGAAAAGCAACAAAAACAATATCAGAATCTTACAATCGCAGCGAAACAACATATAATAGATAAATGAATATCTTTGAAACAAAGAACTATATCAGTTATTACATTACATCACATTACATTACATTGTCAGAGTTTACAACAACGAACAGCGGAAAAGAAATACTATATACTAGTTGATACGCCAAGCCATCCAACTTGCCTCCAAATCTCTACCGCAACTCCTAAATTCCAGAATGACCTGATAACCCGACTTTAGACTGCCCGTGTTAAAATTGGTGGGCATCCAGAGTTTAGGAAGGAAACAATAAACTCCAGGTCAGTCATGGGACTGGTGTGAGAACTTAATACAGTTTACCTTAAAAAACAAACAAAGAAATATTTTAAAATAGATCCGCAATGCTTTTAGAAAATGAAATTACCATAAGGCCTTTCGGACACACACATAATGCAAACGCGGAATCAGAGGAGATTTCTCCTTATGATAGTCAAACATGCTTTGCAAATTTCTTTGTTATTATTATTATAAGTGTAAAGTGTAGGAAAACATTTCAAAAGTATGATATAAATCTTAGCCAACATAGACATTCCGAACTATGCCTACTATAGCTACCATCTAAACAGTGGTGACCACCATAAGTAAATGGCAGGTTCTACAACTAAAATCATACAAGGTACGTATTGGAGTTTGAATTTCCAACAAATGGTCAGGCCAAGGAACTTCCCATTGCCACATGGGTACGCCTCTAGAAAGATGCCCCGAGAACCTAACCGGATCTTTGCCAACACAAGGCCGGGTTACCCCTAGCTGGGTAACAACTGACATGAGTATGCCATCCCTCGGTCGTAACCTACCTAAATCCCGGGATTCACCAACAACCACAAAATAATAAGTTTGCAGCAACAACATAGGTTAAGTATCTGGGCTCCATATCATGATACCACCTCTATCCAGAAGGAAATGACATACACTAAGGGGCGCTATCCCCTAATAACCTTGCTGCATCTTTCCTATTTTGACCATTACCGGGGTGTAAGGTCCGACGAAGTCTCGTCCACAAAGCTACGCTTTTCATAAAAGCCATGCTTTGATCAACAAATGATCAGCAGCACTCAGCATGACACGTTACTAAATTGGGAACATATCACTAGTAACCATCAACTACATAACCTTTGAGCTCGTAGGTCTCAGGGAAGGGTGTTAAGCTAAGAGAATAAATTCTCCGCCACTAACAGAAATATATTTGATAGAAACCAGCTTTACATCTCAAATTGTAACGTCAGACACACATCCATACAAGTCCGTTCCGGGATCGAACGGAACCGAAGGCACTTCCAAAGAAGCCCTTGCAATCCGGATATTCACTAATCACGACCGGAATTCCCATCACAAAGGGTGATAAAATCTCTATACGGAGATCAGGCGATGTAGAGACATTCGACAGTAATCCTTCCATTTTCGAAAATATCGAGTCTTTAACACCGGTCTTTAAATGCTATCCATTACAACGTATCACTATTCGAAATGGGATTCATGACCCAAAGATCCTCTCCTGGCTAAACCGAATAACGAGCGCTTATTTTAAAATAAGTGTAGCATTCAAATTCAAGCAATTCACAACAAATACCCATTTAAAGGTAAATATTGATAGTCGGTTATTTAACTATAAATAGATGTGCACAATCATCACCAAATTCCAATAATTTCCCAAATTATTTATTTTCCAAAAATATCTTTACAAGATATTTTTTTTTTCCACACTTCAACCGTTTGAAAACAAATTTCAAATCACTTTTCAATTTATCTTTAAAAGATATAATCTCAAAACATTTCACTTCATATTGGAAAACATTTCCATACTTATTTAACAATAACTAATTCATAAATCTATTTATTTTCAATACTTAGAAAATATACAATATACTTAAATCATGATTAAGTGTATGTTTTATTCTTTAAGGAAAACGTTCTCTTAAACACATACATTTGAGTCAAAACGAATGTTGCGTAAAACACGTTACAAAAACCCAAAATTTCTAGTATAGTGATTCGAAATTAAGATAGATATATAAATCCCAATACTATATAAAACATTTCCTTTCGAAAATCATTTACTATAACAACAGTGATATAGTCCACCATTTTCTTTTATTTCTCGAAAACATCTATTTCAACAATGAATGTTGAAATCTATGGTTTCGATCCTTAACACATTTTAAAACAACTTCAAATCATTTTAATTCCATTTAAAAGATCACTTCCTAAACATTTCTTTAATATATCATTCACTGTCCAAAATCATGAATATAAATCGTTTGTCAATTCCAACACTTCTACATATTTTATTTTAAAGGATTATCCACTGTCCAAAATCGTGGATATATCTCCTTTAATAAGCTATAATAATTAACTTATCAAAATAAGCCGATTTTGGATTTATAAAACAACGTTTATAAATTCCATTTATATTTTATAACAACTTCAACTTATAAAATCACTTTATTAACAAATTCTATTTATGTCTCATTTACATGCCAAATCCAAATTATAAGCAAATTACTTATAATTCTCTATTTACAATTTCAATCATTTTATAACTTCACAATTTATAAATCTATAAATTTCATTCACTTATGAAATCAATTTATTCTTCGTTTTTAACACTTATAAAAACTCTTTTTATAATTCCAATATTTTAATTTATAAATATCAATTTTATAAATCTTTTATATAAATCTTTTATAATAAATTCAAAAATCTAAATGTAAACTATTTTATAAAATCATTAACTCCATATTTCAAAAATCACATTTTAACTATATTTCTCAAAAATCATAAATTTTATAACATTAAATTATAATGTTTATTTATTTAAAATGAATCAATTCCAAAATTCAAAAAAACGTATACTTTCAAAAATCACTGGAAATCCTTTTAAATTCAAAATCGTTATTTTAAAATTTTTAAAACTCCAAAAATAGGACCAATGCTGCAACAACACTAAATATAACAATCACGACATTCAAAACATCATATATCATATGATAACAGAATATATCACAATATATGTAAATAAATCAATACGGGTGAGGAATCCAGTTGGATCCCTCAAACCTGTTTCCCTGCATCCATAGATGTTAGCACAATACCAATCCCGTTTCAGTATGGAATATCGCGGTACATGGGTTCATATAAAATATTATCCGCTATTATGCGGCGCAATTGGGTCGTATCCGCTATATAATGCGGGAAAATCAACTCCAAGTACATATATAATACCAATTCGACTTCAAGATGGAATATCCCGGTATATGTGTTTAATAAATAACATTCGCTTAATATACGGCTTATAAGGTCTATTTCAATACAATAGACAATAATTTATCATCCAATCACACAATCAAGCAATTTTAAATTTAACAATTTTAAATTTAAATCGAAACAATTCGATTGAGTGAGAAGTTCTCACCCTGCTTCCAATAGCGGTTTCAGCGTTTTATTCCGAATAAAATTAAACGCACGTTTAATTTTACCCAAAATTCACACTAGCTCCAATCAACCAAAATCCAGCTCCATCGCGTAGTGTTCACAAGTACGAACCCAACGCAATTCGTTTCGTCCAAAACGGACCTCATATGAAAAAGTTACAGCATTTTAAAGTTCGTACGATTTTTAATATAATTAAATTTACAATTTTCTTTTAATTATTTTATAACCCTTAATCTAGGCCGTTGATTTCTTTTCCCTAAAATCAGGGCCGTGCTTTTGCTTCTTCCTCCTTTTCCCAGTAACACATGCGACCAAACCCATTGCCGCCCCTATGCCCTAATGCACGCGACCACCAACGTTCATCTTTACATTGATCCGCAACCTCCATCACGAAGCCCTTCACAAGTGCAGCCATCGGCTAAAGCACGGTCAAACTTGGTGCTTCCCATGTCGTGAAAACCGTGATTGAACGCAACATGCGAGGATTGTCGTCGATTCGTGACGAAATTTACGATCATTGCCGTTGAAGATGTTCGTCTCGTCGCGCTATAGATTTTTGTAGTTGGAGATTTTTGATAATAGTTTATGGATTAGAAGAGAAATCGAGGTGAAGAAGGCAAAGTTTCGGCCATTGAGCGAAGGAGGTGGCGGCTGTAACCCTAGGGTTGATTATTTTTGCAAAAGTGAATATTGAGGTCCTTTTATAGAAAAATGGCAACGCACTATTCATCCAAAAAATTTCCGAACTCCAAACGAAGCATGCCGCCTGGCGTTTATAATGTTTTACCCCTATTCTGAACGAAATGGAATATATATCGGGATCCAATTTGATCAAATTTGAAGATAAGTTTTTTGAATCGATTATTTAAATTCAAAATTCACTCGAATCAATTTTTACGCGTTTTAGCTTGCCCCGGACAAACCGTAAATCCGATTAACACGAAATTTGAAACCATACAATAATTTAACATTACGGATCCAATGAAACTAGTTTCGTCGAAATCCGAGACTGTTTGAAAAATGACTATTTTTACTCGTCAATTAAATATTAAAATATTCAATTTCGGCAAATTAACTTTTAATTCGATTTTAAAAGTTCTATAACATCATTCTAACTCCAATATGATTAAATGTAACTTTATAAATCAATTTCAATCACATTAAACCCAATTTCCAATTATTTCTGTAATTTCAAATATTAAATTGTCGATTTAATTATCCAATTAAATCTAGATATTCGAACTAAAATTTATTCAGCTTATAAATTTAACTTTTGCATATACAAAAATAAATTAAATATGCGAATTTCAAATGACTGAAATTCTGGGCCGTTACACATTCTTTATATTTTTGATATCTCAATATACTCAAAATATATATTTCATCAACCCATAGCATTCAATATTTCAAATCTTGATAAGATCAATCATAGATAATCAATCAATCATATCACATATTATGACAACAAATTTCAATAATTTGAGGAATCCAGTTGGATCCCTCCAACCTGTTTCCCTACATCCACAGATGTTAGCACAATATAAAATACAATTCCCACTTCGAGGGGGATATCGCGGTATAAAGGGTCATCCGCTATTATGCGGCGTGCATAGGGTCTCATCCGCTATATAATGCGGGAATATCTATCACTTCAATACATATGAAAGCACTATATATAATATCATATCCAGACTGATAATAAATCATCAACTCAAGCAATCAATGCATAAATTTAAATTCAACTATTAAAATTAACGGTATTTCAAGTGAGCGAGATTAACTCCCCTTTGATTTTTGATTGCAATCTGCTTCAATCTTGACTTGGTTTCCGGTTATGACCTTGTATAACATTAGATGATTTTATTAATATTCGAACAAATCGAATAATTTAATTTCCATTTGATAAACTTAATTAGCCAATGATTTTATTTTTAAACCAATAATTAAATTTTAAACTAATTCCTTTTTATAAAAATGTTCATGGTAACTAAAATAATTAGATAGTTAAAATCTCCATTATAAATTAGTAGATTTAAATGTGTACATTCATTTTATACTTTCTTTTCAAACAGTAATCTTCTTTATTGTAGAAATTTTAATATATATACATACATTGTAAAAATAAGGTCTGGATAAAAAATTCCTTTCTCTTCATATATATATATATATATATATATATATATATATATACACAATTTCCAATCTATATGTACCAGTATATTTCAATTAAATACAGAGAGGGTTTTGCCTCTTACTGTAAAAATCGAATACCGAGTTATATTTTTTTTCTTCTCCTTTTTTTCCAAAGTTAAGCAGTATAAAATAAGTTTTCTATTTTCTTTTTAATATATATTTAAATCTAATTTCTAACATTCCCTTTTTCTTTTTTTTTTAAAAATAAATTTTTACCGTACTATAGCTCACGAACTGAGGCCCGAGACCACTCTCATGTCGCCACTGGCGTCGCCTGCCACTCGAGCACAAGATCCCAACCCCACGAATCGAACATAACCACCTAGTTTGTTAACCGCCCTCCACCTTCCCTATAACGAACCGAATTTTGCCCGTTCGAAAATCGACATCCATACTTTACATCGTACTCGAATGCCGTAGATTCGACCGTTCAAATCCGAGTCGCCAGAGCTTATAACACAATTAAGTAAATAATACAGCGGAAGAAATAATGAATATCAATATACAACATCTGATACAACATCCTGGCACAACAGATGATACAATAGATATCGATATACATCAGAGATATGATACAATAAAATAGCAGCGGAAAGAAAAATAGATAACACTAGCAGCGGAACAATAACTCTAAGATAGTCTTCAAGGAAGAACTCCAAAACTGCAACTCTATCTCCAAGAACCAATCCAGAAATAGCTCGAACTCCCAATAACAGTGCACTAAGCTAAGCAAGTCTCAGTCGTGTCCAACGACTGGACTAGCTCCAAAATAATCCACTGAACCTAACTATCTGAAAAACTCAACTCTAGACTGCTCGTGTGGAAAATAGTGAGCACCCAGAGTTTAGGAAAGGAACAATAAACTCCGGGTCAGTCATGGGACTGGTGTGAGTAACAAAAACAGTTTATCTTTAAAATAAAACAAGATTTATAAAGAAAATCCGATATTCTTTTTAGAAAATGAAACTACCATAAGACCTCCCGCCATACACACAATGCAAACGCAGAATTGGAGGAGATTTCTTCTTATGATAGTCAAACATGCTTAATACGTAGAAAATTTCTTTGATATTATTATTATATTGCACGGTGCAGAAAACATTTCGAAAGTATAATATAAATCTCAGCCAGCATAGACATTTCGAACTATGCCTACTATAGCTACCATCCAAACAGTGGTGACCACCATAAGTGAATGGCAGGTTCTACAACTAAAACCATACAGGGTTTCGTATTGGATGAATGGATTTCCAACAAATGGTCAGGCTAAGGAACTTCCTACTGCCACATGGGATCGCCTCTGGTGGGACGTCCCGAGAACCTAACCGGATCTATGCCAACACAAGGCCGGGTTACCTCTGTAACTAGGTAACTACTACTCGAGCAAGCCATTCCCCGGTCCTTTGGGACCTTTATCCGAGGCGGCTCTAAGCAACAACCACACAGTAAATGAGATTGGAGCCACCACATAGGTAAATATCTGGGCTCCATACCTTGATACCACCCTTTACCAGAGGGGAATGACATACCCTAAAGGGCGCGACTCTCATAACCTTGCCGCATCTTTCCTGTTTCGACCATTTCCGGGGTGTGAGGTCCTGATGCAGTCTCGTCCACAAAGCTACGCTTTATACAAAAGCCATGCTATGATCACAAATGATCAACAAATGATCATCAACACACAGCAGCACTCAGCATGCCACATTACCAAATTGGGAGTATATCGCTGATAACCTTCAACTACATAACCTCTGAGCTCGTACGTCTCAGAGAAGGGTGTTAAGCTAAGAGAATAAATTCTCCGCCACCAACAGATATGTATTTGAAAGAAATCTGCTTTATATCTCAAAGTGTAGTGTCAGACATACAACCATACAAGTCTGTTCCGGGTTCGAACAGAACCGAAGGCACTTCCGAAGAAGCCCTTGCAATCCGGGTATTCACAATCCCGATCGGACTTCCCATCACTTAGGGAATCTCTATATCGGCGCGACTCAGTGCAGAGACAATCAATAGGTTATCCTATCGTTTTCACAAATACCCGGTCTTCACCACCGGTCTTCAAATGCTATCCATAACGACGAATCACATATTCGAAATGGGTTATACGACACAGTGGTCCTCTCCCGGCTAAACCGAATAGTGAGCGCAATATTTAAAACATATGGATATAGGAATTTCAATTAAGTCACAACTTAATGATTCAAAACTTTCTTTAAATGGTTAAACAAATTACCATTTCAAATCTTTTAAACGAAAAGATTTATTTCACAAAGTTCACCCATTTTCACAAAGATCCATTTATGGATTTCTAAACAACTTCCATTTCAATTGGATTAACTCGTTTAAAATCTTTAAACTAAAGATTTAACTCATAGTTTGAAACCGTTTCCATAACTTAGGAAAATCATTTTTTTTTTCAAATTGAAATCCTTTTTTAACACTATTTGGAAACTCACTTCTTATATGAAAGCTTTTATTATATGAAAACAAATAGTTTCCATGTCAGAAAGATCCAATTATATTTGCATGAGTTAAAGCCATTGAATTTAAATTCAAATTCCCAAACCAATACCTTTAAAATAGTTTAACCCATATAAACTGGTATAACATCTTTAGTCCCTAGTTTCCAAATTATAGAATTCAATTTCAAATATTAAATTCAAATTTAATTCAAAATATTTGAATTCCAAACTCAATTAAGTTATTCAAAATAAATTTCATCTATGAAATTTTATTTCAAAAGCTTTCCACTTTAAACCCAATCTATTTCTAAAACATTTGAATTCAAATATTCAATTTAAAAATTATTTTAAAATCTGTGACTTAATCGATTTCCTCGTAAAATCCATATTTGTGTGTGTATGAGTGTGGTCCAGGGGTTTAACACAATAGTGCGACATCATTCAATCATCACAGATCAAAATACAGAAATATAGTTGATAAGCGGTATAAACCATAACGCTTATGTAACGACCCAGAATTTTAATTATTAAAATTTGAATATTTAATTAATTTTAGATATTAATAAGTGAATTTATAAGTCAAATAAATTTAATTTGAATTATTGGATTTTTTTTTGAATAATTAAATCGATAATTTAATATGTTAAATTATGAAAATAATTGAAAATTGGGTTAAATATGATTGAAAATGATTTGTAAAATTTTATTTTATCATGTTGAAGTTAGAACGATATTTTAGAACTTTTAAAATCGAATTTAAAGTTAATTTGTGAAAATTGAATATTTTAATATTTAAATCGACTAGTGAAAATAGCCAATTTTTGAACAGTCTCAGAATTGAACGAAACCAGTTTCATTGGATCCGTAATAGTTAGTTATTACCGGATTTCAATTTTCGTGTCAATCGGAGTTACCGTTTGATCGTGGCAGCTCGAAACGCATCGAATTATTTTTAATTTTAATTTGGCGAGTTAAAATAGCCATTTTTCAAAAAGTCTCGGATTTCGACGAAACTGGTTTCATCGGATCCGTAATGTGATATTATTGTAAGGTTTCAAATTTCATGTCAATTGGATTTACCGTTTGTCCGGTACAAATTAAAACGCCTAGAAATCGATTTAAATCGGTTTAATTTAAATTGAATGTTTATAGCCATAACTCGCACAGATGTCCGAATTAGCTTTCGAAACCTGTTCCATTGTGTCCGGAATGCGGGGTAAACCCTAGAAACGCTGGTTACGGCGCGTAAATCGGAGTTCGGAATTTTCGGGATGAATAGTGTTTCGTCGGTTCCTTATAAATAGCCACCATTTCTAAAAAAATAAAAATAAAAACACTTAAACCCTAATTTCATAACTGCAGCCGCCACTACTATCTTCAATGGCCAGAAACACGCGACGTTCCTCCCTCGATATCTTCCAATCCACTCAACGATTCAAGAATCTTCCAACTAGAAGATTGAAGAGCTCGATGAGATCTTTAAGATCAACGGTCACGATCGAGATTGGAGCTGTATTTTGGGAGATAAGAGGCCGCGTTCGGCAGCACTTGCGCACGCAATTCGAGATAAGGGGGGGACCGAGCTTGGGGATATTCAGGCCGAGCATGGACGTGGGTGAGGGCTTCGAAGTGGAGCAATCTGATCGAGTTGCAAGTGAACGTGGAGGCGGCATTTATTAACCCTAATTCGATCAAGTGGGTTCGGCTATGTTTGTAGGGTGAAGCGCATGAGGAAGATGATGGGGTGGGCGGTCAGGATTGCATGATGAAGGATCTTACGGCTATGATTAGTTATAGGTTAAAATTATATAATTATGTTGTAAATAGTTTATATAAATCGTGTACAAACTTTGAAAAATCATATCCTTTTCATACGAGGTCGAAAACGCGCGAAACCAGTTGCGTTGGAATCGTATGGACGAGCACTACGCGATGGAATTGGATTGGAGTCGTTTGGAATTAGTGAAAATTTCGTGTAAAATTAAACGTCCGTTTAATTTTATTCGAAATAAATCGCTAAAACGGAATTTAAATCAAGGTGAGAACTTCTCACTCAATCGAATCAGTTTCGATTTTATTTTAAATAGTTAGATTTAAAATATTTGAATGCATGTTTGAATGTTGATTGTTATCTATTGATTGTTAAAATAGACATTATACGCCGTTAGTAAGCGGATGTTATTTATTAAAAACATATACCGCGAATATTTCATAAACAGTGAAATTGGTATTATATATAATAGCAATATATATATATATATATATATATATATATATATATTGGCATATGTATATATTGGAGTTATTGATTTCCCGCATTTGTTGTTTAGCGGATGAGACCCTATTGCGACGTCTATTAAGCGGATAATATTTTAAATCCCATATACCGCGATAATTTCGTACTGGAGCGAAATTGGTATTGTGCTAATGTTTGTGGATGCAGGAAAACAGGTTGGAGGGATCCAACTGGATTCCTCAACAGTATTTATTGATTTCAGATATTTTGATATTTGATGGATTATCATATCGATATATGATGCCGTTGTTGTCGTGATTGACTATTTGGTGTGTAGCATCATTGGACCAAGTTTTGGAATTTTAAAATGATTTTTAAAGTGATTTTTGAAAATATAAAATATTTTTGGAATTGATCCATTTTATATAAATAAACGTTATAATTTTTAAAGTTATAAAAATTATGATTTTTGAGAAATATAGTTAAAAACTGATTTTTGAGAATATGATGCTAATGATTTTATAAAATAGTTTAATCGGAATTTTAGAATTTATTGTAAAAAGTTTAAATATAGGGTTTATAAAATTTAATTATTTTATGAATCAAAATGGTGAAATAATAAAGGAGATTAAAGACGTTTTAAAAGAGTAATATAAATTGAATTATATTAAGAGATTTATAAATGGATATTTATAAATTGAAATATTGGAATTATAAAACGAGTTTGTGTTTGAATGAAGTGAAAATGGATTTCAGAAATGAATGAAATTTATAGAATTATAAATGGTGAAGTTATAAATGAAATTTATAAATAGTAAGATTTATAAATTTTGTGAAATTATTAAAGAATATATTTGGATGAATAATTGAATCTTATAAGTTATAAGATTTATAATTATGAAGTTCAAAGGAACGATTTTTGTGAACGAATAAATTATAAGTATTTGACTTATAATATGAACCTTTAGTTTATAATTGAGTTATAAATCGAATAGGTTAATAAAGAAAATTTATAAAAGGAAGTTGTTATAAAATAATTAGAAATGGAATTTATAAACGTTGTTTTATAAATTCGCAAACGACTTATTTTGATAAGTAAATTGTTGAAACTTATTAATGGAGTTATATTCATGTTTTTGAACTGTGAATAATCCTTTGAAAATAAAATGAATAAGAGGATGAGATTTGTTAACATAGTATATTCACGTTTTGAATAGTGAATAAGATGTTAAAGAAATTGTTTTGAAGGTGATATTTGAAATAGAATTAAAACGATCTAACGATGTTTTAATTGTGTTGAGATTCGAAACCATAGGTTTCAACATTCATTGTTGAAATAGACGTTTTCGAGAAATAGATGGAAATAATAGACTATAACACTGTTGTTATAGTAAATGATTTCCGAAAGGAAATGTTTTGTATAGTATTGGGATTTATATATCTATTTTAATTTCGAATCCCTATACTAGTGATTTTGGGTTGTCGTAACGATGTTTTACGTAACATTCGTTTTGGCCCAAATAAATATGTTAAGAGAATGATTTCCTTAAAGAATGAAATATATACTTAATTTCGATTGAAGTATACTGAATATTTTCTAAGTGTTGAAAATAAATAAAATTTGTGAATTACTTATTAAATAAGTATGGAAATGCTTTCAAATATAAAGTGAATATCTTAAGAATTTATCTTTTTGAAGATAAATTGAAATGAATAATCGAAATCGAATATTCATAGATATTTTGGATTATAAATTCACTATGGAATTTAAGAATGAAAAGGGGAATTTGTTTAAAAATAAATATTGATTTATTTTTGAAGTGTGAAATTATATATCTAGTAAAGATATTTTGGAAAATAAATAATTTGGAAAATTATTTGGAAACTGGTGATGTGTGCATATCCATTGATAGTTCAATAACCGACTATCAATATTTACCTTTGAATGGGTATTTGATGTGATTTGTTTGAATGTGAATGCTACACTTATTTTTGAATAAGAGCTCACTATTCGGGTTAACCGGGAAAGGACCATGGGGTCGTATAACCCATTCCGAATATGTGATACGTCGTTGTGAATTGCATTGAAGATCGGTGTTGAAGACCCGGTATTTGCGAGAGCGATAGGATAACCTGTCGATTGTCTCTGCACCGAGTTGCAACGGTATAGAGACTCCCTAAGTGATGGGAAATCCGATCAGGATTGTGAATATCCGGATTGCAAGGACTTCTTTGTAAGTGCCTTCGGTTTTGTCCGATCCCGGAACAGACTTGTATGGATAGTATGCCTGACATTACAAGTTGAGATATAAAGCCGATTTCTTTCAAATATATTTCTGTTGGTGGCGGAGAATTTATTCTTTTAGCTTAACACCCTTCTCTGAGACGTACGAGCTCAGAGGTTATGTAGTTGAATGTTATCAGCAATATATTCCCAATTTGGTAATGTGACATGCTGAGTGTTGCTGTAAATGATCATTGTGTTGATTATTTGTGATAGGATCATTTGTTTGATCGTCTATCTTTGTGATCATTTCTATGATCATTTGTTGACCCAAAGCATGGCTTTTGTATAAAGTATGTTTTTGTGGACGTGACTTCGTCGAGCCTCACACCCCGTGAATGGTCAAAACAGGAAAGAAGCAGCAAGGTTATGAGGGGTAGCGACCTTTAGGATGTGTGCATTTCCTTCTGGAAAAGGGTGGTATCATGGTATGGAGCCCAGATACTTACTCATGTTGAAAACACTTTGTTATGATTGTGTGAATTGATTACGAGCGCTCGGTGAAAAGGTCCCAAAGGACCGGGGGATGGCATATTCGGTCAGTTGTTACTCAGTTAGGGGTAACCCGGCCTTGTGTTGGTAGAGATCCGGTTTGGTTCTCGGGGATGTCCATCCAGAGGCATTCTCATGTGGCAATGGGAAGTTCCTTGGCCTGATCATTCGTTGGAAATCCAAAGAAACAATACGAGACTTGTACGGTTTTAGTTGTATAACCTGCTATGGAATGTGGCGGTAACCTGCTATTGAACATAGTTAGCTATAGTAGGCATACGATAATGGTCGTATGTTGGCTAAGATTTATATTCTACTTTCGAAATAAATTTTCCCTACACTACGCACTAGTAATAATATCAAATGTTCTTTTTAATGCGTATCAAGCATCTTTGACTATCATAAGGAGAAATCTCCTCTGATTCTGCGTTTGCATTGTGTGTGTGTGCGGGAGGCCTTATGGTAGTCTCATTTTTAAAAGCATTGCGAATTGACTTTAAAAATATTCTTCTATTTTGATTTTAAAGATAAATAAACTGTTTTGAGTTCTCACACCAGTCACATGACTGACTTGGAGTTTATTGTTTTCCTTCCTAAACTCTGGGTGCCCCACCAATTTCCACACGGGCAGTTAAGAGTTAGGTTTATCAGGATATTCTGGATATTCTGGAGTTGCTGGAGGCAAGATGGATGGCATGGCGTATTACTAGTTTATATAGTATTTCTTTTTCCGCTGCATTGTTTGTTGTTGTACACTCTGATGATGATATGATGTAAAGTATAAAATGTAATAACTGATATAGTTCTTTGTTTAAAGATTATTCATTTATTATTATATGTTGTTTCGCTGCGAATTGTGAGATTCTGTTACTGTTCGGTTGTTTTCTGTTCTGTTCTATGTTCTCTATTCTCTTTTTCTTCTATTTTAAAATTTTCTATTTTCTGTTTTCTCTTCCCTCTATTATCTTCTTTTCTTTTTCTCTCTTTTTCTTCTTTTCTTTTTCTTAAACCATAACATTTCGGGTTTTTGGCCTTCGATTTCTCGGCAGTCGATAAAGTGAGTATCGATGTTGAATTTTCGAAAGTCGAAAATTTTCGGGGCGTTAAATTTGGTATTAGAGCATATGGTTAAGCGACAACCATGGTTCTGTTCGGTATTATTCATTAGAGATAGAGTCAGTAGTACTCTAGAATGTGTTGAGTGTAATAATAGATATGAGAGCGTATTTGTTAGTGAATATATAATTGTTTTGTATTGTGTTGACTTATCGGTTGATTGTTTATAGATTTCGGTCGATGTAGTCTAGCTAACTATCGTAGAAAGGGGTTTCTAAACTCTTAAACAAGATAAACCGACACAATATTGTTTTAAATTGGGTAAATGAAATAATTTTACCTTGATTATATTTTGTATATAAAAGAAATGATTTTTCAGAGTTATTAAAAGTGTATATAAGTGGATTGTTTAGTTGTTTGAATAATCTAAATTTAAGAATAATTGTATAAGCAAAAGAATTATAAGAATTGAATTATAATTAAAGTGATTTACAATTGTGAAATAAACTTATATATATGAGAAGTGAAACTACATGAATATATTTATGAATATAAGTTGTAAATAAAAATGAATTTAAAGTTAAATGAAATTCAACTTTAGAAATAGAATTGAATGAATGGATTGAATATTAATCAATTAAATGTGAATAATTGATATGAAATAATGGATATAAGTGTTAATTCATTAAAATCTAATGTTATTAGAAGTTGAATAATTGAATGAATGTAAGCAAAGGAATTTCGTTGTAATAAATATACATTGGTTGTTATATGGTTGTTAGATGATTGTATATAATTCATTAAGTGTTAATGAAATTGAATTAATGAAATTGGAAGCTAAAGTAATTGAAATTCAATTGGAAGTTAAATGAATCTTAAGTAAAATTGAATTTGATTTGGAAGTGAACCAACTTGAATATGAATTATTGAATATAAACTAATTGGAAATGAATGTTAGTAACATCCACTGTTAATGAATCAAATGTGATTAAATTGAAAACCTATTTCATTGAATATTAATGAGAATATGAATGAATATTTATTGGTTATGGATGATAGTTGGTTGATGGTTGAATATATTTCTTTTGTTTCATTTGCTATGTTGACATACATAGTTATTATGTTACTATATGTTGTATATTGATACTATTGTCTATATGCATGATTCTCATGTTGTTTGTTGAGTGATTAGTAGGTGCGGATCGCGTTTGCTTCGCATTTGGAGCTCGCTTTCGCGCTATATTAGCCGTATATGCTTGCTAATAAAATATAAGGTACATATCTCGGATTACATACCGTACTTTTATACGTTTTCCCTTCGGGATGCCTCATTATTTGATGAGATGTATATTTGTGATATATATACTGTCATTTTTTTTTCCGGATCGAGCCGCGCAAAGGAGACTGTGGCGAATTTTTTCGAAAATTTAAGGCGTTAGAAAAATTTAAGAAAAAATTGGAAAAAATTTTGAAAACTATAAACTTTGATTTTGGAATTGAAGTTAAACAATAGTAGTTGTTTTTGAAAAAGATAACTAAGTATGGTTTGAAAACTTAGTAAAGTATTGTAAGAAGTTTGACTATGGATTTTGGAAAATTAATAAATTCTATAACTTTTCTTACTTAATAATTTCGAGGACGAAATTGTTTTAAGGGGGGAAGATCGTAACGACCCAGAATTTTAATTATTAAAATTTGAATATTTAATTAATTTTAGATATTAATAAGTGAATTTATAAGTCAAATAAATTTAACTTGAATTATTGGATTTTTTTTTGAATAATTAAATCGATAATTTAATATGTTAAATTATGAAAATAATTGAAAATTGGGTTAAATATGATTGAAAATGATTTGTAAAATTTTATTTTATCATGTTGAAGTTAGAACGATATATTAGAACTTTTAAAATCGAATTTAAAGTTAATTTGTGAAAATTGAATATTTTAATATTTAAATCGACTAGTGAAAATAGCCAATTTTTGAACAGTCTCAGAATTGAACGAAACCAGTTTCATTGGATCCGTAATAGTTATTTATTATCGGATTTCAATTTTCGTGTCAATCGGAGTTACCGTTTGATCGTGGCAGCTCGAAACGCATCGAATTATTTTTAATTTTAATTTGGCGAGTTAAAATAGCCATTTTTCAAAAAGTCTCGGATTTCGACGAAACCAGTTTCATCGGATCCGTAATGTGATATTATTGTAAGATTTCAAATTTCAAGTCAATTGGATTTACCGTTTGTCCGGTACAAATTAAAACGCCTAGAAATCGATTTAAATCGGTTTAATTTAAATTGAACGTTTATAGCCATAACTCGCACAGATGTCCGAATTAGCTTTCGAAACCTGTTCCATTGTGTCCGGAACGCGGGGTAAACCCTAGAAACGCTGGTTACGGCGTGTAAATCGGAGTTCGGAATTTCCGGGATGAATAGTGTTTCGTCGGTTCCTTATAAATAGCCACCATTTCTAAAAAAATAAAAATAAAAACACTTAAACCCTAATTTCATAACTGCAGCCGCCACTACTATCTTCAATGGCCAGAAACACGCGATGTTCCTCCCTCGATATCTTCCAATCCACTCAACGATTCAAGAATCTTCCAACTAGAAGATTGAAGAGCTCGATGAGATCTTTAAGATCAACGGTCACGATCGAGATTGGAGCTGTATTTTGGGACATAGGAGGCCGCGTTCGGCAGCACTTGCGCACGCAATTCGAGATAAGGGGGGACTGAGCTTGGGGATATTCAGGCCGAGCATGGACGTGGGTGAGGGCTTCGAAGTGGAGCAATCTGATCGAGTTGCAAGTGAACGTGGAGGCGGCATTTATTAACCCTAATTCGATCAAGTGGGTTCGGCTATGTCTGTAGGGTGAAGCGCGTGAGGAAGATGATGGGGTGGGCGGTCAGGATTGCATGATGAAGGATCCTACGGCTATGATTAGTTATAGGTTAAAATCATATAATTATGTTGTAAATAGTTTATATAAATCGTGTACAAACTTTGAAAAATCATATCTTTTTCATACGAGGTCGAAAACGCGCGAAAGCAGTTGCGTTGGAATCGTATGGACGAGCACTACGCGATGGAATTGGATTGGAGTCGTTTGGAGTTAGTAAAAATTTCGTGTAAAATTAAACGTACGTTTAATTTTATTCGAAATAAATCGCTAAAACGGAATTTAAATCAAGGTGAGAACTTTTCACTCAATCGAATCAGTTTCGATTTTATTTTAAATAGTTAGATTTAAAATATTTGAATGCATGTTTGAATGTTGATTGTTATCTATTGATTGTTAAAATAGACATTATACGCCGTTAGTAAGCGGATGTTATTTATTAAAAACATATACCGCGAATATTTCATAAACAGTGAAATTGGTATTATATATAATAGCAATATATATATATATACTGGCATATGTATATATTGGAGTTATTGATTTCCCGCATTTTTTGTTTAGCGGATGAGACCCTATTGCGCCGTCTATTAAGCGGATAATATTTTAAATCCCATATACCGCGATAATTTCGTACTGGAGCGAAATTGGTATTGTGCTAATGTTTGTGGATGCAGGAAAACAGGTTGGAGGGATCCAACTGGATTCCTCAACAGTATTTATTTGATTTCAGATATTTTGATATTTGATGGATTATCATAACGATATATGATACCGTTGTTGTCGTGATTGACTATTTGGTGTGTAGCATCATTGGACCAAGTTTTGGAATTTTAAAATGATTTTTAAAGTGATTTTAGAAAATATAAAATATTTTTGGAATTGATCCATTTTATATAAATAAACGTTATAATTTTTAAAGTTATAAAAATTATGATTTTTGAGAAATATAGTTAAAAACTGATTTTTGAGAATATGATGCTAATGATTTTATAAAATAGTTTAATCGGAATTTTAGAATTTATTGTAAAAAGTTTAAATATAGGGTTTATAAAATTTAATTATTTTATGAATCAAAATGGTGAAATAATAAAGGAGATTAAAGACGTTTTAAAAGAGTAATATAAATTGAATTATATTAAGAGATTTATAAATGGATATTTATAAATTGAAATATTGGAATTATAAAACGAGTTTTTATAAGTGTTTGAATGAAGTGAAAATGGATTTCAGAAATGAATGAAATTTATAGAATTATAAATGGTGAAGTTATAAATGAAATTTATAAATAGTAAGATTTATAAATTTTGTGAAATTATTAAAGAATATATTTGGATGAATAATTGAATCTTATAAGTTATAAGATTTATAATTATGAAGTTCAAAGGAACGATTTTTGTGAACGAATAAATTATAAGTATTTGACTTATAATATGAACCTTTAGTTTATAATTGAGTTATAAATCGAATAGGTTAATAAAGAAAATTTATAAAAGGAAGTTGTTATAAAATAATTAGAAATGGAATTTGTAAACGTTGTTTTATAAATTCGCAAACGACTTATTTTGATAAGTAAATTGTTGAAACTTATTAATGGAGTTATATTCACGTTTTTGAACTGTGAATAATCCTTTGAAAATAAAATGAATAAGAGGATGAGATTTGTTAACATAGTATATTCACGTTTTGAATAGTGAATAAGATGTTAAAGAAATTGTTTTGAAGGTGATATTTGAAATAGAATTAAAACGATCTAACGATGTTTTAATTGTGTTGAGATTCGAAACCATAGGTTTCAACATTCATTGTTGAAATAGACGTTTTCGAGAAATAGAAGGAAATAATAGACTATAACACTGCTGTTATAGTAAATGATTTCCGAAAGGAAATGTTTTGTATAGTATTGGGATTTATATATCTATTTTAATTTCGAATCCCTATACTAGTGATTTTGGGTTGTCGTAACGATGTTTTACGTAACATTCGTTTTGGCCCAAATAAATATGTTAAGAGAATGATTTCCTTAAAGAATGAAATATATGCTTAATTTCGATTGAAGTATACTGAATATTTTCTAAGTGTTGAAAATAAATAAAATTTGTGAATTACTTATTAAATAAGTATGGAAATGCTTTCAAATATAAAGTGAATATCTTAAGAATTTATCTTTTTGAAGATAAATTGAAATGAATAATCGAAATCGAATATTCATAGATATTTTGGATTATAAATTCACTATGGAATTTAAGAATGAAAAGGGGAATTTGTTTAAAAATAAATATTGATTTATTTTTGAAGTGTGAAATTATATATCTAGTAAAGATATTTTGGAAAATAAATAATTTGGAAAATTATTTGGAAACTGGTGATGTGTGCATATCCATTGATAGTTCAATAACCGACTATCAATATTTACCTTTGAATGGGTATTTGATGTGATTTGTTTGAATGTGAATGCTACACTTATTTTTGAATAAGAGCTCACTATTCGGGTTAACCGGGAAAGGACCATGGGGTCGTATAACCCATTCCGAATATGTGATACGTCGTTGTGAATTGCATTGAAGATCGGTGTTGAAGACCCGGTATTTGCGAGAGCGATAGGATAACCTGTCGATTGTCTCTGCACCGAGTTGCAACGGTATAGAGACTCCCTAAGTGATGGGAAATCCGATCAGGATTGTGAATATCCGGATTGCAAGGACTTCTTTGTAAGTGCCTTCGGTTTTGTCCGATCCCGGAACAGACTTGTATGGATAGTATGCCTGACATTACAAGTTGAGATATAAAGCCGATTTCTTTCAAATATATTTCTGTTGGTGGCGGAGAATTTATTCTTTTAGCTTAACACCCTTCTCTGAGACGTACGAGCTCAGAGGTTATGTAGTTGAATGTTATCAGCGATATATTCCCAATTTGGTAATGTGACATGCTGAGTGTTGCTGTAAATGATCATTGTGTTGATTATTTGTGATAGGATCATTTGTTTGATTGTCTATCTTTGTGATCATTTCTATGATCATTTGTTGACCCAAAGCATGCTTTTGTATAAAGTATGTTTTTGTGGACGTGACTTCGTCGAGCCTCACACCCCGTGAATGGTCAAAACAGGAAAGAAGCAGCATGGTTATGAGGGGTAGCGCCCTTTAGGATGTGTGCATTTCCTTCTGGAAAAGGGTGGTATCATGGTATGGAGCCCAGATACTTACTCATGTTGAAAACACTTTGTTATGATTGTGTGAATTGATTACGAGAGCTCGGTAAAAAGGTCCCAAAGGACCGGGGGATGGCATATTCGGTCAGTTGTTACTCAGTTAGGGGTAACCCGGCCTTGTGTTGGTAGAGATCCGGTTTGGTTCTCGGGGATGTCCATCCAGAGGCATTCTCATGTGGCAATGGGAAGTTCCTTGGCCTGATCATTCGTTGGAAATCCAAAGAAACAATACGAGACTTGTACGGTTTTAGTTGTATAACCTGCTATGGAATGTGGCGGTAACCTGCTATTGAACATAGTTAGCTATAGTAGGCATACGATAATGGTCGTATGTTGGCTAAGATTTATATTCTACTTTCGAAATAAATTTTCCCTACACTACGCACTAGTAATAATATCAAATGTTCTTTTTAATGCGTATCAAGCATCTTTGACTATCATAAGGAGAAATCTCCTCTGATTCTGCGTTTGCATTGTGTGTGTGTGCGGGAGGCCTTATGGTAGTCTCATTTTTAAAAGCATTGCGAATTGACTTTAAAAATATTCTTCTATTTTGATTTTAAAGATAAATAAACTGTTTTGAGTTCTCACACCAGTCACATGACTGACTTGGATTTTATTGTTTTCCTTCCTAAACTCTGGGTGCCCACCAATTTCCACACGGGCAGTTAAGAGTTAGGTTTATCAGGATATTCTGGATATTTTGGAGTTGCTGGAGGCAAGATGGATGGCATGGCGTATTACTAGTTTATATAGTATTTCTTTTTCCGCTGCATTGTTTGTTGTTGTACACTCTGATGATGATATGATGTAAAGTATAAAATGTAATAACAGATATAGTTCTTTGTTTAAAGATTATTCATTTATTATTATATGTTGTTCCGCTGCGAATTGTGAGATTCTGTTATTGTTCTGTTGTTTTCTGTCCTGCTCTATGTTCTCTATTCTCTTTTTCTTCTATTTTAAAATTTTCTATTTTCTGTTTTCTCTTCCCTCTATTATCTTCTTTTCTTTTTCTCTCTTTTTCTTCTTTTCTTTTTCTTAAACCATAACATTTCGGGTTTTTGGCCTTCGATTTCTCGGCAGTCGATAAAGTGAGTATCGATGTTGAATTTTCGAAAGTCGAAAATTTTCGGGGCGTTACAGCTTATCTTTTATTCACAAATCACAGATATATATATATCACAGATAAATAAGTCACACAGCTCAAATCAAAACAAAGCATCACATATCAAGAGTATCAAATAATTCAACCATTCAATAAAACCCAAACATCCATAAGTAAAATTTATTAATCAACTGATTAAATTTAAATCAGATGTATTCCTTATGAATAAATCATTAATTTAACCCTTAATTAATAATTATTCTTAATTAATTATTCTTACTTCATTATAATGAGCAATTAATTTCTTAATTACTTCCATAAATAATTACTCTTACCCAATTTCATAAACGGTTATCATTAATTAATCAATCCAATTGATTATTACAATTATCACATTAATTAATTATTTAAATAATCTTAGTTAATGACCTTCATTAACAATCGAATTTTCTTTAATTACTGTGTTAAAGAAATCATTATAAATTTGATTAACCCTTAACAATCCATTGATTTACAAATTTATTATTCCTTACTTAATTAATCTTTAAATCTTTAATTACTTATTTAATTTATTCAAATCATCAATTATCCATTCCAATTTATTTAATAATTAATGAATCATAAATCCTTAAATCTTCGTTAACTTTAGTTAATAAATTCATAAGCTTAACACTATTAATGAAATCCATATAAACAATAATTACTCATTCTTAATGACATTATAAATCATTAACTCTTCATTATTTAAAGTAAAACTCATTCATATTTAATATTTAATTATTATTCACAATATGTTTGAAAACATTAATTTCAACGTTTCTTTTACTTCCAATTTAAATTTAAGATTTGAAATGAATTCTTATTTACCGTGAATAAAGTTTAAAACAAATTTCCTTAACATTTTTAAATTTGCGTGTTAAAGAATATTTTGTTATAAAGGTAATGTAAAAGAATTCAACATCAATTTCTCTTTGAATTCACATATTAAAGAATTCTTTATGTTTAAACTTATTTAAATATTCAAATACTTAAATTTGTACCACTTTATTTAACTTCAAGTCTAGAATTCAAAGTTAGATTTAAACTCAGGTTTCAAATTATTTATTTATTTATTTATTTGAAACCTTATTTATACCCAAATTAAGTTTAAACTAAACTTGAATTTTATATTTAAACCTTTGATCTTTAAACAAAATTTAAACTTTGCTTTTAAAATTTAAAATTCAGTTTTGAATTTCTCAAACAGAATAGGTTTCTATTTTTTTTTTCTTTGAAACCCAATCCATAGCAATGGGCCGAAGCCCAAATATACCAGCGAATGACCCAAAGTCCTATCTCTTCCCCTCTGCTTCTCGCGTTCGCTCTTCTCCCCCTTTTATTTTCCAGTTCAAAGTTTTAAATTAACATAAGTTTCCAAACGAACAACAGGAAGTACACGTGCATACACACGTTCCATACTGAAGTAAAACACGCATTTTTTTCGAGCTATACCCGAGAATAACCTCGTCTTCCCCAAAGCGCAAAAATCTGGGCACCCCCATAGCCGTGCACGTGCACATCGCCTCGCCGAGGCTTTGGCGAACCTCGCTTCCCCCGATGAACCGCGAATCACCACTATACTCGACTACAATGATCAACTCGATGTAAAAATTCCCAAATCAAGAATTTGCCCTCTGTTCGAAAACCTGAACCACAACGCCGACCCAAAATCACCTCGCAACCACGTCGTCGGCCACTGAAAGCCTCAAGACTCCGACTACACAGTCTCCACCCACCCACGCTCCTATTCGCCTAGTCTGACGTCACTCGATCGGCTTAAGAAGACGAACTCGCCACAATACTGAAAAGTTCCAAAACTTGATATAAAACCCTAAATCGATTTAAATCTCCAACCTCGATGAATTAAAAATTCAACTTATATTTTTCCTATGATCTACTATGCTTCAACTACCACCATGTCAGGTTTCATCATTCGAAAACGCTTCGGCCACCAGAATTTTATCGAAAAGCATTTTCTGATCAACTACAAACTGCTCATAAAATACTCAACAAAAAAAATCCCATTTTCGTTTTAAAAATCGTACTTTAATATGTAGATTTGAGCCATGTAGTTGAATCAATAATTCGTGAAGTTCGAAACTTCCAGAATTTAAGTTTCTACTGTAAAATTTTTGATTTTCCATTATATATACATTCTTATTTCCTGAAACTATTTTTTTGATACTAATTCATACTTAAACATAAATATTTTGTCTTAAAGCCAAGGCCTGATACTGATTGAAGAAACAAGAAATTGAATTTCTTGTTGGTCTGTGCTCTGTAAAGCAAACAGAGAAGAAGAACAGATACATACATATATGACACAGCACATTCAAATATATACTCAAGTTAAAATTGCTAGTTGATACTCACATACACCTTTCCAGATATTTCTATGCAACTGATTTCAAATAATTTAAGGTTTAAAAGTGAAAGTTACTCACAGTGTTTTTTTTCCAGAAAAGAACAGAATTGCTTCCTTTATGTTAAGACAGGCCTGAGAATTTACAAGCTGAAGCTTCCTTGATCCGTGGTTTTGTTGATTTGTTTTGATGTTTGTTTAAGTTTTTTTTTCCTCTGGTTTGTATAAATGGAAATGTTTGCTATTATTTCTTATTTTCAGGTTTGATATGGTATGAACGAACCAAAATGAGTATGGGTATAAAAGAGTTTGTACAGGGGGTAGGTGATATCTGGGTTAAACAATTTGCAGGTTGATAATTATGTTTTGTACAAATATAATCAGAGATTTTTTTTCTAAGTTTGGAGGCTGATGGATGTTGCATGGTGGCTGCATTAATTATATTTGACTTCTTTTTATTTTATCTTGTTTTCTTCTTTTGCAAGCTTCAACTCATGTGTATATATTTTTGTTTGTTTGTTTCATCAAGGAGACATATATTTGTTTTGTATACTTTATTTGCATTGCCTAGCTTGTTTTTATTTAGTGGCTGCAACTTTATTTTGTTTGCTTATTTTTACTTTGTTTATAGATTTTCTTTGTTTGTTTCCTTGCATTCTTTTCTTAGCTTACATTTGTATTGTTAACACTTTATATTTTATTTGTTTACATATTTTATGTTTCATATTATATTTTTACATTGTATCTTGCATTACTACTTTGTTTGTATCGGCGGAAATGTTTTTGTTTGTTATTTTACTTTGTTTTGTTTGTTCATACTTTTTGTTTTAATGTTTAAGTGTATCTGGTTTATTTTTGCAAGCTATTATACTTGTTCATTTTTATTTTATTTTTATTACTTTGAAATATGTATGAAGTTCTATATTAAATTTGATGTTAGAATTTATCTAATATGTTTTACTTTATATCTTGTAATTTATCTTTTATATAACTATAAACTTATTTGAGATATTTGTTTATTTTCCTATCTATATTATAAATTCAAATTATTTTCAAACCATTTACTTAAACTCAAATTTAAATGATTTAATACATATTAAACTAAATTTGGGGGAAACTCAAACCAATTTATCAATTAATTTCACAAATTTTATTCAAAAATAAATTACTTATCAATTTAAAATAAATTAAAATTCGGGATCGTTACAAACTTCCCCCCTTAAAAGGAATTTCGTCCTCGAAATTCGCCAAAGAGAGGTAACGAAGATAGATGAACAACATTTCATCAAATCAAACCGAACATCTATTCTGTATTTGGCTTACCAAATCAGAATATCAATAATAGATATAAGAACGAATCTATTTAATTTTCCATAAGATATTCGGGTTATCCAGATGTACAAAATATGTAGTGGCATTGGTTAGTTCGAAAGGATAACTAACCATTCGTAGTATATATCTGGACCCAAATATTGACAGATATATGGATACAATTTCAAAATATTGAGTTTAAAAACCAATTTATACCTATCAACCATAGCAACCAAAGTAAATAAAACAACCAATACATCCAAACAAACAATTTGGTCTATCCGGAGTTTGTGTCCCATACAAATATATCAAATCTTCTTCCTGGATCTACCCGGAACCATCAAAGAATTGACAAGAGATGCTAAGAGATAGATTTAATCTTCTATAAGTTTTCAAATACTAGGAATGGATTCCAAATTCAAGTCGGAACATCTCAAAGTATACATCAATTTATCCCTCGTCGGACTTCGATCAACCCAAGAAATTATAATAGAATTTCAAATTTGGTTTTACACGAAATCGATTTATCAATACAATTCAAATTATCCATCATATTCTATTAATCGAATTAACTCAATCTAAAATTTCCAATTTATTTCAAATTTCAGTTTCAAATTTTCGATTCATATTCATTAAGGTTTAAATTAAAACCGATAAGAAACCGATGAAGATACGAAGTAAGAATTTCCTAAACGATTCGTAGGGCCACCATCACACTAAAACTTCTTCTGGAGCTATCACGACGCAATCAAAAGAATTTGGAAAAACGAGTCAAAGGAAATGGATAGAGAAAGATCGTTTCCACTGTTGCAGAGCATTGACCAATTATAGTGGTACTTCCCTGTCCCCTATCTCGTTCTCTTCTTGCACTCATACTCACTATCAGTGGATAGAAAGAGAATTTACTGAGACATACGAACGGATATATTAGGGATTACTCATTCTAGGGATACTTCACCCTATCTCTAATGAGCTACTTAATGTGTTATACTCCTGAGTTAAAGTTCAACCTTAGCTCTGATATCAAATATAACGAACCGAATTTTGCCCATTCGAAAATCGACATCCATACTTTACATCGTACTCGAATGCCGTAGATTCGACCGTTCAAATCCGAGTCGCCGGAGCTTATAACACAATTAAGTAAATAACACAGCGGAAGAAATAATGAATATCAATATACAACATCTGATACAACATCCTGGTACAACAGATGATACAATAGATATCGATATACATCAGAGATATGATACAATAAAATAGCAGCGGAAAGAAAAATAGATAACACTAGCAGCGGAACAATAACTCTAAGATAGTCTTCAAGGAAGAACTCCAAAACTGCAACTCCATCTCCAAGAACCAATCCAGAAATAGCTCGAACTCCCAATAACAGTGCACTAAGCTAAGCAAGTCTCATTCGTGTCCAACGACTGGACTAGCTCCAAAATAATCCACTGAACCTAACTATCTGAAAAACCCAACTCTAGACTGCTCGTGTGGAAAATAGTGAGCACCCAGAGTTTAGGAAAGGAACAATAAACTCCGGGTCAGTCATGGGACTGGTGTGAGTAACAAAAATAGTTTATCTTTAAAATAAAACAAGATTTATAAAGAAAATCCGATATGCTTTTTAGAAAATGAAACTACCATAAGACCTCCCGCCACACACACAATGCAAACGCAGAATTGGAGGAGATTTCTTCTTATGATAGTCAAACATGCTTAATACGCAGAAAATTTCTTTGATATTATTATTATAGTGCACGGTGCAGAAAACATTTCGAAAGTAGAACATTAATCTTAGCCAGCATAGACATTTCGAACTATGCCTACTATAGCTACCATCCAAACAGTGGTGACCACCATAAGTGAATGGCAGGTTCTACAACTAAAACCGTACAGGGTTTCGTATTGGATGAATGGATTTCCAACAAATGGTCAGGCTAAGGAACTTCCTACTGCCACATGGGATCGCCTCTGGTGGGACGTCCCGAGAACCTAACCGGATCTCTGCCAACACAAGGCCGGGTTACCTCTGTAACTAGGTAACTACTACTCGAGCAAGCCATTCCCCGGTCCTTTGGGACCTTTATCCGAGGCGGCTCTAAGCAACAACCACACAGTAAATGAGATTGGAGCCACCACATAGGTAAATATCTGGGCTCCATACCATGATACCACTCTTTACTAGAAGGGAATGACACACCCTAAAGGGCGCGACCCTCATAACCTTGCCGCATCTTTCCTGTTTCGACCATTTCCGGGGTGTGAGGTCCTGATGCAGTCTCGTCCACAATGCTACGCTTTATACAAAAGCCATGCTCTGATCACAAATGATCAACAAATGATCATCAACACACAGCAGCACTCAGCATGCCACATTACCAAATTGGGAGTATATCGCTGATAACCTTCAACTACATAACCTCTGAGCTCGTACGTCTCAGAGAAGGGTGTTAAGCTAAGAGAATAAATTCTCCACCACCAACAGATATGTATTTGAAAGAAATCTGCTTTATATCTCAAAGTGCAGTGTCAAACATACAACCATACAAGTCTGTTCCGGGTTCGAACAGAACCGAAGGCACTTCCGAAGAAGCCCTTGCAATCCGGGTATTCACAATCCCGATCGGACTTCCCATCACTTAGGGAATCTCTATACCGGCGCGACTCGGTGCAGAGACAATCAATAGGTTATCGTATCGTTTTCACAAACACCCGGTCTTCACCACCGGTCTTCGAATGCTATCCATAACGATGAATCACATATTCGGAATGGGTTATACGACACAATGGTCCTCTCCCGGCTAAACCGAATAGTGAGCGCAATATTTAAAACATATGGATATAGGAATTTCAATTAAGTCACAACTTAATGATTAAAACTTTCTTTCAAATGGTTAAACAAATTACCATTTCAAATCTTTTAAACGAAAAGATTTATTTCACAAAGTTCACCCATTTTCACAAAGATCCATTTATGGATTTCAAAACAACTTCCATTTCAATTGGATTAACTCGTTTAAAATCTTTAAATTAAAGATTTAACTCATAGTTTCAAACCGTTTCCATAACTTAGGAAAATCATTTTTTTTTTCAACTTGAAATCCTTTTTTAACACTATTTGGAAACTCACTTCTTGTATGAAAGCTTTTATTATATGAAAACAAATAGTTTCCATGTCAGAAAGATCCAATTATATTTGCACGAGTTAAAGCCATTGAATTTAAATTCAAATTCCCAAACCAATACCTTTAAAATAGTTTAACCCATATAAACTGGTATAACATCTTTACTCCCTAGTTTCCAAATTATAGAATTCAATTTCAAACATTGAATTCAAATTTAATTCAAAATATTTAAATTCCAAAACTCAATTAAGTTATTCAAAATAAATTTCATCTTTGAAATTTTATTTCAAAAGCTTTCCACTTTAAATCCAATCTATTTCTAAAACATTTGAATTCAAATATTCAATTTAAAAATTATTTTAAAATCTTTGACTTAATCGATTTCCTCGTGAAATCCATATTTGTGTGTGTATGAGTGTGGTCCAGGGGTTTAACACAATAGTGCAACATCATTCAATCATCATAGATCAAAATACAGAAATATAGTTGATAAGCGGTATAAACTATAACGCTTATCTTTTATTCACAAATCACAGATATATATATCACAGATAAATAAGTCACACAGCTCAAATCAAAACAAAGTATCACATATCAGGAGTATCAAACAATTCAACCATTCAATAAAACCCAAACATCCATAAGTAAAATTTATTAATCAACTGATTAAATTTAAATCAGATGTATTCCTTATGAATAAATCATTAATTTAACCCTTAATTAATAATTATTCTTAATTAATTATTCTTACTTAATTATAATGAGCAATTAATTTCTTAATTACTTCCATAAAGTAATTACTCTTACCCAATTTCATAAACGGTTATCATTAATTAATCAATCCAATTGATTATTACAATTGTCACATTAATTAATTATTTAAATAATCTTAGTTAATGACCTTCATTAACAATCCAAGTTTCTTTAATTACTGTGTTAAAGAACTCATTATAAATTATAAATTTGATTAACCCTTAACAATCCATTGATTTACAAATTTATTATTCCTTACTTAATTAATCTTTAAATCTTTAATTACTTATTTAATTTATTCAAATCATCAATTATCCATTCCAATTTATTTAATAATTAATGAATCATAAATCCTTAAATCTTCGTTAACTCTAGTTAATAAATTCATAAGCTTAACACTATTAATGAAATCCATATAAACAATAATTACTCATTCTTAATGACATTATAAATCATTAACTCTTCATTATTTAAAGTAAAACTCATTCATATTTGTGATTTAATTATTATTCACAATATGTTTGAAAACATTAATTTCAACGTTTCTTTTACTTCCAATTTAAATTTAAGATTTGAAATGAATTCTTATTTACCGTGAATAAAGTTTAAAACAAATTTCCTTAACATTTTTAAATTTGCATGTTAAAGAATATTTTGTTATAAAGGAAATGTAAAAGAATTCAACATCAATTTCTCTTTGAATTCACATATCAATGAATTCTTTACGTTTAAACTTATTTAAATATTCAAATACTTAAATTTGTACCACTTTATTTAACTTCAAAATCTGGAATTCAAAGTTAGATTTAAACTCGGGTTTCAAATTATTTATTTATTTATTTATTTGAAACCTTATTTATACCCAAATTAAGTTTAAACTAAACTTGAATTTTATATTTAAACCTTTGATCTTTAAACAAAATTTAAACTTTGCTTTTAAAATTTAAAATTCAGTTTTGAATTTCCCAAACAGAACAGGTTTCTATTTTTTTTTCTTTGAAACCCAATCCATAGCAATGGGCCGAAGCCCAAATATACCAACGAATGACCCAAAGTCCTATCTCTTCCCCTCTACTTCTCGCGTTCGCTCTTCTCCCCCTTTTATTTTCCAGTTCAAAGTTTTAAGTTAACATAAGTTTCCAAACGAACAACAGAAAGTACACGCGCATACACACGTTCCATACTGAAGTAAAACACGCATTTTTTTCGACTATACCCGAGAATAACCTCGTCTTCCCCAAAGCGCAAAAATATGGGCACCCCAAAGCCGTGCACATGGACATCGCCTCGCCGAGGCTTCGGCGAACCTTGCTTCCCCCGATGAACTGCGAATCACCACTATACTCGACTACAATGATCAACTCGATGTAAAAATTCCCAAATCGAGAATTTGCCCTCTGTTCGAAAACCTGAACCACAACTCCGACCCAAAATCACCTCGCAACCACGTCTTCGGCCACTGAAAGCCTCAAGGCTCCGACCATACAGTCTCCACCCACCCACGCTCCTATTGCCTAGTCTGACGTCACTCGATCGGCTTAAGAAGACGAACTCGCCATAATACTGACAAGTTCCAAAACTTGATATAAAACCCTAAATCATTTTAAATCTCCAACCTCGATGAATTAAAAATTCAACTTATATTTTTCCTATGATCTACTATGCTTCAACTACCACCATGTCAAGTTTCATCATTCGAAAACGCTTCGGCCACCAGAATTTTATCGAAAAGCATTTTCTGATCAACTACAAACTGCTCATAAAATACTCAACAAAAAAAATCCCATTGTCGTTTTAAAAATCGTACTTTAATATGTAGATTCGAGCCATGTAGTTGAATCAATAATTCCTGAAGTTCGAAAATTCCAGAATTTAAGTTTCTACTGTAAAATTTTTGATTTTCCATTATATATACATTCTTATTTCCTGAAACTATTTTTTTGATACTAATTCATACTTAAACATAAATATTTTTCTTAAAGCCAAGGCCTGATGTAATAACCCGGTATTCCATACCGAATAATTATCGTCTTAGCACGATTTCTTCTCCTATCCCTTTGCCAATTGAAGTTTTTAAATTTGAATTAAAATTCTTTTATAAAATTGTTAAAAAGGTTGATGGGTTTAAAAATTAAATAGTTGTCCTTTTATTATTGGGCCATAAAAATTTACATGGGTAAAAACCCGTTCCCCTCCCCCTTCACCGTTTTCATTCGAAACCTAAAACCACGAAAAGAATAAAAATGGAGGCGGTCTCGTTCGTTTCCCCCTTTTCCAAATTAGGGCTTCTTCAATTCTCGTGCTTGGCTATGAATCTGCGACTCGAAAAGGTGAGTGATATTTTTTCACTCGCATCTAATTCAAGCACACGATGATTTCTTACTTCTGCAATTTCGTGATTTTGTGCTGGATTTTCGTGGCTACCATGTATTGATTTTCGACTGTTGTTTCATGATTTTGAACTCGTTTTGACTCGTTGACCTCGGCATTACTTTGAATTGTCGCTAGTCGTTGTTTATGCCTTGAGTTGACCTTGCCTTTGACCTGTAGCTTGACATTCATGGTTTTGAACTTGCGTTTTCCTTGATGGCCATCACGGCGTTGATTTTTAGTTGGCATCAGCCGTGACTTTTAAACTTGAAAATAATTTCTTCGGGTTCACTTTGTAATTCCGGCTTGTCTTGTTTTCACTGAACTTTTGTTGGTTGTTCCATTATGTAGTAGTTGTTTAACTGGTACATATGTATTGCACCACTTCTGTCACGTTGAATGGAGCCTTGTTCATGTCGATGTTTACATCACTACACTTGCGTCCACTGCTTCTGGTCGAGTTAATTCTGTCCATTTTCATGTAGCATTTATACATATGTCAGTGGAGCTTGTGCATCGTTCACGTCATTAACTTGCATTGTCTCGTTTCACCACTGCATATATCTATTTGGGTGTTATGCCTGTGACCATTCTTACGGTTTGCATTGGGTTGTACTTCACTGTGTTCGTTTGTCTTCACTTGCATACTTGTTCTTCATGTGTTATGTTTTGAGTTGTAGTCTCAACTCTGACCACTGCTAGCTGGAATTTGGTTGTGACTGTTTCCACTATATGTTGCACCATTCGAGACAGTTCCCTGTTGATGTTTCCATTTATTGGATTCATTGTTTTATATGTTGGAGACTTTAATTATGCTTTATCCAATAATAAGTTTTCAACCTGATAGCACTGTCCAGATTTACAATTGCACTCCATATATATATGTTCCCACCCGAGTTCATATGTATTGTTTCTTGCATATATATATATATATATATATATATATATAAGTATGCATGCATTTACTTCAATGTGTTATCATCACTGCATTTTCATCGCTGTCTGTCATTTCTGACTTTGGTTCTTTTGAACTTTGTTGCATTATTGTTTCACTGTCTTCAGTTGTAACCTTTATGCTCGAGTCTGATACTTGGTCGTACTGATCATTTATGTCTGGTGTATGTGCATTTGTGGCTTTTCCACTGTGTACTCTCCTGCATCCCTCTGATCATATGGTCATGTTGCCTTCAGATTTCTTGTATATATGCTTTTACTTTGAGCATGTTGGATTTTTGGGCATTGTTTCATCTGACTTCGGTCTTGATACTTGTACCACCTGGTCTGCATTGTGCTTTACCTTTGTGTATGGCTATTCTTTGACCACTTCACTACCATTTTGACATTCCTTTGTATCTTGGTTCTATGCATTGCCATGTCACTTGTGTACTTAAGTCAGTGATGTCCACCTGACTTTGAGCATTGCAGTTTTCTTGCTGTCTTTATATTGTGACTGTTTTGAGTTTGATGTGCTTTGCAGTGCATTGACTTATACACTTCTGGATCTAATGTGGTCCACTATACCACTATTTTCATCTTCTCTTGACCATTTTGGCATTGTCTTGGGCTTGTTCGATACTTTGTTGAATTCTTTGGCAATGTGTTGCCTGGCCCTACTATCTGTGCAACCTACTTATTTGCACTTTCTCATTTGAGTTATACTGCTTCCCGTTGCACCTCTGAATCATTTTTCCATGTGCAGTTGTTATGTACATTCATTGGGAACATCGTCACTGTAGTGGCACGGCAGTGCACGCAAGCGTGAACTGCAGCCACACGGTATTGGTTTTATTATTATTTATTTTGCTTTTGAATTATGGATCTGTTTCGTATTCCATATGTTGTAGTGGCGAGGCTGTATACGCGTGCGTATACTGCAGCCCTACTCGTGTTGACCTTTTAATTGATGTTCCAATTGTTTTGAATTGGTTCGCGTTATACTTACCGTTATCCGATTTCTTATTTAAGAATCGGATAGGTAAATTTATTTCTGTGACTGTCATCTATTCATTATTTAATTATTATTGCTTCTGTGCATTAATAACTGAGTTTGAATTAGACTGACCCGAGTATTATTTTCTTTTGAAATTTAATACTCGGGTAAGACCGAGTATTTTCAGGTTGTAGATATTCTGCTTTGGGATGCTGCTTGAGCTATGAAGACTTTTCATATCTTTTGGAGTTGTCGTGTCATAGTATAGGTTGATATGTATTCATGTATATTAGTCGATAATGTACTTGTATATATAACTTCCTGAGTCGACTGTTGTAGTTGTATCACATGTACCGTGTCAAATGTATTGTAACTGACATCAGTTATTATATATATATATATGAGACTTTCTGTTTTATCTGTGTTCCGCATTTATATTATCTGTGTTATTATTTTATATTTTTGTCCTAGACTATTATAGCCACTGTGTAATAGCTTTGAGTTTGCATCGGCATGTCGGATTTCCTCCTGAAATGAAATGCACGTTTTTACTATCTGGCATATCGGTGCTCGCACAAAGCAATTACACGGATGGTCGCTCCTCAACAGCCTTATTCTCCATGCTAGTCGACAGCACTACACCGTAGTGTTCTTGGCTAGCGTGGGTATAGAGGTGGAGCGTCACACCTGATACTGATTGAAGAAACAAAAAATTGAATTTCTTGTTGGTCTGTGCTCTGTAAAGCAAACAGAGAAGAAGAACAGATACATACATATATGACACAGCACATTCAAATATATACTCAAGTTAAAATTGCTAGTTGATACTCACATACACCTTTCCAGATATTTCTATGCAACTGATTTCAAATAATTTAAGGTTTAAAAGTGAAAGTTACTCACAGTGTTTTTTTTTTCCAGAAAAGAACAGAATTGCTTCCTTTATGTTAAGACAGGCCTGAGAATTTACAAGCTGAAGCTTCCTTGATCCATGGTTTTGTTGATTTGTTTAAGTTTTTTTTCTCTGGTTTGTATAAATGGAAATGTTTGCTATTA
Source organism: Allium cepa (assembly GCA_030765085.1). Lineage (NCBI taxonomy): Eukaryota > Viridiplantae > Streptophyta > Magnoliopsida > Asparagales > Amaryllidaceae > Allium > Allium cepa. Next base: position 149,814,219 of record CM060945.1, read on the forward strand.
TTTCTTATTTTCAAGTTTGATATGGTATGAACGAACCAAAATGAGTATGGGTATAAAAGAGATTGTACAGGGGGTAGGTGATATCTGGGTTAAACAATTTGCAGGTTGATAATTATGTTTTGCACAAATATAATCAGAGATTTTTTTCTAAGTTTGGAGGCTGATGGATGTTGCATGGTGGCTGCATTAATTATACTTGACTTCTTTTTATTTTATCTTGTTTTCTTCTTTTGCAAGCTTCAACTCATGTGTATATATTTTTGTTCGTTTGTTTCATCAGGGAGACATATATTTGTTTTGTATACTTTATTTGCATTGCCTAGCTTGTTTTTATTTAGTGGCTGCAACTTTATTTTGTTTGCTTATTTTTACTTTGTTTATAGATTTTCTTTGTTTGTTTCCTTGCATTCTTTTCTTAGCTTACATTTGTATTGTTAACACTTTATATTTTATTTGTTTACATATTTTATGTTTCATACTATATTTTTACATTGTATCTTGCATTACTACTTTGTTTGTCTCCGCTGAAATGTTTTTGTTTGTTATTTTACTTTGTTTTGTTTGTTCATACTTTTTGTTTTAATGTTTAAGTGTATCTGGTTTATTTTTGCAAGCTATTATACTTGTTCATTTTTATTTTATTTTTATTACTTTGAAATATGTATGAAGTTCTATATTAAATTTGATGTTAGAATTTATCTAATATGTTTTACTTTATATCTTGTAATTTATCTTTTATATAACTATAAACTTATTTGAGATATTTGTTTATTTTCCTATCTATATTATAAATTCAAATTATTTTCAAACCATTTACTTAAACTCAAATTTAAATGATTTAATACATATTAAACTGAAATTTGGGGGAAACTCAAACCAATTTATCAATTAAATTAATTTCACAAATTTTATTCAAAAATAAATTAATTATCAATTTAAAATAAATTAAAATTCGGGATCGTTACATTCCCTGCTGTTTACAAACCCCAGCGAACGAACCCACACTTCCCGACTTCGACAATCCCTTCGGCAGCAGCAACCCCGACACCCAGCATAGCTGCTAGCAACATCGACGGTGATGTCTTCTTCTATTCCCACGATAAGCGACTCGGCGATTTTGATTTAGAAAAAGGAAAAAAGGAAAGAGATTTCACTTTGGGAATTTGAAATTGGAAGAAGACGTGTAAGGTAGACTATCGCCATTTTTTTCTTGAAGTTTGTTTGGTTTTCGATTCGTAGGAAGGGAAGAAAGAGGGAAAACTCGATCGGCCATTAATTTCAAAGCCACTTCTTATTTCTCTGGTTTCGATTTAAAAAAGAAAGAGGAGGAGGGGACGCGTGTTAACAGGGTGGACACACATTATACCAGGGAACACATGTTTGAATGAAGAGAAAGGTTATTGAGAAAACTTTCATTAAAACAATTTCAATAAAAATATTATTTAAATCAAAACAGTCTCAAATTCGCAACCTAATTCTCAACTTCCTACTGAGACGTGTTGCCAAACATTTATAATGTATACCCCTATTACTAACACGATGGAAAAGGTTTCGAGTCCTAATTCGATCATATGGAGAAGATAGCTTTTGGACCCAATTATTACATTAAATTTTCGGTAATGATTTCAACGCATTTACAAACCGTACGGGCACATGATAACTTCAAATGTCATGAAATTTAAAATCCAATAATAATACATTATTACCGATCCAACGGAACTGGTTTCGTCAAATTCTGAGACTGTGCCTCGAAAGGATATTTTTAAATATTGGTTTAAACGATATGTTTTCAAAACTGAACAAAACACTTTCAAATTCAATTTTAAAAGTTCTATTACCTTCAGTATTGTTAATATAGATTTTATAAGCCTACAGAATATTTTTAACAAGCTCGAAACTCCCGATTTCATATTTTACCTAATTTCCAAATTTTAAATTCAATAATTTAATTATCCAATAAATGGAGATATTTGAAATTCAAGTTAAAGATTACCTTTCAAATATTTAAAATTAATTAAATATTCCAATTTCAAATATCCAAAATTTTCGGGTCGTTACATTCCTCCCCCTTTAAAAGAATATCGTCCCCGAAATTACTAGTTAGGAAGAATGGTCCAATCCCCGTTTACTATTTTCCCTAAAACCAAACAGTTTTCAATAACACCCAAACAATCTTTTTATTAAAGAAACTATCACCCTTACTAACATCCTAAACTCTTCCATAGTTTCCAAACAACATTATTTACTAAAAAATTCAAATTATTGTTTAAACCAAATTTAAAATATCAAAATTTTCTTCAAATTTTTTTCTAAATCCCTAAATTTTCGAAAAATTTCGCCAGCGTCTCCTTTGTGCGGCTAGATCGGTACAACTACAAAATGCCTCCACGGGCATCCAAATTCCAAAGAAAAACAAAATGCCAAGTGGCTAGATAAAAAATCCATCAAAATTCATATGAAAATTTAAATACATATATTTTGTCGAGCAATTCCATTTATCTTCTAAGATCAAAAATCCCCATTTCACTTTGCTTTTAGAACACCTTTATATTCTACTTAGCAATCATATCCAATCATAGAATTCAAAATCATTTGATGCATTTCCTTCCTAAATTTTCAATATCTATTTCATTCAAACCCGTATGATATAGACATATCATCTATACGCAATATCAAATTCGATCGCTCACTCAATCACACAATTTCACTTCCAAACTAGTATCGTCCACTCGACTTCCTAGTGCAGACTCAGATCGGCTTTCTTGATCGAAAACCATCATTCTCCTTGCATAGTCATAACTATGATAGAGAATTTATAGAATTAATCAAAAATCCACTCTAGGGTTCGCCATCGAAATTGAGTCAAAAACCCCAACTTGGATCCATATAACTATCTCGAAATTCTGTTCCCAAATCCAGATCAAATTGTTATGCGAATAAAAAAATATACGTACATCCTACGTATTTATCTCAATTGATTATTTGTTATATCAATTTTATTTTTATTCAAATTTATTTTTGTTTTCCATTCACTTATTTACAAATAAACTTCTCACTACTTTACTTAATCTTCATACAAATATTACTTAAATATTTCCCAAATACCAAATTTTTACTTAAGAATTTCACCATTTCTTCTTAAGTTCAATATAAATATTTTACACAACTTCCTTATATTAATTTTCACTTCACCTCTTAAGCTTTTATATCTATTTCCATTTGGATTTAATTTGTCACGATTCGAAATCCAGCGATTGAAAATCGACATCAAATACCTCACTTGTATTCGATTGCTGGAGATTCAAGCGTTGAACTCCAATTCGGAAGGAGCTTATAACGACATTAGACGAATATAAACAGTGGAAACAAAAGATGATTTTTATTTATCACAGCACAAATACAACATTTGATATAATATTTGATTACAACAGATGTACACTAACATAGAATGATATACACATGATGCAATAACAAGATGATAACACCACAGTGGAACAATAACAGTGTCTTCAAAAAGAAAGAGCGACAATCCAAACTAAGCACCACCTTCTTCCAAACTTCAAAGTTTCCAAGACTTCAAACCAAAAGCTTTCCAAGATTCGACAGCTTCCAAAAGACATCTAAATCCAAAATAGCTCCAAAACACGGATAACCTGCTTCTAGGCTGCCCGTATAGAAAATTAGGGCACCTAGAGTTTAGGAAGGGAACAATAAACTCCTGGTAGTCATGGGACATGTATGAGTAAACAAAAATAGTTGTTTGTAGAAAAAACGACTTAAAGAAATCCAATATTCTTTTGGAAAATGAAACTACCATAAGGCCTCCCCGTACACACACAATACAATCGCACAATTGGATGAGATTTCTCCTTATGATAGTCAAACATGCTTGACACGAGAAAACTCTTTTTGGCATTATTATTAGTGCATAGTGTAGAAAATCATTCGAAAGTATAATATCAATCTTAGCCGACATACGTACCATTATAGTATGCATACTATAGCTACCATATTAGATGGCAGGTTCTACAACTAAACCCGTATAGAGTTCGTATTGAATGATTGGATTTCCAATAATGGTCAGGCAAAGGATCTTTCTTAACAAATGGGACGACTCTGGAGGGATGCCCCTAAGAACCAAACCGGACCTCTGTCAACACAAGACCGGATTACCTCTGTAACTAGGTAACACCTACAAGTATGCCTTCCCCGGTCGTTACCGACCTTTATCCCGGGATTCACCAACAAATAGCAACAACCACGCAATTAAATATTGATGAACGTATTTCTCTGCAATTTAAACCGTTTATTTCATATATTTTTATTTTAATAAAGCGGTATTATACGGGTATTTTGTTGTGGTTTTGCAGATTATTGATTCCAAAGTACAACATTTTGAATACCGTCGAAGAGAAAGTACATATCGTTCATGAAGAAATGCATCTCACGTCACCAACATGTGTACTATTCATGCAAGAAATCAATTGCAAATATTGAAAATACACATTCAAAGTTTGACCAGAAAATCTCTCAAAGCAAGGCCACTTGTTAATCAAATAACAAAGCAAAGACCAATTCAAAGTGAGGTGGCCTTATTTTTCTCCTAATATCAAGCACATGGACCTAAATAATAGGGTTATTTGTGGAGGCTGAAGTCTTTAAATAGAGAGAGGAATGCAAATGGAAAATTATCTCTTACCTCATCACTTTTCTTCAAGTTTAGATTTAAATTCAGCACTGTTTTTATTTTCGAACAGAATACGTAGGATTGTTGATTAGATTTAGCAATTTATTTATTCTTGTTCTTAGTTATTTTCTGCACTCTTTTTAGTTAGTTAATAAATATTTCAGTTGATTGCTCCGTTATCTTCTTTTCCGCAATTTCAATTTCTGTTCTATTTTTTTACAATTCTATATTTTGGTTGCAATTTCGATTAGTTTCGAAATCGATTCGGAGTATATTATTGTTTTTATTTTCTGTTCAAAATTCACCGTCGAATTCGTTTAACACGCCTAAGATTTAACTATGGATTTTAATTGTTTTAAAATACAATTCCCTGTGTTCGACCTGCATAATACACGCCTGTGCGCTTGCAGAATTTATTAAAATTTGTGCTTTTCTAATCAATAGAAAAGTCGTAACAAGTTTTTGGCGCCGTTGCCGGGGAGTTGCTATTTTGAGATTTTCGATTTTTCGTTTTTAAGTCTATTCGTGTTATTTTATTTTTTTTTATTTTATTTGCATTAGTTTTCAAAAAAAAATCATTTTTTTTCATTTTTCAGTTCCTTTCACCAAAGTAGCGTTTTACTTACCCAGCATTTTGTTCGTTCGCTGCATTTGCTTTTTCCGTTACATTTTGCGTGTGAGTTGAATCTCATTTAGTTGGTTTCTGTTCACATACCCAGCTTACGTTAGTTTAAATTTTGTTTGTCACGTTCATGTGTATGCTATCACATATAATCTCACTTTAAGCATTACTAGCTGTCACATATACGTGAACTTCTCCTTTCATTTTTGTGTGTCAACTTACTGCCGGTACACGTTATTTAGTTGCATTGCTATTTTGGTTTCCACGTAACAAAAAAATTACTTTTTTTTTCTCGTTTTTCAAAAATCACGTTTCACATAGCCACACTTTCTGTTTCTAATCATTCAAATTCTCTCACTCCTGCATTTTTCGCGTTGCTTTGGTTTGTGACTCACATTGCTTCATTTTCAAACCTACACATTGCTTGCATTTTTCATCATGTTGCATTCGTCGCATTTTACTTACGCAATTTCCTGTTAGTTTGCATGCAGTAGCCTGTTTTTACGTAACCATTGTTTTCACATAACCAAGGTAATCAAAGCATACTTCATTGCATTATTTCATCAAGTTACATTCCATTTTGCTTATTTCAGTCACGTTTCATTTATATATACACAGTTGCAGTTTAATTTTTTCTAAGCATATCATCTCTTAGATATCTGACAGGTAGCAACAACATAGCAACCACAAACTTTGGAGTTTGATCCGCTAGCGCTACTCAGCTGCATTGGACGGGCTATCATACACCTCTGTAAGTAAGTTTCAACTCTACAGGTGCCCAACTGAAAACTGATTTAATTTACTTTTGCCTGTTACACCTTGATTTGTTTATGCGTGTTTGGGCAAGAAATAATTTTAACCGTTTAGAAAGCCAAAATATTTCATTAAACAAATCAACGGAAATTTCAAATCAAACAAATATGAGCAATCACGGTTCACAACACGGTTCACAACACAGTTCACACCACAATTCACCGAAATTATCACCTAAATCACATGTTGGAAATAATGAATTTCATGAGAACCGATCATTATCCCTTAGAGACCGATGCTATCCAACACGGACTGTTCAACCTTCGGTTATTTCATTTCCACCTGCCGAAGGAAATAATTTTGAGCTAAAACATTCTTTTATCCAAGGGGTACCAAAATTCACTGGGTCTGAAAATGCATATGAATTTCTTAGTGAATTTGAGTTATATGCTTCTACAACTAAAATGCAACAACTTTCTAATGAATCCATCAAGCTAAGACTTATTCCATTCGCACTTCTAGAAAGTGCGAAAAGATGGCTTAATTCCCTTCCTAAAAATTCAATTAAGAGTTGGGACAATTTTGTTACTATATTTTTGAAAAAGTTTTTTCCTTTCCACAAAACTCTTAAAATTCGAACTGAAATCAACCAATTCTCTCAGAATGAAGGAGAAACTTTTTCAAAATATTTTGAAAGGTTCAATCAATTGTTATATAGTTGCCCACATCATGCAATCCCTAAACACATTTTGTGCCAAATCGTTTATGAAGGGCTTAACTATCAAACAAGATCCCAACTCGAATCAATGTGCGGAGGAGAATTCATGGCAAAAACAGACAAGGAAGCTTGGGAATTTTTAGAAGAGTATTCGGAAAAGGATATGCAATGGGAAACAATTCATGTTCCAATTCGTGCTCCAAATAGAGGAGTACATGACATTGACCCATCACATCTTCCTATAAATACCCAAACTCCTCAAGAAGGAGAAGGACTACCCCATTACTACACACAAGACCAAATCAATGCTATAGCTCAAAATAGTCCTTATTCATCCACATACAATCCTAACTGGAAGCACCACCCCAATTTTTCATGGTCAAATCCCAACAATGTGGCTAATCCATCACATATGTATCCAATGATACCAAATCCGAATTATCAAGCCCCAACCTCTAATGTTCAAAATTCTCAACCCGCTCCTCAAACAAAACCTTCGAATCAACCATACAGACATCCTAATTTCAATCCATCAACCCAACCTTCTCAGCCTTCACAAGAAATTGCTCGATTGGAAAAACAACTCTCTAAACAAAATGAACAAATCACCAACCAAGATGCAAGAATTGAGCAAATCACTAAACGAAATGAACAAATGTTGGTAATGATGAAGGATCTCATGAAAATCAATGAGAAAGGTAAATTGCCTAGTCAAACCGAAGTGAATCCAAAGTATAACTCTCGAGGAGTAAATCTTTGTGAGGACGAAAATGTAAATCCGGTTAATGGTGTCACCACATTAAGGTCCGGAAAGAAGGTGGACAACCATGTCGGCACCCCCGACATCCTTCTTAAATCTTCCCATGTTCCAAATTCTGAAACTCAGTCGACAACCACGGTTGTCAATCAAAACGATTCTAATTCTTCATCTAAGGTTGGAAATCCGGACCACTCTTCACCTTTTGATGTTGGCAACCCCAACATTTCAGCTCCCTTATCTTCACCCTCTAATATAACACCTTCTTCTTCGAATGAAAAAACTTCCGAACGAGTCTATAAACCCATATCTCCATTTCCTCATAGACTCAACAAAAAGAAGAAGCCCTCTAATTTTGACCAAATTCTTGAAATCTTCAAACAAGTTCGAATCAATATTCCACTTCTTGATACTATCGAGCAAATTCCTCAATACGCCAAATGCCTGAAAGAGCTATGTACTCAAAAACATGCCACTAACGTTCCTAAGACTGCATTTCTAACTGCAAACACTAGCTCTTTATTTCAAATCCCTCCCCAATCAAGTATAAGGACCCCGGTTGTCCAACGATCGGTTGTAAAATCGGTAACTTTCACATTAGTCATGCCTTACTCGATCTTGGAGCGAGTGTGAATCTTTTGCCTTATACTGTGTACTGTCAACTTGGACTAGGGAAATTAAAACCTACAAACATCACAATTCAACTAGCCGATCGATCTGTCAAAAAACCATTGGGCACAGTTGAAGATGTTTTGATACTAATCGAGCAATTCTATTTTCCAGTTGATTTCATAGTCCTAGAAGCTGCACCTGTCTCAAATCCTAACGGTCAAATTCCTTTGATATTAGGTCATCCGTTTTTAGCAACATCAAATGCTATCATAAATTGTAGGAATGGTCAACTCCGACTTTCCTTTGGGCACCTAACCATTGAACTAAATATCTTCAATCTTAACAGACAACCAAGGGATTTTGAAACAGAAGAAGTTGACATGATCCAAACAATCGTAGAAAATGATTTTAGTGATATTACGAAGTCTCTTAACATGTGCCTAGATCATTTTAATTCTAATTTAAATGAAGATGAATACACTTATGAATTAAATGATATGCTCTGCTCTTCTCCTAATTCACTAGAATTCAATCAGTTAATGTCTACTGAAGCCTCAAAAGAAGTACGCCCTAAATTAGACCTCAGACCTCTTCCAAATGATCTTAAGTATGCATACTTAGATTCTTCGAAAAATTTCCCTGTAATCTTGGCCTCTGATCTCATTAAGGACCAAGAAGAACAACTTTTGAAAATTTTAAGGGAAAATAAAGAGGCATTAGGATGGGTAATCACTGACATTAAGGGAATTAGTCCATCAATCATCGAACATCGAATACATTTAGTCGACGAGGCTAAACCCACTCGTGAAGCTCAAAGGCGATTAAAACCTAATATAAGAGAAGTAGTAAAGGAAGAAATTATCAAATGTTTAGACAATAACATTATCTTCCCTATCTCTGACAGTACTTGGGTAAGTCCAGTACAAGTTGTGCCCAAGAAATCTGGAATCACTGTGACCAAAAATGAGAATAACGAACTTGTTCCGACAAAAGTCAAAACAAAATGGCGCGTTTGCATCGACTATCGAAAACTCAATGCAACAACAAGAAAAGATCATTTTCCCCTCCCTTTCATTGATCAAATGCTCGAACGCTTAGCCGGTCATGAATATTATTGTTTTCTTGATGGTTACTCTGGGTATAATCAAATTCCCATTGCATTAGAGGACCAACACAAAACGACGTTCACATGTCCCTTCGGAACTTTCGCTTATCGTCGCATGCCCTTCGGTCTTTGTAATGCTCCCGCTACCTTTCAGAGATGTATGATGAGTATATTTTCTGATATGGTGGAGGATTTCTTAGAAATATTCATGGACGATTTTTCAATCTATGGGTTATCTATTGATCAATGCCTCCTTCGTTTAGAACGTGTCTTAAAGCGATGTAAGGAGAAATCTCTTGTTCTTAATTAGGAAAAATGTCATTTTATGGTTAAGCAAGGAATAGTCTTAGGTCATGTTGTCTCTAAAAATGACCTAAAAGTTGACAAATCTAAAGTTGATCTTATTGTTGGCCTTCCTCCTCCAAGGTCCGTAAAGGACATTCGCTCATTTCTCGGCCATGCAGGATTTTATAGGAGGTTCATTAAAGATTTTTCAAAAAATTCAAAACCTCTTTCGAATCTTCTGGCTAAAGACGTTAAATTTGATTTTTCCAATGAATGTAAAACGTCTTTTGAAACCCTCAAATCGATCTGGACCACTGCACCTATCATCCAACCTCCAAATTGGACTTTGTCTTTCGAATTAATGTGCGACGCTTCTGATTATGCCATCGGAGCCATCTTAGGTCAACAAATCGATAAACTTCCTCGAGTCATCTATTATGCTAGCAAAACTCTTAATGAAGCTCAATTTAATTACTCAACCACAGAAAAAGAGTTTTTAGCAGTTGTCTTTGCCCTCGATAAGTTTAGATCATATCTCATAGGTTCAATGGTCATAGTTTACACCGATCATGCCGCCTTGCGGTATTTACTCACGAAAAAGGATACCAAACCCCGCTTAATCCGTTGGATTCTCCTTCTCCAAGAGTTTGACCTAGAAATACGAGATAAAAAGGGTTCTGAAAATGTCGTAGCTGACCATCTTTCTCGTATAGTGCATGAAAACTATGATAACTCTCAAATCAACGATCATTTTCCCGATGAACAAATTCTTTCACTCTTTAGTGAACCATGGTACGTGGACATCGTAAATTATCTTGTCACAAATGAAACACCTTCCCATTGGTCAAAACAAGATAAACAATAATTTCTCTCCAACGTTCGAAACTTTTACTGGGACGATCCTTATCTTTTCAAATATTGCACCGATCAAATCATTCGCAGATGTGTCACAGAACATGAATTCCATAACATCCTCTCTTTTTCACATAATCAAGCATGTGGAGGACATTTTGGAGCAAAGAAAACTGCTGCCAAGGTGTTACAGTGCGGTTTTTATTGGCCTTCTCTTTTTCGTGATGCCCACGAATTTTGCTCCAAATGCGCTAGATGTCAACAAACAGGTCGTATTTCCAAACGTGACATGATGCCCCTAAATCCGATCCTTGTCATCGAAATTTTTGATGTTTGGGGCATCGATTTCATGGGTCCTTTTCCTAATTCTTTTGGAAATCTCTACATCCTACTTGCACTAGATTACGTGTCTAAATGGGTTGAGGCCATTCCTACCAAAACGAATGACAATAAAGTTGTTGTCAAATTTTTGAAAGAAAACATATTTTCCCGTTTTGGCACACCTCGAGCCATTATAAGTGATAACGGTTCTCATTTTTGTAATCGTGCTTTTGAATCTCTTCTTATGAAATATTCTATCACTCATAAACTATCTACTCCATATCATCCACAGACCAACGATCAAGTCGAGATTTCCAATAGACAAATTAAATAAATTCTTGAAAAGACGGTTAACTCCAACAGAAAAGATTGGTCATCTAAATTGATAGACGCCCTTTGGGCATTTCGCACAGCTTATAAAACCAATCTAGGAATGTCACCATACCGATTAGTCTTTGGAAAAGCATGCCATTTACCCGTTGAGCTCGAGCACCGCGCACTTTGGGCAATCAAATACCTTAATTTTGACATAGAAAAAGCCGGATCGCATCGTAAATTACAATTGTTAGAATTAGAAGAACTAAGAAATGAAGCGTACGAAAATGCAAAGATTTATAAAGAGAAAACCAAATTCTATCATGATAAATGCATACTTCATAAGACATTCGAAGTAGGTTAGAAAGTTCTCTTATATAATTCTAGACTTCATTTATTTCCGGGAAAATTGAGATCCCGTTGGACAGGTCCATATATTGTGAAAACAGTATACCCTTATGGCGCAGTTGAAATTGAAAATCCTAGGGACGGTTCCATTTCAAAGGTCAATGGACAACGCTTGAAGCCATTTCTAGAGTTTGAAAAGCACGAGGACGATGAGTTCGTGGATCTTCACGAACCTAGCTATTCGGCATGAGCCGCTCACTATCTTGCACATATCAGGTTTTATTTTTTTTAGTTTTTTTCTTCTATTTTGCATTTGCATTCTATTTGACAGTTGGGACACTGTCTCATTCCAGTGTGGGGGGGACGCATATCTCATTCTGTTTGTTCATATTTCATAGTGTAGCATCATTTTTTTTTAAAAAAAATCATCTCATTATTTCCTTTCAATTTTTTTTCATTTCCCAATATTTTTAGGACTTCGATTTATTTTTAATTAGTCAAGACAAAGTAAGTAAGCAGTTGAAGTCAATTGATGAAGATTTTTTGAATCACTAATTTCAAATGTAAAATATAATGAAAAGTTGAATTACAAGCGATAATAGTGAGGTTAGTATATAGGGGGATTCATAGGTGATGGTTATGAAATCTTTTCTAAACTGTAGTATTTGTTTAAAAGAAATGGCAGATTTAAAGTACATGCGTTGACATCTCAAATCATTAAAGTTAAGTGGTGCTAAGTTGATTTGCATAACACTCTTTAGCTCTTCTAAAAAAAAAACTAATAAGAAACACCCACAGTCGATAGGTGTGCACACTTGTGAAAGTGTGTGCACTCGCCACGCTCTATACTCTTCTCACGTAAGCCCGTAAGGCAGTGCATGGATGGTATATCTGGCCTCAGCATTCTGAGTTAGGTGTATAAATAATTAAATAAATTATCACCTAAGAATTACCGACCTTTTCTGACATAGTCAGCGTCGGTTTGCACAATCCGCCAAGCTTTATCCCAACTCTCACGTAAGCCCGCGAGGCAGTGCATGGGTGGTATACCTTGGTCCAAAGGATAGGTGTAAAAAAAAAAAAGAGAAAAAAAAATAGTAAAGAGAGACTAAGCTTTGAAACCCAAACACTTCTTGACTTTGTTGATTTGGCTTGTTATACAAATGGAAATGAAAAATACCATTTTGAAGAAAAAACTGTGATCAACAGTGAAGAATTTATTTCATGGCTGCACTATGTTATCGACCGAAACAACTGGCCAAACTAGAATCTAATGTATGAAAACTTGAGTTACATTGAAATTTGTGATTAGTGAGGAACGAAAAATTTGAAGAAGTTGACTAAAACTGATATACATTATTTTGTTGCAACTATTTTGAAGTAAATCGAGTCTCCATTTATGTAGAATTTTGCATTCATGTAGTACATTAGAATCATCACATACTGCATTTGGATTTTGTGGGTAGTATCCGCTGAAAACCCTCACGAGACACCACTCGTCCTACTAGGGACACCTAAAGGTTTAACGGCTTGTTGCATATGCTCAATGCAATCGTGTTTCCTACGAAAAAGGATTTAGTTAGTTTTATTTACTTGCTTATTCGAGGACGAATAAAGTTCTAGTGTGGGGGTATTTGATGAACGTATTTCTCTGCAATTTAAACCGTTTATTTCATATATTTTTATTTTAATAAAGCGGTATTATACGGGTATTTTGTTGTGGTTTTGCAGATTATTGATTCCAAAGTACAACATTTTGAATACCGTCGAAGAGAAAGTACATATCGTTCATGAAGAAATGCATCTCACGTCACCAACATGTGTACTATTCATGCAAGAAATCAATTGCAAATATTGAAAATACACATTCAAAGTTTGACCTGAAAATCTCTCAAAGCAAGGCCACTTGTTAATCAAATAACAAAGCAAAGACCAATTCAAAGTGAGGTGGCCTTATTTTTCTCCTAATATCAAGCACATGGACCTAAATAATAGGGTTATTTGTGGAGGCCGAAGTCCTTAAATAGAGAGAGGAATGCAAATGGAAAATTATCTCTTACCTCATCACTTTTCTTCAAGTTTAGATTTAAATTCAGCACTGTTTTTATTTTCGAACAGAATACGTAGGATTGTTGATTATATTTAGCAATTTATTTATTCTTGTTCTTAGTTATTTTCTGCACTCTTTTCAATTAGTTAATAATTATTTCAGTTGATTGCACTGTTATCTTCTTTTCCGCAATTTCAATTTCTGTTCTATTTTTTTACAATTCTATATTTTGGTTGCAATTTCGATTAGTTTCGAAATCGATTCGGAGTATATTATTTTTTTTATTTTCTGTTCAAAATTCACCATCGAATTCGTTTAACACGCCTAAGATTTAACTATGGATTTTAATTGTTTTAAAATACAATTCCCTGTGTTCGACCTGCATAATACACGCCTGTGCGCTTGCAGAATTTATTAAAATTTGTGCTTTTCTAATCAATAGAAAAGTCGCAACAAATATCTGGGCTCCATACCATGATATCCTTTTATCCAGAAGAAAATGGACATACCCTAGGGGCCCATAATAACCTTGCCGCAACATTCCTATTTCGACCATTTCAGGGTTGTGAGGTTCGACGAAGTCTCGTCCATAAAGCTATGCTTTACACAAAAGCCATGCTTCGATCAACAAATGATTAGCAGCACTCAACATGCCACACTACCAAATTAGTAGTATATCACTAATAACCATCAACTATATAACCTCTGAGCTCGTACGTCTCAGAAAAGGGTGTTAAGCTAATAAAATCAATTCTCCGCTACCAACAGAAATGTATTTAAAAGAAATCAGCTTTATATCTCAAAGTGTAATGTCAGACGTACAACCACACAAGTCCGTTCCGGGTTCGAACGGAACCAAAGGCACTTCTTCCAATAAAGGAAGAAGCCCTTGCAATCCGGGCATCCATAATCCCAATCTGACTCCCCATCACATATGGAGATTTCTATACCGGAGTAACTCAGTGTAGAGTCATTTGATAGGTTATCTTATCTTTCTTGAAAGCACCCGGCCTTCACCACCGTCTTCAAATGCTATCCATTTCGTCGTATCACTATTCGGAATGGGTTAAATGACACAAAGTCCTCTCCCGGCTAAACCGAATAGTGAGCACTAAATTTTAAAACACGTGGATATATCAATCACAAAGAATTAACCACTCAGATTCGATGTGGGTTTCAGATAACCAACTGGAATCCGACTACCTATCACATCGAAGTTTAAATACCATTTTACGTACCAAGGGGTTTTCACATTCACACAGAAAACATATCACAGATATCACAGCTCAGCATAAAGCAATTCATATCACATGGTATCACAATCACATATCAGAGATGCCAATCAATACAAAGCATTCAGTAATAATCAATCATCCACAATTAAGATGAATTAATCGTGTTATTATAATTAATTAATTACATAATTATTTCACTAATTATAATTAATAAATGATTAATTATTCTTAATTTTAAATTAATTTTAAATTAATTAGTCCTTAATTATGAATTAATAAATCCTTAATTAATAATTAATTAACCTTAATTATCATTTAATTAACCTTTAATTATTAATTAATAAACTAACTAATTATTCTTAATTAATGCTTAATTATTAATTAATTAATCTTAATTACTTTTATTAATTAATTATTCTTTAATTATTAATTAAGTAATTATCTTTTAGTATTAACAAATCATTAATTACTCAATGAATTAAAAGATAGACCATTTTATCTTTATTATTTACTTTAATTATCATTTAAACCTTATTTGATAAATCATTATTATCACATTCATTAACTTAAAAGATTAAGGTTAGTTTAAATAACATTTTATCTTAATTATCCTTTTTAATTACTGTTTGCGCCAAAATTGGTCACAAACCCCAAGTATCGTGAAAGCACCAATATATGAATATAAATCAACAATTATTCGAACATAAGCCACAGAGCTAAGCAACAACAAACAACAATCCAGAAATAACGCACAAAAAAACAAGATTTATAGTGGTTCGGCTATCTTCGGCCTACGTCCACTTCAAGTAATTATCTTTTATTAATGTTCTTCGCTGGTTATAGTCGATTACAGCAGATTACAATGAAGAGTTTCGAATACAACAGTGATGGTAAGGTGTACAATTGGATCCGGCAGAGTCTGGATATTGAATGACCAAAAGATCCTTTTTCTGTAGGTTCTAGGAGGCTATTTATAGGTGCAGGAAGCTGATATGGCGCTCAAACTTCGAGAGACTCCTTCTGTCATGTGAAGGGGCCCACGCGATCGATCCCACCAAGTTTCGACTCGATCTGTGATCGATACGAATTGATTTCATACCGATCAAAAAATGGTACAATCGGGCTGAAACTTGGCGAGAAGATCCTTTACCTTGTATGTAGCTTCTGTGAAAATTTCATAGCATTTGGATCTGTGGTTCAGGAGATATGATCGATATGAAATGGTGGTTTTCGGCATGTGAGGTAGTTCGAAACGATAAATTCGAATCGATCTGTTCGAGTCGATAAGAGCACGTGCCCATGCGATGACGTGTTGCGAAATCCCAGGATCTATCCGCTTAGTGTGCTGAGTTTGACCGAGTTATTCGCATCTAACGTCGTAGCTTCACTCGTATCAACCATTCATTCGCATATGTTTGTTTCAGTCCTTATTCAAATCGATTATCGATTCGCCATAGCGCCTGCTCGCATCGATTGTTATTGGTGATGGATACGAACAAGGACTTGTACGCTATCGATTCGAATAACCACGAAAAATATGGATACGAACTAAGCCTCTGTGATAGATTTGAACGTGATCCACCCCTGATCGAGACGAAGTTGTTCGACCATGATGGATATGAGCTAAATCGATACGAAGTTGCCGTTTCTAGATCGATGCGAAGAGCCTGAATATGGATGGAGTCGAACAGCATCGATTTGAACAGAGCTCCATGATGGATTCGAACAACATATTTCACTAACTTGCATCGATCATATCTCCTTCACATGAATTTCGATTGACCTGAAATTTGAAACATAGCTTCTCCTGGCCTTGATCATCAGCTCCAATCGATTTTGTCTTGATCAAAGCTCTGTCAAATTTTAACGACATCGATTGCAGCCTTGTTTCCAATCGATCTCCAATCCTGATATCCATTCTTCCTTGCCAATTTGTTGATATTCCAGCTTTGACCAAAAAGTGGGATAACATTTTCCCCCCAAAACATGCCTTGTTAAGAAGGTGTGTTTTGAATAACTCTGAATCCGATATCCAAAGTCCATAGCCGCTTTCATATCCATCCAAACTCGATAGCCGAGTTTTTATCCAATAGCCAATCATCGAATCCATGACCTCACCGGGTTAGTGCCAAGTGCGATCTACACCCAACAGCCCTGGTCCAGTGTCCCTGGACGTTGAATTTACCTCTCTGTGGTCTTTCCAAGTGCAATCCATACCTGATGATCGTGGTCCAGTGTCCCTAGATGTTGAGTAATGTCATGGCTTATGTCCTAAGCCGAATCCCTATCACTCCGGACCCTTGTCGAGCATAGTACATACTCGACTACCTGAAACAATAGCCAATAACGTAGGGCCTAAGTCCTAGGCCGAAACCTGGTCTCTTCGGACCCCTGCTGAGCATAGTCCATACTCAGCGATCCAAAATAATAACCGATAACATAGGGCCCAAATCCTAGTTCGAATCCTGGTCTCTCCGAACCCTTGTCGAGCATAGTCCATACTCAACGACCTGAGTAAGCCGACTTACCACGTTCAGTCAAAGCGACTCACTCCTTGCCAGGTATAATCCATACCCAACGACCGTTTACCAAAAACCGAACAAAAATCCAATCCAAATCAAATCAGAAAATCAGAAATCCGAACCAAAATCCAAAACAGAAAATAATCATCCAAACGAGAATCTAAGCCAGAAAGCAAACAAAATCAAGAGTTCAAACCAAATTCCAAACCAAACCAGAAAAAAAGAGTCTCCAGCCCATAAATGGAAAATAGATTTCACAAACCATAGCATCGCGGTCTATCGCCATTCAGAGCATGCCTAGGGGCCATCTCCGTCCCCGTACATGTGTAAATGATTTTGCCATTTGCCGTTGGCTTGCTACTTATTTCGTAACGTCCCTGTCAATTGATAACCAATCGACCATCATCCCTGGGCCTCACACCATCATGGTTTGAGGTAGACGGTGGTTTCTCCTGCTCTACCGTTACATTCCAAGCCCCCACATACTGCCTCAATTGTCCATTTCTCACATGCTCCTCAATTATGTCCTTCAAGTGTCTGCAGCTGTTGGTATCTTGTCCATCCAAATAATGGAAGAGACAGTGCCTTCCTGATGCCCTTTCACGTTCAGAAGGTTCTCTCCCAGTTGGCATTCAGTAAGGAAGGCAATTTCGGTTTTCCATGTATGTCCGCTCCAGCGTCTTGTTTAATCCTATGTATGTGAAAAACTTTGGATCCTTCCATCGCTTCCTGGCTTTTCCTGAATCGTCATCCAGCTTCCTTTTTCCTTTATCTCTATCTAGGCCTCCGTTGGATAGTGCTCCACCATCAGTCGCATTCACCTCCTTTAACTTTGAGTCCATACATGCGTCTTATTGCTTTCAACTTCGTGAAAGAATTATCCAAAATCCAGTGGTGGGTCCCGTATTAAAGATACCTCGAAATCCGAATCCTCTCTAATTCCTGAAACTGCTTCCATTAGAACCATCGATGGATCCAGTCGGTCCACCGAAGCAATTGCCGCGTTGAACCGAGTCGGGAAAGCTCTGAGTGACTCATCCGTCCTTTGTTTGATTGACGTTAGTGTCATCACGTTCTTCGGCCTCTTGATATGAACCCGAAACTGCTTCAAAAACATGTCCACCAACTCCGTCCACTTCCTAATAGATCCTTCCTCACGCTGTCTCAACCACATCGCAGCTATATCCGTCAAGTACAAAGGGAAAAATCGGGCCATAACTTCCTCCGATGCCCCCAGCACTTCCATGTGTCTGGTGTATCTCACAAGATGATCGGTTGGGTCAGCCTTTCCATTTTAGACTTCCACGCTAGGTAGCTTGAAATCAGGTGGATTTCGAGCTATCCTGATTTCCCGAGCAAATGGACTCTTGTTCACTCCTTCTAGATCTCCATTGATGAAACCTACACGCATAGTTCCCCTAATAATCTCAGGTAATCTAGCATTGTCTGCCAAAGGTTGCCCCTGAGTGCACGAGGGAATTTTGATACATATTCTTTGTGTGGCTCATCTCTGGCCTGTTAAGCTCCATTCAAAGGTCTTCCAGTGTCAGATCCTACGAGCCTGCCCCTAGCCCTTGTTGATTGCATTCTGGCTCTGTATTCTATCCTCCATTGGGTACCGCAACCCTAGCTCCTTTTTCCACATTCGCAGTCGCTGTAGTCGGTCCTAAGTTCTGTGTTCCTACAACTCTTATCTTTTCAAATAAAGTCTGCATCATGTCCTGTTGACTCTTCAAAAATCTCTCATGCAACGAATTCTCCATGGCTTCCATCTCGTCCCTGGTAGTATAGGTGGAAGCTTACCCTTCTCTAGCTCCGGAGGATGCCTCTTGACTTCCTCCTTGTTGGCTTCTCTCAGCTCTTTGTCTTCTGCTTGTTTGTCGAGTCATTGTCCTCAAAACCTGTATACTTCAAGCCTTTCAAATCTGAACTCTGAGTCTAGTGCAACGGGTGCTAGTCTTTCTCATTGAAAGCACTAAAGTTTGTGCCAAAATTGGTCATAAACCCCGAGTGTCGTGAAAGTACTAATATATGAATATAAATCAACAATTATTCGAACACAAGCCACAGAACTTAGCAAGCAACAAGCAACAATTAGAAATAACGCACAGAAACACAAGATTTATAGCGGTTCGGCTATCTTCGGCCTACGTCCACTTCAAGTAATTATCTGTTATTGATGTTCTTCGCTGGTTACAGTCAATTACAATGAAGAATTTCGAATACAACAGTGATGGTAAGGTGTAGAATTGGATCCGGTAGAGTCTGGACATTGAATGGACAAAAGATCCTTTTTCTGTAGGTTCTAGGAGGCTATTCATATATGCAGGAAGCTGATATCGCGCTCAACCTTCGGGAGACTCCTTCTGTCTCGTGATGGGGTCGAGGCGATCCATCCCACCAAGTTTCGACTCGATCTGTGATCGATACGAATTGATTTCGTATCGATCAAAAAATGTTCCAATCGGGCTAAAACTTGGCGAGAAGATCCTTTACCTTGTACGTAAGCTCCTATGAAAATTTCATAGCATTTGGATGTGTGGTTTGTGAGATAGGATCCATACGAGATGGAGGTTTTCGGCAGGTGAGGTAGTTTGAATCGATAGATTCGAATTGATCTATTCGAGTCGATAAGAGCACGTGCCCATGCGATGACGTGTTGCGAAATCCCAGGATCAATCTGATTTGTGTGTCGAGTTTGACCGAGTTATTCGCATATAACGTCGAAGCTTCGCTCATATCAACCATTCATTCGCATCTGTTTGTTTCAGTCCATATTCAAATCGGTTATCGATTCGCCATAGCCCCTGCTCGCGTCGATTGTTATTGGTGATGGATACGAACAAGGACTCGTACGCTATCGATTCGAATAACCACGAACCATATGGATACGAACTAAGCCTTTGTAATCGATTCGAACAGGATCCACCCCTGATCGATACGAAGTGGTTCGACTATGATGGGTACGAGCTAAATTGATACGAAGCTATCATTTCTGGATCGATGCGAAGAGCCTGAATATGGATGGAGTCGAACAGCATCGATTCGAACAGAGCTCCATGATGGATTCAAACAACATATTTCACTAACTTGCATCGATCATATCTCCATTACACGAACTCCAATTGACCTGAAATTTGAAAAGTAGCTTCTCCTGGCCTTGATCATCATCTCCAATCGATTTTGTCTTGATCGGAGCTCTGCCAAATTTTAATGACATCGATTGCAGCCTTGTTTCCAATCGATCTCCAATCCTGATATCCATACTTCCTTGCCAATTTGTTGATATTCCATCTTTGACCAAAAG
The DNA here is from genome assembly GCA_030765085.1 of Allium cepa. Classification (NCBI taxonomy): domain Eukaryota; kingdom Viridiplantae; phylum Streptophyta; class Magnoliopsida; order Asparagales; family Amaryllidaceae; genus Allium; species Allium cepa. The sequence goes on from CM060945.1 coordinate 149,834,708, forward strand.
GTGGGATAACAATTACATTATTCATTTAAAATAAATAAATTTATAAATAATGTGACAATATTAAATAAATTAGATTTAATTACTTTAAAAGTATCTTACCTAAAACCCTAATAATCCAAACTTAATCAAAATAATTATTTAAAATCATGGAATAAAAATGTTAAAATTTGAATTTTTGTTTTAAAGTCAAAAAATGTTTTCATTCAACAACCCGAGACCCGCTCGAGTCCACCCCCGAGCCAACATACCATTCACTTTGAGTTTCTTCCCAAACCAATCTGAGTCACTTTTCAACTTTAAAATTTTGTTTAAGTTTTAGAAAAACCCCAGCGCACACACTAAATTACCCGAGCTATCACTCGAGCCAGAAACAAATTTTCTCGTAGACTACTTCGAGTCCATAGCCTTCCTTCCCAAACCATTTCCTATTGACACAAACCAACATATGTGCACTTGCACCGCCGACGGCCGACGTTCTGGCCATCGCCACCACCTTCTACAAATCCATGATCATCAACCCAATCATTCAGAATGCACAGGCCGAAGAATTCATGAACCAAACAAAATCGAGCATCCTGACTCAAACTGGAACTACTATGATCACCAAAACTGCCTCTCCCTATCACCTCAGGCCATCAGAGGTCACGAGATTCTGGCCAGAGCATCGGCTACTCCTCTCGCTTCGATTGGCACTGATGCAATCGATTGCTGTTAGCTAACGATGATGTAGTAACAAAAATTCCGACCTCAACCCAAACTAGGGCTTAAACCCCATTCCGACCCAACATCGCTTCCATAATGAACATTCAACCCATCTGACATTTTCGTCGAGACCACCAAGCCTTCCTCTACCTCCAAGAAAAACCCCGACCACCCCGAGTGCTACGATCGCCAAAAAAGCTTTAAAACCCACTTTCTAACGATTATCCAAATGCTCACTCAATACACATTTTAAAATCTTATATTTATTCAAAAATCATGTTTTTGAAAGACGAATTAGATGATATAACTGAATCAAGAAATTAGAATACTTGAATTTAGGCATATGTTTGAATTCCACTGTGTATCTTCTTCCAAGTCCCAATTTTCACCAATTTCAACTTGGAAATATTTTTAGAATTTAAATCTTGATTCAATAAACATGTTTCGTTTAGATCTTAAAGCCTGAATTGTATTAGAGGAATAGAACTTGATTTTTTAAACAGGCTTGATGCCTGTAAACCTGGAACAGAGGATATTTATGCCTGAATTGACATGGACAACCATCTTAGCATATACATATACACGGCTTTGCATGCATGTAAGTACTTTACAATTTTTGTTTCAAGCATGATTCAAAAAAAAAGTAGAATCCAGATTTAAAAAGCTTACTCACCTATCAACTTGACAATAGAGAGCCTGTAAATTGATTTGTTCTTGAGTTTTGAAATCCTGAGTTTTGATCTTGTTGTTTTTTATAACGGAAACTTTGATTTGTTTAGTTAAAGCTTTGAATTGTTAAATTACTGAGATGATCCATGCTTTGCTTAATCACTTGATGGCTTGAGTTGATTTCCAAGCTTTAGACTTTGAATTGTAAAAGGTGTTTAATTTCGAGGTTTTGCTTTGTTTTTGTTGATGATTTTCTGATTTTGACTTGTTTTTAATTTCCTAGTTTCTGATGTTAGAATTTGTATAGGCTTAGTTTAAAATGAAGATAAAGGAATGAGAAGGAGGAGATTAGAGATGTTATATAGTTTTACTTCCTTTTTTATAAATTTTCTCAAAAATAAAAACAAAGAGATGACACTTGTTAAACAACTTGTTACATGAATTACACTTGTTATTATTTGTGTTAAAAATTTAACACTTGTATTATGCATGCATTAATATATATATATATATATATATATATATATATATATATTTAAATTGTATTTTTCTATTTTATAAATACATACCTCTTTTATTTAAATATATATAATTTAAAAGAAAATGTTTTGAAACTAATTGTACATTAAATAAATTACTTATATATATTATTTTAAATCCAAATTATTTTATTAAGACATTTATTTAAATTTAGATTCAAATTCAAATATAAATTCAAATTTGATTCAAAATAAATCCACCCATATATATATTTAAATTCAAATAATTTTAAAATATTTATTATTTTGACTTTCTAAACTCAAATGAAATTTACAATCTTATTTAGATATACAAATCAATACTCGTCTGATAAAAAAAATTCAAATTAATTACTAATTTCAAATCTGATAAAATTGGGATGTTACAGATTTTCCACTTTAAGAAAATTTCATCCTTGAAATTCGAAAGAGAGAGGAAGACAAACAAAGAACGTAAGAACAGAAAAAAAGATAGAGAAATGGCTTACCAGATTAAGCCGAAATATCCACTCTGCAATTAGGATAGGACTTCTGCATATTATCCTCTGTTTCCCAAGTACATTCATTTGGATCATCTCTCTATTTCACTTTAACCAGCATCACAATTTTATTCCTCAATTGTTTTTCATCTCGATCAATAATCTTTAATGGTCCTCTCTTTACTGCCAGATTTGGTGTGATTTCCAAATCCTGCTGAGCGGCCTCCTCAATAATACAATTTGGATCGTGCACATATTTTCAAAGGTGAGAAACATGAAACACATTGTGTATGCCAGATAACCAATTGGTTAGTTTCACTCAGTAAGCCAAAGGACCAATCCTTTCCAGTATAGGAAAAGGACCAATATAACATGGTGCCAGCTTACCAGTCTTTCCAAATCTCAACACACCCCATATTGGAGACACCTTTAGGAAAACAGAATCTCCAACTTGGAATTCTAAATCTCTTCTTCTGCGGTCAGCATAAATCTTCTGACCACTATGAGCCGATTTCAATTTCTTTCGAACATAATTAATTTTTTCAGTAGCTTCCTTTATCGTATCTGGTCCAAGGACGAGTCTGTCACCTAACTCGATCCAACATGCTGGTGATCGACACGGACGACCATATAAAGCTTTGGAAGGAGCCATTTTGATACTGGCCTGATAACTGTTATTATATGAAAATTCGACCAGATGCAAATGGTACTCCCATGAACCGCCAAAGTCAAGAATTCAAGCATGCAAAAGGCCTTCTAAGATTCTATTTATCCTTTCAGTTTGCCCATCAGACTGCGGGTGATAAGTAGTGCTGAAGTTTAATTTAGTTCCTAATGCGGCTTGAAATGCCCCCCAAAATCTGCTAGTGAAGATCAGGTCACGATCACTCACTATACTGCTCGGTATTCCATGGAGACGAATAATTTCATTTACATGCAACTTTGCCAGATTTGCCGCCATTCGGTTGGATTTTATTAGTATGAAGTGGGCAGTCTTGGTAAGACGATCCATGATAACCCAAATTGTCTCATTATCTTTTTGAGTTCTTGGCAAACTGTCTATGAAACCCATAGACACTGGATCCCAGTTCCACTTAGGTACTTCCAACGACTGAAGTAAACATGTTGTTTTATTTTGTTCACTTTTGATTTGTTAGCACGTTGCACATCGACTGACATAAATAGATATATCCCTTTTCATTATTTTCTACCAGAAAGTGCTTTTGATATCTCGATACATCTTATTAACTCCTAGATGGATAATAAGCTTGGACTTGTGACACTCATCTAATACTTCCAGTTTAAGATCTGGGATATCTAGAACATATATTCCGCCTTTCAATCTAATAATTTCACTATGATTGGTTTCAAAACTGGTATCTTCGCCTCAAAGGATTCTCCCATAAATATCTTGAAGAAACTTGTCTTCTTTTTGCCTGCTAGCGACTATCTCAAGAAGAGTAGGAGTGACAACAAGATGAGCAAGAATAGCATGTCTTCTACTCAAAGCATTGGCAACTACGTTGGCTTTTCCAGGTGTATATAGAATACCTAGGTCATAAGACGCTAGAAACTCCAACCATCGTTGTTGCCGCAGATTAAAATCCTTCTGGTTAAAGAGATATTTCAGAGATTTGTGGTCGGTGAATAATTCAAAATTTTCACCTAAAACAAGTAGAGTTTATTATGTATAAATATTAAGTTAAGTTAAACTTTTAAATCTTTTAGGAAAGCTGAAAGAATTTTTACCCTGAAGATAATGACGCCAGATTTTCAAAGAGAAAATAACAGCCAACAGTTTCACATCATGGGTTGGGTAGTTTTTCTTATGTGGACGCAATTGTCTACTCATGTAGGCAATTACTGTACCATTCTACATCAGCATAGCACCCCCATCATCACCACAAGCACTGGTATAAATAGATAAGCCTTTGTTCCCATTAATAATAGCGAGAACGAGAGCAGTAGTCAATCTTTTCTTCAACTCCTGTAATGCTTTATCACATTTCAAAGTCCAAAGCAAATTTAGCATTCTACATAGTTACTTAGTCAACGGACTAGCTATCTTAGAAAAATCCTTAACAAACTTCCGGTAATATCCCACTAAACCCAGAAAGCTTCTAACTTCTTTTTGACTTGTGGGTCGCTTCCAGCCTAAAATAGCGGAAACCTTGCTAGGATCTACAAAAATTCCTTCTTGTTAACAATGTGCCCGAGAAATCTAACTTCCTTAACCAAAAAATGGCATTTGAAAATTTTGGCAAACAGAACGTTCTTCCTTAATATTTCCAAAAAAATTCTTTAATACTCAGCATTTTCTTTGATTTTGGAGTAGATCAAAATATCGTCAATAAGCACAAGAACAAATTTGTTCAACACTTCTCAGAATACACGAGTCATTAAGTCTACGAAGTATCCAGGAGCATTGGTTAGTCTGAAAGGCATGACTAACCATTCGTAGAATGTGTCTGGACCCTTGAAAGCAGTTAAATGAATACAGTCTTCGGAAATTCGTAGATGATGGAATCCTTGAGCTAGATCCATATTTGAAAGAATCGAGTGGCATGCAGTTGATCGAATAGATCATCGATTATAGGTAAAGGAAATTTGTTTTTGAGCGTTAGTTTATTGAGATCGCGGTAGTCCACACACAATCTCAAGGATCCATCAGACTTGGTTGCGAACACCACAGCTGAACCCCAATCAGAAACACTAGGACGTATTAATCCTTTTTCTCGCAAATCTCGGGTTTGCATAACTAGTTCTATCCTTTCCCTTGGTGCCATCCTATGGCTTACATGAACAACAGGATGAGCATTTGGAACCAAGTCAATTCTGAATTCAATTTCTCTGTAAGGAGGCAAAGATTTGACCTCTTCGAATACGTTTGGAAATTCCAGGACAATAGGTATAGATTCCAGACTAGATTCGGGATATCCCAAAGTATACATCAGCTTACCTCTCTTAGGGCTTGGATCCTCACAAGAGATTTCAATGAAATTCCAAAATTTGGTTCTGATCGAAATTGATCAATTGTTACAATTTGGCTTCGTATTTTGTTAGCCAGTCCATTTCGAGTAAGATTTCAAATTCATTAAAGTTGAGAACAATGAAACTGATAGGAAATTAATGACAAGAATACGAGATAGGAACGTCTCTACATCGTAGACAAAGGTTTGCAGGACCACCAACCGGATTTTTCAGGCAAATGGGCTCGTCGACAAACTCAGGTTTAATTTTTAATTCATTTATGGTTTGTCGGGAGATGAAGTTATGTGTGGCTCCCGTGTCGAACAGCACTCTAACTATTCTATCATGAATGAGAAGGTTACTTTCTAAAACTCCTTTTCCTTTGTCCGCTTTTGAAGTTGAGGGATTATCTTTGATCGCGTACATCTTCGCCACTTGAGCTTGCTTCTTTTTTGGGCAAACTTTAGTTTCATGATCTAGCTTGCGACAGTAAAAGCATTCCTTGGTTCTTTGACCTGTCTTCATAGGTTGATTTTTCTTTACTTGTTTCTTTGGCTTCTTGCAATCGTGTGAATAATGGCATTTCTCCTGACAATTGTAACAAGTAATATTTCTAGCCAAGTTTTCCTAATAATTCTTCTTCTCCTTGCCTTGATAGGTTTCTTTCCTTCGAACTTCCTTTTCTTCCAATTCGGATTGCTTGCCCTTCCTTTCTCCTGCGGAACTTCTTGCTTATCCAGGGTAGCATACCTATAACCCATGTCGATCAAATCAGAAGAGGATTCCCTTATGTGGGCTGTCATCCTCTCATGGTACTTGTTATTCATCCCTCGTATAAACCTTTCATTCTTCTTCAAAGGTGTATTCACCAACTCCGGACCAAACCGAGATAACTCGTTGAACTTATTCAAATACTCCTCAAACGTTAAATTTCCTTGCTTCAAGTCCATAAACTCCTGGTACATTATGGAGGTACCAGCAGACGACATATAACGCTGCTCAAACACTTCTTTAAATTGACCCTAAGTGAACTCATCCTCTGGCTCAACTATTGTAATAGTCTCCCACTAGGCTAAAGCTTCCTCTTGGAGTTGTCAAGAAGCTATCAATCTCATCTTATCATCTTCCAACTTCAGACCTCTAAAAATTCTTTCACACGATCGAATCAAGGCTTATGCTTCAACAAGAGTCTCCTTTCCAGTGAATGGCTTCCCACCAAGTCTGGAAAAACTTCAATATAGATCAGTCAGATTCGGCTGAGGTTGAGTGGGAATAGCTGCTGTTCTAGGGACTTGACCAGTTGTTGTGGTATTTCCCTGTCCCCTACCTCGTCCTCTTCTCCCGCTCATTCTCACTATCTGCAACTAGTAATAAAACTTGATTTAGGTATACGGACGAGATATCTTAGGGAATATCAATAGTTTAAGGAAATAGACCAAGAAATTTAGGGTTTTGGTCTCTCGGTTTGTACTCATTCTAGGGTATTCTTCACCCTATCTCTAATGAGCCACCTAATGTGTTATACTCCGTAGCTAAAGTTCTTACTCAATCTTTATCTCTGATACCACTTGTCACGACTCGAAATCCTGCAATTGAAAATCGACATCAAATACCTCACTTGTATTCGATTGTCGAAGATTCAAGCGTTGAACTCCAGCTTGGACGGAGCTTATAACGATATTAGATGAATATAAACAGTGGAAACAAAAGATGATTTTTATTTATCACAACACAAATACAACATTTGATATAATATTTGATTACAACAGATGAGCACTAACATCGGAGTGATATACACATGATGCAATAACAAGAGTATAACACCACAGCGGAACAATAATAGTGTCTTCAAAAAGAAAGAGCGAGAATCCAAACTAAGCACCACCTTCTTCAAAACTTCAAAGTTTCCAAGACTTCAAACCAAAAGCATTCCAAGATTCGACGGCTTCCAAAAGACTTCTAAATCCAAGATAGCTCCAAAACACGGATAACCTGCTTCTGGGCTACCCGTGTGGAAAATTATAGGCATCCAGAGTTTATGAAGGGAACAATAAACTCCAGGTCAGTCACGGGACTAGTATGAGTAAACAAAAACAATTGTTTATCCAAAAATAATTTTAAAGAAATCCGATATGTTTTTGGAAACTGAAACTACCATAAGGCCTCCCTGCACACGCACAATGCAATCGCAAATTGGAGGAGATTTCTCCATATGATAGTCAAACATGAGTGATAAGAGGAAAATCTTTTTGATATTATTATTAGAGCATAGTGTAGAAAATCATTCGAAAGTACAATATCAATCTTAACCAGCATACATACCATTATAGTACGCCTACTATAGCTACCATATTAGATGGCAGGTTCTACAGCTAAAACCGTATAGAGCTCATATTGAATGATTGGATTTTCGACAATGGTCAGGCAAAGGAACTTCCTTACCAAATGGGATGCCTCTGGAGGGACGCCCCCAATAACCAAACCGGATCTCTGCCAGCACAAGGCCAGGTTACCTTTGTAACTAGGTAACACCTACAAGTATGCCATCCCCGGTCGTTATCGACCATTATCCCGGGATTCACCAACAAATAGCAACAACCACACAGTTAAATATCTGAGCTCTATACCAGGGTATCACTTTTATCAAGAAGAAAATGGACATACCTTAGGGGCGCGAACCCTAATAACCTTGTCGCTACATTCCTGTTTCAACCATTTTTGGGTTGTGAGGTTCGACGAAGTCTCATCCATAAAGCTACGCTCTACATAAAAGTCATGCTTCGATCAACAAATGATCAACAGCACTCAACATCCACACTACCAAATTGGGAGTATATCACTAATAACCATCAACTACACAACCTCTGAGCTCGTACGTCTCAGAGAAGGGTGTTAAGCTAAGAGAATAAATTCTCCACCACCAATAGAAATGTATTTGAAAGAAATCAGCTTTATATCTTAAAGTGTAATGTCAGACATACAACCATACAAGTCCTTTCCGGATTCGAATGGGATCGAAGGCACTTCGTCCGATAAAGGAAGAAGTCCTTGCAATCCAGGCATCCATAATCCCAATCAGACCTCCCATCACATATGGAGATCTCTATACTGGAGCAACTCAGTGCAGAGTCATTCGATAGGTTATCCTATTGTTCTTGAAAACACCCGGCCTTCACCACCGTCTTCCAATGCTATCCATTTCGTCGTATCACTATTCGGAATGGGTTATATGACACATAGTCCTCTCTCGGCTAAACCGAATAGTGAGCGCTAAATTTTAAAACACGTGGATATATCAATCACAAAGAACTCACCACTAAGATTCGATGTGGGTTTCAGATAACCAACTGGAATCCGACTCACTGTCGCATGAAGTTTAAATACCATTTTACGGGCCAAGGGGTTTTCACATTCACATAGAAAACATATCACAGATATCACAGCTCAGCATAAAGCAATTCATGTCACATGGTATCACAGTCACATATCAGAGATATCAATCAATACAAAGCATTTAATAATAATTAATTGTCTATAATTAAGATGAATTAATCACGTGATTACAATTAAATAATCACATAATTATTTTCACTAATTATAACTAATTAATGATTAATTATTCTTAATTTTAAATTAATTAGACCTTAATTATTAATTAATAAATCCTTATTAATTAATTAACCTTAATTATCATTTAATTAATCTTTAATTATTAGTTAGTCTTAATTAATCTTAATTACTTTCATTAATTAATCTTAATTACTTTCATTAATTAATTATTCTTTAATTATTAATTAAGCAATTATCTTTAAGTAATTATATTAACAAATCATTAGTTACTTAATAAATTAAAAGATGACTATTTTATCTTTATTATTTACTTTAATTATCATTTAGACCTTGTTTGGTAAATCATTATTATCACATTAATTAACTTAAAAGATTAAGCTTAGTTTAAATAACATTTTATCTTAATTATCCTTTTTAATTACATTATTCATTTAAAATAAATAAATTTATAAATAATATGACAAAGTTAAATAAATTAAATTAAATTACTTTAAAAATATCTTACTTAAAACCCTTATTAATCCAAACTTAATCAAAATCATTATTTAAAATCATGGAATAAAAATGTTAAAATTTGAATTTTTGTTTTAAAGTCAAAAACTGTTTTCTTTGAGCAACCCGAGACCCACTCGAGTCCACCCCCGAGCCAACATACCGTTCACTTCGAGTTTCTTCCCAAACCAACCCGAGTCATTTTTCAGCTTTAAAATTTTGTTTAAGTTTTAGAAAAGCCCCGGCGCGCACACCAAATTACCCGAGCTATCACTTGAGCCAGAAACAAAGTTTCCCTAAGACAACTTCGAGTCCATAGCATTCCTTCCCAAACCATTGCCTACTGACACAAACCAACACATGTGCATGTGCACCTCCGGTCGCCGATGTTCTGGCCATCGCTACCACCTTCACAAATCCACGATCGTCTACCTGATCATTCGTGAGCCAAACAAAATCTGGCATCCGGACCCAAACTGGAACAACTACGATCACCAAAAACTGCCTCGCACTATCACCTCAGGCCACAAGAGGTCAAGAGATTCTGGTCAGAGCATCGCCTGATCCCCATGCTTCGATTGGAACCGATGCAATCGATTCTGGTCAACTAACGATGACGCAGTAATAAAAATTCCAACCTCGACCCAAACTAGGGCTAAAACCCCATTTCGTCCCAGCGCTGTCGCCACGATGAACGTTCAACCCATCTGACAATTTTGTCAAGACTACCGAGCCTTCCTCCACCTCCAGGCAAAACCCCGACCACCCCGAGTGCTAGGATCGCCAAAAAAGCCTTAAAACCCACTTTTCGACCATCATCGAAATGCTCACTCGATACATATTTTAAAATCTTAAATTTATTTTCAAAAATCATGTTTTTTAAAGACGAATTAGATGATATAACTAAATCAAAAAATTGAAATACTTGAATTTAGACATAAGTTTGAATTCTACTGTGCATCTTCTTCCCAGTCCTAATTTTCTTCAATTTCAACTTGGAAATATTTTTAGAATTTAAATCTTGATTTAATAAACACATTTTGTTTAGATCTTAAAGCCTAAATTGAATCAGAGGAATAGAAGTTGATTTTTTTGAACAGGCTTGATGCCTGTAAACCTGGAACAGAGGATATTTATGCCTGAACTGACATGCACAATCATCTTAGTATATACATTTACACATCTTTGCATGCATGCAAGTACTTACAATTTTTATTTCAAGCATGATTCAAACAATAAGTAGAATCCAGATTTAAAAAGTTTACTCACCTGTCAACTTGACAACAGAGAGCCTGTAAATTGATTTGTTCCTAAGTTTTGAAATCCTGAGTTTTGATTTTGTTGTTTTTTATGATGGAAACTTCGATTTGTTTAGTTGAAAATTTGAATTATTAAATTACTGAGATGATGCATGCTTTGCTTAATCACTTAATGGCTTGAGTGTAAAAGGTGTTTAATTTCTAGGTTTTGCTTTGTTTTTGTTTTGATGATTTTCTTATTTTGACTTGATTTTAATTTCCTGGTTTCTTATGTTAGTGTTTGTATAGGCTTAGTTTAAAAATGAAGATAAAGGAATGAGAAGGAGGAGATTAGACATGTTATATAGTTTTATTTCCTTTTTAATAAATTTTCTCAAAAAAAAAAAGAGATGACATTTGTTAAACAACTTGTTACATGAATTACACTTGTTAATATTTGTGTTTAAAATTTAACATTTGTATTATGCATGCATTAAACATCTTATATATATATATATATTTAAATTGAATTTTTCTATTTTATAAATACATTCCTCTTTTGTTTGAATATATATAATTTAAAAGAAAATGTTTTGAAATTAATTATACATTAAATAAATTACATATATATATTATTTCAAATCCAAATTATTTTATTAAGACATTTATTTAAATTTAGATTCAAATTCAAATACAAATTCAAATTTGATTCAAATACAAATCCACTCATATATATATTTAAATTCAAATAATTTTAAAAATATTTATTATTTTGACTTTCTAAACTCAAATGAAATTTACAATCTTATTTAGATATACAAATCAATACTCATCTGATTAAAAAAATTCAAATTAATTACTAATTTCAAATCTGAAAAATTATGATGTTACATAATTTACCTTTCATTTTTAGATATTGAATTCTATCCACCTTATCCCAAACCATATTTAATTAACCATTTCTTTAATTAGTTCCACTGACTCCTTTATTTATGTCTCAATCAATTTAATCTTTATTATTCTTAGTCCACTTTGAACTAATTCTACAACTTCACTTTACTTACACAATTTAAATTGATTGCAATATTCAATTTCAATTTCATTTATTTACCAATAAATTTAGTTTGTTTATCCACACATTTATTTTTATTTAACTTAATTTACTTATACTTCATTTTAATTCAGATTTTTAAACCTTTATAAGTCTTCTAACTTATTTACATTCCATTCACAAACTCTTTAATTTACTTCATTTAATTGGCTCACTTTTTTTAACTTATCTCATTTTCACACTTATTTTAATTTAACTCTTCTTTAAGTTAAATTTTTCTATTCTAACAAATTTCAAATTTTATAAATTATCAAACTTATTTATATATTCCATAAACATTTCCAATTTACTTCCAAAGTTTTAAACAATTGCTTAAACATTCCAAAATATTTTTAACATCGTATATACCTAAACCAAATTATTCCGTGCATTCCAAAATCAAACTAATTTTGCAAACAACTCCAATTTAAAACAATTTGGTAGCAATTCCTCTCTTGGAAACACGAAAATAAACATCGATGATGCTGCAGTCATTACTGAAATTATTTTCCAATGACCGAAAAGAGTTTAGTGCTTTTTACCTTTTTTGAAAAAAGATTCAAATATTTTTAAATTCCAAATCTCATCAGATTTCATATCCAAATTCAAAAATATTTCCAAAATAACATCACTATTATTTCTCCAAAACCTTTGAAAATCATTTTCAAATCAAAGTAATTTAATTTCTAAAATTTCAAATTCCAATTTAATCTATATTCAAATATTACTCCGGAATTTCATCTCTGTAAATTATAAATCACATTTATAATTCACATTTTGTAATTCATATTTACAAACTACATCATGTTATAATTTCAATTTCTTATTCAATTTCCATACCACAATGATAATAATTTAATATTATCACTTTCTAATAACCATATATTCTTATGATAATTTACAAAAATTATTTATTTTATATACAAAAATAATTTGGGCAAAATTATTTCATTTACCCGCTTTTAAAAACAATACTGTGTTGGGTTTGCCTAGTTTAAAAGTTTAGAAATCCCTATTCATACAGTTGTCCAGACTGCACCGACCCGAATCTATAAACACTCAACCGATAAGTCGATACAATATAAAATAATTTATATTCACTAAAAAATAGGCGCTCATATCTATTAATATGCTCAATCTCATTCTTAGAGTACTACGGACTCTATTTTTAATGAGAAATCCCCACCAGAGCTAAGGTTCTCGCTTAACCTTCAACTCTGGTACCACTGTAATGACTCAAAAATCCGTAACCCTTGAATCGACACTATTCTCTAGCATATCAACTTAAAGTGAACAAAAATACGAACCATTAGTGTTAAAGAAGGAGGAAGAAGAAGAAATAGAAAACAACATCAGAATCTCACAAACGCAAATAACTAATATCTATACTAAAAAAACTATAACTATTTTATACATTACATCATTAGAGTACAACACAATCAATGACAAAATATTGGACAGTTATAATAACTTGTCCACACAAAAGCTGACTATGCAGTTAACCATACACAGAGGAATACACATCAAATACGTGTGATATGTCTCGCCGTCCGGCTCGTCTCCTGAGCTCCACAGCATCCCTTTCTGTATCTATAATACTCAGTCTGACCCAAGCATTATAGTAAAATAACACCCAAGTCAGTTTGAAAAACCAGCGTGAGAAAACACACTTAATTGGATTATTAAAGTTTCCAAAATCCTTTAAAAATCAAAGTCATCTTGTTAGACCATGCCATAAATGAACCTGTCGGGTTTTTACCCTACGATAACCAAAACATTTCTTATCAAATCCTCTAATATTATAGTAGTGTCTATATACAAATACTTATTCAAATAGCCGAAATTATTACAATCACTAAATTCCAGCATAATAGGTATACAAACAAGTCCAAAGGCACTTATTGGAGATTGGGTTTCCATCAATGGCAGGGCTACTGGGGTACCGCCTGTCACAGTACCTAGTCTAGATCAGAGTACCGAGGATCCGCCCTGATCCCCTGCAACACAAGACTGGAGCTACCCCTTACTGGATAGTCCAAATAAGATCACCCGGTGGTTGGGATCAGCAACCGCCCACACAACCGAATAAAAAGGGTCATCTAGACAAGGATGACCTTACCCTAAATGGTTACTAGCCACATAGCCTTGCTACACCTCTCCTGTTTTAGCCATTCCCGGTTGATGAAGCTCGAGGCTATGCGTTACCTTTTTAGCACACGTACTCTTAGAATGCTCATCGTCCCCCTGGTGATATTCTGATAGCATTCATCCATATAAGTCCGTTCTGGGTCCGAACAGAACCAAAGGCACTACTCCTACTACATCCATTTTGGAATCACCCTCAGGATTAGTAGCGATTAGCCCTTGCACTTCACAACTCCATCTTCGACTCTAAGCTCTTGTCTTCCTCACGAAAACATTCAAACCGGATCGAAGTGGATTTCGAGAAATTAATCCCAATCCCGGTCTCTTCGAAATGATCAGCGCATTGGCAATTATTGATAGACAATTATTTATGTAACGACCCGAAATTTTCGAAGCCGAAAATTCCAGATAGTTATGAAAAGAAGAAAGAGATAGAAGAAGAAGAAGAAGAACAGAAAACACTAAACATCTCACATTCGCAGCGGATAAAATATAATAATAAATAATAACAGTTGCAAAAGAATACTATATCTGCCTATAACATTCTAATACATCAGAGTTTCACATTATATAAAGTTACTGAATATTTACAATTATCATATCTCATATTAACAATAATATAAATACAACGAAAATACTCTATACGATATTGCCATCCAGCTCGCCTTCTGAGCTCCAGAACATACCTACCTGGAAATCTATAATACTCGGTCTGACCCGAGCATTACACCAAAGTAACACCCGGGTCAGGCTGGAAACCAGCATGAGCAATCTCAACTAACATGGAATACCAAAGCAAACAACTTATATAAACCCGGGTAACTTATATCAATCCACAAGCCACAAATTATTATAGACAACACTTAGCCCACATATAGGTTTATAAATACCAAAGATTTAGGTTTAAAAACAGTCCAATACCTCCAAATCACTTCACTCCAGCATATAGATTTATATATCAATCTACACACATTCGAAGTGGTTTCGGGTATTTTCCCAATACCCGACCCTGGTCTCTTCGAATCTCATGTCAGTCTAACCAATTTTATCCAAATGAAATACACAACATTTCATATCAGAGATATCACTCATTCAAAGCATCCAATACCATTCGATCATCCGAATGCAAATTTGTTCACTTCCAAATTAATTCAATTAATTCTAATTGAATTCGAATCCTCAATCACTTAGATTTCTTAACTTGTTAATTAATTAATTTCAAAATCAAATATTTCAATCATCCCTTCAGTATTCATCTTAATTAATCAACCTGGATTAATTATCCTTTAATTTCATTCAAGCAACTATCTTCAATTAAATTCACCACATCACTTACCCTTAACCAAACGATAAGTAATCTTAAATGCTTAATGAACAAATTAACGGTTTTAGTTACATTAATCCTTAATTACTTATGTATTGACTTCTCATAAGTCATTCATTATTGATTATCAATCTTAATTAATCAATCTTTAATTACGTCATTAATTATATAAGTTATTGATTTCCAAATATATTCAGTTTACCTTAATCTAAATTAATTATATTAATTAAACCACAATATTAATCATTACTTCATTAAATAAATTAATTCTCCTTAAATAATCATCTTGATTTTTCTCTCGGTGAATTACACAAAGTAATTATATTATATTTATTGCATTAAGTAACTATTTATTAAACCATCCAATGATCCTTCTAATTAATTTAAGCTAAAATTAATTAACCCAAATAATTAATTAATTTAATAAAGTAATTATTCATTTAAATATTTCTACCCATTTAATGAGTCACCAATTCATTAAAACATTTATTAATTTTAAACTAAACCATTTTCTTATTTACGATTTAAGTTTTAAACCATTTTAAACCCAAATGCTTCGAGTCAAACAATAATCAACTCGAGAACCAACCAAAACCAAATTCACCAGATTTTTAGCACACATTAACTTAACAAAATCAATCAACCAATTATTTAAATTCAACCATTTAAATCTAAATAGAAATTCGACAGAGTGAGATTTACTCATCTTTGATTTTGCAATCCAAATCCAATCTCATCTTGTTTTCTTCAGATTTTAACCTTGTACAAACAGTATGGATTTTATTAATACTTGAAATAATTAAATTACAATTGCCATTTAAAAAATTTTGATTTATCAATTATTTCATTCAAACCAATTTTCCAAAAATAAATAATTATTCTGTTTCCTTTAAAACCCATATACTAAAAATTTATTTATTTTTTTCTTCAAAAATCTATTTTTGTATAAATATTCAACATTTTAAAATTTTCCTTCTTCCCAAGCTCTATCTACATAAAACTTCCATTTACCTAAGTAAATTATAGCATGCAATTATATTTATTCATATTTGTATATAAATTTCTTATACTAATATTTCTTCACTGTAGAATAACTCTAATATAGGAAGAGATCAAAACGATACCTCACTGACTGCAACTCAAGCAACATCGACTCCAACTCGTCGCTGCCCCACGTATGCGTCCAAACTTCCATAATTCTCGCGACATCAGATCCACATTTTCACGTGCGACGATGACTCGAGCACCAAGCCCTAATTCAATGCAATCTCATCGCCTAACATCCTCAAGCTTGAGCTCGTACCTCGACAAAAACTCGATCGCGAGTCAAACTCCACTGCCTCTGTCGAAAAATCCAATCGCCTCCAACTGCCATCTCGCAACATACCTCGAACCCACGTCGCTCATCCAATGTCTCCACGTCGCCGCGCTCGAACTCGTGGTCGAAAGCTCCACCACCGATCGCGACCCAATCGCGAACCAACCCCCCTTGATTCTTCACGCGAACGGCCATAGATTTTAGAAATGGAAGGTTTAAATTTTGATTTTGATTTTGAAAGGGGCTTGATTTGATTTCGAACGGAAAGAGGAAGAGGGGAAAATCGATTTAAATAGCCCTTTTTTTACTTTGAAGAATGGATTTGATTTCGGATTGATGAGGCCGGCTTCGGCCATTTTTTTTACAAGTGAACTCGGTTTCATCTGATATTAGCAGAGGGGAGAAGGGTAAAGGAAGTTGCGTGATTAAAGGAAGAAGCAAGTGTATCAGAGAAGGCAAAGCCTTGATTTAACAGGTTAAAATATTAATCAATTATAAATATCTCACTTTACCCAGCTCAAAACTTCAAACCACCATCGAGGCATGCCGCTAAGCGGTTAGAAGGTTTCACCCGTGTTCCGAACACAATGGAACGTGTTTCGAAACCTAATTTGACTAGTTTTAAATTAAATCGATTAAAATAGTTCTAAATGTTTCGAGCTGCCAGGGTCAAATGACAATTCCAATTGCTACGAAAATTAAAATCCAATAATAACTAACTATTACGGATCCAATGGAAATAATTTCGTCGAATTCCGAGACTGTGCCTCGGAATGCTATTTGAAAATGTCAATTTAAACGATATATTATCAAAATTGAACAAATTACCTTTAAATTAAATTCCAACCATTCAATTATCTTCAGTATCATCATTATAAATTTTATAAACCTTCAAATTATTTCAAACAGGCTTAGAAATTTCTGATTCAACAATTTACCCAATTTCAATTATTAAATTAAATATTTAAACAATATAATTCAATGATTTAATTATCAAGAAAATATTGATATTTTGAAATTCAAGTTAAAAATAACTTTTATATATTTTAAAACCAATTATCTATTCCAATTTAACTTGTTAAAATTTACGGGTCGTCACATTCCTCCTCCTTAAAAGAATTTCGTCCCCGAAATTATTAATTAAGAAGAATGGACCAATACCTGTTTACCTTTCTACCCCAAAATCAATAGTTTTATCCACATCCTTTTGACTATCTTTTATAAAAGACCCCTTATCATTCTTTACTAACTTCCCAACTTTTCCTACAGTTTCAACAACATTTATATACTCCGCTTATTCAAATTTCAATTTAAAACCAAATTTTGAATTAACAAAATTTTCTCAAAATTTTTCTAACTCTTTAAATTCCCGAAAATTTTTGCCAACGTCTCTTTTGCGCGGCTAGCTCGGTACAACTACAAAAGACCTCTACGGGCTCTCAAATTCCAAAAAGAAAACAGAAAGCCAAGTGGCTAGATCAAAAACCCAATCCAATTCATACAGAAATTAAAATACATACCTTTTTGTCGAGCAATTCACATTTATCTTTTGGAATCAAATCCAATTTTCTTTACCCCTTTTAATACCTGCATATCTTACTTAGCAACAATATTCGATCTTAACCATTCAAATCATTTTATACATTTCCTCACATAAGTTTTCACAACTACTTCTATGCAAATTAGTTTCCCCCGTCTTCAAACGAATTCCATTTATTTTCAATTTTGAATATTGAATTTTTATCTTTCATTTATAAATAATTCATAATAGTATTTTAAATTAGTTTCATCCACTAATTTATTTTGGTTTCAAATTTGAAATCGTTTTATTGCTTAATAAAAAAAATCTCAAAATTTTTAAAAATTTTCTAACTCCCAAAATTTCGGAAATTTTTTGGCAGAGTCTTTGTACGGAGGAGCTTTTGCAATTTGACAAGAGATATAAATATGTATACATCGACCCACACGGTCGAAAAAAGCAAAAACAGTTCATATTTCCTATTTTTATTGCATAGGCGTACCTTATTTAGTCTTTTAAGCAAGCAGCTTATTAATTCTAACAAATAGCGCAACCAAAACCAGCCAAACGGCCTTCGGGTACCCGTACTTACTCAATTTAAACATATAAGCACTATATATATGAAGTTTATACCATTTCTCTTACATAAACAACTATAACACTACAATTCTAAAAGAAGTGCATTCAAAATAACTTCCACAAGCAATTTATATGTTTTCAAAACTAATTCGATTGCTTTCAACCAATTCATAAGCCATTTTATTCAATTTTAATGGTTTGCACCTCAATTTATTACATGCAATTGATTTTTAATCCAAACAAGCTCATATTCACTTCAATTAATTCTAAAACCAATTTATTTAATCTCTATCAACTCACAGAAATTTAATTACCTTTGTTTACGCCGAACGACAACTATTTTTATGCAATTTCGACGATAATCGCTTAACAGATTATTTATTTTTAGTTTATAATTACTTAAATTAATTTCAACTATTCTGTATGTAATTCCATTTCAAATTTTTACGCTAACCATACATATGCCTTTCATTTCATTTCTACTTTATTCACCAATCATTTATTTAACTCGACGCATTTCATTCTTGTATACTACTAGCCATTCCTAATTTAATTCAATCCAATCTTTTATTTAATGGCCTTTCACCCTTATCCGAAGCCAAGCTTTCATAAACTTTAAACTTAAGTTAATTTACTTTAATTTATTCCAACATCAAACTTAAGTTTACTTCTATTTGATTCTACTTTAATCAAAATAATATTCAAGCACATATTTAACTCATTTACACTTCAAATTAATATGCCACCGAACTTAAGTTCAGTCTGATAATCCAATTCCAATCACCCCTTTGATTTAGTTTTTATTTAATCAGACTTCATCCATTATTATTTAACTCAATTAACCCAACTTAAATTTTTAATTTACTTACTTACTTCGTTTTCGAATTTATTTTATTAATACAAAGCCATTCTCAATCTATTTCTGCTCATCTGAATTTTATTTGCAGCTCAAACCATTTCTACTACAATTCACTTTCAGTATATCCAATTTACTTGCAAATTTCATTAAATATTATTCATATCACACTTGAATTTTATTTGTGATTCAAACCATCTGTGACGCCCCACCTCTATACCCACGCTAGCCAAGAACACTCCGGAGTAGTGCTGTCAACTAGCACGGAGAATAAGGCTGTTGAGGAGCGACCATCCATGTAATTGCTTATCACACGGTGGCTATAAATAATCTTCGGAAACAAACATAGAAATAATCATATCACAAATCAGTCACAGATATCCATATCACAAAGGCGGAAGAAGATATGAATATATAACTAACACATGAAAGTGTACATCAGAGTAGTGGTCAGTAACATCCACGATAATACAAAAGAATAGCAACACGTGCTATACAAAAGAATACAACTATGAGTCTATATCTCAAGTGTATACAACAAAAACTGCTAATCTAAACAGTTAGCCAAAAGTCAGAGTGATGAATCCCTGGGAAGAAGTCAAGCAGAAGCACCTGTAACATCTCGGTCTGACCCGAGTATTATTTAAGGAAATAATAAACGGATTAGTCTAGCTATAAATATCAGATGACATGATATAACATAAAAGATATGGCATAAACATAATCATCCATAACGACATACCACTATAAGTATGTAAATAATGATCAACAGAAGATCAATCAATAAGAGATAATCAATATCACAAGAATCTTCTCAAAGATTCGAAGAGGGCATCATACCCTAAACTTGTACTCATAACAAGTCAATGAAATAAATTCCAGAAATCAACACGAGAAATCCAGAAATCATAAAAAGGGAAAGAGGCCTATCACATGACGGTCCGAAGACCAAGGGGAGCTACCCCGCATGTGTGAATGGAATCACACAGATTGAGGTCAAGACTAACCAAAAAGCAGAAAGGTATGTGTGAATGGAATCACACAAGTGGTGTCTAGTCTAACCTTGCAATGAAAGAGACATCGCGCAATTGCTAGTCTAATTCATAAAGCGATCATCAAGATCAACGAGAAGTGTCAATTACACTAAGCTAGTAAATATAGAAGTTTAGCTTCATGTCCCATAACCACTTGCTTAACTTAAATATTTACGAACAAACTGTAAATCTTCACTAATAAAATTGTCACAAGAGGTTCAATCGAACAAGTCCAAGAATTAACCGACGAAGTGAACGCAAGCGTTTCATACCACTTGTTTTACTAAGTCGTTTAATTAGATTTCTCATCCGAGTGAGGTAAAGGCTTGTATATACTAATAGATTGGAAAACGGTTTAAGAAAAGAGCTTTGTTATTAAAAATAGAGTTGAAATTGTTTGTTAAAAGAGTTTTGATATTTACTACTAGTATTGAAACCTTTATATTATAAAGTGACAAAACACAGAAGCAATTGTAGAAACAATCAGTCACAAAAATCGCATACGGAGATGTGAATAAAATCCAGGGAAATCAGCTCAATGTTTTTCAGATAAGATCCCCTACGGAGGGGGGGTCCAGGGAGGGTGGCCACCCCCCAAGGTGGGGGTGCGGGGGCAACGCCACCGCTTACGGGGTTCGACCTGCCCGGTCAGGTCGCGGGGGTCCAGGGGGCAGCGCCCCCGGCGGGGTGCGGGGCAGCGCCCCGTCTAAAACGGTACGACCTAAGTGAAGACAAGCGGCCTACGACCTAAAGCAAAATGAGGTCTAACGACCTAAGGGTTCACGTGGCCTAACACAATGGCCGAGCGACCTAACTGGAGTTAAGGGAGGCAAGCGACTTAAGGTCCAACGACCTACGACTCAAGCAAGCCGAGCGACCTAGTGTGGAGAGGTCGAGCGACTTAAGGAAGGCGAACGACCTAAGGTCTAACGACCTACGACTTAACAGAGTCGAGCGACCTAAGGTCTAACGACCTACGACTTAACAGAGTCGAGCGACCTAAGGTAAATGGTCCAACGACCTAACTCGAACGACTTATCTGGAGCTTAGGTCGGAGACGACCTACGAGATAAAGCAGGCCGACTTAGTGGACGAGCGACCTAAGGTAAATGGCCCAACGACCTAACTCGAACGACTTATCAAGAGCTTAGGTCGGAGACGACCTACGAGATAAACCAGGCCGACTTAGTGGACGAGCGACCTAAGGTTTGCCTAGAGATTATAGGTCGGAAACGACCTAAGACTTAAAGCTTAACTCGCGAGCGACCTACGGCTTAAGGCCTAACTCGTGAGCGACCTACGACTTAAGGCTTAACTCGTGATCGACCTAATTCCGAAGTGCCAATTCTTCCAGAACGACCTAAAGTTAACTCGTGAACGACTCACGACCCATGGACGAACGACTTAACTCCGAACGACCTAAAGTTAACTCGTGAACGACTCACGACCCATGGACCAACGACTTAACTCCGAACGACCTAAAAATGGCCAGAACGACCTAAGTGCAGAAAATTCACCAAAATGCTAAAAATTGGAGTTTTTCGCCAATCCAATCCAAACCAAATGCTAACATGCATGCAAAAATGATAGGGAATCATTCCCAACAGTCCAATATAGTTATAGGCTAGAATTGTGAGATAAAAATCTCACCTTTGCACTAAAGTTTATGAAGATGAAGCTTGAAAGCAAGGAGAAGCAATCCAAAGCTTGAATCCAATATCTTCTACTTGAATTTGGAGTTGAATGTTGGATTTGCAATTGAATTTGTGCTTGGAGTTTTAATTTCCCATTCCCTCCACCATTAATGCCAAAGCTTGATTAGTTAGGAAATTTATGAAGAGTGAGGAGAAGAGGGTTGGAACTTGGGCTTAATAGGCTAAACTAACCCAAAGTCCAAAGCGGGAAAAGTTAGTGAAATTTCACTAACTCCAAACCTATCGATGTTTATACTTAAAAAGTTGTAAACGACATTTCGAACTCAATGGAAGTGATCTCGAGTCCTAATTCGACCGTTTGCAAAAAGTAGCTTTTCGGACCAAAATCCGATTAACGAGTTAATATTTAAATAAAATATTTAAATACAAACTCGATAAATATGCGGGTTGTTACACCATCACATTTTCAATCCAACTCTATTTTATATTTATTTTACAACATCTCTTCTTATTTAATTCATTATTAAATCTAAGTTGAATTCTATTTAAAATTCGGATTCATTCCCAAACCCATTAACAACTTACAATCCATTTGTTTAACCAGTTAAATTTTCATTAACATACTCTATCAAATAATTATTTATTAACTTACTTCCAACTTTTAATTCAAAAATCACTTCATTTAAATTTCCCTAAGCTAAATCTAATTTATAGTTCCAGTTTGGATTTCTTTCATTTCCCAAAATTCTAACACTTTTATTTTAAAAAAATTAGAAAGGCTTTTAAATCCACCTCATACTTTTAAAATAGCATTTTATAAAAATACTTCTTATAACTCGATGTCTCAACAGTCCATCCTTGTTCTTACAGAAATTCAGTCATACGTTGATCAGGCGTATGACTGAAAATCTATAAGTACTTGGTAAACCCGTTTTCAACATCCAGTGAAAATACTTGGAAAATAGTTTTATTGAAAATATAGAAATCAATTTTTTTTGAAAATATAGAGGAAATATCTTTGATGAGAATGCTCTGGAAATCATCACCCCCATCCATGGTCGCAGTTACATTTCAGGGTTACGTTGCCATCGCAGCAAAAGTCCATGCAACTGCAGGCTCTCCGTGGCCTCTCGATTACGCCATGGAACCCACAACAGATCACAGTTACATCCAGGGTTACGTTGCCATCACAGCAAAAGTCCATGTAACTGCACGCTCTCAGCGGCCTCTGATTTTCGCTGTCGAAATGCAACCTCTCCACTCCTACATAGGTCGCAGTCTGCCGATATAAAATCAAACACAGACTATTGGCTCTCAGCGGTACACACGACTTTCGCTATGTTATACCACAGGTCGCAGTCTACCAATATAAAATCAAACACAAACTGTTGGCTCTCAACGGGACACACGACTTCTGCTATGGTATACACTACTCATAATCCCTAGGAACTAGTTTTGTCCGGACTCCTCACAGAATCAACTTTAGAACCCCCCCTTGGGGCTCAAAGCAGCACCACCCGGTGGTACTCCTGAGAAGTTCATTTCAAGGGAGTGCCTTTTTCCCTAAAGACATCATTAAAACATTTTATAATATACATACAATATCTTTCAAATCGTACACCTAGTATGATCTCATACAAGGCTCCATTACACAAAATTGATTATCCCAAAATCGATAAATTCTCAAACTAGGCTTTCCAAATTTTAATATTGATTTTACCCAAAAATCAAAAGCCTTTCCAAATACGAAGGTTCCCCAAAAACCTTTTCCAAAATCCTCATAAGATCCTTTATATATATATATTCAGATATATATAAAAATTTCAAACTTTGGATCGTTTAAACTTATATAAAATCCCTTTTATACTTCGAACACCTTAAGAAATCGTTTTCTTCCGACAATAGATTTAACAGGGAAAGATTTACCTTATATATCAAAGATATATAACTTTGTTTATTCAAAATCAAATATTCAAATTTGATTACTCTTTCCAATATCAATTCCATTCAAATCCGTACGATGTACATATAACATCTGTACGCTATACCAATCTGATCGCTCACTCGATCACACAATTTCACTTCCGAACTAGTATCGTCCACCCGACTTCGTAGTGCGGACTCAGATCTGGTTTCTTGATTAGAAACCGTCATTCTCCTTGCATAGCCATAATTATGATAGAGAATATCCAGAACCAATCAACAATCCATATCCAGGTTCGCCGTCGAAAATCGAGTGAAAAATCCCAACTCGGATCGATAAACTATCTCGAAAATTTGTGCTCGAATCTGGATCAAATCACTATGGGAATAGAATAATATATGTACATCCTACGTATTTATTTCCATTGATTATCAGCCAAATCGATTTCCTTTCTATTCACATTTCCTTAAATTCCCCTTCACTTATTTACAATTGCCTTAATCCCCATTTGGATTATCACTTCAATTCTTATCTCAGTTGGGTATTTAAATCAATAACAGTTTGAACTCCGACCAGTTTATTTTTAGAAAATAGCTTAAAATTTTTAAAAATAGATAAGTAGTTGAAAAATAATTATTAGTTTGCAAAATAGCTATAACATAGTTAACTAATTGTAAAATAGTCGGAAAATAGTTGAATAGTTTCAGGAATTTTAAATAATCACAAAATAGTCGTAAATTAGAAATTAGTTTGTGAAATAGTTGAAAATAGTAATTAGTTTAGAAAACAGTTGAAAAACGGTTAAATAGCTCCAAAAATAATTATAAAACAAGTATAAACAATTTGGCTTTAAGAAAGAAAGGTTGTATATATTTAATAGCTTGGAAAAAATAAGTTTATATCAAAACAATTTATATTGAAAATAGTCAAGAGCCAACTGTTCACTTCCCTAACTATTCAACTTAAATTTCCATTTAAATTGACCCAATTCTAATTCAAATAACTCCAAATTCCATTGGACTTGATTTATTCCCAATTCAAGTTGAATCAATCTTGATTCCTTTCCCAATTTAAATTCTTAATCTTATACGTCTTCAATCACCAATCCAATTAATTCAGACCAAATTCAATTTTTAACTACTTCAATTTCAATCTTGAATTTAAACTATCTCGAATTATATAAATTCAAGCTAGATTCTCAAAGGTTGGTTTATCTCTTTAAACCAAATTAACCTTTACTTAAAGTTTTTAAACAATTTAATTTCTGAGTTCAATTCTCAAAATTCCATTTTAAATTATCTTTACTTATGTATTTCAAGGTTCAAATAAGAATTCAATACAATTTTATTTTAAAATTTTAATTTATTATTCAATTTTATCTTCCAGTTTGAAGCTAGTTCTTAAACAAGTTTATTTACAATTCAATTAGTCAAATTTATTTTATTTATACAATACCATCCTCAATTTAAAGATGTTTATTAACAATAGGATGATATCATCCAACTTATTTTAAAACGTCCATCCATTTTAAATTTTTAAATCTCAAACCCGTTTTGAGATCACACAAATTCCCAATCCAAATCAACCATTTAACTTTCCAAGTTAAATTCCAATTTCATCTTGAAATTTCCAATTCTGGTTGCTTTTTCTACACTTATTTAGCTTTCCCGAAGTTAAATTCTAATTTACTTAATCCAATCAATCTTACTCAATTTGAATTCCCGCTTCAACTTCAAAATTCTTTCCCTTTTATAAGTCAAATCTTATATCACTTTGGGTTTTTACATCACACGTCAAGGGAAATCAAAACTCAACCTCTTAGAGTTTATTCCAAATTATCTTTGATATCATGTATATCCATACATACATACATATTTATTTATTGGCCCTCCCAGCCATGTTTTAAAATTTTAAACCACCCTTGGTTTTAAATTCAAATCAAATTTCAAACAACCTATTGTTTTCAACAAGTCCCTTTTATTCAAATAATACTTATTTATTCTTTTAGCACTTTGAAACAAAGTTTTCAAATTTTGAGACCAGATTTTAGAGTTTCATTTTCAATCAATTAAATTTTAATTTGGTTATATTTCTATTTCTACTTAATTTAATTCCAATTCAAGACTTCAGTTTGGTTGTATTATATTATTTCTTAATTTTAACTTCAATAATTAACAACCAATCACCTTAATATTTATTAGAAGGAAATATTGCTTATATATAAAATTTATTTTTATATAAATCATTTAAAATCTTTATATAAGAAAATAACAAGTACGCTCTCATATATATATATATATATATATATATATATTCTCTTCATTCTAGAGTACTACAGACTCTATTTAATGAGTAATCCCCACCAGAGCCAAGGTTCTCGCTTAACCTTTCAGCTTTGATACCAAATGTAACGACCCGAAATTTTCGAAGCCGAAAATTCCAGATAGTAATGAAAAGAAGAAAGAGATAGAAGAAGAACAGAAAACACTAAACATCTCACATTCGCAGCGGATAAAATATAATAATAAATAATAACAGTTGCAAAAGAATACTATATCTGTCGATTACATTCTAATACATCAGAGTTTCACATTATATACAGTTACTGAATATTTACAATTATCATATCTTAGATTAACAATAATATAAATACAGCGGAAATACTCTATACGATATTGCCATCCAGCTCGCCTTCTGAGCTCCAGAACGTACCTACCTGGAAATCTGTAATACTCGGTCTGACCCGAGCATTACACCAAAGTAACACCCGGGTCAAGCTGGAAACCAGCGTGAGCAATCTCAACTAACATGGAATACCAAAGCAAACAACTTATATAAACCCGGGTAACTTATATCAATCCACAAGCCATAAATTATTATAGACAACACTTAGCCCACATATAAGTTTCTAAATATCAAAGATTTAGGTTTAAAACAGTCCAATACCTCCAAATCACTTCACGCCAGCATATACATTTATATATCAATCTACACACATTTGAAGTGGTTTCGGGTATTTTCCCAATACCCGACCCCGGTCTCTTCGGATCTCATGCCATTCTAACCCAATTTTATCCAAATGAAATACACAACATTTCATATCAGAGATATCTCTCATTCAAAGCAACCAATACCATTCGATCATCCGTATGCAAATTTGATCACTTCCAAATTAATTCAATTAATTCTAATTGAGTTTCAATCCTCAATCACTTAGATTTCTTAACTTGTTAATTAATTAATTTCAAAATCAAATAATTCAATCATCCCTTCAGTATTCATCTTAATTAATCAACCTGGATTAATTATCCTTTGATTTCATTCAAGCAACTATCTTTAATTAACTTCACCATATCACTTACCCTTAACCAAACAATAAGTAATCTTAAATGCTTCATGCACAAATTAATGGTTTTAGTTACATTAATCCTTAATTACTTATATATTGACTTCTCATAAGTCATTCATTATTGATTATCAATCTTAATTAATCAATCTTTAATTACGTCATTAATTATATAAGTTATTGATTTCCAAATATATTCAATTTACCTTCTAAATTAATTATATTAATTAAACCATAATATTAATCATTACTTCATTAAATAAATAAATTCTCCTTAATTAATCATCTTGATTTTTCTCTCGGTGAATTACACAAAGTAATTATATATTAATTGCATTAAGTAACTATTTATTAAACCATCCAATGATCCTTCTAATTAATTTAAACTAAAATTAATTAACCCAAATCATTAATTAATTTAATTAAGTAATTATTCATTTAAATATTTCTACCCATTTAATGAGTCACTAATTCATTAAAACCTTTATTGATTTTAATCTAAACCATTTTCTTATTTACGATTTAAGTTTTAAACCATTTTAAACCCAAATGCTTCGAGTCAAACAATAATCAACTCGAGAACCAACCAAAACCAAATTCACCAGATTTTCAGCACACCTTCAATTGACAAAATCAATCAACCAATTATTTAAATTCAACCATTTAAATCTAAATAGAAATCCGACAGAGTGAGATTTACTCACCTTTGATTTTGCAATCCAAATCCAATCTCGTCTTGTTTTCTTCAGATTTTAACCTTGTACAAACAGTATGGATTTTATTAATACTTGAAATAATTAAATTATCAATTGCCATTTAATAAAATTTGATTTATCAATTATTTCATTCAAACCAATTTTCCAAAAATAAATAATTATTCTGTTTCCTTTGAAACCCATATACTAAAAATTTATTTATTTATTTTTTTCTTCAAAAATCTATTTTTGTATAAATATTCAACATTTTAAAATTTTCCTTCTTCCCAAGCTCTATCTACATAAAACTTCCATACCTAAGTAAATTATAGCATGCAATTATATTTATTCATATTTGTATATAAATTTCTCATACTAATATTTCTTCACTGTAGAATAACTCTAATATAGGAAGAGATCAAAACGATACCTCACTGACTGCAGCTCAACGCAACATCGACTCCAACTCGTCGCTGCCCCAAGTATGCGTCCAAACTGCCATAATTCTCGCGACATCAGATCCACGTTTTCACGCGCGACGACGACTCGAGCACCAAGCCCTAATTCAACGCAATCTCATCGCCTAACATCCTCAAGCTTGAGCTTGTACCTTGACATAAACTCGATCGCGAGTCAAACTCCACTTCCTCTGTCGAAAAATCCAATCGCCTCCAACTGCCATCTCGCAACATACCTTGAACCCACGTCGGTCCTCCAATGTCTCCACGTCGTCGCGCTCGAACTCGTGTTCGAAAGCTCCACCACCGATTGTGACCCAATCGCGAACCACCCCCCTTGATTCTTCGCGCGCGCGGCCATAGATTTTAGAAATGGAGGGTTTAAATTTTGATTTCGATTTTGAAAGGGGCTTGATTTGATTTCGAACTGAAAGAGGTAGAGAGGAAAATCGATTTAAACAGCCTTTTTTTTACTTCGAAGAATAGATTTGATTTCGGTTTGATGACGCCGGCTTCGGCCCTTTTTTTTACAAGAGAACTCGGTTTCATCTGATATTAGCAGAGGGAAGAAGGGGAAAGGAAGTCGCGTGATTAAAGGAAGAAGCAAGCGTATCAGAGAAGGCAAAGCCTTGATTTAACAGGTTAAAATATTATTTAATTATAAATATCTCAGTTTACCCAGCTCAAAACTTCGAACCACCATCGAGGCGTGCCGCTAAGCGGTTATAAGGTTTCACCCGTGTTTCGAACACAACGGAACGTGATTCAGAACCTAATTCGACTGTATGCACGAGTTACAGAAGAAAACGATCAGTTTTAAATTAAATCGATTAAATAGTTCTAAGCGTTTCGAGCTGCCAGGGTCAAATGACAATTCTGATTGCTACAAAAACTAAAATCCGGTAATAACTAACTATTACGGATCCAATGGAACTGGTTTCGTCGAATTCCGAGACTGTGCCTCGTAAGGCTATTTTAAAATGTCAATTTAAACGATATATTAATAAAATTGAATAAATTACCTTTAAATTAAATTCCAACCATTCTATTATCTTCAGTATCATCATTACAAATTTTACAAGCCTTCAAATTATTTCAAACAGGCTTAGAAATTTCTGATTCAACAATTTACCCAAATTCAATTATTAAATTCAGTATTTAAACTATATAATTCGATGATTTAATTATCAAGTAAATATTGATATTTTGAAATTCAAGTTAAAATTAACTTTTATATATTTTAAAACCAATTATCTATTCCAATTTAACTCATTAAAATTTACGGGTCGTCACAATTTAACTATCATATAACATCCACAAACAACCATCAGGCCTTAATAATTTTCCAAATTATTTATTTTAAAATATCTTCGCAAGATATTTTTCTACATTTCAACCCTTTTGAAAATAGTTTTCAAAATGCCTTTTTTCTCTCGGGGAATAAATTCCTACCCAATTATTTTTTATCCACTGAAAATCACCAAGTCTTAATACTTTAGATTTTTAAATAATTTAAATCACTTTATCCAAAAATATATACTTCAAAATACTTGACCTTAAATACTAGCTATTAAATTTTATAATAATTTCTCATGTAAAACTTAAGCCAAAACAAATTTTAAAATAAAAGTTATGAAATTCTATATTAAATTTTCAAATAAATACTTTTTCCAAACTACCTTAAAAATAAAAATAAAAATATTTAATAATTATCTTTTAAATCATAATACCAATTTACCCTTTAAAATAATTACTACTACAACTAACTTAATAAATATTTGCCTTTAAAATTTTGAGACCATTAAATAATAATTTCTTTCTAAAACATTCCTTTAAAACAACTTTAAAACCTCAAACTTATACTTGGAAATCTTTTTTTGAAAATATACTTGGATTTTCAGGGAAATACATTTTCCATTTAAATATAATCATCTAATCACTTATAAATCCCGCTCGAGTTATCACAATTCAATTTACGTCCCCATCCGTAAAAATAAAACCACTTTTATTTTTAAAACACATTTTCCATCTCCTTATATATTCCCACCATGAATTTATACTTTCAAATTTATCCATTGATAAATATTTCACTTATTTATAAACCAAGTTTATAATTTCCATACCTCATTCTCTTTTAATTACTGTTTCAAATCACTTAATCGATTTAAAAACCGATTTTCTAAATTTAATTCCTCATATAATTATTTCTCGATTTACTCAAGTTTATTCAAAATCCATTAATTCCATATGTACTTCTTAATTAAGATTTAAAACCTTATTTAGAACTGAAAATATCAATTTAACAGTTTATTTCAAATTCTTCTTTTATTTCTTCTCAAACCATTTAAATCCTGAATTTAAAAATTAATTCTTTAATTTTTAAACAATACCACTTAAGTCCTTAAAATTCTTTTATTTCAATTTATTCAAAAATCTCTTTTCCCATACTCGGAAATTTTTTATTAGAATTTAAAAATCAAATTTTATTCCTTCCCAATTTCATTCTTAAATACATCGAAATAAGCTAAATTATTTTACTTAAAAATTATGTTTTTAATTCCTTTAAAAATCCATTCTTTATATTTTTGATATCTCAGTATACCTAAAATATATATTCTGTCAACCCATAGCATTCAATATTTCAAATCCCGATAAAATCAATCACAGATAATCAATCAGTCATACCATAGATTATGACAACAAATTTCAATATTTTGAGGAATCCAGTTGGATCCCTCCAACCTGTTTCCCTGCATCCACTGATGTTAGAAAAATATAAAATATCAATCCTACTTCGAGGGGGATATCGCGGTATAAAGTGTCATCCGCTATTGTGCGGGACGCATAGGGTCTCATCCGCTATATAATGCGCGAATATCAACCACTCCAATATATATTTATGTATATTATATAATATCACATCCAGACCGATAATAAATCATCAATTCAAGCAATCAATCAACAAATTTAACTTTAACTATTAAAATTCATGGTAATTCAAGCGAGTGATATTAACTCATCTTTGATTTTTGATCGCAATCCGCTTCAATCCTTACTTAATTTCCGGTTATGACCTTGTATAACATTCGATGATTTTATTAATATTAGAACAAATTGAACAATTTAATTTCCATTTGATAAACTTAATTAGCCAATGGTTTTATTTTAAACCAATAATTACATTTTAAACCAATTCCTTTTTATAAAAATATTTTTGATAACTAAAATAATTAGATAGTTAAATTAAACAAATTACTCTCCATTATAAACTAGTAGATTTAAATGTGTACATTTACATTTATTTTATATTTTCTGATCAAATGGTATTCTTTTTTGCTGTAAATTTTTTAATATATATATATATTGTAAAAATAACGTCTGGTTAGAAAATTCCTTTCTCCGCATATATATATATATATATATATATATATATATATATATATATATATATATATATATATAAAATCCCCAATCTATATATATATATATTTATATTTAAATTAAAAATAGAGAGGGTTTTTCCTCTTACTGTAAAAATCAAATATCGAGTTATATATATTTTTTCTACTCCTTTTTTTTCAAACTTAATCTGCATAAAATAAATGTTTTCTTTTAAATATACATATAAAAATCTGATTTTTAACATTCCCTTTTTCTTTTAAAAAAAGTAAATTGTTACCTTACTGTAGCTCACGAACCCAGGCCCGAGATCACTCTCACGTCGGCGCTGGCGTCACCTTCCACTCGAGCATGAAATCCCAACCACACGAATCGAACAGAACCACCTAGATCATCAACTGCCCTCCACCTTCCCAGTTGTTCGCAAACCCCATGCAAACGAACCCACACTTCTTGACATCAACAATCCCTTCGGCAGTAGCAACCCCGACACCCAGCATAGCTACTAGCAACATCGACGATGATGTCTTCTTCTGCTTCCGCGATAAACGACTCAGCGATTTTGATTTACAAAAAGGAAAAAAAGAAGGATATTTCGCTTTAGGAAATTGAAATTGGAAGAAGATGTGTAAGGGAGACTGTCGCTATTTTTTTCTTGAAGTTTGTTTGGTTTTTCGATTTGTAGGGAGGGAAGAAAAAGGGAAAACTCGATCGGCTATTAATTTCAAAGCCACTGCTTATTTCTTTGGTTTCGATTTAAAAAAAAGGAGGAGGAGGGGACACATGTTAATAGGGTGGACATGCGTTATACCAGGGAACATGTGTTTGAATGAAGAGAAAGGCTGTTGAGAAAAAATTTGTCAAGACAATTTGAATAAAATATTATTTAAATATAAACCGTCTCGAATTCGCAACCTAAATCTCGACTTCCTATTGAGACGTGTTGTCAAGCGTTTGTAATGTAATACCGCTATTATGAACACGAGAAAAGGTTTCGAGTCCTAATTCGATCATACGGAGAAGACAGCTTTTGGACCCAGTTATTATATTGAATTTTCGATATCGATTTCAGTGCGTTTACAAACCGTATGGCCACACAATAACTCCAAATGTTACGAAATTTGTAATCCGATAAAAATACATTATTACGGATCCAACGAAACTGGTTCCGTCGAATTCCGAGGCTGTTCCTCGAAAGGCTATTTCTAAATATCGATTTATACGATATATTTTTAAAACTGAACAAAACACTTTCAAATTCAATTTTAAAAGTTCTATTACCTTTAGCAATATTAATATAAATTTTATAAGCCTAGAAAGTATTTTTAACAAGCTCGAAACTCCTAATTTCATATTTTACCCAATTTCCAAATTTTAAATTCAAAAATTTAATTATCCAATAAATGGAGATATTTGAAATTCAAGCTAAAAATTACCTTTCAAATATTAAAAATTAATTAAATTTTCCAAATTAAAATATCCAAAAATCTTGGGTCATCAAAGGTATGTATCATTTCAAACCATAGGGAATTTCTAAACTAACAGAGAACTTGTAGAGTGAGAACAAATACGATAATAATATAACATATAAAAAACAGGCATATCATCAGTGACAAATTTAAATATAATATATACAACAGGTTATTGTGTCATATGTCATAAGTAAACAATTGCAGATAATGGAATATCATATTTAACAATAAATTAACCAACCATTCAAATTTAACAGCATATTTCAATCGTCATTTCATATGAAATTAGTTTACTAAATATAAGAATGTTAATCACGATAATTGCTTACCTACTGTAGCTAGAGAAATAACAATAAGAATATGATGTGACAAATCTAAGCACAAATTCGAAACCATGGCACGACGAACATGAATGTGACGAATAATGTTGATAACTTGGAATTGATGAAAAAAGAATATTCAAAAAAACTAGATATATATAAATGAAAAAAAATATGATATTATTCTTCTTACAACCAGTATTCAATAAAAACATATATTTAAAATATAATCTCCTTATTATATTCCAAAATCAATAGTTATTAAAATGCATATAAAAATCAATATATATATACATATATATATCATAATTTAGATATATATATATATATTAAAATCAATATTAGATTTAAACACATATAAAAATAAAATATTTATACATTATATTTTGAAATCATTATTATTACAAACAAATATATATATATATATATATATATATATATATAACAAGATAGCATAAACAAATCAATTACGATTCACTGAAATAAAATATAAAAGTACACATATTTTAAAAATCAAAATTCTATATATATTTTAAAACTATTATTTAAAACCAATATATAAAAGGGGAGAGATGGCAATTGATGGGTTTTGATGGCTGCTGCTCGATGGTCGATGGGAGGAGGAGCTCAGTTGATGGGTGTGAGGTCGAGGAGGTGGTGATGGAGCTGTAGGTGCGTGGCTCAGGAAGCAAAGTTGGAGGGTCTAACTGGTGATGTTTCACACGACTGGTGCGCTCGGCAATGGAGAGGGATGTAGCACTGTTAGGCAATGGTCGGAGCAAGGCTGTGGTGCATGGGTAGTGGGTGGAAACGCCGAGGTCAGGAGGGGAAGATGGCGGTGTGGCAGGAGATACTCGGCTGTGGTCGAAGATGAGATTCGGGTGGATGGAGGCCGCTAGGTTCGTAGAGGTTTTTGTGGCTGTCGAGGCAATGTGTGGGAGGGTTTTAGTCGGTGAGCGGTGGTTAGGGGTGATACGATGAGCAGGAAGTGGCCAGCAATGAAAGGAGCGGTCACGTATGAAGAAGATGGATAAAGTTTGGTTGGAAGGGTGATGGTCATGGTGTTTACTTCGGGTATCGAGCAACAGGAAGGAGATGAGTAATATATGCAGACTTGAAATTCGATACTTTTTATATTTTTTTTATTTAGTTTAAAATTTCCGAATGAAGAAATGAGAAAGGAATGAATAGCATGCCAAATAAAAGTCAAGACCAAGGAATAGAAATGTTAGTTATAAATTTTTGGGAATACAAAAGGGCAAATGGCTGTTTATATCCAACGGGTGGAAAGTTAAAGGACAAATGGCAACCAAAAGGCTCAAAATGGGTACCATAACGGCTAATCGTTTCGTCAGTTTCGCCGCGTACCGTGCACCGAATCGCACAAATGAATATACTGCGAAGATCATTACAATGAGACGAACAGAATTATACATAGATATGAGTGATACGATCCACCTATCAAAGCTAGATTTTCGTTGTTAAAAATGCTGGTAAAGCACCGAAAATAAGATAAACGGAGCTAGGAAAGTCCAAATTTGACGAAATGAATTATGATGTCTCACTTAGAAAATAGTTTACAATTTTAATATATAAAAATATTCAAATTTCAAAAACATTTTATTATCATTAAATTAACTAATTTTTAAATTGAAAATTACATAACAGAATTTAATTTCGTATTTTCCAATAAAAATCTACCACTTGCTATGTTAAAATAGACATATTCCAAATATCAAATTTCCATTGCAAAATTTTACAATTTAATTTCATGGAAAATTTCAATTAATTAAGTTACAAAATCATTAAATTATACGGGTCGTACGCTCACCCCCGCTCAAAACTTTTCGTCCCCAAAATGGAACAAGATAGGAGTATAGAAGTAATAGAAAGGAAAGATAGATTTGAAATAAATAGTACCAGATACCACACTTAATTTCCATTATTTTATTCAATTCAAAGCTTGTCAATTCAAAGCTATTAATTCAAACTATATGATTTTCAATTTATTATTATTATTCTAATTAACTTACCTTTAAAATAACTTACATTCCCAGCCAATTCACTTTCCTTTATAATTTAAGTTCATTTGCTTTCAAAAAAATATATTTTATTTATCCTATATATTATTCAATTTATTCACTTAACATATTTTGCAACATGGGCTAAGTGTGTAAACATTTATTATTACCATTAAATTTTATTTATAAATTTCCTTAACAATACTTCATTTTAAACATCTTATTACAAATATTTTATATTGTATATTATGCAATTCCATTCAACCTTTCAAATAAGTTTTATTAATGTTTCAAATGAAATTAAGTACTATACAAACTTTCTTTCGTTTTCAACATTTTTATCAAGCAAAAATTTAGTTTAAACATTTTATTATTTAAATTTCTCTTGTATAACCTTCAATTACATTTTCACATTAACATTTTAATTTTTTGGAATATTTTTGGTAAGTTATATATGCAATTGAGTACTATGCAAATAAATTTTTATCCTAGTTCAACTATTTCAAGTTATTTCAATTTCCTTTCTCATTTTAAAAAATCCAACTATTCAAAACCATGATTTATTTAAATAATTGGAAACCATCACTTAACATAGAATTTAAGAATTAAATTCCCGGTTTCACTTCAGACCATTTCGAATAAATACACACATATACACATAAATATATATTATACATCAAATCACACTCAAGAAATTCAAATCAAATCCATTTCCCCAAACAAAAGTGTAGCAAAGATGCTACGAGGTCTCTCCACCTCGAGACTCGAAAACGTATGTCGATGGTGCTGTAGTCATCACCGAAAGTTATTTTCCAGTGACAAAAGAGGAGAGTAATAACTTACTTCTTTTAAAATTCTTTGAAATAAATTTCTATTCGAAACTAGTTTCAAATAATATTTTTTTCAAAACTTTGAAAACCAAATTTAGAAAAGCAATCAAATTCTTAAATCCTTAATTTAAATTTATTTGACCATGTTTAAAATTTCATCTCCTTGTAATACACAACAATAGTTAACAGTATAGGAATGCTAACAAACAATTAAAAGATAATCTAGTATGATCATTTCTAAAATCTTTTCAATTAATTGTCTAGTTTCGCAAAATTATACTTTTATATATAAAATATAATCATACATAAAATTATTCATTTACCAATTTTGAAAACAATATTGTGTCAGCTTACTCTGTTCAAGTATTTTGCAATTTCTATCGATAGTGTTTGCCAAACGAATCAATCGAAGCCTAAAATTCAAACCTAACAACCCAAACAATACAATATGAAAAACAAAATTCAAACTTAACAACTCAAACAACATAATAAAATATTTTTATATTAATTACAAATAAACTGCCTCACAGGCTGATTCAAAATGGATTTCAAACAAGGATAGAGATTAAAATTTAGATGGATCCTAATCAAGAGAACTCTAACAATACGGATAGGCTCGAAAGGAAGATAAGATAATTAAATTTCAAAAGAGGAAAGGTGGATAGACTTATATCAATCTTGGGTGACCTTAACAGGTCAACTAAGACTTAGAAAAGACGAGAAAATTAACAATGAAGACCAGGAAAAACCTATTGAGAACATCGTGGAAATCACGATTCATAAGATCGACGAAGGAGGAAAGAGCATTGGTTAATCCAAAGGGCTTGACTAACCATTCATAGAAACCATTTGTCTGGGAGGAAGGATGACAGAACAAGCTCCAGGAATAAGATCGATGTAGAATTCAATTTTCCGCTTGGGTGGGAGAGATGTGACTTTACCAAAACATCAGGATAATCTCTGACTATCGGAGTGGAGTCAAGATCACTAGTTTGGGAATGAACCAAAAAGATAATCTGCCTGCAGAATCATAAGGCAATCTACATTCGATCATAAGAGAATTACCTTGGTCGTCTAATAGAGAAATGATTCGAGTTTTGCAAGAACAACGTCATCATAACCGAGGATGTAGAAATCTCCTGTGAATCGATGTTTGTTGCAAAAGAGTTTCACCCTTTTACAAATCATACTGAGGTTGGTGGGATCGCCGATGGAATTAGTCACACCAAGGATGAAGTTGCTGATTAAGGTTGAATTTATTTCAGAGATCAATAGGAATAAAACTATGGGATGCTCCAGTATCAAAAAGAACACGAACAGGAAAGGGCAAGAATGAATTTCAAAACAAAGGAAAAGTTCCAAAAATTTCAAGAGGAATCCAAATAAAAGAGGAACCTAACCAAGATTCTCAAGCTCGAACGAAGATGATAATCAATTCAACTCGTTCTAGGGTCTGACTACCCTATCTCTAATGATTTTTTATTCCATATGCTAAGTTTTTTCCTAAACCAGAGCTCTGATACCACTTGTAATAACCTGGCATTTCGAGCCATTCAAATCGACAATCATCCACACATATCGGAATTGAATTCCTTAAAATGATAGATCGTTAATTTTATATTTGGAAAAATCTTAACATATACAGTAAATAAAAAAATTACAGAATCATAGACATAGAGTAATATAACAATAAGCAGCGCAATAATGAAATAATAGTTCATGAAGCTACTATATAAACGTCAAAGTCTGAGACAAAATACAACAGAATCTCAAATACAAATCAATCTCTAATACATAAGGAACTGACAAGTCTGAACATAAATGACTGGAATGAACTGAAATAACTGAAAACTAGGTAGATAGATCTTCAAACAAAGCTTCAATCTCCAAAGGTGAGTCTCAAATGCTGTGACACTCAGTCAGACTCGAGCATAAAGCAAAGCACAAAACACACGAATCGGGATTAACATTCTTATACTAGTAAATCAACTAAAGTGAAATGTCAAGTCAAATACAAATAGCCTAAAGGATGTTTGGGGTTCTCATTCTTTAAGGATCCATTAAACAATCAACATACATAGTACAATACGATACATAGAGAATGTCTATAGTAAAGTAAACTATTGAAATAGCATTAAGGCCTTACCCATATCCCCTTTAACACATTTATATAATGTCGTAGTCTAAACAGTACTGTAAACTCCACCTTGCAGGTAGGATATCAGGGAGCACACCATAGGTACGACACAAACCAAACTTATAAAAGACGTGATAAGACATGTAACAAGGCACGCGAGGCAATGCCAGAGTAGGATTTTACTGTTTGCACCGCCAGACTGGTGGTAACGCATAAAAGCTACTACTGCCCACCTAAAGGCACACTCCCAAATCAAAGATGCACCCAATCAAATCATAAAGTAATAGAATGGTATCGAAGAAATGTGCCATATCAGAGGAGCGATTTAACTTGGCCCGGTATAGCTCTTGTTTTAACCACATCAAGCTGACTCATGGGAGTCGAGGCTGCTTTAATACCTCATATAGAATCTTTGCCAAACCATCATACTTCATTCTGGAATCTCCAACACGTACACGGTTGTTAAAGTGGTTCTCGGTAGAGGTAGGGAGTATGCCAATATCTGATCCCGGTCTCTTTAACAACCAAACACTTATTTCACACCGTTTTCATTTTATAAATCACTATTATAAACATTTTAAACAATTCATAATTCATTTCAAAAACTATATTACTTTCGAAATCATATTCACCTTCGAAATCATATCACTTCAAATAATATCACTTTAAATCATATTCGTTTCTGAAATCATTATATCAAAATATTCACATTTAAATCTGTTAAAATTAAATCATAACAGCTCTAACCTAAACAGTTAAAAATATTGAAAATAGTTTATATATATTGAAATAGTTATAAATTAAAAAAAAATTATATTTAAAATAGGTTATGATTAAAATAGTTTATTTATTAAAATAGTTTATATATTAAACTATTTTGTATATGAAAAATAGTTTATAATTAGAATTATTTCTTCCAATTTCATAAATCAATTAAAATCCACTTTAATTCCGTAATTCAATTTAAATCAATTTGAGTTTAACAATTTCAATTGAAAAGGTGCAACTCAAAATCTCATTAAAACCATCTTTAATTTATATCGATTTCAAATCCAGGTTTGGATTACACATTTAAACCACTTTCAATTTAATAGGTTCCAAAGATTAAATAGTCAAACAATTTACAATAACTCAGTTTGATAAATCTCATTTATATTTCAACATTCAACTTTAATTTTATTAAAATTTGAAATATTCACTTAATCGTTTTAATAACATTTAAATGAAATCTCAAATTACAAATTTAAATAAAATCAATAATTAAATATCTTACTTCAATTATATTAAATCTGAAAATATTCGTTTAATCACTTTTATAAACATTTCAATAAATAATTAAATTCAA
The DNA here is from genome assembly GCA_030765085.1 of Allium cepa. Taxonomy (NCBI): domain Eukaryota; kingdom Viridiplantae; phylum Streptophyta; class Magnoliopsida; order Asparagales; family Amaryllidaceae; genus Allium; species Allium cepa. The sequence goes on from CM060945.1 coordinate 149,874,813, forward strand.
ATTTAATCAAAATTAAATATTCAATTATTCAAATTCAAGTATTCATTTAATCCTCTTCAATCGAAATCAAGTTATAAAGTGTATCTTTAAATGTCAAAATCAATAAGTTTCGGATCCATCTTTATTTAGATTTGATTCTTAATAATTAAATTACAAATATATTTAATTTGTCCTTCCAACCTTAATTTATTAAAGTTACTACAAAATAATTTTTTAAAACATAATTTTAAATAAATACTTAAACATAATGTGTGTGTGTATATATATATATATATTAATTAAATTAAATTTTATCTAATTAAACCTTATTTTATATATATTTTAAAAATAATAAAGTCATAAGAAAATTATTTAAAAATATATTTTCAAAACTAACTAATAAATTTTAAATTTCCAAAACATATAATTTTGAAAATATGAATTTACACATATATAAAAATAATGTTTATATATGTTATGTTTTAAAAATCAATATTTATTTAAAACCAATATTCTTCCTTTCAAACTTTGGATATCATTTTCAAATATAGACCGGCGGTGTTCGTATATAATTTTTTATCATATGGTCAAAGTGATACGGATATTTATCATTCCAATCTGCAATAATTTAAATTTATGGGCATGTATGATTTCCATCTGCAATCCCAAATTTCAAATTCAATAACAGCGCTTGGGTTTATTATTTCAACCCATAACGATTTTCCCCTAATCTATAAGACGTTTGGTATGTATCATTTCAACCCGTAGGAAATTTCTAAAGAAACGGGGAACTTGTAGAGTGAGAACAAATATGATAATAATATAACATATCAACAACAGACATATCACCAGTAACAAATTTAAATATAATATATACTACAGGTTATGGTGTCACATGTCATAAGTAAACAATTGCAGTTAATGGCATATCATATTACATCAGAAATTAATTAACAATTCTTAACAACATATTTCAATTGTCATTTCATGTGAAATCAATTTACTAAATATAAGAATGTTAATCATGAGTGATTGCTCATCTTCCGTAGCTAGAGAAATACCAAGAACAATATGTGATGAATCCAAGCACAAATTCCAAAGCACGACACAATGAACATTAATTCGATGAACAAAGTTGATAACCGGAATCGATGAAAAAAGACAGTTCAAAACAGCTAGATATATATAAACGGAAAAAATATATCATATTTTTCTTCTTACGACCAATATTCAATTAAAATAGTATTTAATCTCCATATTATATTATAAAATCAATAGTTATTAAAACGCATATAAAAATCAAAATATCTATATATCATAATTTAAATATATATATATATATATATATATCAAAATCAATATTAGATTTAAACACATATAAAAATAAAATATTTGTACATTACATTTCGAAATCATTATTACTATAAACATATATATATATATATATATATATATATAACAAGACATCATAAACAAATCAACTATGATTCACTGAAATAAAACATAAAAGCACATATATATTTAAAAATCAAAAATCTATATATACTTTAAAAATATTATTTATATCCAATATATAGAATAGGAGAGATGGCAGTGGATACGTTTTGATGGCTGCCCTCGTTGGTCGAGGGGAGGAGGAGATCAATTGCTGGGTGCGAGGCCGAGGAGGTAGTGATGGAGCTGTTGGGGTGAGGGTCAGGAAGCAAAGGTGGAGGGTCTAACTGGCGAGGTTTCACATGGTTGTTACGCTCGGAAATGGAGAGGGATGTAGCACTGTTAAGGAATTGTCGAAGCAATGCTGTGGTGCATGGGCAATAGGTGGAAAAGCCGAGGTCAGGAGGGGAAAATGGCGGTGTGGCAGGAGATGCTCGGGTCTGGTCGAAAATGGGGTTCGGGAGGATAGAGGCTGCTAATGTAACATCCCGCCTTTTTATACACTTTAAATCGACGATAAACCACACACGTCAGATTCAAACCATATAGAAGGGCGGATTGTTATGGGGTGAATAAGAAAACGCAGAGAAAGAAAAACAACAAAATAGAATCTTGCAGAGGAACGATAAAATATAATAATCAAGTAACAGTTCAAGGCTTTTTTACAAACATTTGATTATACTTATACAACACATATTAGAGTTACACATATCGGAGAATGACAAATAATGCAGCGGAAAAATTTGATGCAGTGAAATAATAACAAATAGTAATAACAAAATCTTCTTCGTCCTCCAGAAGTAAAGTCTTCAAATTCTGAAATGCTCAGGCTGACCCGAGCAAATTGAAAAGACAAAACACTCGAGTCAGAACTAAAAGATCTTATGTAAGTTAAATCAACGGTAAAATATGAGTGGAACGGCGTCAGAGATGTTTACGGGATTTGACATCTCCTATCTGGTGTCAAACGTGAGTGCAGTAACTTAAGAGATGCTCGGGATTCACATCTCCTAAGGATCCGTTAAACTATTTACTATGTAGTAATATACGCTATTATAATAGTGTATATTAGTAAAATAAACTTACTTTAAAATAGCGTTAAAGCTTTACATTTTCCACCTTAACTCATAAATAGTGCCAGTAGTCTATATAGTACCTGCATATCTCCTAATCGGGTGACTACGAGAAGATACTCCATAGGTATGACACAAATCAAACTCGTACAAGGCACGCTAGGGTGGGTGACATGGCACAACTAGGCAATGCCAGGGTAGATAAACCAATTACTATTCAGATTGGTGGTGATGCATAGCGCGCAGCTACCGCCCACCTCGAGCCACACCCCCAAAAATCAAAACTCAAAAGTGTCCACCACATAAATCTCAAAGTCGGAATATAGTATCAAAGGAGTGTGTTCGATAAGAGGGGATGCCTCACTAACCCGGAATCGCTCATGTTTTAGCCACCTTATGCCAACTCATGAGAGTCGGGTCCACGTTTATACCTCAAAGGAACGTCGCCGCCAACCTACTTCATTCTGGAATCTCCACCGCGTACACAGTTGTCAAAGTGGTTTTCGGTATCGACAGAGAGTATTCCCATATCCGATCCCGGTCTCTTTGTCAACCAGTCGTTATTATAACATCGCGGTCATTTCAAAATAATGTTACTTCGAAACCATAATATAATATCCATTCAAAACCATATAAATACAATATCATTTCCATTTCAAAAACCCAAAGCAATATGATATCATTATTATAAACCCAAATTAATATAATATCATTTTATTTCAAATATACCTCTTTCCAAAATCATAGCACTTTCAAATTTATAATATTTCGAAACCAAACGCTTCAAATATAACCTTTCAAAACATAATACTTCGAATTTCATAGCTTCTAAACCATAACTTCCAAAACTTAAATGGTATGGATATTCAAACGGTATATAAAATAAAATAGTTTGAATTTAAAATTACTTTATAAAGTAAAATAATTTCCTCGTCTTCACAATTTTATTCACTTTAAATTAAATCTCAATTCATAACTTTCAACTCACTTTCAGTTTCAATAAACCATTTCAGTTTCAATATATTACAAACTCTGAGTATTAAATAATTTCAAAACTAAGGCTGGTAATTACAATTCAACAATTCAATGTTCTATTATTTAGTTTTGAAATATTTTCATAATAAATCCATTATCAATTAAATAAAATCAAATTACAAATTACTAATTATTTCCTTCAATTCATTTATACTTGAAATAATCATTTAATTCACCTTGACCTCAAAATCGAGTTATAATAATTATGCCTTTTAAAATTTCCAATTTAGTAAATTTCACATCAATCTTTTTTAGTTTAATTCTTGAATAAATTAAATTTCAAATAAATCTCCAATTTATCTCCCAATCTTAATTTATTTCAATCATTATACACTCTATATTATAATAAAATTTAAATACTTACTCATCTTTATTTTAATAAAAATCAAACTCTATTATTAAACTTAATTTTTATTTAACAAACTTATACATAGCATAAATTCAATCATTTAACTATATATAAAAATAATATTTATATAATATCAAAATCAATATTCATTAAACCATATTATATCTGAATAAAATCAAACTTTATTATTAAACTTATTTTATAGTTTAAACCAATTTTATACATAGCTTAAAACCAAAAATTTAACTATGTATAAAATAACATTTATAAAATTTCCAAATCAATATCTCATAAAACATATATTTCTTTACCAAACCATAGAAATCATTTCAAAATATGTATATATATAGACCACGGTGTCTGTATATAATTTTCGACCCTATGGTCAAGTGATACAGATATTTATCATTTCAATCCATAATTTAAAATAAAATTTTGTGGTTATATATCATTTCAAACCGCAATCCTGAATGAAATAAAAATGCATAACAACTTGCAGTTTATAACAATAAAAATGCAACATCCATTCATCCAATATCGACCATCAACCATTTATCACAATCATGATCCAATTCAAACATAACATCAATCTAGATCAGATAATAAATAGCAGGTATTTACTAGCAGTTTATATTCAATAATAAAGTAAATAACAATTTAATTGTCAGTTTACATGCAATAATAAATTAAATAACAATTTAATTCAACAAATTCAATTTGACCGGAACGATGATAAAAATATGACAAACAATCATAAATAAATTTCTAATCACATCAGAAATAAATTTAACACACATAAGAAATTTTAGAAGTTGTGAGTGGGTTAAAACACTCACTTTTTGAATATAAATTGAATTTAAATCCAATTTAAACCCAAAATTTGAACAGTCTCTGAATTGGTCCAAACCAGCGACAAAATATCCGGAATTCCAATACGAACCTAGCGGAGGAAACTACAAGTGAAAGGGACCTCGTATGCGAAATTTATCGTTCGAAATATATTGAAACGCCGCCGTTGACCGGACTTTGCCGCCGCTCAAGGCCACTAGAGCCACCAAAAATCTCGCCGCCGTGCTAGTCATGACAAGCCGACCTTGGCCACCCCCCTCCGATCGCCTCGAGACCCACTACCGCCGCCGCATAGTCTAGGATTTCGAACCCTAAAACGCAAATTCTAGTTGCCATGGCCGATATTACGCGATGTGACCACCGTAGAACGACTCCAAGCGATGATCCCTACCAGACCCACAAACCAATTTCAACTATAAGCGACAAAATCAAGAAACCCCAAATCGAACCCTAAAACCGTGTTTTCCAATTTTGACCGTGATTCCTAATCGACTCAAGCATCGTTTCCTAAAACAAACAGTTTCCGTAGAATCATATTGTCGAGATATACGATATATAATTTTTTTGGATTTTTCCGAGGAGTTTGAAATTTTGATTTGATTTTGAATTGCAATTGGATCTAGAATTTGATTGTCTACAATTGAGGAGGAGAGACAGCTGAATTATACGTACAGAAATGAGGAATAGAGAGCTGCTAGGGTTTATAATAGGGTATATATAGGCAAGCTGAAATTAGAATGGACCGGATTGATTGGATTGAAAGCTGAGCGCCAAATGGCCCAAAAATCCCGTTCTGACTCCGAAACGAAAATAAGTCAACCCCTATGTCAAAATGTATGTTTTGAAATATTTTAAAATCAATGGAATAGGTTTCAGCTCCAAATTCCATCGTATGAAGAAGTTATACTAAAATCAGGTTATTTCAAATTGATTTCAATTGATTTCAATTAAATTGATTTCTAGGCGTTTCGTGCCCATACGATCGAACGAAAAGCCCGATCGTTATGAAACTTAAAATCCTATAATAATTCACCGTTACGGATCCGATTAAACTGGTTTCGTCGAAATCCGAGTCAGTGGCCAAAATGGCTATTTTTACATTAATTAATTAAATTAATAAATTAACTAATTAAATCAAATTTCCAATTTCAATTCTTGACAAATTTCATCATTTTTTATTCCTCAATCATTTACAATGATTTAAACAAATTTAAATGTCAATTTAGAGTTGATTAATTTATCAGTTTCAGTGTTAACCTCAATTTCGTTAAATTCAAAAATTATGAATTAAATTTTCAATAATTCCATTTAATTTACTTTTCACTCTATTATTCAATTCATTAATGTCAATGGATGAAATTAACATTGGACTCATGATCTATTTCATTAGTATTCTCCAATTTCAATTTAATTTTCAATTAACGTAATAATCAAATATTTAATTTCATTATTTGCAATTAATCCAATTATTGAATTTTAAATTTCAATAAGTTAATAAATCTCGATTTTCATTCTTTAAAACAACCAATTGTCATATTATAAATAGAATTTGACATTATTTCCAATTATTTCTTTACTTTACACTAACATTGATTTTATCAAATTACATTTTATTACGTTTTATTTCGTCAATTAATACACTTTGAACTTATTTCCAAATTTATTAATTACAATCAGTTAAAATCTTACAATTGGTTCAGTTAATTTGGTTTGCACTAAATTAGTTGTTTATTAACCAGTATTAACATTTTCCCATTTTATCTTTATCTCAATTTCATAATATTTAGTTCCAATTTCTACAATAATTACACTTTTTATAAATTGGATTTCAATGGATTGATTTGTTTCAATTCAAATCTTTTTATTAACTTCATTACTACTCTATAAACTTAGTTACCTTATTTCTCCCTTCATTACATTAATATATCCAATTTAACAACTCCTAAGCATTGTGTTACATTTTACATTAATGTAACATTTATTTACATTAATTAAAATTTATTTTCAATTCCATCAAAACAGGTAACTTATAATAATTTGTTATCATTAACTACCAATCACATTCTTACAAGTTTAATCATTTCCAAACCAATGTTATAATTTCTTACTAAACGTTAATTATATTCAATTACCATTCAATGGATATTAATTAATTAATTAATTCAATATTTACGTTTGTTTTCTTATATTTGATTTATAGCCTAGTATAACATTTACATTAATTCCGTTAATTGTAACTTCATTCAAATAGTTAATATTTAACTTAGATTACCCTTATTACATCTCATTTAAGTTATTATTTCATTGGTTAATTCAATACTTACTTTTACTTACTTATTTTCAATTTTTATAACAAAATGCACAATTTACACTATTTCATTATAAATTATAAAGTTTTTATTTATTTCTAGATTTTACTACAAAAATATTGTTAAATTAACCAATTTTAATTATTGAAAATTTACGGGTCGTTACAGCTAAGTTTGTAGAGGTTTTTGTGGGTTGTCGAGGCAGTGGTGTGGGCAGGTTTCAGGGGTGAGCGACGGTTAAAGATGGAAGGACGAGTAGGAAGTGGTCGACAATAAAAGGAGCGGTCATACATGAAGAAGATGGATAAAGTTTGGTGGGAAGGGTGATGGTCGCGGTGTTTACTTCGGGTATCGTTCAATAGGTAGGAGCTGAGTAATATATGTGGACATGAAATTCAACACTTTTTATATATGTATTTTTGTTTTAGTTTAACACTATCGAATGAAGAAATGAGAATGGAATCAATGGACGTGCCAAATAAAAATCAAGACCAAGGACAGAAATGTTGGTTATAAATTTCTTGGAATACAAAAAGGCAAATGGTTGTTTATATCCAACGGGTGGAAAGTGAAAGGACAAATGACAACCAAAAGGCTCAAAATGGGTACTGTAACGGCTAATTGTTTCGTCGGTTTCGCCGCATACCGGATACCGAAATAGACAAATGAATATACTATGAAGATCAGCACAATAAGACGAACAGAATGGTATACAGATATGAGTGATATGACCCACCTATCAAAACTCAATTTTGCGTTGCTAAAAATGTTGCTAAAACGCCGAAAATAATTTAAACGGGGCTTGGAAGTCCAAATTTGACAAAAAGAATTATGACGTCTCACTTAGAAAATAATTTACATTTTTAATATGTATAAATGTTCATATTTGGAAAACATTTTATTGTCATTAAATTAACTGATTTTTAAACTGAAAATTACGCAACAAAATTTACTTCTGTATTTTCCAATAAAAATTTACCACTTGCTAAGTTAAATTGGACGTATTCCAAATATCAATTTTCCATTGTAAAATTTTATAATTTAATTCCATGAAAAATTTCAATTAAGTATGCTATAAAATCGTTAAAATTATACGGGTCGTTCCATGAACTATGGAAAGAATATTAGTCCCTTCCAAATCTCTTTCCTTTGTAGTCCTTTTTAATTCAACGAACACATTTTTGTACAAATTTTTGAAAATTTGATAGTTTATGGAATTAAACAAAAATTGCTCCAAAATTGAAATATAGAAATTCATATTAAATGTGCAACCTAATTCACAAATTGCAGATCTGGAATATCATTAAACTTTACCAACTTCTTCATTAGAGGTTAATGACTAGAGGTTTGGGACTGACTTCAAATTTCCAAATCAGGTTGTATATTCTATTTCTATTTTACATACGCTAAAAAACCCTAGTCTATCCAACCTAGATCATGATCCGTATATATTCCACAAATTTTTATATAGTCACAACTTTTGCATACAAAATAAAATATCTTCATACAAATAAACTTATCTAAAAATAAGCATTTACTTTATTTCTTGCAGTACTTAAAACAAGAAGTATCAAATTCAATATCTTCATCTTTGAAAATGTAAACTTTAATAAAAACCTTTATCAAGGAATCAAAATTCCTTTTCCAAATAGGAATAAAATAATCTCCCTTTTTAAAAAATTTCCTTGTCAAAACTTTTTTTCCTTAAATGACATACTTTCTAATTTATGGCATTCAAAATTTTCTTGGTTTTTCAAAAAGAAACTTATGAAAACTTTCCTTTCGTTAGCTTGATAAAATAAGAATTTACTCCTTTTTGAAAATAGGAATTTTATTTTTTTTAACACAAAAGATTGAAAACTTAATTATCTTTCCAGATTAATATGTTAGACCGTTTTTGTTTCAAAGAGTTTTCTAACTATAAGAATTATCGTTTACAAAACAGTAAATTTTTCACAAGTATTATTTCAAAATAACAGTTATTTCTTTCTAAAGCATACGATAATATTTATTACCTTATTACTCAACATATATTATTATTTAATGAAACATATCTCGTAACTTTGTTCAAAAACTCTAAAAATCAATTGCAACACTTTTCTTCATCAAATCCAATATTATTATTACTATTCAAATAACTTTTGTATTCAAATTAGAAAAACATATAAAATTCTCATCTATACATAAATACTTCTCCTTATACAAAAACATATAACTTATTTATCAACCATCATTTGAATCTAAACAATGGTCAAAGAGACCTTTTATAATTTTATACAATAGAAAAATAGATAAAGTAGACAAAGATAACTTCTATTACTGTATTATCCTTTAAATATCACATCTACTAGAATTCACAATTCTATTATCATCTAAATTCCAACCATTATTCCCTTCATCGCCTTATATGGGAATATTCTCCTTTCTATACTATTGGACATTCATTTCTTTCTATTTTCAATTTCTTTATCATAGAATAAGTGTATTTCTATCTATAAACCCCTAAAAGAGTTTTAAAGAAAAAACTTTGGATTTACAAAAAAAGGAAATATAAAAGGATCAAGGAACCAAAAATTGAATTCTTTTTAATCAAATTAAAAAGATTAACGAATGAAAAATTTTCAAGTCGTTAATTTACAATTAAAACCATCCACCATTTTGTCTTAAAGAAATTCACAGCTTTTAAAAATTGCATTACTTTTCCAAACTTTTCTGAAACTAATGGTAGTATATTTTCAGACTTGACTAAAACAATATTTCACCTCTAAGAAGTTATGGAATGAACTGTCAAATTTATTACACAGGAAATATAACATAGAAAAATGAAAGAATAAAAAAAAAACAAGGAATTTGATAGCTTTGCCGATTCATTCAAATTTTAAATTGATAAGTTAATAAATGAAAACTTTTTTTAAACTTCTTAAGTCGCCAAATTTCTAAATTAAAATCATGTACCAAAATATTTCACCACCCTTTTTACATTTCCAACCTTTTTTCAAATTTTTTTTCAAAATAAACGGCGGTACAAGTTAAAAGTCATCTAAAGTCACTTTTTATCGAAAATTTCTAACTTATATGCAACAACCCTGAATTTTGCGATTTATTTTAATTGTTTATTTTGATTATTTTATTTGAAAATTTTATTATATTTATTAAAATGAATAGTTTTTTTTATTTTAAATATGTTTTCGATTTTTATGTGAATTATAATTTCAAACCTGAATATAAAGAATATTTTCCAGAAAAGTGGATTTTTGGTCAATCTGGTCAAACTTTGACATTTAAATTTAAAATTTAAAAATTTTAATTTTTTTTGAATTTCATCCCTTATTACATAAATAAATTAAATTTAAATAATACTGGTTTTCGTCCCGTTGAAATCCGATTTATATTGTGAAAGTTATGCTTTTTACAATATTGGGTGTAAATTGATTTATTTACTAAAACTGTCTATTTTAAATTATATAAATAAAAAATTTATTTGTTAAATAATGTTCTAATATGTGTTATATGACATGTTAGGTATATAATTTATTTTAAATGTTTTTAAAGTGATGATAAAAAATTTTCAAAATTTATTGCATTTATTTTCTATTTTTAAAGCCTAGTTTCCAATTTTTGCTATTTTCTCAAATTAATTATATTTAATTAAAATTTATTTATTTATTTTTGTGCATTCATCATATTTTTTGTTTTTATCTGTATTTATATGTATTTTACATGTATTTAAAATTTCAAAAGAAATTAAGAAATTTGAAAGGTTTTGACCTTTTATATGCATGCCTTTTCATATTCAAAGTTGTCTTTTCATCACCAATGACCAATGCATTCAATTACTGCCATATCTCTTTCTTTAGCTGACCACTCTACTTTGTTTTCACGTGAAAAACAAATACTTCTCAACCCTAAAACAATCGGCCATCATCCTGAAGAAAAATTTTGGTAAAAACTTTCATTCTTTTCCATTTTTCTACTTGATTTATTGAATTTTGCACTTGCATTCATCTAATGTAGTTCGGCCCTCCTTACTCCAGCACCTTGGCCACCTCCACCACCTATTCCAGCCACCATACCCTTATCTCCACTGCCATTCGAGAGCCTAGACCATCCAAGTTGAAGATCTACCAAATTTTTGACAAAAACTCCACTTGATTCACCATAGCCGAACTCCCCTTGTCTCCACCACTCCAATCATGCTTTGGCTGACCCATACACCACCATCACCAGCCACAAACTAAGCCTTGGACCTCTGCAACACCTGTGGTTGATCTTCCCAGACCTAACCTTGTCCATCCATGCTTGGCTGAGACCTTTGATGACCTTGAAATCCATGTATTGCCTTGAATTTGTGTATTCATGCACACAATACCTCTTCTACTTCATATGTTGTTATAGCCGACTTATATGACCTTAAATTGATCCAAACCTGATCTAAAACCATCCCATTATAGTGTTTTTACAGCCCATAGCTGAAGCATATGATGTTGAATGCAAGTGCAAAAGCGTTAGCTTTGAGTTGTGTTTATTCCTAGCATTATTTTGTAATATTTTGGTTTTAATCCATATTGTACTTTATTTTATTTGAGATTTGACAAGGCAATTAGCTTTGTCTCTCCCACTCTTGAATCATAGTCGTGCTTTTGTGCCTTTGTGGATCTTAGTTTGTGTGTTTGGTTGTTATATCCTGAACTAAATGGCTAAACTGAATTAAGGGCTATTATAGAACTTTATAAGTGTTGTAGTTGCTGAAATTAACTAAGGTTTTATTTGAAATAAATTAAACCTATTACAGCATCTTAAATGTTGTCTTTTGTTAAATGAATTGTTTTAAAACATAACTTTCCGTAGCATCTTCTATGTGCTGCGATAGTTGAATTTATACCATTTTGATAAATTTGAAAGAATAAATGAACTTTGAAAAGGCTAAATTTATGAGAATTTGATATCTGACTATTAAATATAATAACTTCACTTTTAAATGATTTAAATGGAATATTTAAATGATTTAAATGGAATATTTAATTGGTTTAATTGGAATATTTAATTGGTTTAAATGGAGTATTTTGATTTGAAGTATAAACCATTTTGAATTATGATTTGAAATGGTATTTAAATTAAAAAAAAATGAATGAGGTTTTGAAAGATATGATATTTTGAAATGGATTTCTTAATGATATTGAATTTTGAAATGATATTTGATTTTGAAGTATAAATTACTATTTTGAAATTTTAACCATGGGATGTATTTAATTTATAGTTTAACTGATCCTTAAAGGATGGGCGATCCCAAGCATCCTTTAAGTTATTATACATTACTACTACAGTTCACTTGAGTTGGTTTACATTATATAACTATATATGTCCTGACTCGAGTGTTTTGTGTTTTACTTTACGCTCGGGTCAACCTGTGTATTTACAGCTTAGCTTTGGATTACTTTTCTGGAGCTAGGAATCGCTAGAGATTCTGCTTGTCTAATTATCTGCTCCCTTTTAGTTTCAGTTGTTCTATTTCAGCTCTGGTATATATAAACTGCTATGTATTTGAGATTTCTATTGTATATGTTTTGTAGACTGATATTATGTATTATGTTTTGGAGAGTTTGTTATGGTAGCTTCATGAAGTACTACGGTATTTTAATTTCCGCTGCGAGTTATTCTGATATTTCTGTGTCTGTGATTCTGTGATTGTATTTCATTTGCTCCAAAATTTATTTACAATGCGTTATTTTGACAATTCAAGTCCGGCATGTGTGGATGCGAATGGCTGAAAATATCGGGTTGTCACATTTGGTATCAGAGCTTTGGTTTTAGGCAAACCATAGCCAATGGAGCAAAAACTCATTAGAGATAGGGTAGAAATACCCTAGCATGAGTGAAATAAATCTTAGAATCATTTCCTTGTGAGAGAGCGTATTTTCGAAGTATAAAATAATTTCCAAATAATTTTTAAAGGATTTTCAAATATTATTTTGGTATAAAAATTTATTTTTTTGAAACCAAGATTTTCTAAACTTTATTCCTTCTGTATCCACCTTGTTAGAAATCTCTTGGTTAGGATTCTTATCGATTAGGATTCCTTGAACTTTGGAATGCTCCCACTTGTTCTAAAATCCAGTCTTGTTTTCCCTATTTTATCCTTTTGATTTTGAAGAATTCTGTAACTCCACTTTGGAATGACCTCTATAAAGATCAGTGATTCCGTAAATCTTTGAATAATTTGTAAGGGGGGTAAAACTCCTTTACAATTGGTATTGATTCACCATAGATTTCGGTATCCTCGGATTTCGACGATATTTATCTCCTGCTCTACCTGGATTCTATCTCTGGCGATCGAATGTTGATTTGCCTTAGATTTCCGAATTGATTATAGTCCTGAAGTCTCGGTTGACCGATTAAGGTCGCCCGCGATTTATAAAGGCTTATCCATCTTCTATTTGGTAATTAAATTATCTCATCTTCGTTCGAGCTTATCTTCGAACCAGAATTCTATTTGATTAGAGTTCCTCTAATTTGAATCTCTGTTGTTTGGAATCCACCCTTGAATCATCCTTTGGAAATTAGAGTTTGGTTGTATTTTGAAATTGTGCATACATCGAAATTATTATTCTGATAAGGATGGTCCTATTATATACAAAAGTGAAATGTTTTCAATAAGGATTTTTATATCTTTTGAAAATGGAAATTTGAAACTTTGAAAGGAATCGAATTTTGAAAATTTATAAGAATTTGACCTATATAAAATGATTTATAACTGAAGGGTTTTGAATGTGAATTTCGAGGAATCGAACTTCGGTGTTTTGAAACCGGTTTTACGATTTTGGAAAATATATAATAATAATACGATTTAAAGATATTTTCTGAATAAGAAATGTTTAAAATGTATGCGACTGAATTCCAATGATTTCTAAGAGATTTCAAAGAAATTTCAAGAAAATAAAATTCCAGAACCCACTTATGTCGCTGGAAAATAATTTCGGTGATGAATGCATACATCATCGACATTGATTTTCGAGTTTCTGAGTGGGGGAGAGGCCACTCTAGTAGCTTTGCTATGCGAGTGATTTTGTGAAACAAATTTTGATTTCAAATTTCGAAATATGGTTTGATGTTCGAAAGATATATGTATATATGTGTATATTTGAAATGATTTAAAGTAAGCCGATGTTCAGTCCTCAGGATTCAGATTTGTTTTGGTATAACCCTATCTTTTAGAATTGGTTTACTGATTTGTTGGAGATTTCCAATTCTTGGATTTCAATTGATTTCTTCGACTATTTTGAAGGTCCGAGCACTTCCAAATCAGGGTTAACTTTTCAGAGCTAAGCAATTTTGAAAGGTATAAGGTATTAGATAAAGAATATAAGTTTAGTTTGGTATGATTAAAGTATAAAGTAATATGATTTATATAAGTTTGAAACTATTCGAATAAATAAGACTATTTTGAATTATATCAGTATGAAATATTGATTTGAAATGTTTTGAATAAATTATATATATAGAACAATAATCTTTCCAATGGTAAATTGGATTTTTCATATAGAAATAAATAGTTTGAAGATTTTAAAAAGGGGTGGTTTTAAACTTAGTAACCATTTTAGATATTTTGATGATCGAAATGGATTGGAAATGATTTAATCTTTATTTTGATAAAGAATGTGAATTTGAAATGATAATTGAGTTTGATAAATGAATATTTGAAGTTTATATTTGTATGAAAGGATATTTGGTTTACTAGTAATTTGAGTTTTTTTAAAAATGATGGATTTGAAATGAATATTCAAAACTAAGTAATAATGAAGTAAAATTTGAGATATATGAAATTATAAAAATTAGTTTTGGAATATGGTATATTTAAGCTTTGAAATATATTAAAGATTGAATATTTTATTTTATGGATCAAATCTTTATTTGAAATTTGATAATATTTGAAATGGTTTTGTTGGAAAACTAAATTGAATTGAAACTGATGGTTTGAATTGAATTAAAATTGGAAATTTTAGATTTGGGTTTAATTGAATAAATTTGTGAAATGTAAAGAATTAAAGGAATGTTTTACGATTTCAAATGTATGATTTTGAAAGGTTATGAATTTCAAAGTGTAATGATTTCAAGCACTTTGGTTTCTAAAGATTTATAACTTTGAAAATATTATGATTTTTGAAAGTAAATATATGTTTGAAATGGAAATGAATTTGTTTGACATAAATTTTGTTGATTTGGAAATTTGGAATCTATTGTTTTAGTAAACTTTGAAACTGAATATATGAAATTAGAAAGAAATGATTTGGCGAAATCATATATGATTTTGAAACTGAATTGATATTGAAAAGGTTTGAAATTGAGAACCCTGTTTATTTAAATACCTTGATTTGGGAGTTATCGAACTTATATAAAATGGATTTGTATAAGTATGAAATTGATTTGAAAACTGTTGGTTTGGAAAAGGGTACTCAATTTGTAAAGTGAAATCTTATATAATCGAAGTCTATATAAGTATGATTTGATATAATATTGATTTGGAAAGTAGTTGATTTGAAAATGGAATCTTATATATAATGGACTTTATATAAGTATGATATTTGAAAGTGATCTTGAAAGGTACTATATGATACATATTTTCGAAGTAAAGATATGGAAAATGCCTTCTGATTGATATCCGCTTTGTGGCCACACTATGGATTCATTCTATCGATATTATTCTCTCTGACTTGGGTTTTCCGGATATGATACTCGAATGTCCATCGAATTCCATGGCGATGTCTATGGTCTTATGATCGCGACTGCATAGCATAATTCATAGGGGCTGCGAGAGCCTAAGGGTATGGATGTTTCCTAGGGGATCCAGGCGTAACCATTGTATATCTGTGATCTATTGGGTCGCTTGGTAGCGTAATCTGCAGGGGCTGCGAGAGCCTAAGGGTACAGATGTTTCCTGGGGAATCCAGGCGTAACCATTGTGTATTTGCGGTACTACCAGTCTTCATGGCGTAATCGCAGGGCTGCGGTAGTCAGCCTATGGGTACAGATGTTTCTTGGGGGATCCAGGTGTAACCATTGTGTATTCGCGATCCATGATCGACATGTTTGGTTTGGTTGATTTGTTTAGATTGTACTTTCCATATATGTTGTTTTTAAAAGGTTTTTCAGTATTTTCACCGGGTGTTGAAACAAGTCTACCAAGTACCTGGAGAATTCTAGCTTTTTACCCGATCAACGCATAGCCAGAGTCTATAGGAATGAAAGTAAACTCGTTAAGACATCGAGTTATAAATGTATTTTGATAAAGTATTATATAAAGGATATTTTGATCATTTATTTTACTTTTCTAAATAATTTAAAATGTTTTAAATATTGATTACTTTGAACTGTCAAATTTGAATCAAATGACTATTTATCATATTATAAAATGTTTAAAATGTTGTAAATATAAAATTTTAAATTGAAATGTATATGGTTTTAAAATAATGGTCCATCCTTGTGTTCCAACCTATTTTTCCTCCTAGCTATTCCTACCTTCTTCTTCTTTGAGGGTTCTTTCTGCATTATGAAAAGAGTTGGTTCTTTGGCTTATCGTTTAGATTTGCCCGAGAAACTTTCTGGAGTGCATGATGTATTCCATGTCTCACATCTCTTCTAGTATCTTCTTGACCCACCTCTTTTTGTTCAGCCAACTGCTCTTGATAGTTTGGATATTTAGCTTAATCCGACTGTCGAGAGTAAGCCACTTCGTATTGTCAGTAGAGGTACGAAGCAGCTAAGAAGGGTATCTGTTAATCTAGTCAAAGTACTGTGTCAGTATGATGATCAACAATGTACCTGGGAGACGGAGGAGAGCATTCATGCTTCAAATCCGGAATTGTTTTTTCAGGTACTATTTGCTTTTTCTATCTTGCTTTTCCTTATTTTCCTTGTTCGTTCTTTTCGAGGACGAAAATATTTGAGTGGGGGAGAGTGTAACAACCTTGAATTTTATGATTTGTTTTAATTGTTTATTTTGATTATTTTATTTGAAAACTTTATTATATTTATTAAAATGAATAATTTTTTTTATTTTAAATATATTTTTTGATTTTTATGTGAATTATAATTTCAAACCTGAATATAAAGAATATTTTCCAAAAAAGTGGATTTTTGGTCAATCTGGTCAAACTTTGACTTTTAAATTTAAAATTTAAATATTTAATTTTTTTGAATTTTATCCTTTATTATAAAAATAAATTTAATTTAAAGAATACTGCTTTTCGTTTCATTGAAATCCGATTTATTTTGTGAAAGTTATGCTTTTTACAATATTGGGTGTAAATTGATTTATTTAATAAAATTGTCTATTTCAAATTATATAAATAATATTTTTATTTTTTAATCATGTTCTAATATGTGTTATAGGACATTTTAGGCATATATTTTGTTTTAAATATTTTTAAAGTGATGATAAAAAAAATTCAAAATTTATTGCATCTATTTTCTATTTTTAAAGCCCGGTTTCCAATTTTTGCAATTTTCTCAATTTAATTATATTTGATTAAAATTTATTTATTTACTTTTGTGCATTCATCATATTTTTGTGTTTTTATCTATATTTATATGCATTTTACATGTATTTAAAAGTTCAAAAGAAATTAAGAAATTTGAAAGGTTTTGACCTTTTATATGCATGTCTTTCAATATTCAAAGTTGTCTTTTCATCACCAATCACCACATGCATTCAATTACAGTCATATCTCTTTCTTCAGCTGACCACTCCACTTTGTTTTCACATGAACAACAAATACTTCTCAACCCTAAAATAATCGGCTATCATCCTGAAGAAAAATTTTGGTAAAAACTTTCATTCTTCTCCATTTTTCTACTTGATTTATTGATTTTTGCACTTGCATTCATCTTATGTAGTTCGGCTCTCCTTAATCCAGCACCTTGGCCACCTCCACCACCACCTATTCCATCCACCATACCTTCCTCTCCACTTCCATTCCAGAGCCGAGACCATCCAAGTTGAAGATCTACCAAATTTTTTACAAAAACTCCACTTGATTCACCATAGCCGAACTCCCCTTGTCTCCACCACTCCAATCATGCTTTGGCCGACCCATACACCAACACCGCTAATCACAACCTGAGCCTTAGACCTCTGCAACACCTATAGTTGATCTTCCCAGACCTAACCTTGTCCATCCATGCTTGGCCGAGACCTTTGATGGCCTTGAAATCCATGTATTTGCCTTGAATTTGTGTATTCATGCACACATATACCTCTTCTACTTCATATGTTGTTATAGCCAACTTATATGACCTTAACTTGATCCAAACTAGATACAAAACCATCCCATTACAGTGCTTTTACAGCCCATAGCTGAAGCATATGATGTTGAATGCAACTGCAAAAGCATTAGCTTTGAGTTGTGATTGTTTTGTAATATTTTGGTTTGTAATCCATATTGTACTTTGTTTATTTGAAATTTGACAAGGCAATTAGCTTTGGCTCTCCCACTCTTGAATCGTAGTCGTGCTTTCATGCCTTTGTGGATCTTATTTTGTGTGTTTGGTTGTTATCTCTAGCTTGTAGAGTTGAGTATTTCTCACCAGACATTTACTACTTATATAAGTAGTAAATTGACACCCTGTGAATCTGTAGATATTATTATTATGTTGTAACTGCTTATGCTATGATCATATGATGATCACCCTATTTATACACCTGTCATATCATATGTTATTGTTATATGATGTTATTCTATTTATTTATATCAGTTTATCACACTGCAAGTTCCCTGTAGATTAGAATCACTATGGGTTGAAATGATACATACCCGAACGGACTTTAGAATAGGGAAATATTGTTATGTGATGAATGATAGGCCTGAGCGATTTTTATTTATTTGAATTTACTTGGGATTGCGGGTTTGAAATGATAGAACTCGGATTTTTCCTTTGTAAATTACGGATTGAAATGATATATTATCTGTATCATTCGACTTAGGTTTGAAATTTTATACAGACTGTGGTTAAAATATGTTTTCTAAAATTTTTAAAGTATTTTAGAAATGAAAATATTACAATATTTTGATTTAAACTTAATTAAAAATGATTTTTGTAAAGTATTATTGATTTTCTAAAAATTTATAAGTGGAATAAATTAATGGTAAGGTTAGAAAGTTTGAAATGTAAGTTATTTTGGAAATTTTGATTTGGGTATAAATGGAATTTAAATTAAGTAGGAAAATATGATAAATAAATATAAAATTTTAATTAAAATGAATTTAAAATGATTCTATAAAGTGTTAATTATTTTTAAATAAGTTAAAGGGCTAAATAAATGAATATTTAAGTTGAATTTTGAAATATAACTTTCATTGGGAATTTGTGAATTTTGTTTAAAAATGAATTTTAAGTTAAGTAAATAAAATGAAAAACATGTTATATTTGGAAATTTAAACTTAAGCGTTAAGTTAAAAATTTAATTATGAAGAATTGAAATGGAATGTTGAATTATATAAGTAAATTATTATTAATTGATTTTTGAATGAAAATTTAACTTTATAAAATCATGAATATAAGGGTATTTAAATGATTGTTTTAAAAATGAAAATATATGATTTTATAAGTTTAAAATGATTTAAATAAAAATTTAATTGTTTGTGAAATTATTTTGAATATTTGGAATTTGATTAACAGCATTTTTGAAACGTTATTATTTCTAATGTAAAGAATATTACAGCATTTGTAAATGCTATAATTAATAGAAATGAACTAAATGGCTAAATTGAATTAAGGGCTATTATACCACTTTGTAAGTCCTGTAGGTGCTGAAATTAACTAAGGTTTTATTTGAACTAAATTAAACGTATTACAGCATTTTAAATGCTGTCTTTTGTTAAATGAATTGTTTTAAAACATAACTTTCCGTAACATCTTCTAAGTGCTGCGATTGTTGAATTTATACCGTTTTGATAAATTTAAAAGAATAAATGAACTTTGAAAAGGCTAAATTTATGACAATTTGATATTTGATTATTAAATATGATAAATTCACTTTTAAATGATTTAAATTGAATATCTAAATGATTTAAATGGGATACTTAAATGATTTAAATGGAATATTTAATTGGTTTAATTGGAATATTTAATTGGTTTAAATGAAGTATTTTGATTTGAAATATAAACCACTTTGAATTGTAATTAGAAATGGAATTTAAATTAAATAAAACTGAATGAGATTTTGAAAGATATGATATTTTGAAATGGATTTCTGAATGATATTGAATTTTGAAATGATATTTGACTTCGAAGTATAAATTACTATTTTGAAATTTTAACCATGGGATGTATTTAATTTATAATTTAACCGATCCTTAAAGGATGGGCGATCCCAAGCATCCTTTAAGTTATTGTACATTACTACTACAGTTCACTTGAGTTGGTTTACATTATATAAGTATATATGTCCTGACTCGAGTGTTTTGTGTTTTACTTTACGCTCGGGTCAGCCTGAGTATTTACATCTTAGCTTTGGATTTCTTTTCTTGAGCTAGGGATCGCTGGAGATTCTGCTTGTCTAGTTATCTATTCCCTTTCAGTTTCAGTTGTTTCTATTTCAGCTCTGCTATTTACAAACTACTATGTATTTGAGATTTCTATTGTATATGTTTTTCAGACTGATATTATGTATTATGTTTCTGAGAGTTTGTTATAGTAGCTTCATGAACTACTATGGTATTTTAATTTCCGCTGCGAGTTATTCTGATATTTCTATGTCTGTGATTCTGTGATTGTATTTCATTTGCTCCAAAATTTATTTACAATGCGGTATTTTGAGCAATTCAAGTCCGGCATGTGTGGATGAGAATGGCTGAAAGTTTTTGGTTGTTACATTATAAGATTTTCATTTCAAAATATTTTGAAAGGCACTTTCAAAATTTTCAAGGGGTTTTCAAAGAAATCTTTTTATCAAATTATGTCTGAAAAGGTAGGACTAAAATTTGTTCTTTCTTTTAAATCTACGTACTCTGCCATTTAAAAATTTAATTTCCTTCTTATGGTGATAAATGTATTCCTTCTTACGGAAGTTTGCTCCTTTCCTTATTTTGTATTTTATTAATACATAACACATTCATTTGTTACCTTCATAAATGTTAATTTATCCGTATTGATCGTCAACCTAATGGACGATTCCTTAAAGTCATTTATTTCCTATCAACCTTTCCATGTACAGTAATATCCCTATCATCTTAATCTTATGGAGCCTACAATGATGAGGAAGTCTAGGTCCTATAAAAAAGTATAAATTTAACTATATTTAATTTCCGACTCATAGTTGCTTCGTCCACCCTTTCGGAATACGCTAGCAGCTACTTTTATAGTTAGAATTTATAAAATTAAGCATAAATTCAAAATAAGTATATGTATAGTATGAGTTTTAAAAAATCTTTTGTGAAAACCTTTTCAAAAATAATAAGCATGCTACTAATACGCATAGTATACTTTCCCAATTGATTGGATAACTTAGGCTCTAATACCAAATGTAACAACCCACCAAGGAACATGCCTGAATTTCGATCCAGAAAAGATCCATCGAAACTTAGATCCATTCTAAAGTAAGCTGTTGGTAGAAATAAGAAATAACATTACAAAGTTGTAACTAAGCTTTTAGATCTCATAGCGGATGGAACAAAATATAGTAGAAAAGTGTACGCATTTATTTCAAAACCATAAGAAAAGTCAAAATACAAAATTTAATAAAAACTATATCATAATACATGTTACGACAGTTGTCTAAATACATGGGTACACTTAAAAGCAAATAATAATAACAAATGCTACCACAAGCCAATGTTCTCCGTCTCTAAGTATCGTCACCACCATCACTCCATCCTTAACCGAGGTTGCAATGAGGAGGGAGTCAGAACAAGTGTCTGGTGAATAAAAACCTTGAATCTTACCTTTTCAGTACATGGGCAGTATATTTTAAAATAATAATATGTCTATATAAAACAGTTAAAATCATTTAATACTCCTTTATAAGGAAAGGAGGTGGGTCCAACCACTTAATATGTTCTATTCCAGAAGCAGGTTTCTAAAATCTCATAACCTAATCATGCATCGTAAATAGCTAATAAGGTGAGAGATGATACCTAATCCACTTATTACTTCAAAGTGGAAAATAGGCAGATTCTGGTCATTAAGGACTTTAATTAAGGCAGATCCATCATTTAAAACTTATTTTCAAAAGCATGTTCCTTAACGTTACTATCCATCTGGCATCAAATGGAATCTCATAGACCACTTAATACTTCCAAGCGGAAAATACGCAGACTCTGGTCATTTAAGACCTTAATTAAGGCTGGCCCCATCATTTAAGTTTTATTTCCAAAAGCGGACTCCTGTAGAGATACCACCTAGCGTGTCTCCTTGTCCATTTAATGCTTCATCATGGAAAAGGATGCAGGTCCAACCACTTAATACCTCAAAACCCTAAAACAAGCACTTCGTCTTATGGCCCACACTCATAATGACATCTCATATTAGTCTGCTACTCATAGGAACTGGTAGTCAGATTAGCTAGGAAGATTTCCACTGCAGAATTTGGGACCAACCTCGCTTCATTAAAAATATTTATCGTAGGATATCTCACATCAATTAAAGTGTACACAACTGCTGGTAGTCTCAAAGTGAAGGGCATACTTCCATCATGTAACTCTAGTAATCTCGCATCCCTATGACTTAGCCATAAATCAATTACTCCACACACGCACGCATGCACGCACGCAAACACACACACACACACACATATATGTATATGTATATGTATATGTATGTATGTATGTATGTATGTATGTATGTATGTATGTATGTATGTATGTATGTATATGTGTGTGTGTGTGTGTATATATATAAACACACACATATATTCATCTCATCGTTTCATAAGGCCTTATAAGTAATCTTTATTATTACGCCTTAAAATAATAATTGAGCTATATAAGAGTTTCCACTTATTTTTGCCTCAAATTCAATTACCTTCCTAATAAGGAAAATAAGTGTAAATAATTGTTTAATTAACTATATCATACATGCAATAATTATACGTTAATTATGTAAATAGAGATAAATAAATACTCGCGTCTAGTAAGTTCTAAACGCGTGCATTTTACGCTCTAAGCTAGCGTTAAATGTCGATTCCCTAACCAAATTTTAATTACAAGTCATTTTTCTTCAAATTCCTAAGATTTCATAGAATTCTAATATCCAAAATGGAGAATAAACATTCATAACCAACACTGCAATAACAGACTTACAAATAAAATAGAAACACAATTATTATATCAATTCAATGGAATATTTTAAACAATAAGAATTACAATCTAAACCTGGTATTCTATTTAGTTCCACTTTTACAAAGAAATAGGAAAGAATAAGTGGTGTAAACAATGAATAGAATTCATAATCTAAACCCCTTTTTTTATTGAAGAATCACAATTTGACATCATGAAGAAGAAGCGGAATAGACTATGAAATTATGAAAAATGCATAAACGAAACAAATTCTATCAAATTAATGTAAATAATTGGGAATCTCGACATAGAATTGACGTATCGAAATAAAAAGAAATTTTAGGGGATTTTATCTATCATTTTTTCAAATCCCAAAATCCTAAGGCATATTCAAATCGAAAAATAACACATTAAATAATTGCTAAAAATTACTAAGGTTTTAACTCACCGAATAGCCTAAGCTTCGCTTTCCTTGTATTTTCATGCCTCACAATCTCCTCCAAAATCTCTCTCTTTTGACACACACACATATAATTGGGAAGTGATATATATATTTATTAGATTCAAAATAGCTAGAGGAGAATAGAATAAGAATAGGTTGAAGGAAGAAGAAATAAATAGAAAGTATATTGGATTGTTACCTAAATTCTCTATGGAGTTTCTTAATCTAATTTGGAGATATAAAAATGGCAGAGTTTTACTATTGTTCCCGAAATATTTGTGGATAAAAGTGAAAGATCCATGGTGAAATTTATAGTGGTTGGAAACGCAACACCATTGAATGAGAATGGATTAAAAACGGATAAATTTGGAATGTAAAACTCATCAAAAATAGGCTCCACAATAAGGAAGTAGTCGATCCTCATGCTCAAAGAGGTCAACTCCTACAGTCAACCCCAGCGGTCGGCCTCTAGCTCGATCCCTTGAAGTGCTAGGTTGACTTCTCCCCTTATTTTCGGAAGGTGTTTATTTTATTTTACCGTTGCTTGATTATTTATTAATTTCATGCCTTAATTAACTTTTAACATTAATTGCTAATTTTTAAGGTTAGTTAACCCCCAAGTCTGATAATAATTAATTTAAAATTTCAAATAAGGTAATTAACTACTTATTTGAATCTCATTCAAATTATTTTAAATTCTAAAACTTCAAACGCTCATTGCTTCTTCATTCGAGCTCCATTTTCAACATATTATATATGGAAACTAGTCAAAATTTCACCACGAATGCAATGGTATGGGTTTCGCGGTCAAATTCCAACATTTGTAAAAATTTCATTTTCTACCTTATTATATTTAATTTAATTTAATATACTTCATTCATTTATGGCTCATTTTATGGGGTGTTAGAGTTGACTAGCGATTACATTACGAAGGGTCTGCATCGGGGTTAAGATATTAATTGACCGACGGATCTACTTTCTCTCTATTTAAGAAGTATTAAATGGCCAAGGTTTTCTTTTGGATAGTACAACGTTTAGATATATATGTATATAGGCATATATATATATATAGTTATACCTCGAAGAAGGTTAGATATATCATATGCGTGATGGAATTGGACTAAATAGCCATGAATAATGGACATAACACTTTAATAGAAATCAATCGACATAAAATAGTATTATGGATAAAGTATGTAGTTTTCCAGTCACCACAATGCTGCTCTAACCCCTCATCGTTACAATCACATGATGGACTTAGGGGGACAGGCTACTGTTGTAAAATAGGAACTGCAAATGGTGAAGTCTTCTCGATCATACTCAGTACTGCAAGGTAATCAGATACTAAAAGAATAATATTGATTCCAAGGTAATAGCCATTGTCAGCATATATGTTCTATTGTATTTTTCTATTCTGCTATGAATGTGTAGATAACTCCTTGATATACTTATGTTTATTACAGTTTACCAAAACCAATGATCCGTATTCTAATGGATTTGGATTTCGATTTAGTAAAATCCAGGTCCATTAAGGTGCGGGTTGTTACACCTACCTGTTGAATATGCTATTATATGATTTTTTTTATGATAATAAACATATATACGTATTCATTTAAATGTATTTTTTAATGTACTATTATATTTTTCACATAATAAAATAAATATTTTCTAAATAAAATAAATGACATAGAATTTAAATCCAAACAGATATTTTATTCAAACAAATATTTTATTATAATTTTGAATAGTACAAAGTTGTGCTCTCACTATATATACACAATTTCAAGTACAATACAAATTTGATTACATCATAATGTTCAATTTACATTTGCACTACATTACCTTTCACTCGTTCCCTTATAATTGTTCTTCAACTCTATTCCAGATTGAATCCAGCATTTGAGCGATTTATAAAATAAACACTGATGTAGTAAAATAGAAAAAGAAATATTTGAAAAGTGTAAAATAAAATGTAATTTTGAAAATATTATTTACCTTGGTTATTTGGGTTGTTCGTCATCATTTAATATTGAATTCATCATACACGAACAACTTATGACATGCACACTATATCATTGTACATGCCACAAGGCCGTGCACACTGATATACACTTGATAAATTACAGGGACAAGCGAGCATAAGGTCAAACACAATCAAAAGCCGAGTTCAACTCAAGTACTATACAAATAAAGTCATGACATGAGCATAAGGTCAAACCCAAGCTATAAGCTGGATTCAACTCAGGTGTAGTACAAAAAACAAATCTAGATGTGTATACTTGGAAAATAGTTGACTAGTCAACCAAGGCCAAGAACGAATTCAAAGATGCAACTCGACCCAAACATGCAATCATGTACAACAATGACTGTATGAAAATTGCCTCGAAGTAAGTGACTATGATCAATAGACATGAAGAATAAAATATATCAAGACTTTAGGCATGCATACAAACAGTCAGAGGAGCAAGTGAAGTATACAAGCTTAAGCACGAGCCAAAGCAATGCTATAAACTTCAAATGAAGATATACAAATGACAGCATTTAAGTTCATCACAAAATCAAACAAATCAATACCCAAAGTGGTGAACAGCACCTAAAGAAGGCTATAAAAGCCTAGACTCATGCGGAAAAAGTGAAGACATGGAAGTGTCATATGCAAACCAGAAGCTACAGACTTCAAGTGCAAAGCTACAACCAAACCTGGCATGATAACTCAACCAAATTGTCTTGTGAAAGGCAAGTATGAGTCAAAGCAATGTAATGACAAAAATACAACAATACAGGGTTTAGTGCAATATGCAAGTGGACCCAACACACTCACATAAACTAGGCATAATAATTATACACATATATACATACATGTATATGTATGTATGTACATGTTTGTATCTGAATAGTCAAGACTTCAAGCATGCAGTTTTCAAATAAATAATCACAAAACTTTCAACACGTACAAAATCGGTGCAATAAAGACCAAACTCAAGTGAAGTCAATGAAAACACACATGTACACATATATAGGCAGTGCACACTTAACCAGAACCAAGTAGAGTTCAAAAGGACTCAAGTTAAACTGAGTAAAGCTCAATGTAAAAAAACTAGACCATACCATGTAGAGCTTAAGTCCAAATCACATCCCAAAATACAGGGAACTAATAAATGCAACTAAATACATGTGAAAGCCTCAATATCAAATAACAAACAAATTCAGTGCAAACAAGTATACAAGCTAATCCATACCGCATGTAGACACATAACTCAATGCATATGTGTGTATGTTAGCATATATGTACACATGAATCAAATGGCCGAGACCAGATACAAGAAAGTAGGCAGCAAAGCTCAATATAGTAAATTACAACATTCTACGCAGTGACAGTGATCAGAGGCACACTGGAAATATAGTGTAACCCGAAGAAAGTGCTAGGTTATGCTAGTGAATAAAAAAGTGCAGACCACCAGGTCAATGCAAAGAATAATTCGCAGTTTCAAACAAAGTCAAGGCCGGGTTCAATCAGAATTTATCAAGTCAAAGTCCAGCAAATCGTGAAAGTTAGAAAAATCATAACTTCCAGATGATTACAATTTTTAATACCGTGGTGGCCAAGGAATCGAACGAGTAAAATTCAAAGCCGTGATAATCAAGCTATCAGATAATACGTACGAATTGAACTAGTTAGGCAACATCACCAACACTCAATTAAAAATCGAACGGCAAAGCAAATTCACAAGAAGATTTCAAACATTATGCACGAATGGTATTTTAAGGAATTGAACGCTATATAACCCTTATCGTCATCGACTTTTGAAAGCAATCGAGTTCAAGGAAATTAACCAGAAAAGCAAAGAGCATAAAATTACATACCAAACATAATCAAACTCGATTGAAAAGCAGCCGTGTGCAAATCAGGTCGATCGACAAAGCAAGGGAAGCAAGATTACTTATTAAATCGATCAACTATAGTCGGCGGCTTCAACAAAGTTGTACCCTAATTTATAAGAGCGGAATGAATGAGAACAAAGGAAGTAGACATTTTTTAAAAGCAAAGGAAAGAGGGCCGACACTATAAAAATCAAAAGAGGGATGCTCTTATTTAATTTGACCCATCTTCTTTAACTTTATAATTGGGCTTTAATTTTTTAAATTAAGGTTTTGTTTTTTAAATTCATTTTAAATTAATATTTTCTCTTTTAAACTTTTGTAAATTCTAGTGGTGTGACTAGGGGACAAACTATGATGGTGTAGTTCGTGAATTTGCAATTCAGTGACTGAGTTGTGGCAGGGTTTTGAGCTTAGAGTTAGGTTACTCGATGGAGGGTGTCGTAAGCTTACGTGTGTAAGCGTATGACTACTTAATTTTTAGTAGAAACCATGGGGACAACATGTAGGCAGGGTTTTGTCGAAGCTGGGTAAATCTGTGTGTTTTGTTTTTTGCTTTTAATATTCAGTTATTATCTGTGCTGCTATTATTCTTTTATTTCTGTGTTGCAATTATTTTATATATATTTCCGCACTAAATTCTTATAATTGATAGTATCGCCCTATTCACCCCCCCATCTAGGGTGAAATCGATCCTACAAGTGGTATCGGAGCTAGGAACATAAGTCAAATTTTTTGTAAAAAAATTTGATTTTTCAAAAACCAATTTTTGTTTTAAAAATTTGAATTTTTAAATTGGATTCTTTTAATAATGCCTTCGCTGAGGGCCGGTCTATAGTTAGACCACCAATGTTCAATGGTGAATATGCTTATTGGAAAAATAGAATGAATATTTTTCTAAAAACCATTTATGCTTTGAATGTAGTTGAGACGGGATATATGACACCAATTATAGTGGTAAATAATTAGGAAATTGATAAACCAATGGATCAATGGATAGATTTAGAAAATAGCTAAAGAATGGTAATGCTAATGCTAAAGCTATGAATTTTATTATTTGTTCATTGGATCAAATTGAATTTAATCGTGTCTCACATTGCCTAACTGCGTAGGAAATATGGCACACACTGCAAGTGACTCCCGAAGGAACATCTCATGTCAAGGAATCTCGTCTTGCCATGCTGAGTAGCGAATACGAGAATTTTACAATGGCCAAGGAAGAAAATTTTAAAGAGATGTACGGACGACTTTTCAATATTATATACACATCAAAAGCTCTCGAAAAATCATACACAGAGTTAGAAATAGTCGGAAAAATCCTCGGAGTCCTTTCATGAAGATTTGAAGCGAAAGTTACAGCCATTCAAGAATCAAAGGATTTGAAGCAGATCAAAGTTGAAGAACTCATAGGAAATCTCACCACTTATAAGCTAGAAATGAAATTCAAGGATGAGCGAGATGGAGGTGGTACTCAAAAGAAATCAGTAGCTCTTAAAGGAACAACGGAAAGTGATTGTAACGTTTCGATTTTTCGTTGCCGAAAAACCGAATAGTTATGGGTTTTAAAAAGAATTTAAGAAAAGAAGAAGAGAGAAAAAGAAGAAAGATGGAGGGAAAAGAAGATAGAAAATTTTAGATAGAAGAAAAAGAGAATAGAGGAAAAAGAAAAACAGAAAAAAATAGGACGGAATAGAAAACAACAGAACAACATCAGAATCTCACAATTCGCAGCGGAACAACATATAATAATAAATGAATAATCTTTAAACAAAGAACTATATCAGTTATTACATTACATCACATTTCATTACATCATATCATCAGAGTGTACAACAACAACAAATAGTGCAGCGTAAAAAAGAAATACTATATAAACTAGTAATACGCCATGTCATCCATCTTGCCTCCAGCAACTCCAGAATATCCAGAATATCCTGATAAACCTAACTCTTGACTGCCCGTGTAGAAATTGGTGGGCACCCAGAGTTTAGGAAGGAAAACAATAAACTCCAAGTCAGTCATGTGACTGGTGTGAGAACTCAAAACAGTTTATTTAACTTTAAAATCAAAATAGAGAGATATTTTTATTTCAATTCGCAATGCTTTTAAAAATGAGACTACCATAAGGCCTCCCGCACACACACACATGCAAATGCAGAATCGGAGGAGATTTCTCCTTATGATAGTCAAAGATGCTTGATACGCATTAAAAATAACATTTGATATTATTACTAGTGCATAGTGTAGAAGAAATTCATTTCGAAAGTAGAATATAAATCTTAGCCAACATACGACCATTATCGTATGCCTACTATAGCTACCATCCAAATAGTGTTGCGACACCATAGGTGAATAGCAGGTTCTACAACTAATACCGTACAAGTTTCGTATTGGGAATTGGATTTCCAACAAATGGTCAGGCCAAGGAACTTCCCATTGCCACGTGAGAATGCATCTGGAAAGACATCCCCGAGAACCAAACCGGAACTCTGCCAACACAAGGCCGGGTTACCCCTAACTGGGTAACTACTGACACGAGCACGCCATTCCCTGATCGTAAACGACCTTTCTCACGGGATCCCGAAAACCAACAACCACAAAGTAATAAATTCGTAGTAACCACATAGGTTAAATATCTGGGCTCCATACCATGATACCACCTCTATCCAGAAGGAAATGTACATACCCTAAAGGGTGCTACCCCTCATAACCTTGCCGAATCTTTCCTGTTTTGACCATTTCCGGGGTGTGAGGTTCGACGAAGTCACGTCCACAAAAACATACTTTATACAAAAGCCATGCTTTGGGTCAACAAATGATCAACACAATGATCACCAAGATAGACAATCAAATAAACGATCCTATCACAATAATCAACACAATGATCATTTCAGCATCACTCAGCATATCACATTACCAAATTGGGAATATATCGCTGATAACTTCAACTATATAACCTCTGAGCTCGTACGTCTCAGAGAAGGGTGTTAAGCTAAAAGAATAAATTCTCCGCCACCACAAAAATATATTTGAAAGAAATCGGCTTTACATCTCAACTTGTAATGTCAGACACACAATCCATACAAGTCTGTTCCGGGCTCGAACAGAACCGAAGGCACTTACAAAGAAGTCCTTGCAATCTGAAAAATCTCTAATCACGTTCGGATTTCCCATCACATATGGAGATCTCAATACCAGGGATCAGCCAGTGCAGAGACAATCAACAAGAAACCCTTTCGCTTTCGAAAATATCCGGTCTTCAACACCGATCTTCGAATGCAATTTATAACGACGTATCACATATTCGGAATGGGTTATACGACCCCAAGGTCCTTTCCCGGTTAACCCGAATAGTGAGCGCTTGTTTTTAAAAAAATAAGTGTGGCATTCAATTTCAAACAATTCACAACAAATACCTATTTAAAGGTAAATATTGATAGTCGGTTATTGAACTATCAATAGATATGCCAACATCACCAGATTCCAAATAATTTTCCAAATTATTTATTTCACAAAAATATCTTTATAAGATATATAGTTTTCACACTTAAAAAATAAATCAACATTTATTTTCAAACAAATCCCCTTTTTTATTTATAAATTCTATAATGAATTTATATTCCCAAAATATCCATGAATATACTATTTTAATTATTCATTTCAATTTATCTTCAAAAAGATAAATTCTCAACATTTTTACTTTATATTGGAAACCATTTCAATACTTCAAAAATAAATCAATATTTATTTTTAAACCCATTTTCCCAATTCCATTTATAAATTCCATATTGAATTTATGTTTCCAAAATATTTATGAATATACGATTGCTATTATTCATTTTCAATTTATCTTCAAAAAGGTAAATTCTCTAAACTTTCCATTTCACATTGGAAAAACAATTTCCATACTTATTTATTTTATAAGTAATCCATAAATCTTTTATTTTTAACCTTAGAAAATATTTCATATACTTTAATCGAAATTAAGTATATATTTCATTCTTTAAGAAAATCATTCTCTTAAACATATTTATTTGGGCCAAAACGAATGTTGCGTAAAACATCGTTACGACAACCCAAATTCACTAGTATAGGGATTCGAAATTAAAATAGATATATAAATCCCAATACTATACAAAACATTTCCTTTCGGAAATCATTTACTATAACAATAGTGTTATAGTCCATTATTTCCTTATATTTCTCAAAAGCATCTTTTTCAACAATAAATGTTGAAATCTATGGTTTCGAATCTCAATACAGTTTAAAACATCTTTAGATCGTTTTAATTCTATTTAAAACATCACATCTAAAATAATTTCTTTAACATAATATTCACCATTCAAAACCGTGAATATACTTGTTAATAAATTTCATCACTTCTATTCATTTTATTTTAAAGAATTATTCACTGTCTAAAACATGAATATAATTCCATAAATAAATTACAACAATTCCTTATCAAAATAAGTCATTGCGGATTTATAAAACAACGTTTATAAATTCTATTTCTATTTATTTTTATAACAACTTCCTTTTATAAATTTCCTTTATTAACCTATCTCAATTCATATCACAATGATATGCTAAAAATTCATATTATAAGTCAAACACTTATAATTTATTTATTTACAAAATTGTTTCTTTAAACTTCCCAATTTTATAAATCTTATAACTTATAAGATTCATTTATTTATCCAAAATCTATCCTTTCCCATAACTTTATAAATTTTATAAACCTACTGCTTATAAAATTTCATTTATAACTTCACCGTTATAATTCTATAAGTTTCATTCATTAGTGAAATTCATTCACAATTCTTTCTAATACTTATAAAAGCTCGTTTTATAATTCCAATATTTTTAATTTATAAATATCAATTTATAAATCTTTTAATATAAATCAATTTATATTATTACTTTAAACATCTTTAAACTCTTTTATAATTTCATCATTCTAATTTATAAAATAAAAATTTTATAAATCCTATTTCTAAACTTCTTATAATAAATTCAGGAGTCCCAGTTCAAACTATTTTATAAAATCACTAATCCCTTATTTTCAAAAATCAACTTTTAACTGTATTTCTCAAAAATCATAATTTTTATAATATTAAAATTATAACGTTTATTTATTTAAGATGAATCAATTCCACAAATATTTTTATAAACGTATATTTCCAAGAATCACTTTAGAAATCAAAATCGTTATTTTTAAACTTCAAAATTGGATCCGATGATGCAACACATCAAATATTCAATCACGACTTTCAACATCATATATCGATATGATAAACAGTCAAACATCACAATATCTAACATCTATAAATATTTGTGAGGAATCCAGTTGGATCCCTCCAACCTGTTTCCCTGCATCCACAGACATTAGCACAATACCAATTCCGTTTCAAGACGGAATATCGCGGTATATGGGATTTTATAAATATATATCCGCTTACTAACGGCGCATAGGGTCTCATCCGCTAAAAGAAAATGCGGGAAATCAATCAACTGCAATATATACATATGCCAATATATATATATATATATTGCTATATATATAATATAATACCAACTCCACTTCGAGGTGGAATATCGCGGTATATGTGTGTAATAAATAACCTCCGCTTACTAACGGCGTATAGGGTCTATTCACATCCAATATATATATATATATATATATATATATATATATATATATATATATATATATATATATATATAACAATCATCATTCAAGCATTCAATCAACACAGTCAATCAAATTTTTAGATTTAACTATTTAAAATTTAAATAAACAACAGAAATTCCTTTTGAGTGAGAAGTTCTCACCTTTGCTTTTATTAGCAATCCACTCCCGATTCAACTTGTTTTCTTCATTTATACCTTGTACAACAATTTTATACAATTTATTAATACTCGAACAAATCGAATAAATTAAATTTTCATTAGATAATTTCGATTCATTGGTGATTTCTTTTTAATAGTTAAATTAACTGATAGTTTTATTTAAACCAATTCCTTCTTTAAAATTTTATTTAACTAAAATTTAATTTTAAAACTAAATTTTCTTCTCAAATAGATTT
Organism: Allium cepa; assembly: GCA_030765085.1. Taxonomy (NCBI): domain Eukaryota; kingdom Viridiplantae; phylum Streptophyta; class Magnoliopsida; order Asparagales; family Amaryllidaceae; genus Allium; species Allium cepa. The sequence continues at coordinate 149,908,516 of CM060945.1, forward strand.
AATTAACTTACCCTTAAATTAAATTTATCCAACTAATTGTTTCAATCTCAAGTTAATGATTTTTATTTTAAACTAAAATTAAAGATTCAAACTGATTTTCTTTAATTAAATTTGTTTAACTAAAAATTTAAATTTCTTTTAATAAACTTTCTTAACTAACTATTTATTTAAATAAATTTTCCTTTTGAAAATAATCCTAACTAGAAATTTCCCATTGAACTTAATTTCCTTTTTATAAATTTTAAATCAACTAATCTTTCCTTAAATAAATTATTTTCTTTGTTTAATAAATTTATTTTAACTACAGGTTACAATTTTTAAAATTTAATCCCTTCTTACTAAATTGTGTCAAACAATTTCTTTTTAATACTTTGCTTTAACAAAAAAAATTAAATTCAAACTATTCTTTATAAATTCAAATTTTGTCAAACAAATTTAATTTCTATTTAAATAAATTTTATTAACTAACTATTTAATTTCCTTCTATAATAAATTAACCAAATATAATTTATTTATCTTAAGATTTCAAAAACAAATTTTACCTAGAAATCCCACAAATTTAAACTTTATTTTCTGTACAGATATAAATATTTGTTCAATAAAATTATTAAAAATTTAAAGATTATTGAACCTCACTTATATATATTTTCACTGCACTGCATATATATAAAAATTCGATAAATAAAATTATACCTTACTGCCAAAATCGTTATCGATTCCATCTACGGCGAACACAAAGCCATTGCGATGTCGACCCCCGCTGCCTCGATCGAACCCAGAAATCGACTGCCGCTTCCATCTCCTCTCGCGCGCGCACGCGAGCTACCCAACGACACCGCCATCTCTTCGAGTCACGCGCCGCCCTCTCCACGCGGTCCACGCGCGTGCGTGCTCGTCTCCACGCAGCCCCATGCTCGAACCCCTATTGCTACTGCCCTCGACTTGAAGCTGCCAATCGCCGCATCATGCTTCTCGCGCATCGCCGTTGCCCCTATCGTGCTCGAGAACCAAATCGCGATGCTGCGCAAATCCCATACGCGCGCGCGCGATTCAATCTAGGGCTTCGGCCTTTTTTTTTTTAATTTTGTTTCATACTGCGTTCGAAATGAAGATTGGGGGAAATGAAGGAAACGAACGAAGGAAGGGGCGCGATTTTGTTTTAGCAGCTATTCACTATTTTATTTTAATTTACAGAGAAGCGGCCATTGATTTTTTTTCATTTTGAACGAAGATTTCTTTGATTTTGAAACTGAAGGGGGCTTCGGTGTTTTAAAAGAAAGTGGGAGGCATGGGTTACACGATTTCTTTAGCGTGATTTTAGGCTGAAATTTAGGACGAACGTGGTGTGCGTTGACTAAGTTTAAATTTAAATTTAAATTTAAACCGTTGAAAATTTCGACGCGTTTATGTGTCGTGTGCTCACATATTAACTCCGAAAAATACGAAATTTGAAATCTGGCAATAATTCAATATTACGGACCCAATGGAACTGGTTTCATCGAATTCCGAGACTGTGCCTCGGACGGCTATTTTTAAATATCGATTCGAACGATTAAATTCCAAAACTGTACAATTCACTTCCAAATTAAATTCTGAAGCTTCTATAATCTTCAATATTATCAATATGAATTTTACAAGCCTTTATAATATTTTTAATTGGCTTAGAATTGAAGTTTCAAATTTTTATTCAACTTTCAATAGATTAAATTCTATAATTTAATCGACAATTTCATTCTGATAATTTGAAATTCAATTCAAACCATCATTCAAATATTTAAATTTAATCAAATATTCTCGAATTAAATTATTAAAAATTCTGGGTCGTTACAGTGATGATGATGATGGGCAGCTGAGCTGGAGCTAAAAATAAAAGGATTCAAAAAGTGGAACCGCAAATAAGAAAATCTAGCTCTAAATCAAAAATCGAAAAGCAAAATAGTCAAAGCACTAGACAACTCATAAGAACAAGAGATCATATGTCACAAGTGCAACAAACCCGATCACGTCAAGCCCAATTTCCCACATAATCGATTTAGCCAAGAAAAGAAATCAAAAAGGAGAAGTTTTGCAGCCACTTGGGATGAAATGGATGAAGATGATAAAAGCACTGGAAATGAGGGCAAAAAAGCAGATATGTGCCTTCGAGGTGATATAACTGACAGCGATGATGAAGACGAGCCAAGCAAGGTGTGACTACCGGTAAATTTCCGATAATAAAATTTGTTATTTTAACAAGATTTTGTAATTTAATTTGGAAAGAAATAAATACTTTATAATTTAATATTGAAATGAATGCTAAAATGAAATATAGCAATGGTAATGAAAACTAATTATTAACAATTTGAATGAAAATTGAGGTAATAATGTTAATGCAAGTCAATAAATAATTAATTTAGTGCAATCCCGATTAGTTGAAACCAGTTGTAAGGTTATAATTGATTGTAATTAATAAATTGGGAAATAAGTTCAAAATATATTAATTGATGAAATAATACGTAATAAATTGTAGATTTATAGAATCAATGTTAGATAAGTAATTATAATATTTGTTGTTTAATAATAAAGTATGAATGGGATTAAATTATGCAAATGGGGGTAACCATTAACTGTTTACCCATTTATTTAATCTATTGAATTAGATCTAAATCCATCGCAATTAAACGTAATTAAAAACTACGTTAATATGAATCAGTTGACGACCGTAAAAATATTAGGGTAACTGGATATATACTAATGTTAAATTTGTCCATAGGATGATGTTTTATTTAATGAGATTGAATACAAATTGTATTAATTTAATTGAAATTAAAAATATAATTTATTTGAATTTACTTAAATCGAAGATAAACACTATAAATTTTTCAATGAATCCTTATTTGATTGATATAGAAATTTTAGTTAATGAATTAGAAGTTTATTTGTAATCAAAAATGATAGCAATGGTAAAAATAAAATTTGAATTGAAGAAGTGATTAATTAATTTGATATTAATTTATTTAATTAACTGAAATATAGCCATTTTGGCCACTGACTCAGATTTCAACGAAACCAATTTCATCAGATCCGTAACGGTGAATTATTGTAGGATTTCAAGTTTCATAATTATCGGACTTGTTGTTTGATTGTACGAGCTTGAAACGCCTGGAAATCAATTAAATTGAAATCAATTGGAATCAATTTGTAATAACTTGATTTGTGCATAACTTCTTCATACGATGGAATTTGGACTTGAAATCTATTCCATTGATTTGACAATATTTTAAAACATCTATTTTGATATATGGATTGATCCAATTTCGTTCCGGAGTCAGAACGGGCTTTTCGGGCCATTTATCGTTCAATTTTTCAAACCAAATCAAGCCCATTTGTTTTTATTGTGTTCTGCCTATTTATATTCGGTTATAAACCCTAGCAGTCTTTCTATTTCTCATTTTTGTATGCATAGAAACTTTTGTTGCTCCTCTTCATTAATGGCTGTAAACCTAAATTTTCCAATTCAATCACAATTCAAAAATCCAACAACAAAAATTCAAACTCCTCAAATAATATCAAATTTTATATCGATCTAAAGCTCCCAACGAGCACATCTTAGATTTGAAATTCGTCTTTCAATCTGAACCTTTGTCTGTCCAGAAATTGTAGAACAAACCGCAGACGTTCATCGCGCGTTGATCAACTACAACGGATCAACGATTCGTTGATACAGCTTGGTAGAGAGCTGCGAGTGGAGTGCATCTGTATGGGTTTTGCGTCGAATCGACGATCGGATTGGCCCCTAAAATTAGATTAGGGTTATTACAGGGGGCGGCGGCTGATGGAATTGGGCATCATTGGTCGGTGGCACGCGTCATGTGGTCGGTAGGGGGTTCACGCTGTGGTCGGCGAGCGTTTGATGGTGGCGCGAGGAGCCGCGGTTGGCCGTGGTGAAGTGTGATGTGTGGCGGCGGGTGAGCGATTGCGTGTGCTAGGGCTCGCGATTATGTCCGGAATGATGATTAAGGAGATGTTGCGTAAAGGCTTCTGATTGGTTGGTGATCTTTTTTGTTTTATTATTTTTCTTTTTCTAATTTGAAATTTCAAATCATTTTAACGTCATAACATTTATATACGAGGTCCATTTCACGCATAGTTTTCTCATATTGAAATTCCGAACATTTTGACGCTGGTTTGGATGGATTCTGAGATCTTTTGAATTTTGGGTTTAAATTGTATTTAAATTCAAAACGTGAATGTTTTAACCCACTCACAACTTCTAAATTTTATTATGTTCATTAAATTGATTTATGATGTGATTAGAAATTTATTTATGACTGTTTGGCATATTTTGAATTATCATCTCAGTTTTTTGAATTTATTTGGATAAAATAGTTATTTAATTTATTATTGAATATAAACTGCCAGTAAATACCTGTTATTTATTATCTGTTCTATATTGATGTTGTTGATTGAATTGGATGATGATTGTGACAAATGTTTGATGATTGATATTGGATGAATGGATATTGTATTTTATATTGTTATAAATTACAAGTTTTTAAGGATTTTTATTTCATTCGGGACTGCAGTTTGAAATGATATATAACCGTATTTATATTTTAAATTACGGATTGAAATGATAAATATCCGTATCACTTGACCATAGCATAGAAAATTTTATACAGACACCATGGTCTATATATAAAATATTTTGAAATGATTTCTATGGTTTTGTAAAGAAATATATGGTTTTTGATAAACATTGATTTTAGATATTATATACATGTTATTTTAACCTTAATTTTAAGCTATGTACAATTTGTTTTAATATAGAATAAGCTTAATAATAAGTTTGATTTTTATTAAATATAATATGGTTATGTATTTAAGTTACCGTGGTCTATATATAAAATATTTTGAAATGATTTCTATGATTTTGTAAAGAAATATATGGTTTTAGATAAATATTGATTTTAGATATTATATACATGTTATTTTAACCTTAATTTTAAGCTATGTACAATTTGTTTTAATATAGAATAAGCTTAATAATAAGTTTGATTTTCCTTCAATCATCCTCAGTCAAAGACCGACCGTCCTCATTTTCTTTTCAAGTTCCGAGATCTCAATCTTTGAATAAAAGATGGATTGATTCACGCTCCTCCAAATCTTATTGCTTTAGATGTGGTGATGGAAACCATTTCGCGTCCCAATGTCGAGAACCCATCAGGTGTTTCCGGTGCGGCAAACTTGGTCGCAAAAGCTTCAATTGTTCAACTGTTTTCGGTTCTTCATTTTCCTCTGAGTTCTTGGTCGAGAACGGTTTTCAATTCGTGTTAAAGATTATGCTCTTGAAAGCGATTTTGCTTGATCACTTATGGCATTTTCGAGTAGATGGTTTCAACTTCTTGGAAGATTTGCTTCTTCATTTCAATGTTGTTAATGCCCCGAACATTGGTAAAGACTATAGGGCTAGATTTGGTGACCCTGAATTGTATTTTGGAAAAATCGATTCTTCTTCGGTCTCCTTCTGTTCTTATATTCTTTTAGCAGAGCATGGGTTCTTGCTTGTTCTGAAATTTATCTACTTGAGGGGAATCTTAATAAAGAATCTCAGGATCAAGCGTCCAGAAGGTTTAAAGCTCTTAGATGATCTTTTAAATCATTTCAACAATGTGAATTTGCCAAATATTGATAAGGGCCTTCAGGATTTTTCTGGTGTCTGAAAGCAGAGTGTTGATAATCCAGTTTCTTCTGTCAATTTGATTGTGGATCAAGGTGCATTTCTTGATACGTTTAGAAGTGAAGAATCTGATTTTTTAGATCCTATTCTGTTAGAACCAGATGTTGCTCATTGTAAGACCATGCTAGTTACTGAGGATTGCCAATCTATTCTAGTTAATGACTTTATCAATCCAAAGCATAAAATAGGTTTGCATTGCTCTTCTAAATTGGATTCTTTTAAGATTCCTATCTCCAACAAATTTGATTGCCTCGATTCTGATTTAGTTTCAAAGTGTTCATTTTTGACAGAGGTTAGTGATCCCTCCTCCATTAATTTCTTTAGCCTTGAATCTGTGTTGTCTCCTGTTCGTTCCTCAAATCAAGATGAAGGTGATCGCTCTTTTGTTGTTTCAGATTGTCCCTCTGCTATTTATTTCGATTCAATAAATAGCTTTGGTGATCTTCAAACCTTCATTCCTGAGAGTGACATTAGTTCTCTTAATGTTGTTGATAGTTTCCTTTATTTTAATGATTCTGATAGTAGGCAGATTGACTTGGTTTTTGATTTACCTATGGGTACTGGGTTTAACTTGGATTCCTTCATTTTCAGTTTTTGGTCAGAAGAAGCTTTTAATGGGGTTGTAGCTCCTCTGTCTACAGGGGTTTCTGATATTGTTGTTGTTGATTTGCTGAGGCAATCAGTGTTCTTTAGGGATTGGTGCTTAAATGATGAATCTCTTCTAGATGATGAGATGGTATCAGTTGTTGAGAATCATTTGGATATTGAAAAGCTTACGACAGGAAGGATTGATGTTCATGTTGTGCACGGTGCACTTGATTTATTTGTTCAGGTTGATCATATTAGTGATCTGGATAGAGGGGTTATGTCTGATGTGATTTCCCCTACGGTTAATTCTTCGAAATTGGTTAATTACTTGGTGGATAGTTGTCTAAGTAATAAATTGGATCCGATCTCTTGTGATGTTGGTGATATCACAGATTCTTCCTCTGTAGTTCATTTGGATGAGACTGTGAATAAGATAGTGGATTATAAGGGTCCCGCTGTTTCTACTGAACCTGGTGATATGGTTAGTGTTTCTGGGTGTGCTTTGTCAGGTCAGTCAGGTGAGACTGGTGGCGCTTATGCTCCTTCTTCTTCTTCTTCGAGGAGAGGTAGACGTAGAAAGTTTGCAACTTCTAGTGGGTTGGTTCGTCGGAGTGTCAGGATTCGTGACAGTTGCTCTCTGCCATCGGTTGAGTTTCCTGGTTCGAACACCGTGAGCGGTGTTTCAGAATCAAGCCCAGGTGCGCATTTTGATTTGGGTAGCATTTATTCGTCTTATGCTTTAGGTGACTTATCTGCTTCTGATTTCAGTCAGTTAGCCAGTAGCTCTGCTTTTATTTTCTCTGACTTTGAGCTAGATCGTGAGTTTATTAGAAATAAGGAACTTGATAGGGCTAGATCGATGGGCTTATGTGAGTCATTAGTTGGAACATTAGAGGTTTAAATGACCTTAATAAATGTGATAAAGTTAAAATCTTTTTTAAAGACTTTTCTATTGATATTGCTCTTTTACAGGGGACTAAAGTAGAATGTCCTGACTTTCATTTTTTAGAAGATTAGGTGGATTTCGTTTTAGTAAATGGGTTTTTCTTCCTTCGGTGGGTTTCTCGGGGTTTTTAATGATTGGTTGGAGAGATAACCTCTTTAACTTAATGCAGTGTATTCAAAAGCAACATTCTTTGCATATTATTTTAATTAATTTAGCAGATAATTCTTTTTTAAATATTTCTAATGTTTATGGGTCTAACTCTAAAATCGATAGACGGATTCTCTGGAATGAATGTCTCGAGTTTAGATCTCTTGCCCTCGGATCTTGGATATTGGGGGGTGATTTTAATGTTACTCATTTCATTGGGGAGCGTTCTCCCCGGGAAGGAGATTATTCGGCTATGGAGGAATTTGATCAATTTATTATTCATTCTAATTTGATCAAAATTCCTCTATCCAATAGAGTTTTTACTTGGAGCAATAATAGGGATTCTCCCTCTTTTGCTCTATTAGATAGATTTTTCGTTAGTGATGAAATTGAGGATAAATTTCCTATCTGTAGAGTGTCAGGTTTGCCTTACACTCTTTCAGATCATTGTCCCATTATTCTTTCTTGTGACAGTCATAGAATTATTAGTAGAGCCTTTAAATTTGAAAAAATGTGGTTTCTAGAACCAGATTTTTCAAATTTAATCGTCAATAAATGGTCTTCTATGAGTTATTATAGTTTTAAGTATCGTGACAATTCAGCCAAAGCTTTTGTGCTTAAGCTTAGAAAACTCAGGATTTTTCTTAAAAACTGGAATAAAAACGTTTTTGGTAATATAAAAATTAAAAAAGATAATATCTTAATGAGTTGCTGAAACTTAATAAGATTGAAGAATCTAGACATTTAAGTTTAGGTGAGAGAAATGTTCTTAATAACTTAAAAAATGATCTTAATTCTATTCTTGAAAAAGAGGAAATTATGTGGAAACAGAGATCAAATTTTCAATGGATCAATGAAGGCGATAATAATACCAAATTTTTTCATAATTTAGCTAATAGTAGAAAATGTAATAATACAATTAATTCCATTATTGTTAATAATGTGGAATTAGTTGAACAACGTGAACTTAATAATGCTTTTACTAATTATTACAAAGAAATCTTTGGCAATAAAAACAAGTATAGAGTTAGTGTTAGACGGAATGACCTTTATCCATCTGTCTCTAACATTAATCTTTCTGATTTAGATGTTCCTTTTTCTGAAGAGAAAATCAGAAAAGCCATTTTTGATTTACCAGGAGATAAATCTCTGGGCCCGGATGGTTTTCCTATCTTCTTTTATCAATCTTTTTGGGAGGTTTTAAAATTAGACTTAATTCGTATGTGTAATGAATTTTATAATGGTAATCTCCAATTAGGTTGTTTTAATTTTGCTAACGTTATTTTATTACATAAAAAAATTGGTGCTAATACTTTACAAGATTTTAGACCTATTTCATTGATTAATTGCTCTATTAAGATTATTTCCAAAGTTTTAGCTAATAGACTTAGTTTGAAAATGAATGATCTAATTGATTGTTCTCAATCAGCTTTCATTAAAGGTAGAAATATTACTGATGGTGTAGCTGTTGTTCAAGAATATATTAATTTATGTTGTAAAAATAATATTACTTGTGTTATTTTAAAATTAGATTTTGCTAAAGCTTTTGACTCGGTTGATTTGGATTTTCTTATAGAAATTTTCCTTGCCAGAGGCTTTAGTGATAGATGGATTAACTGGATTATAAACTAGCTTAAAACGGGTAACTCTAGTATTATGGTTAATGGTGTTTTAGGTAATAAAATTCAGTCCAAGAGAGGTTTAAGGCAAGGGGATCCTTTATCACCTCTTCTGTTTAATTTAGCAGTTGATGTCTTTTCTAAAATTATTAAAAACCCTGTTAGCAATAATCTTTTGGGTTTTATTGGTAATGATATTTCTAGTTTTGATTTGTCTGTCCTTCAATTTGCTGATGATACTTTGCTTTTTTCCTCCCATCTTCCCATACACATAATTGCTCTCAAGTTTATTCTTTATAGTTTTGAACTTCTATCAGGTTTAAAAATAAACTTTGATAAAAGTTCTGTCTTAGTTTTAAATGATTTTGATAATGTAGAAAATTTAGTTGCTAATACTTTAAATTGTAAACTATGAGTTTTCCATTTGATTATCTTGGTTTTGTTATTAGACCTTCAAAACTTATACACGACGATTGGTTAATAATCATTGATAAAATTAAAAATAGGATTTGTAATTGGAATGTGAGATTCTTATCTAGAGCTGGTAGACTGGTTTTGATTAATTCTGTCTTATCAGCTCTCTCTATCTATTGGATGTCTATGCACTTTTTTCCTGATTGGGTGATAGATAAAATTAGAAGGGATTTCCTTTGGAGCGGTGATAATCCTAACAGTAGCATTAAATGTTTAGTTAATTGGGATACTGTCTGTAAGTCTAAAAAAGAGGGTGGTTTAGGTGTCACTAATTTACATAATATGAACCTGTCTCTTCTTGGTAAATGGTTATCGAAATTTAGAGATTCTAGTGATAATGCCATTTGGAAGGAGACTATTTCTAAATATTACTGCAATGGTAGTTATAATATCTATCGAATTAGTCCTTCGATGTATAGTAAGCTTTCTTATTTTTGGAAATCTATTTTAAAATGTAGTGATATTTTTAACTTAGGTATTAATATTATTGTTCATTCTGGTAATAATACATCTTTTTGGCACGATAGTTGGATTTCCTCTATTCCTTTTAAGAACGAGTTCAAAGATTTATATGATATTTGTAACTTTAAATTTGTTTTTATTTCTGATGTTTTTAACTCTGATAGTGACCCTCCTTGGATTTTCAGCTTTAATAGTATTTTAGTAGGCCCTACCCTTAGACAACTTTATTTGCTTTATGCTAAGCTTAATCTGTATAACATTGACAATGATAATGACTATATTAGTTGGGAGTGGGATAAGAGTAAGAAAAATTCTTCTAATTCCTTTTACAAATTTATTAACTTTTCGGGGGTTTCTGTCAATTGTTTTAAATTTATTTGGAACTCTAATGCTCCTCCTAAATCAAAGATCCATATGTGGCTCATCATTCATGGTAAATTAAATACTATTGAATTTTTAAAAAGGAAAAATATTATCATTAATAATAAATGTTATTTTTGCAACAGACACTCTGAAGATATTAATCATATTTATTTCGAATGCATGGATACTCATTATATTCTTATTAAGACCCTTAATATTTTTGAGTTTAATATTAGTTCTAGAGTTTTTGATTGTTTTTTCTATTGGGACTCTTTTAGATTTATGTTCAATAAGGATTTTAGATTCTTGCTTGATTCTTTATTCATTATTTCTTGTTGGTTCATTTGGTTTGAAAAAAATCAAAGGATTTTTAATAATAAAAATCAACATTATAATAATTTGATTATTTTAATTTCTAATTTCTGCTTAAATTGGATTTCTAATCCCAAATATAAATTAGCCAAAAATAATGGCTTTAAGGATTACCTTAACAAGGATAGAAATAATATTAACATATTCAAACTTAACATCAATAATTTTGTTTCTAATAATTCTTATATTTATCCCTTTTCTGATTTTAATAATGATCACATGATGCAACATAATTCTCTTACAATATTAGGCCCATAAATTAGTTTCTAGTTTTTTTTCTAGTTTATCCTTGTTTTATTTTACTCTTTGGTTTTTATTCTCACATATATGTATATAATTACTATTTATATACATATATGTGATTCTTTCTAATTTGATTTCCTAGTTATGTTACAGGCTTGGATTAGGTTGGTTGCTGGATTTTCTCTTGACTGGTTTGCAGGATAGCTTGCAGCTTTATTCAGGTTGGCAGGGTAGCTTTTCGCAGGGATTCGGATTGCATCTGGCATTTCTATTTGGTTACTCCAGGTCTTCGGTGTGGAGTTCTTCATTTTGGTCCATCTTTTGGAGTTCTTCTATATGGACCTTCTGAGGTGTTTTCTTTGTGTTTTGTACTTTAGCATTTCGGATTTTAGATACCTCTAACACCCTAGTATTGGGCGGTGGCTTTGCCGGAGCTCGGTATTAGGGTGAAATGGGAGGTGGCTTTGCCGAAACTCATTTGGGGGGTTTCTATTTCTTTATTTTTTCTAGTTTTATAGATATGCCACCTGTCAGGCATGTTGGCAGCTCCTTATTATTTGTTTTATATATAGCGCTACATGTGTTCTCTCCTCGTTTATTAGAGGATCACGCATTTTTCTCAAATGTTATATTTTAATATAGAGTTATAATGATTTAAATAAAATTAAGGTTGGAATATAAATTGAGAATTTATTTGAAATTGAATTTATTTAAGAATTGAACTCAAATAAGCTTGATGTGAAATTTTAGAGGGTATGATTTTTATAACTTGATTTTTATTAATGTAAATTAAATGAATATTTCAAGTATAAATAAATTAAAGGAAATATTTAATTGTTTGAAATTTGAGTTTTTATTTAGATAATAGATTTATTATATAAAATATTTCAAAATAAATAATAGTTTTGAAACGGTTGAATACTTAAAGTTTGAAATACATTGAATTTGAAATGGTTTATTCTGGGGATCAAATCTATTTTGAAATTGATATAATTTAGAATAGTTTATTTGGAAACTGATTTAAATGAAATTTATAATTTAGGATTTGGTTAAATTTAAAATTTGTAATTGATTTATGAAATTGAAGAAGCTTTTTTATTATATAAAGTATTTTAAATATTTAAACCATTTAAGTGGTGGAAGTTATGTTTCAAAGTTATGATAAGGTATTATAATTTGGAAGTGTTATATTCAAGTGTTTTGATTTCGAAATGTTGTAACTTTGAAAATTTTATGATTTAAGAAAAGGACATATTTGAAATGAAAATGATATCGTATTGATTTGGTTTTTGAAAAGGCAATGATATTTGGTCTTAAAGCATAAACTATTTTGAAAACGACCGCGGTGTTATAATAACATTTGGTTGTTAAAGAGACTGGGATCGGAAGTTGTCATACTCTCTGCCAACTCCGAAAACCACTTTAACAACCGTGTACGCAGTGGAGATTCCAAAATGGAGAAGGATGGTGGTGGCGTTCCTTTGAGGTATATACGTGGACCCGACTCCCGTGAGTTGGCATAAGGTGGCTAAAACAGGAGCGATCTCGGGCCAAGGAGGTAACCCCTCTTATCGGACACACTCCTTCGGTATTATATTCTGACTTTGAGGTTTTTTTGGTCGCCACTTTTGATCTTTGATTTGGGGGTGTGGCTCGAGGTGGGCGGTAGTAGTTGCTACGCATTACCACCAACCGTGTATGTAATTGGTATATCTACCCTGGCATTGCCTTGTGTGTCGTGTCACCTACCCTAGTGCGTCTTGTACGAATTTAATTTGTGTCATACCTATGGAGTATCCTCTGGTAGCCTCCCGATCAGGAGGTATTACGGTACTGTATAGACTATTGGCACTACTACGTGTTATGGGCTATATGGATAACCCGTTAACGCTATATTAAAGTAAGTTTATTTTACTATCAGACACTATTATAATAGCGAATATTACTACATAGTAAATAGTTTAACGGATCCTTAAGAGATGTGAATCCCGAACATCTCTTTAGTTACTGCACTCACGTTGACATTGGATAGGAGATGTTAAATCCAGTAAACATCTCTGACGTCGTTCCACTCATATTATTTACCGTTGATTTAACCTACATAAGATCTTTTAGTTCTGACTGGAGTGTTTTGTCTTTTCAATTCGCTCGGGTCAGCCTGAGCATTTCAAGATTTGAAGGCCTTATTTTAGAGGATGGAGACGAAGATTTTAGTACTACTATTTATTATTATAATTCACTACATCATGTATTCCACTGCATTATTTATTATTCTCTGGTACGTGTAATTCGGATATGTATTGTATAGGTATAATCCAATATTTTGTAAAACAGCTTCACGAACTGTTTATTTGTTTATTATATTTTATCGTTCCACTATAAGATTTTATTTTGTTTTTTTCTTTCTCTACTTTTTCTTATTAACCCTATAACAATCCGCCGTTTTGTATGGGTTGAGTCGGCATGTGCGTCTTCTTGAGCGTACAAAAAGGCAGGATGTTACATTTGGTATCAGAGCTTTGGTTTAGCGATAAACCTTAGCTTTGTGTAGTCTGACTCTTTATTAATAGGGTAGTAATATCCTATGATGAATCATTAAGTGTATATATATGAGAGAGCGTATTTGTTAGTATTATAAAAAGGTTTTGACATAATGTTAATTTGTTCCTTTTTGTATTTATAAATTCTGGTTGGTGCATAGGACGTTATGACATCAATAGGGATTTCTAAACACTTAATAGGACAGTCCGACACAATATTTGTTTTGAAATATAGGTAAATGATAATTTTTCCTATTATATTTTCTGTATATAAAGTAATTAATTTTTTAAAGGTTATATTTGGTTGTAATATATTGGTTGTTAGGTAGTGAAATTTATAAATATTGATTGGAAATAAGATTTGAAATAAAATAAATGAAAATTGGAAACATAGAATCTAAGTCCCGGGATTTTGAAATTTTCTTTCGAATTATTTTGAAATATAATGATAATATTATTAGAAGTATGTTTTGATATAACTACTTCAATATAATTTGAAAGAATTTTTTTAAAGAAATTTTGGAAAGAAATAAGTTCTGTACTCCCCTCTCTTTCGCTGAAAAATAATTTTGGTGATGTGTGAATGCATCATCGACATTCATTTTCAAGTTTCTATGCGGAAAGGCCGCTGCCGTAGTTTTACTATAGTTTATTTTGATAAATAAATATAAATTTCAAATTCTTTTAAATATAATTGGATATATAAATTGTAAGCGTATACATCTATCTATTATTTTAACACGATTTAAAATTAAACACGGTATTTAGTTCTTAAGTTCTGTAATTAGTATTTTAATTAGTGTAGTGAAATTGTAACATCCCGCATTTTTGTACGTGTAACAGCCCGATATTTTCAGCCATTCGCAGCCGCACATGTCGGACTTGAATTTCTCAAAATACCGCATTGTAAATAAATTTAGAGAAAATGAAATACAAATCACAGAATCACAGACACAAAACAAAAGAATACCTCGCAGTGGAATATAAAATACATAGTAGTTCATGAAGCTACTACGGCAGAGTCTCAAACCAAATACATAATACAGTCTGAAAACAACATAATAGAAATCCCAAATACATAGAAGTTCACTAATACATGAGATAAACTAGAATAGCTGAAACAGAAAGTAGATATAAATGTAGATAAGCAGAAACTCTGGCAAAGACCAGCTCCAGAAAGAGAATCCAAAGCTGTGAATACTCAGGCTGACCCGAGCGTAAAGTAAAACACAAAACACTCGAGTCAGGACAATATATACTTATATAATGTAAATCAACTCAAGTGAACTGTAGTAGAAATGCACCATAACTTAAAGGATGTTTGGGATCGCCCATCCTTCAAGGATCAGTTAAACCATAAATTAAATACATCCCGTGGTTAAAATTTCAAAATAGTATTATATTTCGAAACAAACTGCTTCCTTTTAAATCATTAAAATTAAGATATTATATTTAATAATTAAATTATTAAATTTCCAAAATTTAATCTTTCAAAGTTCATTCATTCACTAAAATTTATTAAAACGATGAAAATTCAACTTTCGTCGCATTTAGAAAATGCTATGGAAAGTCACACTTAAAACAGTTCAATTTAACGAAAGACAACATTTAAAATACTGTAATAGGGTTCCACTAGTTTCAAATAAACTTAGTTAAATTCAACCATTATAGCATTCACAAAAATTCTATAATAGCCTTTAATTAAATTGAGCCATTTGGTTCATTATTATCAACTACAGCATTTGCAAATGCTGTATTATCCTTTACATTAGAATTAATAGCATTTTAGAAATGCAGTAAATTAACTTCAAATATTCAGTATAATTTCACAAACAATTATATTTTTATTTAAATCATTTTTAACTTATAAAATTATATAATTTCACTTTTAAAAAAATCATTCAAATACCCTTATATTCATGATTTTATAAAGTTAAATCTCTATTCAAAAATCAAAATTTAATAGTAATTCACTTATTAAATTCCAACATTTAAATTTTAAATTCATTAAATTAAATTTAACTTAACACTTCAGTTTAAATTTCAAATATCACTCAATTTCATTTTTATTTACTTAACTTAAAATTCACTTTTAAGCCAAATTCACAAATTTCCAATTTTAGTTATATTTCAAAATTTCAACTTAAGTATTCATTCATTTCACATTTTAACTTAATTCAAAAATCATTATTATATTATAAAATCATTTTAAATTCATTTAATTCAAAATATCATAAATTTATCATATTTTCATATTTTATTTAAATTCCATTTATCACCAAATTATAATTTCCAAAATAACTTACATTTCAGATTTTCTAACTTTACCATTAATTTATTTCACTTATAAATTTTCAGAGAGTTAATAATGCTTTACAAAAATAATTTTTAATCAAATTTTTATCAAAATATTATAATATTTACATTTCTAAAATACTTTAATTTTTTTAGAAAAACATATTTTAACAACGGGCCTGTATTTCATTTTCTAGCCTAGGTAAAGTGATATGAGTAATATATCATTTCAACCCGTAATTTAAAAAGAAAACCTGGGTTTGATCATTTCAAACCCGCAATTCCAAGTAAATGAAAATAATTGAAAATCATTCAGGCTTATCATTTCAGCCCATAACGATTTTCTCCTATTCTAAAGTCCGTTCGGGTATGTATCATTTCAACCCATAGTGATTCTAATCTAAAAGGAACTTGCAGTGTGATAAACTGATAAAAATAATAGAACAGCATAGTTAACAGTAACATATGATATAACAGGTGTTTAAGCATGGGTGACCATCATAAAATCATAACATAGCAGGTGTAACATGATAATGTAATTTACAGATTCAAAAGGGGTCAATTTACTAGTTATAAAAGTACATATTGTCTGGTGAGAATAACTCACTGGTTTGAGCTGATGACCCAACGACGAATTGCACAAACGGGATCTACCCAAGCACAAAAGCATGATACAGATTCGAATAGAGGAGCCAAATTTCAAATTCCTTGGATACACATCAAACAAAAACAATATAACAACGATGAGTTTCAAATCAACTACGATCAAAACTATGCTAGAATAACTGCACAGAATCAAATAGAAATGTTTACACTTGCTTTTAACCTTTACTAAGCTCAGCTCGAAGGGAAAATACATGACAATGGCAAGTGTTTGGGTCAGATTATGGTGGGTATGGGTTAGCCTAGATGTCATTTGTGATGGTGCCAAAGTGGGTGAAGGGAATAACACACATAAGCATGCATATACATGTGTTTTAGTCATGGATTTGGGCTCGGCCAAGACTCCAAGTGTCACGGCCTGAGGAGTGGGGTCCACTATGACGGTGTGGTCGTGGGTGCTGGAGGTGCTGGAGGTGGTAGTGGTGTGGTAGGTGGCGGCTAGAGGGGTGGTGAGGTGATGGAATGAGAGTGGTGCTCGGTTAGGCTAGCATGAAGGGTGTTTTGAAACTTTTGTGTATATGCATCACCAAGGGGGTTCATGGCTTGGGTGGCTGCTGAGGACGATGTGGTGGTGGTGTTCCATCAGGTGGTGGAGGCGGCTAGGCAGCAAGGTAGCATGGCCGAACCTAAATGGATGAGCAAGTGCAAACAAAAATCAAAAGGAATATGCAATATAAGTGAAAAAAAAGAGATAAAAGAAATAATTTTTTTTACCAATTTCCCAAGCATGTGATGGCCGAAATTTTTTCTCAGGAAGGAGGAAAGGAAGATACGTGAAATAAAAATGAATTAGTCAGCTGAAATGTGGGGAGTTATGCCAAAAGAAATAAAGAGTTGTGAGGAAAATGAAAAGGTGGAATTCAAAAGGGCAAAAGGCAATTCAAAAGTCAAAAACTCTTCATATATTCTTATTTAATTTATATAACTTTATATTTCTAGGAATAATAGTAATCCCATATAAAATTTCGAAAATTTATCAAAATTTAAAAATTTATATAATATTTATTATTTACATAAAGTTAAATTAAGAAAAATAGCTAAAAATAGTGAACTAGACTAGAAAATTTGAAATTAAATAGAATAATTTTTTAGAAAATTCATATGAGCTTGTAAAATATTTTTAAACATAAATAATAACATAAAATAAAAATACATTCACAAAATAAATATATAAATTTTAATTAAATATAATTTAAATGAAGAAAATATAAGAAAAATAGAAAACGGCCTTTAAAAATAGGAAATAAATACAATAAATTTTGGAAATTTTTTATTATCACTTTAAAAATATTAAAAGACAAAATATACATAAAATAACATATTGACATGTATTAAAATAAAATATGACATAGAAAATATGATTTATATAATTTAAAATAGACAAAATTTCAAAATAAAACAAATTATACTCAAAATTGAAATGTACATAACTTTCACAAATTAAATCCGTTTTCAACGAAATGAAAAGCAGTATTCAAGTTATTAAATCTATTTTCATAATAAAAGATAAAATTTAAGAATTTAAATATTTAAATTTGAAATTTAAAAGTCAGGGTTTGACCAGTTTGAACAGAAATTCATCTTTCAATAAAATATCCAATTTATACCAGTTTGAAATTATAATTCATATAATAATCAACACTTACATTTAAAAATTAAATGTTTGAAATAAAATAAGTTTAAAATAATTTCAAAATAATACAAAGTCAAATATTAAAATATATAAAAATTCTAGGGTTGTTGCACTCTCCCCAACTCAAACCTTTTCGTCCTCGAAAAGGAAGGAAGCGGAGAAACAACAAGAAAGAACAATAGGTTGGAAGACATCCTGAAAGAAGGTAGGGAAAAAGTAGCTAGGAGGGAAAGCAGGTTGAAGGACATGGATGAACCATTATTTTAATTATTTTTTTATATTTGACATGTTAACATTTAATATGATAATTAGTTATTTGATTCAAATTTGATAATTTGAAATAAACAATATTTAAGACATTTTAAATCATGATTAGAAAATCCTTTATACAATACTTTACCAAAATACTTTTATAACTCGATGTCTTAACAAGTTTATTTTCGTTCCTGCAGACTCTGGTTATGTGTTGAT
Source organism: Allium cepa (assembly GCA_030765085.1). NCBI lineage: Eukaryota > Viridiplantae > Streptophyta > Magnoliopsida > Asparagales > Amaryllidaceae > Allium > Allium cepa. The sequence continues at coordinate 149,927,051 of CM060945.1, forward strand.
CAGGCGCAAAGCTAGAATTCTCCAAGTACTTAGTAGACCTATTTCAACACCCAGTGAAAATACTAAAAAAAAATAGGTATGAGAAGTTCCGCTCAAAATCCAATGTCAAATGATGATAATACAATAGCAGTGTCCCGCTACTGATCCAGTATTTACGAAATGGACACAACACTTTCCAGAAGATCCTTCTACCTTCCAGATTCTAGAAAAATATCGTAGCCGGTTCGTAAAAAAGGGACCATCAACCCCTGCTGCAGTGGTACGCTGCTGATTCAATGATTTACGCAATGGATGCACTTCCTTCCCGGAAGATCCATAAACAACAGATCCCAGGATCGAAAGTGCCTCCATTGGTAAACTAAAGAACCATCTACCCTAGAAAAAAAATCGAGGAACTCATGAGTTTCCGGACAACCATATCAGTTCGAATCCATTTCTGAATTCACCCAAGTCCATTAGGGTTTATCGGTCGAATCCATTTTTGGATTCCCCAAGTCCATCTGGGTCGAAGCATATCACTATACTTCTTCCGAAGGGTACTTCCCATACCCCTACATCAAAATATAATATACCATACATAGTAGCCCTTCAAAATCATAGCTTCAAATATCACACTTATATAAATTCCATTATATATAAGATTTCATTTTCAAATCGAATACTTTCCAAAATCAATAGTATATCAAATCATACTTATATAAACTTCGATTATATAAGATTTTAATTTACAAATTGAGTACCTTTTCAATTCAACATTTTCAAATCAACTTCATACTTATACAAGTCCATTTTATATAAGTTCGGTAACTCCTAAATCAAGTATTTAGTGAAACAAGGTTCTCAATTTTAATTTGTTTCAATAACATTTCAGTTTCAAAATCATATATAATTTCGCCAAATCATTTCTTCTAAATTACATATACTCAGTTTCAAAGTTTCTTAAAACAATAGATTTAGAAAATAAACCAAATTTCCAAATCAACAAAAATTTAGGTCAAACAAATTCATTCTCATTTCAAACATATATTCACTTTCAAAAATCATAATACTTTCAAAGTTATAAATCTTTCGAAACCAAAATCCTTGAAATCATTACACTTTGAAAATCATAACTTTTCTAAATCATACATTTGAAATCATAAAACATCCCTTTAATTCTTTACATTTCACAAATTTATTCAATTTTAACCCAAGTCTACAAGTTCCAGCTTTAATTCAATTCAAACCTTCAGTTTCAATTCAATTTAGTTTTCCAACAAAACCATTTCAAATATTATCAAATTTCAAATAAAGATTTGATCCGCAAAATAAACTATCCAATCTTTAATATATTTCAGAGCATAAATGTACCGTATTCCAAAACTAAATTTTATAATTTCGCATATCTCAAATTTTACTTTATTATTACTTAGTTTTGACATATTCATTTCATAAATCCATCATTTTTAATTAAACTCAAATTACAAGTAAACCAAATATCCTTTCATACAAATATAAACTTTAAATTTCAATTATCAAAATCAGTTATCATTCCTGATTCACATTCTTTTCAAATAAAGATTATATCATTCAAAGCCTCATTATCAAATCATTATTTGAATTCAATTTCAAATATTTAAATTTAAGTATCAATTAAAAAGTCAAATATGTCATTCAATTATTATTTCAAATATCATTACAAAATACATTTCAAAATTCCATTCAAAAATTCATTTATCTCATTACATTTCATTCCATTTAACACATAACCAAGGAAACCTTATTTAAATTCAAATTCAATTTAAATTCCTTAAAATTCAAATTTAAATATTAAATTACATTCAAAACTCCTTAAATTTCACAAATAACCAATTCCAAAATTAAATCATTTAACTTTTTAAAACATAACTCAATAGTGTTAAAATCTATAACATTCAAATTATAACAATGACAGCATTTAAAAGTGCTATCGTAACTTATAGTTTCCAAAATAGTTTAGTTCAAGAATAACGGCATTTATAATATGCCATAACAGATATTTAGTTAATTCAAACAAAGTTAAATTCAAAAACAACAGCATTTTAAAGTGTTATCATAAAACTATAGCATTTTAGAAATGCTATTAATAAAATTCCAGATTTTATTATAACTTTTAAAAACAATACAACTTCAATTTTAGCAAAATTTAAACTTATAAATCATATTTATAGACTTCAAAATTTCACAATTAAATAACATTTAACATATGATTTATCACAACAAAATTTTAAATCAAATATTCAATTTAAAACTCACTTTCATTTGTTAGTCAAAATTCACTGTTTTTCATAACATATAAATTTAACAAAAACTCAACATTTTACTTCAAATATCTTTTCAAAACTATATTTCATACCAGTATAATTCAAAATAGTCTTATTCATTTCACTCCACAACAGTCTCAAACTTATATAAATCATATTACTTTATACATTAATCATACCAAACTAAACTTATACTTTATCAAATACCTTATACCATTCAAAATTTCTTAGCTTTGAAAAGTTAACCTTGATTTGGAAGTGCTCGAACCTTCAAAATAGTTGAAGAAATCATATTTTAAATCCAAGATTTGGAAATCACCAACAAATTAGTAAATCGATTCCAATAGGTAAGGTTATACCAAAACAAATCTGAATCTCGAGGATTGAACGCGAGCTTATTTTTAATCATTTCAATTATATATACACACATTTCTTTCGAATATCAAACCATACTTCGAAATCGTAAATCGAAATTTGATTTCATAAAACCACTCGCATAGCATAGCTACTAGAGTGGCCTCTTCCCCACCTAGAAACTCAAAAAATCAATGTCGATGATGCGTGTATTCATCACCGAAATTATTTTTCAGCGACATAAGTGGGTTCTGGACTTTTATTTCTTGAAACTTCTTTGAAATCTCTTTGACATCATTGGAATTCATTCGAATACATTTGAAACATTTCTTATTTGGAAAAATATCTTTAAATCATATTATTATTACATATTTTCCAAAATCTTAAAAACCCATTTCAAAACACCGGAGTTCAATTCCTCAAAATTCAAATTCAAACCCTTCATTTATATATCATTTTTATATAAATCACATTTTCTTATAAATTTCCAAAATTTCAAATCCTTTCAAAGCTTCAAATTTTAATTTTCCAAAGGTAAAAATCCTTATTGAAAACATTTCACTTTTATATACAAAATAGGGTCATCCTTGTCAAAATGATAATTTCGATGTGTTCAAAAATTCAAAATACAATCAAACACAAATTTCCAAAGAATGATTCAAGGTTAGATTTCAAGCAATACGGAGATTCGAATTTAGAGGATCTCTAATCAAATAGAATTCTGTTTGGAAGATAAGCTCGAACGAAGATAAGATAATTTTATTACCAAATAGAAGATGATAAGCCTATATAAATCGCGGTCGACCATAACGGGTCAACCGTGACTTCAGTAATATAATCAATTCGGAAATCTAAGGCAAATCGACATTCGATCGACAGAGATAGAATCCGGGTAGAGTAGGAGATAGATAGCATTGAAAATCGAGGATAGAGGAATCTCCGGTGAATCAATGCCAATTATAAAGGATTTTCACCCCTTTACAAATCATTCAAAGATTTGCAGAATCACCGATCTTTATAGAGGTCATTCCAAAGTGGAGTTATGAAATGCTCCAAAATCAAAATGGATAGAATAGGGAAGACAAGACTGGATTTCAGAACAAGTGGGAGCGTTCCAAAGTTTAAGGAATCTTAATCGATAAGAATCCTAACCAAGAGATTTCTAACAAGATGGATACTGAAGGGATGAAGTTTTGAAAATCTTGGTTTCAAAATAAGAAAATTTTTATACCAAAATAATCTTTGAAAATTCTTTAAAAATCATTTGGAAATTATTTTATACTTCGAAAATACGTTCTCTCACAAGAAAGGATTCTGAGATTGATTTCACTCATTCTAGGGTATTTCTACCCTATCTCTAATGAGTTTTTACTCCATAGGCTATGGTTTGCCTAAAACCAAAGCTCTGATACCAAATGTAACAACCCGATATTTTCAGCCATTCGCAGCCGCACATGTCGAACTTGAATTGCTCAAAATACCGCATTGTAAATAAATTTGGAGCAAATGAAATACAAATCACAGAATCACAGACACAGAACAAACAGAATACCTTGCAGCGGAATATAAAATACATAGTAGTTCATGAGCTACTACGGCAGAGTCTCAAACCAAATACATAATACAGTCTGAAAACAACATAATAGAAATCCCAAATACATAGAAGTTCACTAATACATGAGATAAACTAGAATAGCTGAAACAGAAAGTAGATATAAATGTAGATAAGCAGAAACTCTAGCAAAGACCAGCTCCAGAAAGAGAATCCAAAGCTGTGAATACTCAGGCTGACCCAAGCGTAAAGTAAACCACAAAACACTCGAGTCAGGACAATATATACTTATATAATGTAAATCAACTCAAGTGAATAGTATTAGAAATGAACCATAACTTAAAGGATGCTTGGGATCTCCCATCCTTTAAGGACTAGTCAAACCATAAATTAAATACATCCCGTGGTTAAAATTTCAAAAATAATATTATATTTCGAAACAAATTGCTTCCTTTTAAATCATTAAAATAAAGATATTATATTTAATAATTAAATTATTAAATTTCAAAAATTTTAATCTTTCAAAGTTCATTCATTCACTTAAATTTATTAAAACAATGAAAATTCAACTTTCGTCGCATTTAGAAAATGCTACGGAAAGTCACACTTAGTTCAATTTAACGAAAGACAACATTTAAAATGTTGTAGTAAGGTTCCACTAGTTTCAAATGAACTTAGTTAAATTCAACCATTATAACATTCAAAAAAATTCTATAATAGCCTTTAATTAAATTAAGCCATTTGGTTCATTATTATCAACTACAGCATTTACAAATGCTGTATTATCCTTTACATTAGAATTAATAGCATTTTAGAAATGCAGTAAATTAACTTCAAATATTCAGTATCATTTCACGAACAATTATGTTTTTATTTATATCATTTTTAACTTATAAAATCATATAATTTCACTTTTAAAACAATCATTCAAATACCCTTATATTCATGATTTTATAGAGTTAAATATCTATTCAAAAATGAAAATTTAATAGTAATTCGCTTATTAAATTCCAACATTTAAATTTTAAATTCATTAAATTAAATTTAACTTAACACTTCAGTTTAAATTTTCAAATATCACTCAATTTCATTTTTATTTACTTAACTTAAAATTCACTTTTAAGCCAAATTCACAAATTTCCAATTTTAGTTATATTTCAAAATTTCAACTTAAGTATTCATTCATTTCACATTTTAACTTAATTCAAAAATCATTAATATATTATAAGATCATTTTAAATTCATTTAATTCAAAATATCATAAATTTATCATATTTTCATATTTAATTTAAATTCCATTTATCACCAAATTATAATTTCCAAAATAACTTACATTTCAGATTTTCTAACTTTACCATTAATTTATTTCACTTATAAATTTTCAGAGAGTTAATAATGCTTTACAAAAATAATTTTTAATCAAATTTAAATCAGAATATTATAATATTTACATTTCTAAAATACTTTAAAATTTTTAGAAAAACATATTTTAACAACGGGTCTGTATTTCATTTTCTAGCCTAGGTAAAGTGATATGAGTAATATATCATTTCAACCCGTAATTTAAAAAGAAAACCTGGGTTTGATCATTTCAAACCCGCAATTCCAAGTAAATGAAAATAATTGAAAATCATTCAGGCTTATCATTTCAGCCCATAACGATTTTCTCCTATTCTAAAGTCCGTTCGGGTATGTATCATTTCAACCCATAGTGCTTCTAATCTAAAAGAAACTTGCAGTGTGATAAACTGATAAAAATAATAGAACAGCATAATATAACAGTAACATATGATATAACAGGTGTTTAAGCATGGGTGAACATCATAAAATCATAACATAGCAGGTGTAACATGATAATGTATTTTACAGATTCAAAAGGGGTCAATTTACTAGTTATAAAAGTACATATTGTCTGGTGAGAATAACTCACTGGTTTGAGCTGATGACCCAACGACGAATTGCACAAATGGGATCTACCCAAGCACAAAAGCACGACACATATTCGAATAGAGGAGCCAAATGTCAAATTCCTTGGATACACATCAAACAAAAACAATATAACAACGATGAGTTTCAAATCAACTACGATCAAAACTATGCTAGAATAACTGCACAAAATCAAATAGAAATGTTTACACTTACTTTTAACCTTTACTAATCTCAGCCATAAGGGAAAATACATGACAATGGCAAGTGTTTGGGTCATATTATGGTAGGTATGGGTCGGCCTAGATGTCATTTGTGATGGTGCCAAAGTGGGTGAAGGGAATAACACACATAAGCATGCATATACATGTGTTTTAGTCACGGATTTGGGCTCGGCCAAGGCTCCAAGTGTCACGGCCAGGGGAGTGGGGTCCACTATGACGGTGTGGTCGTGGGCGCTGGAGGTGCTGGAGGTGGTGGTGGTGTGGTAGGTGGCGGCTAGAGGGGTGGTGAGGTGATGGAATGAGAGTGGTGCTCGGTTAGGCTAGTATGAAGGGTGTTCTGATACTTTTGTGGATATGCATCACCAAGGGGGTTCATGGCTTGGGTGGCTGGTGAGGAGGAGGAGGTGGTGGTGGTATGCCATCTGGTGGTGGAGGCAGCTAGACAGCAAGGTAGCATGGCCGAACCTAAATGGAAGAGCAATTGCAAACAAAAATAAAAAGGAATAAGGAATATAAGTAAAAAAAAAAAAAAGATAAAAGAAATAAATTTTTTTACCAACTTCCCAAGCATGTGATGGCCGAAATTTTTTTCACAGGAAGGAGGAAAGGAAGATACGTGAAATGAAAATGAATTAGTCAGCTGAAATGTGGGGAGTTATGCCAAAAGAAATGAAGAGTTGTGAGGAAAATGAAAAGGTGGAATTCAAAAAGGCAAAAGGTAATTCAAAAGTCAAAAACTCTTCATATATCCTTATTTAATTTATATAACTTTATATTTCTGGGAATAATAATAATCCCAGATAAAATTTCGAAAATTTGTCAAAATATAAAAAAAATTATAATATTTATGAATTATATAAAGTTAAATTAAGAAAAATAGCTAAAAATAGCGAACTAGACTAGAAAATTTGAAATTAAATAGAATAATTTTTAGAAAATTCATATGAGCTTGTAAAATATTTTTAAACATAAATAATAAAATATAATAAAAATAAATTCACAAAATAAATATATAAATTTTAATTAAATATAATTTAAATGAAGAAAATATCAGAAAAATAGAAAACGGCCTTTAAAAATAGGAAATAAATACAATAAATTTTGAAAAAAAATTACTATCACTTTAAAAATATTAAAAGACAAAATATACATAAAATAACATATTAACACATATTAAAATAAAATATAACATAGAAAATATGATTTATATAATTTAAAATGGACAAAATTTCAAAATAAAACAAATTATACTCAAAATTGAAATGTACATAACTTTCACAATTTAAATCCGTTTTCAACGAAACGAAAAGCAGTATTCAAGTTATTAAATCTATTCTCATAATAAAACATAAAATTTAAGAATTTAAATATTTAAATTTGAAATTTAAAAGTCAGGGTTTGACCAGTTTGAACAGAAATTCATCTTTCAGTAAAATATCCAATTTATACCGGTTTGAAATTATAATTCATATAATAATCAACACCTACATTTAAAAATGAAATGTTTGAAATAAAATTAGTTTAAAATAATTTCAAAATAAAACAAAGTCAAATATTAAAATATGTGAAAAATCTAGGGTTGTTACACTCTCCCCCACTCAAACATTTTCGTCCTATCCAATGTCTAATGTGAGTGCGGTAACTTAAGAGATTGTAACAACCCTATATTTTGGGATTATTTTATTGTATATTTTATTTCGTTTAATTTGAATTTCCTGATTTGAAACATTATTTTATTTATTAAAAAGAATAATTTTGTTATTTTAAATATAAATTTTGATTATTATGTGAATTATATTTCCAAACTTGAATAAAATTGAATATTTTTCTAGACAGTGAATTTTTGGTCAATATGGTCAAACTTTGACTTTTAAATTTTATATTTAAATTTTTAAATTTTACCTTTAATTATGAAAATAGATTAAATTTTAAGAATACTGCTTTTCGTTTCGTTGAAATCGGAGTTATATGGTGAAAGTTATGTTTTTTTCAATATTGGGTGTAAATTGTTTTATTTAACAATATTATTTATTTTAAATTATATAAATAATCTTTTTATTTGTCATATCATAGTACTGCTCCGTTTCAAATCCATGCATCCATTTCTAAAAGTCGTACGGCACTTTTTGGCATTTTGGAAGGATGTTGCACCTTGCACCGTAGATGTCGCACCCCGTGGATATCGATTCTTCGGAGGGCAATAACTGTTGGCTCATTTAGAGTTACAGGAGCCATAACCAGTCTAAAAGAAGCTCTTATTCAAATTTGTATTATATGTTATGTTACATATATTTTTTTCTTTTAAATATTTTTAAAGTGATAAAAAAATTTTCCAAAATTTATTGCATTTATTTTCTATTTTTGAAGCCTAGTTTCCTTTTTTTGCTATTTTCTTCATTTAAATTATATTTAATTAAAATTTATTTATTTTTGTGAATGCATTTTTATTTTGTATTCTTATCTTTATTTATAAATACATTTCATGTACATAAAAACTTTCCAAAGTTTGTTCCATTTATTTTCAAATTTTCAAGACTTGTTTATATTTTCTTTGTTATTTTCTTAATTTAATTATATATAATTAATATTTATTTATTTATTTATTTTTATTTACTAAATTTTCTTATTTTATCTGAATGTATATATATTTTTCAGTTATATAAAATTTAAAAAGAAATATTGGATATATGAAGAGTTTGAAACCTTTTATATCCCTTGACTTTTCACCTCCTCACCTTTTCAATTTTCAACCAACATTTGCATTCATTTCTTTGGCTGACCCTACCTCTTTCTTCAGCCGATTACTTCTTCTTTTTTTCATGTAAGATAACATTTCTCATCCCAAAAGTATCGGCCCTCAACCTGAAGCAAAATTGTTGGTAATCTTTTCTTCTTTTCTACTCAAAATTTCTTATTTTTCTTATGTTCTTTGCATTTCCTTCACCTATATGCTCAGCCCCTTGCTCCTCCATCACCATAGCCACCTCCACCGCCACCACATCAGGCTGCCAGCACTTTCAGCCCTTTTCCCAAGCCTAGCCGTGCACCCTTGGTTGATGATCCATCACAAAAATGCACAAAACTTCACCCTATAACCCATAGCCGAGCACCATACATCACCACCACCTCCAAACCTTCCCTTGGACGCCACCTGCTCCACCTCCACCACCCATAGATGACCTAAAACCTACTGCCATACCTGTACCTGACCCAATCCAGACCTGGCCGAGCCCATGTTGCTTAGGCCCGTGACCTTTAGTTGCATTGAATCATTGTTTTTTTGCCTTATAGCTTGTGTAGTTCATACACTAAACTTAGCACCATCTTTTCATATGCTAGGCCGACCTTTTATGAACCCAAACCAGATCGTAGTCCTTGCTTTAGCCGTGCCTATCCATCCTAGGGCTGTGGCATATGTTGTTGAAGGCAAGTGCAAGTGGTTTGGAGATGATTTACGCATTTATTTCTACCATTGTTTAATCGTATTTTGGGTTAAAAACTTATGTTGTTTATATTGTTTTGTTTGAATTGTATTCAAGGAAATTAATCTATAGATCTCCCACTGGAATCATTATCGTGCTATCGTGCTTTGAAGATCTCAGTTTGTGTGTTTCAGGTGTCATCTCCAGCTTATACCAGTGAGTTAATCACACCAGATAGTTTTGTACTTATATAAATAGTAAATCGATCACATTTGACTCTGTAAAATGCATCACCATATTATATCTGCTATATTATGATCATATGATGTTCACTCATGCTTAAACATCTGTTATATCATCTATTACTGTTATATTATGTTGTTCTGTTAGTTTTATCAGTTTATCACACTTCAAGTCCCCTTTAGATTAGAATCACTATGGGTTGAAATGATACATACCCGAACAGACTTTAGAACAGGGGAAAATCATTATGGGCTGAAATGATAGGCCTGAATGATTTTCAATTATTTTCATTTACTTGGGACTGCGGGTTTGAAATGATAAAACCCGGGTTTTCTTTGTAAATTATGGGTTGAAATGATATATTGCTCGTATCACTTTTCTTAGGCTAGAAAATTTTATACAGACCCGTGGTTAATATATATTTTTCTAAAATTTTTAAAATATTTTAGAAATATAAATATTGTAATATTTTGTAACAACCCGATTTTTAGGGATACTAAATTGGGAATCAATTCATAAATTGATAATTAATCTGTTAAAAATAACAAACAATTAAATATTTATGTAAAAGTAATAATAATAAATAAATAAGTAAAAAAAAATAAAAGGAAATAAAAAGGGAATTTAATATTAATAGCGTTGAGAGGAAAATAAACGGTAACAAATTCATTTACTTTTATTTGGAGTTATAAATTATGTTTCAGTGGTCGTGTAATTTATTTTAATAAATAAACCATTTCATTAACCTAAATTATTTGGAAAGTTAAACATTGAGAATGATATGATTTTTTTTGAAAGAGTGATAACTAATTACATTAGATAAAATGTGTATTATGTATGAAAAGTTTTGATGAGAATTTTTTTATGTGGATTTACAATTTGAATAATAGGAAGAAAAAGAAAGGAAAAGTTAAAAAAAATTATAATTTATTAGGCAACAATAATAAAGCAAAGAAATAAATATTTTCTTTGAAAATTAGAAATAAAATATTAAAGTGAATAAGAGGGAAATAAATGATCAATGACTTATTTGTTATATATATTATGCGTAATGAATTGTATGTTTTGTTTTAATAAGGAAACTTATTCAATGAACTAATTTTTAGAAAAAAAAAAGAGAGAGAAGTTGTTGTTACTAAAAAAAAAGAGGAAAAAAAAGAGAGGAGTTGTAATTATCATGTTATGCATTGGAAAAAAAAAGAAGAGGAAGGGAAATTTTCATACCGATTTACAAATTATACATAAAATAATCAAAATAATAATAATTATAATAATAATAAAATTCAATTTTTTAATATAATGTAAGAATAGTCTAGAAGCAAATTTAATAAGATAAAAAAAAATATGTATATATATCTTGACATGAGACAAAGAATAATCATTATGTTTGAAAAAAGGGATTAAAATAGAAGGTAATAAAGATATTTCCTAAGAGGTTTCTAGAAAAGGCCTCAATTACAAAACTCGGCCCACCTCATTATCTCCTCTTCTCATTTCTTACTGTACGTACAAACAACAGAAAGATAAACAGAAAGGGAAAAAAAACGAGAGAAAGGAGAAAATTTGAAAACAAAATCCCCTCTCTCAAACACAAATTTTATTTGCAATTGAAGGCTAAAAGAAAGGATTCCCAATTCTAAGATTAAGTATCCCTAAATCAATCCTATTTGTATCGTTTTCTTTTTATATTTGTGAATAGCTATTTAGGAATTTTTGATTTGGTTAGCAATTGAAAGGAGAAGCTTCAGCAATCGAAGGCAAGCTGATTTAGAGCTTAGTGATTGCTATTTGGAGTTTTAGGTGAGTGAAGTTATAATTAAATTTTATTTTCATGTGTGCATGCGAATATGATGTAAATTTTTGGATAAAAAGGGTTATTTGCTTATTCCCTGTAGCATGTTTGTTGATTGAATCATTGGATTGAGATGAAATGATAGTCAATGCATACGATTGCAATGCATGCATGGTGTTTGCTTAATTGTCACAATAAGTTTCAGGCTTCTCCATTTTGGAAAAAAAAAAGAAAAAAAATCATAAATTTCTAAAATTTTGATATGTTATTTTCTACATGTATGCGCATAAGCTCTGATAATTTCAGTGAATAATATTGTGTTTTGATTGGTGAAATCAATTATTTACAATGCTATATTTGCCCAGATTTTGTAACAGCAGTGGCTGTCAATACGAAATTCATAACAATTAGAGAAAAATTTATAAAATTCTAAAATTTAAATATGTTGTTTATAACTCATATTAGAATAGTCTGTAAAAATTTCATTGAAAAATAATGAGATTTGATAGGTTGAATCAATCGTTTACAGAGGTGTATAAGTGCATATTTTCGCACTAAGGTCTGTCTAAAAACACCTGCTGTAATACTATGATTTAACCCATCAAATCATCATATTTTGGTAACAAATTCATTTACTTTTTTTTTTACTTATTTATTTATTATTATTACTTTTACATAAATATTTAATTGTTTGTTATTTTTAACAGATTAATTATCAATTTATGAATTGATTCCCAATTTATTATCCCTAAAAATTGGGTTGTTACATATTTTGATTTAAAACTTAATTAAAAAATGATTTTTGTAAAGTATTATTGATTTTCTAAGGATTTATAAGTGAAGTAAATTGACGATAAAGTTGGAAATTTGAAATATAAGTTATTTTGGAAATTTTGATTTAATTTTAAATGGAATTTAAATTAAATATGGAAATTTGATAAATTTATGATATTTTGAATTAAAATGAATTTAAAATGATTTTTCTTTATAATATACTAATGATTTTTGAATAAAGTTAAAATGTTAAATGAAAGAATATTGAGTTGAGTTTTGAAATGTAACTTAAATTGGAAATTTGTGAATTTTGTTTAAAAGTGAAATTTTAAGTTAAGTAAATAAAATGAAAATGGGTTATATTGGAAAATGTAAACTTAAATGTTAAGTTAAAATTTAATTATAAAGAATTGAAATTGCATGTGTGAATTTAATATGTGAATTAATATTAAATATTGTTTTTTTTGAATGGAAATTTAACCTTATAAAATCATGAATATAAGAATATCTAAATGATTGTTCTAAAGGTGAAATTATATGATTTTATAAGTTTGAAAAAAAAATTAATTGTTTGTGAAATTATATTGAATATTGGAAATGTAATTAACAGTATTTTGAAATGCTACTATTTCTAACATAAATGATATTACAGCGCTTTGTATGTGCTGTGGTTGATACAAATGAACTGTATAAATTATAACTAAGTGGTATTATAGCACTTGGTAAGTGCTGCGATAGCAGAAAGATTATTAAAATCTGAAACTAAATAAAGGGCTACAGTAGCACTTGATAAGTGTTGCGGTAGGTTGAAATGAATGTTTGTGGTTTTGATTTAAATAAATGAGCTCAGAATTTGTCTAAAATTTTGGAAACTGAATATTTAATTGTAAATATAATGATTTCACTTTTAAATGGTTGAAATGAATTGTTTTGATTTAAATATAAACTATTTAAAAGGTGATTGGAAATGACAATAAATGACTGATATCGTTGAATTAAAAAGGATAATAAATGAATGATATCTTTGAATTAAAAAGGATATTTAAATGTGGATATTTGGATTTGAATTCAAATAATGATTTGAAATGAATTTTGAAAGATATGATATTTGATATATTGAAATGGTTTGGAAATGATTAGATCTTTATTTTGATAAAGATTTGAATTTGAATGATACTTTATTTTGAAGTATGAACTATGATTTTTAAATTATAACTACGGGTTATAATAACGATTGGTGGTTAAAGAGACAGGGATCGGATATGGACATACTCTCCGTCGATACCGAAAATCACTTTACCAACTGTGTACGCAGTGGAGATTCTAGAATAAAGTAGGATGGTGCGACGTTCTTGAGGTATATTACGTGGATCCGACTCCCGTGAGTTGGCTTAAGATAGCTAAAACAGGAGCGATCTCCGGCCAAAAGGGGTAGCTCCTCTGGTCGGACACATTCCTTCGATACTATACTCTTATTTGTGATTGATTAGATGGTCATCCTCCGATTTTGATATGGGAGTGTGTTCCGAGGTGGGCGTAAGTGGCTGCTATGTTACCACCAGCCTGTGTGCGTAATTGGTATATCTACCATGGCATTGCCTTGTGTGCCGTGTCACCTACCATACTGAGCCTTTACTACGAGTTTGTTTTTCTCCCGTAGCCAATGGAGCATTTAAGGTAGTCTCCCGATCTGGAGATATGCTGATACTGGATGGGCTACTAGGACTATTATGTGTGAAGAGTGATATGGGTAGCCCGGAACGCTATTTAAAAGTAAGTTTATTTTACTGTAGACATTACTACAATAGCGCAATATTACTATATAGTAAAGAGTTTAAGGGATCCTTAGAGGATGGGCGGTCCCATGCATCCTTTAAGTTACTTGTATCTTTATTACAGTTCACTTGAGTTAGTTTACATTATATAAGTATATATTGTCCTGACTCGAGTTTTTTGTGTTTTGCTTTACGCTTGGGTCAGCCTGAGTATTCACAGCTTTGGATTCTCTTTCTGGAGCTGGTCTTTACTGGAGATTCTGCCTATCTATCTACATATCTATTTCTGTTTCAACTATTCTAGTTTATCTCATGTATTAGTGAACTTCTATGTATTTGGTATTTTTATTATGTTGTTTTCAGACTGTTATTATGTATTTGGGTTGAGACTCTGTTATAGTAGCTTCGTGAACTACTATTTTATTTTTTATATTCCGCTGCGAGTTATTCTGATTGTTCTGTTTATGTGATTCTGTGTATTTGATTTCATTTGCTCCAAATTTATTTACAATCTGTTATTTTGCATCATTCAAGTCTGACATGCGTGGATTATTGTCGATTTGAATGGTAAGAAATGGAAGGTCGTTACATTTGGTATTAGAGCTTTGGTTTTTGGCAAACCATTGCCTGAGGAGCAAAAACTCATTAGGGATAGGGTAGAAATGCCCTACAATGAGTGAAATCAATCTCAGAATCACTTTCTTTGTGAGAGAACGTATTTTCAAAGTAAAAAATGATTTTCATTGAAAATGATTTTCAAAATGTTTTCAAAAGATTTTTCAAAGATTATTTTGATATAATAATTTTCTTGTTTTAAAGGATTTTTCAAATGTTTTCCAACTTCCTTTCTTTCGTATCTACCTTGTTAGATTTTTTTTTCTTTAGGATATTCTTTCAAGTGAATTCTCTTGTCTTATTTTAATTGATTTTTGGCTTGTCTTTGTTTTGTCCTAAATTCATTCTTGATATTTTTCAGGATGAATTGAGGAAATACCAGAGGTAGGGATCGTGGTATTGCCCCGGCTCCTCAAACAGCTGCTCCTATTAGATTCACTGTTCTTTGTAAGGAATTCTCTCAACTTGGTGGAACCCCATTCACCGGTTCAGAGAGCATCATTGAGGCACAGCAATGGTTGCGGAGTCTTGAGAGGATATTTACTGGTCTTGAGATTACTGATGCCCAGAAGCGTCACTTAGAAGCTTGGCAGTTGCATGAGTCTGCTCTAGATTGGTTGGAGTCTGTCACGGCTAACACCGTTGAAGCTGATATTAATTAGGAGCAGTTTAGGTATCTTCTTGTGTTTCTTTGAATTCTGTTTTTCTATCTTTTTGTGCTTTTCTAAGTTTATCTATCATCTTTCCAGAGAGGCTTTTGTGGCAAAATGGATGCCCAAAGCCGAAAAATCTTAGCTTTATCGTGAATTTATGGATCTCAAGCAGGGTACCATGTCTTTTGCTGAGTATGAGAGGAAGTTCAACGAACTTTCTAAGTTCGGTCCTAACCTGATTGACACTCCTCTCAAGAAGAATGAGAAATTCATTGATGGTGCTCGTCTAGAGTATTATGATCGTCTCATTTCTCATGTCCATGGCACTTTCACCCAGCTTATGGATATGGCTATCCGTTATAAGAACCCTACTTCTAAGGGTCCTGCTCCTGCTCCTACTCCTGCTGGTATTCCTTCATCTCAGTCTTCCTCTGCCAATTCTAGGAAGAGAAAGCCTAATTTCCAACAGCAGAAGCAGACTTGGCTCAAGAATTCGGGTTTGGGATCTTCTTCATCTACTCCTGCTCATAGGCAACCTGTTGACCTTTCTGCCATCACTTGCTTTAGATGTGATCAGAAGGGACACTATGTCAATAGCTGTCCTACCTTAGCTGGTGCAGCTGTTCCTCCTCCTGTTAATATTAAGCCTTCTGGTATATTTGATGTCTCATCTGCATCTTCTCCGGTTCCTCCACCTGCTCCTACTCCTAGTGATGACCAAGGTTGTAACAACCCACATATTTGTCGATTTTTATATTTATATATTTTATTTAAATATTTTATCGATACTCGGAATTTAGTCCGAAAAGCTACTTTTTGCATACGGTCGAATTAGGACTCGGGACCACTCCCAATGAGTTTAAAATGCCGTTTGCGACCTTTTTGAGTATAAGCTTCGATATGTTTGGAGAAAGTTGATTTTTGCTACTTTTCACTTCGGGTTTGGGTTTGGGTTCAGCCCTATGTTTGGACTTATACTCAAAACTGAGCCACTCTTCCCCATTCACCCTCATTTCCTTCCTCCTTTCAGTTCTAAGGCAATAATGGTGGGAGAGATTGGAAATTAAAACTCCAAAACCCTAGTTTTCTCTTGCAAATCAACTCTTGCTCCAAACTAATAGAAGAACCCATTGGTAAGCTTCTCTTCTTCTTCTCCAACTTATTCTCTTACCAATTTCAGAAATTCCTAAACCTAATTTTGGGAATGTTCTTGTTTTGAGCATAGATTCAAGCTCATTTGGGTTGTGTTGAAGAGAGGTTGATTCTTCATTTGCTTTCAAGCTTCTTCTTGTTTGATTTTGTAAAAAAGGTGAGATTTTTATCTCACATCTATGCTTATATTTATCTTCGATTGTTAGGTATGAATTCCTAACATTTATTCGTGTGCATTTGCTTTTGGTTTGGATTGATTTGGTGAATATTCCAATTTTTAGTGTTTTGGGTTCAATCCTTTAAAAATCATAACTTTGATGTTTGAACATGTGTTTGGTGATGCATCGAGGAGCATATAGGGACGGGAAGTTGATTAGCATAATCCCTTAGTGCCGTTGCTCGAGAGAATGCAATTTGATGGAGGTTGGACCTCAATTGGATGGACTGTGAGGGGACTGGCAACAGGTCCGGTCGACCGAGCACTGCAGCCGGCCGACCGACCTGCTGCCAAGTGCATAAGCACTCCCTTGTTTAAAGGTTCGGTCGACCGAGTACAGTGTTTGGCCGACCGACCTGTTTCCCGAGGAACTCTGAGAACAGGGTCCGGTCAACCGAGCTCTGTAGCCGGCCGACCGACCTGCTGCATTTTTGCCTATTCTGCCTAGTTGTTTGAATTTCCAACTTTAATCGATTCGTGTTGTTTCCTATGTGTTGTTATCATTTGTTATGACTTTGATGACTCCTTTTTAGGGATTTTTGAATATCCATTTTGATGGATTCTTTATCGGTTTCGTTGGATTTTTATTCACATCTTCGTATGTGAATTTTAGTGATTGATTGTTCCCAATCTTCTTTGTGTTTTGTCACTTTAAAAATATAAAGGTTTTCTATACTAGTAGTAAATATCAAAACTCTTTCCTCAAACGATTTCAATACTATTTTAATACCAAATTCGTTTATAAAACCGTTTTCCAATCTTTTAGTTTATATAAACCTTTACCTCACTCGTATGAGAAATCTAATTAAACGACTTAATAAAACAAGTGGTATGAAACGCTTGCGTTCACTTTGTCGGTTAATTCTTGGACTTGTTCGATTGAATCCCTTGTGACAATTTTATAGTGGAGATCTACAGTTTGTTTGTAAATAATTAAGTTAAGCAAGTGGTTATGGGACATGAAGCTAAACTCATATATTTACTAGCTTAGTGTAATTGACACTTCTCGTTGATCATGACGATCATCTTTGTGATTTAGACTAGCAATGTGCGACGTCTCTTTGTCTGCGAGGGAGACTAAACCCCGTTTTGTGGAGTTTCGACTCAAATTGGTAGGGTAGCAACCCATGGTCTTCGGGCCGTTTGTGGAGCTTCGGCTCAATTTGTGATGGTTAGCAACCATGAAATTAGCGTTCCGTTTGTGATACACGTGTTGGCGAGCTTTATGCTCCCATTTGTGATAGGCCTTCCCCCCTCCTTTGTGATTTCTGGATTTCTTGAGATGATTTCTAGAATTTGTGTTTCACCAATTTTCGTGATTTCCATCGATAAGCTATATCGATATTTGTGTATTGGTGAATTTGTGCGTCATTGACTTTTGTGATTTCTGGATTTCTTGAGATGATTTCTAGAATTTGTGTTTCACCAATTTTCGTGATTTCCATCGATAAGCTATATCGATATTTGTGTATTGGTGAATTTGTGTGTCATTGACTTTTGTGATTGGCATTGATATAATATGTCATTTATTATGGTTTGGTTAACGAAATGAGGAGTATGACATTTCTTTGTTTCTTGTGTAGATTTGGTGATATTGATTAATCTCTCATTGATTTTCAATTACTTATATATATCACAGCTTGGCATTGTGATTATTATGTGTTTAGTCATATCTCTTATTCTATATCGTTTCATCTGATATTTATAGTTAGACTGATCCGTTTATTATTTTCTTATTAAATAATACTCGAGTCAGACCGAGATGTTACAGGTGCTTCTGCTTGACTTCTCCCCTGGGATTGATTTCTCTAACTTTTGGCAAACTACTTAAATTAGTAGTTTATTTTGTTATATACACTTGAGATATGACTCATTGTTGTATTCTTTTGTTTAGCACGTGTTGCTATTCTTTTGTATTATTGTGGATCTTTTTGACCACTACTCTGATATACACTTCCATGTTTTAATTATATTCATATCTTCTTCCGCCTTTGTGATATGAATTATCTGTAACTGATTTATGTTATGTTTATTTCTGTATTTGTTTCCGAAGATATTATAGCCACTGTGTAGTAGCTTTGAGTTTGTGTCGGTATGTCGGATTTCCCTCTTGATAAAGTATTGCAATTTACACTATCTGACATATCGATGCTCGCACAAAGCAATTACACGGATGGTCTCTCCTCAACAGCCTTATTCTCCGTGCTAGTCGACAGCATTCACCGTAATGTTCTTGGCTAGCGTGGGTATAGAGGTGGGGCGTCACAGCTTGGTATCAGAGCCAAACTTTGGAACAATATGGAATATTATAACAAGGATCATCGTCCTAAGTCCATCTTAGGAGTCGTGCTTTAGGATTTAATTCGAGTCTTCGTACCGATTCATCCTATTTTCCTTATGATTCCTTGTTTATCTATCAAGATTGCTTGATATTCAATTTGGTGAATAACCTTTTCTTCTTCTTCTTTCTTTCTAAAGGAAGAGAAATGTCTAGATCAGGCCGCCCCAGAGCCGTGCCATCTAGTTTTCCACCCCAGGATGGAGTTTTTATGACTGCTCAACAGCTTCTTGATTTAGTGACAAATGCTCAAGCAGCTGGAGCTAACCCGGAACCTACTCACGCAAAGTCGGGATTTGCACGCTTGTGTAGCGATTACACTAATTTGGGTGGGGAGCCATTTAAAGGTTCCGAAACGGTTATTGAAGTACAGGCCTGGCTAAGGTCATGCGATCGAATCTTTTCTCGCATGAATCTTATTGACCTTCACCGTGTTCAGGTGGCCTCTAGTATGCTCCGAGAAAGAGCATTGGACCGGTACGAGCTTCTTATTTCTGAGATTAATGAAGCGGATCTCACCTGGGAGAAATTCCGGGAATGCTTCGATTTGAAATTTGTACCGGAAGCAGAGAAAGTGACATTGGCTTGACGATTTATAGACCTTGTTCAAGGTGAGTCCTCCGTGACTGATTACGTCGCCTCCTTCGAGTCGCTTTCCAAATATGGGGTTGAATACATCAACACCCCTTTAAAGAAGAACCAGAGATTCGTCTACAGCTTAAACAAAAATCTCAAGAAGCCATTACTTCTAAAATTAGAAGTTTCTTTCGACCAACTCATTGATATCGCTCTTCGTCTTGAAGAGGCGGATAAGGAGAATGATGTTGAAGTGGTGGGTTCCAAACCAAACTTCAACGACAAGAAAAGGCCAAACAAATTCAAAGGCCCTTATCCCAATAAGAAAGGGAAGCATGCAACCTCTGTGGCAATGACTTCTTCCTTTGGTCGTGGGGAATGCTATAATTGTGGTTCGAAGGACCATTATGCAAACAAGTGCCCAAAGTCTCTCTCTTGTCGCTACTGCAAAGTTCCCGGTCATGTTATATCTTCATGCCCCAAGCTTCAGGGCAGGAAAGAGGGAAAGCTTAATGTTGCTCAAGCCCCTGGCAACACATCTCGTGGCCAAGGTATTTCTCATTCTATTTTGGATGGAATTATTTTATTTCGTGATCATCCTATTCGAGTTCTTTTTGATACGGGTGCGTCCCATTCTTTTATATCAAAAGAACCTGTTGATACTTTTTCTTTGGATGTTTTGTGTTTAATGACTTCTTTGAGAATTGCGAATCCGGTTGGTGGATCCGCGACAATCAGTTTATTGTGTAAAGATGTCGAGATTATTTTGTGTGATTTTTCTTTCCGATCCGATTTGCATGTCATGCGTTATTTAGGCTTTGGAATGATTTTGGGAATGGATTGGCTTAACCGTTATGAAGCTCACATCCTATGTCCTGAGTGGACTATTTATCTTCGACATCCACTATCTGTTAATCAGATTTCTATTAATCTTAAAGATTCAAATTACAGTTTGGTTGCATCTTTATATTCTTTAAATCCTCGTGATGACGATGATGACGATGAGGGTGATATTATTTCTCTTATTCACGTCGTTTGTGAATTTTTCGACATATTCGAGCCCGTTTTAGGATTACCACCTAAGCGAGCAATTGAGTTCATAATTAATCTTATTCCTGGAGCTCAACCTATCACTCGTCCTCCGTATCGTATGTCCAATAAAGAAAACGAGGAGATGCGTAAACAATTATCTGAATTGGAGACGAAGCAATTTATTCGCTCTAGTTCCTCGCCTTGGGGAGCTTCAGCTATTTTTGTGAAGAAATCCGATGGAACACTTAGGCTTTGCGTTGACTACCGCAAGCTTGATGATCTTACTATCAAAAATAAATATCATTTTCCTCGGATTGATGATCTATTCGATCAACTTAGTGGTGCTAGAGCCTTTTCACTATTAGACTTAGCTACTGGATTTCATCAGCTTCGTATTACAGAGGATAGTATTTCTTTGACATCGTTCCGTACTCGTTATGGATCTTATGAATGGCTTGTTATGCCATTTGGTCTAACGAATGCTCCGGCTTATTTCGTTGACCTTATGAATAGAGTTTTCAAGGACTTCCTCGACCGGTTTGTTCTCATCTTTATTGATGATATTCTTGTGTATTCAAAAACCGAAGAGGAACATGGGAAGCATCTTCGGATTGTGTTGGAAACTCTTAGGAGTAATCAATTAAAGGCAAAAATTTCTAAATGCCACTTTTGGCAATCTCGTGTGAAGTTTCTCGGTCATATTATTTCCGAATCCAGAATTTCCGTGGATCCTTCAAAGATTGAAGTGATTCAAAGTTGGAAGAAACCTGAGAGTGTGACAGAGATTCGTAGTTTTCTCGGATTGGCGGGCTATTACCGTCGCTTTATCAAAGACTTTTCTAAGATTGTCGTGCCTCTCACTAGCTTAACGAAAAAAGGTGTTAAATACATTTGGTCGGACAAATGTGAAACTTCTTTTCAGAAACTAAAGGAACTTCTTTCTGATGCTCCTATTCTTGTGATTCCCGAGGGAAACCAAGATTTTATTGTTTATGCTGATGCTAGTCGCGTTGGTTTGGGTGCCATTCTTATGCAAAAAGAACGTGTTGTTGCTTATGCTTCAAGGCAATTAAAGCCTGCCGAGACTAGATATGCCACTCATGATTTAGAACTCGCGGCTATTGTTTTCGCTCTTCGGATTTGGTGTCATTATCTTTTAAGAGAGAAATTTGTTCTGTATACCGATCATAAATCTTTGAAATATTTATTCTCTCAAAAGGAACTAAATTTGCGACAACAGCGTTGGCTCGAGTTCCTTGCTCCTTATGATCTTGATATTCTTTACACTCCCGGTAAGGGTAATCGTGTCGCCGATGCCCTTAGCCGTAAACAACAAGTTGTTGTTTCTTTGATGATATCCGAATGGAACGATCTCGAGATTTTATCCACTTGCGAAATTCGAGACCGTGTTTCCGATTTATGTTCATCTCTTGTTTTATGTAGCCTTGAGGCTCATCCTTCTCTTTTTGACCGCGTTCTTGAAGCTCAAAGGCTAGATCCCGAATTGGCTCTTCTTGGCCAAAATATTAAGGGTAAGATTGATATTGAAAGTTTGAAAGACTTTGATATTGATTTTCGTGGCGGCATTCGAAAATTTGGTAGACTTATCGTACCAAATATTGGTGATCTCCGTAAAGATATTTTAGAAGATTCCCATCGTTCTAAATTTACCATTCATCCCGGTAGTAGTAAAATGTACGCGGATATGAAGCGGCTTTATTATTGGGAGGGAATGAAACTTGACATCGCTAACTTCGTTAAGCTTTGCATGACTTGCCAACTCGTTAAGGCCGAACATCAAAGGCCCGGTGGGTTATTGCAACCTTTAGAAATTCCAATTTGGAAGTGGGATAATATTTCCATGGATTTTATAGATGGCCTTCCCCGTTCTCGATCAGGTCATGATAGCTTATGGGTGATTGTTGATAGACTTACTAAATCCGCCCATTTTATTCCCGTTCGGTCTAACCGAACCGTTCCTCTTTTGGCCAAGCTCTTTATCAAAGAGATTGTTAAATTGCATGGAGTTCCTACTTCTATTGTTAGTGATCGTGATCCATTGTTTACTAGTGGATTTTGGAAGAGTCTTCAAAAAGCTTTGGGAACGAACCTCAATTTTAGCACCGCTTATCATCCTCTGTCCGATGGACAAACTGAGCGTGTGAATCAAACTCTTGAAGATCTTCTTCGTGCATGTGTGCTTGATTTTGGAGGAAGTTGGGAAGATCATATTTCACTTGTTGAATTTTCCTATAATAATAGCTTCCAATCTAGTATTGGTATGGCACCTTTCGAGGCACTCTATGGAAGGCCATGCCGATCTCCTTCTTGTTGGCTTGAGGCCGGCAAGAAGCTGGTTTTAGGCCTAGATTTTATTCGTGATTCCACAGAAAAGATTGATCTTATTCGTCATAGGATGAAAGAAGCCCAGAGTAGACAAAATCCTATGCCGATAACCGGAGAAGGGAGTTAGAATTTTCTGTGGGAGATCTTGTGTTCATTCGTGTTTCACCAATGAAAGGTGTTGTACATTTCAGTCGATCGGGAAAATTGGCGCGTCGATATATTGGGCCATTTCCTATCACTGAACGTATTGGTTCCATGGCTTATCGCCTTTTATTACCGGCTCAATTCTCTGCTATCCATGACGTGTTTCACGTTTCTCAACTTCGGAAATGTCTTCGAGATTCCGATTCTGTTCTTGAGCCCGGTGTTGTGGAAGAGATTGAAGTTTCGCCTAATTTAACTTAAGAGCAACATCCTATTCGTATCATTGCTTCAGAGGTCAAACGACTTCGAAATAAAGATGTTCCGCTTTTTAAAGTTCAATGGTCTTCAAATCCTAAGGATTGTTCTTGGGAATCTAGAGAGTACATCAAGCGAACACATCCGGACTTACTTTCTCATGCTCTTTGAGGTGAACTTCTTATTTCAAATTTCTTTTGTGTTGAATATGCTTTTATGGTTGTTACTACATATCTTCTTCTTAAATATTGCGAGGATGCAATTTCTTTAAGGAGGGGAGTCTGTAACAACACGCATATTTGTCGATTTTTATATTTATATATTTTATCGATACTCGGAATTTAGTCCGAAAAACTACTTTTTGCATACGGTCGAATTAGGACTCGGGACCACTCCCATTGAGTTTAAAATGCCGTTTGCGACCTTTTTGAATATAAGCTTCGATAGGTTTGGAGAAAGTTGATTTTTGCTACTTTTCACTTTGGGCTTGGGTTTGGTTCAGCCCTATGTTTGGACTTATACTCAAAACTGAGCCACTCTTCCCCATTTACCCTCATTTCCTTCCTCTTTTCAGTTCTAAGGCAATAATGGTGGGAGAGATTGGAAATTAAAACTCCAAAACCCTAGTTTTCTCTTGCAAATCAACTCTTGCTCCAAACTAATAGAAGAACCCATTGGTAAGCTTCTCTTCTTCTTCTCCAACTTATTCTCTTACCAATTTCAGAAATTCCTAAACCTAATTTTGAGAATGTTCTTGTTTTGAGCATAGATTCAAGCTCATTTGGGTTGTGTTGAAGAGAGGTTGATTCTCCATTTGCTTTCAAGCTTCTTCTTGTTTGATTTTGTAAAAAGGTGAGATTTTTATCTCACATCTATGCTTATATTTATCTTCGATTGTTAGGTATGAATTCCTAACATTTATTCGTGTGCATTTGCTTTTGGTTTGGATTGATTTGGTGAATATTCCAATTTTTAGTGTTTTGGGTTCAATCCTTTAAAAATCATAATTTTGATGTTTGAACATGTGTTTGGTGATGCATCGAGGAGCATATAGGGCCGGGAAGTTGATTAGCATAATCCTCTAGTGTCGTTGCTCGAGAGAATGCAATTAGGTGGAGGTTGGACCTTAATTGGATGGACTGGGAGGGGACTGGCAACAGGTCCGGTCGACCGAGCACTGCAGCCGGCCGACCGACCTGCTGCCAAGTGCATAAGCACTCCCTTGTTTAAAGGTTCGGTCAACCGAGTACAGTGTTCGGCCGACCGACCTGTTTCTCGAGGAACTCTGAGAACAGGGTCCGGTCGACCGAGCTCTGTAGCCGGCCGACCGACCGACCTGCTGCAGTTTTGCCTATTCCACCTAGTTGTTTGAATTTCCAACTTTAATCGATTCGTGTTGTTTCCTATGTGTTGTTATCATTTGTTATGACTTTGATGACTCCTTTTTAGGGATTTTTGAATATCCATTTTGATGGATTCTTTATCGGTTTCGTTGGATTTTTATTCACATCTTCGTATGTGAATTTTAGTGATTGATTGTTCCTACAATCTTCTTTGTGTTTTGTCACTTTAAAAATATAAAGGTTTTCTATACTAGTAGTAAATATCAAAACTCTTTCCTCAAACGATTTCAATACTATTTTAATACCAAATTCCTTTATAAAACCGTTTTCCAATCTTTTAGTATATATAAACCTTTACCTCACTCGTATGAGAAATCTAATTAAACGACTTAGTAAAACAAGTGGTATGAAACGCTTGCGTTCACTTTGTCGGTTAATTCTTGGACTTGTTCGATTGAATCCTTTGTGACAATTTTATAGTGGAGATCTATAGTTTGTTCGTCAATACTTAAGTTAAGCAAGTGGTTATGGGACATGAAGCTAAACTCATATATTTACTAGCTTAGTGTAATTGACACTTCTCGTTGATCATGACGATCATCTTTGTGATTTAGACTAGCAATGTGCGATGTCTCTTTGTCTGCGAGGGAGACTAAACCCCGTTTTGTGGAGTTTCGACTCAAATTGGTGGGGTAGCAACCCATGGTCTTCGGGCCGTTTGTGGAGCTTCGGCTTAATTTGTGATAGTTAGCAACCATGGAATTAGCGTTCCGTTTGTGATACACGTGTTGGCGAGCTTTATGCTCCCGTTTGTGATAGGACCTCCCCCCTTTGTGATTTCTGGATTTCTTGAGATCATTCCTAGAATTTTTGTTTCACCAATTTTCGTGATTTCCATCGATAAGCTATATCGATTGTAACAACCCTGTATTTTCTGATTATTGTAATTGTATATTTTAATTATTTTAATTTAAATTCCTAATTTTAAAACTTTATTTTATTTATTTAAATGAATATATTTTGTTAATTGAAATATAAATGTTGATTTTGATGTGGATTAGAATTTCAAACATGCATAAATTGAATATTTCCAGAAAATGTGAATTTTGGTCAATCTGGTCAAACTTTTACCTTTAAATTTGAATTTTAAAAGTTTTAAAATTTGAATTTTATCTTTTATTATGAAATTAAATAAAATTTCAAGAGCAATTCTTTTCGTTTCGTTGAAATCCGAATAATATTGTGAAAGTTATGCTTTTTACAAAATTGGGTGTAAATTGTTTTATTTAACAATATTGTTTATTTTAAATTATATAAATATTTTTTTTTTATTTGTCATATCTTATTCTAAATTCTATTATATGTTATTTTACATATATTTTTACCTTTTAAATATTTTTAAAGTGATGTTTGAATTTTTCCAAAGCTCATTGAATTTATTTTCTATTTTTAAAGGTTAGTTTCCATTTTTCTGCTATTTTCTTCATTTAAATTATATTTAATTAAAATTTATTTATTCATTTTTATGTATGCATTTTATTTTTATGTTTTTATCTTTATTTATAAATATTTTTCATGTACATACAATTTTCCCAAAGTTCATTTCATTTATTTTCAAATTTTCAAGCCTAATTTACATTTTATTTTCTTAATTTAATTATATTTAATTAATATTTATTTATTTATTTTTATTTACTATATTTTTGTGTTTTATATGTATTTATACATATTTTACATGTATTTAAATTTTAAAAAGAAATTAGAAATTCAAAGAGACAAGGCTCTTCATTTCTTGTGACTTTTCAATAGCTAGTCTCTTCATTTCCTTGACTTTTCATTTTCTCCTTGATAGCCGTACATTTCCCATTGCCTTTCACGTGAAAATACTTCTTATCCTCTTCAACTCACGGCTATTTCTCATTTGAGAAAAAAAATTCCAGGTTAATGGCTTCTCTTTATTCTTTTCTACCTTTCTTCCTGGAATTTGCCTTATTTTCTGCTTAAATTTGCCTTGACTTCACATATGATTCTTGGCCTATCACCTCCACCATCAGCTCCACCATCTCCTCCACCATCTACAGCAGCAAACATCTCCTCCTCCTCTGACCATGACAAGCCATGCCATCCAATTGAAGCCATCTCCACAAAACTTTGCTTAAAACTCCAAATATTGCCTAGCCGAGCCTTGTATTCCCATTTCCTTCATGTTTAGCCTTGGCCACCACATCTAACACCACCACAACTTGCTGCCATGACCTATAGCCATCATTATCATCTCTGACCTGACCTAAAGATGCACCAGGCCGAGCCCATACGACCATAGGCCGAGCCTAATTACACCAAAACCTTCCATTCCTTGACCCAAACCCCTTGCCTCCTTTACTTTCCACTTGTTTTGCCTTTACCTTCCACTTTCTTTCCCTAAGCCTTGTCTCTAGGCCATGGCCGAGCCATGTTGACACCTAGGCTGAGCCTAGTGTGGTGAGATCAAGCCCATTTGATCATGTGACAAGCTTATGTTGTCGTGTGCAAGTCTTTTGCTTCTAAGGTTTGGTCATCTCTCTTGTTTTGCAACTGTTCTACAAACTAAAGTTGTTGATTATATTTGTATGTCGATATCTATATTTGTGCTTATGTATGTTACATTTTGTGTTGTTTACAAGGGTCTCCATCAATTCAAATCAAATCGTGCTTGTCGTGCCTTTGGAATCGCTCTTGTGTGTGTTTTTTTTTCTCTAGCTTCGTAAAAGGTGAGTCTTTCTCACTCTGACATTTATACTTATGAAATAGTGAATTGATGATAAGTGTTTAATAATATAAAATGTTATGCAAGTTAATGATGATCATATGATATGATATGCCATGTTATTACCATGTTAAAACTGTTAATTATCACTTGAAATATGATATATGACATTATATTGTGACATTGACATTGTTTATATTGTTTATGCATATGATCACACTGCAAGTTCCCTGTTAGAATAGAATCACTATGGGTTGAAATGATACATACCCGAACGTACTTTAGAATAGGAACAAATCGTTATGGGCTGAAATGATAGGCCTGAGCGATTTTTATTGTATTTTATTTGACTTGGGATTGCGGGTTTGAAATGATAAAACCGGGTTTTCTTTGTAAATTACGAATTGAAATGATATATATCCGTATCACTTGACCTAGGTTAGAAAATTATATATAGACCCCGTGGTATATTTTTTAAATGATTTTTTTTAAATATGTATTTTCAAAAGTATGAAATTTTGATTTAAAATATATATATTATGGTTTTAAGAAAGTTAAATATTAAATCTTGAAATTGTGAAATTAAGTGAATTCAAGTATGTAAATTTGGAGTAAATATGACGTTTGACTTTAAATTTTATTTTAAGATGTAAATAAATAATGGAAATTAAATTTAAAGTTTTGAAATGATATTTGAAGTAAAATTTTAAGTTTATTAAATTTATAAATTAATAAACAGTGAATTTTGACTTAATAAATGAATGGAGTTTGCAAAATTGAATATTTGATCTTAAAATTTTATTGTGTTAAATCATATGTTAAAATGATTTTAAATGTGAAAATTTGAAGTCTAGAAATATGATTTTTAAGTTATAATAAAAATTTGGAGTTTTATTATTATTTTTGAAAAGCTAAAATGAAATCTGGAATTTTATAGCATTTTCAAAATGTTGTAGTCTTTTGACAGCAATTTTAAATGCTATTGTTTTGAATCTAACAATGTTTGAAATAACTAAATATCTATTACGACATTTTATAAATGCAGTTATTCTTGAACTAAACCCTTTTTGGAAGCTATAAGCTACGATAGCACTTTATAAATGCTGTCTTTGCTATAATTTGACAATGTTTTGAAATGTTATAGATTTTAACACTGTTTGGGCTATATTTTAAAGTGTTAAATAATTTAACTTTTGAAATGGATTATCTGTGAAATTTTAGAAGTTTTGAATATTTAAATTTGAATTTTTAAGGAATTTAAATTGAATTTGAATTTAAATAAAGTTTACTTGGTTATGTGTTAAACGGAATGAAATGTAATATAATAAATGAATTTTTGAATGGAATTTTGGAATGTATTTTTGGTAACGATGTTTGAAATAATAAATGAATGACATAGTTGATTTTTAAATGATATTTAGCTTCGAATATTTGGATTTGAATTCAAATAATGATTTGATTATGAAGTTTTGAAAGGATGTAATATTTTAATGATTTTGAAATGGTTTGGAAATGATTTGATCTTTATTTTAATAAAGAATGTGAATGTTGAATGATATTTGATTTTTCTTTATTTGGTAAAGGAATATTCGAAGTTTATATTTGTATGAAAGATATTTGGTTTAATTGTAATTTAAGTTTATTTTAATAATATTGGATTTATGAAATGAATATTTCAAAACTACATAATAATGAAATTAGATTTGAGATATGAATATATGGAATTATAAAGTTTAGTTTTGAAATGTGGGATATTAAAGTTTGGAAACATATTAAAATTGGATAGCTTATTTTGTAGATCAAATCTATATTTGAAATTTATAAGATTTGAAATGTTTTGTTAGAAAACTGAATTGAATTGAAATTGATGGTTTGATTTGAATTAAATTGGAAACTTGAAATTTTGAATTAAATTGGAAATATATTTGTAAAATGTAAAGAATTAAATGAATGTTTCACGATTTCAAATGTATGATTTCAGAATGTTATGATGTTCAAAGTGTAATGATTTCAAGTATTTTGGTTTCGAAAGAGTTATAACTTTGAAAGTATTATGATTTTTGGAAGTGAATATAGGTTTGAGATGGAAATGATAAAGTATAAACTATTTTGATTTGAATATAGTTTTGAAATAAAAATGATTTTGGTTTCGAAGTATAAACTCTTTTGATTGAATAAATAGTTTTGAAATAAAAATGATTTTGGTTTCGAAGTATAAACTATTTTGAAAGAAATATTGTTTGAAATGAAATGATTTGATCTTTTTGAAGTACAAACTATTTTGAAATGACCACGGCGTTATAATAACGTTTGGTTGTTAAAGAGACCGGGATTGGAAGTTGTCATACTCTCTGCCAACTCCGAAAACCACTTTAACAACCGTGTACGCGGTGGAGATTCCAGAATGAAGTAGGATGGTGGCGACGTTCTTGAGGTATATTACGTGGACCCAACTCCCGTGAGTTGGCATAAGGTGGCTAAAACAGGAGCGATCTCGGGCCAAGTGAGGTCATTCCTCCGATCGGACACATTCCTTCGATACTATACTCTTACTGGTGATTGATTAGATGGCCATCCTCCGATTTTGATTGGGAGTGTGTTCCGAGGTGGGCGTATGTGGCTGCTGCGTTGCCACCAGCCCGTGTGCGTAATTGGTATATCTACCCTGGCATTGCCTTGTGTGCCGTGTCACCTACCATACGGAGCCTTTACTACGAGTTTGTTTTTCTCCCGTAGCCAGTGTGGTATCCTCTGACAGTCACCCGGAGTGGAGATGGCATAATATTGGATGGACTACTGGGACTATTATGTGTGAAGGGTGATATGGGTAGCCCGGAACGCTATTTAAAAGTATGTTTATTTTACTGTAGACATTATTATAATAGCGCAATATTACTACATAGTAAATAGTTTAACGGATCCTTAAAGGACGGGCGATCCCAAGCATCCTTTAAGTTACTGATGCATTTTTGTTACTGTTCACTTGAGTTGATTTACAGTTCATAAGTATTTATGTCCTGACTCGAGTGTTTTGTGTTTTGCTTTACGCTCGAGTCAGATTGAGTGAGTTAGCATTCAAGATTCACCTTTGGAGCTGGAGCTTTCCTTGTAGATCTAGCCATCTATTTTGCTTTTTGTATCCAGTGATTTTAGTGATGTATTCTGATTTATACCTGATGTATCTTGTTACTCTTCTGTTGTATCTTGTTTAACTCTGAGGTATCTTATTTTTATATAGTAGCTTCATGAACTACTATCTCTTTTATTTCCACTGCATTATTATTTACTCTGTGTCTGTGATCTGTGACTATGTATTTACTGTATATTCTGAGATTTGCCAAATTTTATTTACAAAGCGGTATTTTGAGCAATTCAAGTCCGACATGTGCGGATGTGAATGGTTGAAAATATCGGGTTGTCACAGTTGGTATCAGAGCTTTGGTAGCTCTAGGCAAAACTCAGTATATAGGGTAAATGTATTTACAGAATCACTTTCATTCGAGTTCAAACCTCTTCCTTTTTGACTCGATTCCTTTGAATTTTGGAACATTCCCTGTGGTTCCAAAATCCATTTCGTGTCCCTCACTATTCATCTTCATTTGATTCTGGAGCATCCCATAACTCCACGTTGAATGATCTTTATAATGAGTCGGCGGTCTCGCCAACCTCAAATTCATTTGTAAAAGGGGGGAACTCCTTTACAACAGCATCGATTCACCAGAGATTCTATATCCTCGGTTTAGATGCTAGTATCTCTTATAATTTCGAACTCTACATCTTGAGATCGAATGTTGATTTACCCAAGAAATCCACATCGGGCTTATTCTTTAAGTCACGGTTGACCTGGTTAAGGTTGCCCGTAATTTATATAAGCTCATCCATCTCCCTATTCTGTTATTTAATCATCTCATCTTTGTTTCTAACTTATCTTCAAGTCATTCTTGAAGTGTATTTGTAAACTAATATTTAAAATATTTTATATATTGTGTTGTTTGAGTTGTTGATGTTGATTTGGGTTTCTAATCGATTCGTCTGATCAACGCTATCGATAAGATTTCCAAAACACTTGAACAGAGCAAACTGACACAATATGTTTTTAAATTTTAGTAATAAAATAAATTTTGTAACTATATTATAAATCTTTATCTGGATTTTATTTGAATTGGTTGTTAAGAAATAATATTTGATTTTATATATCATTTTCTATTGTTTCATATATCTAATTGAACTATAAAACATGGTTATAAATTTATTTGGAAATTTAAAATGAATGTAAAACAAGAATTTGAGAATTTAATTTCCGATGGATTTCAAACTTTGTGTTTAAAGTTTTAAAGGATATATTATTTAAAGTATTTTCGAATAGAAATTTGTTTCCAAAGAATTTTAAATTTAAATTTAGTGTTCTTCTCTTTGTCGCTGGAAAATAATTTTGATAATGACTGCAGCATCATGGACATTCATTTTCGAGTTTCGAAGTGAAGAGAACATTCTGTAGTCTTGCTACATTTTGTTTTGGGAAAATTTAATTGATTTTAATTTCTAAAATAAGAATGGATTTATAACATATGCTGATATATGATTTGAATTTGAATGGACATGTATATAGTATATGAGCATTTATTTATCTCTAAATAGTTTGGAATTTATCGGAAATTTAATTCCTAAATTTTATCTTCAAAGATAATTTCTAAGTATAATTTCAAGGTTTGGATAAATATTCAAGCTTGAAATAATTGAATTAGAAAGTTTTATTTGTATAATACACAATTTCATTCCAATATAACTTACCTTAATTTTCAGAAGTTGAATATGTAATTAGATAATATACAATATAAAAAAAAGATTTTATAAATAAAATTTGAGTGGTTATTTTAAATGTTATATACTTAAATTTTAGTTATAAAAGGATTAACAGAGGTAAATAAAGAAAAAGTGTAATGGAATAATTTACAATATAAAATGATGATAAAGGAACTAAGAATAAATTTAAGGCAGTTACAATGAGTGTAAATATATTCAACATAGGTGATAAAATATATTGAGAGGAATCAATTTAATTTTAATTAGTAGTGAAGAAGAATTAAATTTTATTTGGTACATTTTGAGTATAATAAAAGATTTTTCAAATACATGATTTTAGGGATTTGTTAATTTAAGATAATTGGATGATAAGATAATGAAATTAAAGATGCTTAAGATTTATTTGACTTATGTAAAATTAATTTTCAGTTTAAGTTGAAATTTTATGGTTTCAAATTTATTATTTTATTTTGTTTTTCAAACTATCTTTTGGTTGTCCTAATTTCCCTTATCTTGCTACAGAATGGGAGGCTATTGCATATACCAGTCTGTTTAGAAATCTTTCTATAATCTTTAATAATCTTTGGTACTCATCTTTAAATCTAAGCACTGCTTGCCATCCACAGACCGCCGGTCAAACGGGAAGGGTGAATCAGATTCTAAAAGAATTTTTTCATGCTTGTGTTCTTGATTCTGGAAGATCTTGGAAAGATCATCTCCACATTGTTAAACTTACCTATAGCAACAGTTATCAGGTATAATTTTAATCTTCTTGTCATCTTGTCTTAATACTATTTCATTCTATCTTTTTCTGTGCTTTCCCGTACCTCATTCCTTTTCGGGGACGAAAAGTTTTGAGTGGGGGAGAGTGTAACAACCATGTATTTTCTGATTTTTGTAATTGTATATTTTAATTTAAATTCCTAATTTTAAAACTTTATTTTATTTATTTAAATGAATATATTTTGTTAATTGAAATATAAATGTTGATTTTGATGTGGATTAGAATTTCAAACATGCATAAATTGAATATTTCCAGAAAATGTGAATTTTGGTCAATCTGGTCAAACTTTTACCTTTAAATTTGAATTTTAAAAGTTTGAAAATTTTCATTTTATCTTTTATTATGAAAGTAAATAAAATTTCAAGAACAATGCTTTTCGTTTCGTTGAAATCCGAATAATATTGTGAAAGTTATGCTTTTTACAAAATTGGGTGTAAATTGTTTTATTTAACAATATTGTTTATTTTAAATTATATAAATAATTTTTTTTATTTGTCATATCTTATTCTAAATTCTATTATATGTTATTTTACATATATTTTTACCTTTTAAATGTTTTGAAAGTGATGTTTGAATTTTTCCAAAGCTCAGTGAATTTATTTTCTATTTTTAAAGGTTAGTTTCCATTTTTCTGCTATTTTCTTCATTTAAATTATATTTAATTAAAATTTATTTATTCATTTTTATGTATGCATTTTATTTTTATGTTTTTATCTTTATTTATAAATATTTTTCATGTACATACAATTTTTCCAAAGTTCATTTCATTTATTTTCAAATTTTCAAGCGTAATTTACATTTTCTTTGTTATTTTCTTAATTTAATTATATTTAATTAATATTTATTTTTATTTACTACATTTTCGTGTTTTATCTGTATTTATACATATTTTACATGTATTTAAATTTTAAAAAGAAATTAGAAATTCAAAGAGACAAGGCTCTTCATTTCTTGTGACTTTTCAATAGCTAGTCTCTTCATTTCCTTGGCTTTTCATTTTCTCCTTGATAGCCATACATTTCCCATTGCCTTTCACGTGAAAATACTTCTTATCCTCTTCAACTCACGGCTATTTCTCATTTGGTAAAAAAAATTCCAAGTTCATGACTTCTCTTTATTCTTTTCTACCTTTCTTCCTGGAATTTGCCTTGTTTTCTGCTTAAATTTGCCTTGACTTCACATATGATTCTTGGCCTATCACCTCCACCATCAGCTCCACCATCTCCTCCACCATCTACAGCAGCAAACATCTCCTCCTCCTCTGACCATGACAAGCCATGCCATCCAATTGAAGCCATCTCCACAAAACTTTGCTTAAAACTCCAAATATTGCCTAGCCGAGCCTTGTATTCCCATTTCCTTCATGTTTAGCCTTGGCCACCACATCTAACACCACCACAACTTGCTGCCATGACCTATAGCCATCATTATCATCTCTGACCTGACCTAAAGATGCACCAGGCCGAGCCCATACGACCATAGGCCGAGCCTAATTACACCAAAACCTTCCATTCCTTGACCCAAACCCCTTGCCTCCTTTACTTTCCACTTGTTTTGCCTTTACCTTCCACTTTCTTTCCCTAAGCCTTGTCTCTAGGCCATGGCCGAGCCATGTTGACACCTAGGCTGAGCCTAGTGTGGTGAGATCAAGCCCATTTGATCATGTGACAAGCTTATGTTGTCGTGTGCAAGTCTTTTGCTTCTAAGGTTTGGTCATCTCTCTTGTTTTGCAACTGTTCTACAAACTAAAGTTGTTGATTATATTTGTATGTCGATATCTATATTTGTGCTTATGTATGTTACATTTTGTGTTGTTTACAAGGGTCTCCATCAATTCAAATCAAATCGTGCTTGTCGTGCCTTTGGAATCGCTCTTGTGTGTGTTTTTTTTTCTCTAGCTTCGTAAAAGGTGAGTCTTTCTCACTCTGACATTTATACTTATGAAATAGTGAATTGATGATAAGTGTTTAATAATATAAAATGTTATGCAAGTTAATGATGATCATATGATATGATATGCCATGTTATTACCATGTTAAAACTGTTAATTATCACTTGAAATATGATATATGACATTATATTGTGACATTGACATTGTTTATATTGTTTATGCATATGATCACACTGCAAGTTCCCTGTTAGAATAGAATCACTATGGGTTGAAATGATACATACCCGAACGGACTTTAGAATAGGAACAAATCGTTATGGGCTGAAATGATAGGCCTGAGCGATTTTTATTGTATTTTATTCGACTTGGGGTTGCGGGTTTGAAATGATAAAACCGGGTTTTCTTTGTAAATTACGGATTGAAATGATATATATCCGTATCACTTGACCTAGGTTAGAAAATTATATATAGACCCCGTGGTATATTTTTTAAATGATTTTTTTTAAATATGTATTTTCAGAAGTATGAAATTTTGATTTAAAATATATATATTATGGTTTTAAGAAAGTTAAATATTAAATCTTGAAATTGTGAATTTAAGTGAATTCAAGAATGTAAATTTGGAGTAAATGTGTCGTTTGACTTTAAATTTTATTTTAAGATGTAAATAAATAATGGAAATTAAATTTAAAGTTTTGAAATGATATTTGAAGTAAAATTTTAAGTTTATTAAATTTATAAATTAATAAACAGTGAATTTTGACTTAATAAATGAATGGAGTTTGCAAAATTGAATATTTGATCTTAAAATTTTATTGTGTTAAACCATATGTTAAAATGATTTTAAATGTGAAAATTTGAAGTCTAGAAATATGATTTTTAAGTTATAATAGAAATTTGGAGTTTTATTATTATTTTTGAAAAGCTAAAATGAAATCTGGAATTTTATAGCATTTTCAAAATGTTGTAGTCTTTTGACAGCAATTTTAAATGCTATTGTTTTGAATCTAACAATGTTTGAAATAACTAAATATCTATTACGACATTTTATAAATGCCGTTATTCTTGAACTAAACCCTTTTTGGAAGCTATAAGCTACGATAGCACTTTATAAATGTTGTCGTTGCTATAATTTGACAATGTTTTGAAATGTTATAGATTTTAACACTGTTTGGGCTATATTTTAAAGTGTTAAATAATTTAACTTTTGAAATGGATTATCTGTGAAATTTTAGAAGTTTTGAATATTTAAATTTGAATTTTTAAGGAATTTAAATTGAATTTGAATTTAAATAAAGTTTACTTGGTTATGTGTTAAACGGAATGAAATGTAATATAATAAATGAATTTTTGAATGGAATTTTGGAATGTATTTTTGGTAACGATGTTTGAAATAATAAATGAATGACATAGTTGATTTTTAAATGATATTTAACTTCGAATATTTGGATTTGAATTCAAATAATTATTTGATTATGAAGTTTTGAAAGGATGTAATATTTTAATGATTTTGAAATGGTTTGGAAATGATTTGATCTTTATTTTAATAAAGAATGTGAATGTTGAATGATATTTGATTTTTCTTTATTTGATAAAGGAATATTTGAAGTTTATATTTGTATGAAAGATATTTGGTTTAATTGTAATTTAAGTTTATTTTAATAATACTGGATTTATGAAATGAATATTTCAAAACTACATAATAATGAAATTAGATTTGAGATATGAATATATGGAATTATAAAGTTTAGTTTTGAAATGTGGGATATTAAAGTTTGGAAACATATTAAAATTGGATAGCTTATTTTGTAGATCAAATCTATATTTGAAATTTATAAGATTTGAAATGTTTTTGTAACAACCCGCATATTTATCGAGTTTGTATTTAAATATTTTATTTAAATATTAACTCGTTAATCGGATTTTGGTCCGAAAAGCTACTTTTTGCAAACGATCAAATTACGACTCGAGACCACTTCCATTGAGTTCGAAATGCCGTTTACAACTTTTTTTAAGTATAAACATCGATAGGTTTGGAGTTAGTGAAATTTCACAAACTTTTTCCGCTTTGGACTTTGGGTTAGTTTAGCCTATTAAGCCCAAGTTCCAACCCTCTTCTCCTCACTCTTCATAAATTTCCTAACTAATCAAGCTTTGGCATTAATGGTGGAGGGAATGGAAAATTAAAATTCCAAAACTCAAATTAAATTGCAATCCATCTTTCTACTCCAAATTCAAGAAGAAGACATTGGATTCAAGCTTCTTGTGCTTAGATAGAAGAAGGATTGATTCTTGCTTGCTTAAAACTTCATTTTCATTGATATTTGGTGCAAAGGTGAGATTTTTATCTCACAAATCTAGTCTATAACTATATTGGACTGTTGGGAATGATTCCCTATCACTTTTGCATGCACATTTTCCTTTGGTTTGGATTGGATTGGCGAAAAACTCCAATTTTTAGCATTTTTGGAAATTTCCTGCACTTAGCTCGTTCTGGCCACTTGACTCGTTCGGTGATAGGTCGCAAGGTCACTGGGTCGTAGGTCGCAGGGCTTTAGGTTGTTCTGGAAGAATTGGCACTTCGGAATTAGGTCGCTCACGAGTTAAGTCGTTAGGTCGCTCACGAGTTAAGTCGTTAGGTCGCTCGCGAGTTAGTACCATGGGTCGCAGGGCTTTAGGTCATTCTGGAAGTATTGGCACTTCGGAGTTAGGTCGCTCGCGAGTTAAGCCTTAAGTCGTAGGTCGCTCACGAGTTAGGCCTTAAGCCGTAGGTCGCTCGCGAGTTAAGCTTTAAGTCTTAGGCCGTTTCCTACCTATAATCTCTAGGAAAACGTTAAGTCGCTCGCCCTGGTTTATCTCATAGGTCGTCTCCGACCTAAGCTCCTGATAAGTCGTTCGAGTTAGGTCGTTGGACCATTTACCTTAGGTCGCTCGTCCACTAAGTCGGCCTGGTTTATCTCGTAGGTTGTCTCCGACCTAAGCTCCTGATAAGTCGTTCGAGTTAGGTCGTTGGACCATTTACCTTAGGTCGCTCGACTCTGTTAAGTCGTAGGTCGTTAGACCTTAGGTCGTTCGCCTTCCTTAAGTCGCTCGACCCCTCCACACTAGGTCGCTCGGCTTGCTTGAGTCGTAGGTCGTTGGACCTTAAGTCGCTTGCCTCCCTTAACTCTAGTTAGGTCGCTCGGCCATTGTGTTAGGTCGCGTGAACCCTTAGGTCGTTAGACCTCATTTTGCTTTAGGTCGTAGGCCGCTTTTCTTCACTTAGGTCGAACCCCGTAAGCGGTGGCGTTGCCCCCCGCACCCCCACCTTGGGGGGTTGCCACCCCCCCGGACCCCCCCTCCGTAGGGGATCTTATCTGAAAAACATTGAGCTGATTTCCTTGGATTTTATTCACATCTCCGTATGCGATTTTTGTGACTGATTGTTTCTACACTTGCTTATGTGTTTTGTCACTTTATAATATAAAGGTTTCAATACTAGTAGTAAATATCAAAACTCTTTTAACAAACAATTTCAACTCTATTTTTAATAACAAAGCTCTTTTCTTAAACCGTTTTCCAATCTATTAGTATATACAAACCTTTACCTCACTCGGATGAGAAATCTAATTAAACGACTTAGTAAAACAAGTGGATGAAACGCTTGCGTTCACTTCGTCGGTTAATTCTTGGACTTGTTCGATTGAACCTCTTGTGACAATTTTATTAGCGAAGATTTACAGTTTGTTCGTAAATATTTAAGTTAAGCAAGTGGTTATGGGACATGAAGGTAAACTTCTATATTTACTAGCTTAGTGTAATTGACACTTCTCGTTGATCATGACGATCATTCTGATGATTTAGACTAGCAAATGTGCGATGTCTCTTGTTGCGAGGTTAGACTAGACACCACTTGTGTGATTCCACTCACACATACCTTTTTGCTTTTTGGTTAGTCTGGACCTTAATCTGTGTGATTCCATTCACACATGTGGGGTAGCTCCCCTTGGTCTTCGGACCGTCATGTGATAGGCCTCTTTCTCTTTTCTATGATTTCTGGACTTCTTGCATTGATTTCTAGAATTTATGTCATTGACTTGTTATGAGTACAAGTTTGGGGTATGATGCCCTTTCCGAATCTTTGAGAAGATTCTTGTGATATTGATTATCTCTTATTGATTGATCTTCTGTTGATCATTATTTATATACTTATGGCGGTATGTCATTATGGATATTTTATGTTTATGCCATATCTTTTATGTTATATCATGTCATCTGATATTTATAGCTAAACTGACTCGTTTATTAATTTCTTAAATAATACTCGGGTCAGACCGAGATGTTACAGGTGCTTCTGCTTGACTTCTTCCCAGGGATTCATCACTCTGACTTTTGGCTAACTGTTTAGATTAGAAGTTTTTGTTGTATACACTCGAGATATAGACTCATAGTTGTATTCTTTTGTATAGCACGTGTTGCTATTCATTTGTATTATCGTGGATCTTATGGACCACTACTCTGATGTACACTTTCATGTGTTAGTTATATATTCATATCTTCTTCCGCCTTTGTGATATGGATATCTGTGACTGATTTGTGTTATGATTATTTCTATGTTTGTTTTCGAAGATTATTTATAGCCACCGTGTGATAAGCAATTACATGGATGGTCGCTCCTCAACAGCCTTATTCTCCATGCTAGTTGACAGCACTACACCGTAGTGTTCTTGGCTAGTGTGGGTATAGAGGTGGGGCGTCACAGCTTTGTTAGAAAACTGAATTGAATTGAAATTGATGGTTTGATTTGAATTAAATTGAAAATTTGAAATTTTGAATTAAATTGGAAATAAATTTGTAAAATGTAAAGAATTAAATGAATGTTTCACGATTTCAAATGTATGATTTCAGAATGTTATGATTTTCAAAGTGTAATGATTTCAAGTATTTTGGTTTCGAAAGAGTTATAACTTTGAAAGTATTATGATTTTTGGAAGTGAATATAGGTTTGAGATGGAAATGATAAAGTATAAACTATTTTGATTTGAATATAGTTTTGAAATAAAAATGATTTTGGTTTCGAAGTATAAACTCTTTTGATTGAATAAATAGTTTTGAAATAAAAATGATTTTGGTTTCGAAGTATAAACTATTTTGAAAGAAATATAGTTTGAAATGAAATGATTTGATCTTTTTGAAGTACAAACTATTTTGAAATGACCACGGCGTTATAATAACGTTTGGTTGTTAAAGAGACCGGGATCGGAAGTTGTCATACTCTCTGCCAACTCCGAAAACCACTTTAACAACCGTGTACGCGGTAGAGATTCCAGAATGAAGTAGGATGGTGGCGACGTTCTTGAGGTATATTACGTGGACCCAACTCCCGTGAGTTGGCATAAGGTGGCTAAAACAGGAGCGATCTCGGGTCAAGTGAGGTCATTCCTCCGATCGGACACATTCCTTCGATACTATACTCTTACTAGTGATTGATTAGATGGCCATCCTCCGATTTTGATTGGGAGTGTGTTCCTAGGTGGGCGTATGTGGCTGCTGCCTTACCACCAGCCCGTGTGCGTAATTGGTATATCTATCCTGGCATTGCCTTGTGTGCCGTGTCACCTACCATACCGAGCCTTTACTACGAGTTTGTTTTTCTCCCGTAGCCCGTGCGGTATCCTCTGACAGTCACCCGGAGTGGAGATGGCATGATATTGGATGGACTACTGGGACTATTATGTGTGAAGGGTGATATGGGTAGCCCGGAACGCTATTTAAAAGTATGTTTATTTTACTGTAGACATTATTATAATAGCGCAATATTAATACATAGTAAATAGTTTAACGGATCCTTAAAGGATGGGCGATCCCAAGCATCCTTTAAGTTACTGATGCATTTTTGTTACTGTTCACTTGAGTTGATTTACAGTTCATAAGTATTTATGTCCTGACTAGAGTGTTTTTTTTGCTTTACGCTCGAGTCAGATTGAGTGAGTTAGCATTCAAGATTCACCTTTGGAGCTGGAGCTTTCCTTGAAGATCTAGCCATCTATTTTGCTTTTTGTATCCAGTGATTTCAGTGATGTATTCTGATTTATACCTGATGTATCTTGTTACTCTTCTGTTGTATCTTGTTTAACTCTGAGGTATCTTATTTTTATATAGTAGCTTCACGAACTACTATCTCTTTTATTTCCGCTGCATTATTATTTACTCTATGTCTGTGATCTATGACTATGTATTTACCGTATATTCTGAGATTTGCCAAATTTTATTTACAACGTGGTATTTTGAGCAATTCAAGTCCGACATGTGCAGATGCGAATGGTTGAAAATATCGGGTTGTCACATCGATATTTGTGTATTGGTGAATTTGTGCGTCATTGACTTTTGTGATTTCTGGATTTCTTGAGATGATTTCTAGAATTTGTGTTTCACCAATTTGTGATTTCCATCGATAAGCTATATCGATATTTGTGTATTGGTGAATTTGTGTGTCATTGACTTTTGTGATTGGCATTGATATAATATGTCATTTATTGTGATTTGGTGAACGAAATGAGGAGTATGACATTTCTTTGTTTCTTGTGTAGATTTGGTGATATTGATTAATCTCTCGTTGATTTTCAATTACTTATATATATCACAGCTTGGCATTGTGATTATTATGTGTTCAGTCATATCTCTTATTCTATATCGTTTCATCTGATATTTATAATTAGTGTTGTGACTTTTCTATTGATTAGAAAAGCAAAAATTCTGCAAGCGCACAGGCGTGTAGTATGCAGGTCGAACACAGGGAATTGTATTTTAAAACAATTAAAATCCATAGTTAAATCTTAGGCGTGTTAAACAAATTCGACGGTGAATTTTGAACACAAAATAAAAACATTAATATACTCCGAATCGATTTCGAAACTAATCGAAATTGCAACCAAAATATAGATTTGTAAAAAAAAATCAGAACAGAAATTGAAATTGCGGAAAAAAAATAACGGAGCAATCAACTGAAATAATTATTAACTAACTGAAAAGAGTGCAGAAAATAACTAAGAACAAGAATAAATAAATTGCTAAATCTAATCAACAATCCTACGTATTCTGTTCGAAAATAAAAACAGTGCTGAATTTAAATCTAAACTTGAAGAAAAGTGATGAGGTAAGAGATGATTTTCCATTTGCATTCCTCTCTCCATTTAAAGGCTTCAGCCTCCACAAATAACCCTATTATTTAGGTCCATGTGCTTGATATTAGGAGAAAAATAAGGCCACCTCACTTTGAATTGGTCTTTGCTTTGTTATTTGATTAACAAGTGGCCTTGCTTTGAGAGATTTTCAGGTCAAACTTTGAATGTGTATTTTCAATATTTGCAATTGATTTCTTGCATGAATAGTACACATGTTAGTGACGTGAGATGCATTTCTTCATGAACGATATGTACTTTCTCTTCGATGGTATTCAAAATGTTGCACTTTGGAATCTATAATCTGCAAAACCACAAAAAAATACCCGTATAATACCACTTTGTTAAAATAAAAATATATGAAATAAACGGTTTAAAATGCAGAAAAATATGTTCATCAAATACCCCCACACTTGAACTTTATTCGTCCTCGAATAAAGAAGAAAATAAAAACTAACTAAATCCTTTTTCTTAGGAAACACGATTGCATTGAGCGTATGCAACAAGCCGTTAAACCTCTAGGTGTCCCTAGTAGGACGAGTGGTGTCTCGTGAGGGTTTTCAGCAGATACTACCCACAAAATCCAAATGCATTATGTGATGATTCTAATGTACTACATGAATGCAAAATTCTACACAAATGGAGACTCAATTAACTTCAAAATAGTTGCAACAAAATAATGTATATCAGTTTTAGTCAACTTCTTCAAATTTTTGGTTCCTCGCTAATCACAAATTTCAATGTAACTCAAGTTTTCATACATTAGATTCTAGTTTGGCCAGTTGTTTCGGTCGATAACATAGTGCAGCCATGAAATAAATTCTTCACTGTTGATCACAGTTTTTTTCAAAATGGTATTTTTCATTTCCATTTGTGTAACAAGCTAAATCAACAAAGTCAAGAAGTGTTTGGGTTTCAAAGCTTAGTCTCTCTTTACTAGTTTTTTTTTTTCTTCTCTTTTTTTTTTTACACCCATCCTTTGGACCATGGTATACCACCCATGCACTGCCTCGCGGGCTTACGTGAGAGTTGGGACAGAGGTTGGCGGATTGTGCAAACCGACACTGACTATGTCAGAAAAGGTCGATAATCCTTAGGTGATTATTTATTTAATTATTTATACACCTAACTCAGAATGCTGAGGCCAGATATACCATCCATGCACTGCCTTGCGGGATTACGTGAGAAGAGTATAGAGCGTGGCGAGTGCACACACTTTCACAAGTGTGCACACCTATCGACTGTAGGTGTTTCTTATTAGTTTTTTTTTTTTTGAGAAGAGCTAAAGAGTGTTATGCAAATCAACTTAGCACCACTTAACTTTAATGATTTGAGATGTCAATGCATGTACTTTAAATCTGCCATTTTTTTTAAACAAAGACTACAGTTTAGAAAAGATTTCATAACCATCACCTATGAATCCCCCTATATACTAACCTCACTATTATCGCTTGTAATTCAACTTTTCGTTATATTTTACATTTGAAATTAGTGATTCACAAAAATCTTCATCAATTGACTGCAACTGCTTACTTACTTTGTCTTGACTAATTAAAAATAAATCGAAGTCCTAAATAAAAATATTGGGAAATGAAAAAAAATTCAAAAGAAATTGGAAAACAAATAATGAGATGACTTTTTTTAAAAAAATGATGCTACACTATGAAATATGAACAAACAGAATGAGATATGCGTCCCCCCACACTGGAATGAGACAGTGTCCCAACTGTCAAATAGAAAATGCAAAATAGAAGAAAAAAAACTAAAAAAAATACAACCTGATATGTGCAAGATAGTGAGCGGCTCATGCCGAATAGCTAGGTTTGTGAAGATCCACGAACTCATCGTCCTCGTGCTGTTCAAACTCTAGAAATGGCTTCAAGCATTGTCCATTGACCTTTGAAATGGAACCGTCCCTAGGTTTTCAATTTCAACTACGC
Source organism: Allium cepa (assembly GCA_030765085.1). Lineage (NCBI taxonomy): Eukaryota > Viridiplantae > Streptophyta > Magnoliopsida > Asparagales > Amaryllidaceae > Allium > Allium cepa. The sequence continues at coordinate 149,971,390 of CM060945.1, forward strand.
CATAAGGGTATACTATTTTCACAATATATGGACCTGTCCAACGGGATCTCAATTTTCCCGGAAATAAATGAAGTCTGGAATTATATAAGAGAACTTTCTGACCTACTTCGAATGTCTTACGAAGTATGGATTTATCATGATAGAATTTGGTTTTCTCTTTATAAATCTTTGCATTTTCGTACGCTTCATTTCTTAGTTCTTCTAATTCTGACAATTGTAATTTACGATGCGATCCGGCTTTTTCTATGTCAAAATTAAGGTATTTGATTGCCCAAAGTGCGTGGTGCTCGAGCTCAACGGGTAAATGGCATGCTTTTCCAAAGACTAATCGGTATGGTTACATTCCTAGATTGGTTTTATAAGCTGTGCGAAATGCCCAAAGGGAGTCTATCAATTTAGATGACCAATCTTTTCAGTTGGAGTTAACCGTCTTTTCAAGAATTTGTTTAGTTTGTCTATTGGAAATCTCGACTTGACCGTTGGTCTGTGGATGATATGGAGTAGATAGTTTATGAGTGATAGAATATTTCTTAAGAAGAGATTCAAAAGCACGATTACAAAAATGAGAACCGTTATCACTTATAATGGCTCGAGGTGTGCCAAAACGGGAAAATATGTTTTCTTTCAAAAATTTGACAACAACTTTATTGTCATTCGTTTTGGTAGGAATGGCCTCAACCCATTTGGACACGTAATCTACTACAAGTAGGATGTAGAGATTTCCAAAAGAATTAGGAAAAGGACCCATGAAATCGATGCCCCAAACATCAAAAATTTCGATGACAAGGATCGGATTTAGGGGCATCATGTCACGTTTGGAAATACGACCTGTTTGTTGACATCTAGCGCATTTGGAGAAAAATTCGTGGGCATCACGAAAAAGAGAAGGCCAATAAAAACCGCACTGTAACACCTTGGCAGCAGTTTTCTTTGCTCCAAAATGTCCTCCACATGCTTGATTATGTGAAAAAGAGAGGATGCTATGGAATTCATGTTCTGGGACACATCTGCGAATGATTTGATTGGTGCAATATTTGAAAAGATAAGGATCATCCCAGTAAAAGTTTCGAACGTTGGAGAGAAATTTTTGTTTATCTTGTTTTGACCAATGGGAAGGTGTTTCATTTGTGACAAGATAATTTACGATGTCCGCGTACCATGGTGCACTAGAGAGTGAAAGAATTTGTTCATCGGGAAAATGATCGTTGATTTGAGAGTTATCATAGTTTTCATGCACTATACAAGAAAGATGGTCAGCTCCGACATTTTCAAAACCCTTTTTATCTCGTATTTCTAGGTCAAACTCTTGAAGAAGGAGAATCCAACGGATTAAGCGGGGTTTGGTATCCTTTTTCGTGAGTAAATACCGCAAGGCGGCATGATCGGTGTAAACTATGACCTTAGAACCTATGAGATATGATCTAAACTTATCGAGGGCAAAGATAACTGCTAAAAACTCTTTTTCTGTGGTTGAGTAATTCAATTGAGCTTCATTAAGAGTTTTGCTAGCATAATAGATGACTCGAGGAAGTTTATCGATTCGTTGACCTAAGATGGCTCCAATGGCATAATCAGAAGCGTCGCACATTAATTCGAAAGGCAAAGTCCAATTTGGAGGTTGGATGATAGGTGCAGTGGTCAAGATCGATTTGAGGGTTTCAAAAGACGTTTCACATTCATTGGAAAATTCAAATTTAACGTCTTTAGCCAGAAGATTCGAAAGAGGTTTTGAAATTTTTGAAAAATCTTTAATGAACCTCCTATAGAATCCTGCATGGCCGAGAAATGAGCGAATGTCCTTTACGGACCGTGGAGGAGGAAGGCCCACAATAAGATCAACTTTAGATTTGTCAAATTCTAGGCCATTTTTAGAGACAACATGACCTAAGACTATTCCTCGCTTAACCATAAAATGACATTTTTCCCAATTAAGAACAAGAGATTTCTCCTTACATAGCTTTAAGACACGTTCTAAACGAAGGAGGCATTGATCAAAAGATGACCATAGATTGAAAAATTGTCCATGAATATTTCTAAGAAATCCTCCACCATATCAGAAAATATACTCATCATACATCTCTGAGAGGTAGCGGGAGCATTACAAAGACCGAAGGGCATGCGGCGATAAGCGAAAGTTCCGAAGGGACATGTGAACGTCGTTTTGTGTTGGTCCTCTAACGCAATGGGAATTTGATTATAGCCAGAGTAACCATCAAGAAAACAATAATATTCATGACCGGCTAAGCGTTCGAGCATTTGATCAATGAAGGGAAGGGGAAAATGATCTTTTCTTGTTGCTGCATTGAGTTTTCGATAGTCGATGCAAACGCACCATTTTGTTTTGACCTTTGTCGGAACAAGTTCGTTATTCTCATTTGTTGTCACAGTGATTCCAGACTTCTTTGGTACAACTTGTACCGGACTTACCCAAGTACTGTCAGAGATAGGGTAGATAATGTTATTGTCTAAACATTTGATAATTTCTTCCTTTACCACTTCTCTCATATTAGGGTTTAATCGCCTTTGAGCTTTGCGAGTGGGTTTAGCCTCGTCGACTAAATGTATTCGATGTTCAATAATTGATGGACTAATTCCCTTAATGTCAGCGATTACCCATCCTATTTCCTCTTTATTTTCCCTTAAAATTTTCAAAAGTTGTTCTTCTTGGTCCTTAATGAGATCGGATGCCAAGATTACAGGGAATTTTTCCGAAGAATCTAAGTATGCGTACTTAAGATCGTTTAGAAGAGGTTTGAGGTCTAATTTAGGGCGTACTTCTTTTGAGGCTTCAGTAGACATCAACTGATGGAATTCTAGTGAATTATGAAAAGAGCATAGCATATCATTTAATTCTTAAATGTATTCATCTTCATTTAAATTGGAATTAAAATGATCTAGGCACGTGTTAAGAGACTCCGTAATATCACTAAAATCATTTTCTACAATTGTTTGGATCATGTCAACTTCTTCTGTTTCAAAATCCCTTGGTTGTCTGTTAAGATTGAAGATATTTAGTTCAATGGTTAGGTGCCCAAAGGAAAGTCGGAGTTGACCATTCCTACAATTTATGATAGCATTTGATGTTGCTAAAAATGGACGACCTAATATCAAAGGAATCTGACTATTGGGATTTGAGACAGGTGCAGTCTCTAGGACTATGAAATCGACTGGGAAATAGAATTGCTCGATTTGTATCAAAACATCTTCAACTGTGCCCAATGGTTTTTTGACAGATCGATCAGCTAGTTGAATTGTGATGTTTGTAGGTTTTAATTCCCCTAGTCCAAGTTGACAGTACATAGTATAAGGCAAAAGATTCACACTCGCTCCAAGATGGAGGAAGGCAGGACTAATGTGAGTGTTACCGATTTTACAACCGATCGTAGGACAACCGGGGTCCTTATACTTGATTGGGGAGGGATTTGAAAGAACAGAGCTAGTGTTTGCAGTTAGAAATGCAGTCTTAGGAACGTTAGTGGCACGTTTTTGAGTACATAGCTCTTTCAGACATTTGGCATATTGAGGAATTTGCTCGATGGTATCAAGAAGTGGAATATTGACTCAAACTTGTTTGAAGATTTCAAGAATTTGTTCAAAATTAGCGGGCTTCTTCTTTTTGTTGAGTCTATGAGGAAATGGAGCTATGGGTTTATAGACTCGTTCGGAAGTTTTTTCATTCGAAGAAGAAGGTGTTATATTAGAGGGTGAAGATAAGGGAGCTGGAATGTTGGGGTTGTCAACATCAGAAGGTGAAGAGTGGTCGGGATTGCCAACCTTAGATGAAGAATTAGAATCGTTTTGATTGACAACCGTGGTTGTCGACTGAGTTTCAGAATTTGGAACATGGGAAGATTTAAGAAGGATGTCGGGGTTGCCGACATGGTTGTCCACCTTCTTTCCAGACCTTAATGTGGTGACAGCATTAACCGGATTTACATCTTCGTTCTCACAAAGATTTACTCCTCGAGAGTTATACTTTGGATTCACTTCGGTTTGACTAGGCAATTTACCTTTCTCATTGATTTTCATGAGATCCTTCATCATTATCAACATTTGTTCATTTTGTTTGGTGATTTGCTCAATTCTTGCATCTTGGTTAGTGATTTGTTCATTTTGTTTAGAGAGTTGTTTTTCCAATCAAGCAATTTCTTGTGAAGGCTGAGAAGGTTGGGTTGATGGATTAAAATTAGGATGCCTATATGGTTGATTCGAAGGTTTTGTTTGAGGAGTTGGTTGTGAATTTTGAGCATTAGATGTTGGAGCTCGATAATTCGGATTTGGTATCATCGGATACATATGCGATGGATTAGCCACATTATTAGGATTTGACCATGAAAAATTGGGATGATGCTTCCAGTTAGGATTATACATGGACGAATAAGGACTATTTTGAGGTATAGCATTGATTTGGTCTTGTGTGTAGTAATGAGGTAGCCCTTCTACTTCTTGAGGAATTTCGGCATCTATAGGAAGATGTGATGGGTCAATGACATGTACTCCTCTATTTGGAGCACGAATTGGAACACGAATTGTTTCCCATTGCATATCCTTTTTCGAATACTCTTCTAAAAATTCCTAAGCTTCCTCGTCTGTTTTTGCCATGAATTCTCCTCCGCACATTGATTCGAGTTGGGATCTTTTTTGATAGTTGAGCCCTTCATAAACGATTTGGCACAAAACGTGTTTAGGGATTGCATGATGTGGGCAACTATATAACAATTGATTGAACCTTTCAAAATATTTTGAAAAAGTTTCTCCTTCATTCTGGGAGAATTGGTTGATTTCAGTTCGAATTTTAAGAGTTTTGTGGAAAGGAAAAAACTTTTTCAAAAATATAGTAACGAAATTGTCCCAACTCTTAATTGAATTTTTAGGAAGAGAATTAAGCCATCTTTTCGCACTTTCTAGAAGTGCGAATGGAATAAGTCTTAGCTTGATGGATTCATTAGAAAGTTGTTGCATTTTAGTTGTAGAAGCATATAACTCAATTCACTAAGAAATTCATATGCATTTTCAGACCCAGTGAATTTTGGTACCCCTTGGATAAAAGAATGTTTTAGCTTAAAATTATTTCCTTCGGCAGGTGGAAATGAAATAACCGAAGGTTGAACAGTCCGTGTTGGATAACATCGGTCTCTAAGGGATAATGGTCGGTTCTCATGAAATTCATTATTTCCAACATGTGATTTAGGTGATAATTTCGGTGAATTGTGGTGTGAACTGTGTTGTGAACCGTGATTGCTCATATTTGTTTGATTTGAAATTTCCGTTGATTTGTTTAATGAACTATTTTGGCTCTCTAAACGGTTAAAATTATTTCTTGCCCACGCGCATAAACAAATCAAGGTGTAACAGCCAAAAGTAAATTAAATCAGTTTTCAGTTGGGCACCTATAGAGTTGAAAATTACCTACAGAGGTGTATGATAGTCCGTCCAATGCAGCTGAGTAGCGCTAGCGAATGGTTGAGATTTACCGAGTTGGAGCTGTCTGTGTTGAAATAAATGTTTGCTATCTGAGTTGAAGTTTTCTCCGTGCAGGTGAATGCTCGTGAAAGGTACAAAACTAAGCTGCTGACAGAAAATGTATGAAAACAGTCACATGCAGAAATTTTAAAACATGCCAAATAAAATAAAGTTAAGTAGAATGAATGTGTTGAATGCAAAATGAAACTGCTATGACACTACTATGTTACGTGAGTAAACGAATGTATGCAAGCTCCTGTGTAGGAGAAGTTACGTGAATATGAAAACTAAAGTAACTAATGCATGCAAGAATGTGAAAGTGGAACTACAAGTAACCAAACTAACGTACGTGAAAACAATGCAGTGAAAAAAAATGTTTTTTTTTAATTAATTTATGAAAACTGACGTGAAAATGTGAAAGTGGAAGTGCAACTAAAAATGTGTACTGGCACACGTGAATAACTGTGAAGACGTGGGGATTATGCAAATGTGAAAGCAAGATGTTGTGAAGGAATGATTTTTTTTTTAAAAAAAATATGCAGAAACGTAAAAGCAAGATTATGTGAGGTATGCGTGAAAGATTATGCGAAAATATGCAGATTATGTGAGGTATGCGTGAGATGTGGATTATGTAAGGTATGCGAAAGGAACCGAAAAACGAAAAAAAAATGATTTTTTTTTTTTGAAAACTAATGCAAAAAAAATAAAATTAACACGAATAGACTTAAAAACGAAAAATCGAAAATCTCAAAATAGCAACTCCCCGGCAACGGCGCCAAAAACTTGTTGCGACTTTTCTATTGATTAAAAAAGCACAAATTTTAATAAATTCTGCAAGCGCACAGGCGTGTAGTATGCAGGTCGAACACAGGGAATTGTATTTTAAAACAATTAAAATCCATAGTTATATCTTAGGCGTGTTAAACGAATTCGACGGTGAATTTTGAACAGAAAATAAAAACATTAATATACTCCGAATCAATTTCGAAACTAATCGAAATTGCAACCAAAATATAGAATTGTAAAAAAAAAAAATCAAAACAGAAATTGAAATTGCGGAAAAAAATAACGGAGCAATCAACTGAAATAATTATTAACTAACTGAAAAGAGTACAGAAAATAACTAAGAACAAGAATAAATAAATTGCTAAATCTAATCAACAATCCTACGTATTCTGTTCGAAAATAAAAATAGTGCTGAATTTAAATCTAAACTTGAAGAAAAGTGATGAGGTAAGAGATGATTTTCCATTTGCATTCCTCTCTCCATTCAAAGGCTTCAGCCTCCACAAATAACCCTATTATTTAGGTCCATGTGCTTGATATTAGGAGAAAAATAAGGCCACCTCACTTTGAATTGGTCTTTGCTTTGTTATTTGATTAACAAGTGGCCTTGCTTTGAGAGATTTTCAGGTCAAACTTTGAATGTGTATTTTCAATATTTGCAATTGATTTCTTGCATGAATAGTACACATGTTGGTGACATGAGATGCATTTCTTCATGAACGATATGTACTTTCTCTTCGACGGTATTCAAAATGTTGCACTTTGGAATCTATAATCTGCAAAACCACAAAAAAATACCCGTATAATACCAATTTATTAAAATAAAAATATATGAAATAAACGGTTTAAAATGCAGAAAAATATGTTCATCAGTTAGACTGATCCGTTTATTATTTTCTTATTAAATAATACTCGGGTCAGACCGAGATGTTACAGGTGCTTCTCTTGACTTCTCCCCTGGGATTGTTTTCTCTGACTTTTGGCAAACTACTTAAATTAGTAGTTTATTTTTTTATATACACTTGAGATATAGACTCATTGTTGTATTCTTTTGTTTAGCACGTGTTGCTATTCTTTTGTATTATTGTGGATCTTTTTGACCACTACTCTGATATACACTTCCATGGGTTAATTATATTCATATCTTCTTCCGCCTTTGTGATATGAATTATATGTGACTGATTTATGTTATGTTTATTTCTGTATTTGTTTCCGAAGATATTATAGCCACTGTGTAGTAGCTTTGAGTTTGTGTCGGTATGTCGGATTTCCCTCTTGATAAAGTATTGCAAGTTACACTATCTGACATATCGATGCTCGCACAAAGCAATTACACGGATGGTCGCTCCTCAACAGCCTTATTCTCCGTGCTAGTCGACGGCATTCACCGTAATGTTCTTGGCTAGCGTGGGTATAGAGGTGGGGCGTCACAAAGGTACTCTTCAGCGCAACCTTTCTTTATTTCTGTATCATATTCGTGTTTTATATTTTCCATAGTCTTATTTCGGTTGATTTGTTTGATAAGTTTGAGTATCTCCTTTCTCCTGAGTTTGCTTCTGTTCTTTTATGTGTTTCAAATCCAATTCGGGCTCCGCAAACCTTTATAGGATTTGTAAGCATGTGCAACTTTTCTATTCTGATTATTGCTTTAGTGTTGATCTTCATTTGACTCCTGTTGTCAGATTCTATCTCGATATATTGGTAAAGTCACTTCTTTACCTCCTACGCGGGAAATTTCTTTTCGCACAGATCTTATTCCTGGAACTCTGGGAATGGGTTCTATAAATGGTTAGTCATGCCTTTTGGTTTGACTAACACTCCTGCTTCCTTTGTTGATATGATGAATCTGGTTTTCGTGCTGTGCTAAATAAATTTTCTAAATGCCATTGCTGGACAGATGAAGTCCGATTCCTTGGACATATTGTTTCTAGTAATGTAATTTCTGTTGATGTAGTCATGATCGCTGCGATCAATGGAAATCTTTCTTTCTTTTTCTTTTTCTTTTCCTTGTCATTCAATTATTTTATTTTTCTATGTTTTCCCGTACTTCATTCCTTTTCGAGGAAGAAAAGTTTTTGAGTGGGGGAGAGTGTAACAACCCTATATTTTGGGATTATTTTATTGTATATTTTATTTCTTTTAATTTGAATTTCCTGATTTAAAACTTTATTTTATTTATTAAAAAGAATAATTTTGTTATTTTCAATATAAATTTTGATTATTATGTGAATTATATTTCCAAACTTGAATAAAATTGAATATTTTTCTAGAAAGTGAATTTTTGGTCAATATGGTCAATAATTTTGTTATTTTCAATATAAATTTTGATTATTATGTGAATTATATTTCCAAACTTGAATAAAATTGAATATTTTTCTAGAAAGTGAATTTTTGGTCAATATGGTCAAACTTTGACTTTTAAATTTTAAATTTAAATTTTTGAATTTTTGAATTTTTGAATTTTATCTTTTATTATGAAAATAAATAAAATTTAAGAATACTGCTTTTCGTTTCGTTGAAATCGGAGTTATATGGTGAAAGTTATGTTTTTTTCAATATTAGGTGTAAATTGTTTTACTTAACAATATTGTTTATTTTAAATTATATAAATAATCTTTTTATTTGTCATATCTTATTCAAATTTGCATTATATGTTATGTTACATATATTTTTTTCTTTTAAATATTTTTAAAGTGATAATAAAAAATTTCCAAAATTTATTGTATTTATTTCCTATTTTTAAAGCCTGGTTTCCTTTTTTCTGCTATTTTCTTCATTTAAATTATATTTAATTAAAATTTATTTATTTATTTTGTGAATGCATTTTTATTTTGTGTTCTTATCTTTATTTATAAATATTTTTCAAGTACATAAAAAATTTCCAAAGTTTGTTCCATTTATTTTCAAATTTTCAAGACTAGTTTACATTTTCTTTGTTATTTTCTTAATTTAATTATATATAATTAATATTTATTTATTTATTTTTGTTTATTTACTAAATTTTCGTATTTTTACCTGAATGTATATTTATTTTTTCAATTATATAAAATTTAAAAAGAAATATTGCATATATGAAGAGTTTGAAACCTTTTATATCCCTTGACTTTTCACCTCCTCACCTTTTCAATTTTCAACCAACATTTGCATTCATTTCTTTGGCCGACCCTACCTCATTCTTCAGCCGATTACTTCTTCTTTTTTTCACGTAAGATAACATTTCTCATTCCAAAAATGTCGGCCTTCAACCTGAAGCAAAATTGTTGGTAATCTTTTCTTCTTTTCTACTCAAAATTTCTTGTTTTTCTTATGTTCTTTGCATTGCCTTAACCTATATGCTCAACCCCTTGCTCCTCCATCACCATAGCCGCCTCCACCACCACCACATTAGGCTGCCAGCACTTTCATCCCTCTGCCCAAGCCTATCCGTGCACCCTTGGTTGATGATCCATCAAAATAATGCACAAAACTTCACCCTATAACCCATAGCCGAGCACCATACATCACCACCACCTCCAAACCTTCCCTTGGCTGCCACCTACTCCACCTCCACCACCCATAGATGACCTGAAACCCACTTCCACACCTGTACCTGACCCGCTACAGACCTGATGAGCCCATGTTGCTTAGGGCGGTGACCTTTAGTTGCGTTGAATCATTGTTTTTTTTGCCATATAGCTTGTGTAGTTCATACAATAAACTTTGCATCGTCTTTTCCTATGCTAGGCCGACCTCTTATGAACCCAAACCTATTCCTAGTCCTTTCTTTAGTCGTGCCTTTCCAACCTAGCTCTATGGCATATGCTGTTGAAGGCAAGTGCAAGTGGTTTGGAGATGATTTATGTATTCATTTTTACCATTGTTTAATCGTATTTTGGGTTGAAAACTTATGTTGTTTATATTGTTTTGTTTGAATTGTATTCAAGGAAATTAATCTTTGGCTCTCCCACTCGAATCACTATCGTGCTATCATGCTTTGAATATCTTAGTTTTTGTGTTTCAGTTGTCGCCTCTAGCTTATACCGGTGAGTTATTCTCACCGGACAGTTTTGTACTTATATAAATAGTAAATCGATCACATTTGAATCTGTAAAATGCATCACCATATTATATCTGCTATTATGATCATATAATGTCCACCCATGCTTAAACATTTTTTATATCATCTGTTACTGTTATATTATGTTGTTCTGTTAATTTTATCAGTTTATCACACTGCAAGTTCCCTTTAGATTAGAATCACTATGGGTTGAAATGATACATACCCGAATGGTCTTTAGAATAGGGGAAAATCGTTAAGGGCTGAAATGATAGGCCTGAATGATTTTCAATTATTTTCATTTACTTGGGACAGCGGGTTTGAAATGATAAAACTCGGGTTTTCTTTGTAAATAACGGGTTGAAATGATATATTACCCATATCACTTTTCATAGGCTATAAAATTTTATACAGACCCGTGGTTAAAATATATTTTTCTAAAATTTTTAAAATATTTTAGAAATGTAAATATTGTAATATTTTGATTTAAAAATTAATTAAAAAATGATTTTTGTAAAGTATTATTGGCTTTCTAAGAATTTATAAGTGAAATAAATTAATGATAAAGTTGGAAATTTGAAATATAAGTTATTTCAGAAATTTTGATTTAATTTTAAATGGAATTTAAATTATATGGAAATATGATAAATTTATGATATTTTGAATTAAAATGAATTTAAAATGATTTTTCTTTATAATATATTAATGATTTTCGAATAAAGTTAAAATGTTAAATGAATGAATATTGAGTTGAATTTTGAAATGTAACTTAAATTGGAAATTTGAGAATTTTGTTTAAAAGTGAAATTTTAAGTTAAGTAAATAAAATGAAAATGGGTTATATTTGAAAATGTAAATTTAAATGTTCAGTTAAAATTTAATTATAAAAAATTGAAATTGAATGTGTGAATTTAATATGTGAATTATTATTAAATATTGATTTTTGAATGGAATTTACATGAATATAAGGATATTTAAATGATTGTTTTAAAAGTGAAATTATATGATTTTATAAGTTTAAAATGATAAAAAAAAGATTAATTGTTTGTGAAATTATATTGAATATTGGAAATGTAATTAACAGTATTTTGAAATGCTATTATTTCTAACGTATATGATATTACAGCGCTTTGTAAGTGCTGTGGTTGATACAAAAGAACTATGCATAAAGTGTAACTAAGTGGTATTACAACACTTGGTAAGTGCTGCAATAGCAGAAAGATAGTTAAAATCTGAAACTAAATAAAGGGCTACAACAGCACTTTATAAGTGTTGCGGTAGGCTGAAACGAATGTTTGAGGTTTTGATTTAAATAAATGAGCTCAGAATCTGTCTAAAATTTTGGAATATGAATATTTGATTGTGAATATAATGATTTCACTTTTAAATGGTTTAAATGAATTGTTTGATTTAAATATAAACTATTTAAAAGGTGATTTGAAATGGTAATAAATGAATGATATCTTTGAATTAAAAAGGATATAAATGAAAGATATCTTTGAATTAAAAAGGATATTTAAATGTGGATATTGGATTTGAATTCAAATAATGATTTGAAAAGAATTTTGAAAGATATGATATTTGATATATTGAAATGGTTTGGAAATGATTAGATCTTTATTTTGATAAAGATTTGAATTTGAAATGATACTTTATTTTGAAGTATAAACTATGATTTTTAAATTATAACTACGGGTTATAATAACGATTGGTAGTTAAAGAGACAGGGATCGGATATGGACATACTCTCTGTCGGTACCGAAAACCACTTTAACAACTGTGTACGCGGTGGAGTTTCCAGAATGAAGTAGGATGTTGTCGACGTTCTTGAGGTATATTACGTGGACCTGACTCCCGTGAGTTGGCTTAAGGTGGCTAAAATAGGAGCGATCTCGTGCCAAAAGGGGAAGCTCCTCTGGTCGGACACATTCCTTCGATACTATATTCTTACTTGTGATTGATTAGATGACTATCCTCCGATTTTGACATGGGAGTGTGTTTCGAGGTGGGCGTATGTGGCTGCTTCGTTACCACCAGCCCGTGTGCGTAATTGGTATATCTACCCTGGCTTTGCCTTGTGTACCGTGTCACCTACCATACCGAGCCTTTACTACGAGTTTGTTTTTCTCCCGTGGCCCATGGAGTATTTAGGGTAGTCTCTCGATCTGGAGATACGCTGATATCGGATGGACTACTGGGACTATTATTTGTGAAGGGTGATATGGGTAGCCCGGAACGCTATTTAATAAGTTTATTATACTGTAGACATTATTATAATAGCGCAATATTACTATACAGTAAATAGTTTCACGGATCCTTAGAGGATGGGTGGTCCCAGGCATCCTTTAAGTTACTTGTACCTTATTACAGTTCACTTGAGTTGGTTTACGTTATATAAGTATATATTGTCCTGACTCGAGTGTTTTGTGTTCTTTTTTACGATCGGGTCAGCCTGAGTATTCACAGCTTTGGATTCTCTTTCTGGAGCTGGTCTTTGTTGGAGATTCTGCTTATTTATCTTTATATCTATTTTTGTTTCAGCTATTCTACTTTATCTCATGTATCAGTGAACTTCTTTGTATTTGGGATTTCTATTATGTTGTTTTCAGACTGTTATTATGTATTTGGGTTGAGACTCTGTTATAGTAGCTTCATGAATTACTATGTTATTTTTTATATTCCGCTGCGAGTTATTCTGATTGTTCTGTTTCTGTGATTCTGTGTATTTGATTTCATTTGCTCCAAACTTATTTACAATCTGTTATTTTGCATCATTCAAGTCTGACATGCGTGGATTATTGTCGATTTGAATGGTACGAAACGGTGGGTCGTTACAGAGATGCTCGAGATTCGCACCTCCTAAGGATCCGTTAAACTATTTGCTATGTAGTAATATTTTGCTATTATAATAATGTCTAATAGTAAAATAAACTTACTTTTAAATAGCGTTAAGGGGTTACGCATATAGCCCTTAACACGTAGTAGTGCCAATAGTCTATACAGTACCGTGATACCTCCTAATCGGGAGGCTACCAGAGGATACTCCATAGGTACGACACAAGTCAAACTCGTACAAGGCGCGTTAGGTTAGGTGACATGGCACAACTAGGCAATGCCAGGGTAGATATACCAATTACGCTTTTGGACCGGTGGTAACGCGTAGCAGCTACTACCGCCCACCTCGAGCCACACCCCTAAAATCAAAAGGGCCCAAATCAATCACAGAGGAATAGAATGGTATCGAAGGAGTGTGTTCGATAAAAGGTGCTACCTTCTTAGCCCGCTGATCGCTCCTGTTTTAGCCACCTTATGCCAACTCACGGGAGTCAGGTCCATGTATATACCTCAAAAGAATGCCACTGCCATCCTACTTCATTCTGGAATCTCTACCGCATACACGGTTGTTAAAGTGGTTTTCGGAGTTGGTAGAGAGTATGAAAACTTCCGATCCCGGTCTCTTCAACAACCAAACGTTATTATATCACCGCGGTTATTTCAAAATAGTTTATACTTCAAACCAAAATATCATTGCCATTTCAAAACCATATCAATATTATATCGTTTCCATTTCAAAACCAAATAAGATATCATTTCAAAAATCATAGTATTTTTCAAAGTTATTAAATTTCGAAACCAAAGACTTAAAACTATAACACTTCCAAACGTAATACTTTGAAATTAATAACTTTGAAACATAACTTCCACCCCTTACATGGTTTAAATATTAAAATATTTTATGAAATAAACTAGCTTCTTCAATTTCACAAATCAATTCCAAAACAACTCAAATTTCTAAATTTTAAATTTAACCAAATCCCCAAATCATAAATTTTAATTCAATTCAGGTTTTTAAATAGACTATTCCAAACTATGTCGATTTCAAAATAGATTTGATCCACAAAATAAATCATTTCAAATTCAGTATATTTCAACGCTTAAATATTCACTGTTTCAAAACTAAATTTTATAATTCATATATATACCAAATTAGCTTTACTATTATTTAGTTTTGAGATATTTACTTAATAAATGCAATATCCTTTAAATAAAACCTCAAATTTCAATAACTGAATATTCCTCAATTTATTTAAACTTGATATATTCACTTAAATCACCTTAAACCCAAATTAAGTTATAAAACCATATTCTTTTAAAATCTCAATTTCAATAAGTTCCAATTGGTTTCTTATTAAATATAAATTTTAATTAAATAAAATCTCAAATCAATTTCAAAACTATCTTCTTAACTTTGATTTATAAAAATCAATATAAACCCTATATTAAAATATAATTTAGGTAAATACTTATCCATATTATATTTTTTTAGTAAAATCAAACTTTATTATTAAACTTGTTCTATATTAAAACAAATTTATACATAGCTTAAAATCAAGAATTTAACTATATATAAAATGACATTTATATAATATCGGAAATCAATATTTTATAAAACCATATATTTCTTTTCAAAGCTATAGAAATCATTTTTAAAATATTTATATATATAGACCACGGTGTCTGTATATAATTTTCTATCCTACGGTCAACTGGTACGGATATTTATCATTTCAATCCGTAATTTAAAATATAAATACGGTTATATATTATTTCAAACCGCAATCCCGAATGGAATAAAATACATAACAACTTGCAGTTTATAACGATATAAAATACAACATTCATTTATCCAATATTAATCATCAAACATTTATCACAATCACCATCCAACTCAAACAATAACATCAATATAGAACGGATAATAAATAACAGGTATTTACTGGCAGTTATGTCCAATAATAAATTAAATAACAATTTAACTGACAATTTATATGCAATAATAAATTAAATAACAATTTAATTCAAATAAATTCAACTTAACTAATATGATGATTAAAAATAGACCAAACGGTCATAAAAAAATTTCTAATCACATCATAAATCAATTTAACAAATATAAGAAATTTTAGAAGTTGTGAGTGGGTTAAAACACTCACCTTTTGAATTTAAATTGAATTTAAATCCAATTTAAACCCAAAAATTGAACAGTCTCAGAATCTATCCAAACCTACGTCAAAATGTCCGAAATTCCAATACTAACCCGATGGAGAAAACTACGCGTGAAATGGACCTGGTATGTGAAAGTTATGCAATTTACTGTGTTTGAAATTCGATTTTTAAAATTAAAATAGAAGAAACAATTACACCTCCACTCACCCGCCACGTCAGCTCCATCATCACGCACACACTGTTCACGCATGAAATAGAACGAAACCCTAGCCTAGAACGCGTCCAAGCTACTGAAGCCACCACCGTGCAACACATGAACGATGATCCCTGGCTTCGCCGCCTCGGCCGCATGCTCCCCCACGCCCTACGATCGTCCCCCTCCCCCATCGGCCGTGTCGAACGATGCATGGAAAGCTCCAATCGCCGCCACCTTATTAAAACCCTAGGCAAATTTTTTCCATGGATCCAACCATCAATTCGTGAAATGAAGCATACCGATGAACTCCCCATCGTCCACTCAACAAAACCCATAAGTCGATTTGACGATCGGACAAGATTGATTTCGGCGTGATGAACGGCCGTGAACAGTTCATCAATTTCCAGCTACACCAAAACCCAGATTGAAAAACAAATCATATATTTGACTTGCGCTCATCGAGAGCTTCAAATACACATATAATTCGATATATTTTAAAGAGATTTAACTTTTTGCTTTGAATTTTTATTTGAAATTGCATTTCGGGAGTTAGGGTTCTGTATGCCATTGAAAGAGGAGAAGCAAATAGAATTGTACGCACATAATAATAAAGATAAGAAATAGGCTAGGGTTTATAACAAGGTATATATAGTTAGGTCAGAAAAAGAGATGAATGGACACGATTGGTTTGGACCGTTTAACGATAATTGACCCAAAAAGCCCGTTCTGACTACGGAACGAAATTGGGTCAACCCATATATCAAAATAGATGTTTTTGAATATTTTAAAATCAATGGAACAGGTTTCAAGTACAAATTCCCTTGTAACGACCCGCAAATCCGTACCCCTTGAGTCAACACTATTTTACAACAATCAACTCAAGTTGCACAGAAATACGAACCATTTGGGTTTAAGAAGAAGAGGTAGAAGAAGAGAAAACAAAATCAACATCAGAATCTAACCATCGCAGCGGAATAAAATATAATAGATAATAAATAATCTTTACTCAAAATCAAATATATCAGTTTACATATATTACATCATCAGAGTACATCAGTCACAGCTCACATCAATAACATACAATGGATACACAACAACTCAACAGCGGAATATATATATATATATAAACAAGTACGAATACATACTATATATATAAACAACTCAAAATCAAATATATCAGTTTCAAAACTATCTTCCTTTTTCTCAAAATAAATTCCAAGCATTTCCATTTCCACTGGAATCACCAAGCACAAAACTTTAGATTTTTAAATAATTTAAAAAAAAACACTTTACTTTGAAATATATTTTAAAACATTCATTTTAAAAACTACTTCACTAATTTACTAAAATACATACTATATGATTATTGAAAGTAAAGTTACTTTATAAAATATAAAACTAGGTTTTCACTTTTTAAAACAGATTACTAAGTCACCTTTTAAATAATTATTACGATAATAGATTTGCAAAATATTTACTTTAGAATTGAAATACTTAAAATAATAAATTTTCTAAAACATACTTCGTAAAACAACATAAAGCTTTTAACTTATATAAAAAAAATATTACTCTGAAAACCGACTTGGCTATCCAGGGAAATATACTTCTCTTCACATTTATCTTTGAATTTCTAATTTCAAACACTTGAATCAATTTCCAAATTGATTTCCAATTTACTCCATTTTATCTCAAAATCCATAAATTTCAGATTTTATTCCTTAATTATTATTTATCATACTTTAACTGAAAGTACAAGTTTTTGATTTCTCAGATAACCCTTTTTTTTATTCTTTAAAATAAATTTAAACTTAAATTCTAGAATAATTCTTAATTCCTTTAATTGATATCGTTTGAGTTTGCAATTCATTCATTTCTATTTTGTTCAAAATTCTTTTCATACTCGAAGTTATTTATTAGTTAATATTTAATATCACTTCCATTCTTTTTACTTCATTCCTAATTTATTCAAAATTTGCTATAATTATTTTACTTACAATTTCACTTCTTTAATTCTCTTTTCCAAGATTCAATTTATATATCTTTGGTAATTCATTATTCCCAATTATATCAAATCGAACCATAACATTCAATATACCAATTATCAATAATACCAATAATATTCCTCACAGAATATAAAATAATCACAACAGTGGGTATTAAACAGTTTTAAATAGATGTTGAGGGATCCAGTTGGATCCCTCCAACCTGTTTTCCCTGCATCCACAAATGTTAGCACAGTATAATATGTCAATTCCAAAATATCATACTATATCACCTCAATCAATTCATTCAACCATTCAAACAATTATTTAAATTTAATCATTTTAAATTTAAATTTAAACTGAGTGAGATTAACTCACCTTTGCCCTTACATTTGCAATCCACTTCAATATTGCTTTCCTGATGTTTGACCTTGTATAAACATTTATAAAAAATTTTTTAATACTCGAATCAACGAGACAATTAGATTTCCATCTACTTATTTTATTAACTAAGAGCTTGGGTTTTAAGCTAATAATTTGATTTTTAACTTTTCCTTTTTAATAAAAATACCCTTTTAGCAACTAAACAAAACTACTTCCATAATATATTTTATTTTTAAAATTAAACAAGTAAATCAGAATGTATATAAGTTTATTTATTTTAGTTTTCATTTTGAAATTCATGTACACTTAAAATAATTTATAGATTTCCAAAACTTCCACATTTAAAAATTCCTGTTTACTTTCCAAATATTTATATATATTCTGTTTATCACTATATATATGTGTATATTCTAAATTAGAAACTTTATATATATATATATATATATATTAAATAAAATACATTACCTTACTGCCTCCAGAAGAAAGAACACAGCGACCC
This sequence comes from Allium cepa, assembly GCA_030765085.1. Taxonomy (NCBI): domain Eukaryota; kingdom Viridiplantae; phylum Streptophyta; class Magnoliopsida; order Asparagales; family Amaryllidaceae; genus Allium; species Allium cepa. The sequence continues at coordinate 149,989,743 of CM060945.1, forward strand.
TTCTCCTATTCGAGCATCCCCATCCACACGATGCCGACCAACCTCGACAGTACGACCTCGCGCAGGCATGAACGCACGCCACCCAGTTGCACGCGACGTCTCCAACTCACCGCCGAACCACCGTTGTTCGATCCCAACCAGATTCCCATGCCCTAGTTCTCGCGAATCCCTCCTAGAACCCAATCTCGACCTCGTCCATACGAATGTGACTTCGATCCTGCCACCGTGCCATCTACTCGACTCCGCTTCTCCTCTCGTCGCCGCCCCAATTGCTTCGAGTTGAATCGCGTTTAACGCAAATTCGAACACGAGTATGAAACCACTAGCCGCAGTCGAGTCGCCCCTCTTCCGGCCTTGCGAATCACTCGGCCATTTTTTTTTCTTTTTGTCTCTGATGCGAAAACGATTTGGAAATGAAGAGGAGATTTGCTCGGTCCTCCCCTTACTTGATTTTTATTCGATTCGTTTCGCCATTTATTTATTTATTATTTTTTACTCGGTCACTGATTTAAAATTTAATGGCTTCGGCCATTGTTGATTTTCGATTCAGAAGAGAAGGAATCGCGGCATAACATTTATTTACTATTATTTTTATAGACGAAGAGGGACGGCATGATGGAAGAGATAAGGGGACAACGCTGTTTCTCTTGTCTGCCAAAAATGTGAACACTCGGAAAGGAAGTGTACTAAATGGAGACAATGAGGCGTGTTGGGGAAGGAACAACTACAGTGCTCTGAAATGAAATGGAAAAGATATTGAGAGAAAGTAGGCTGCTTGTTAAAATAGTTTGACCAAAATATGTATTTTGAATTAAATTTTCGATGTAACTTCGGCGTGTTTATATAACGTACACTCACACACTAACTCCGATCAATACGAAATTTGAAATCCGATAATAATTCAATATTACGGACCCAATGGAACTAGTTTCGTTAAATTCCGAGACTGCGCCTCAGAAGGCTATTTTTAAATTCAATTTAAACTATAAAATTTTTAAACCGAACAAACCACTGTTAGTTTAAAATTTTCAACTTCTATTATCTTCAGTGTTATCAATATAAATTTTACAAGCCTTCAAATTATTTTTAACCGACTTAAAATTCTAGATTCGACATTTCATCCAATTTTAAATTATTGAAATTCAATAATTAAATTATCAAATGAATTGTGATATTCGTAATTCAAGTTAAAATTATTATCTTGAATATTTAAAATCAATTAAATATTCCGATTTTAAATGCTCGAAAATTCCGGGTCGTCACATTCCTTCTCCCTTAAAAGAATTTCGTCTTCGAAATTACTAATTAGTAAGAATGGTCCAATACCCGTTTACTACGTCCAAAACCAAACAATTCAACATCTTACTAACTATCTTTTCATAAAAGACCCATTATTATCCTTATTAACTTTCCAAACTTTTCCAAAACCTTCTATAGTTTCAAATAACCTACTTGTTCAACTATCCAAATTATAATTTTGAGAAAATTTTGAATTCAAAATTTTCTCAAAATTTTTCTAACTCCCTAAATTTCTGAAAAATTTCGCCAGCGTCTCCTATGCGCGGCTGACTCGGTACAACTACAAAATGGCTCTACGGCCTCCCAAATCCAAAAAGAAAACAAAACGCCAAGTGGCTCAATCCAAATCCCAATCAAATTTCATACCAAATTTAAAATACATACCTTTTGTCGGGCAACTCAAATTTTATCTTTTGATATCAAACCCAATTGTCTTTTTCCTTTATAATACCTGCATGCCTGCTTAGCACCAATGTCCAAACACAATATTCCAAAACATTTTATCGACTTTCTCACAAAATGTCAACATCTATTCATTCCAATATTGACTCAATTTACATTGGTAGTATCAATTTCCATTTAAGACTTCACCATTCTTTCTTAAGTTTAGTATAAGCATTTTATATACTTCTTTATTTATTTTCATCTTACCATTTTAGTTTATATCCATTTCTATCCACAACGATTCTTTCATTTCTATACGAATTCAATTTATTTTCTACTCTAAACTTTAAATTTTATTTTTCATTTATAACTAATTCACGTCATTATTTTAATTAGCTCCATTTACGAACTTATTTCAATTCTTAGTTTGAAATTGTTTTTTCGTTAATAATTTTTTCAAAAATTTTTAAAAATTTTCTAACTCCCAAAATTTCTGAAAAATTTTGGCAGAGTCCCCTTTGTACGGAGGAGCTTTTGCAATTTGAAAAAAGAGATAAATATATATACATCGACTCACACGGTCGGAAAAACCAAAAACAGTTCATATTTCCTATTTTTATTCGTAGGCGTACCTTATTAAGCATTTTAAGCAAGCGGCTTATTATTTTTAGCAAATAGCACAACCCAATCCAGCCTCACGGCTTCCAGGTACCTGTACTTACTCAGTTTAAACTTGTAAGTGCCAAATATAAGAAGTTTAGCACATTTCACTTACTTGCAATGGTTAAAACATATGAATTCTAAAAGAAATTCACACCAAACCTTTTTCCATAAGCAACTTCTACAATTTCCATGTTAATTCAACTGTTCCAATTTATTTATAAACCATTTTTATGCAATCTGAATGATTTTCAATCCATTCGTATGCAACCTCATCAATTTAAAATGGTTTTAATCTCAATCATTTACATTTAATTTATTTTTAAGCAAACTGAGCTCATATTTAATTCAATTGCTTTCAAAATCAATTTATTTTACTACTCTCACTCATAGAATGTTTAATTACCCCATTTACAACAAACAACAATTTATCTCATGCAGTTTGACGAGATTTAGGTGAATAAATAGGTATTTATGTTTTATAACCAATTTAAATTGATTTCACTCAATTTTATTCTTAATTCTATTCCATTTCCAAATTTATTCACAATCCAATTATCCTCGCTTCCATTTCAGATTTGAATACATTCACTTGTATTTCATTTATTAACCCAACTAGTTCCATCATTCAAACAAGTTCCATTCAAACCATTAACAATTTAGGTTCATCTTATTTACCAATTAAACTTCCCTTTTATTTTAATCCATTCACAATCACTTATTTAGCTCGACACATCCCATTTAAATTTCATTTACAATTCATTTATTTACATTTCATTCCATATTTATTTATTTCAACTATTTTATTTAGCTCAGAAACAATCCAAGCTATTTCATTCAACAACCATTTCTCAACTTATTTAAACCCTACTTCCTTTGGTTCTTATTTATCCCATCCATTCACTTATTCACTATAATTAACTTGTCCACTCAATTCATTACGAATTTTCCATTTTCCTAAATATTATTACCACCCACCAAGTTTTATTTCAATCCATATTTATTTTTACTTGATTCAAATTTAATCCAACATCATTAAACTTGGTATAAGTTGAATTAAATTCAACTCTCTTCGATTTATTAAGCTTAAGTCAATTTACTTCAATTTATTTAATTAGTTATTATACACTTTAACTTCCCAGATTCAACTCATCCAATTTATTACATGGCCATTTCCAAGTTATCTTCACTTATGGATTTTATTTGCACATTCAATCATTGCTATTTTAATCCATTGACATTTTTATCCGATTCACTTCAAATATATTTAATTTGTTAATGCTTCAAGCTAAAATTTCAATTTATAACTCAAGTTCTGGATCCATTATTCATTTTCAAATTACCATTCACTTTTAAATTACCATCCAATTTTATTAACTTACATTGCAATTTCATTCACAAATCAATTAATTGATTTTCAAGGCCACTTTTAATTATATTTTCTTCATCGACAATGTAAGTCAAATTTAATTATAACTTGATTTTTATTTTCAAATCTCATCATAAACTCACAATTCAATTTCATTAACTAATTTATTAACAAATTAGTTCTCTCCTATTTATAGTACAATACTTGATTTTATTTCCAAATATCACTTCATTTAATTTCCTTAAAGTTTAATCTGTTTTATAATTCAAGTTTTATTTTCCAATCCATCAAAAATATTTACCTTGGGTTTTTCTATCACACTTTTCAAATTTTAGAAGTCACCACTTATTATCTTCACAACTCCATTCATTATAGGCTCGAATATATTCTTCTTTTATTTTTAACTCAAGCCTTACGCTTACTTATAACTCATGCATATTTTATTCCATGCATTTTTAATTCTATCACAAGTTAGTCTGATTTACTTAACCCAATCCAATTCCTTATCCAATTTATTTTCCCTCTACTCAGGTAAGAATCAAATTCCATTCAATAACTCAACTGGATTTTTATTCCAATTCAATTCTACTTTTAACTCGGATTTATTTAATCTCAATTTGATTTCAACTAAATTTGAATATAACTGGATATTATATTCAACCTAATTCACTTACTTTCGATCCAGGTAAATTTTTATTCCCCAATCCAAGTTAATTTCAATTTTACAACTTCTCATTTTAAATTTTAATTCCAACATTCAAAGCCTATATTTCCTTCCTGATTTAAAACTCATCTCAATTTTATAAGCTTACAATTTATCTCATCAGGATTTTATCTTTTTAAACTCCCGGCTTTTGGCTTCAAATCATTTTGAAATCTCCAATATCCCAAATCAGACTTCTCAAATTTTTAAACCAATCCTGGTTTTTATTTCCAACAAATTTCCTTTGAAATTTTAAGAACAAACAGATTTTCCTGAACAAATCAATTTTGACAGCAATCTGTCACTTAGAAACTCGAAAATAAACCTCGATGATGCTGCAATCATCACCGAAGTTATTTTCCAGCGGCTGAAGTGAATTTAATGCTATTTCCCTTTCCAAAATTTATTTGAAACAATTTTCTTCCAGAAATACTTTTAAAACAATAACGCTCTTATTGTCTTCAAAACCCTTCGAAAAATATTTCCAAAATCTCTGGGGTTTTAAATTTCTAATTTCTTTTTAATTCAAATTTTAACTATAATGCATTTGTATAGTTTATGCTTATACAAATTCTCATTTAATTATTTTCAAGTTTATAATCTTCATTTATAATTCATGTTTATAAATTTCATTTTATAATGATTTGTTCCCTTAAACTTTGGTTGAATTTTCAATTTCAAGTTAAATTTTCACTCAACGATGATAATAATTCAATATTATTCTTCTTAACATCCAAACAACCATATATTAGATAAATAGTTTAAGAAAACTTTTCCTTATATCAAAATATATTTTTGGGTAAAATTATTTCATTCACCCACATTTTAAAACAATATCGTGTCGATTTTTCTATTCAAGTGTTTAGAAACCCCTTCGATACAGTTGTCCAGACTGTGCCGACGAAGGTTCATATGCCACTCAATAAACTAATCAACACAATATTAAAACAATATATATTCACTAACAAATACGCGCTCATATCTATTAATACGCTCAAACTCATTATAGAGTACTAAGGACTCTAATTTAAATGAGTAATTCCCACCAGAGCCAAGGTTATCACCAACCTGGCTCTGATACCAAGTGTAACGACCCGCAAATCCGTACCCCTTGAGTCAACACTATTTTACAACAATCAACTCAAGTTGCACAGAAATACGAACCATTTGGGTTTAAGAAGAAGAGGTAGAAGAAGAGAAAACAAAATCAACATCAGAATCTAACCATCGCAGCGGAATAAAATATAATAGATAATAAATAATCTTTACTCAAAATCAAATATATCAGTTTACATATATTACATCATTAGAGTACATCAGTCATAGCTCACATCAATAACATACAATGGATACACAACAACTCAACAGCGGAATATATATATATATATATATATATATATATATATATATATATATATATAAACAAGTACGAATGTATGTATCGTCAATCCAGCTCGTCTCCTGAGCTCCATGGCATTTCCTGTATCCTATAATACTGGTCTGACCCGAGCATTACGGTTAAATAACACCCAAGTCAGTCTGGAATACCAGCGTGAGAAAATCACACCCAATTGATTATTAAAGTTTCAAAAGTCCTTTGAAAATTAAAGCATCTCGTAAGACCACGCCACAAATAAACATGTCGGGTTTTTACCTTACGATAGCTAAAACAATTTTTATAGAAATCCTCTGATATTATAATAGGGTCTATATACAAATACTTATAAAATAGCCGAAATTGTTACATTATTAAATTCCAGCTACTAGCCACAGAGTGGGTAATACAAACAAAACTCGTACAAGGCTCGTAGGGAAAATGGATTTCCAGCAATGACTAGGCACTGGGGTACCACCTGTCACAGTACGGGGCCTAGATCACCGTAACGAGGATTACTCCCTTCATCCCCTGCAACACAAGGCCGGAACCATTCCTTACTGAACAGTCCCGAACAAGATAAACCCCGTGGTTGGCGCGACCAACCACCCACTAAGCCGAATTATATAAAAAGGGACATCTAGGCAGGGGAATTATCTTGTCCTGCTTGGGCATGACCCACCTAACCTTGCTGCATATCCCCTGATTTTCAGTCATTCCCGGTTGATGAGGCTTGAGGCTAAGCGTTACCTTTAGAACGTTTTCACTTAGAATGCCCATCGTCCACCTGACGATGTTTCGCAAGCATTCGTCCATACAAGTCCGTCCCGGGTTCGAACAGAACCGAAGGCACTATTCCTACTACATCCATTTTGGAAATATCCTCAGGATTAGTAGCGACTAGCCCTTGCACTTCACTGCTCCATCTTCAAATCCAAAACCATTTAAATGAAACGTACAAACCGAATCGAAGTGGTTTTCGAGAAATTAATCTCGATCCCGGTCTCTTCGAAACAATCAACGCATTTGTCCAATATTGATAGTCGGTTATTTAACTATCAATTAATATTCAAAAACAACCATCAACCAATAAATAATTTCCCCAATTATTTATTTATCTCAAAATATCTTTACGAGATATAATTTCACTTTCAAACCCTTTTGAAAACAGTTTCAAAACTATCTTCCTTTTTCTCAAAATAAATTCCGAGTATTTCCATTTCCACTGGAATCACCAAGCACAAAACTTTAGATTTTTAAATAATTTAAAAAAAACACTTTACTTTGAAATATATTTTAAAACATTCATTTTAAAAACTACTTCACTAATTTACTAAAATACATACTATATGATTATTGAAAGTAAAGTTACTTTATAAAATATAAAACTAGGTTTTCACTTTTTAAAACAGATTACTAAGTCACCTTTTAAATAATTATTACGATAATAGATTTGCAAAATATTTACTTTAGAATTTAAATACTTAAAATAATAAATTTTCTAAAACATACTTCATAAAACAACATAAAGCTTTTAACTTACATAAAAAAAAATATTACTCTGAAAACCGACTTGGCTATCCAGGGAAATATACTTCTCTTCACATTTATCTTTGAATTTCCAATTTCAAACACTTGAATCAATTTCCAAATTGATTTCCAATTTACTCCATTTTATCTCAAAATCCATAAATTTCAGATTTTATTCCTTAATTATTATTTATCATACTTTAACTGAAAATACAAGTTTTTGATTTCTCAGATAACCCTTTTTTTTATTCTTTAAAATAAATTTAAACTTAAATTCTAGAATAATTCTTAATTCCTTTAATTGATATCGTTTGAGTTTGCAATTCATTCATTTCTATTTTGTTCAAAATTCTTTTCATACTCGAAGTTATTTATTAGTTAATATTTAATATCACTTCCATTCTTTTTACTTCATTCTTAATTTATTCAAAATTTGCTATAATTATTTTACTTACAATTTCACTTCTTTAATTCTCTTTTCCAAGATTCAATTTATATATTTTTGGTAATTCATTATTCCCAATTATATCAAATCGAACCATAACATTAAATATACCAATTATCAATAATACCAATAATATTCCTCACAAAATATAAAATAATCACAACAGAGGGTATTAAACAGTTTTAAATAAATGTTGAGGGATCCAGTTGGATCCCTCCAACCTGTTTTCCCTGCATCCACAAATGCTAGAACAGTATAATATGTCAATTCCAAAATATCATACTATATCACCTCAATCAATTTATTCAACCATTCAAACAATTATTTAAATTTAATCGTTTTAAATTTAAATTTAAACTGAGTGAGATTAACTCACCTTTGCCCTTACATTTGCAATCCACTTCAATATTACTTTCCTGATGTTTGACCTTGTATAAACATTTATAGTTTTTTTATTAATACTCGAATCAACTAGACAATTAGATTTCCACCTACTTATTTTATTAACTAAGAGCTTGGGTTTTAAGCTAATAATTTGATTTTTAACATTTCCTTTTTAATAAAAATACCCTTTTAGCAACTAACAAAACTACTTCCATAATATATTTTATTTTTAAAATTAAACAAGTAAATCAGAATGTATATAAGTTTATTTATTTTAGTTTTCATGTTGAAACTCATGTACACTTAAAATAATTTATAGATTTCCAAAACTTCCACATTTAAAAATTCCTGTTTACTTTCCAAATATTTATATATATTCTGTTTATCACTATATACATGTGTATATTCTATATTAAAACTTTATATATATATATATATATATATATATTAAATAAAATAAAATACATTACCTTACTGCCTCCAGAAGAAAGAACACAGCGACCCTTCTCCTATTCGAGCATCCCCCTCCACACGATGCCGACCAACCTCGACAGTACGACCTCGCGCAGGCATGAACGCATGCCACCCAGTTGCACGCGACGTCTCCAACTCACCGCCGAACCACCGTTGTTCGATCCCAACCAGATTCCCATGCCCTAGTTCTCGCGAATCCCTCCTAGAACCCAATCTCGACCTCGTCCATACGAACGTGACTTCGATCCTGCCACCGTGCCATCTACTCGACTCCGCTTCTCCTCTCGTCGCCGCCCTAATTGCTTCGAGTTAAATCGCGATTAACGCAAATTCGAACACGAGTATGAAACCACTGGCCGCAGTCGAGTCGCCCCTCTTCCGGCCTCGCGAATCACTCGGCCATTTTTTTTTCTTTTTTTCTCTGATGCGAAAACGATTTGGAAATGAAGAGGAGATTTGCTCGGTCCTCCCCCTTACTTGATTTTTATTCGATTCGTATCGCCATTTATTTATTTTTATTTTTTTCTCGGTCACTGATTTAAAATTTAATGGCTTCGGCCATTGTTGATTTTCGATTCAGAAGAGAAGGAATCGCGGCATAACATTTATTTATTATTATTTTTATAGACGAAGAGGGACGGCATGATGGAAGAGATAAGGGGACAACACTGTTTCTATTGTCTGCTAAAAATGTGAACACTCGGAAAGGAAGTGTACTAAATGGAGACAATGAGGCGTGTTGGGGAAGGAACAACTACAGTGCTCTGAAATGAAATGGAAAAGATATTGAGAGAAAGTAGGCTGCTTGTTAAAATAGTTTGACCAAAATATGTATTTTGAATTAAATTTTCGATGTAACTTCGGCGTGTTTATATAACGTACACTCACACACTAACTCCGATCAATACGAAATTTGAAATCCGATAATAATTCAATATTACGGACCCAATGGAACTAGTCTCGTTAAATTCCGAGACTGCGCCTCAGAAGGCTATTTTTAAATTCAATTTAAACTATAAAATTTTTAAACCGAACAAACCACTGTTAGTTTAAAATTTTCAACTTCTATTATCTTCAGTGTTATCAATATAAATTTTACAAGCCTTCAAATTATTTTTAACCGACTTAAAATTCTAGATTCGACATTTCATCCAATTTTAAATTATTGAAATTCAATAATTAAATTATCAAATGAATTGTGATATTCGTAATTCAAGTTAAAATTATTATCTTGAATATTTAAAATCAATTAAATATTCCGATTTTAAATGTTCGAAAATTCCGGGTCGTCATATCCCTCACATGAAGAAGTTATGCTAAAATCAAGTTATTTCAAATTGATTTCAATTAAATTGATTTCAAGGCGTTTCGAGTCCGTACGATCAAACGACAAGTCCGATTGTTACGAAACTTGAAATCCTACAATAATTCACCGTTACGGCTCCGATGAAATTGGTTTCATCGAAATTCGAGTCGGTGGCCAAAATGGCTATTCTTCAGTTAATTAAATAAATTAATAATTAATTAATTAAACCAGATTTTCAATTTCAATTCTATATTTGACGATTTTTATCGCTTTTAAATTTCTTAATCATTTACACAAATGTATATAAAATTTAGATGTCAATTTAGAGATGATTACTTTATCAATTTCAGTGTTAAATTTCATTTTTATTAAATTTAGAAATTATAAATTTAATTTACAATAGTTCCATTTAATTTACTTTTCATTCTATTATTCAATTCATTGATGTCAAATGGATGAAATTAACATTGGATTCATAATCTATTGCATTAATATTCTCACATTCCATCTTAATTTCAATTAACGTAATATTTAGATATTTAATTTCATTTATTTGCAATTAAATCCAATTATAGTTCAAATCCCATTAAATTGATAAGTCTTCATTCCCAATCTTTTAATTCAACAAATTGTCCTATTATGGATAATATTAACATTATTTTAAAATATTACTTTAATCGGCATTAAAGACATATTTTATTTAGATTTATTGCAATAGATTCCAATTCAGTTGAATGGATTAAGATACATTGGTAACTTATAATAACTATCGCTACTAACTCTTAATCATACTTTTATACGTTATCATTTTCAACGATATTATAATTACTTACAGGACATTGATTTTATTCAATTGTTATTTATTATTATTAATTCATTAATTAATTCAATATTTACGATTGCTTTCTTATATTCAATGTATATCCTAGCATAACAATTTACATTACCTCAATTAATCGTAATTCATTTCAGTTGTTAATACTTGGCTTTATTTTCCATGGTTGCATTTCACTTTAGTAGTCATTTCATTATTAAATTACAAAAAATTTATTTCTTCACTATTAAATTACCAAAATATTATTAAATTAACAAATTTTAATTATCGAAAATTACGGGACGTTACACTCTCCCCCACTCAAAAAATTTCGTCCCCGGAAAGGAAAAAGAAGGAAAAAGAAGAATTAAGAAATCAATATATCTTACTTAAAATATTAAATTTATAAACAAATAAATTTACAAAATTAATTAATTTAAATAAAATATACCAATTTATAACCATTAAATCGTTTTATACTTAAATTAATAAAGTTTTGAAAACATTTTTCAAAAATTTTATAAGTCCGAAATTTATGGAAAATTTCAGCAGAGTCTCCTTTGTACGGAGAGGCTCGGAAGAAAATATAATATCAAATATAACAATATACACATATTTTCCAAAATAATATATATCCCAACACGGGAAAACAATATAATAACGTTGTAAACCGTAATCTGAAAACGTACATATTTGTCGGGCAATTTACGCTTATTGTATGAAACCAAAAGCAGTAACAATTGCTTCCATAACCTGTATTTCACTTATATAATCCAAAAGGAGTTAATAATTACAGAATGAAATATTTAAAGTTGTTTTAAACAATAACAAACAAATCAATATAGCAACCACCACTTACAACAAGCAAACAACCATCACATAAAATCAACACACATCACTTATCCATTCATATCAAACAAAAAAAATAGTTGTTCGGGTTCAAAAACTTTTAATTGGACAGAATGAAAAATAAACTATTAAGTGCACCATTTACTCAAAAATTGTAACAACCCAGTATTTTGTGATTATTTTAATTGTTTATTTTAATTATTTAAATTGAAACTCCTGAATTAAGAAAAAAACTTTATTATATTTATTAAAAATGAATAAACTTTATTTTTTTAAGAATATATTTTGATTTTTGTGTGAATTATAATTTCAAACCTGAATAAATAGGATATTTTCAGAAAATGTGGGTTTTGGTCAAATTGGTTAAACTTTGACTTTTAAATTTAAAATTTAAATATTTGAAATTTTTAATTTAATCTTTTATTATGAAAATAAATTTAATTTTAAGAATACTGCTTTTCGTTTCGTTGAAATCCGATTTATATTGTGAAAGTTATGCTTTTTACAATATTGAATGTAAATTGATTTATTTAGTAAAATTGTCTATTTTTATTTAAATAAATAATATTTTTATTTGTTAAATTATGTTCAAATATGTGTTATATGATATTTTAGGTATATATTTTATTTCAAAACATTTTTAAAGTGATGTTATAATTTTTCCAAAGCTTAGTGCATTTATTTTCTATTTTTAAAGCCTAGTTTCCATTTTTCTGCTATTTTCTTCATTTAAATTATATTAAATTAAATTTTATTTACTTATTTTATGCATGAAATTTATTTTTGATTTCTTAGCTTTATTTATAAATATTTTCAAGTACATAATTTTTTTTCCAAAGTTCATTGCATTTATTTTCAAATTTTCTAGCCTAGTTTGCAAATTTTTGCTATTTTTCTTAATTTAATTATATATAATTAATATTTATTTATTTATTTTTGTGTATTTACTAAATTTTTGTGTTTTTATCTGAATTTATATATATATTTCAGTTATTTAAAATTACAAAAAGAAATATGGTAATTTGAAAGGTTTTGTGACTCTTTATTTGCTTAAGCCTCTTTGTATTCTCACCTTTTCAACTCCAACCAACACCTATTCAATTTTGTTTCCATATCACACCCTATCTTCAGCCGACCATCTCATTTCACTTCATGTGAAATATTTTCTTCTCAACTCTGAAAAAAAGTTCGGCCTCTCCTTTGAAAAAAAAATTGGTAAAAAACTTTACTTCTTTTCATTGTTTTTATACTTGATTTATGTAATTTTGCTCTTACTCTCTCCACCTTTAAGTTCGGCCTGCCTCCTCCTTCAGCCTTGCCGCCTCCACCACCACCTATACATGTCACCGGCACCACCTCCTCACTGACCATCCTAAGCCAAGCCATCCTAGTTTGATGATCCACCACAAAAAGGCACAAACTCCTCTTGAAATAGCATAGCCGAACACACAATGCATCCATCACCTTCAACCTTCCCTTGGCCGCCACCTACTCCACCTCCACCACCCATAGACGACCTAAAACCCACTACCATATCATCCCCGACCCTAGTGTTGACCTGGCCGTGTCTGTCCTTTCTTAGGCCGTGAGCTTAGTTGCATTGAATTCATGTTATATTGCCTTATAGTTGTAGTCCATGCACATATCTCTTTGCATCACTTTGCACCATCATCAAACCCATGTAGGCCGACCCCATTGGACCCAAAACCAGATCAAAACCATGCCTTAGCCATGTATTCCAACCTGTGGCCGAGCCTAGGGAATGTTGAAAACAAGTGCAAACATTTTGACTTTGTTTTATGCAGTTAATTCTAACATTGTTTAATTGTATTTTGGGTTGAAAACTTATGTTTGTTATATTGTTTTGTTTGAATTGTATTAAAAGAAATTAATCTTTGGCTCTCCCACTCTCGAATCATTGTCGTGCTATCGTGCCTTTGTGGATCTCAGTTTGTGTATTTTGGTTGTCATCTCCAGCTTATACAAGTGAGTTATTCTCACCTGATAGTTTTATACTTATATAACTAGTAAATCGATCGCACTTGAATCTGTAAAATGCATCAACATGTTATACCTGCTATGTTATGATCATATGATGTTCACCCATGCTTATTTACCTGTTATATCATATATTACTATTATTGTTACCTGGAGAATCGACCAGGTAACTAGAACATTCGGCATGCAGGGTTGTACTCGGCACAAATGAGCACTCGACACGTTTGAACGTTCGACAGTCAAGGGTTGTACTCGGCATTGAAGAACGTACGTCCATCCAGGTTTGCACTCGACACGAGACCTTCAGCATTTCACTCGGCACTCCCTCCACTCGGCCTGCTCTTCACTCGGCATACCCTTTGTTCAGCACATCCCGTGCTCGGCGTACCCTTTGTTCGGCACATCCTGTGCTCGGCATATCCTTTGCTCGGCATGTCCTGTGTTCGGCATCCCCTCTGCGTATCCTTTCACTCGGCATCCACGCCTCACTCGGCATCCCAGCATCGTTCGGCCCTCTTCCTCCATTCAACAGAGAGATCCATCGACTTGGAAAGGAGGGCTCGGCATGCCGACCGTTCGGCATGTTCCACTCAGCATGCAGGGCGCGTCCTATCTAGACCGAGCTGTCTAGCCATCTGGCCCACCAGAGAAGTCCAACCCACATTCGTCTATAAATAGAGGGGCAGGCGCATAGAAAAGGAGGAGAGATTTCAGAGAACACAGGGGAGACTCTGCCGCATCCAAACCTCATCCAAGACTTCTACTTTTATTTCACAATGGTATTCGAATACTTAAAAGCGGATTGTATCTGTAATCAAGTTTAAAGTGAAGAAATAAAGGATGAACTTCAAAGTGGACGTAGGCTACAACGCCGAACCACTATAAATTCTGTGTTCTCGTCTCCCGCATTTTAATTTATATTATCTTCTCTATTTTAATTTATCTTCTTCATTAATCTCTATGCACAAACTCTTTAAGGGTGTTAGTGACCAATTTTGGCGCTAACATTTTGGTGCTTTCACTGAGAACCGAATTCTTAGGTTGTGAGGATCTACTTTGTAGCTACTGGATTGCATAAATCCCCCGAAGAAGATCTGTAATTATTCATAAGGCATCTGTTGATTCTACTCAGAGTTACAACCAACGACTCTACCATGGGAAGACCACGAACAAGATCGACCTCCCAAAATGTAGATGCCCGCGAAACCGCTAGTGTTCAACAACTTAGACCTAACGATCAACAAGCAATTCGAGGCACGGGGCCCTCCAGCCAAAACCAAGCGGAAGCTGTTTCACGAGCAGAATTGAATGACTTGATAAAAGAGCTTACGGAAAGCAGAAGGCAACTCGCTGAGCAAATGCAAGTTAATGCTGACCTCATGGCCCAACTTGCTCAACAGCAGCATCAGAATGCTGGAGGTAGCCCTGTCCCCTACTCCGAAGATGATAGCTCAACTTCAGCTGATGAACCTCCCAGGTGTAGACGCCGCAAGGATAAAGATGACCAAGCAGGTGCCACTGATCGCTCTACTAGAAACCAAGCCCGTGGAGCGGAACCCAACCTTCCTCCTACCATACAAACCCCGGATTTGATAGCTATGGTCAGGCAGTTGATGAGAGAGAATCAAGGTTTGACTAATGAAGATTGGGGAATGTCTAAGAGTCATACTCCCTTCACAGATACCATTCTACAGGCTGAATACCCAAGGAAGTTTAACATGCCCACCATACCCGCCTATGAAGGAAAAACTGACCCTAGACAACATGTAATGAGGTATGGATGGATAATGGATTCAGCAAGGGCCAACGACGCAACTAAGTGCAGGTGCTTTCCAATAACTCTGTCCGGAATTGCCACCATGTGGTTCACTCGACTTCCTCCACGGTCAATCTCAAACTTCGACGAATTAGCAAGGAAATTCATAGAACAATTCAGGACACACGCCACTCGACCCAAGGATGTGATGTCCTTATCAAGCGTGACCCAAGCTCCTGGAGAATCACTGAAAGTATACTTGCAGAGATTTCATGTTGCCGCTACTGAAGTGAGCAATCCAAACGACCACGCGATTTTGATGGCAGTAATGCGTGGAGTGGATCCAGACTCTAAATTTGGGGATTGGTTGGCGGGAAAGCCACCAGCTACGTTGGAACGTTTCTATTCGAAAGCCCACCAGTTCATAAGGAGGGAAGAAGCTCGGTGGATAAGGAAACACAAGGCACCAGGGTCCGTTCAGGAGTCTGTAAAGGGCAGCATCGCCATGAAAGCAACCGACCATAACCCTGGAAAGACTCAGGCCAGCGTCCAAAATAAGCCCGGGCAGTCTAAGGGAACTGGAAGTGGAAATCCTGGAAAGAAGAAGGAAACGGGGAGATGGAAGTCAAGGATCCCAACCTACAACGAATACACTCCACTGAATGCGTCTCTTGAAAACATCTACTTATCGACCTGCAACACTTTTCAATACAGAAAACCACGCCCTAAGGAATCAACAGAGGAGCAAAAGCGGACTGGAAAGTATTGCCGCTTTCACGAGTCTTATGGGCACAACACAGACGAATGCAGGCGTCTCCATGACGCTATTGAGAATTGATTAGGCAGAAGAAGCTGCAGGAATTCGTCAAAGATACGCAAGAAGGAAGACAAGAGACTTCAGACCACGGACGTGGCCCAGCTCTACACCAACCAGAGCAACCTACTCGAACTATGGGAAGATTGATTATTAACACAATTGCTGGTGGACCTCATCCTGCGGATAAAAATTGGCAGGAAATGGAGCGATATGCTAATTCCTTAAGACATACAGAACATGAGTGCTATTCAAATATGGAGGATGGAACTCCCGCAAAGTAGCAGCGCACGATGCACGACGATATTGTATTCAGGAATAGAGACGCGGATAAGGTGGAAGCTCCCACCATCGATCCATTGGTCATATCCGCAACCATCGGACCGGCATTCGTAAGGAGAATCCTAATTGATTGCGGAAGTTCCGTTAACAGCATCTTCAAGAAAGCGTATGACCAAATGAAGCTGGAGACTAAGGATTTGAAGCCATCTAAAGCCCGAATCCATGGCTTTAACGGCGCAGCCACAGACGCAGTAGGATATGTGGAGTTACCAGTTGAACTGGGACAAGATGAACGCAGGAGAGTGCGAATCCTACCATTCATAGTGCTGGATGTTGATTCACCATATAACGTGTTTTTGGGACGACCAGCCCTCGCAGATTTCAGGGCAGCCTTGGCCCCGTGGTGTCTCACACTGAAATTCCCGACGGACAAAGGAGTTGGCGTTGTGCATGGCGACCAAGCAACCGGACGTGCATGTTACGTGGCTGAGCTGAGAGAGGCCCAGCATAGAGAAAAGGGAAAGACTGCGGACAACATCGTCCGCATCCCGAATTCTGATGATTGACAATTAGCGCCCGAGCACTGGCTCGGGCGACATTCTCGGATCGTTGGAGACATAGATCCGAGAGATGACAAAGGGGAACCCAGGGAACCAGACGCAGCATCGGCCGAACTAACAATTGATATTCCAGTTAGCCACAGCGACCCGACACGAGTTCTTAAAATTGGGTCACAGCTCGATCCCCTAATGGCAGAGAATTTATTTGATTTCCTCCGAGCGAATCTTGATGTCTTCGCCTGGACACACTCTGATATGCGTGGGAATTCCCCTGCAATTGCGAGCCATATGTTGAATATAGACCCGAAACACGTACCTGTGAAGCAAAAAAGGAGAGGCATGGACCCGGAAAGGTCTACAGCTCTCAAAGAGGCGGTGGATAAACTCAAAGCCAATGGGTTTGTCCACGACGCCCTCTACCCGGAATGGGTGTCCAACCCTGTGTTGGTAAAGAAAGCAAACGGGAAATGGAGAACCTGCGTTGACTATTCTGATTTAAACAAAGCATGCCCGAAGGATAGCTTCCCGCTACCACGAATTGATCAACTGGTCGATTCAACTGCAGGGCGTGAGTTATTGTCATTTATGGATGCATACTCTGGATACAACCAAATTCCGATGCACATCCCAGACCAAGAACACACCAGCTTTGTCATAAATGTTGGGTTATACTACTATGTAGTGATTCCCTTCGGACTGAAGAACGCCGGAGCAACTTACCAGCGTCTGGTAAATCGAATGTTCAAAGATCAGATTGGGAAAACAATGGAAGTCTATGTGGATGACATGCTTGTGAAGTCACGGCAGTCAAACGACCACATTCGAGACTTGGCGGAAATGTTCGATATACTAAGGCACTATGGGATGAAGATCAATCCTTCAAAGTGTTCATTCGGCGTGGCATTAGGGAAGTTCTTGGGATTCATTGTGAATGCACGAGGAATTGAAACTAACCCGGAGAAGATCCAGGCCATCCGAGATATACAGGCACCTAGAACCATAAAGCAGGTACAGAGCTTGAACGGAAAAGTAGCTGCGCTCAGTCGATTCATATCCAGAGCCACGGATAAGTGTGTTCCTTTCTTCGATGTCATAAAGAAAGGAAAGAGAAACTTCGAATGGACGACTGACTGCGAGAAGCATTCCGAGCCCAGGTAAGACACTTGGAAATTCCTCCAGTGTTGTCAAAACCAGTAGACCACGAGACGTTGTACGTATATTTGGCTGTGTCTCAGCACGCTATCAGTACAGCCCTAGTTCGCGAAGAAGGCAAGGTTCAAAGGCCGGTGTCGTAACAACCCGCACATTTTATCGATTATATATTTAAATATTCTATTTAAATATTTTATCGTTAGTCGGATTTTGGTCCGAAAAGCTACTTTGTGCAAACAGTCGAATTGGGACTCGAGACCAACCCCATTGAGTTCAAAATAACGTTTGCGACCTTTTTGAGTATAAGCTTCGATATGTTTGGAGAAAGTTGAATTTTGCTACTTTTTGCTTTGGACTTTGGTTTGGGCTGAGCCAATTAACCACTTACTAACTCAGTCCCAATCCCCCTCTCCTCTTCATTACTTCATTCTAACTCCTAACTCTCTAGCAAAACTGAAAATGGAGGTGGAGAGTGGAAATTAAAACTCCAAGCCCTAGCTTCCATTTGCAAATCAATCTCCTAGCTCCAAAGTTCAAGAGAACCCATTGGTAAGCTTCCTCTTCTTCTTCTCCAACTCTTTCTCCATTCAATTTCAGAAAATTCCTAAACCTAATTTAGGAAATGTTTCTCTTTTAAGCTTAGATTCAAGCTTGTTGAGTTGGAATTAAAGAGTGCTTGTTCTTGCCATTGCTTCATAGCATCTTCTTCACTCGTTTGGGTTCAAAGGTGAGATTTTTAATCTCACATCTATGCTTATAATTCTCTTCTATTGTTAGGTATGAATTCCTAACACTTATTCATGTGCATTTGAGTTTGATTTGGATTGCTTTTGTGAATATTCCAATTTTTAGTGTTTTGAGTTCAATTCGTTAAAAATCCTAACTTTGATGTTTGAACATGTTTTGGGTGACGCATCGAGGAGCTTATAGGGCCGGGTAGTCGATTGGCATAATCCCTTAGCGCCGTTGCTCGTGCGAATGCAATTTTGGTCGAGATTGAACCTCATTTGTAATAGGCATGAATGAAGCTGGAAACAGGTTCGGCCGACCGACCCCTCTGGTCCGGTCGACCGACCTGCTTCCAAGTGCATAAGCACTTTCTGTTTTAGGGTTCGGTCGACTGACTCAGGGAGCCCAATCGACCGACCTGCTGTCCCGAGAGGTTCCCAACCTTTGGTTCGGTCGACCGACTCAGGGAGTCCGGTCGACCGACCTGATGATTTTTGCCAGATTAGCCTATTTTGCTAATCCGTTTGAATATCCAACTTTAATCGATTCGTGTCGTCTCCCTTTTGTTGTTGTCATTTATTATCGACTTTGATGACCTTTTCTTTGGGAATTTTAGATATATCCACTTTGATGGATTTTATATCGATTTCTTTGGATTTTATTCACGTCTTCGAATGTGAATTTTTATGCCCGATTGTTTCTACAATCACTTCTATGATTTGTCACTTTAAAATATAAAGGTTTTCTATACTAGTAGTAAATATCAAAAATCTTTCTTCAAATGATTTCAACACTATTTTATTACAAAGCTCGTTTTCTCAAACCGATTTCCAATCTATTAGTATATACAAACCTTTACCTCACTCGTATGAGAAATCTAATTAAACGACTTAGTAAAACAAGTGGTATGAAACCCTTGCGTTTACTTCGTTGGTTAATTCTTGGACTTGTTCGATTGAACCACTTATGACATTTTCTAGTGGAGATCTACAATTTGTTCGTAAATATTTAAGTTAAGCTAGTGGTTATGGGACATGAAGCTAAGCTCATATATTTACTAGCTTATTGTAATTGACACTTCTCGTTGATCATGACGATCATCTTTGTGGTTTAGACTAGCAATGTGCGATGTCTCTTTGTTTATGTGGAGGACTGTTCCTCATTTTATTGAGCTTCGTCTCACTTCTCACATGGGTCATATCTTTCTAGGTGAGTCGATGTTCGTCTATGCATGGGGCGTATCTTTCTAGGTGCGTCGATGTTCGACTTAGCATGGGTTGTATCTTTCTAGGTGCATCGATGTTAGACATTACATGGGGTGTATCTTTCTAGGTGCATCGATGTTTATTTATTTGTGCATGGGGCGTATCTTTCTAGGTGCGTCGATGCTAGAGCATGGGGTGTATCTTTCTAGGTGCATCAATGTTTATTTTATTGTGCATGGGGCGTATCTTTCTAGGTGCGTCGATGCTAGAGCATGGGGCGTATCTTTCTAGGTGCGTCGATGTTCGACTGTTCATGGGGCATGTCTTTTTAGGTGTGTCGATGTCCAGTTTTTTTGGGGATTGGCCATCCTTTTTATTGTGATTTGGTTCATCGGATGTCCCGCTGATTTCTGGATTTCGTGTGTTGATTTCTGGAATTTGTGTTTCACCAACTTTTGCGATGGGCATTGATATATATATGTCATTTATTGTGGCTTGGTGAATGAAATTAGGAGTATGACATTCCTTTTTATCTTGAGTAGATTATTGTGATATTGATTAAACTCTTGTTGATTTTTCAATTACTTATTTATCACAGCTTGGCATTGTGATTATTATATGTTTGTGTCATATCTCTTATTATATATCACTTCATCTGATATTTATAGCTAGACTGATCCATTTATTATTTTCTTCTTAAATAATACTCGGGTCAGACCGAGATTTTTCAGGTGCTCCTGCTTGACTCCTTATCCGTCTACGTATGACCTTTTGGTTAACTACTTACATTAGTAGTAGCTTTTGTTGTATACACCTGAGATATTGACTCATAGTTGTATTCTTTTGTATAGCACGTGTTGCTATTCTTTTGTATTATTATGGATCCTTTTGACCACTACTCTGGTATACACTTTCATGTGTTAGTATTGTATTCATATCTATTTCCGCCTTTGTGATATGAATTGTCTGTGACTGGTTTATGTTATGTTTACTTCTATATTTGTTTCTGAAGATATTATAGCCACTGTGTAGTAGCATTAAGTTTGTGTCGGCATGTCGGATTTCCACTTGAAAAGAATTGCATGCTATACTATCTGAAATATCGATGCTCGCACAAAGCAATTACACGGATGGTCGCTCCTCAACAGCCTTATTCTCCGTGCTAGTTGACAGCATTCACCGTAATGTTCTTGGCTAGCGTGGTTATAGAGGTGGGGCGTCACAGTTTGGTATCAGAGCCAAACTTCGGAACAATATGGAATATTATAACAAGGATCATCGTCCTAAGTCTTTCTTAGGAGTCGTGCTTTAGGATTTAATTCGAGTCTTCGTACCGATTCATCCTATTTTGTTTATGATTCCTTGTTTTATCTATCAAGATTGCTTGATATTCATTTGTGAATAACCTTCTTCTTCTTCCTTCTTTCTTTCTTAAGGAAGAGAAATGGTTAGACCATGCCGCCCCAGCGCCGGTCAATCTAGTGCTACTTCCCAAGATGGAGTTTTTATGTCTGCTCAACAACTTTTGGATCTTGTAAAGAATCAAGAGTTTATCTATGCTTTGAGTAAGAACCTCGAAATGGTTCTACCTTTGAAACTTGAAGTTTCTTTCAATCAGCTTATGGATGTTACTCTTCTTCATGGAGATGTTGGTAAAGGAAGTGTTTGTGATATTGGGACTTCCAAGAAGAGGCATATTAAGTTCAAGAGCCTTAATCCAAATAAGATAGTGAAGCAAACTACTTTTGTAGCAAATACTCCAATCCCTAATCGTGGAGGATGCTACAATTGTAATTCTATGGAACACTATGCGAATATGTGTCCAAAACCCCACTCTTGTCGCTATTGCAAGAAACCGGGTCATCTTTTATCTGCATGTCCCAAACTTTTGAATAAGGACATGAGAAAGGTAAATATTGTGCAAGCCCCTAGCAACTCTTCTCTTGGCCAAGGTATTTTTCACCCAATCCTTGATGGCATTGCTTTATTTCGTGATCTTCTTATTTGATATCTTTTTGATATGGGTTCCATCTCACTATTTTATATCAAAAGAACTTGTCGATTCTTTTTCTTTGAAAATATTTTGGGCTTGTTGACTTCTTGAGGATTGTGAATCCGGATGGTAGATCCGCAACACTCAATTTGCTTTTATCTGATGTCGAAATTATTTTATGTGATTTATCTTTCCGAGCCGATATTTTTACTTAGGCTTAGGAATTGATTTTTTGAAAGGATCGGCTTAATCATTGTGAAGCCCATATCCTATTTTTCGAGTGGACTATTCATCTTCGACATTTTCAATCTGTTAAGCAGATTTCTATTTTTCCTTTATGATTTTGATTCCAACTTGATGGCATCATTTTATTCCTTAAGTCCACTTATAAGGAAAGTGTTATTTCTCTCATTCATGTAGTTTGAGAAATTTTTCGGCATTTTTGAGTTTGTCTTAGGATTATAACCTAAGAAATCTTTTGTGTGGTGTTAAGGTCTTTTCAGTTTGACTTTACCACCGGTTTTCGTTTGCTACGAGCTGCGGAAATTAGCATTCCACTTACCGCATTCCGCACTCGCTATGATTCTAATGAATGACTTATTTTGTCATTTAGTTTGTCTAGCTTATTTCAACCATTTTATATATCAAATATTCTATGAATATTTCGATGAGACTATTCTTGTATTTACTGATTTTGGATGAAAATAGTAATTTAAAATTTTGCAAATCTTTTTCATAAGATTTATTTATAAGTAAAACTGGATTTTGTTCTTGAGATGAACAAAGAGTATTCTTAAAACTTTTTAAGAGATTTATTTATCTTATAAAAGATGATTTTGTGATTGTATTGCCCGTTGAGTGCTTTAAGAATTTTGGTCGGTGCGCTTGATCAACGTTATGGATAGGAATTTCCTAAACGCTTTGATGTGACAATCAGACACGATATATTGACTTGCAAAAATGTAAATTTTTGTAGAAAGATTATTACATAAAAGTAAAAATGTAATTTTGAAAGTTTTAACTTTTCGGGGAAGAGAATTATTTTAAAAAAGAAGTTCTTTCTTTTCGATACTCTTATTCTTTCTTGTGATTCCTGAAGGGGAACCAAGACTTTGCTATTTGTACCGATACTAGTCATATTGGTTTGGATGCCATTCTCTTGCCATAGAGAACGTGCTATCACTTGTGCTTCTGAATCATTATAGTTTATCGAGACTAGATATGCCACTTATGATCTAGTGCTCTCGGCTATTGTTTTTGCTTTTGGAATTTGGCATCATCATATTTGGATGAGAAATTTGTTCTCTACCTCGATCATAAATCTTTGGAATATTTATGTTCTCTTAAGGAACTTCATGTCGACTCAAGTTCCTAGCTTCCTATGATCTTGATATTCTTTTTTATTCCCGAAGGGGAAATCATGTTGCCAATGCATTTAGTCGTAAGCAACAAGGGGTTGTTTCTTTCTTGATGACCGAATGAAATTATCTTTTTATCAAGTTCATCGGGCGTTTTCATGTACTTCGTTTTATTGAGTTTCATCTCATTTCTTTTATGAACTTGCGTCCGATGTTCTTTTATTGTGTTCGGTTCATTGGACGTACCGTTTTTATACTACGTCAGTGTTCCGAAATCATTCGGGCTTCGGTTCATTGGACGTACCGTTTTTGTACTGCGTCGGTGTTCCGAATTATTTGCTTTTGATTCATCGGATGTACCGTTTGTACTACATCGATGTCTTTGCTTTTGATTCATCGGATGTACCGTTTGTACTACATCGATGTCTTTGCTTTTGATTCATCGGATGTACTGTTTGTACAACATCGATGTCTTTGCTTTTGATTCGTCGGATGTACCGTTTGTACTACATCGATGTCTTTGCTTTTGATTCGTCGGATGTACCCTTTGTACTACATCGATGTCTTTACTTTTGATTCATCGGATGTACCGTTTGTACTACATCGATGTCTTTTCTTTTTGGATACATTGGATGTACCGTTTGTACTACATCAATGTCTTTACTGTTAGATTCATTAGATGTACCGTTTGTACTACATCAATGACTTGGCTTTTTGGTTCACTGGACGTACCGTCTTTGTACTACGTCGGTGTTCCAAATTATTCGAGTTTCTAGTTTCTCGGGCGCACCGTGATTGTACAACGCCTTTGCACCGGCTCAACTTTCTGCTATTCTTGACGTTTTCCACGTCTTTTACCTACGGAAATGCCTTAGGGATTCCGGTTTTCATTCTTGAGCCCGGTGATATTGTGGAGATTGAAGTTTCACCAAATTTGACTTTTGAGCAACATTCTATTCGCATCATTGCTTTGGAGGTTGAGCGCCTTCGATATAAAGATATTCTTTTTGATAGAGGTTCAATGGTTCTCCAATCCTAAGGATTGCTCATGTGAAATCTTGAGAATTCATCGAACGAAAACTTTCGGATTTACTCCTTCGTGCTCTTTATAGTGAATTTCTTGATTCAAAATTTCTTTTGTGTTAATATGCTTCTATGGTTGTTACTTCTTATATTTCCTTCTTAATTATTACAAGGACACAATTTCTTTAAGGAGGGGAGTCTGTAACAACCCGCATATTTTATCGATTATATATTTAAATATTTTATTTAAATATTTTATCGTTAGTCGGATTTTGGTCCGAAAAGCTACTTTGTGCAAACAATCGAATTGGGACTCGAGACCACCCCCATTGAGTTCAAAATAACGTTTGCGACCTTTTTGAGTATAAGCTTCGATATGTTTGGAGAAAGTTGAATTTTGCTACTTTTTGCTTTGGGCTTTGGTTTGGGCTGAGCCAATTAACCACTTACTAACTCAGTCCCAATCCCCCTCTCCTCTTCATTACTTCATTCCAACTCCTAACTCTGTAGAAAAACTGAAAATGGAGGTGGAGAGTGGAAATTAAAACTCCAAGCCCTAGCTTCCATTTGCAAATCCATCTCCTAGCTCCAAAGTTCAAGAGAACCCATTGGTAAGCTTCCTCTTCTTCTTCTCCAACTCTTTCTCCGTTCAATTTCAGAAAATTCCTAAACCTAATTTAGGAAATGTTTCTCTTTTAAGCTTAGATTCAAGCTTGTTGAGTTGGAATTAAAGAGTGCTTGTTCTTGCCATTGCTTCATAGCATCTTCTTCATTCGTTTGGGTTCAAAGGTGAGATTTTTAATCTCACATCTATGCTTATAATTCTCTTCTATTGTTAGGTATGAATTCCTAACACTTATTCATGTGCATTTGAGTTTGATTTGGATTGCTTTTGTGAATATTCCAATTTTTAGTGTTTTGAGTTCAATTCGTTAAAAATCCTAACTTTGATGTTTAAACATGTTTTGGGTGACGCATCGAGGAGCTTATAGGGCCGGGTAGTCGATTGGCATAATCCTTTAGCGCCGTTGCTCGTGCGAATGCAATTTTGGTCAAGATTGAACCTCATTGGTAATAGGCATGGATGAAGCCGGAAACAAGTTCGGCCGACCGACCCCTCTGGTCCGGTCGACCGACCTGCTTCCAAGTGCATAAGCACTTTCTGTTTTAGGGTTCGGTCGACTGACTCAGGGAGCCCAGTCAACAGACCTGCTGTCCCGAGAGGTTCCCAACCTTTGGTTCGGTCGACCGACTCAGGGAGTCCGGTCGACCGACCTGATGATTTTTGCCAGATTAGCCTATTTTGCTAATCCGTTTGAATATCCAACTTTAATCGATTCGTGTCGTCTCCCTTTTGTTGTTGTCATTTATTATCGACTTTGATGACCTTTTCTTTGGGAATTTTAGATATATCCACTTTGATGGATTTTATATCGATTTCTTTGGATTTTATTCACGTCTTCGAATGTGAATTTTTATGCCCGATTGTTTCTACAATCACTTCTATGATTTGTCACTTTAAAATATAAAGGTTTTCTATACTAGTACTAAATATCAAAACTCTTTCTTCAAATGATTTCAACACTATTTTATTACAAAGCTCGTTTTCTCAAACCGATTTCCAATCTATTAGTATATACAAACCTTTACCTCACTCGTATGAGAAATCTAATTAAACGACTTAGTAAAACAAGTGGTATGAAACGCTTGCGTTTACTTCGTCGGTTAATTCTTGGACTTGTTCGATTGAACCACTTGTGACATTTTCTAGTGGAGATCTACAATTTGTTCGTAAATATTTAAGTTAAGCTAGTGGTTATGGGACATGAAGCTAAGCTCATATATTTACTAGCTTATTGTAATTGACACTTCTCGTTGATCATGACGATCATCTTTGTGTTTTAGACTAGCAATGTGCGATGTTTCTTTGTTTATGTGGAGGACTGTTCCTTATTTTATTGAGCTTCGTCTCACTTCTCACATGGGTCGTATCTTTCTAGGTGCGTCGATGTTCGTCTATGCATGGGGCGTATCTTTCTAGGTGCGTCGATGTTCGACTTAGCATGGGGTGTATCTTTCTAGGTGCATCGATGTTAGACATTACATGGGGTGTATCTTTCTAGGTGCATCGATGTTTATTTATTTGTGCATGGGGCGTATCTTTCTAGGTGCGTCGATGCTAGAGCACGGGGTGTATCTTTCTAGGTGCATCGATGTTTATTTAATCGTGCATGGGGCATATCTTTCTAGGTGCGTCGATGCTAGAGCATGGGGCGTATCTTTCTAGGTGCGTCGATGTTCGACTGTTCATGGGGCATGTCTTTTTAGGTGTGTCGATGTCCAGTTTTTTTGGGGATTGGCCATCCTTTTTATTGTGATTTGGTTCATCGGATGTCCCGCTGTACGACGTCGTTGTTCCTTTTTATTGTGATTTCTGGATTTCGTGTGTTGATTTCTGGAATTTGTGTTTCACCAACTTTTACGATGGGCATTGATATATATGTCATTTATTGTGGCTTGGTGAATGAAATTAGGAGTATGACATTCCTTTTTATCTTGAGTAGATTATTGTGATATTGATTAATCTCTTGTTGATTTTTCAATTACTTATTTATCACAGCTTGGCATTGTGATTATTATATGTTTATGTCATATCTCTTACTATATATCACTTCATCTGATATTTATAGCTAGACTGATCCGTTTATTATTTTCTTCTTAAATAATACTCGGGTCAGACCGAGATTTTTCAGGTGCTCCTGCTTGACTCCTTATCCGTCTACGTATGATCTTTTGGTTAACTACTTACATTAGTAGTAGCTTTTGTTGTATACACCTGAGATATTGACTCATAGTTGTATTCTTTTGTATAGCACGTGTTGCTATTCTTTTGTATTATTGTGGATCCTTTTGACCACTACTCTGGTATACACTTTCATGTGTTAGTGTTGTATTCATATCTATTTCCGCCTTTGTGATATGAATTGTCTGTGACTGGTTTATGTTATGTTTACTTCTATATTTGTTTCTGAAGATATTATAGCCACTGTGTAGTAGCATTAAGTTTGTGTCGGCATGTCGGATTTCCAATTGAAAAGAATTGCATGCTATACTATCTGACATATCGATGCTCGCACAAAGCAATTACACGGATGGTCGCTCCTCAACAGCCTTATTCTCCATGCTAGTTGACAGCATTCACCGTAATGTTCTTGGCTAGCGTGGGTATAGAGGTGGGGCATCACAGCTTGGTATCAGAGCCAAACTTCGGAACAATATGGAATATTATAACAAGGATCATCGTCCTAAGTCTTTCTTAGGAGTCGTGCTTTAGGATTTAATTCGAGTCTTCGTACCGATTCATCCTATTTTGTTTATGATTCCTTGTTTTATCTATCAAGATTGCTTGATATTCATTTGTGAATAACCTTCTTCTTCTTCCTTCTTTCTTTCTTAAGGAAGAGAAATGGTTAGACCAGGCCGCCCCAGCGCCGGTCAATCTAGTGCTACTTCCCAAGATGGAGTTTTTATGTCTGCTCAACAACTTTTGGATCTTGTAAAGAATCAAGAGTTTATCTATGCTTTGAGTAAGAACCTCGAAATGGTTCTACCTTTGAAACTTGAAGTTTCTTTCAATCAGCTTATGGATGTTACTCTTCTTCATGGAGATGTTGGTAAAGGAAGTGTTTGTGATATTGGGACTTCCAAGAAGAGGCATATTAAGTTCAAGAGCCTTAATCCAAATAAGAGAGTGAAGCAAACTACTTTTGTAGCAAATACTCCAATCCCTAATCGTGTAGGATGCTACAATTGTAATTCTATGGAACACTATGCGAATATGTGTCCAAAACCCCATTCTTGTCGCTATTGCAAGAAACCGGGTCATCTTTTATCTGCATGTCCCAAACTTTTGAATAAGGACATGAGAAAGGTAAATATTGTGCAAGCCCTAGCAACTCTTCTCTTGGCCAAGGTATTTTTCACTCAATCCTTGATGGCATTGCTTTATTTCGTGATCTTCTTATTTGAGTTCTTTTTGATATGGGTTCCATCTCACTATTTTATATCAAAAGAACTTGTCGATTCTTTTTCTTTGAAAATATTTTGGGCTTGTTGACTTCTTGAGGATTGTGAATCCGGATGGTAGATCCGCAACACTCAATTTGCTTTTATCTGATGTCGAAATTATTTTATGTGATTTATCTTTCCGAGCCGATATTTTTACTTAGGCTTCGGAATTGATTTTTTGAAAGGATCGGCTTAATCATTGTGAAGCCCATATCCTATTTTTCGAGTGGACTATTCATCTTCGACATTTTCAATCTTTTAAGCAGATTTCTATTTTTCCTTTATGATTTTGATTCCAACTTGATGGCATCATTTTATTCCTTAAGCCCACTTATAAGGAAAGTGTTATTTCTCTCATTCATGTAGTTTGAGAAATTTTTCGGCATTTTTGAGTTTGTCTTAGGATTATCACCTAAGAAATCTTTTGTGTGGTGTTAAGGTCTTTTCAGTTTGACTTTACCACCGGTTTTCGTTTGCTACGAGCTGCGGAAATTAGCATTCCACTTACCGCATTCCGCACTCGTTATGATTCTAATGAATGACTTATTTTGTCATTCAGTTTGTCTAGCTTATTTCATCCATTTTATATATCAACTATTCTATGAATATTTCGATGAGACTATTCTTGTATTTACTGATTTTGGATGAAAATAGTAATTTAAAATTTTGCAAATCTTTTTCATAAGATTTATTTATTAGTAAAACTGGATTTTGTTCTTGAGATGAACAAAGAGTATTCTTAAAACTTTTTAAGAGATTTATTTATCTTATAAAAGATGATTTTGTGATTGTATTGCCCGTTGAGTGCTTTAAGAATTTTGGTCGGTGCGCTTGATCAACGTTATGGATAGGAATTTCCTAAACGCTTTGATGTGACAATCAGACACGATATATTGACTTGCAAAAATGTAAATTTTTGTAGAAAGATTATTACATAAAAGTAAAAATGTAATTTTGAAAGTTTTAACTTTTCGGGGAAGAGAATTATTTTAAAAAAGAAGTTCTTTCTTTTCGATACTCTTATTCTTTCTTGTGATTCCTGAAGGGGAACTAAGACTTTGCTATTTGTACCGATACTAGTCGTATTGGTTTGGATGCCATTCTCTTGCCATAGAGAACGTGCTATCACTTGTGCTTCTGAATCATTATAGTTTATCGAGACTAGATATGCCACTTATGATCTAGTGCTCTCGGCTATTGTTTTTGCTTTTGGAATTTGGCATCATCATATTTGGATGAGAAATTTGTTCTCTACCTCGATCATAAATCTTTGGAATATTTATGTTCTCTTAAGGAACTTCATGTCAACTCGAGTTCCTAGCTTCCTATGATCTTGATATTCTTTTTTATTCCCGAAGGGGAAATCATGTTGCCAATGCGTTTAGTCGTAAGCAACAAGGGGTTGTTTCTTTCTTGATGACCGAATGAAATTATCTTTTTATCAAGTTCATCGGGCGTTTTCATGTACTTCGTTTTATTGAGTTTCATCTCATTTCTTTTATGAACTTGCGTCCGATGTTCTTTTATTGTGTTCGGTTCATTGGACGTACCGTTTTTGTACTACGTCAGTGTTCCGAAATCATTCGGGCTTCGGTTCATTGGACGTACCGTTTTTGTACTGCGTCGGTGTTCCGAATTATTTGCTTTTGATTCATCGGATGTACCGTTTGTACTACATCGATGTCTTTGCTTTTGATTCATCGGATGTACCGTTTGTACTACATCGATATCTTTGCTTTTGATTCATCGGATGTACCGTTTGTACTACATCGATGTCTTTACTTTTGATTCGTCGGATGTACCTTTTGTACTACATCGATGTCTTTGCTTTTGATTCATCGGATGTACCGTTTGTACTACATCGATGTCTTTGCTTTTGATTCATCGGATGTACCGTTTGTACTACATCGATGTCTTTTCTTTTTGGATACATTGAATGTACCGTTTGTACTACATCAATGTCTTTACTGTTAGATTCATTGGATGTACCGTTTGTACTACATCAATGACTTGGCTTTTTGGTTCACTGGACGTACCGTCTTTGTACTACGTCGGTGTTCCAAATTATTCGAGTTTCTAGTTTCTCGGGCGCACCGTGATTGTACTACGCCGTTGCACCGGCTCAACTTTCTGCTATTCTTGACGTTTTCCACGTCTTTTACCTACGGAAATGCCTTAGGGATTCCGGTTTTCATTCTTGAGCCCGGTGATATTGTGGAGATTGAAGTTTCACCAAATTTGACTTTTGAGCAACATTCTATTCGTATCATTGCTTTGGAGGTTGAGCGCCTTCGATATAAAGATATTCTTTTTGATAGAGGTTCAATGGTTCTCCAATCCTAAGGATTGCTCATGTGAAATCTTGAGAATTCATCGAACGAAAACTTTCGGATTTACTCCTTCGTGCTCTTTATAGTGAACTTCTTGATTCAAATTTTCTTTTGTGTTAATATGCTTCTATGGTTGTTACTTCTTATATTTCCTTCTTAATTATTGCGAGGGCGCAATTTCTTTAAGGAGGGGAGTCTGTAACAACCCGCATATTTTATCGATTATATATTTAAATATTTTATTTAAGTATTTTATCGTTAGTCGGATTTTGGTCCGAAAAGCTACTTTGTGCAAACAGTCGAATTGGGACTCGAGACCACCCCCATTGAGTTCAAAATAACGTTTGCGACCTTTTTGAGTATAAGCTTCGATATGTTTGGAGAAAGTTGAATTTTGCTACTTTTTGCTTTGGGCTTTGGTTTGGGCTGAGCCAATTAACCACTTACTAACTCAGTCCCAATCCCCCTCTCCTCTTCATTACTTCATTCCAACTCCTAACTCTGTAGAAAAACTGAAAATGGAGGTGGAGAGTGGAAATTAAAACTCCAAGCCCTAGCTTCCATTTGCAAATCCATCTCCTAGCTCCAAAGTTCAAGAGAACCCATTGGTAAGCTTCCTCTTCTTCTTCTCCAACTCTTTCTCCATTCAATTTCAGAAAATTCCTAAACCTAATTTAGGAAATGTTTCTCTTTTAAGCTTAGATTCAATCTTGTTGAGTTGGAATTAAAGAGTGCTTGTTCTTGCCATTGCTTCATAGCATCTTCTTCATTCGTTTGGGTTCAAAGGTGAGATTTTTAATCTCACATCTATGCTTATAGTTCTCTTCTATTGTTAGGTATGAATTCCTAACACTTATTCATGTGCATTTGAGTTTGATTTGGATTGCTTTTGTGAATATTCCAATTTTTAGTGTTTTGAGTTCAATTCGTTAAAAATCCTAACTTTGATGTTTGAACATGTTTTGGGTGACGCATCGAGGAGCTTATAGGGTCGGGTAGTCGATTGGCATAATCCCTTAGCACCGTTGCTCGTGCGAATGCAATTTTGGTCAAGATTGAACCTCATTGGTAATAGGCATGGATGAAGCTGGAAACAGGTTCGGCTGACCGACCCCTCTGGTCTGGTCGACCGACCTGCTTCCAAGTGCATAAGCACTTTCTGTTTTAGGGTTCGGTCGACTGACTCAGGGAGCCCAGTCGACAAACCTGCTGTCCCGAGAGGTTCCCAACCTTTGGTTCGGTCGACCGACTCAGGGAGTCCGGTCGACCGACCTGATGATTTTTGCCAGATTAGCCTATTTTGCTAATCCGTTTGAATATCCAACTTTAATCGATTCGTGTCGTCTCCCTTTTGTTGTTGTCATTTATTATCGACTTTGATGACCTTTTCTTTGGGAATTTTAGATATATCCACTTTGATGGATTTTATATCGATTTCTTTGGATTTTATTCACGTCTTCGAATGTGAATTTTTATGCCCGATTGTTTCTACAATCACTTCTATGATTTGTCACTTTAAAATATAAAGGTTTTCTATACTAGTAGTAAATATCAAAACTCTTTCTTCAAATGATTTCAACACTATTTTATTACAAAGCTCGTTTTCTCAAACCGATTTCCAATCTATTAGTATATACAAACCTTTACCTCACTCGTATGAGATATCTAATTAAACGACTTAGTAAAACAAGTGGTATGAAACGCTTGCGTTTACTTCGTCGGTTAATTCTTGGACTTGTTCGATTGAACCACTTGTGACATTTTCTAGTGGAGACTACAATTTGTTCGTAAATATTTAGGTTAAGCTAGTGGTTATGGGACATGAAGCTAAGCTCATATATTTACTAGCTTATTGTAATTGACACTTCTCGTTGATCATGACGATCATCTTTGTGGTTTAGACTAGCAATGTGCGATGTCTCTTTGTTTATGTGGAGGACTGTTCCTCATTTTATTGAGCTTCGTCTCACTTCTCACATGGGTCGTATCTTTCTAGGTGCGTCGATGTTCGTCTATGCATGGGGCGTATCTTTCTAGGTGCGTCGATGTTCGACTTAGCATGGGGTGTATCTTTCTAGGTGCATCGATGTTAGACATTACATGGGGTGTATCTTTCTAGGTGCATCGATGTTTATTTATTAGTGCATGGGGCGTATCTTTCTAGGTGCGTCGATGCTAGAGCATGGGGCGTATCTTTCTAGGTGCGTCGATGCTAGAGCATGGGGCGTATCTTTCTAGGTGCGTCGATGTTCGACTGTTCATGGGGCATGCCTTTTTAGGTGTGTCGATGTCCAGTTTTTTTGAGGATTGGCCATCCTTTTTATTGTGATTTGGTTCATCGGATGTCCCGCTGTACGACGTCGTTGTTCCTTTTTATTGTGATTTCTGGATTTCGTGTGTTGATTTCTGGAATTTGTGTTTCACCAACTTTTACG
The DNA here is from genome assembly GCA_030765085.1 of Allium cepa. Classification (NCBI taxonomy): domain Eukaryota; kingdom Viridiplantae; phylum Streptophyta; class Magnoliopsida; order Asparagales; family Amaryllidaceae; genus Allium; species Allium cepa. The sequence continues at coordinate 150,023,038 of CM060945.1, forward strand.
ATGGGCATTGATATATATGTCATTTATTGTGGCTTGGTGAATGAAATTAGGAGTATGACATTCCTTTTTATCTTGAGTAGATTATTCTGATATTGATTAATCTCTTGTTGATTTTTCAATTACTTATTTATCACAGCTTGGCATTGTGATTATTATATGTTTGTGTCATATCTCTTATTATATATCTCTTCATCTGATATTTATAGCTAGACTGATCCGTTTATTATTTTCTTCTTAAATAATACTCGGGTCAGAACGAGATTTTTCAGGTGCTCCTGCTTGACTCCTTATCCATCTACGTATGATCTTTTGGTTAACTACTTACATTAGTAGTAGCTTTTGTTGTATACACCTGAGATATTGACTCATAGTTGTATTCTTTTGTATAGCACGTGTTGCTATTCTTTTGTATTATTGTGGATCCTTTTGACCATTACTCTGGTATACACTTTCATGTGTTAGTGTTGTATTCATATCTATTTCCGCCTTTGTGATATGAATTGTCTGTGACTGGTTTATGTTATGTTTACTTCTATATTTGTTTCCGAAGATATTATAGCCACTGTGTAGTAGCATTGAGTTTGTGTCGGCATGTCGGATTTCCACTTGAAAAGAATTGCATGCTAGACTATCTGACATATCGATGCTCGCACAAAGCAATTACACGGATGGTCGCTCCTCAACAGCCTTATTCTCCGTGCTAGTTGACAGCATTCACCGTAATGTTCTTGGCTAGCGTGGGTATAGAGGTGGGGCGTCACAGGTGTACTATGTTAGTAAACGACTGACGGGGGCAGAAAAGAATTTTCCAAAGATCGAGAAACTTGCCTATTGCCTGGTGGTTGCATCACGCAAGCTTCGTCCCTACTTTCAGGCGCACTCAATCAGTGTTTACACTGACCAACCCTTGCGACAGGTACTCCAACGACCGAAAACTTTCGGTAGGATGCTAAAGTGGAACATCGAGCTAAGCCAGTTTGATATCACCTACCTGCCGCGAAGGACCATCCAAGGGCAAGCATTAGCTGACTTCGTTGCTGAGTTCACCATTCCGGATGAACCGAGTGAAAATCACAAAGTAATCCCTCCTGTCCGATGGAAGATGTTCACTGACGGGGCATCTAACGACCGTTGGTCGGGAGCTGGGATAGTTCTGATAACTCCCTAAAACCGATCGATTTGCTACGCTTTGAAGCTCGAGTTTACAGCGACAAATAACGAAGCCAAATACGAAGCACTGATTGCTGGCTTAAGACTTGCCAATGAACTGAGGGTAAAGTCCATCGAAATCTTCTGCGACTCACAGCTGGTGGTATATCAGGTACGGGGAGACTACCAACCGAAAGGACAGAGACTGGCTCCTTACCTTGCTCGGTCCGGGAGCTACTAGTAAACCTGGAATATTATGACATTTGGCATGTCCCGCGCGAACAGAACAGGGAGGCCGACTCGTTGGCTAAATTCGCGAGTACTGGCGATGCACAGCAGATGGGATTGTTCCCTGTCGAGACTCTGCTTGCTCCAAGTATAGACATGATGGAGATAGATCTCGTCTTGGAGACCGAACTCGAAAGGGGGTCATGGCTGACCCCGATCCAACAATACTTGCTATACGGGGACTTACCTGAGAAAAGAAGCGAAAGACGCCAAGTCCTTCGTAAGGCTTCGCATTATGTAATGCAAGACGGGATAATGTGTCGGAGGGGATTCTCGACCCCCTTACTCCGGTGCGTGGCCCATGACGAGGTAAAACGGGTGTTGGAAGAAGTCCATGAGGGAGAATGTGGTGATCATACCGGGGGGCAAACTTTGGCGAGGAAAATCCTCCGCTATGGATATTATTGGCCGACTGTAAATCGAGATGCTGTAGACTATGCGAGAAGATGCGACAAATGCCAGATATATGCAAAGATTCCGAGAGCTCCGCCAATGGAACTCGCACAAATGGTTAGTCCCTGGCCATTTGCAATGTGGGGAATCGACCTAATTGGATCTCTGCCCATAGCCAAAGGAGGCACGAAATATGCAATAGTGGCAGTCGATTATTTCACCAAGTGGGCGGAAGCAGAGCCAATGGCCACAATCACCTCCAAGAAATCATTAATTTCATTGTACGAAATATCATATGTCGTTTTGGCCTCCCACGGACCATCATAACGGACAACGGAACTCAATTCGAAAGCAAGGAATTCAAAGAGTTCTATCAGAGGTATGGCATTGAGAAAAGGTTCGCAGCAGTTGCTCACCCGAAGGCGAATGGGCAGGTAGAAGCCGTCAATAAAATCATCAAGTCCATATTGAAGAAGCGTTTGGAAAAGGCTAGAGGCAAGTGGGTGGATGAACTCCCAACAGCGCTTTGGGCCTATAGAACTACCCACTAGGCCGCGACTGGCCACACACCATTCGCACTGGCGTACGGCACAGAAACTGTCATACCCGTAGAACTTGAAGTTCCATCACACCGGGTAACCTATTACGATCCTGCGTCAAACCAGGATCTCCTATTGGAATCATTAGACTTCATTGATGAGAAACGCGAAGAAGCTGATTTGAGAGCAGCCTCATACAGACACCGAGTCGCTAAATATTATAATGGAAAAGTCCAGCCAAGAACCTTTAGTGTGGGAGATCTCGTTTTGAAACGAGTCTTTCCAACCCCTTCACACATGAATCCCGCATGGGAAGGTCCATACATCATCGAACGGAGGCTTGGAGAAGGAACTTTCAAGCTAACGACCGTCGATGGTGCGACACTCCCCCGAGCATGGAACAGCGAGCATTTGCGGCGTTATTACACTTAGTCTATTTCCTTTATGCGGTAGTTGCATTTATTTCCAGTATGCTTTCTTCTTGGCATGTAGTAAGATAATCTAGCTTGTTTTCATCAATAAAGGCTTGAAGCCATCTTTTCCATGAATGACCAATGTCTCTTCGTATGATATTCCTATGACGCGCAATTAAAAATTATGATATCCTGGCTAGCCTACGAACGCTTATAAAAAACGACAAAAAATCTCCAAGTCCCCGCAGTGTGGACTGGAGTACTCTAAGTCCCCGGAGTGCGGACTCGAGTATAAACGACAAAAAATCTCCAAGTCCCCGGAGTGCGGACTGGAGTACTCTAAGTCCCCGGAGTGCGGACTCGAGTATAAACGATTCAAAATCTCCAAGTCCCCGGAGTGCGGACTGCAGTACTCTAAGTCCCCGGAGTGCGAACTCGAGTATAAACGATAAAAAATCTCCAAGTCCCCGGAGTGCGGACTGGAGTACTCTAAGTCCCCAGAGTGCGGATTTGAGTATAAACGATTCAAAATTTCCAAATCCCCGGAGTGCGGACTGGAGTACTCTAAGTCCCCGGAGTGCGGACTCGAGTATAAACGACAAAAAATCTCCAAGTCCCCGGAGTGCGGACTCGAGTATAAACGACAAAAAATCTCCAAGTCCCCGGAGTGCGGACTCGAGTATAAACGATTCTAAATCTCCAAGTCCCCGGAGCGCGGACTGGAGTACTTTAAGTCCCCAGAGTGCGGACACTAGCATAAACGACTCAAAATCTCCAAGTCCCCGGAGTGCGGACTGGAGTACTCTAAGTCCCCGGAGTGCGGATTCGAGTATAAACGATTCTAAATCTCCAAGTCCCCGGAGCGCGGACTGAAGTACTCTAAATCCCCAGAGTGCGGACTCTAGTATAAACGATTCAAAATCTCCAAGTCCTCGGAGCGCGGACTGGAGTACTCTAAGTCCCCAGAGTGCGAACTCGAGTATAAACGATTTGAAACCTCCAAATCCCCAGAGCGCGGACCGGAGTACTCTAAGTCCCCAGAATACGGACTCTAGTATAAACGATCCGAAATCTCCAAGTCCCCAGAGTGCGGACTCGAATACAAATGACTCGAAATCTCCAAGTCCCCGGAGCACGGACTGGAGTACTCGAAGTCCGGTGTATAGACTTAATCACAAGCAGTTCAGACCTCCGAGTTCCTTGAATAGGAACTACGACGCAAATGACTTGGATATGTCAAGTCCCCAACATACGGGCTATGAAATATTCTAAGTGCTTGAAGCACCAAGTGGAGATTGATCAAATCCAGGGAAGCTCCCAAGTCATGTAAAGACGAACCAAGAAGTCTAAGTCACCCATAACAATTCAGATTTCAATCACAACCATAAAAGAAACTGAATAATAAAAGTCTTTTGAGAAGACAAAAGTGAAGATCAAATTTTATTCACAAAAAGCTTCCCGTTACAAAAACGCTCCGAAGTCCGGAGCCAACAGCCTATTTACACAGTCTACAAAAATTAGTACATGACTTAAACTAGTTCTCGTTGAATGGGGACGACGGTCATTTCTTGTGTTTCTTTGACTTCTTCCCGGATGGTTCCTTCCCAGAGCGCTTACTCTTGGAATCCTTCCCTGATGGAGGGGTGACGACCGAAGACGTAGGGGGAACATCCATGGGCTGGGACTTGCCAGGAAGAATGACCTTCAATGGTTTGTTCAGAGGATCGTCCAGGTCCACTTCACGCGGCTCGACCTTGACTGAGGTCGTATCTCTTTTCTCTTTCTCGAGCCATTCCTTCATGCTCAAGTCGGATGTGTGCTCAGAGGCGCCTGTGATTTCTACTTCGAAACTCTCTGAGGAAGAGTCAGATTTGCCTTCATCCAGCGCCCCGATTACTTGAGCATCTGGACCAGGATCTCCGCCGACTTGAGTAGCCTCACTCAACTTTTTTCCACCTCCTTGGCGGCATCACCCCTCGGAGTGGGCTCGGGGTCAGAACAGCCTGCACAGAAGACACGAAAATAAACAAGTGTTAGAACACAACAACTTCTGAGGGAACGAGAAAGATCTTTGTGAAGCCCAGAGGTTACTCACCAGATGTCGGTGGGTTCTCAGTCACCAGGGGTGTCCCGCCCTCCGGGATGGGAGATAAAACATGAATGCCAAGCCCGGGGGCTTCCAGGTCATAACCAACGTGCTGCTCGAAGGGGTCAAGTGTTGACCGACTGGCCGATTGGGTAGGCCCGTGAACTGGGGGCACAACGCCGGAAGGGTCCGTAGCCACCTCTTTCCCTTTCCTGGAGGGAGAACCTTTACTGTAGAGGGCTTTAGCTGCCGATAAATCTGAAGGCTCCTTCCCCCTCAGGAATTCTTTTATCAATGCTTCTTCGTCGACCTCATCGGCGCCGCTCTCAACCTTCCTGATCTGAATCAGGGTCTCCCATGCCTCGGCCAATGACTCATGGTAGCCGTCGCCCAGAAAAGTTAGATCTTGATGCATGAGAACTCGGGCATTGAACTCAGCGATGAGCGGGTCGAATTCGGTCTTTATCTCTTCCCTGCCTTCTTCCCTAGCCGCCTCGAGGCGAGAGTCGATGTCGACAGTTGCTGCCCTTTTACCTTCCTCACGGGCCTCATTCCTCAGTGCCTCGACTTTGGAGAGATCGTCTTCAAGTTTCCCCTTTAGGAGTCGGGTGGCGACAATCTCATTACAATAATGTTGTGCCTCAACCTGGGCAGCCACTTTCTCTTTCCTCTCCTCGAAAAGTTGCTCTTCGAGTTCCTTAATCCGATAACTAAGTGTGTCCCACTCCTTCTGAACGGAGTCTTTCTCCAAAGCTAATGCCCCACACCGTTGAACCGCTTCATCGAGCTCTTTCTTATGAGTCAATTCAAGGCGGGAAACAACCTCGGCGGTGTCCTTAGCGCTCTGACGAGTAGCTTCAAGCTCGGACTTATAGGCGGCAATTTCTTCATCCTGGGCCTTAATGATATCCCTGTCATGAATAGCTTCAAGCTTTAGGCGGTGAATTTCGTGCTAGCGCTCCATAGAGACTTCAGAAAGTTTCTCAGCCAGATGGACGAACGCGTCATGTTGCACGTAGACGTCATTGGTACAGGCGATAGCATTTTGTTTGACATCTCCGGGAATAGGATGAATCGCCGGGAGGAACTTTAACCCATCAAAACAAATCTTCGGAAACTTAGCCTTAAGTTCGTTCAATCTCTCCGACACTGTTGGGTCTGTTACGGGAGCGGGAGGAGACGGCTTTGAAACTTCGCCCTTCCTATGAGAATCTCGAGAGTGCCGGGTAGAAGAAGAGTCAGAGTGTTGGTCCCAGGGAGCATGCGACCTCTTATGGCCACGTTTGTCTTTGCTTCGCTCCTGATAAGAAGAGGTCTCCTGGCGGTGTTCGGGCAGATAATAAGCTTTCTTCCGGGATGACGAGTCCCGGGCATGATAATCTCGGTCGCTGTCTCTGTCTCGGCGCTTCCCGAGGCCCGAGTCCCGACCAGACTGGCGTAAAGTCGACGAACCGCGAATGCGGCCGTATCCGTGAGAGCGCCCCATGTCACCTGCAATCAAACATTAGCGAATTAGCGAGAGAGCAGAATGGTGAAAGAAAAGTAGGTGCAAAGTGAAATGCATGTGTCTGTGTGTGTCCTAGTGCTACCCCCCGACGGACCAGTGGCTTTGCTAACGGGAGTTTTTTGCCCTTGGATCGAGGCCGGGACGCCCGCATCACCCCTGACGGGTGAGAGAAACTTAAACAGCTCCGGGTCATCGAAATCATAGTCGAGCAAGTCGTCGGGAATGGAGAGGTTCGATAAGCCTTTCAGAGAACTTCCAACACGCTGTGAAGAAGCCTCTTTCTCTGGCTGAACAGGCGTAGCTTTGGAAGTCCCACCAACCTTCTCTTTCCTCAACTTGCGCGCAAGCTCCTTTCTCCCCTTCGAAGGGGAAGATGACGTTTCGATATCATGAACTTTAGCTGCAAGACCTAAATCCTCACCTCGCTTTTTAGGTGGCTCGCCTAGAATTTCCCCTTCTTCCGGTGCTTCAAGAGAAGGGCGAACGGATAATTCAGGCAATTTTTTCCCTATGACGGGCACAGACTTGGGAAGCGATACGCCCTCTGGAAGGCTAACCTGGCGGCCAGGGGCTAGCAAGCCGAACTTCGATAGTGACTCATTAGAAATGAGGGCTCGGATATCTCGCTCTTCAGCAGGAAGAGCTCTAATGGCGTCGACAGCATCGGAGTACCCCCGGCCTTCGGGACGGGGGACGAGATCTAAAAAAATAGAACAATGAATTAGGAGAAGTTCAACCTCAATCGGGAACGGACATCAACTCAGAGAAAAGACTTACTTCCTTCAACCCACCGCCTCGCAAAGCCTTGGGGGCAGCGCACGTAAAACCACTCCTGTCTGTACAGGGCGAATTTGCTACTCCACGCGCTAGTGAAAAGTTGGCACTTCCGATGTGGCTAAAGAAACATGTAAGAGGGGCTTTCTCCCCTTTTCTTGGTCATATAGATGTACCTTATATCGCCGGGAGTTGGAGGCCTGGAGAAGACGGCCATGAAAAGCATGTACGTGCCATAAATGAAAGCGTGACCATTTGGATGAAGTTGAGACGGGGCGACGTCCAGATACTGCAGCACGTCGCGAAGGAATAGATTGAAAGGTGGCACGCTACCAACCCAGCACATGAACTTGCTACACGCCGTATATCCCACTGGAGGCAGATGTGGGCGGTCATGCCCCGACGGAACGAGCACATCAGCAAACGGAATGCCATGAGTAGAACATATCCGCTTAAGAGCGGCCTCAGTGACTCTCGAAGCCTGTGAGTCAACTGGGTCATCCAGTAAAATCGACGATTCCAAAGTATCGGGAGCCCAGTCATGAGCGGGAGAAACTGACGGGTCAGTTATGTCGGGGGCCGTTCGCTTAGAAGATGGCCCAGGTTTGTCGGAAAGTGTAGCAGAACTGGTTCTTTTGGACATCATGAATAAATAGCAGACCCAACCAAGCACCTGTGTGAACTATACTCAAAAAATGATCGACGTTAGAATTAACAACGCAGATAACCCCCCCCCCCCCCCCCCGTGTGGTGTGTGAACTAGTGCAATCAATCATGCATAAGCATTTAATATAACGTCAAGCCTAAAAACATCGCTTCCGAAAACCGTCATCGCTGACCGTCTCCGAAAGCCTTCTGAATAACGACTACAGTAAGACACTAGAGGTAATTATCCGATTATGCCAAGTAAAGACCAGTTATGAAATTGGGCAAGGAGAGTATGTTCGGCATTTGTATATGTCCGGCATTTATGTGTGCTCGGCACCTAATTATGCTCGGCATGCTAACCATGTTCGGCATGAAGATAGGTCCGGTATTTATGTATGATCGGCATGTTAAGTATATTCGGCATTTGCTTGTGTTTGGCATTAAGGTCTGCTCGGTACCTAGTTATGTTCGGCATGATAGTTTGTTCGGCATTCACTTGGGTTTGGCATTAAGGTCTGCTCGGCACTTAGTTTGTTCGGCACTCAAGTACGTTCTGTATGTTGGTTTGCTCGGCATGAAGGTAGGCTCGGCATTTATGTACGCTCGGCATAACAGTTTGTTCGGCTAAAGTAGTGGCTCGGCAGGGCTACAATTCGGCATACGGCCATCGTCCGGCCCAGCTTCAGTTCGCACTGAGCTAGTGTCGTTCGGCCAAAACTACGCCGTGCCAAACTAAGATTATGCCGAGTCCAAACACTCGGCATATCCTCCATACCTTCTCCTCCTCCGCCGAACACTCACTGATGATCCTACAAGGCATTCGAATTTGGTTCTCTCTCTCTCTACTACTAGACGCTCGACCTTGGAAACATTCCAAATTGAACTTATGTCCCCACCAACAGCGAATCGATGGGGAATTGCCAGAAGAGGAACTCGGGTAAGAAGATACCTAGTACGTGGATCGAACGTAGGAAAGTTATGAGAAACCCTTGAATTCTGATTGCACGAATGGTTTGTGAGCTCGAAATTGTAAAAGCAAGAAGTGAGAAAAGAGAAGGAAAGAAGGCGGCTTTTATAGAGAAGAAGAGGAAGATGAAGGGACTCTGACCGGCTCTACCGGTCAAAACGGTTTCACTCGGCTTCCAGTTATTGGCACTCGCATCGTTCGGCAAGATCGTTCGGCATCCTTGGCATTCGGCGGCAATTCACTAATCCAGTAGTTCAAAGCACACCCTGTTCGAACACACGGTGTACTTTAGGGGGCAAAATGTTACCTGGAGAATCGACCAGGCAACTAGAACGTTCGGCATGCATGGTTGTACTCGGCACAAATGAGCACCCGACACGTTCGAACGTTCGGCAGTCAAGGGTTGTACTCGGCATTGAAGAACGTACGTCCATCCAGGTTTGCACTCGGCACGAGACCTTCAGCATTTCACTCGGCACTCCCTCCACTCGGCCTGCTCTTCACTCGGCATACCCTTTGTTCGGCACATCCCGTGCTCGGCATACCCTTTGTTCGGCACATCCTGTGCTCGGCATATCCTTTGCTCGGCATGTCCTGTGTTCGGCATCCCCTCTACTCGGCGTGTCCTTTCACTCGGCATCCACGCCTCACTCGGCATCCCAGCATCGTTCGGCCCGCTTCCTCCATTCAACAGAGAGATCCATCGACTTGGAAAGGAGGGCTCGGCATGCCGACCGTTCGGCATGTTCCACTCAGCATGCAGGGCGCGTCCTATCTAGACCGAGCTGTCTAGCCATCTGGCCCACCAGGGAAGTCCAACCCACATTCGTCTATAAATAGAGGGGCAGGGGCATAGAAAAGGAGGAGAGATTTCAGAGAACACAGGGGAGACTCTGCCGCATCCAAACCTCATCCAAGACTTCTACTTTTATTTCACAATGGTATTCGAATACTTAAAAGCAGATTGTATCTGTAATCAAGTTTAAAGTGAAGAAATAAAGGATCAACTTCAAAGTGGACGTAGGCTGCAACGCCGAACCACTATAAATTCTATGTTCTCGTCTCCCGCATTTTAATTTATATTATCTTCTCTATTTTAATTTATCTTCTTCATTAATCTCTCTACACAAACTCTCTAAGGGTGTTAGTGACCAATTTTGGCGCTAACAGTTATTTTATGTTGTTTTGTTATTTATATCAGTTTATCACACTGCAAGTTCCCTTTAGATTAGAATCACGATGGGTTGAAATGATACATACCCGAACGGACTTTAGAATAGGGAAAAATCGTTATGGGCTGAAATGATAGGCCTGAATGATTTTCAATTATTTCATTTTACTTGGGACTGCGGGTTTGAAATGATAAAACCCGGGTATTCCTTGTAAATTACGGGTTGAAATGATATATTACCTGTATCACTTTACCTAGTGTAGAAAATGATATACAGACTCGTGGTTAAAATATATTTTTCTAAAATTTTTAAAATATTAGAAATGCAAATATTATAATATTTTGATTTAAACTTAACTAAAAATGATTTTTGTAAAGTATTTTGATTTTTCTGAAAATTTATAGTGAAATAAATTAATTATAAAGTGGAAATTTGAAATATAAGTTATTTTGGAAATTTTGATTTAATTATAAATGGAATTTAAATTAAATATGAAAATATGATAAATTTATGATATTTTGAATTAAATGAATATAAAATGATTTTATAATATATTAATGGATTTTGAATAAGTTAAAATGTGGAATAAATGAATATTGAGTTGAATTTTGAAATATAACTTAAATTGGAAAATTGTGAATTTTATTTAAAAGTGAATTTTGAAGTTAAGTAAATAAAATGAAAAATAAATTATATTTTGAAATTTAAACTTAAGTGCTAAGTTAAAAATTTAATTATATGAATTGAAATTGAATGTTGGAATTTAATAAGTGAATTATTATTAAATATTGATTTTTGAATGGAAATTTAACTTTATAAAATCATGAATTTAAGAAAAATTAAATAATTATTATAAAAGTGAAAATATATGATTTTATAAGTTTGAAATGGTCTAAATGAAAATTTAATGGTTTATGAAATTATATTGGATATTTGAAAGTTAATTAACAGCATTTTTGAAATGTTATTATTTCTAATGTAAATGATTTTACAGCATTTATAAATGTTGTAGTTGATATAAATGAACCAAATGGCTAAATTTTAATAAAGGGTTATTATAGCACTTTGTAAGTTTTGTAATTGCTAAATTTAACTAAGTTTTATTTGGTACTAAAGTAATCCTATTACAGCATTTTAAATGATGTCTTTCGTTAAATTGAACTGTTTAAAAACATAACTTCCATAGCATTTTCCGAATGCTGCGAAAGTTGAATTTTCATTGTTTTAATAAATTTAAGTGAATAAATGAACTTTGGAAGTGTAACGACCCGTAAATTTTAACGGTTTTAGTGACGTATTTAATTGAAATTTTGTGAAATTTTAAACGATAAAATTTTGAAATATAAATTTGATATTTGGAATGCGTCCAGTTAAACATAGCAACTGGTAAATTTTCGTCCGAAAATATGAAAGTTTATTTCGCGCGTAAATTTACTTCAATTTAATCAGTTAAAAAGCGATGAAAATAAAACATTTTCAAAACCAAAATATTTTTACATAGAAAAATTCTAAAACATCTTTTGAGCAAATTGTCAGTTTGTCGTTTTTCCAAAATCGGACATCTTTGGCTCCATCGATCTTATTTTTCTGTGATTTTTACGCATTTTCCGCTAGTAGAAATTTCGAATTTTATAAATTCAATCATACCACCGACATATGTATACCATTTTGATCGTCTTGTTGTACTGATCTCCGTAGTACATTCAATCGTTAATTTCGGAGTCCGAAAAAGAGCGAAATCTACGGAACGATTTCCGTATCGGTTACGCAATATGGCTTTAGAATTTTCCGTCAACATTCATTTTTCACCTAGTGAATTCAAACAGCCTACGGCCATTTACCATAAATATATCCGGTAATTAGCGATGACTTTCTATTTCCTAGTGTCCATTCATTTTTGTGTTCCATCTTTTGGTAAAAACAGCAGCCATGCACGCATAAACCTTCAAACATGCATAGCCAAGCACACACATCACCGTGACATGCCACCCACCCTCTACAACCCGAGATCCGCTTGCATTTTTTTCTTCTTCCGAGCTCGCTTTTTCTCCAACGGCCACATGTACCCCGGCACTCCACCATGGCCAGCCGAGCAACTGCGGACCCCATCTTCCCTGTCGATATCAATCTCCACCCTGCGACCATGCTTCGCCCATTAGCAAACCACCGAGGCGGTCACCTCCTACCGAGCAGCTCTCATCAACCGCCGACCGATCTTCCTCGATCTCCGCCCAAACCCATGCGGCCTCGTCCCCACATCTCGGCGCTGCCGTTCCATCCTCTCACTCCACCAGCTCACGCCAAGACCAGCCGCCTCCATTCCTCTTCCCTACCTCCTCCACCGTGACGTCTGCCTCTGTCTCTCTGTAAATATCGTGCCTGGCCTTCATCTTCTCTTATTATAAATAGGTACATAGTATTTATATGCTCAAATATATATAAGCTTTGCCTGCATTTTTCCTTAGCTTAGTTCAACCCTGCATTTGTGTAGAGATTCCAAAGTATATGTGTGGTAGCGACGTTTCAACCAAGATTGAGAACTCAGTTTCTGTTTTCTATTCTGGAAAGAAAAAAAATTTTACTTTTGCTTTAAATTTTATGTATATAGTCTATACACTATTATCAAGTTGATATTGAGTCATATATGAAGGATAGGTTAGGCATTGGTTTAATTAAAGTATTGGTTGCGTGAGTTTATAAATATATGAATATATTATGCGTGTTATGAATATATAGGTATGTATATAAATTGATTTGATATATGCGTATAGGTTATATGGACGGGAGTTGTATAACATGAATATTTTATCCACTGTGTACTTTGATGGTTGTTTTAAGTATTTTGGCTAGAATATAATTTTGTTAAGTTACTGTATATCTATAAGATTATGTGTTTTAAAATTCGTTGTAAATGTTATATATGTATAATAAAAAATTGTGTTTCAGTCTGCAAGTTATATGTATACTATATTTTATTATATTTTATCATATTACGTTTTGTTATAATATAAGTTCACAGCTGTATATGTATATAAGATGGTGACAGTTTTATGTTATGTGTACGCAGATATTTATATGTGTAAGCTAGTATATAAGTGGTAGGATCTGTTAGTTTTACAGTTGTGTATACATAGTTACACTTTTGCATATCCAAATATGTTTGCGTTTCTATTTGTGCTTGCACTCTACTACCGCTCTTCCATTGTATAAGTATCAATTTGTGAACAAAATTATATATATATATTGAAATGTTTGACCTTCTAAATTATACCAAAAGAGTTATTTTGTATAAACTGTACATGAGTTGCGTATATGTTGTATATTGTGTTTATGTGTAGGTATACGTGAATTTGGGTTTTTCAAATATATTCTATTTTGTAGGTGCTTAAACTAGATAATGATTTTAGTTTACATATATTTACTTATATACATATATTTGTTTTATCGAATCCAGTTCATCGTGCCGGGCTTTTGTCTTGCCGATATTCAAATTGGTCACAACGGTTTTGTTTGGTTTGCTGTGTCCGTATCCATCTTGCTTTGCATCGAAATTCGTGCTTGGATCTGTAACTCAATTTCATTGTCAATCTCTCTAGCCTCGAAAGGTGAGCAATCACTCACGATTAATATTCTTTTATTTATTAAATTCTATTTCAATTGAAACGATAATTGAAATATGCTGCTGTAATTATTTACACTGTTATATATGCTATTACCTGTATCTGTTCACCTATGACATCTGACAACATTATCTGTTATTATTTATGCAATGATAATACAGTTTGGTTGATAATGGATTTATTGATTGTTATTTATATTGGATGTAAATTGTAATGTATAAAGTGATAAAGATTATGCAACTGAATTTGACGTAGGATAATTAAAATTTGAATCGACATATATGTTGAATTTGATTAGTTAAATATGACCCCTTTTAATTGTTAAATTAATTGACATATAGAATAGTGATAATTACACTTTGAATCATTGAACGTATATTGGATAAATTGTTGTAGTATAAAATTGAAATTGTACGACAAGTGGAAAAATCGTAATGTAATAATCTTTAATCTACATGAAATGATAGTGTAGATTCTAGAAATAATTATATTAATCCGCACAAACAACAATGCGAATTAATACGATTATTTCGGGATTATTTGAATTGATTATTGGATTGTTATTGATTGTTGTTATTGCTTGTTTATTTACTTTGACACCATCCCTGTTATCACACTGCAAGTTCCCTTTGCTATGTTTTGATTTTTGAATTGAAATGGAATCGGGTTGAAATGATAAATACCCAAATGAACTTGACTTAGGATAGAGAATTAAATAAAATCCGATTGGTCAATAATTTGATTTGAAAAAAATAAAGATTTTATTTGAATAATAAGGTTTTGAAATAAAATTGGAACGTAAATTTTGATGAAAGGAAAATGTTAATATTGAAATCTGAAATGAAATATTAATGTAATAACTGATGAAAGAACGTTGTTTTGAAATGAATTATTTAACAATAAAATTTGGAATTATTCATTGAATTAAGTTTGAAATGATCGAATAATTAAGTTTGAATTTATAATTAAGTCGAAATGATTATGTTTTGAAATTACTAAAAATTAAGATTGAAATTATGTAATAATTGAATGAGATTGAATTATTTGATAATTGAATAAAAATTTAATTCTTTGATGAGATAAATTGAACTTTTGAATAAGTGGATTTGAACTTCGTTAATTAATGAAATTGAATTTCTTTATTTATTAAAGTTTTGGAAAAATTATTTAAGCAAGTAAATAAGTGAAATTGAAACTTCTCGATTATGTGAAATTTAGTTCTTTATTAACTGAGTTTGAAAATGTAATGAAGTCAATAAATAAGTGAAAATTGAATTTCTTTAACAAGAAATAAAATGTGATTTATTGAAATAAAACGAATGGGAATTTATTGAAATTAACGTAAGACTTGTAATTTAAAGAATTGATTTGACGAATCTAATTTAACTCAATTTGAAGTTTTGATATAATAAGTTGAACTTAACTAACTGATTTAGTGAATTGGAAATTTAATAGAAATTGTTTTGAATGATAAATTTACTTAACGAATATTGAATGAAATCGATAAATGAGTTTAGATTGATTTGAATGTTAAATTAATTTAATTTAAAGCGGAATGAAATTTATATACGAACTTGAATCAATATTTGAATTGTTTTAAATAAAAGTTGAAATTGAATTGTAAGACTTTGAAATGGTTATTTGGATGTTTTGAAACGTAAAATTATGGAAATCGACTTCGAAAGACGAATGAAATGTTGATTATAAATTCTAATTGAAGTTGAAATTGATTTGGTTTTGAAATTTATTAGACGACCAATCGGTGTAATAATTACGAAAGTTATTAAAGAGACCGGAATCGATTATGGATATACTCTCTATCTAAACCGAAACCACTTTAATAACTATACGCGGAGTGATGATCCAGAATGAAGTGGTTGGAATGATGTACGTGATGACTGAAGAAAGAGAACGATAATGGATAGCCTTGACCCTTGTGTCAAATTGGAAATGACTAAAATCAGGAGCCGTGCCGGGCCAAATGGGGCTAGCCACCTCGAGCGAACACACTTCTTCGTAACTACTATTCATTACTTGTGATTGATTGGTGCACCCTCGTACTTTTCAGGAGTGTTGTTTCGCGGTGTTGCCATCGCTGCGGCGATGCGTTCTCACCAGTCCGGATCAGGCGAACGGTAGTTTCACTACCTTGGGTATTACCTCATGTGCCTTGTCGTACTTGTATCCCTATATACGCGACCACTACGAATTTGTTTTGTGTTATACCTATGGAGTACTCCCTGATATCCCACCCGTTTACGGTGGAGTTTACAGTGCTGTATAGACTATGACATTTATATAAAAACGTGTTAAGGGGGAAAATGGTAAAGCCTTAACACTATTTTGATACTTTATATTACTGATAGACATTATCTATTTAGCGTACACTACTACATAGTAGATAGTTTAACGGATCCTTAGAGGATGGTGATTCCAACATCCTTTGAATTACTTGTATTTCGATTGCTATTTCACTTGAGTTGGATTTATTTATATGAGAATATTAATCCTAACTCGAGTGTTTTGTGTTTTGCTTTACGCTCGGGTCAGACTGAGAGGTTCAGCTTTCAAGACTCACCTTTGGAGTTGGAGCTTTGCTTGAAGATCCAGCCATCTATCCTGCTTCAGTATTCGATGATTCCAGTGATGTATTTTGATTTGTATTTGGTGTATCGTGTTACTCTTCTGCTGTAAACTCTGATGTATCTTATATATTTATATAGTAGCTTCATGAACTACTATCTCTTTTACTTCCGCTGCATATTATTACTATGTGTTTGTGTTTCTGTGATTATTTATTTACTGTATATCTGAGTTTTGCCAAATTTTAAATTAACAATTCGGTATTTTGAATTATTCAAGTCCAACATGTGCGGATGCGAATAGTCCAAAATAGCGGGCCGTTACAGGAAGATTAAAATTTTGGAAATTTAATAATTTAATTATTAAATATAATAACTTCATTTTAATGATTTAAAATGAAGTAATTTGTTTTGAAATATAAATTATTTTGAAATGTGTGTTGAAATGGTATTTTAAATAAAATTAATGTGGTTTTGAAAAGCTACGATATTTTGAAATAGATTTTTGGATGATATTGAATTTTGAAATGATTTTTGATTTCGAAGTATAAATTACTATTTGAAACTTTAACCACGAGATATATTTAATTTATAGTTTAACTGATCCTTAAAGGATGGGCGATCCCATGCATCCTTTAAGTTATTGTGCATTTCTTCTACAGTTCACTTGAGTTGGTTTACATTATATAAGTATATATGTCCTGACTCGAGTGTTTTGTGTTTTACTTTACGCTCGGGTCAGCTTGAGTATTACAGCTTAGCTTTGGATTTCTTTTCTAGAGCTAGGAATCGTTGGAGATTCAGCTTGTCTAGTTATCTGTTCCTTTCAGTTTCAGTTGTTCTATTTCAGTTCTGGTATTTATAAACTGCTTTGTATTTGAGATTTCTATTGTATATGGTTTTCAGACTGATATTGTAATGACCCGTAAATTTAACCGGTTTTAAAAACTTTATTAATTGAAATTTTATGGGAATTTAAATGATAAATTTTGAAATATATATTTGATATTTGGAATGCGTCTAGTTAAACATAGCAACTGGTAAATTTTCGTCCGAAAATATGAAAGTTTATTTCGTGCGTAAATTTACTTTAATTTAATCAGTCAAAAAGCGATGAAAATAAAATGTTTTCGGAACCTAAATATTTTTACATAGAGAAATTCTAAACCATCTTCTGAGCACACATCATTTTTCGTTTTTCCAAATTCGGACATCTTTAGCTCCGTCGATCTTATTTTTCAGCGTTTTTCATGCATTTTCCGCTAGTATAAAGATTCGAATTTTTATAATTCAATCGAACCACTATATCCATATACCGTTTTGATCATCTCGTCGCGCTGATTTTTACGGTATATTTGTTTGTGTATTTCGGAGTCCGAAAAAGGGCAAAGTCTACGGAACGATTCCCGTATCGTTTTTAGAAGAAAAAATTTGACCTTTAAACTTCACGTGACCATTCAAATTTTTACCATACAAAATTAGTAGCCTTCAGCCTTTTCCAATTTCCAGAATTCAAGCTGTAATTTATCTATTCCCCAAGCCATTTATGCGTTGGTTCGTTTCCCAATTTGTAGTCCATTCATTTTGCATTCTTAGCTTCTGTAGTCTATTCACTTTCGTTTCCCTACCTGCTAACATTCCAATTCTTTCCTCTTCTTATTTCCAATTTTTCATTCTATCCAGAAACCCATTTCTCCACTTTTCCTTTTTTTTCCTCTCTTCTCCTTTATTTTTTTTTCTTGCCCGTAGCGTGCATGCACGAACTATTTTGCCTAAGCCTTCTTTCCCTCCTCCTCTCTTCCTCACTCCTTTATTTTCATGCACCTTCCTTCTACATGACAACCATTCACTTCCACCAAGTGTCGACTTTCCTGTGCAAACCCGAGCCTCCATTACATTGCCCGCCTAACGGCAGCGACTCGAGCCTTGCTTTCACCACCAACCTTGCAGCCTTCCCCGAGCATCCTTCCTCCTCACACACGCAAGTCGCGACAACCCCGGACCTTGTGCGACCTCGGCCACAACTACCCTTGCTGGCTTCCGCAACAATCACCAATGGTCGTGCCATGCCTAGATCCATGCAGCTCCAACACCTTTCTCTCCCCGTATCCCATCGCCTTAACCCGACCCCGCAGGCAACAGCACGGAAGCCACGTCCTCTTCGACTGGCCTCACTTCCGCCTTGCCCATGGCCGAACCACCTCCGTTCTTCCTCCTCCCACTCCAAACCGCTACCTCCCTCCAAGGATACGGCCTCAACTCACCAAGCATCGGCTCCTGCCTCTCCTCCGCCTCCCACAGCGAACCCCACGGCCGTGCCCGCTATGTCAAGCCTCACTGTGTGCACAGCCTTCTCCTCTCTATTACATGCAAGTCTTCCCTCTCCAACTTTGTCATATATAGAGGTGAATATATATTTGATAGCCTTCAGACTTTAGTATGTACATGCTTTATGCTATGTGCGTGTATCATCATAGGTTGTCCAGAGGAGTATGTTACAACCTGTTTGATTTTTATACATAATTATATAGGTTATAGGCGTAGTATAATCTATTATATTATATGCGTGGAAGTATTAGTAATTTATGGTCAGTACTATATATATAGTGTAAGTTATATTGTTACGGTATTAGTATTTTTCATCACATATTGTTACAGTAAAGATATTTACAAGTGATTATATGGTTACCAGTCGGTTATTTATTTATATATAATATATCAGCTAAACATGTTGTTTTACGGTTTTGTCAAATATTTGCAATAGCTTATAAAAGAATACATATATAGCGGATTTTCGTGTATCATTCAACGGTGCAGTTTTGATATCTTAACAATGCATTTAATAACCATCTTATGGTTTTCCGTTTGCATATAATAAGGTTTTATATTGATGTTTAAAAATATATTGTATTATATATGTTGATATGTAGATGTCAAGCAAGCATGTAGGTTGCCATATATAGTACCTACAATAGTTATACATAGATTTTGAAATTTACCTGTTACTGTATATATTAGTGTTTGAAGCTTCCTCTTTATTTTATTTTCTAAGTATATGATGTGTATATATAAGACATATCTTATTTTATGGAAGTCATATTGATGTTTTTCCTATACATATGATATTGAGTTTATTCACTATCGGCATTTGCTGTTAAATGTATAAGTTTATTTACTATTGGCTTGGATTCCGAAAAGGCCTACAAATTTTACATTTATTTTATATGTAAGGGATATAGTTTTGATTTTACATATGATTGAGTTCTAAATTTTAATGATTTTTAAATATAAGTAGATTTTGTTTTAAAATTCGTGTCTTTATTTAAACAATTGTTTTGAATAAAAGTAATAAAATAATGATACCATACACTCTTCATTTATATTATATCTAGCGGATTCTAATTTGTTCTCATAATTCTCATCTATCAGCTTTATCCGGCAAATTCGTGTTCAATCTACTTCGTTGTGAATTTTGTTTGGATCGATCGATTTTGTGATTCAAATCATAACTTACTGTGTTGTCTATCCTCTCTGTCCTCGAAAGGTAAGCAATCACTCACGATTAATATTCTTTTATTTATTAAATTTAATTTCAATTGATACGATAATTGAAATATGCTGCTGTTATTTATTGCATTGTTATTTATGTATCAGTTCACCTTTGACATCTGACACCATTATCTGTTATTTACACGATGATAAATCCCGTTTGATGGATAATTGATTGTTTGTTTGTTATTTATATTGGATGTTAAATTGTAATGTATGAGTGATAAATATTATGCAATTGAATTTGACGTAGGTTAGTTAAAACTTAAATCGACATTTGTGTTGAATTTGATTAGTTAAATTTGTATAATATGACCCCTTAAATGGTAAATTAGTTGACACGTGGGAAAACGGTTAATTACCCTTGAACCATTTGAATGTACGTTGTTTAAATTGAGGTAGTAAAATTTGAAAATAAATGACAAGTGAAAAACCGTATAAATATTAATGTAATAATCTTTAATCTACATGCAATGATAGTGTAGATTCTAGAAATGATTATATTAATTTGCACAAACAACAATGTGAATTAATACGATTATTTCGGGATTATTTGAATTAATTATTGGATTGTTATTGATTGTTGCTATTGCATGATTGTTTACTTTGACACCATCCCAGTTATCACACTGCAAGTTCCATTTGCTATGTTTTGATTTTTGAATTGAAATGGAATCGGGTTAAAATGATAAATACCCAAATGAACTTGACTTAGGATAGAGAATTAAATAAAAATCCGACTGGTCAATAATTTGATTTAAAAATAAAATAATAATTTATTCGAGTAAACAATGAGTTTTGAAATGAAGTTGGAATTTGAATTTTTATGAAAGGAAAATTTAAATATTGAAATCTGAAACAAATATTCACGTAGTAATTAATGAAAGAACATTGTTTGAAATTTAAGTATTTAATAATTAAATTTGGAATTATTAATATATAATTTGGAATTAGTAATAATTAGGTTTTAAAATCATTAAGCTTGAAATCATTTAATAATCAAATTTGAAATTATAATTAGGTATGAAATTATAATTAAATTTGAAATTATTAAGGTGAATTTATTTAATAATTAAGTTGAAATTATTTAATAATTGAATAAGATTGAATTAATTGATAATTAAATAAAAATTTGAATTCTTGGATAAGAAAATTGAGCTTTTGAATAAGTGAATTTGAACTCCGTTAATAAATGAAATTGGGTTCCTTTGTTAATTAAGCTTAGAAAACTTAAGTGAGATAATAAGTGAAATTTAACTTCTTGAATATGTGAAATTTAGTTTCTTTATTAATTGAGTTTTGAAACTTGTAATTAAGTAAAGAAATAAGTGAAATTGAATTTCTTTAACAAGAAATTAAATGCGTTTTATTAAAACAAATGCAGGACTTGTAATTCAAAAAATTTGACTCGACGAAATTGACTTAATTAAATTGTAAGCTTTGGTATAATTAAGTTGAACGTAAGTCATTGTTTTAATGAATTGGAGATTGAATGGAAATTGTTTTGAATGAAAAATTTATTGAAATGAATATTGAATGAAGTCGATGAATGAATTTAAATTGATTTGAATGTTAAATTAAATTAATTTAGTTGATTTCGAAATGAAACTTATATTCGAACTTGAATAAATATTTGAAATGTTTAAATAAAATTTGAAATTGAATTATAAGATTTTGAAATGGTAATTTGGAAGTCTTAAAATGTAAATTATGGAAATAACCTTTGATAGACAAATGAAATGTTGATTTATAAATTCGAATTGAAAATGAAATTGATTTGGTTTTTAAATATATAAACGACCAATCGATGTAATAATCACGAAAGTTATTAAAGAGACCGGAATCGGTTATGGACATACTCTCTGTCTAAACCGAAAACCACTTTAATAACTATACGCAGAGTATGATCTAGAATGAAGTGGTTGGAATGATGTACGTGATGACTGAAGAAAGAGAACGATAATGGATAGCCTTGACACTTGTGTCAAATTGGAAATGACTAAAACAGGAGCCGTACCGGGCCAAATGGGGTTAGCCACCTCGAGCAAACACACTTCTTCGATACTACTCATTACTTGTTATTGATTGGTGCACCCTCGTACTTTTGGGAGTGTTGTTTCGCGTTGTTGCGATCGTTGCGGCGATGCGTTTTCACCAGTCCAGATCAGGCAAATGGTTGTTTCACTACCTTGGGTATTGCCTCATGTGTCTTGTCATACTTGTATCCCTATATACGTGACCACTACGAATTTGTTTTGTGTTATACCTCTGGAGTACTCCTTGATAGCCCACTAGTTTGCGGTGGAGTTTATAATGCTGTATAGACTATGACATTTATATAAAAATGTGTTAAAGGGGATAATGGTAACGCCTTAACACTATTTTGATATTTATATTACTGATTGGCATTATCTACTTAGCGTACATTATTACATAGTAGATAGTTTAACGTATCCTTAAAGGATGGTTATTCCAACATCCTTTGAGTTATTGTATTTAAATTGTTATTTCACTTGAGTTGGATTTACTGATATAAGAATGTTAATCCGGACTCGATTGTTTTGTGTTTTGCTTTACGCTCGGGTCAGACTGAGTGCTTCAGCTGTTGAGACTCACCTTTGGGGTTGGAGCATCGCCTGGAGATCCAACTATCTATCTGCTTTCAGATATTCAGTTGATTCCAGTGATGTATTCTGATTTTTGTACTACTATTGTATTCGAGACTTCTGTTGTAACTTATTTAACTCTGTTATATATATAGTAGCTTCATGAACTACTATCTTTTGCTTCCGCTGCATATTATTACTCTGTGTTTGTGATTCTATGATTATTTATTTACTGTATATGTTTAGTTTTACCAAATTCAAATTAACAATTTGGTATTTTGAATTATTCTAGTCCGACATGTGCGGATGTGAATAGTCCAAAATAGCGGGTCGTTACAATTGGTATCAGAGCTTTGGTAGATCTAGGAAAAACTTAGCATATAGGGTAAATGTATTTACAGAATCACTCTCATTCGAGTTTGAATCTCTTCCTTTTGACTAGATTCCTTTGAATTTTGGAACATTACCTGCAGTTCCGAAATCCATTCGTATCCCTCACTATTGATCTTCTGATTCCGGAGTATCCCTTAACTCAACTTCAAATTATCTTTATAATGGATTGGCGGTCTCGCCAACCTTCATATGAATTGTAAATGGGTGAAACTCATTTACAACAGGCATTGATTTACCGGAGATTTCTGTATCCTCGGTTTGTGATGCTATCTATCTCCTGCTATGCTTGAATTTTATTTCTTAAGATTAAATGTTGATTTACCTCAGAATTCAGCATCGATCTTATTCTTGAAGTTACGGTCGACCCGGTTGAGGTTACCGGGATTTAAATAAGCTTATCCATCTTCCGATTCTGTTAATTGAATCACCTTATCTTTTCTTTCGAACTTGTATTCGAATCAAAATTCTCTTTGATTTGAGCCCATCAAGTTTGAATCTCTGACCTCGCTTTGAAATCTATTCTTGTATCATCGAGCGAGGAAGTGTATTTGTAAATTTGTATTTAAAAATGTTTTACATATATTGTATTGTTTGAGTTGTTGATGTTGATTTGGGTTTTCGATCGATTCGTCTGATCAACGCTATCGATAGAATTTCTAAAACAGTTGAGCAGAGCAAACTGACACAATATTTTTTCAAATTTAGTAAATAAAATAATATTGAATGATTTTATTATATATAAGTATAAATTTTTCTGAAATTAAAATGTTAATGAATCTGTTGTCCGAAATGTGAAAATTTTAATTTTCATTTATTGTTTTATAAATCATTGACTATTTCATAAAATAAATAAATGAATTTATAAAATTTGGTTATAATTTGATTTGGAATTTGAAACTTATTTAAATTAGAATTTGAGAATTTAATTCCGGTGATTTCAAACTTTGATTTGAAAGTTTTAAAGTGTATAGTTTTAAAATATTTTCAAATTGAAATCATTTCTAAGAGTTAAAATGTTTAAAACAGTGCTCTTCTCTTTGTCGCTGGAAAATAATTTCGGAGATGGCGGCCACATCATCGATATCCATTTTCGAGTTTCGAAGTGGAGAGACAGTCAATAGCAAGCTACACTTTTGATTTGAAATGAATTTGATTTGAAATTTCTAAAGTATGACTTGATTTAATATATATATATATATATTAGTATTTAATTTAGATTTGACTTGGATATATTGATGTATATAATTATCTCTAAATTGTTTGAAGCTAGTCGGAAATTGATTCTTAAATTTGTTAAAGGATGATTTTCAATCATAAATGAAGCCAAATTCTTTTAATATAAATACTTAACTAGAAATGACTAAATTATAAAAATTTATTTGGATAATACTCAACTGCATTATATATTACTTACCTAAATTTTCAAAAGTTAATTATGTAACTGAATATTATACAATATAAATGATATCAAAGGAATTTTGAAATAAATTTAAGTAGTTATAATAAGTGTAAATATACTTAATATATATGTGATAAGATATATTAAGTGCAATAGATTTAATAATAATTTAGAATAAAGATGAATTAAATTTGTCGAATAAAATACGATTATAATAAAAGATTATTTAAATTTATGATCTTTGAAATTGTTAATTTAAGATAATTGGATAATATACAATATAAAATGTCTCTATAAATAAAATTTGAGTACTTATAATAAATGTTATACACTTAAAGTTTAACATAAAATGATTAATAGAGATAAGTAGAATACTAGATTAGTTGATTAATAAATGGATTAATAAAAGAAATTGTTGTTTGAAATAAATTTTGTAACAAACAATGATAAATTGAAAATAAGCCAAGCTAATGAAATTCCTTGAGTTTAAAGTCAACTGTTGAATATAAATTAATTTAAATTGAAATTTATATGGTTTAAATTAATTGTTTATTATGTAATTCAAGTCTTTTTTCTTTTGATTGTTTCTATTCTCCTACCCCCTTCCTTTTCGGGGATGAAAAGTTTTGAGTGGGGGAGAGTGTAACGACCCGTAAATTTAACCAGTTTTAATAACTTTATTAATTGAAATTATGTGGTAATTTAAACGATAAATTTTGAAATATATATTTGATATTTGGAATGCGTCTAGTTAAACATAGCAACTGGTAAATTTTCGTTTGAAAATATGAAAGTTTATTTCGTGCGTAAATTCACTTCAATTTAATCAGTAAAAAAACGATGAAAATAAAATATTTTCGGAACCTAAACATTTTTACATAGAAAAATTCTAAACCGTCTTCTGAACAAATGTCATTTTTCGTTTTTCCAAATTCGGACTTCTTTAGCTCTGTCGATCTTATTTTTCAGCGTTTTTCATGCATTTTCTGCTAGTATAAAAATTCGAATTTTTATAATTCAATCATACCACTGATACCCGTATACCGTTTTGATCATCTCGTCGCGCTGATGTTTACGGTATATTTGTTTGTGTATTTCGGAGTACGAAAAACGGCAAAGTCTACGGAATGATTCCCGTATCGTTTTCAAAAAAAAATTGACCTTTAAACTTCACGTGACCATTCAAATTTTTACCATACAAAATCAGTAGCATTCAGCCTTTTCTAATTCCCAGAATTCAAGCTGTAATTTATCTATTCCCCAAGCCATTTATGCGTTGGTTCGTTTCCCAATTTGTAGTCCATTCATTTTGCATTCTTAGCTTCTGTAGTCTATTCACTTTCGTTTCCCTACCTGCTAACATTCCAATTCTTTCCTCTTCTTATTTCCAATTTTTCATTCTATCCAGAAACCCATTTCTCCACTTTTCCTTTTGTTTTCCTCTCTTCTCCTTTATTTTTTTTTCTTGCCCGTAGTGTGCATGCACGAACCATTTTGCCTGAGCCTTGTTTCCCTCCTCCTCACTTCCTCACTCCTTATTTTCATGCACTTTCCTTCTACATGACAGCCTTTCACTTCCACCAAGTGCCGACTTTCCTGTGCAAACACGAGCCTCCATTACTTTGCCTGCCTAACGGCAGCGACCCGAGCCTTGCTTTCGCCACCAACCTTGCAGCTTCCCTGAGCATCCTTCCTCCTCACCCACGCAAGTCGCAACAACCCCGGACCTTGCGCGACCTCGGCCACAACTACCTTTGCCGGCTACCGCAACAATCACCAATGGCCGTGCCATGCCTAGATCCATGCAGCTCCAACACCTTTCTCTCCCCGTATCCCATCGCCTTAACCCGACCCCACAGGCAACAGCACGGAAGCCACGTCCTCCTCGACTGGCCTCACTTCCGCCTTGCCCATGGCCGAACCACCTCCGTTCTTCCTCCTCCCACTCCAAACCACCACCTCCCTCCAAGCATACGGCCTCACCTCACCAAGCGTCGGCTCCTGCCTCTCCTCCGCCTCCCACAGCGAAGCCCACGGCCGCGCCCGCTGTGTCAAGCCTCACCGTGTGCACAGCCTTCTCCTCTCTATTCCATGCAAGTCTTCCCTCTCCAACTTTGTCATATATAGAGGTGAATATATATTTGATAGCCTTCAGACTTTAGTATGTATATGCTTTATGCTATGTGCGTGTATCATCATAGGTTGCCCAGAGGAGTATGTTATAACCTATTTGATTTTTATACATAATTATATAGGTTATAGGCGTAGTATAATCTATTATATTATATGTGTGCAAGTATTAGTAATTTATGGTCAGTACTATACATATAATGTAAGTTATATTGTTACAGTATTAATATTTTTCATCGCATATTGTTGCAGTAAAGATATTTACGAGTGATTATATGGTTACCTGTCAGTTATTTATTTATATATATTATATCAGTTATACATGTTGTTTTACAGTTTTGTCAAATATTTGCAACAGCTTACAAAAGAATACATATATAGCTGATTTTCGTGTATCATTCAACGGTGCAGTTTTGATATAATAATATCTTAACAATGCATTTAATAACCATCTTATGGTTTGCCGTTTGCATATAATAAGGTTTTATATTGATGTTTAAAAATATATTGTATTATATATGTTGATATGTAGATGTCAAGTAGGCATGTAGGTTGCCGTATATAGTACCTACAATAGTTATACATAGATTTTGAAATTTACCTGTTACTGTATATATTAGTGTTTGAAGCTTCCTTTTTATTTTAGTTTCTAAGTATATGATGTGTATATATAAGACATATTTTATTTTATGGAAGTTATATTAATGTTTTTCCTATACATATGATATTGAGTTTATTCACTATCGGCATTTGCTGTTAAATGAATAAGTTTATTTACTATTGGCTTGGGTTCCGAAAAGGCCTACAAATTTTACATTTATTTTATATGTAAGGGATATAGTTTTGACTTTACATATGTTTGATTTTTAAATTTTAATGATTTTTAAATATATGTAGATTTTTTTTAAAATTTGTGTCTTTATTTATACAATTGTTTTGAATAAAAGTAATAAAATAATGACACCATACACCTGTCATTTCTGTTATATCTAGCGAATTCTAATTTGTTCTCATAATTCTCATCTATCAGCTTTATCCGGCAAATTCGTGTTCAGTCTACTTCGTTGTGAATTTTGTTTGGATCCGTCGATTTCATGATTCAAATCATAACTTGCTGTGTTGTCTATCCTCTCTATCCTCGAAAGGTGAGCAATCACTCACGATTAATATTCTTTTATTTATTAAATTTGATTTCAACTTATATGATAATTGAAATATGCTGCTGTTATTTATTGCACTGTTATTTATGTATCAGTTCACCTTTGACATCTGACACCATTATCTGTTATTTACACGATGATAAATCCCGTTTGATGGATAATTGATTGATTGTTTGTTAGTTATATTGGATGTTAAATTGTAATGTATGAGTGATAAATATTATGCAACTGAATTTGACGTAGGTTAGTTAAAACTTAAATCGACATTTGTGTTGAATTTGATTAGTTAAATTTGTATAATATGACCCCTTAAATGTTAAATTAGTTGACACGTAGGAAAACGGTTAATTACCCTTGAACCATTTGAATGTACGTTGTTTAAATTGAGGTAGTAAAATTTGAAAATAAATGACAAGTGAAAAACCGTATAAATATTAATCTAATAATCTTTAATCTACATGAAATGATAGTGTAGATTCTAGAAACGATTATATTAATTTGCACAAACAACAATGTGAATTAATATTATTATTTCGGGATTATTTGAATTCATTATTGGATTGTTATTGATTGTTGCTATTGCATGATTGTTTACTTTGACACCATCCCAGTTATCACACTGTAAGTTCCCTTTGCTATGTTTTGATTTTTGAATTGAAATGGAATCGGGTTGAAATGATAAATACCCAAATGAACTTGACTTAGGATAGAGAATTAAATAAAAATCTGATTGGTCAATAATTTGATTTAAAAATAAAATAATGATTTTATTCGACTAAAGAATAAGTTTTGAAATGAAGTTGGAATTTGAATTTTTATGAAAGGAAAATGTAAATATTGAAATCTGAAACCAATATTATCGTAGTAATTGATGAAAGAACGTTGTTTGAGATTTAAGTATTTAATAATTAAATTTGGAATTATTAATATATAATTTGGAATTTGTAATAATTAGGTTTTAAAATCATTAAGTTTGAAATCATTTAATAATCAAATTTGAAATTATAATTAGGTATGAAATTATAATTAAATTTGAAATTATTAAGTTGAATTTATTTAATAATTAAGTTGAAATTATTTAAAAATTGAATAAGATTGAATTAATTGATAATTAAATAAAAATTTAAATTCTTGGATAAGAAAATTGAGCTTTTGAATAAGTGAATTTGAACTCCGTTAAAAAATGAAATTGGGTTCCTTTATTAATTAAGCTTAGAAAACATAAGTGAGTTAATAAGTGAAATTTGATTTCTTGAATATGTGAAATTTAGTTTCTTTATTAATTGAGTTTTGAAACTTGTAACTAAGTAAAGAAATAAGTGAAATTGAATTTCTTTAACAAGAAATAAAATGCGTTTTATTAAAACAAATGCAGGACTTGTAATTCAAAAAAATTGTCTCGACGAAATTGATATAATTAAATTGTAAGCTTTGGTATAATTAAGTTGAACGTAAGTAATTGTTTTAATGAATTGGAGATTGAATGGAAATTGTTTTGAATGAAAAATTTATTGAAACGAATATTGAATGAAGTCGATGAATGAATTTAAATTGATTTGAATGTTAAATTAAATTAATTTAGTTGATTTCGAAATGAAACTTATATTCGAACTTGAATAAATATTTGAATTGTTTAAATAAAATTTGAAATTGAATTATATGATTTTGAAATGGTAATTTGGAAGTCTTAAAATGTAAATTATGGAAATGACCATTGAAAGACAAATGAAATGTTGATTTATAAATTCGAATTGAAATTGAAATTGATTTGGTTTTTGGAATATATAAATGACCAATCGGTGTAATAATCATGAAAGTTATTAAAGAGACCGGAATCGGTTATGGACATACTCTCTGTCTAAATTGAAAACCACTTCAATAACTATACGCGGAGTGTGATCCAAAATGAAGTGGTTGGAATGATGTACGTGATGACTGAAGAAAGAGAACGATAATGGATAGCCTTGACACTTGTGTCAAATTGGAAATGACTAAAACAGAAGCCGTGCCGGGCCAAATGGGGTTAGCCACCTCGAGCGAACACACTTCTTCGATACTACTCATTACTTGTTATTGATTGGTGCACCCTCGTACTTTTGGGAGTGTTGTTTCGCGGTGTTGCGATCGTTGCGGCGATGCGTTTTCACCAGTCCGGATCAGGCAAACGGTGGTTTCACTACCTTGGTTATTGCCTCATATGCCTTGTCATACTTGTATCCCTATATACGCGACCACTACGAATTTGTTTTGTGTTATACCTATGGAGTACTCCCTGATAGCCCACTAGTTTACGGTGGAGTTTACAGTGTTGTATAAACTATGACATTTATATAAAAATGTGTTAAAGGGCATAATGGTAACGCCTTAACACTATTTTGATATTTATATTACTGAGAGGCATTATCTACTTAGTGTACACTATTGCATAGTAGATAGTTTAACGGATCCTTACAGGATGGTTTTCCAACATCCTTTGAGTTATTGTATTTAAATTGTTATTTCACTTGAGTTGGATTTATTAATATAAGAATGTTAATCCCGACTCGAGTGTTTGTGTTTTGCTTTACGCTCGGGTCAGACTGAGTGGTTCAGCTTTTGAGACTCACCCTTGGAGTTGGAGCTTCGCTTGGAGATCCAGCTATCTATCCGCTTTCAGATGTTCAGTTGATTCCAGTGATGTATTCTGATTTTTGTATTTGACTATTGTATTCGAGACTTCTGTTGTAACTTATTTAACTCTGTTATATATATATATATATAGTAGCTTCATGAACTACTATCTTTTGCTTCCGCTGCATATTATTACTCTGTGTCTGTGATTCTGTGATTATTTATTTACTGTATATGTTTAGTTTTTCCACATTTAAATTAACAATTCGGTATTTTGAATTATTCAAGTCCGACATGTGCGAATGTGAATAATCCAAATAGCGAGTCGTTACAGTTGGTATCAGAGCTTTGGTAGCTCTAGGAAAAACTTAGCATATAGGGTAAATGTATTTACAGAATCACTCTCATTCGAGTTTGAATCTCTTCCTTTTGACTTGATTCCTTTGAATTTTGGAACATTACCTTCGATTCTGAAATCCATTCGTGTCCCTCACTATTCATCTTCTAATTCCGGAGTATCCCATAACTCCACTTCAAATTATCTTTATAATGGATTGGTGGTCTCGCCAACCTTCATATGAATTGTAAATGGGTGAAACTCATTTACATCAGGCATTGATTACCGGAGATTTATGTATCCTCGGTTTGCGATGCTATCTATCTACTGCTATGCCTGAATTTTATTTCTTAAGATTAAATGTTGATTTTGGGGCATTCCATAACTCCACTTTGAATGACCTCTCTAAAGATCGGTGATTCCGCCAATCTTTGAATAATTTGTAAAGGGGTGAAACTCCTTTACAATTGGCATTGATTCACCAGAGATTCATGTATCCTTGGTTTTCGATGCTATCTATTTTGTGCTATATCTAGATTCTATCTTTGGCAATCGAGTGTCTATTTGCCTTAGATTTCCGCATTGATTATATTCTTGAAGTCACGGTTGACTCGGTTAAGGTCGCCCGCGGTTTATATAGGCTTATCATCTCCTATTTCGTAATTAAATTATCTTATCTTCGTTCGAGCTTATCCTCGAACTAGAATTATATTTGATTAGAGTCGTCTAAATTTGAATCTCTGTTTGTTTGAAATCTATCCTTGAACCATTCTTTGGGAATTTGTGTATGGTTGTATTTTGGAATTTGTGCATACATCGAAATTATTATTTGATAAGGATGACCATATTTTGTATATAAAAGTGAAATGTTTTCGATAACGATTATATACCTTTTAAAACGAGAAATTTGAAGTTTCGAAAGGATTTGAAATTTTGAAAATTTTATAAGGATTTGACTTATATAAAATGATTTATAACTGAAGGGTTTTGAATTTCGAGGAATCGAACTCCAGCATTTTGATATCGGTTTTAAGATTTTGGAACATATATAATAATAATATGATTTAAAGATGTTTTCTGAATAAAAATGTTTCAAATGTATTCGAATGAATTCCAATAATTTCGTAGATATTTCAAAGAAGTTTCAAGAAAATAAAAGTCCAGAACACACTTATGTCGATGGAAAATAATTTTGGTGATGAATGCATGCATCATCGACATTGATTTTCGAGTTTCTGAGTAGGGGAGAGACCACTCTAGTAGCTTTGTTATGCGAGTCATTTTGTGAAACCAAATTTTGATTCCAGATTTTGAAGTATGATTTGATATTCGAAAGATATATGTATATATATTTGAAATGATTTAAAGTAAGCCGGTGTTCAGTCCTCGAGATTCAAATTTGTTTTGGTATAACCCATCTTTTGGAATTGGTTTACTGATTTGTTGGTGATTTCCAACTCTTGGATTGAAAATATGATTTCTTCGACTATTTTGAAGGTTTGAGCACTTCCAAGTCAAGGTTAACTTTTCAAAGCCAAGTAATTTTGAAAGGTATAGGGTATTTGATAAAGAATATAAGTTAGTTTTGTATGATTTAAGTATAAAGTGATATGATTTATATAAGTTTGAAACTGTTTGTTGAGTGAAATAAATAAGACTATTTTGAATTATATTGGTATGAAATATAGATTTGAAATGTTTTAATAAAGCATATATATAATAATAATCTTTCCAATGGAAAATTTGAATTTTCATACAGAAATAAATAGTTTGAAGGTTTTAAAAAGAGATGGTTTTAAACTTTGTAACCATTTTAGATATTTTGATGATTGAAGTGGTTCGGAAATGATATGATCTTTATTTTGATAAAGGACGTGAATTTGGAATGATAATTGATTTTGATAAATGGATATTTGAAGTTTGTATTTGTATGAAAGGATATTTGGTTTACTTGTCACTTGATTTTATTTAAAAATGATGGATTTTATGAAATGAATATTTCAAAACTAAGTAATAATGATGTAAAATTTGAGATATATGAAATTATAAAATTTAGTTTTGGAATATGGTATATTTAAGCTTTGAAATATATTAAAAATTGAATAGTTATTTTGTGGATCAAATCTTAATTTAAATTTGATAATATTTAAAATGGTTTGAAATTGAAAACCTTGTTTATTTAAATACTTTGATTTGGGAGTTATCGAACTTATATAAAATTGATTTGCATAAGTATGTAGTGATTTGAAAACTATTGATTTGTAAAGATACTCAACTTGTAAATTGAAATCATATATAATCGAAGTCTATATAAGTGTGATTTAATATACTATTGATTTTGGAAAGTATTCGATTTGAAATCAAATCTTATATATAATGGACTTTATATAAGTATGATATTTGATAGCGATTTTGAAAGGTACTATATGACACATATTTTCAAAGTAAAGATATGGAAAGTGCCTTCTGCTTGATATTCGCTTTGTGGCCACACTGTGGATCCATTCTATCGATATTGTTCTCTCTGATTTGGGTTTTCGGATTGATACTCGAGTGTCCATCAAATTCCACGGTGATCTCCATGGTCTTACGAGCGGCACTGCACAGCGCAACTACCTGGCTGAGATGGCCTAGGGATACGGATTGTTTTCTGGGGGATCCAGGCGTAACCATTGTGTATCCTACAATCTATGTTGGTCGCATTAGTAGCGAAACTGCCTGAGATGGCCTAAGGTACGGATTGTTTCCTGGGGGATCCAGGCGTAACCATTGTGTATCCTGCACTCTACTAGTCATCATGGCGTAACTCGCAGGGCTGAGAAAGCTTACGGATACGGATTATTTCCTGGGGGATCCAGGCATAACCATTGTGTATCTGCGATCCATGGTTAGACAAATGGTTGGTTTGGTTGATTTGTTTGGATTGTACTTTCCATATCTGTTGTTTTAAAAGGTTTTCCAGTATTTTCACTGGGTGTTGAAACAAGTCTACCAAGTACCTGGAGAATTCTAGCTTTGCGCCTGATCAACGCATAACCAGAGTCTGCAGGAACGAAAGTAAACTTGTTAAGACATCGAGTTATAAATGTATTTTGATAAAGTATTATATAAAGGATATTTTTGATCATTTATTTTTCCTTTCTTAATGATTTAAAATGTTTTAAATATTGTTTACTTCGAACTATCAAATTTGAATCAAATGACTATTCATCATATTATAAAATGCTTAAAATGTTAAATATAAAAATTTTAAATCGAAATTTATATGGTTTAAAATAATGGTTCATCCTTGTATTCCAACCTATTTTTCCTTCTAGCTATTTCGACCTTCTTCTTCTTTGAAGGTCCTTTCTGCATTATGGAAAGAGTTGGTTCTTTGGCTTATCGTTTGGATTTGACCAAGAAGCATTCTGGAGTGCATGATGTATTTCACGTCTCACATCTTCTCTGGTATCTTCTTGACCTATCTCTTTTGTTCAACCTTCTGCTCTTGATGGTTTGAATATTGATCCTAATCTGACTGTCGAGAGTAAGCCACTTCGTACTATCGATAGAGGTACGAAGCAGCTAAAAAGGAAATCTGTTAGTTTGATCGAAGTATGATGGGGTACTGATGATCGAGATTGTACCTGGGAAAAAAAGGAGAGCATTTGTGCTACGAACTTGAAATTGTTTTTCCAGGTACTATTTGTTGTCTATCTTGCTTTTCCTTATTTTTCTTATTCGTTCTTTTCGAGGATGAAAAGATTTGAGTGGGGGAGAGTGTAACAACACAGTATTTTGTGTTTATTTTAATTTTTTATTTTAATTATTTAAATTGAAACTCCTGATTTATGAAAAAACTTTATTATATTTATTAAAAATGAATAAATTTTATTATTTTAAGAATATATTTTGATTTTTGTGTGAATTATAATTTCAAACCTGAATAAATAGGATATTTTCAGAAAATGTGGATTTTGGACAAATTGGTCAAACTTTGACTTTTAAATTTAAAATTTAAATAGTTGAATTCTTGAATTTTGTCCTTTATTATGGAAATAAAATTAATTTCAAGAATACTACTTTTCGTTTCATTGAAATCCGATTTATATTGTGAAAGTTATGTTTCTTATAATATTGAATGTAAATTGATTTATTTAGTAAAATTATCTATTTTAATTTATATAATAATATTTTTATTTTTTAAATTATGTTCTAATATGTGTTATATGACATTTTAGGTATATATTTTTTAAAGTGATGTTATAATTTTTCCAAAGCTTAGTGCATTTATCTCCTATTTTTAAAGCCTTGTTTCCATTTTTCTGCTATTTTCTTCATTTAAATTATATTTAATTAAAATTTATTTATTTATTTTGTGCATGAATTTTATTTTTGTGTTATTATCTTTATTTATAAATATTTTCAAGTACATAAAAAAACTTCCAAAGTTCATTGCATTTATTTTCAAATTTTCTAACCTAATTTGCAAATTTTTGCTATTTTTCTTCATTTAATTATATATAATTAATATTTATTTATTTATTTTTGTTTATTTACAAAATTTTCGTGTTTTCATCTGAATTTATATATATATATCAGTTATTTAAAATTACAAAAAGAAATATGGAAATTTGAAAGGTTTTGTGACTCTTTATTTGCTTAAGCCTCAGTGTATTCTCACCTTTTCAACTCCAACCAACACCTATTCAATTTTGTTGCCATATCACTCCCTATCTCCAGCCAATCATCTCATTTCACTTTCACGTGAATTATTTTCTTCTCAACTCTGAAAAAATTTCGGCCTCTCCTTTGAAAAAAAATTGGTAAAAAACTTTACTTCTTTTCATTGTTTTTACACTTGATTTATGTAATTTTGCTCTTGCTCTCTCCACCTTTGTAACGACCCGTAATTTCGCTACTTCGAAAATGAGAGATTTCGTTCGATTTAAATTTAAAAGGAGTTTAAATCTTAAATAAATATGTTATATATAAATAATTATCTATTCTTATAGTTAACGTATTAAAAAGTATAAATTTGGATTTTAGAACAAATCGACAAAAGTTAAGTTTTGTTAAAAATAAATAAATGCTTAAATAAATGGATTTTAATATTTTTCTAAAAAGATAAATCTTATTTAAAACATCTAATAAAGATAATAAAAGTACGTTAAAAGATTTAAAAGTTTGTTAATAATCGTTTTATAAAAATAACAAAAATTTGTCGCATTTTGTCAGTTTTACATACACTGTAAAAATTAGAGATTATGATATTAATTAAAAATGATTTTAAAATATAAAGAGACTTTTTTTAATTTATTTAAAGAAGTAAAAAGTTCATTTTTAAATTTGATTTACATAAATAAATAGTTTAACTAAAACGTCAAAATGTGACCGTAAAACATTTTGTCAAAAAACGACGTTTTGTCGATTAAAATTTGTCGCAACGTCGTCGCACCTTTATTTTCTTATATAAGAACATATATTCTAATAGTGTAAGTATTAATTAATTAACTAATCAAGTTTACTTTTACTAAACAAGGTTAGAAAACTTCTAGAAGTCATTAAGAAAAGTAAGTAAGAATTAACAAAAGTAAGTAAGAAAAGTCAAAAGTAAACATCAAATCAATATCACATCAAAAGCCAACATAATTATTTTTTTATTTAGCTTAGTTCTTAAGGGTTTAAGGCATAAAGTAAGGATGTGAAAGGTGATGTTAAGTTTTGAAAAAGTGGAGATTGCTTTAGGTTGAAGTAAGGTTAGTTTGGTAATTTGGTAAGAGGTTATTTTGGTAAATTATCACTTTCTTTCTTTTTCTATAGATATCCACCTCCTTCTTCACTTTCATTCACATTTTCTTCTTCTTCTTTTCTCAAGCTTCTTCATCTTCTTCCTCTCCTCTCTAATGGCTTCCATGCCATAGAAAAATATTATAAAGAAATAATGTCAAAATATTTACAAAATTTCAAAAGAAATCAACTTTTATTTTCTTCGAAACAAACTCCTTTTTTCTCTATATTTCACCTCTTCTTCTTTCGGCCATAAGCGTGACGCCCCACCTCTATACTCATGCTAGCCAAGAACACTACGGTGTAGTGTTGTCAACTAGCATGGAGAATAAGGCTGTTGAGGAGCGACCATCCATGTGATCGCTTATCACACGGTGGCTATAAATAATCTTCGGAAACAAACATAGAAATAAGCATAACACAAATTAGTCACAGACATCCATATCACAAAGGCGGAAGAAGATATGAATATATAACTAACACATGAAAGGGTACATCAGAGTAGTGGTCAAAAAGATCCACAACAATACAAAAGAATAGCAACACGTTCTATACAAAAAAATACAACTATGAGTCTATATCTCAAGTGTATACAACAAAAACTGCTGATCTAAATAGTTAGCCAAAAGTCATAGTAGAGAATCCCGGGAAGAAGTCAAGCAGAAGCACCTGTAACATCTCGGTCTGACCCGAGTATTATTTAAGAAAATAAAAAACGGATCAGTCTAGCTATAAATATCAGATGACATGGTATAAAATAAAAGATATGGCATAAACGTAAAATATCCATACTGACATACAACTATAAATATGCAAATGATGATCAACAGAAGATCAATCAATAAGAGATAAATCAATATCACAAGAATCTTCTCAAAGATCCAAAGAGGGCATCATACCCTAAACTTGTACTCATAACAAGTCAATGACATAAATTCCATAAATCAACACAAGAAATCCAGAAATCACAGAAAAAGGGAAAGAGGCCTATCACATGACGGTCCGAAGACCGTGGGGAGCTACCCCATATAAGGGTGAGTCAGAATCACCTAGATGAGGTCTAGGCTAACCAAAAAGCAAAAAGTTATGTGTGAGTGGAATCACACAAATGGTGTCTAGCCTAACCTCGCAAAAAAAAGGTATGTGTGAGTGGAATCACACAAATGATGTCTAGACTAACCTTGCGGACAAAGAGATATGTGTGAGTCGGAATCACACCCATGAGGTCTAGTCTAACCTTGCAAACAAAGAGACATCGCACAATTGCTAGTCTAAATCATAAAATGATCGTCATGATCAACGAGAAGTGTCAATTACACTAAGAAAGTAAATATAAAAGATTATCTTCGTGTCCCATAACCACTTGCTTAACTTAAATATTTACGAACAAACTGTAAATCTTCACTAGAAAATTGTCACAAGAGGTTCAATCGAACAAGTCCAAGAATTAACCGACGAAGTGAACACAAGCGTTTCATACCACTTGTTTTACTAAGCCGTTTAATTAGATTTCTCATCCGAGTGATTTAAAGGTTTGTATATACTAGTAGATTGAAAAACGGTTTAAGAAAAGAGCTTTGTTCTTGAAAATAGGATTGAAATCATTTTGTTGAAAGAGTTTTGATATTTACTACTAGTATAGAAAACCTTTATATTTTAAAGTGACAAATCATAGAAGTGATTGTAGAAACAATCAAATATAAAAATTCACATTCGAAGACGTGAATAAAATCCAAAGAAACCGATAAAGAATCCATCGAAATAGATATTCAAAAATCCATAAAATCGACCGAGAAGCCCATGATAGGTCTCGAAGAATGGTCAACTCAGCATCTCAACAAAGCAAGTTCTGTTGAATGTTTTTCATATAGGATCCCCTACGGAGGGGGGTCCTGGGGGGTGGCAACCCCCGAGGTGGGGGTGCGGGGGTAATGCCCCCGCTACGGGGTTCGACCTGCCCGGTCAGGTCGTGGGGGTCCAGGAGGCAGCGCCCCCGACGGGGTGCGGGGCAGCGCCCTGTCCAAAACGGTACGACCTAGTGAAGACCTAAGGTTGTAAGGGGCCGAGCGACCTACGAGTTTAAGGGGTCGAGCGACCTAGAGGTGTTCGCGACCTAGAGGTCGAGCGACTTAAGGGGGTACGCGACCTAGTGGTCGAGCGACTTAAGGGGGTACGCGACCTAATGGAACAAAGGCCGAGCAACTTAAGAGGGTACGCGTCCTAATGGAACAAAGGCCGAGTGACCTAAGGGGGTACGCGACCTAATGGGTTAAAGATCATGCGACCTAACGGGTTAAAGGTCATGCGACCTAACGGGGTTGAGGTCATGCAACTTATGGTGCCACGCGACCTAAAGTGCCACGCGACCTAGCAAGGCTCACGACCTAAAAATGATAAGGCCGAGCGAGTTAAGGGGATTGCGCGACCTACGGCCTTGCGACCTACGACCTAACGACTTAAAGGCTTAAACCATGCGAACGACTCAAAGTCATACGACCTAAAAAGGAATGACCTAAGGTCACGCGACCTAACGGTGCCGATGCGACCTACGACCTAGGGGAAAGACCTAATTCCGAGGCGTCATTTCGAGGCAGTGCAACCTAACTGCAGTTTTTCACCAAAAGCACTAAAAATTGGAGTTTTTCGCCAATCCAATCCAAACCAAATGCAAATGCACATGCTAAAGTGATGGGAATTCATTCCCAACAGTCCAAAATAGTTATAGACAGGAATGTGAGATAAAAATCTCACCTTTGCACCAAAAATGAATGAAAATGAAGACCAAAGCAAAGCAAGAATCAATCCACTTTAATCTCAACACAAGAAGCTTGAATCCAATGTCTTCACTTTGATTTTTGGAGTTGGATGTTGAATTTTCTAATGAGCTTGGACTTGGAATTTTAATTTCCCTTTCCACTCACCATTAATGCTAAAACTAGAGTTAGGTAGGAATTATGAAGAGTGAGGAGAAGGAGAGAAGTGGGTTTGAGTTATAATGGCTAATCTAACCCAAAGTCCAAAGCGGGAAAAGTAAGTGAAATTCCACTAACTCCAAACCTATCAATGTTTATACTTAAAAAAGTTGTAAACGGCATTTCGAACTCAATGGAAGTGGTCTCGAGTCTTACTTTGACCGTTTGCAAAAAGTAGCTTTT
The DNA here is from genome assembly GCA_030765085.1 of Allium cepa. Taxonomy (NCBI): domain Eukaryota; kingdom Viridiplantae; phylum Streptophyta; class Magnoliopsida; order Asparagales; family Amaryllidaceae; genus Allium; species Allium cepa. Next base: position 150,062,287 of record CM060945.1, read on the forward strand.
CGGACCAATATCCGATTAACGACAAAATATTTAAATAAAAGATTTAAATATAAAATCGATAAATATGCGGGTTGTTACAATAAGTTTTTCAATACAGAATCAAAATGCAAAATTCTTTTTTTAAATCATTTTTTTCCAATGGCTACAAATTTCATGTTGACCACTTTGCCAGTTCTTAGCATAAATAGGTCGAAATTCCACTTATTTCAAGTGCATTTTTTGGCCCAGTTTTTAAGCCAGAAAATAGGCCATTTTGTTTTGAATATAACTTGATCATAACTGATCCAAATTTAGAAATTCTTTTTTTAAAAGTACATAAAAATTTCAGTGGCTATAACTTTTATGTTAATCACTTTTTTCAGTTTTGAGGTTTTCTGTACCTGAAACTTAATTCTTTGAAGTATATTTTCGGGCTTTATTTTTGTGAATCCGAGAATAGCTCTTTTATTTTGAACATATCTCCCTTAAAAAAACTTGGATTCAAATGATTCTTTATTTCGAATTCAATAGAAAAGAATTTTCAACAACTTTTCAGTTAATAAGTTTTTCAAATTTTGTGAGTAAGAGAGTCAAAAACAAGAGAGAAGATGACCTATTTTTCGGATCTAAATCTTGGGAATTCAAGTTCAAAGCTCAACCGCTTCTTCTCTATATTTTCGGCCAACCTCCATCTCAAGCCTCGGCCAAGCTATTGGATGGGAGAGGGTGTTGTTTGCTAGTGTTTAATGGAGTAGGAATTAATTAGTGAAGTGTTGGTTGATTAGAATGTTGGTAGGAAGTTAATCGTTTTGGTTTATGGTGAGAAATTCTCATTTCTTTTGAATTTATATTTTGATTATGTTATAAATCATATTTACACCCTTATGACATATGAATGTTGATACCAAACTGATTGTTAATATGGATGATTTGATTGTTAGTAAATTAAGTGAATTGTGATAATATATCCCGTTATGATATTAATAGTGAATGTTAGATTTGAATCATATGCATGTGATTGGTTGAATGGATGTTACGTTAGTGATAAATACGAATATTGGATATGTTCATTTTGATTAAGTAATCCCTTTTGGGTTGAAAACTTATGTTTTTTATATTGTTTTGTTTGAATTGTATTCAAAGAAATTAATCTTTGGCTCTCCCACTCTCGAATCATTGTCATGCTATCGTGCCTTTGTGGATCTCAGTTTGTGTATTTTGGTTGTCATCTCCAGCTCATACAAGTGAGTTATTCTCACCTGATAGTTTTATACTTATATAACTAGTAAATCGATCACATTTGAATCTGTAAAATGCATCACCATGTTATATCTGCTATGTTATGATCATACGAAGTTCACCCATGCTTATTTACCTGTTATATCATATATTGCTGTTATTTTATGCTGTTCTGTTATTTATATCAGTTTATCACACTGCAAGTTCCCTTCAGATTAGAATCATTATGGGTTGAAATGATACATACCCGAACGGACTTTAGAATAGGGGAAATCGTTATGGGCTAAAATGATAGGCCAGAACGATTTTCAATTATTTCATTTTACTTGGGACTGTGGGTTTGAAATGATAAAACCCGGGTTTTCCTTGTAAATAACGGGTTGAAATGATATATTACCCGTATCACTTTACCTAGTGTAGAAAATGATATACAGACTCATGGTTAAAATATATTTTTCTAATTTTTTTAAAATATTTAGAAATGCAAATATTATAATATTTTGATTTAAACTTAATTAAAAATGATTTTTGTAAAGAATTTTTATTTTTCTGAGAATTTATAAGTGAAATAAATTAATGATAAAGTGGAAATTTGAAATATAAGTTATTTTGGAAATTTTGTTTTAATTATAAATGGAAATTAAATTAAATATGAAAATATGATAAATTTATGATATTTTGAATTAAATGAATTTAAAATGATTTATAATATATTAATGGATTTTGAATAAGTTAAAATGTGGAATAAATGAATACTGAGTTGAATTTTGAAATATAACTTAAATTGAAAAATTATGAATTTTATTTAAAAGTGAATTTTGAAGTTAAGTAAATAAAATGCAAAATAAGTTATATTTTGAAATTTAAACTTAAGTGCTAAGTTAAAAATTTAATTATATGAATTGAAATTGAATGTTGGAATTTAATAAGTGAATTATTATTAAATATTGATTTTTGAATGGAAATTTAACTTTATAAAATCATGAATTTAAGGAAAATTAAATAATGATTATAAAAGTGAAAATATATGATTTTATAAGTTTGAAATGGTTTATGAAACTATATTGGATATTTGAAAGTTAATTAGTATCATTTTTGAAATGTTATTATTTCTAATGTAAATGATTTTACAGCATTTGTAAATGTTGTAGTTGATATAAATGAACCAAATGGATAAATTTTAATAAAGGGTTATTATAGCACTTTTAAGTGCTGTAATTGCTAAATTTAACTAAGTTTTATTTGGTACTAAAGTAACCCTATTATAGAATTTTAAATGCTGTCTTTCGTTAAATTGATTTGTTTTAAAACATAACTTTCCGTAGCATTTTCTAAATGTTGCGAAAGTTGAATTTTTATTGTTTTAATAAATTTAAGTTAATAAATGAACTTTGGAAGATTAAATTTGAGAAATTTAATAATTTAATTATTAAATATAATAACTTCATTTTAATGATTTAAAATGAAGTAATTTGTTTTGAAATATAAATTATTTTGAAATGTGTGTTGAAATGGTATTTTAAATAAAATGAATGTGGTTTTGAAAAGATACGATATTTTGATATTTTGAAATGGATTTTTGGATGATATTGAATTTTGAAATGATTTTTGATTTCGAAGTATAAATTACTATTTGAAACTTTAACCACGAGATATATTTAATTTATAGTTTAACTGATCTTTAAAGGATGGGCGATCCCATGCATCCTTTAAGTTATTGTGCATTTCTTCTAGGTTCACTTGAGTTGGTTTACATTATATAAGTATATATGTCCAGACTCGAGTGTTTTGTGTTTTACTTTGCACTCGGGTCAGCCTGAGTATTTACAGCTTAGCATTGGATTTCTTTTCTGGAGCTTGAAATCGTTGGAGATTCTGCTTGTCTAGTTATTTGTTCCCTTTCAGTTTCAGTTGTTCTATTTCAGCTCTGGTATTTATAAATTGCTATGTATTTGAGATTTCTATTTTATATGGTTTTCAGACTGATATTATGTATTATGTTTTGAGAGTTTGTTATAGTAACTTCATGAACTACTATGGTATTTTAATTTCCGCTGCGAGTTATTCTGATATTTCTGTGTCTGTGATTCTGTGATTGTATTCCATTTGCTCCAAATTTATTTACAATGCGGTATTTTGAGCAATTCAAGTCCGGCATGTGTGGATGGGAATTGTTGAAAATATTAGGTTGTTACAACAATCTTAGATGAAACTAAATATATTATTCATACATCCGATCCAAAATTAAAGTATCCTTACCCAAACAACCATAAAACAAACAAACAACAATTCCAACAATAGATCAAGTTCATTCTTATTAATTTCATTTCATAATATTTTTTGTTTGACTTCTTTCTTTCATATAATGATTTATCTTTTTATTTTACATTATTTCTTGCAAATTCCTATTTTCGTCCATTAATTCAGTGTTTATTCCACTTGTTTGCACTCATACTTTCAGGAATTAATTTTTTATTTATTCATATTATATAAATTTTCCTTTTATTGCTTTACACATTCATTTCATTTACTAATTAATTTTTATTTTACTCGTTTATTTATAATACATACATTTCCATTGCATTAGGTTAGTAGCCTTTCAATTATACTGAAGCTTATAACAACTACAACATCAATTTCTTATTTATTAAAGAATTTCAATGAATACTTTCATTTATAAGTTTATCTGTACAATTTCTATTACATTTTCTTTTAATATTATAACTTTTTATAGTTGGTAAGTCATATATATGTTAAAGAATGCAATTGAAAATCATACATGTTTATCTTATCTCTTTTAAATTAATTTAATGTTCAATAATTATATCTTTTGTTTTATAAGTTATGATTTCAACTTTCATTTAATCCATTTATAACTTAGCATTAAATCTCTTATTTTTAATTAGAGGTTCCAATTATAAATTAGTTACAACCCATTTTACTACAATGATTGAAACTACTAATTAACGAGAACTTAAGAACTAAATACCGAGTTTTATTTCAAATCATTTTAAAATAGTAGATAAATGTATATACCTACAGTTTATATATTCAATTATATTTAAAACAATTTAAATTTTATATTTGTTTATCGAAATAAATCTATGGTAAAACTACTACAGTGGCCTACCCACTTCGAAACTCGAAAATGAATGTCGATGACGCGTGCACTCATCACCGAAATTATTTTCCAGCGACAGAGAGGGCAGTACAGAACTTATGTCTTTCAAAGTTTCTTTAAAGCAATTCTTTCAAATCATATTGAAATATTTATATCAAAAAACACTTCTAATAATATTATTATTATATTCCAAAATCATTTGAAAGAAATTTTAAAAACCCCAGGACTTAAGTTCTAAATTCCCAAATTTCATTTATTTTATTTCCAATCGCATTTCAACTATTATTTATAAATTTCATTACCTAACAACCAATATTTTACAACCAAATATATATATATATCATTTATAAAAATTTATATTATATATGTAGAAAATATAATAGGCAAAATTATTTCATTCACCTATATTCAAAACAAATATTATGTCGGTCTATCCTATTAAGTGTTTAGAAATCCCTATTGATGTCATAGCGTCCTATGCACCAACCAGAATTTATAAGTACAAAATAGAACAAATTAACCCAATATCAAAACCTTTTTATAACACTAATAAATACGCTCTCTCATATATATACACTCAACGACTCATCATAGGGTATTACTACCCTTTAATTAAAGAGTCAGACCCCATAAAGGTAAAGTTTATCGCTAAACCAAAGCTCTGATACCAGATGTAACATCTCGCCATTTGTATGCTTTAAATCGACAATAAACCACATACGTCAGATTTAAACCATGCGGAAGGGCGGATTGTTATAGGGTAAATAAGAGAAAGCAGAGAAAGAAGAAACAAAATAGAATCTTGCAGCGGAACGATAAAATATAATAATCAAATAAATAGTTCTTGAAGCTATTTACAAAATATTTGATTTACTTATACAATACATATAAGAGTTACACATACCAGAGAATAATAAAATAATGCGGCGGAACAATGTAGTAATTAATAATAATAATAATAATAATAATAATAAAATCTTCGTCTTCGTCCTCCAGATATAAGGTCTTCGATACCTGAAATGCTCGGACTGGCCCGAGCCAATAGAAGAGACAAAACACTCGAGTCAGAACTAAAAGATCTTATGTAAGTTAAATCAAAAGTAAATAATATGAGTGGAACGACATCAGAGATGTTTACGGGATTGGACATCTTCTATCTAGTGTCTAACGTGAGTGTAGTAACTTAAGAGATGCTCAGGATTCAAACCTTCTAAGGATCCGTTAAACTATTTACTATGTAGTGATATTTCACTATTATAATAATGTCGAATAGTAAAATAAACTTACTTTTAAATAGCGTTAAGGGATTACCCATATAGACCTTAACACGTAATAGTGCCAATAGTCTATACAGCACCGTAATACCTCCTGATCGGGAGGCTACCAAAGGATACTCCATAGGTACGACACAAATCAAACTCGTACAAGGCGCGCTAGGGTAGGTGATGTGGCACAACTAGGCAATGGCAAGGTAGATATACCAATTACGCTTCTGGACCGGTGGTAACGCATAGCAGCTACTCCCGCCCACCTCGAGCCACACCCCCAAATCAAAAGGGCCCAAATCAATCACAGGGTAATAGAATGGTATCGAAGGAGTGTGTCCGATAAAAGTGCTACCTTCTTAGCCCGTCGATCGCTCCTGTTTTAGCCACCTTATGCCAACTCACGGGAGTCGGGTCCACGTATATACCTCAAAGGAACGCCGCCACCATCCTACTTCATTCTAAAATCTCCACCACATACATGGTTGTTAAAGTGGTTTTCGAAGTTGGCAGAGAGTACGACAACTTCCGATCCCGGTCTCTTCAATAATCAAACGTTATTATAACACCGCGGTCATTTCAAAATAGTTTATACTTCAAACCAAAATATCATTTCCATTTCAAAACCATATCAATACTATATCATATCCATTTCAAAACCAAATAATATATCATTTCAAAAATCATAGTATTTTTCAAAGTTATAAAATTTTGAAACCAAAGACTTAAAACTATAACACTTCCAAAACGTAATACTTTGAAATTAATGACTTTGAAACATAACTTCCACCCCTTACATGGTTTAAATATTAAAATATTTTATAAAATAAACTAGCCTCTTCAATTTCACAAATCAATTCTAAAACAACCCGATTTCTAAATTTTAAATTTAACCAATCGGATCATAAATTTCAATTCAATTTAGGTTTTCAAATAGACCATTCCAAACTATATCGATTTTAAAACAGATTTGATCCACAAAATAAATCATTTCAAATTCAATATATTTCAAAGATTAAATATTCACTATTTCAAAAGTAAATTTGATAATTCATATATACACCAAATTCACTTTACTATTATTTAGTTTTGAAATATTTACTTAATAAATCCAATATCCCATAATAAAACTTCAAATTTCAACAACTTAATATTCCTCAATTTATTTAAACTTGATATATTCACTTAAATCACCTTAAACCCAAATTAAGTCATAAAACCATATTCTTTTAAAATCTCAATTTCAATAAGTTCCAATTGGATTCTTATTAAATATAATTCTTAATTAATAAAATCTCAAATCAATTTCAAAACTATCTTCTCAACATTGATTTATAAAAATCAATATAAACCCTATATTAAAATATAATTTAGGTAAATACTTATCCATAATATAATAAAAATCAAACTTTATTATTAAACTTGTCCTATATTAAAACAAACTTATACATAGCTCAAAATCAAGAATTTAACTATAATATAAAATGACACTTATATAATATCGAAAATCTATATTTTATAAAACCATATATTTCTTTTCAAAGCTATAGAAATCATTTTTAAAATATTTATATATATATATATATACCACGGTGTCTGTATATAATTTTTTATCCTATGGTCAAGTGATACAGATATTTATCATTTCAATCCGTAATATAAAATATAAATACAGTTATATATCATTTCAAACCGCAATCCAGAATGGAATAAAATACATAACAATTTGCAATTTATAACGATATAAAATACAACATCCATTCATCCAATATCAATCATCAAACATTTATCACAATCATCTTCTAACTCAAACAATAACATCAATATAGAAAAGATGATAAATAACAAGTATTTACTGGCAGTTATATCCAATAATAAATTAAATAACAATTTAACTAACAATTTAATTCAAATAAATTGAATTTAACCGAGACGATGATTAAAAATATGCCAAACGGTCATAAATAAATTTCGAATCACATCATAAATCAATTTAACAAACGTAAGAAATTTTAGAAGTTGTGAGTGGGTTAAAACACTCACCTTTTGAATTTAAATTGAATTTAAATCCAATTTAAATCCAAAAATTGAACAGTCTCAGAATCTTTCCAAACAAATGTCAAAATGTCCGGAAATCCAATACGAACCTGGCGAAGAAAACCGCACGTGAAATGGACCTCGTATGTGAAAGTTATGCAATTTAGTGTGTTCGAAATTTGATTTTTAGAATTAAAATAGAAGAAACAATTACATCTCCACTCACTTGCCACGTCAGCTCCATCATCACGCACACACTATTCACGCACGAAACAGAACAAAACCCTAGCCTAGAACGCGTCCAACGTACTGAAGCCGCCACCGAGCAACACACGAACGACGATCCCCGGCTTCGCCGCCTCGGCCGCATGCTCCCCCACGCCCTACGACCGTTCCCCCCCATCGGCCGCGTCGAACAACGCGTGTAAACCTCCAACCGCCGCCGCCGTCTTAAAACCCTAGGCGAATTTTTGCCGTAGATCCAACTGTCAATTCGCGAAATGAAGCATACCGGTGAACTCCCCATCATCCACTCAACAAAACCCATAGGTCGATTTGATGATCGGACAAGGTTGCTTTCGGCGTGATGAACGGCCGTGAAGAGTTCATCAATTTCCGGCCACACCAAAACCCAGATTGAAAAACAAATCATATATTTGACTTGCGCTCGTCGATAGCTTCAAATCTATATATAATTCGATATAATTTAAAGAGATTTAATTTTTGGCTTTGAATTTTTATTTGAAATTGCATTTCGGGAGTTAGGGTTCTGTCTGCCATGAAAGAGGAGAAGCAAATAGAATTGTACGTACAGAATAATGAAGATAAGAAATAGGCTAGGGTTTATAACAAGGTATATATATGTAGGTCGGAAAAAGAGATGAATGGACATGATTGGTTTGGAGCGTTTAACGATAATTGACCCGAAAAGCCCGTTCTGACTCCGGAACGAAATTAGGCCAACCCATATATCAAAATAGATGTTTTTGAATATTTTAAAATCAATGGAATAGGTTTCAAGTCCAAATTCCCTCGTATGAAGAAGTTATGCTAAAATCAAGTTATTTCAAATTGATTTCAATTGATTTCAATTAAATTCATTTCAAGGCGTTTCGAGTCCATACGATCAAACGACAAGTCCGGTTGTTACGAAACTTGAAATCCTACAACAATTCACCGTTACGGATCCGGTGAAATTGGATTCATCGAAATTCGAGTCAGTGGCCAAAATGGCTATTTTCGAGTTAATTAAATAAATTAATAATTAATTAATTAAATCAGATTTTCAATTTCAATTCTATAATTGACGATATTTATCGCTTTTAAATTTCTTAATCATTTACACTAATGTATATAAAATTTAGATGTCAATTTAGAGTTGATTACTTTATCAATTTCAGTGTTAAATTTCATTTTTATTAAATTCAGAAATTATAAATTTAATTTGCAATAATTCCATTTAGTTTACTTTTCATTCTATTATTCAATTCATTGATGTCAAATGGATGAAACTAACATTGGATTCATAATCTATTACATTAGTATTCTCACATTCCATCTTAATTTCAATTAACGTAATATTTAGATATTTAATTTCATTTATTTGCAATTAAATCCAATTATAGTTCAAATCCCATTAAATTGATAAGTCTTCATTCCCAATCTTTTAATTCAACAAATTGTCCTATTATGGATAATATTAACATTATTTTAAAATATTACTTTAATTAACATTAAAGAAATATTTTATTTAGATTTATTGCAATATTCCAGTTCAGTTGAATTGGTTAAGATATATTGGTAACTTATAATAATTGTCGCTACTAACTCTTAATCACACTTTTATAAGTTATCGTTTCCAACGATATTACAATTACTTACAAGACATTGATTTTATTCAATTACTATTTACTATTATTAATTCATTAATTAATTCAATATTTACGTTTGCTTTCTTATATTCAATTTATATTCTAGTATAACAATTTACTTTACCTCAATTAATCGTAATTTCATTTCAATTGTTAATACTTGGCTTTATTTTCCATGGTTGCATTTCACTTTAGCAGACATTTCATTATTAAATTACAAAATTTTTATTTCTTCAGTATTAAATTACCAAAATCTTATTAAATTAACAAATTTTAATTTTCGAAAATTACGGATCGTTACAGAAATAGAATTTAACTAATAAGTGAAACCTCTAAATGCAGTTACAAGCATTGAACATTAAATTAATTTAAAAGAAATGAGATAAACTTGTATAACTTTCAATTGTATTTTTTAACATATATATAACTTACCAACTATAAAAAAAGGTTAAAATGTTAAAAGAAAATGTAATGGGAAATTTTACAAGTAAAACTTGAAGTAATGAAAGTATTCAATGAATTTGCTTTTATAAATAAGAATTTAATGTTATAATTGTTGTAAACTTAAGTATGACTGAAAGGCCACTAATTAAATATAATAGAAAGTATAAAGAAATGATAATAAACTTAAGTAAATGTTGAGGTTATTTATAATAAAAATATGTAGAAAGATGAATACTGTAACTAAATGAAATTAACTAATGAACAAATGAATGTAACACAATAAAAAGAAATTTTACATGATACGAATAAATGAAAATGAATGGAGAATAGTAAGAAGTTAAATGTAAATTAAAAGATAAATCTGTAACGTTCGATTTTTCATCGCTCGAAAACCGACATTAATACGTCCACTGTATCAACTGCCGAGCAATCGAATGCCAGAAAATCGTACCGTTGGGTTTAAGAAGAAGAAAAGATAAAAGAAGAGAGAAAGAAAAAAAAACAGAAAGAAGCAACAGAACAATATCAGAATCTCACAATCGCAGCGGAACAACATATAATAGAAATGAATAATCTTTAAACAAAGAACTATATCAGTTATTACATTACATCATATTACATTACATTTCATCATGAGAGTGTACAACAACAAACAACAACAAACAGCGGAAAAGAAATACTATATACTAGTAATACACCATGCCATCCAGCTTGCCTCCAGCAACTCCTGAATTCCAGAATATCCTGATAAACCTTACTCCTGACTGCCCGTGTGGAAATTGGTGGGCACCCAGAGTTTAGGAAGGAAAACAATAAACTCCGAGTCAGTCATGTGACTAGTGTGAGAACTAAAACAGTTTATCTTTAAAACAAAGAACAGGATAATTTTTAAAATAGACGCAATGCTTTTTAGAAAATGAGACTACCATAAGGCCTCCCGCACACACACACACAATGCAAACGTAGAATCGGAGGAGATGTCTCCTTATGATAGTCAAAGATGCTTGATACGCAATAAAAAGAAACATTTAATATTATTACTAGTGCATGGTGTAGGAAAATTATTTCGAAAGTAAAGATATAAATCTTAGCCAGCATAGGCATTTCGCACTTATGCCTACTATAGCTACCATCCAAACAGTGGGGCGCCACCATAAGTGAATGATAGGCTCTACAACTAAAACCGTACAAGATCGTATTGTTTCTTTGGATTTCCATCAAATGGTCAGGCCAAGGAACTTCCCATTGCCACATGAGTACGCCTCTGGAAAGACGACCCGAGAACCAAACCAGATCTCCGCCAACACAAGGCCGGGTTAACCCTAACTGGTAACTACTGACACGAATATGTCATCCCCCGATCGTAACCAATCTATCCGAGGATCCTCGATTTCCAACAACCACAAAGCAATAAATTTGCAGCAACAACATAGGTTAAGTATCTGGGCTCCATACCATGATACCACCTCTATCCAGAAGGAATGACATACACTAAAGGGCGCTACCCCTAATAACCTTGCTGCATCCTTCCTGTTTTGACCATTTCCGGGGTGTGAGGTCCGACGAAGTCTCGTCCACAAAACCACGCTTTATACAAAAGCTGTGCTTTGGGTCAACAAATGATCAAAGTAATGATCACTAAGTTAAATGTTCAAACAAATGATCATATCACAAATGATCAAACAATGATCATTTCACAGCAACACTCAGCATGTCACATTACCAAATTGGGAGTATATCACTAATAACCTTCAACTACACAACCTCTGAGCTCGTACGTCTCAGAGAAGGGTGTTAAGCTAAGAGAATAAATTCTCCGCCACCAACAGAAATATATTTGAAAGAAATCAGCTTTATATCTCAACTTGTAATGTCAGACATACAATCCATACAAGTCTGTTCCGGGCACGAATAGAAACGAAGGAACTTAAAAAGAAGTCCTTGCATTCCGGATAATTTCTAATCACGTCCGGACTTCTCGTCTCTAAGGGTGATAAAACCTCTATATCGGAGATCAGCCGATGCAGAGTAACTCAACGGTAATCCTTCCGTTTTCAAAAATATCTGGTCTTCAACAACGGTCATCAAATGCAATCCATTACGACGTATCACATATTCAGAATGGGTTATACGACCCCAAGGCCCTTTCCCGGCTAACCCGAATAGTGAGCGCTTATTCAAAAATAAGTATGGCATTCAAATTCAAGCAATCACAACAAATACCTATTTAAAGGTAAATATTGATAGTCGGATTATTTAACTATCAAAAGGCATGCTCAACATCACCAGATTCCAAATAATTTTTCAAATTATTTATTTTCCAAAATATCTTTACTAGATATATAATTTCCACACTTCAACCATTTGAAAACAATTTTCAAATCACTTTTCACCTTTACCACTTTTGAAAACAAATTTCAAATCATTCCCCTATACGAGATTACTTTCATGTCAACATGGTTCATTTAAACCAATCAAATAAATCCTTAACGATTCACTTTATATTTACGTTCCAAATCCGTAAATTAATTCCCATACTTTAAAAATAAATCAAAGTTTATTTTTTAACAAATTCCCCTTTTCATTTATAAATTCCATAGTGAATTTACAATTCCAAAATATCTATGAATATACAATTTCCAAATTGATTTCTAATATTCATTTTCAATTTGTCTTCAAAAAGATAAATTCTCGAAATGTTTCATTTCACATTGAAAAAAAATTTCCATACTTATTTATTAATAAGTAATTCACAAAACCATTTATTTTCAATACTTAGAAAAATATTCAATATACTTAATATCGAAATTAAGTATATATTTCATTCTTTTAAGGAAAACATTCACTTAACACATTTTTTGGGTCAAAACGAATGTTGCGTAAAACATCATTACAACGACCCAAAATCACTAGTAAAGGGGTTCGAAATTTAGATAGATATATAAATTCCAATACTATAAAAAAACATTTCCTTTCGAAAATCATTTACTATAACAACAGTGTTATAGTCCATCATTTCCTTCAATTTCTCGAAAACGTCTATTTCAACAATGAATGTTGAAATCTATGGTTTCGATATTTAATGCATTTTAAAACATCGTTAAAATAATCAACTTCTTTTAATAATATCCATTTTGCCAAATATGACCATTTTATTCAAATATGTATTCACTGTCCAAAATCGTGAATATATTTCCCTTAATAAACTATAATAATTAACTTATCAAAATAAGTCGTTTTTAGATTTATAAACAATGTCTATAAATTCCATTTCTATATTTTATAACAACTTCATTTTATAAATCTCCTTTATTAACCCATTCTATTTATATTCCATTTACATGTCGAAATCCAGTTTATAAGTAAATTACTTATAATTCATTTATTCACATACCCATTATTTTATATCGATAATAATTTATAAATCAAAAATTCTTATTTACTTATGAATCTAGGTTCAAACTTTATTTTAACACTTAAAAAAACTCGTTTTATGATTTCTATATTTTAATTTATAAATACCAATTTTATACAACTTTTATATAAATTGTTTATAATAATCCAAAAATCCCAATTTAAACTATTTTAAAGTTTATCAACTACTTATTTTAAAAATCACATTTCAGTTATATTTCGCAAAAATCATAATTTTAAAATATTAAAATTTTAACGTTTATTTTATTTAAGATGAATCAATTCAAAATTTGAATAAAACGTATAATTTCAAAAATCACTTTAAAAATCCCTTTAAAATCAAAATCATTGTTTTTAAACTTTAAAAATGGATCTGATGATGCAACAGCACCAAATAGTCAATCACGACATCCAAATATCATATATCAATATGTTAATCAACAAATATCACAATATGTGTAAATAAATCAATATAGTTGAGGAATCCAGTTGGATCCCTCCAACATGTTTCCCTGCATCCACAAATGTTAGCACAATACCAATTCCGTTCCAGTACGGAATTATCGCGGTATATAGGATTTATAAAAATATTATCCGCTTAATAGACGGCCCAATAGGGTCTCATCCGCTATATAATGCGGGAAACCAACTCCAATATATACATATGCCAATATATATATATATATATATATATATATATATTGCTATATATAGATATATCCTACTATATATACTATCACAATCAAACAGCAATCAATAACTGCAATCATCATTCAACATACATTCAAGCAAATTTTAAATCTAAATATTTAAAATTTAAATCGAAACTGTTCGATTGAGTGAGGAGTTCTCACCTTGATTTTAATTCCGTTTTAGCGTTTTATTTCGAATAAAATTAAACGTACGTTTAATTTTACCCAAAATTCTCACTAGCTCCAAACGACTCCAATCCAATTCCATTGCGTAGTGCTCGACAAAACGATTGCAACACAATTTGTTTCGTCCGATTCCGACCTCGTACGAACAAGTTATGACATTTATAAGTTAATACAAATTTTATATAAATTAATTACAACTTTAATTAAAATTTTAAACCTACATCTCACATCTGCCGTCCATTCCCTTTGATGAATCTCGGCCCTTGCACGCATCATCTTCCCATCGTCACGAACAGTTCGTGAAAAACGAACCCATGTCGCTTCTTCCACATTGAATTTACGCAACATCAATGCTCCACTTCACCTCGATCAAGTACCACCATCCTGACCCCTTTGTGAGCTTCACCTTCGGCTAAGGAATGGCCAAGCTCGGCTGCCTCTTTCCCCTCGAAAATCGTGCCGAACGTGGTGTATTCAAGTCGAAATTGCCATCAATTTACAGCTCTAAAAACGATCGTAGCCGTTGATCTCGTAGAGGGGAACGTGCTTTACGACTTTGCAGTTGGAACATTTTTGAATTAATTGATGGATTGAGAGATTTGGAGGGAAGAAGATGAACAAATTTCGGCCATTGACTGTAAATGAGGCGGCCACGAAGAAAACCTTAGCCTTCGTTGCAAAGTGAAAGATAACGTCCCTTTTATAGAAAATTTACCGAAAATCACTATTCACTCGATTTTCCGAACTCCCAATCTCACGCCGTGATCGGCGTTTCCATGGTTTACCCCGCGTTCCGGACATAATGGAATAGGTTTCGGGAGCCAATTCGATCATCTGTGCGAGTTATGGCAATAAACGATTGATTTTAAATTAAATCGGTTAAACGATTTTCTATGCGTTTTGGCTTGCCCAGGACAAACGGTAAATTCGATTGACACGAAATTTGAAACCTTACAATAATATCACATTACGGATCCGATGAAACTGGTTTCGTCGAAATCCAAGACTATTTAATAAAAGGACCATTTTAACTCGCCAAATCAATAGTAAAACAATTTTGATGCGTTTCGAGCTGCCACAATCAAACGACAACTCCGATTGCTACGAAAATTGAAATCCGAAAATAACAAACTATTACGGATCCAATGGAACTAGTTTCGCACAATTCTGAGACTGTTCGAAAATTGACTAATTTAACTGGTCGATTTAAACATTGAAATATTCAATTTTCACAAATTAATTTTTAATTCGATTTTAAAAGTTCTAAAATATCGTTCTAACTCCAATATGATAAAATAAAATTTTACAAATCATTTTCAATCATATTTAACCCGATTTTAAATTATTTCAGAAATTTCAACCATTAAATAATCGATTTAATTATCCAATTAAATCCAATATTCGAAATAAAATTTATTCGACTTATAAATTTCACTTATTAATATTTAAAATTAATTAAATATTCATATTTTAATTAACATAAATTCTGGGTCGTTACAGACTTCCCCCCTTAAAAGAATTTCGTCCTCGAAATTACCAAGTAAGAAAAAATTTACAGAATCCATTAACTTTCCAAAACAAACCATTCAAATTAGATTTTTCAAATCTCTTTAAGTGTTTAACTTTCACAAAATTTATAGTTAAACTTCATACAAAATCTTTACTAAGTTTCCAAATCCATATATAGTTTTCAAAAGTTTTCCCATTTTCTCAAAAATATTCTAACGCCTTAAATTTTCGAAAAAATTCGCCAGAGTCTCCTTTACGCGGCTCGATCCGAAAAAAAAATGACAGTATACATATCACAAATATACATCTCATCAAGTGATGAGGCATCCCGCAGGGAAAAAGTGTAAAAGTACGGTATGTAATCCGAGATATGTACCTTATTTTTTTATTAGCGAGCATATACGGCTAATATAGCGCGAAAGCGAGCTCCAAATGCGAAGCAAGCGCAATCCGCACCTACTAAACACTCAACAAACAACATGAGAACATGTATATATGAAAATAATATCAATATACATCATATAGCAACATAACAACTACATAATATAGCAAATGCAACTGAAGCAACAAATGCAACCACCAAAATCAATATAAATTCACTTCTCATTAATATTCATTGAATTGGTTTTCCAATTGATTCATTAACATTGGAATTTTACTAACATTCATTCATTCGATTTCAGTTAGTTTACATTCACTAATTTATTCACATTAATTCGCCTTCAATCCAAATCAAATCCAATTCTATTCAAATTTATTTACTTCTAATTTGGATTCAATCACATAGCTTTTAATTTCGCTAATTCAATTTCATTAACACTTAATGAATTATATACAATCAACTAACATTCGCATGACAACCAATGTATATTCAACATAACCAAATTATTTAATTTACATTCAATTTGGTCCAACACTTTTAATTCCAATTAGTTTGATATTCTATTGGCTTTCATTCAATTTATTCAATTAGCTTTTAATGAATTAATACTTACATCCATTATTTCATATCAATTATTTACATTCAGTTGATTAACATTCCAATCATTCATCAATTCAATTGTTAATTCCTTTAACAATATAAAGTTGAATTTCATTTATATAACTCAAGTTCATATTCATCATTTCTGTTGATTAATTTACTTTGACACCAAAATCAACTTCATTCAACTTTATTTATGTTATATTCCACATATTAATCCAATTTAGATTACAATTCCAGTTCTATTTAACTTTTTACCAAAGCTAAATTTATTATCTCATATTATAAGTTCAAAACTTATTTCACTTATATTCATCATTTTATAAGTTATACAACTTATATTCAATAATTACCACTTGGATTTTCTTTTTATTGATTCACTTACACCTACTTTAATTTAACTCCATCCTTTAAGTTAAATTTATTCTATCAAAATTCAAATTGTATAAGTTATCAACTCATTTATCATTCTTATAAATATTTTAAATAGGATTCCAGAGTTTTTTCAACCATTCAAAACCATTTTTGAAACCAATTCAATTATCCTTTGGATTTCAAAACCCAAACTCAAATTTTCCAAACAACTTCCATTTAAAACAATTTGGCAGCAATCCCTCTTTTGGAAACATGAAAATGAACACCAATGATGTTGCAATCATCATCGGAATTATTTTCCAGCAACCGAAAAGAGTTTAGAGCTTTAATTTCTCCAAAAAAAATTCCAAAATATCAAATCCTTTCTAAACATTTCTCCGGAATTTTATTTTCAGATTATAAATCACATTTATACATCTTTTACTTATATAATTTCACTTCTTATATATATAAGATTATTTCACAATTGTAAATTTCATTAATTATAATTTCATTAATTATAATTTCATACTTATAATTCAATTGCTTATACAATTATTCTTTTACAACTGTTGTTTTTATTTAACTTATTCAACAACCAAACAATCAATTCATATATACTTTAATAATTCTGGAAAATTATTCCTTTATATATAAAATATAATCAAGGTAAAATTATTTCATTTACCCAATTTAAAACAATACTGTGTCGAATATTTCTATTCAAGTGTTTAGAAACCCCTTCGATACAGTTGCGCAGACTGTGCCGACGAAGGTTCATATGCCACTCAATCAACCAATCATCACAATATAAAACCATTTATATTCACTAACAAATACGCCCTCGTATCTATTATTACACTCAAACTCATTCTAGAGTACTACTGACTCCATCTCTAATGAGAAATACCCAACAGAGCCATGGTTGTCGCTTAACCATATGCTCTGATACCAAATGTAACGTTCGATTTTTCGCCGCTCGAAAACCGACATTAATACGTCCACTGTATCAACTGTCGAGCAATCGAATGCCGGAAAACCATACCGTTAGGGTTTAAGAAGAAGAAAATATAAAAGAAGAGAGAAAGAAAAAGAAAACAACAGAAAGAAGCAACAGAACAATATCAGAATCTCACAATCGCAGCGGAACAACATATAATAGAAATGAATAATCTTTAAACAAAGAACTATATCAGTTATTACATTACATCATATTACATTACATTTCATCATCAGAGTGTACAACAACAAACAACAACAAACAGCGGAAAAGAAATACTATATACTAGTAACACGCCATGCCATCCAGCTTGCCTCCAGCAACTCCTGAATTCCAGAATATCCTGATAAACCTTACTCCTGACTGCCCGTGTGGAAATTGGTGTGCACCCAGAGTTTAGGAAGGAAAACAATAAACTTCTAGTCAGTCATGTGACTGGTGTGAGAACTAAAAAAGTTTATCTTTAAAACAAAGAATAGGATAATTTTTAAAATTGATTCGCAATGCTTTTTAGAAAATGAGACTACCATAAGGCCTCCCGCACACACATGCACACACAATGCAAACGCAGAATCGGAGGAGATTTCTCCTTATGATAGTCAAAGATGCTTGATCGCATTAAAAAGAAACATTTGATATTATTACTAGTGCATAGTGTAGGAAAATTATTTCGAAAGTAAAGATATAAATCTTAGCCAGCATACGCATTTCGCATTTATGCCTACTATAGCTACCATCCAAATAGTGGGGCGCCACCATAAGTGAATGATAGATTCTACAACTAAAACCGTACAAGATCGTATTGTTTCTTTGGATTTCCAACAAATGGTCAGGCCAAGTAACTTCCTATTGCCACATAGGTACGCCTCTGGAAAGACGACCCGAGAACCAAACCGGATCTCTGCCAACACAAGGCTGGGTTACCCCTAACTGGGTAACTACTGACATGAATACCCCCGATCGTAACCGATCTATCCGAGGATCCTCGATTTCCAACAACCACAAAGCAATAAATTTGCAGCAACAACATAGGTTAAGTATCTGGGCTCCATACCATGATACCACCTCTATCCAGAAGGAATGACATACACTAAAGGGCGCTACCCCTAATAACCTTGCTGCATCCTTCCTGTTTTGACCATTTCCGAGGTGTGAGGTCCGACGAAGTCTCGTCCACAAAACCACGCTTTATACAAAAGCTGTGCTTTGGGTCAACAAATGATCAAAGTAATGATCACTAAGATAAATGATCAAACAAATGATCATATCACAAATGATCAAACAATGATCATTTCACAGCAACACTCAGCATGTCACATTACCAAATTGGGAGTATATCACTAATAACCTTCAACTACATAACCTTTGAGCTCGTACGTCTCAGAGAAGGGTGTTAAGCTAAGAGAATAAATTCTCCGCCACCAACAGAAATATATTTGAAAGAAATCAGCTTTATATCTCAACTTGTAATGTCAGACATACAATCCATATAAGTCTGTTCCGGGCTCGAACAGAACCGAAGGCACTTACAAAGAAGTCCTTGCATTTCGAATAATTTCTAATCACGTACGGACTTTCCGTCACTAAGGGTGATAAAACCTCTATATCGGAGATCAGCCGATGCAGAGTAACTCAACGGTAATCCTTCCGTTTTCAAAAATATCCGGTCTTCAACAACGGTCATCAAATGCAATCCATTACGACGTATCACATATTCGGAATGGGTTATACGACCCCAAGGCCCTTTCCCGGCTAACCCGAATAGTGAGCGCTTATTCAAAAATAAGTATGGCATTCAAATTCAAGCAATCACAACAAATACCTATTTAAAGGTAAATATTGATAGTCGGATTATTTAACTATCAAAAGGCATGCTCAACATCACCAGATTCCAAATAATTTTTCAAATTATTTATTTTCCAAAATATCTTTACTAGATATATATTTCCACACTTCAACCATTTGAAAACAATTTTCAAATCACTTTTCACCTTTACCACTTTTGAAAACAAATTTCAAATCATTCCCCTATACGAGATTACTTTCATTTCAACATGGTTCATTTAAACCAATTAAATAAATCCTTAACGATTCACTTTATATTTACGTTCCAAATCCGTAAATTAATTCCCATACTTTAAAAATAAATCAAAGTTTATTTTTAAACAAATTCCCCTTTTCATTTATAAATTCCATAGTGAATTTACAATTCCAAAATATCTATGAATATACAATTTCAAAATTGATTTCTAATATTCATTTTCAATTTGTCTTCAAAAAGATAAATTCTCGAAACGTTTCATTTCACATTGAAAAAACATTTCCGTACTTATTTATTATTAAGTAATTCACAAAACCATTTATTTTCAATACTTAGAAAAATATTCAATACACTTAATATCGAAATTAAGTATATATTTCATTCTTTTAAGGAAAACATTCACTTAACACATTTTTTGGGTCAAAACGAATGTTGCGTAAAACATCATTACAACGACCCAAAATCACTAGTATATGGGTTCGAAATTTAGATAGTTATATAAATTCCAATACTATACAAAAACATTTCCTTTCGGAAATCATTTACTATAACAACAGTGTTATAGTCCATCATTTCCTTCTATTTCTTGAAAACGTCTATTTCAACAATGAATGTTGAAATCTATGGTTTCGATATTTAATGCATTTTAAAACATCGTTAAAATAATCAACTTCTTTTAATAATATCCATTTTGCCAAATATGACCATTTTATTCAAATATGTATTCACTGTCCAAAATCATAAATATATTTCCTTTAATAAACTATAATAATTAACTTATCAAAATAAGTCGTTTTTAGATTTATAAACAATGTCTATAAATTCTATTTCCATATTTTATAACAACTTCATTTTATAAATCTCCTTTATTAACCCATTCTATTTATATTCCATTTACATGTCGAAATCCAGTTTATAAGTAAATTACTTATAATTCATTTATTCACATACCCATTATTTTATATCGACAATAATTTATAAATCAAAAATTCTTATTTACTTATGAATCTAGGTTCAAACTTTATTTTAACACTTAAAAAAACTCGTTTTATAATTTCTATATTTTAATTTATAAATACCAATTTTATACAACTTTTATATAAATTGTTTATAATAATCCAAAAATCCCAATTTGAACTATTTTAAAGTTTATCAACTACTTATTTCAAAAATCACATTTCAGTTATATTTCGCAAAAATCATAATTTTAAAATATTAAATTTTAACGTTTATTTTATTTAAGATGAATCAATTCAAAATTTGAATAAAACGTATAATTTCAAAAATCACTTTAAAAATCCCTTTAAAATCAAAATCATTGTTTTTAAACTTTAAAAATGGATCCGATGATACAACAGCACCAAATAGTCAATCACGACATCCAAATATCATATATCAATATGATAAACAACAAACAATATCTGTAAATAAATCAATATAGTTGAGGAATCCAGTTGGATCCCTCCAACCTGTTTCCCTGCATCCACAAATGTTAGCACAATACCAATTCCGTTCCAGTACGGAATTATCGCGGTATATAGGATTTATAAAAATATTATCCGCTTAATAGACGGCGCAATAGGGTCTCATCCGCTATATAATGCCGGAAATCAACTCCAATATATACATATGCCAATATATAATATATATATATATATATATATTGCTATATATAGATATATCCTACTATATATACTATCACAATCAAACAGCAATCAATAACTGCAATCATCATTCAACATACATTCAAGCAAATTTTAAATCTAAATATTTAAAATTTAAATCGAAACTGTTCGATTGAGTGAGGAGTTCTCACCTTGATTTTAATTCCGTTTTAGCGTTTTATTTCGAATAAAATTAAACGTACGTTTAATTTTACCCAAAATTCTCACTAGCTCCAAACGACTCTAATCCAATTCCATTGCGTAGTACTCGACAAAATGATTGCAACGCAATTTGTTTCGTCTGATTCCGACCTCGTACGAACAAGTTATGACACTTATAAGTTAATACAAATTTTATATAAATTAATTACAACTTTAGTTAAATTTTTAAACCTACATCTCACATCTTCCGTCCATCCCCTTTGATGAATCTCGGCCCTTGCACGCATCATCTTCCCATCGTCACGAACAGTTCGTGAAAAACGAACCCATGCCGCTTCTTTCACATTGAATTTACGCAACATCAATGCTCCACTTCACCTCGATCAAGTACCACCATCCTGACCCCCTTCGTGAGCTTCACCTTCGGTTAAGGAATGGCCAAGCTCGGCTGCCTCATTCCCCTCGAAAATCGTGCCGAACGTGGTGTATTCAAGTCGAGATTGCCATCAATTTACAGCTCTAAAAACGATCGTAGCCGTTGATCTCGTAGAGGGGAACGTGCTCTACGACTTTGCAGTTGGAACATTTTCGAATTAATTGATGGATTGAGAGATTTGGAGGGAAGAAGATTAACAAATTTCGACCATTGACTGTAAATGTGGCGGCCACGAAGAAAACCCTAGCCTTCGTTACAAAGTGAAAGATAACGTCCCTTTTATAGAAAATTTACCGAAAATCACTATTCACTCGATTTTTCGAACTCCGAATCTCGCGCGGTGACCGCGTTTCTAGGGTTTACCCCGCGTTCCGGACACAATGGAATAGGTTTCGGGAGCCAATTCGATCATCTGTGCGAGTTATGGCAATAAATGATCGATTTTAAATTAAATCGGTTAAACGATTTTCTATGCGTTTTGGCTTGCCCAGGACAAACGGTAAATCCGATTGACACGAAATTTGAAACCTTACAATAATATCACATTACGGATCCGATGAAACTGGTTTTGTCAAAATCCGAGACTGTTTGAAAAATGACCATTTTAACTCGCCAAATCAATATTAAAACAATTTCGATGCGTTTCGAGCTGCCACAGTCAAACGACAACTCCGATTGCTACGAAAATTGAAATCCGATAATAACAAATTATTACAGATCTAATGAACTAGTTTCGCCCAATTCGGAGACTGTTCGAAAATTGACTAATTTCACTAGTCGATTTAAATATTAAAATATTCAATTTTCACAAATTAATTTTTAATTCGATTTTAAAAGTTCTAAAATATCGTTCTAACTCCAATATAATAAAATAAAATTTTACAAATCATTTTCAATCATATTTAACCCGATTTTCAATTATTTCAGAAATTTCAACTATTAAATAATCGATTTAATTATCCAGCTAAATCCAATATTCGAAATAAAATTTATTTGACTTATAAATTTCACTTATTAATATTTAAAATTAATTAAATATTCATATTTTAATTAATATAAATTATGGGTCGTTACAAAATCATTATATGAATGAAAGGAAATCAAACATCAAATGTTATGAAATGAAATTGATAAAATGAACTTGATCTATTGTTTAGAATTGTTGTTGGTTTGGTTTATGGTTGGTTGGGCAAGGATACTATAAAATTGTTTGGATGAATGAATAATCTATGTAGTTTCATCTAAGACTATTGAGTAAATGTTGTACTTAATAGTTTATTTTTCATTCTGTACAATTTAAAGTTTTGAACCCGAACAACTATTTGTTTTGTTTGATATGAATGGCTAATTGATTGTGTTGATTTTTCATAATGACTGTATATGGTTGCAAGTGACTGTTGTTTATATTGATTGTTTGTGACTGGTTGAAACAACTTTAAATGTTCCATTTTATATACTTATTAACTCTTTTTAGATTATATAAGTGAAATACAGGTTATGGAAGCAATTGCTACTGCTTTTGGTTTCATAATTAAGCGTTAATTGCGCAACAGATAGGTATATTCATGGATTACGGTTTTATAGCGTTATTTTATTGTTTTTCCCATTGTTGGGATATATTAATTTGAGAAATTGTGATATATATTGTTATATTTGACATTATATTTTCTTCCGAGCTTTCCCGTACAAAGGAGACTCTGCCAAAATTTTCCGTAAATTTTAGACTTAGAAATTTTTTGAAAATGTTTTCCAAACTTCATTAATTTGAGTATAAAAAGATATAATGGTTATAAATTGGTATATTTTATTTAGATTAATTAATTTTGTAAATTTATTTGTTTATAAAGTTAATATTTTTGGGTAAGATGTATTGTTTACTCAATTCTTTCTTTTCCCTCCTTTTTCCTTTTCGGGGACGAAAAGTTTTGAGTAGGGGAGAGTGTGACGACCCGTAAATTTTTGATAATAAAATTTGTTATTTTAACAAGATTTTGTAATTTAATTTGGAAAGAAATAAATACTCTGTAATTTAATATTGAAATGAACGCTAAAATGAAATATAGCAATGGTAACTAAAACAAATTATTAACAATTTGAATGAAAATTAAGGTAATAATGTTAATGCAAGTCAATAAATAATTAATTTAGTGTAATCCCGATTAATTGAAACCAATTGTAAGGTTATAATTGATTTTAATTAATAAATTGGGAAATAAGTTCAAAGTATATTAATTGATGAAATAATACGTAGTAAATTGTAATTTGATAGAATCAATGTTAGATAAGTAATAATAATATTTATTGTTTAATAATAAAGTATGAATGGGATTAAATTAGGCAAATGGTGATAACCATTAATTGTTTACCCATTTATTTAATCTATTGAATTAGATCTAAATCCATTGCAATTAAACGTAATTAAAAACTACGTTAACATGAATTTAGTTGATGGCTGTAAAAATATTAGGGTAATTAGATATATACTAATGTTAAATTTGTCCATAGGATGATGATTTATTGAATAAAGAGATTGAATACAAATTGTATTAATTCAATTGAAATTAAAAATATAATTTATTTGAATTTACTTAAATCGAAGGTAAACACTATAAATTTTGCAATGAATCCTTATTTGATTGATATAGAAATTTTGGTTAATGAGTTAGAAGTTTATTTGTAATCAAAAATGATAGAAACGATAAATAATTAAATTTGAATTGAAGAAGTGATTAATTAATTTAATATTAATTTATTTAATTAAATGAAATATAGCCATTTTGGCCACAAACTCGGATTTCGATGAAACCAGTTTCATCGGATCCGTAACGATGAATTATTATAGGATTTCAAGTTTCATAACGATCGAGATTGTCGTTTGATTGTACGGGCTTGAAACGCCTAGAAATCAATTGGAATAAATTTATAATAACTTGATTTTTGCATAACTTCTTCATATGATGGAATTTGGACTTGAAATCTATTCCATTGATTTTAAAATATTTAAAACATCTATGTTGATATATAGGTTGACCCAATTTCGCTTTGGAGTCAGAATGGGCTTTTCGGACCATTTATCGTTCAATTTCCCAAACTAAATCAAGCCCATTTGTTTCTATTGTGTTCTGCCAATATATATCCGGTTACAAACCCTAACAGCCTTTCTATTTCTCATTTCCGTACGTACAGAAACCTCTGTTGCTCCTATTCCTTAATGGCTGTAAACCCTAAATTTTCCAATTCAATCCCAATTCAAAAATCCAACAACTAAAATTCAAACTCCTCAAATAATATCAAATTTTACATCGATCTGAAGCTCTCAACGAGCGCATCTCAGATTTGAAATTCATTTTTCAATTTGAACCTTTGTCTGTCTAGAAATTGTAGAAAAAACCGCGGCCGTTCATTGTGCGTTGATCAACTACAATGGATCGACGATTTTTGAGACAGCTTGGTAGAGGGCAGCGAGTGGAGTGCATCTGTATGGGTTTTGCATTGAATGGACAGTCAGATTGTCCCCTAAAATTCGATTAGGGTTATTACAGAGGGCGGCGGTTGATGGAATTGGGCATCGTCGGTCGGTGGCATGCGTCATGTGGTCGGTAGGGGTTTACACTGTGGTCGGCGAGCGTCTGATGGTGGCGCGAGGAGCCGCGGTTGGCCGCGGTGAAGCATGGTGTGTGGCGGCGGGTGAACGATTGCATGTGCTATGGCTCGCAATTATGTCTGCAATGATGATTGAGGAGATGTTGCATGGCGGCTTCCAATTGGTTGGTGCTCTTTTTTGTTTTATTATTTTTGTTTTTCCAATTTGAAATTTCAAATCGTTTTAACGTCATAACTTTTATATACGAGGTCCATTTCATGGGCAGTTTCTCTGCTAGGATCATATTGAAATTCCAAATATTTTGACGCTGGTTTGGATGGATTTTGAGACCTTTTGAATTTTGGATTTAAATTGAATTTGAATCCAAAAGGTGAGTATTTTAACCCGCTCACAACTTCTAAAATTTCTTATGTTTGTTAAATTGATCTATGATGTGATTAGAAATTTATTGATGACTGTTTGGCATATTTTGAATCATCGTCTCGGTTTATTTGAATTTATTTGGATAAAATAGTTATTTAATTTATTATTGAATATAAACTGCCAGTAAATACCTGTCATTTATTATCTGTTCCATATTGATGTTACTGATTGAATTGGATGATGATTGTGACAAATGTTTGATGGTTGATATTGGATGAATGGATGTTGTATTTTATATTGTTATAAACTGCAAGTTGTTATGGATTTTTATTTTATTCGGGATTGTGGTTTGAAATGATATATAACCGTATTTATATTTTAAATTACGAATTGAAATGATAAATATCTGTATCACTTGACCATAGGATAGAAAATTTTATATAGACATCGTGGTCTATATTATTTACCGTTGATTTAACTTACATAAGATCTTTTAGTTCTGACTCGAGTGTTTTGTCTTTTCAATTCGCTGGGGTCAGCCAGAGCATTTCAGGATTTGAAGGCCTTATTTCTAGAGAACGGAGACAAAGATTTTAGTACTACTATTTATTATTATAATTCACTGCATCATATATTCCGCTGCATTATTTATTATTCTTTGGTATGTGTAACTTTGATATGTATTGTATAAGTATAATCGAATATTTTGTAAAACAGCTTCATGAACTGTTTATTTGATTATTATATTTTATCGTTCCACTGCAAGATTCAATTTTTTTTTTCTTTCTCTACTTTTTCTTATTTACCCCATAACAATCTTCCCTTCTGTATGGGTTGAGTCGGCATGTGTGTCTGCTTTAGCGTACAAAAAGGTGGGATGTTACACGAGGTATCAAAACTTACTCATTCATAATTTCTTATATATTTTCATGAAGCAAATGGCTGTTTCGAAAGACTTGGGATGAAATACGCTAAAATTGTGCAACAACCCTGTATTTTGTGTTTATTTTAATTATGTATTTTAATTATTTTAATTGAATTTCTTGATTTAAAAACTTTATTTTATTTATCAAAATGAATAAATTTTGTTATTTTAAAATATAATTTTTGATTTCTATGTAAATTATAATTTCAAACATGAATAAATAGAACATTCCCAGAAAATGTGGATTTTGTTCAATATGGTCAAACTTTGACTTTTAAATTTAGAATTTAAATTTTTGAATTTTATCTTTTATTATGAAAATAAATTAAATTTCAACAATACTTCTTTTCATTTCGTTGAAATCCAATTTATATTTGAAAGTTATGCTTTTTACAATATTGTGCGTAAATTGTTTTATTTAACAAAATTGTTTATTTTAATTTATATAAATAGTATTTTTTTTGTCATATCATGTTATAGTTTGTGTATATAGGTGTAACATGACATGTTATGCATATATTTATTTTAGAACATTTTATAAGTGTAGTTATAATTTTCCAATGTTTATTGTATATTGTTTACAATTTTTAAATTCTAGTTTCAATTATAAATCTATTTTCTCATTTATTTCCTTTTCTTCCTAAAAATATTTATTTATTTTATTTTTCACTTTATTTTGTTTGTCTTTTATTTTATTTACTGAAATTTATTTGGTTTATTTTGATTGAAAGAAAATGGAAATGTGAAGAGACAAAAGCTTTTCATATTCTTGTGTCTTTCCAATTGCCTTTGTCTTTTCAATTGCTTTTGCCTTTTCATCTTAGCTTGGCCATCCATTTCTCTTCGCTGTAGCCGTGTTTTCTCATTTCATTTTCACGTGAAAAAATATTTCTCCTCATTCAAAACTCACGGCTAAAAAAAATGGTAATGGCTTCGTTTTCTTTCTCATTTCCTTCTTCTTTTTCTAGTGATTTGCCTTTGTTTCTTCTAACTTTGCTCGGCCACTACTCTACCACCTTCACTACCGACCACACCACCACCATCTATAGCAGCACCACCCCCTCGCCTCTGACCAATTCAGGCCATGACCTCCATCTGAGTTAGCATCACCAAAATTTGCAAAAACTCCACCAAGCATGCCTAGTCGAGCCTAGAAATCACCATCCCCTTCATATTTTGCTTCGGCCGCCCCCTTAGCCGCCACCACCAGCAACTACACTACCTCTAGCCGCAGCTCCAGCCATCACCAGACCTAAACCCTGACCTAACCGAGCTCACTTGACCTTTGGCCGAGCCTTGTGTGCTCAAAACTCCACCCCATTTTTCCTTACCCCTTTGTATGCTTCATGTTGCAACTTCTACCATCTTTATCCACTTCTAGCCGACCTATATGATGACATACCCGACCCAAACACACAGCCATGGCCGAGGAAAAGCTCACCTTGGTCGAGTGTTTGAATGGTAAAAGCAAGGTCTAGCTATCTTGTCTTTGTCGCTTTTTAATTTCAATTCATTTTAATGTATTTTATGTTGTATATTCATGTGTTGCATTGTCTTGTTTGGTTTGTTGCTTAAAAGATCATTATCTTGGCGCTCTCCACTTACTTGAATTATTAATCGTGCTATGTCGTGTCGTATCGTGCTTTCTAGAATCAATTCCATGTGTTTTAATTTGCTAACTCCAGCGTAAAAAGGTGAGTATTCACTCACGACAATTACACTTACATAACTGTGAATTGATAGTAAGTGAATCTATAGAATTATTATATCATGTTATACCTGCCTGTGATATGAATCCTATGATGTTAACCTTTTTATAAACATGTCATATCATTTGTTACTGCTATATGTTGCCATACTGTTTATTTACATTTGTTTCTCACACTGCAAGTTCCCTTAGAATAGAATCACTATGGGTTGAAATGATACATACCCGAACGGACTTTAGAATAGGGAAAAATCATTATAGGCTGAAATGATAGGCCTTAGCAATTTTTATTTATTTTATTTTAACTTGAGATTGCGGGTTTGAAATGATAGAACCAAGAATTTTCTTTGTAAATTACGGATCGAAATGATATATTATCCGTATCACTTGACCTACGTTATAAAATATTATACAGACCCGTGGTTATTATATATATTTTTTTGGAAATTTTCAAGTATTTTAAAATTTTATAATATGATAATTTGATTTAAATTGAACTAAAAATGATTTTATAAAGTGTTAGTGATTTTTCTGCAAGTTAAATAAGTGAAATAAATGAATAGTTAAGTTGAAATTTGAAATATAAATTAATTTTGAAATTTGTGATTTTTTTTTAACATGGAGTTAAGTAAATAAAATATGATAATTTGATTTGAATTTGAATTTTAATGAGTTAATAAAGTGTTATCGATTTTCGATGAATTTAAAATTGTCAAATAAATGAATGCTTAAAGTGTAATTTAAAATATAATTTGACTTGGAAATTCGAGAGTTTGGTTTAAAAATAAAAGTTAAGTTAAGAAAATAAAATGAAATTTTAGTTTATATTTTGAAATGGTTATTAAAACTTAAGTGTTAAATTAATTTTAAATTTCAAAGAAATAGAAATTTGTACATTGAATTTAATAAGAATTATTAAGAGAAATTTAATATTTATTTGTAAAATTTATTTTATAAAAATCGTAAGTTAAAGGGTATTTAAATGAATATTTTTGAGTGAAAAATATGATTTTTATAAGTTAAAATGGTTTAAATTGAAGTTTAATTGTTTCTGAAATTGTATTGAAAATCTAAAAATTGAATTAACAGCATTCAGAAATGCTATCATTTGTGAAGGGAACTTAAAATCTGTTGTAAAGGATATTACAGCACTTTGAAAATGTTGTGGTTGATTCAAATGAACTAAAAGCTAAAATTAGCTAAGGGCCATTGCAGCACTTGGTAAGCGTTGTGGTTGCAGAAAGAAACTAAAACCTGAAATTAATAAAAGAGCTATTGCAGCACTTGTTAAGTGTTGTAGTTGGCTAAATTGAATTAAACCTTTTAATTTGAACCGTGAACTACTGTAGTGGTTTTGTAAATGTTGTCTTTGCTTAATTTAACTATTTTTCAACTAAAACTGAACTATTACAGCAGTTTTAAATACTGTCTTTGTTGAATTGAATTGTTTTCAAATGTAACTTACTGCTGCATTTACTAAATGGTGTGGAAAGGTGAAATTTAGATGTTTAATGTTTTTAACTGAATAAATGAACTTAGAAAAGGCTAAATTTTTGGGAATTGAATATTTGATCTATAAGTATAATAACTTCACTTTTGAATATTTTAAATGAAGTATTTGATTTGAAATATAAACTATTTTGAAATGCGATTTGGAATAGTCTTATAAAATATAAAATTAATGAGGTCTTGAAAGGATAATTGATAAGATTTTAAAATGGTTTGTTAGGAAACTGAATTTAATTGAAACTGATGGTTTGAATAGAATTAAATTGGAAATTTGAAATTTGGGTTTAATTAAAAATATTTGTAAAATGTAAAGAATTAAATGAATGTTCCATGATTTCAAATGTATGATTTCAAATGTATGATTTCGAAATGTTATGATTTTCAAAGTGTAATGATTTCAAGTATTTTGGTTTCGAAAAAGTTATAACTTTGAAGGTAGTATGATTTTGAAAGTGAATATATGTTTGAAATGGAAATGATAAACTATTTGAATTGAATATATTTTTGGAATAAAATGTTTTGGTTTTGAAATAAGTACTATTTTTGAAATGTATAACCGCCGGTTATAATAACGATTGGTTGTTAAAGAGACTGGGATCGGATATGGACATACTCTCTGTCGATATCGAAAACCATTTTAACAACTGTGTATGTGGTGGAGATTCCAGAATGAAGTAGGATGGTGGCAACATTCTTGAGGTATATTACGTGGACTCGACTCCCGTGAGTTGGCATAAAGTGGCTAAAACAGGAGCGATCTCAGGCCAAGTGAGGTAATTCCTCCTATCGGATGCATTTCTTCGATACTATACTCTTACTTGTGGTTGGTTTGATGGCCATCCTCCGATTTTGATTGGGAGTTTGTTCCGAGGTGGGCGTAGTGGCTGCTACGTTACCACCAGCCCATGTGCGTAATTGGTATATCTACCCTGGCATTGCCTTGTGTGCCATGTCGCCTATCATAGCGAGCTTTACTACCAGTTTGTTTTCTCCCATAGCCCATGAAGTATTTAGGGTAGCCTCCCGATCTGGAGGTGTGCTGATACTGGATGGACCACTGGCTCTATTACGTGTTAAGGGGAATATTGGGTCACTCCTTAATGCTATTTTAAAGTAAGTATATTTTACTGTAGACGTTATTATAATAGCGCAATATTACTACATAGTAAATAGTTTAACAGATCCTTAGAGTATGGGTGGTCCCATGCATCCTTTAAGTTACTTCTACTTTACTGCAGTTCACTTGAATTGTTTTACACTATATAAGTATGTATGTCCTGACTCGAGTGTTTTGTGTTTTTCTTTATGCTCGAGTCAGCCTGAGTATTCACAGCTTAGCTTTGGATTTCTCTTTCTGGAGCTAGGAATCGTTGGAGATTCTTCTTATCTTGTTATCTATCTATTTCGGTTTCAGTTGTCCTATTTCAGCTCTTGTATTAGTGATCTTCTATGTATATGGTATTTCTATTGTATTTGTTTTCAGAGTGATATTATGTATTTCATTTTGAGACTTTGTTATAGTTGCTTCATGAACTACTATGGTATTTTAATTTCCGCTGCGAGTTATTCTAATATTTCTGTGTCTGTGATTCTGTGTGATGATTTTATTTGCTCCAAATTTTATTACAATGCAGTATTTTGAGCAATTCAAGTCCGACATGTGCGGATGCAAATGGATGAAAATATCGGGTTGTTACAGTTCGTATCAGAGCTTTGGTTTTTACGCAAACTATAGCCTACAGAGCAAAACCTCATTAGAGATAGGGTAGGAATACCCTAGAATGAGTGAAATCCACCTCAGAATCATTTTCTTTGTGAAAGAACGTATTTTCAAAGTATAAACTGATTTTAAAAATGATTTTTCTAAGGATTTTTCAAAGATTATTTTGATACAAATTTTCTTGTTTTAAAGGAAAATTTTTATAAACTTCCTTCCTTTTTTATCTACCTTGTTAGTATTTTCTTTCATTAGGATATTCATCCAAATGAATTTATCTATCTCCAGCATGGTCATTTCAGAAAGGCTTACCCTTCTGCTAGGTAGGGCAATCCTTTTGAGCCTTCCGGTATATTTTCTATTACCTCTCTATCTTCTCTGGATCCTACTCTTAGTGATGACCAAGGTTCTCTTCAGGGTACCTTTTCTTTATTTCAGTATCCTGTTCGTGTTTTATTTGATTCTGGAGCTTCCCATAGTTTTATTTCTGTTGATTTATGTGATAAGTTTGAGCATCTCCTTTCTTTTGAGTATGCTTCTGTACCTTTATGTGTTTCAAATCTAATCGGAGGCCCCACAAACCTTAATCGGATTTGTAAGCAAGTGAAACTTCTTTATTCTGATCATCGCTTTAGTGGTGATTTCTATGTTCTTGGCTTCGATGCTTTTGATTTATTGCTTGGCATAGATTGGCTTTGTAAGCATGATGCCCATATCCCTTGTAAAGCCCGGTCTGTTTATCTTGTTGATGATCAAGGAAATTCTTTGATTATTCAGTGCCGCATGCCTCTGTATTTTGCTGGCAGTTTTATTTATTCTCTGGATTCTTCTTCTGGTGATCCTCATTCGACCCGTGTGGTCAGATTCTATTCCGATTATTTGGTGGAGTCATTGCTTTACCTCCTAAGCGTGAAATTGATTTCCGTATTGATCTTAATCCTGTAACTCGACCTGTAGTTCTTCTTCCTAGAAGAATGGCACCCCACGAGAAGGTTGAGTTGGGAAAGCAAATTGAGGACTTGTTCTCCAAAGGTCTGATCAGACCTAGCCATTTTGAATGGGGAGCAGCGGTGGTTTTCGTCACCAAGTATTATGGTTCTTTGAGGATGTGTGTTGATTATAGGAAGCTGAACAAGTTCGCTATGAAAAAAGATATCCAATGCTTCGTATCAATGCTTTGTTTGATCAGCTTTGTCGTGCCACTATTTTCTCTCAGCTTGATCTTGCCTCAGGTTTTCACCAGCTCAGTGTTGCTGAGGAAAGTATTCCCAAGACTACTTTCCGTACTGAGAATGGGTTCTATGAATGGTTAGTCATGCCTTTTGGTTTGACTAATGCACCTGCTTTCTTTGTTGATTTGATGAATCGTGTTTTTCTGTGATCTGCTTAATAAATTTGTTCTAGTCTTTGTTGATGATATCCTTGTCTTTTCTAAGACCAAGAAAGAGCATGAGTCGCACTTTAAATCTGTTCTGGAAAATCTTAAAAATCATCAGTTGAAGGCTAAATTTTCTAAATGGCATTTCTGGAAAGATGATGTCCGATTTCTTGGACATACTGTTTCTAGTAATGGAGTTTCTGTTGATCTAGTCATGATTGCTGCGATCAATATAAGTCTTTCTTTCTTTCTCTTTTCCTTTGCCATTTAATTATTCTATCTTTTCTATTGTTCTTATTTCTTCCTAATCTGTTACATGATTGGGAAATTCCTTAGACTCCTTTTGAGATTCGTAGTTTTCTGGGCCTTGCCGGTTATTACCGGAGATTCTTTGAGAATTTTGCTTGGATTGCTGCAACTCTCACTGCTTTGACTCGTTATAATGCTAAATCTATCAGGGTCATTGTGGATAGACTGACCAAGTCCGCTCATTTCATGACGGTCAAGTCTACCCATTCTGCTTCTAGCTTGTCTAAGATCTACATGAGAGAGATTATTCGTCTCCATGGTGTTCCTTTCAGTATTGTTTGTGATCGTGATCCTATCTTTACCAGTCAGTTTTGAAGCTTTTCAGGAATCTTTGGGTACTCATCTGAATCTGAGCACTGCTTACCATGCACAGACCGACGGTCAAACGAAAAAATGAATCTGATTCTCGAGAATCTTCTTCGTGTTTAAGATCATCTCCACCTTGTCGAACTTACCTATAACAACAGTTATCAGGTGTAATTTTAATATTCTTTTCATCTTGTCTTAAGCCTATTTCATTCTTTCTTTTTCTGTGTTTTCTCATACCTCATTACTTTTCGGGGACGAAAAGTTTTGAGTGGGGGAGAGTGTAACAACCCTTTATTTTGTGTTTATTTTAATTGTGCATTTTAATTATTTTAATTGAATTTACGGGTTTAAAAACTTTATTTTATTTATTAAAATGAATAAATTTTGTTATTTTAAAATATAAATTTTGATTTCTTTGTGAATTATAATTTCAAACATGAACACATTGAATACTTCTAGAAAATATGGATTATGGTCAATATAGTCAAACTTTGACTTTTAAATTTAAAATTTAAATATTTGAATTTGAATTTTATCTTTTATTATTAAATAAACTAAAATTCAATAACAATGCTTTTTGTTTCGTTGAAATCCGATTTATATTGTGAAAGTTATGCTTTTTACAATATTGTGTGTAAATTGTTTTATTTAACAAATTGTTTATTTTAATTTATATAAATAATATTTTGTTTGTCATATCATGTTATAATTTGTGTATATATGTGTAACATGATATGTTATGCATATATTTTATTTTAAAACATTTTATAAGTGTAGTTATAATTTTCCAATGTTTATTGTATACTGTTTATAATTTTTAAATTCTAGTTTCAATTATTAAGCTATTTTCTTATTTATTTTCTATTCTTCCTAAAAATATTTATTTATTTTCTTTTTCACTTTATTTTGTTTGTCTTTTATTTTATTTACTGAAATTTATTTGCTTTATTTTGATTAAAAGAAAATGGAAATGTGAAGAGGTAAAAGCTTTTCATATTCTTGTGTCTTTTCAATTACCTTTGTCTTTTCAATTGCTTTTGCCTTTTCATCTTAGCTTGGCCGTCCATTTCTCTTTGCTGTAGCCATGTTTTCTCATTTCATTTTCACGTGAAAAAATATTTCTCCTCATTCAAAACTTACGGCCGAAGAAAAAAAAAGGGTAATGGCTTCATTTCCTTCTTCTTTTTCTAGTGATTTGCCTTTGTTTCTTCTTGCTTTGCTCGGCCACTACTCTACCACTTTCACCACCGACCATACCACCACCATCTACAGCAGCACCACCCCCTCTTCTCTGACAATTTAGGCCGTGACCTCCATTTGGGTTAGCATCACAAAATTTTGCAAAAACTTCACCAAGCATGCCTAGCCGAGCCTAGAAATCACCATCCCCTTCATATATTGCTTCGACCACCCCCTTAGCCACCACCACCAGCAACTACACCACCTCTAGTCGTAGCTCCAACCATCACCAGACCTGAACCCTGACCTGGCCGAGCTCACTTGACCTTTGGCTGAGCCTTGTGTGCTCAAAACTCCACTCCATTTTGCCTTACCCCTTTGTATGCTTCATGTTGCAACTTCTACCATCTTTATCCACTTCTACCCGACCTATATGATGCCATACCCGAGCCAAACACACAGCCATGGCCGAGCAAAAGATCCCCTTGGTCGAGCATTAGAATGGTAAAAGCAAGGTCTAGCTATCCTGTCTTTCTTGCTTTTTATTTTCAATTCATTTCAATGTATTTTGTGTTGTATATTCATGTGTTGCATTGTCTTGTTTGGTTTGTTGCTTACAAGATCATTATCTTGCCTCTCTTCACTCACTTAGATCATTAGTCGTGCTGTGTTGTGCCCGTATCGTGCTTTCTGGAATCTATTCTGTGTGTTTGGAATTGCTAACTCCAAAGCAAAAAAGTGAGTATTCACTCATGACATTTATACTTATATAACTATGAATTGATAGCAAGTGAATCTATATAATTATTATATCATGTTATACATGCCCGTGATATGAATCATATGATGTTAACCCTGTTTATAAACCTTTCATATCATATGTTACTGCTATATTTTGCCATACTGTTTATTCATGTCTGTTTCTCACACTGCAAGTTCCCTGTAGAATAGAATCACTATGGATTGAAATAATACATACCCGAACGGACTTTAGAATAGGAAAAAATCGTTATGGGCTGAAATGATAAGCCTGAGCGATTTTTATTTATTTTATTTTAAATTGGGATTGTGGGTTTGAAGTGATAGAACCTGAATTTTTCTTTGCAAACTACGGATTGAAATGATATGCTATCCATATCACTTGACCTAGGTTAGAAAATATTACACAGACCCGTGGTTATTATATATATTTTTCTGGAAATGTTTAAGTATTTTAAAATTGTATAGTATGATAATTTGTTTAAATTGAACTAAAAATGATTTTTTATAAAGTCTTAGTGACTTTTCTATAAGTTAAATAAGTGAAATAAATGAATAGTTAAGTTGAAATTTGAAATATAAATTAATTTTGAAATTTGTGATTTTGTTTAAAATGGAGTTTAAGTTAAGTAAGTAAAATATGATAATTTGATTTGAATTTGAATTTTAATGACTTAATAAACTGTTATTGATTTTCAATGAATTTAAAATGGTTAAATAAATGAATGCTTAAAGTGTAATTTGAAATATAACTTGGCTTGGAAATTTGAGAATTTGGTTTAAAAATAAAAGTTAAGTTAAGAAAATAAATGAAAATTTAGTCTATATTTTGAAATGGTAATTAAAACTTAAGTGTTAAGTTAATTTTAAATTTCAAAGAAATAGAAATTTGTACATTGAATTTAATAAATGAATTATTAAGAGAAATTTGATATTTATTTGTAAAATTTTATTTTATAAAAATCATAAGTTAAAGGGTATTTAAATGAATATTTTTGAGTGAAAAAAATGATTTTTATACGTTAATATAATTTAAATCAATATTTTTGAGTGTAAAGGATATTACAGCACTTTGTAAGTGCTGTGGTTGATGCAAATGAACTAAAAGCTAAAATTAATTAAGGGCTATTGCAGCACTTGGTAAGTGTTGTGGTTGCAGAAAGAAACTAAAACTTGAAATTAATAAAAGAGCTATTGTAGCACTTGTTAAGTGCCGCAGTTGGTTGAATTGAATTAAATCTTTTAATTTGAACCCTGAACTACTGCAACAGTTTTGTAAACGCTGTCTCTATTGAATTTAACTATTTTTCAACTAAAACTGAACTATTATAGCCGTTTTAAATGATGTTTTGCTGAATTGAATTGTTTTCAAATGTAACTTACCGCAGCATTTTCTAAATGCTGTGGAAAGCTGAAATTTCAATGTTTAATGTTTTTAACTGAATAAATGAACTTAGAAAAGGCTAAATTTTTTGGAATTGAATATTTGATTTATAAGTATAATAACTTCACTTTTGAATAGTTTAAATGGAGTATTTGATTTGAAATACAAACTATTCTGAAATGTGATTTGGAATGGTCTTATAAAATATAAAATGAATGAGGTTTTGAAAGGATAATTGATAAGATTTTGAAATGGTTTGTTGGGAAACTGAATTTAATTGAAACTGATGATTTGAATTGAATTAAATTGGAAATTTGAAATTTGGGTTTAATTGAAAAATTTTGTAAAATGTAAAGAATTAAATGAATGTTCCATGATTTCAAATGTATGATTTTGAAATGTTATGATTTTCAAAGTGTTATGATTTCAAGTATATTGGTTTCGAAAAAGTTATAACTTTGAAAGTATTATGATTTTGAAAGTGAATATATGTTTGAAATGGAAATGATAAATTATTTGATTTGAATATAGTTTTGGAATAAAATGGTTTTGGTTTTGAAATAAATACTATTTTTGAAATGTATACCCACCAGTTATAATAAGGATTGGTTGTTAAAGCGACCGGGATCGGATAAGGACATACTCTCTGTCGATACCGAAAACCACTTTAACAACTGTGCACGCGGTGGAGATTCCAAAATGAAGTAGGATGGTGGCAATGTTCTTGAGGTATATTACGTGGACCTGAATCCTGTGAGTTGGCATAAGGTGGCTAAAATAGGAGCGATCTCGGGCCAAGTGAGGTCATTCCTCCTATCAGACGCATTTCTTTGATACTATACTCTTACTTGTGGTTGATTTGATGGGCATCCTCCGATTTTGATTAGGAGTGTGTTCCGAGGTAGGCGTAGTGGTTGCTATGTTACCACCAGCCTATGTACGTAATTAGTATATCTACCCTGGCATTACCTTATATGCCATGTCACCTACCATAGCGAGCTTTACTACGAGTTTGTTTTTCTACCGTAGCCCATGGAGTATTTAGGGTAGCCTCCCGATCTGGAGGTATGCAGATACTGGATGGACTACTGGGACTATTACGTGTTAAGGGGAATATTGGGTCACTCCTTAATGCTATTTTAAAGTAAGTTTATTTTACTGTAGATATTATTATAATAGCGCAATATTACTACATAGTAAATAGTTTAACGGATCCTTAGAGGATGGACAGTACCTAGCATCCTTTAAGTTACTTGTACTTTACTGCAGTTCACTTGAGTTGGTTTACAGTATATAAGTATGTAAGTCCTGACTCGAGTGTTTTGTGTTGTGCTTTACGCTCGGGTCAGCCTGAGTATTCACAGCTTAGCTTTGGATTTCTCTTTCTACAGCTAGGAATCGCTGGAGATTCTGCTTATCTTGTTATCTATCTATTTCAGTTTCAGTTGTCTATTTCAGTTCTTGTATTAGTGATCTTCTATGTATATGCGATTTCTATTGTATTTGTTTTCTGACTGATATTATGTATTTTGTTTTGAGACTTTGTTACAGTAGCTTCATGAACTACTATGGTATTTTAATTTCCGCTGCGAATTATTCTGATATTTCTGTGTCTGTGATTCTGTGTGATGATTTTATTTTTTCCAAATTTTATTACAATGTGGTATTTTGAGTAATTCAAGTCCGACATGTGCGGATGCGAATGGCTGAAAATATCGGGTTGTTAAAATTGAATCACAAAGAGACACTTTGATGGATTTAAATAAACAACTTGATCAATGGTTAAAAACTATCAAAGCAAGAGCCCTAAGTGTAATAAGTGTCCAACATTTGAAGAAGAGATTAAAAAATCAGAAATTAAAAATAATCGCATAAATATGAAATTCTGATTTTAAAAGAAAGTGAAAATACGAGGTGAGAGGATTCTATTAAAAAGTGCACGTGATTATTAAATGAAAATGAATCTCTCAAAACATAAGTCCAACAAGTGTCTACGACTTTATGAGAATTTTCAAAAAGTGAAAGATCGTTAAATATGCTACTAGGGAGACAAACTGTTAATAAGGTTAGATAGGGACTTGGGTATAATCAATCAGAACAAATGAAATTAATCAAGTCAATTCATAGTGCACGATATGTGGAAAAACTGGACACAATCAAAATATTTGTTGGTATAGACCTAAACATGTAAAAAGATCATTTCAATTTGGGTTCCAAAAGGCACTAATATAAAATCCTTAAAGTTAAACAAATATGGGTGCAAAAAGGAACAAATATAAATAGTTTCGGGTCTACTCAAACATGTTTTTCAAAATCATTTGCCATAGACAACCATGGACCTATAAAACAAATAGGTCACAAAAATATTCTCTCGTGTAGGTATGGCGGCAGGCTAAGGAACAACAACAGTGTTATCTGGATTCTGGCTATTCCACACACAACGGGCGATAGTTCATAGTTCCTTAGCCTAGTATAAAGGTGGCAGAATCACAATAGGCAACAATGAAAAATTATCGTTAATGTGACATACCGAAAATTTAGGGCAATATTTATTTAATAATCTGTGTTAAAAATTAATTTGATTTGATAATAATTGTTAATAATATTAAATTGATTTAATAATCTCCTTTAAAATAAATATTTAACTAATAATTTATGTTTTCAAAGCTAATTTAATGTGTTCTCTATTTATAATATATATATTTGTATATATTGTAAATAGTAAGCTTTGTTTTAATTTAACAAGTAAAACATATTTTCTTATTTTAATCTTTTTGGGAAATTATAATTTGGAAGTTTGATACTAAATAACAATTTGGCTTTAAAATATACTCAAGATAAAGTTAGGATTTGTTTAAACAATTTTAACTTAATTTTGAATTTAACAAAGGTTGTTTTGTTCTTGTTTTAAATATAGATTGATAAAGTAAGTAATTTATTTATATAGTGATAATTTCTTTTATAAATTATTTTAATTTAATAATATGTTATATTTAACAATATTAACAATGTAATGTTTTACAAATGGTTTTTAAATAGAAATTGTTACATATGTTTTGGAAGAAGCTATGATTTGTAAATTAAAAATAAAATAAAATAAATCTTATAAGTATTAACATAAGTATGAAATAAACAATAAGTAAATAAAGTAATAAAACAAATAAGTAAAGCAAAATAAATAAAAGCATAAAGTACTCAAAAGCATATAGGTAATAAAATGAAATATGCAGGCTGTAATAAAACAAATGCAAAGCAAGTAAATTTACAAAGTAAAACAACAACAAAAATATGCAGGCAAGAATAGAAATAAGACAAGTATGAAAACATAAAATAAAATGTTGGTAGCTTGTAGATTAAGATTCAGACAAGTATAAACATCAAGTATAGATGTATAAAGCACAAAAGCAAATCAGGTAAGCTAAAATGCAAAGCTAAACAAAAAAAAAATATATCTTTGTGCATGCTAAACATATAAGATAGTTTGTGGAGCAAGCTAAAGCAAAGTTAAGAAATGATAAAGCTAGCTAAGTAGGGAACACAAGTACTTACACATTAAATGCCTGCACAACTTAAGTCAATTCAAATTTGCTTAAAAATCATTTCAGCCTCCTAATTAAAATATCTTGCCTAATACAAACAAGAGTCTAATTGTACTAGCATATGCATAACCCATTTAGTACCTACCCTTGTAACTTCTATATGTGCATATCTTCTTCTTTAGTTCGTTCAACATAACATATCCAACCTGAAACAATAGCAAACATTTCCACTTTTATAAACTGAAACTTTGCAACAACAAAGGCAATATAAATCAAAGGGGAATCAAGCAACTACTTCTCAGTTTTTAAAATTCAAAGCTTATTCGCTGGCCTCTGTTCATCTCTGAAGCTTATTTTCAACTTAAAACAAATATGGAGATCAAAATAAAAAGGAGTTCCCAGTTAGCATCTTGCAAAGCCTGTTTTCAAATAAAAGGCCATGTTCTTCATTTTCAAAACACTGTGAGTAACTTTTGCTTTATAACTTGAAAGTTGAATCTGTTGAATACTTATCTGTGAGTAACTTAGATTTTTACAATACTTAAATATATATGTTGCTTAATTATTGTCTAAGATATGTATATATCTTATTGCATTTCTGAGTATATGTGTTCTGCATGTATGTGTGATGATGACTTGAAAAACATCTCTGTATTTAGAATTTAAGCTCCTGTTTTACCTTCAAAAATCATTAGAGCTAAATCTATTGGTTGATAGAACTTAGTATCTGAACAAAATGTGTTTGTTTGTTTATAAAGTAAATTTTAAAATTAAAATTTAAGTTAAACAAAGTAGAGTTAATTCTGAAAACATTATAAACAGTTAAGGGTTAAATTAAGTGATAATTTCAAACATCTTGAAATATCAATTCAGGTTCATAACTTGAATACTTATCAGAAATAAAGATTTTTAAGAGTAAATTCACAATTTTTAGTTGAGTTTTGTTTTGGCATTTCTGATTTCTTTGAATTGGAGATTTTGGGTTGCCGTTGGCAACACGGTGGATTTGAGTGGTTGTAGTTTTTCATGGAGGTGGAGATGTGACCGTAGAGGCCGAGAAAAATAGTGAATGATGATGAAGATCATCAGAGAAGTTGCGGTGGTGGGTTTCTTTTCCTAAACCTAGTTTTTGTTATGTTCGTATTTTGGTCTCGTTTGAACTCCGTGGGGCATCGAGTTAAATGGGGGTTTGGGGATCGCTGGAGAGGATGTAGACGAAGCAGTAGCCGGAGCTGTCGACTTTCTGGTGGTCGGAGCGTCGTGGGGAAAACGTTGACAGGTTTCGTGTATGGGCGCGTGTGTGGTTCCAGGTTTGGGACATGAGAACTCGATTTTGATTCGAGTTGTGGTGATGAGTT
The DNA here is from genome assembly GCA_030765085.1 of Allium cepa. NCBI lineage: Eukaryota > Viridiplantae > Streptophyta > Magnoliopsida > Asparagales > Amaryllidaceae > Allium > Allium cepa. Next base: position 150,104,724 of record CM060945.1, read on the forward strand.
CTGGTGGTTGTGATGTTATCTGGGGATGGTTGCCGATGGTTAGCAGTTGTGGTGGGTGACCTGAGATGGCTCAGGCCTCGGTGCACGTGCACCGTGCCATTGAAGTTGGGAATTACCGTTTTCTGTGTGCAGTTTTTTGTTAGGGAAGACTCGAGTTTAATCGAGTGTTGACTCGAAGCAGAGGAGGAGGAAACTCGAAGCAAATCTGATTTTCTCTCGAGTCAGTGTTGTTTCCAGTTTTTTGTAAAACCTGGTAGCAAATGAATGGAACTTTCTTGTTCCAGTTTGTGTAACCTGATAGCAAGTGTTTGAGATTTTTAAACAAGCTCACAGGAAACCTTAATTTGTATTCAAGATTTAAACAAAGTTTAAATCAGTTGAAGTGTGAATTCAAACTATTTTTATTGAATTCAAATCTGAAATAAGATATAGGTTTCTAAATATTTAAATGAGAATTCCAGTTTTCAACCTGACAGTTCAGTTTTTTTTTTAAATTTCAATTTAAATTTGAAAACTGAAATTCAAAACAGGGTTTAAACTATGTTTTAAATATAAAGTAGAGTATAGGTTCAATTGATTTCGAATCTAAGGTTTTAAAATGAATTTGGATTTTAAATCAAGAATTTAAAATCAAGGTGGAAAAAGTAAGTTAAAATCAAGGTTAAACAAATTGTTTTAATTTGAATTCGCAAGTTAAAATATTAATGTAATTGGAAGTTTTATATTTAAATAAAGATTTAAGTGATTGGGTTTAAAAGTTTTTCTCATATAAGTTCATATGTAAGTAATAAAGGTTATTTATATTTCTAAATTGAATTTAAATTGGGTAAATGTTTAAACAATAACCACTTTGAATCTTGAATTCAAAATGGAATTTGAATTTGAACTTAAAATGTTCTAATACATTTTAATATTAATAAAGTCAGTAATAAAGAGATAAATTATCTTAGAAATAATTAAGGTATTTAGATGATTAAATAGATAAGGTAATTAGGGAATGACTTATGTATTAAATTTCTCTAATTAATAATTTAGATTAATTTATATTTAGAAATTAATTAGGGAATAAATTAAGAAATGTTATTAGTAAATGAAGAAAATTAACTAAGGATTATCATTTAATTAATTAATGTGATTAATTTTATTAATTAATTAGATTAATTAATTTAGATAAATCTATTGTAAATTGTTAAGAGTAATTACTTAATAAAAGTAATTAAGAAATTAATTACTTATTGTAATTAATTTTGATGATATGATTGAGTTAAGTTAATTAATTAATTTTAATTAATTTAAGCAAATCATTTGATGGTTTGAGATATGAAATTACCTAATGTAATTAATGGAGCAGGATTACTTAGGGAAGTAAGTAGATGATAATTACTGAATGTAATTAATACAATATGATTTGTAGGTAAAGTAATTTGGGTAATTACTTTTGTAATTAATCAGGGGATTAATTATGAAGATAATTAATTATGGGATAATTAATTTATTAAATAAGTAATTAAGGGTAGTTAATTACTGGATTGTTATTAATCAAAGGGGATTAATAATTGTGTTTAACTTAAATAAAGGAATTTAATTTAAATATAAACTAGAGATCATTAATTAATGTAATTAATGATATAATTAAGAATTGTTTAATTAAGTAATAATAGATAATGAAGTGATTAATTATTGTAATTAACTAAGAATAAATGTAAGTAATTATATTTAATTAATAAATGAAGGAATTAAATGTCAATTACTATGAATAATTTAGGATAATTAATTTGTGAAATTAATTAAAGACTAATTACTTATTGTAATTAGAGCTTGATTAATCAAAGGTGTTTAATCAAGATGAATACTTAGTGGATGGTTAATTAATTGGATTTATAATTAATTAATGATTGTATAAGCAGGATTTATAGATGAAGTAATTAATTAAATTTACCTTAAGTTAATTAGAGATAAAAGTAATTAATTTAATTCATTTTAAATTAATTATAAATGGTATGATTATAAATCATTGCTTATGGATAAATGATATTGATATTTCATTTGATGATGTGATCTGGCATACATTATATCTATGTGTCATGGATGCTTGGTTTAAGTATGATAATATTTTAATTATCTGTTTGGATGATAATATTGATTATCTGTTTATGAGATTATCTGTGATTATTTGTTGTGATATTATGAACTATCCTTCTGTGTGTATGTTGATTATATTCAATTAAACTGTTAAGACTAAATAGACAACTTGGCCTTAAAAGACACGTTTTGGATTTCGATGAGACCGGGATCGGGTTTCCGCATTAGGAATATCCGAAAACCACATCGATTCCAAATTAACGATAGGTCGTAAATCTGAAGTGAAGATGAAGATTCAGAATGCAAGGGTTATCGTCGTTAACTCTGAGGGTGATTCCAAAATGAGTGTAACGAGATAATGCCTTCGGTTTCGTTCGAACCCGGAACGAACTTGTATGGATTGAATGCTTTCAACACATCGTCAGGCGGACGATGAGCATTCTAAGAATTATGTTCTCTAAAGGTAATCGTAACCTCAAGCCTCATCAACCGGGAATGGCTAAAACAGGGGAGGTGCAGCAAGGCTAGGTGGGTCGTGCCCAAGCAGGACAAGGATATTCCCCTGTCTAGATGTCCCTTTTTATTCAGCTTTGTGGGCAGTTGGTTGCAAACAACTGCGGGGTGTATCTTGTTCGGGACTGTTCAGTAAGGAATGGTTCCGGCCTTGTGTTGCAGGGGATGAAGGGAGTAATCCTCGGTACGGTGATCTAGGCCCCGTACTGTGATGGGCGGTACCCCAGTAGCCCTGCCATTGTATGGAATCCAAAATCCAATAAGTGCCGTACGAATTAGTTGTGCCCAACTATGTTGGAATGTGAGATGTAAGCATTTCAGCTATTTCTGTACTTTACTTGAAAACCCTAGACACTATTATAATATCACTGGATTTCCTATCAAATGTTTTGGTTAGCGTAAGGTAAAAACTTTTCCATGTTTATGTGTGGGAAGTCTTACGTGATACCTTTTGTTTCCAAAAGACTTTCAAAGTTAAGCAACTTTAACCTGTTACTCATACCATACCCATGTCTGACCCGAAGTTTATTTTTTTGTTTTTCATAAACTCTCGGGTACCCAAATTTTTACGGGTAGCCAAGGGATTCAGGTTTAGCTTTGACGAATTCTGGAGGAGCAATGGAGCAGGAGGCTTCAGCGCTGTAGATATATATATAGTTCCGCTGTGTTGGTATCTCTGTATTGTATTGAGTTGTGTTAACTAGACAGGTGTTTATAACTGTCTAGTATGTGATGTATTGTCTGTATAACTCTGATTGATGTTGTATATTATGTAAATACTTATGTGATTAATATAATTTATTCGTTCCGCTGTGAGATTCTGATGTTGTTGTTCTTTCTTCTCTATCTTTTCTATTTTCTCATCCCTTTCTTTCTTAAAGACGAAACCTCTTCCTGGGCGTAGGGGGGCGGGTCGTGACAGTTGGTATCAGAGCGCTAGGCTGAGTGAATACCTAGGCTCTTAAGTGTTTTCTTCTTGAGTGAGCGTATTTGTAATTTTGATATATAATATATATATATTTATTTCTACCTATTGTTGGATCCCTGTTCGGGTTTTCCAACGAGCTATAAAGGTAGATAGGGTGGTGGTGTATGTAACACAACTACCAATGGTTGGAGTTTGTATATTTGAGGTTGGAAGTGTATATGTCGAGACTGTAGACCTAATACCGTCTCGAGTAAGCTTTGGACGGTATAAGGATTTCATTGATCTCTGAAGGAAACCTGTTAAGATTCGGAGTTCATCTTTGAGGTGTAATTTGGATGAGCTAGAATTTGGATCTGTCAGTTGGGCAGAAGCAAGTCATGATATTTTGATACATCAAGGTATAGTAGCTGTGTGATGAGACACAGTGACTATAGACGTCTCCGAAGATGTTTCTTTGAGACAAGTTAATGAAGTGTATCTGTTCGATGTTGTCGCTGTGTTCAGTTGGGTGTTCCTGTTTGCTTTGGAGTCCGAGTTTCTCGAAGAGCTTTGGATTAGGAGGTCATCTGGCTTAGCAGTTTTTCTTGAGGTAAATTCTGAAGCAGCAGAGTAGCTCCATCTTTTTCGATGGGTTGGCCACAAAAGCGTAAGCTGTTCTGTTTGGTAATGAGAGAGCAGTATTTTGGAATTAGGCTGGATTGATCGCAAAAGTGACTTGCGATAATTTAAGTGTTCTCTTGTGTTTCAGAGACATTTTCTGGATGTCTTCAAGGAGTCAAAGGTTTTGCTAACATTTGGAAATTGTAATTGGTATCGACTGGATTCCAGAAGTGATACCGATGGATCAGCTTAGTAATAGGATGGTTTTTGAGTTTGGGAAGTAGTTCAGAATTTTGGAGAAACTGCGGAGTTTTCTTTTGGATATGTGAACTTTATTTGAAATGTGTGGACCAGTCTGTGCTTGAGTTCATCTTCGGCATTTTCATCTGTTCGATCAGAGTTGCGCAGCGGAAGCATGGTGGCAGCTGTTTAGTTTGAAAGCAATTGGATATTGAAATGTTTGGATTGGAGAGTTCTACAGAATTTTTTTTTTCAGAATCTGAGGCCAGATTGGAGTGCATCTGCTTTATCTCTTCTGGATGAGACGAGTGAGATCTGTCTTCTGATTTTGGATTAGAGTTGTGTTCTGAGTTTTGGTCGATCTTGGAAAGATCATTTTGTTGGATTGTTTTTGGGTCCAGTTTGATTCGAGAGGCATCAGCAAGGGTTGAGCTGATCAGTAAGGATGTAGGCAGTCCAGGATCGCCAGAAGAGTTTTGTGGTTTAGACAGAGGAATTTGGATTCCAGAGTCGGAGATTTGATTTCGGATAAGTGTTTGGTTTTCAGGAGTGAATTGTCAGTTTGGATAACAGAGATTCGTTGTGTTCACATATATCTGAGGGAGTACGTGTAAGATCTATCTCTGGTTGTAGAACCAGCAGTTCAGGGAGTTTTGGTTGTTGTTTCAGACTTGTCTGTAGTCTGATATCCCATCTTGTTTTGAAGATCTAGATGAGTGGGAGTTCTGTAGCTTAGTAGTATTGTCGTTTGGATTCTGTAGAGCGAGTAACCCGGTATTTATACTGGGGGAAACTCGAGAAAATTCTATTCGGAATCTTGTTTGGATAGTTAGATTTGTTTGTTTGGATGAATTGGTTGCTATGGTTGTTAGCTTATGATTGATATATGCTTGTGTTTTAGAATTAAATCTTTAACTAGATTATTAAATTACCTTTGTTTAAATTTCGGGGACGAAATTCTTTTAAGGGGGGAAGAATGTGACATCCCGGAAATTTGGGGCAATATTTATTTAATAATCTGTGTTAAAAATTAATTTGATTTGATAATAATTGTTAATAATATTAAATTGATTTAATAATCTCCTTTAAAATAAATATTTAACTAATAATTTATGTTTTCAAAGCTAATTTAATGTGTTCTCTATTTATAATATATATATTTGTATATATTGTAAATAGTAAGCTTTGTTTTAATTTAACAAGTAAAACATATTTTCTTATTTTAATCTTTTTGGGAAATTAGAATTTGGAAATTTGATACTAAATAACAATTTGGCTTTAAAATATACTCAAGATAAAGTTAGGATTTGTTTAAACTGAAAGTCGGGGGTAATTGATAGGATCGTGTAATATGGAATAGCTATATGGTTAATGTATATATGGTAAGTAAAAATCGCAGCAAGATTTTATACTGGTTCGGATCACTTATCCTACGTCCAGTCCCTAAGCTTCACTTAGGTATTCACTAACTACAAAACCCTCTCTTAACCCGGAGGAATAGGTTCACAACTTACCCGAACAACCGAACGGGATTTCTTTGCCTCAAACTACCTAAGAGGACTTCAAACCTCAATGCTAAACAAGTTTTGACTAGTTGTGTTCTTTATAACACGAATGAGTCTAATGTAGTACAATGTTCCTATAATCTTATCCTCGAGAATATGAAATATGTTTGTGAAGATTAAGGAATTATGAATTTGCTATGAATCAAATATATTAAATATAAACAGTGATTCAAGCAAAGAGAGTAGTGATTGCTTTGATAATGTTTAGAAAAATATGATCAAGAAATAGATAGATTAGAGTAAGAGAATTCGATGATTTGAATGATGTTTGAATCATGTATTTATAGTTGTAAAAAGGATGCATGTATTGCCAAGGGTTGTAGATAAGAGAAGCTTCCATTTCTATTGAGGAATGGTGGCAACTCTTGGGAAGAAGAAGGTGTCCTTTCATGCAAAATTCGCAGGTTCAAATTCAGTCGACTGTGCAGGAATTTCAGTCGACTGAAATTATAGTAGGAATCTTTCTGGAAAATTTTCAGTCGACTGTGCAGAAAATTTAGTCGACTGAAACTGTGCATATTTGTACATGTTTGACAGTTCAGTCGACTGGTAAATTTAGTTCAGTCGACTGACATATGAATTTATGTATTATGAAGAATTGAAGTATGCGTAGTGAAAAATTGAAGTATAATGAATGTGTTCTTGTGTTTGTGCAACTCTTGAGGATAGATTTTAACAAATAAACCTATATATATAAAAATCATACTCAAGTTTATATTTCATTGATCTTCCTCTATCTTGCATATATTTCTTCCTTTATATATTGTCATTGATCAAAAATCTTCGTGTATCAACATTCTCCCCCTTTTTGATTGATGACAATACTTGATTTTCTAAAGATATCTGAACTTTCTCCCTCTGAATGTGTACATCTATCTTTCCTACAAAAACAAAGTTAGTGCCATAGATTTTCTCCCCCTTTGTCATCGACAAAAAGGAAGTAGTAACCGTAGTTGCATGGAATTAAAACAATCACTTTAACCAAGAATGAATCTTAGAATTGCATAAAAAAAATGCATCAAATATAATAGTTTAAATGTCATAGTTGCAAGAAACATAATAGAATAATAACTCAAATAAATTACTGATTGATTATTAGGACGGGGAACTAATTTCCAAACGTCGTTACGTTCAAATTGATTTAATTCTTCTTGCATAGCAATAATCCAATAATCATCTGTTGATGCTTCTTTAGGATTTTTAGGTTCTATTGAAGAAATGAACGCTACATGACCCATTTGATTTAGTTGATTTCTTGTTCTAACTTGAGAATTCATTTCTCCTATAATATTTTGAGTTGGATGATCTCGTAATATTCTAGGAGGGGATCTTAAATTATTATTTTCAAGATTTGTTTCTTCTATATTTATTAATTCTTCATCATCTTTTATACTTAAATTTCTATTAAAATTTTCATCAAAAGATATATGTAAGGTTTCTTCAGTTATGTTTGTATGTTTATTAAATACTCGATATGCTTTACTTCTTTCTGAGTATCCTACGAAAACTCCTTCGTTAGCTTTTGGATCGAATTTTCCTAATTGATCTTTTGTATTTACAATGAAACATTTTGATCCAAATACTTTAAAATACGATACATTTAGCTTTTTGTTATTAAATAGTTCATAAGAAGTATTTTTAGTTAGTGGTCTAATTGATATTCTATTTAATACGTAACATGCAGTAGCAACGGCTTCTGCCCAAAAATGTTTTGGTAAGGAAGATCCATTTAATAATGTTCTTGCGCATTCTTGTAATGTTCTATTCTTTCTTTCTACAACTCCATTTTGTTGAGGAGTTCTAGGAAATGAAAAATTATGATTTATTCCTTTCTTTTTACAAAAAGTTTCAAAATCCTCGTTTTCGAATTCTCCTCCATGATCGCTTCGAATATTTTTAATTTTTAAGTCTTTAGCATTTTGAATTCTTTTGACAAATGTTTTAAAATTTTCAAAAGTATCACTTTTATTTTTCATAAAAATAGTCCATGTATATCTTGAGAAATCATCAACTATTACAAATACGTATCGATTATGATTAATGGATTGAACTTGTGTTGGTCCAAATAAATCCATATGGAGTAATTCTAATGGTTGTGTAGTCGAAATAATTTTCTTAGATTTGAAAGACGATTTTGTTAATTTACCTTTTTGGCAATCATCACAAAGATTATTTATTTTAAAGTTTATCTTGGGTAGACCTCTTACTAAATCATTTTTAGAGAGTTTTCTAATAGTTTTAAAATTTCTATGACAAAATCTTTTGTGCCATAACCAAGGATCATTGTCTTTGGCAAGTAGACACATACTTGTATTATGATTAATATTCATATTTAAAATGTAAATATTTCTATCTCTATTTCCTTCAAAAACAAGATTTTGGTTTTGATCAAAAATACTACATTTATTATCCGAAAAAAATTATTTTAAAGCCTTTGTCACATAGTTGACTTATGCTAAGTAGGTTATGTTTTAAATTTTTAACTAATGAAACATTTGTTATAAAAGGTAATTTTGATGTACCGTAATTGTTCACATCTCCTTTGCCAATGATATAGCCTTTTGAATTGTCTCCGAAGGTAACCCAGCCACCATCAAAGTATGTTATGTTTGTAAGCATATCTTTGTCTCCGGTCATGTGTTTTGAACAACCACTATCTAATATCCATTTTTTCTTTTTGAGTGGGACCTGAAAATAGATATGAAATTATTGGTACCCACTTTTTAATAGGGTCCTAAAGAAAAATTAGAGTTTAGGAAACCAAACCCAATTTGGTTTAGTATCCTTTTTATAGATATAGTTTTTATTATGGTGAACATTATCTATAAATGTTTTAATATATTTATTCCTAATCAAAATATTGTTAGTCTTTGGAATCCAAATTTTGACTATCTTGGTTTCTTCTTTTGTTTGAATAGATTCTTGAAGTAATATTTGTTGTTTTGAATTTTTAAAATTTTTATTTTTAGAATTTTTTACTTCCTTTTTATATCCTAATCCATGTTTGTTTGAAGAGGATTGAGAATTTTCTAAAATTTTAGATAAATTTTCTCTTCCTTTATTAAAGTTAGAAACATTTTTATTAATGTTATCTAATCTAGCTTGAAGACCATTGTTTTCTAACTCAACATGTCTAATTTTTGTTTTTAACTCATGATTTTCAGAAGCAATTATATCATTCTTAGTCTTTTGAGTTTCAATTTCTTGACTTAAAAGTGATAATTGAGTTTCTGAGTTTGAATAAGATTCTTGAACTTTTTCAAGTTCTTCTTCAAGAATTTTCTATTCATCATGTAACATATCTCTTTCAAACTCAGCTTTATTTTGATTTTCACGAATTTCCTTAATTTTCTTTTTAAGACTTTTTATTGTGCTTAAAAGTTCAGTGTTTACTTCAATTAAATCATCGAAAGTTAAATTGCTTACCTCAGACTCTTGAGCCATGAAGCATACATTTGCTTGTTCATTGTCGCTATCACTATCACTTTCAGATGAAGATGAATCTGAATCGTCCCATGTTACAGAGAATGCCTTCTTTTTGAATTTATCCTTTTTGTTTTTGTTGTTGAAACTTTTCTGATTTTCCTTCTTTTGTTCTTGGCAATCCTTTTGCATGTGTCCTTTCTTGTGACAATTAAAGCATTCTATATTTGAGGAAGGAGGTTTACTCATGAAATTCTTTTTGAATCCGTTTTTGTTTCCTTTTCTAAATTTTAAGAATTTTTTGAAATTCTTGGCTATGAATGCTAAATCCTCATCTTCCGATTCTGAATCTTCTTTTTCCGCGTGAAAAGCAACATTCTTTCTTTCTTGAGCTTGATCTTTCTTAGCTTGCATATTAACTTCATATGACATGAGATTTCCAATTAATTCTTCTGGTTTCATTGAAGATAGATCGTTTGCTTCCTCGATTGCTAGCACCTTTCTTTCCCATTCATCAGTGAGTGAATTTAGAACTTTAGATACAATATCGAAATCCGTAAACTTTTCTCCCAATCCGATTAAGGCATGATGAATGTCTTGAAATCTTGAATACATGTCATTGATGGATTCATTTTGTCGCATTCTAAAGTTTTGGAATTGATTCTTTAGCATGGAGATCTTTGTTTATTTGACCTTGCTAGTGCCTTCGTGTATGGTTCTAAGTGTCTCCCATATCTGATGTGCAGTAGTACATATGCTAACTCGGTTGAATTCATTTCTATCCAAGGCGCAAAATAGCATATTCATTGCTTTGGCATTTGCACTAGCTTCATTCTTCTGAGTTTGTGTCCATGTAGGATAGTCGGTAGTGGGTACAACGAACTCTACTTGAGTGGCGTTCCATGCTTCGAAGCTAGTTTCTTGCATATAAATCCTCATCCTTGAAGCCCAATAGTTATAGTTAAGTCCATTGAAAAGAGGGGGTCTTTGAGTAGATTGTCCTTCGGCAAATGTAGAGTTATAGGCAGAAGTTGTACTTGTACTTGCGTTATTTTCCATATTATCAATATGTCTAATAACGGTGTTATGGTTATAGGACGACCAGGCTCTGATACCAATTGAAAGTCGGGGGTAATTGATAGGATCGTGTAATATGGAATAGCTATATGGTTGATGTATATATGGTAAGTAAAAATCGCACCAAGATTTTATACTGGTTCGGATCACTTATCCTACGTCCATTCCCTAAGCTTCACTTAGGTATTCACTAACTACAAAACCCTCTCTTAACCCGGAGGAATAGGTTCACAACTTACCCGAACAACCGAACGGGATTTCTTTGCCTCAAACTACCTAAGAGGACTTCAAACCTCAATGCTAAACAAGTTTTGACTAGTTGTGTTCTTTATAACACGAATGAGTCTAATGTAGTACAATGTTCCTATAATCTTATCCTCGAGAATATGAAATATGTTTGTGAAGATTAAGGAATTATGAATTTGCTATGAATCAAATATATTAAATATAAACAGTGATTCAAGCAAAGAGAGTAGTGATTGCTTTGATAATGTTTAGAAAAATATGATCAAGAAATAGATAGATTAGAGTAAGAGAATTCGATGATTTGAATGATGTTTGAATCATGTATTTATAGTTGTAAAAAGGATGCATGTATTGCCAAGGGTTGTAGATAAGAGAAGCTTCCATTTCTATTGAGGAATGGTGGCAACTCTTGGGAAGAAGAAGGTGTCCTTTCATGCAAAATTCGCAGGTTCAAATTCAGTCGACTGTGCAGGAATTTCAGTCGACTGAAATTATAGTAGGAATCTTTCTGGAAAATTTTCAGTCGACTGTGCAGAAAATTTAGTCGACTGAAACTGTGCATATTTGTACATGTTTGACAGTTCAGTCGACTGGTAAATTTAGTTCAGTCGACTGACATATGAATTTATGCATTATGAAGAATTGAAGTATGCGTAGTGAAAAATTGAAGTATAATGAATGTGTTCTTGTGTTTGTGCAACTCTTGAGGATAGATTTTAACAAATAAACCTATATATATAAAAATCATACTCAAGTTTATATTTCATTGATCTTCCTCTATCTTGCATATATTTCTTCCTTTATATATTGTCATTGATCAAAAATCTTCGTGTATCAACATTCTCCCCCTTTTTGATTGATGACAATACTTGATTTTCTAAAGATATCTGAACTTTCTCCCTCTGAATGTGTACATCTATCTTTCCTACAAAAACAAAGTTAGTGCCATAGATTTTCTCCCCCTTTGTCATCGACAAAAAGGAAGTAGTAACCGTAGTTGCATGGAATTAAAACAATCACTTTAACCAAGAATGAATCTTAGAATTGCATAAAAAAAATGCATCAAATATAATAGTTTAAATGTCATAGTTGCAAGAAACATAATAGAATAATAACTCAAATAAATTACTGATTGATTATTAGGACGGGGAACTAATTTCCAAACGTCGTTACGTTCAAATTGATTTAATTCTTCTTGCATAGCAATAATCCAATAATCATCTGTTGATGCTTCTTTAGGATTTTTAGGTTCTATTGAAGAAATGAACGCTACATGACCCATTTGATTTAGTTGATTTCTTGTTCTAACTTGAGAATTCATTTCTCCTATAATATTTTGAGTTGGATGATCTAGTAATATTCTAGGAGGGGATCTTAAATTATTATTTTCAAGATTTGTTTCTTCTATATTTATTAATTCTTCATCATCTTTTATACTTAAATTTCTATTAAAATTTTCATCAAAAGATATATGTAAGGTTTCTTCAGTTATGTTTGTATGTTTATTAAATACTCGATATGCTTTACTTCTTTCTGAGTATCCTACGAAAACTCCTTCGTTAGCTTTTGGATTGAATTTTCCTAATTGATCTTTTGTATTTACAATGAAACATTTTGATCCAAATACTTTAAAATACGATATATTTGGCTTTTTGTTATTAAATAGTTCATAAGAAGTATTTTTAGTTAGTGGTCTAATTGATATTCTATTTAATACGTAACATGCAGTAGCAACGGCTTCTGCCCAAAAATGTTTTGGTAAGGAAGATCCATTTAATAATGTTCTTGCGCATTCTTGTAATGTTCTATTCTTTCTTTCTACAACTCCATTTTGTTGAGGAGTTCTAGGAAATGAAAAATTATGATTTATTCCTTTCTTTTTACAAAAAGTTTCAAAATCCTCGTTTTCGAATTCTCCTCCATGATCGCTTCGAATATTTTTAATTTTTAAGTCTTTAGCATTTTGAATTCTTTTGACAAATGTTTTAAAATTTTCAAAAGTATCACTTTTATTTTTCATAAAAATAGTCCATGTATATCTTGAGAAATCATCAACTATTACAAATACGTATCGATTATGATTAATGGATTGAACTTGTGTTGGTCCAAATAAATCCATATGGAGTAATTCTAATGGTTGTGTAGTCGAAATAATTTTCTTAGATTTGAAAGATGATTTTGTTAATTTACCTTTTTGGCAATCATCACAAAGATTATTTATTTTAAAGTTTATCTTGGGTAGACCTCTTACTAAATCATTTTTAGAGAGTTTTCTAATAGTTTTAAAATTTATATGACAAAATCTTTTGTGCCATAACCAAGGATCATTGTCTTTGGCAAGTAGACACATACTTGTATTATGATTAATATTCATATTTAAAATGTAAATATTTCTATCTCTATTTCCTTCAAAAACAAGATTTTGGTTTTGATCAAAAATACTACATTTATTATCCGAAAAAAATTATTTTAAAGCCTTTGTCACATAGTTGACTTATGCTAAGTAGGTTATGTTTTAAATTTTTAACTAATGAAACATTTGTTATAAAAGGTAATTTTGATGTACCGTAATTGTTCACATCTCCTTTGCCAATGATATAGCCTTTTGAATTGTCTCCGAAGGTAACCCAGCCACCATCAAAGTATGTTATGTTTGTAAGCATATCTTTGTCTCCGGTCATGTGTTTTGAACAACCACTATCTAATATCCATTTTTTCTTTTTGAGTGGGACCTGAAAATAGATATGAAATTATTGGTACCCACTTTTTAATAGGGTCCTAAAGAAAAATTAGAGTTTAGGAAACCAAACCCAATTTGGTTTAGTATCCTTTTTATAGATATAGTTTTTATTATGGTGAACATTATCTATAAATGTTTTAATATATTTATTCCTAATTAAAATATTGTTAGTCTTTGGAATCCAAATTTTGACTATCTTGGTTTCTTCTTTTGTTTGAATAGATTCTTGAAGTAATATTTGTTGTTTTAAATTTTTAAAATTTTTATTTTTAGAATTTTTTACTTCCTTTTTATATCCTAATCCATGTTTGTTTGAAGAGGATTGAGAATTTTCTAAAATTTTAGATAAATTTTCTCTTCCTTTATTAAAGTTAGAAACATTTTTATTAATGTTATCTAATCTAGCTTGAAGACCATTGTTTTCTAACTCAACATGTCTAATTTTTGTTTTTAACTCATGATTTTCAGAAGCAATTATATCATTCTTAGTCTTTTGAGTTTCAATTTCTTGACTTAAAAGTGATAATTGAGTTTCTGAGTTTGAATAAGATTCTTGAACTTTTTCAAGTTCTTCTTCAAGAATTTTCTATTCATCATGTAACATATCTCTTTCAAACTCAGCTTTATTTTGATTTTCACGAATTTCCTTAATTTTCTTTTTAAGACTTTTTATTGTGCTTAAAAGTTCAGTGTTTACTTCAATTAAATCATCAAAAGTTAAATTGCTTACCTCAGACTCTTGAGCCATGAAGCATACATTTGCTTGTTCATTGTCGCTATCACTATCACTTTCAGATGAAGATGAATCTGAATCGTCCCATGTTACAGAGAATGCCTTCTTTTTGAATTTATCCTTTTTGTTTTTGTTGTTGAAACTTTTCTGATTTTCCTTCTTTTGTTCTTGGCAATCCTTTTGCATGTGTCCTTTCTTGTGACAATTAAAGCATTCTATATTTGAGGAAGGAGGTTTACTCATGAAATTCTTTTTGAATCCGTTTTTGTTTCCTTTTCTAAATTTTAAGAATTTTTTGAAATTCTTGGCTATGAATGCTAAATCCTCATCTTCCGATTCTGAATCTTCTTTTTCCGCGTGAAAAGCAACATTCTTTCTTTCTTGAGCTTGATCTTTCTTAGCTTGCATATTAACTTCATATGACATGAGATTTCCAATTAATTCTTCTGGTTTCATTGAAGATAGATCGTTTGCTTCCTCGATTGCTAGCACCTTTCTTTCCCATTCATCAGTGAGTGAATTTAGAACTTTAGATACAATATCGAAATCCGTAAACTTTTCTCCCAATCCGATTAAGGCATGATGAATGTCTTGAAATCTTGAATACATGTCATTGATGGATTCATTTTGTCGCATTCTAAAGTTTTGGAATTGATTCTTTAGCATGGAGATCTTTGTTTATTTGACCTTGTTAGTGCCTTCGTGTATGGTTCTAAGTGTCTCCCATATCTGATGTGCAGTAGTACATATGCTAACTCGGTTGAATTCATTTCTATCCAAGGCGCAAAATAGCATATTCATTGCTTTGGCATTTGCACTAGCTTCATTCTTCTGAGTTTGTGTCCATGTAGGATAGTCGGTAGTGGGTACAACGAACTCTACTTGAGTGGCGTTCCATGCTTCGAAGCTAGTTGCTTGCATATAAATCCTCATCCTTGTAGCCCAATAGTTATAGTTAAGTCCATTGAAAAGAGGGGGTCTTTGAGTAGATTGTCCTTCGGCAAATGTAGAGTTATAGGCAGAAGTTGTACTTGTACTTGCGTTATTTTCCATATTATCAATATGTCTAATAACGGTGTTATGGTTATAGGACGACCAGGCTCTGATACCAATTGAAAGTCGGGGGTAATTGATAGGATCGTGTAATATGGAATAGCTATATGGTTGATGTATATATGGTAAGTAAAAATCGCACCAAGATTTTATACTGGTTCGGATCACTTATCCTACGTCCATTCCCTAAGCTTCACTTAGGTATTCACTAACTACAAAACCCTCTCTTAACCCGGAGGAATAGGTTCACAACTTACCCGAACAACCGAACGGGATTTCTTTGCCTCAAACTACCTAAGAGGACTTCAAACCTCAATGCTAAACAAGTTTTGACTAGTTGTGTTCTTTATAACACGAATGAGTCTAATGTAGTACAATGTTCCTATAATCTTATCCTCGAGAATATGAAATATGTTTGTGAAGATTAAGGAATTATGAATTTGCTATGAATCAAATATATTAAATATAAACAGTGATTCAAGCAAAGAGAGTAGTGATTGCTTTGATAATGTTTAGAAAAATATGATCAAGAAATAGATAGATTAGAGTAAGAGAATTCGATGATTTGAATGATGTTTGAATCATGTATTTATAGTTGTAAAAAGGATGCATGTATTGCCAAGGGTTGTAGATAAGAGAAGCTTCCATTTCTATTGAGGAATGGTGGCAACTCTTGGGAAGAAGAAGGTGTCCTTTCATGCAAAATTCGCAGGTTCAAATTCAGTCGACTGTGCAGGAATTTCAGTCGACTGAAATTATAGTAGGAATCTTTCTGGAAAATTTTCAGTCGACTGTGCAGAAAATTTAGTCGACTGAAACTGTGCATATTTGTACATGTTTGACAGTTCAGTCGACTGGTAAATTTAGTTCAGTCGACTGACATATGAATTTATGCATTATGAAGAATTGAAGTATGCGTAGTGAAAAATTGAAGTATAATGAATGTGTTCTTGTGTTTGTGCAACTCTTGAGGATAGATTTCAACAAATAAACCTATATATATAAAAATCATACTCAAGTTTATATTTCATTGATCTTCCTCTATCTTGCATATATTTCTTCCTTTATATATTGTCATTGATCAAAAATCTTCGTGTATCAACATTCTCCCCCTTTTTGATTGATGACAATACTTGATTTTCTAAAGATATCTGAACTTTCTCCCTCTGAATGTGTACATCTATCTTTCCTACAAAAACAAAGTTAGTGCCATAGATTTTCTCCCCCTTTGTCATCGACAAAAAGGAAGTAGTAACCGTAGTTGCATGGAATTAAAACAATCACTTTAACCAAGAATGAATCTTAGAATTGCATAAAAAAAATGCATCAAATATAATAGTTTAAATGTCATAGTTGCAAGAAACATAATAGAATAATAACTCAAATAAATTACTGATTGATTATTAGGACGGGGAACTAATTTCCAAACGTCGTTACG
The DNA here is from genome assembly GCA_030765085.1 of Allium cepa. Classification (NCBI taxonomy): domain Eukaryota; kingdom Viridiplantae; phylum Streptophyta; class Magnoliopsida; order Asparagales; family Amaryllidaceae; genus Allium; species Allium cepa. The sequence goes on from CM060945.1 coordinate 150,121,362, forward strand.
TTCAAATTGATTTAATTCTTCTTGCATAGCAATAATCCAATAATCATCTGTTGATGCTTCTTTAGGATTTTTAGGTTCTATTGAAGAAATGAACGCTACATGACCCATTTGATTTAGTTGATTTCTTGTTCTAACTTGAGAATTCATTTCTCCTATAATATTTTGAGTTGGATGATCTAGTAATATTCTAGGAGGGGATCTTAAATTATTATTTTCAAGATTTGTTTCTTCTATATTTATTAATTCTTCATCATCTTTTATACTTAAATTTCTATTAAAATTTTCATCAAAAGATATATGTAAGGTTTCTTCAGTTATGTTTGTATGTTTATTAAATACTCGATATGCTTTACTTCTTTCTGAGTATCCTACGAAAACTCCTTCGTTAGCTTTTGGATTGAATTTTCCTAATTGATCTTTTGTATTTACAATGAAACATTTTGATCCAAATACTTTAAAATACGATATATTTGGCTTTTTGTTATTAAATAGTTCATAAGAAGTATTTTTAGTTAGTGGTCTAATTGATATTCTATTTAATACGTAACATGCAGTAGCAACGGCTTCTGCCCAAAAATGTTTTGGTAAGGAAGATCCATTTAATAATGTTCTTGCGCATTCTTGTAATGTTCTATTCTTTCTTTCTACAACTCCATTTTGTTGAGGAGTTCTAGGAAATGAAAAATTATGATTTATTCCTTTCTTTTTACAAAAAGTTTCAAAATCCTCGTTTTCGAATTCTCCTCCATGATCGCTTCGAATATTTTTAATTTTTAAGTCTTTAGCATTTTGAATTCTTTTGACAAATGTTTTAAAATTTTCAAAAGTATCACTTTTATTTTTCATAAAAATAGTCCATGTATATCTTGAGAAATCATCAACTATTACAAATACGTATCGATTATGATTAATGGATTGAACTTGTGTTGGTCCAAATAAATCCATATGGAGTAATTCTAATGGTTGTGTAGTCGAAATAATTTTCTTAGATTTGAAAGATGATTTTGTTAATTTACCTTTTTGGCAATCATCACAAAGATTATTTATTTTAAAGTTTATCTTGGGTAGACCTCTTACTAAATCATTTTTAGAGAGTTTTCTAATAGTTTTAAAATTTATATGACAAAATCTTTTGTGCCATAACCAAGGATCATTATCTTTGGCAAGTAGACACATACTTGTATTATGATTAATATTCATATTTAAAATGTAAATATTTCTATCTCTATTTCCTTCAAAAACAAGATTTTGGTTTTGATCAAAAATACTACATTTATTATCCGAAAAAAATTATTTTAAAGCCTTTGTCACATAGTTGACTTATGCTAAGTAGGTTATGTTTTAAATTTTTAACTAATGAAACATTTGTTATAAAAGGTAATTTTGATGTACCGTAATTGTTCACATCTCCTTTGCCAATGATATAGCCTTTTGAATTGTCTCCGAAGGTAACCGAGCCACCATCAAAGTATGTTATGTTTGTAAGCATATCTTTGTCTCCGGTCATGTGTTTTGAACAACCACTATCTAATATCCATTTTTTCTTTTTGAGTGGGACCTGAAAATAGATATGAAATTATTGGTACCCACTTTTTAATAGGGTCCTAAAGAAAAATTAGAGTTTAGGAAACCAAACCCAATTTGGTTTAGTATCCTTTTTATAGATATAGTTTTTATTATGGTGAACATTATCTATAAATGTTTTAATATATTTATTCCTAATTAAAATATTGTTAGTCTTTGGAATCCAAATTTTGACTATCTTGGTTTCTTCTTTTGTTTGAATAGATTCTTGAAGTAATATTTGTTGTTTTGAATTTTTAAAATTTTTATTTTTAGAAATTTTTACTTCCTTTTTATATCCTAATCCATGTTTATTTGAAGAGGATTGAGAATTTTCCAAAATTTTAGATAAATTTTCTCTTCCTTTATTAAAGTTAGAAACATTTTTAGTAATGTTATCTAATCTAGCTTGAAAACCATTGTTTTCTAACTCAACTTGTCTAATTTTTGTTTTTAACTCATGATTTTCAGAAGCAATTATATCATTCTTAGTCTTTTGAGTTTCAATTTCTTGACTTAAAAGTGATAATTGAGTTTCTGAGTTTGAATAAGATTCTTGAACTTTTTCAAGTTCTTCTTCAAGAATTTTCTATTCATCATGTAACATATCTCTTTCAAACTCAGCTTTATTTTGATTTTCACGAATTTCCTTAATTTTCTTTTTAAGACTTTTTATTGTGCTTAAAAGTTCAGTGTTTACTTCAATTAAATCATCGAAGGTTAAATTGCTTACCTCAGACTCTTGAGCCATGAAGCATACATTTGCTTGTTCATTGTCGCTATCACTATCACTTTCAGATGAAGATGAATCTGAATCGTCCCATGTTACGGAGAATGCCTTCTTTTTGAATTTATCCTTTTTGTTTTTGTTGTTGAAACTTTTCTGATTTTCCTTCTTTTGTTCTTGGCAATCCTTTTGCATGTGTCCTTTCTTGTGACAATTAAAGCATTCTATATTTGAGGAAGGAGGTTTACTCATGAAATTCTTTTTGAATCCGTTTTTGTTTCCTTTTCTAAATTTTAAGAATTTTTTGAAATTCTTGGCTATGAATGCTAAATCCTCATCTTCCGATTCTGAATCTTCTTTTTCCGCGTGAAAAGCAACATTCTTTCTTTCTTGAGCTTGATCTTTCTTAGCTTGCATATTAACTTCATATGACATGAGATTTCCAATTAATTCTTCTGGTTTCATTGAAGATAGATCGTTTGCTTCCTCGATTGCTAGCACCTTTCTTTCCCATTCATCAGTGAGTGAATTTAGAACTTTAGATGCAATATCGAAATCCGTAAACTTTTCTCCCAATCCGATTAAGGCATGATGAATGTCTTGAAATCTTGAATACATGTCATTGATGGATTCATTTTGTCGCATTCTAAAGTTTTGGAATTGATTCTTTAGCATGGAGATCTTTGTTTATTTGACCTTGTTAGTGCCTTCGTGTATGGTTCTAAGTGTCTCCCATATCTGATGTGCAGTAGTACATATGCTAACTCGGTTGAATTCATTTCTATCCAAGGCGCAAAATAGCATATTCATTGCTTTGGCATTTGCACTAGCTTCATTCTTCTGAGTTTGTGTCCATGTAGGATAGTCGGTAGTGGGTACAACGAACTCTACTTGAGTGGCGTTCCATGCTTCGAAGCTAGTTGCTTGCATATAAATCCTCATCCTTGTAGCCCAATAGTTATAGTTAAGTCCATTGAAAAGAGGGGGTCTTTGAGTAGATTGTCCTTCGGCAAATGTAGAGTTATAGGCAGAAGTTGTACTTGTACTTGCGTTATTTTCCATATTATCAATATGTCTAATAACGGTGTTATGGTTATAGGACGACCAGGCTCTGATACCAATTGAAAGTCGGGGGTAATTGATAGGATCGTGTAATATGGAATAGCTATATGGTTAATGTATATATGGTAAGTAAAAATCGCACCAAGATTTTATACTGGTTCGGATCACTTATCCTACGTCCATTCCCTAAGCTTCACTTAGGTATTCACTAACTACAAAACCCTCTCTTAACCCGGAGGAATAGGTTCACAACTTACCCGAACAACCGAACGGGATTTCTTTGCCTCAAACTACCTAAGAGGACTTCAAACCTCAATGCTAAACAAGTTTTGACTAGTTGTGTTCTTTATAACACGAATGAGTCTAATGTAGTACAATGTTCCTATAATCTTATCCTCGAGAATATGAAATATGTTTGTGAAGATTAAGGAATTATGAATTTGCTATGAATCAAATATATTAAATATAAACAGTGATTCAAGCAAAGAGAGTAGTGATTGCTTTGATAATGTTTAGAAAAATATGATCAAGAAATAGATAGATTAGAGTAAGAGAATTCGATGATTTGAATGATGTTTGAATCATGTATTTATAGTTGTAAAAAGGATGCATGTATTGCCAAGGGTTGTAGATAAGAGAAGCTTCCATTTCTATTGAGGAATGGTGGCAACTCTTGGGAAGAAGAAGGTGTCCTTTCATGCAAAATTCGCAGGTTCAAATTCAGTCGACTGTGCAGGAATTTCAGTCGACTGAAATTATAGTAGGAATCTTTCTGGAAAATTTTCAGTCGACTGTGCAGAAAATTTAGTCGACTGAAACTGTGCATATTTGTACATGTTTGCCAGTTCAGTCGACTGGTAAATTTAGTTCAGTCGACTGACATATGAATTTATGCATTATGAAGAATTGAAGTATGCGTGGTGAAAAATTGAAGTATAATGAATGTGTTCTTGTGTTTGTGCAACTCTTGAGGATAGATTTTAACAAATAAACCTATATATATAAAAATCATACTCAAGTTTATATTTCATTGATCTTCCTCTATCTTGCATATATTTCTTCCTTTATATATTGTCATTGATCAAAAATCTTCGTGTATCAACATTCTCCCCCTTTTTGATTGATGACAATACTTGATTTTCTAAAGATATCTGAAATTTCTCCCTCTGAATGTGTACATCTATCTTTCCTACAAAAACAAAGTTAGTGCCATAGATTTTCTCCCCCTTTGTCATCGACAAAAAGGAAGTAGTAACCGTAGTTGCATGGAATTAAAACAATCACTTTAACCAAGAATGAATCTTAGAATTGCATAAAAAAAATGCATCAAATATAATAGTTTAAATGTCATAGTTGCAAGAAACATAATAGAATAATAACTCAAATAAATTACTGATTGATTATTAGGACGGGGAACTAATTTCCAAACGTCGTTACGTTCAAATTGATTTAATTCTTCTTGCATAGCAATAATCCAATAATCATCTGTTGATGCTTCTTTAGGATTTTTAGGTTCTATTGAAGAAATGAACGCTACTTGACCCATTTGATTTAGTTGATTTCTTGTTCTAACTTGAGAATTCATTTCTCCTATAATATTTTGAGTTGGATGATCTAGTAATATTCTAGGAGGGGATCTTAAATTATTATTTTCAAGATTTGTTTCTTCTATATTTATTAATTCTTCATCATCTTTTATACTTAAATTTCTATTAAAATTTTCATCAAAAGATATATGTAAGGTTTCTTCAGTTATGTTTGTATGTTTATTAAATACTCGATATGCTTTACTTCTTTCTGAGTATCCTACGAAAACTCCTTCGTTAGCTTTTGGATTGAATTTTCCTAATTGATCTTTTGTATTTACAATGAAACATTTTGATCCAAATACTTTAAAATACGATATATTTGGCTTTTTGTTATTAAATAGTTCATAAGAAGTATTTTTAGTTAGTGGTCTAATTGATATTCTATTTAATACGTAACATGCAGTAGCAACGGCTTCTGCCCAAAAATGTTTTGGTAAGGAAGATCCATTTAATAATGTTCTTGCGCATTCTTGTAATGTTCTATTCTTTCTTTCTACAACTCCATTTTGTTGAGGAGTTCTAGGAAATGAAAAATTATGATTTATTCCTTTCTTTTTACAAAAAGTTTCAAAATCCTCGTTTTCGAATTCTCCTCCATGATCGCTTCGAATATTTTTAATTTTTAAGTCTTTAGCATTTTGAATTCTTTTGACAAATGTTTTAAAATTTTCAAAAGTATCACTTTTATTTTTCATAAAAATAGTCCATGTATATCTTGAGAAATCATCAACTATTACAAATACGTATCGATTATGATTAATGGATTGAACTTGTGTTGGTCCAAATAAATCCATATGGAGTAATTCTAATGGTTGTGTAGTCGAAATAATTTTCTTAGATTTGAAAGATGATTTTGTTAATTTACCTTTTTGGCAATCATCACAAAGATTATTTATTTTAAAGTTTATCTTGGGTAGACCTCTTACTAAATCATTTTTAGAGAGTTTTCTAATAGTTTTAAAATTTATATGACAAAATCTTTTGTGCCATAACCAAGGATCATTATCTTTGGCAAGTAGACACATACTTGTATTATGATTAATATTCATATTTAAAATGTAAATATTTCTATCTCTATTTCCTTCAAAAACAAGATTTTGGTTTTGATCAAAAATACTACATTTATTATCCGAAAAAAATTATTTTAAAGCCTTTGTCACATAGTTGACTTATGCTAAGTAGGTTATGTTTTAAATTTTTAACTAATGAAACATTTGTTATAAAAGGTAATTTTGATGTACCGTAATTGTTCACATCTCCTTTGCCAATGATATAGCCTTTTGAATTGTCTCCGAAGGTAACCGAGCCACCATCAAAGTATGTTATGTTTGTAAGCATATCTTTGTCTCCGGTCATGTGTTTTGAACAACCACTATCTAATATCCATTTTTTCTTTTTGAGTGGGACCTGAAAATAGATATGAAATTATTGGTACCCACTTTTTAATAGGGTCCTAAAGAAAAATTAGAGTTTAGGAAACCAAACCCAATTTGGTTTAGTATCCTTTTTATAGATATAGTTTTTATTATGGTGAACATTATCTATAAATGTTTTAATATATTTATTCCTAATTAAAATATTGTTAGTCTTTGGAATCCAAATTTTGACTATCTTGGTTTCTTCTTTTGTTTGAATAGATTCTTGAAGTAATATTTGTTGTTTTGAATTTTTAAAATTTTTATTTTTAGAAATTTTTACTTCCTTTTTATATCCTAATCCATGTTTATTTGAAGAGGATTGAGAATTTTCCAAAATTTTAGATAAATTTTCTCTTCCTTTATTAAAGTTAGAAACATTTTTAGTAATGTTATCTAATCTAGCTTGAAAACCATTGTTTTCTAACTCAACTTGTCTAATTTTTGTTTTTAACTCATGATTTTCAGAAGCAATTATATCATTCTTAGTCTTTTGAGTTTCAATTTCTTGACTTAAAAGTGATAATTGAGTTTCTGAGTTTGAATAAGATTCTTGAACTTTTTCAAGTTCTTCTTCAAGAATTTTCTATTCATCATGTAACATATCTCTTTCAAACTCAGCTTTATTTTGATTTTCACGAATTTCCTTAATTTTCTTTTTAAGACTTTTTATTGTGCTTAAAAGTTCAGTGTTTACTTCAATTAAATCATCGAAGGTTAAATTGCTTACCTCAGACTCTTGAGCCATGAAGCATACATTTGCTTGTTCATTGTCGCTATCACTATCACTTTCAGATGAAGATGAATCTGAATCGTCCCATGTTACGGAGAATGCCTTCTTTTTGAATTTATCCTTTTTGTTTTTGTTGTTGAAACTTTTCTGATTTTCCTTCTTTTGTTCTTGGCAATCCTTTTGCATGTGTCCTTTCTTGTGACAATTAAAGCATTCTATATTTGAGGAAGGAGGTTTACTCATGAAATTCTTTTTGAATCCGTTTTTGTTTCCTTTTCTAAATTTTAAGAATTTTTTGAAATTCTTGGCTATGAATGCTAAATCCTCATCTTCCGATTCTGAATCTTCTTTTTCCGCGTGAAAAGCAACATTCTTTCTTTCTTGAGCTTGATCTTTCTTAGCTTGCATATTAACTTCATATGACATGAGATTTCCAATTAATTCTTCTGGTTTCATTGAAGATAGATCGTTTGCTTCCTCGATTGCTAGCACCTTTCTTTCCCATTCATCAGTGAGTGAATTTAGAACTTTAGATACAATATCGAAATCCGTAAACTTTTCTCCCAATCCGATTAAGGCATGATGAATGTCTTGAAATCTTGAATACATGTCATTGATGGATTCATTTTGTCGCATTCTAAAGTTTTGGAATTGATTCTTTAGCATGGAGATCTTTGTTTATTTGACCTTGTTAGTGCCTTCGTGTATGGTTCTAAGTGTCTCCCATATCTGATGTGCAGTAGTACATATGCTAACTCGGTTGAATTCATTTCTATCCAAGGCGCAAAATAGCATATTCATTGCTTTGGCATTTGCACTAGCTTCATTCTTCTGAGTTTGTGTCCATGTAGGATAGTCGGTAGTGGGTACAACGAACTCTACTTGAGTGGCGTTCCATGCTTCGAAGCTAGTTGCTTGCATATAAATCCTCATCCTTGTAGCCCAATAGTTATAGTTAAGTCCATTGAAAAGAGGGGGTCTTTGAGTAGATTGTCCTTCGGCAAATGTAGAGTTATAGGCAGAAGTTGTACTTGTACTTGCGTTATTTTCCATATTATCAATATGTCTAATAACGGTGTTATGGTTATAGGACGACCAGGCTCTGATACCAATTGAAAGTCGGGGGTAATTGATAGGATCGTGTAATATGGAATAGCTATATGGTTGATGTATATATGGTAAGTAAAAATCGCACCAAGATTTTATACTGGTTCGGATCACTTATCCTACGTCCATTCCCTAAGCTTCACTTAGGTATTCACTAACTACAAAACCCTCTCTTAACCCGGAGGAATAGGTTCACAACTTACCCGAACAACCGAACGGGATTTCTTTGCCTCAAACTACCTAAGAGGACTTCAAACCTCAATGCTAAACAAGTTTTGACTAGTTGTGTTCTTTATAACACGAATGAGTCTAATGTAGTACAATGTTCCTATAATCTTATCCTCGAGAATATGAAATATGTTTGTGAAGATTAAGGAATTATGAATTTGCTATGAATCAAATATATTAAATATAAACAGTGATTCAAGCAAAGAGAGTAGTGATTGCTTTGATAATGTTTAGAAAAATATGATCAAGAAATAGATAGATTAGAGTAAGAGAATTCGATGATTTGAATGATGTTTGAATCATGTATTTATAGTTGTAAAAAGGATGCATGTATTGCCAAGGGTTGTAGATAAGAGAAGCTTCCATTTCTATTGAGGAATGGTGGCAACTCTTGGGAAGAAGA